>OX244002.1:12505000-13755000 GCA_945859715.1 Apamea sordens
TTTACATTCGATCAACGATCTTTTTTAGTATTTGTTTTTTAGTTTTGTTCGTATAGCAAGGCCTTACTTATTCTCT
Organism: Apamea sordens; assembly: GCA_945859715.1. Lineage (NCBI taxonomy): Eukaryota > Metazoa > Arthropoda > Insecta > Lepidoptera > Noctuidae > Apamea > Apamea sordens. The sequence goes on from OX244002.1 coordinate 12,505,077, forward strand.
TGAACATCATTAACATATAGGGTGGCTGGAAATTAGTGACCGACACATGATTGAACTCAACATAACAGACAACTGTCCCAAAAAAACGTTTTTTTTCCCATCACCGCAATAAAACCGCGTGGTCCGACCGGTTGATAAATAATTTAAAAAGACTAATGCATGTGTAAAAGTGGAATAGTTTTAAGTCAATCAATCAATGTATCTGTCTGACACAGGGAATCCTAGTGTGGAGGCTAGTGTTATTCAAATATTGTAATGTTTTTTCTGAACAACAAAAGTTTTTATAATTTATTTAAATCAAGTCAGCTTATTGCAGTTCACTACTGGACACTATGCCTCTCCCAGGCCGCACCACAACACCCTGTCCTCCGCCTTCCGCATCCAGTCTGTCCCAGCCACCTTCTCTAGGTCGTCCGTCCATCTAGCTGGAGGGCGTCCCACACCACGCTTGCCAATACGCGTTCTCTACTTCACTCGAACTCGTCTGCTCCACCGGCCATCGATCCTTCGACAAACATGGCTAGCCCATTGCCACTTCAGTTTGATTACTCTACAAGCTATGTCGGCTACACCGGTTCTTTTCCAGTTCGTTTCAAGTATCGGTCACTCTAAATATGTCTATCAACTAAAAATCAATCACCAAAATCTCCAGACACGAAATACTGACCCGCACCAATAACTGCATGGACATATCCAAACAAATCGAGCTCCACACGGCAGTATTTGCGCGATTCTGTTGCGGTAGAGCTCGAGGTAATGAATAGCCCAATTTTCTGCATTTTCCGCCATTAACAACATCCGCCGGCCACGGGTGACGCGGCCGCAAATAATGGACGCCCCTATAACCGTTCGTTTGTTTGATATGAGAGCCTTTTTATGAAATAGGGGGCTTGGGACGGCCACGTGGACTTTTGTTTCCTATTTTTTATGGTTGGAAGTGCTTGGAGTGGTCCATGTTCGGAAATGATTTTTGATTTGTGTGGAGATGCATGAATATTTTTTGATCGGTGGTTTTAATCGAGTAACATGCAGTTTATGTTACAGCTGCAGATTGAAAAATGTGTTGTTACAAAGCTATAAGATATGTAATAGATGAGGGGCTAGAGAAAAGAATCAAAATAAGTGTATAATGGAAATGACATCACACGTGATGCAATCTCCCATTCGTTTGCCAAATGTGGTGGTGGTGGTTGCACCTATAGTAATAGAAAAATGAGTATTAGCACAGTCACCAAAAGAGATATGTAGCAGTCCGATAAAAGTAGAGACATCAGCACATCAAGCTACGCGAAACAGTCAAATTTTCCCAATAAACCTTGAACCTTAATGCTTTAGCGATAAAGTTAAATCTATTAAATAAATTTGACAGATTGTAGTAGCTTGATGTGCTGGCGTCGGTACCTATGTGTACCTGTTTGTTTGTTTATTTGATATGAGAGCATTTTTATGAAATAGGGGCTTTAGGCTCCGGACGACTACGTGGACTTTTGTTTCCTATTTTTTATGGCCTGAAGTGCTTGGAGTGGTTACATAATGGAATATGATTTTTGGTTTGCGTGGAGTTGTATGAATATTTTTTGTGCGGTTTTAATTGAGTGACGTATGTAGATTGTAGCGTGCCTGCAATTTGGTAAGCTGTTTTTTCGGAAACCAATATAAAAAAATACTGCAATATAAACTAGAGAGACCACACATCTTGGGATTGAAAATCCGTTTTCCAATTATGGTGATTATGCCAATACGTATGTTGAAACTGTGTGTGCTCCCCGTAACTTGTCAATACAATATTATCTTCTCTGTCATTTTTATATAGCCACTAGCTACGCCCCGCGGTTTCACCCGCATAAGTTTCGATTCTGTGGGAATATTGGAATAAAAATATCCTATATGTTAATCCTGGTTATAAACCATCTGTGTGCCAAATTTCATCCAAATCCGTTCAGTCGTTTTTGCGTGAAAGAGTAACAAACATCCATCCATCCATCCAAACTTTCGCGTTTATATTATTAGTAGGATTTACAAGCACTGAACAACAACTTCGGCAGTGGTAGCTACTTCGCAATTAAACGGGGACAAATAAAAACGCATAAAACAAGAAACCTTCTAAAGTTCCAATCACCACAAAAGTATCAACAACTGGGATATATTTACTGTATTTAGTTAGTTTTATAGTCTCTTAAACCTCACTTAATATCTGCAATAAAAGCTTAACCGCTAACTTGAATAAAATAGAGCACATTGTCTCTGGCTCATAAACTGCGCAGTTCTTAGGGTGGGGTTACACTGAGCTCGCTAAATCCACCGTATGTACTAATAACGCATAAAGTAGAATTAGTAGTGTGGAATTGTTGTATCTTCTAGACTCCCGTGTATTATCTGCTTAATATAGCTGGCTAGTTCATTCGAAGGTAGCTATTTTTGTGACTAAATCTTAAGAGGTTCTAATTTTAAGGCTTCGTATTTTATGACTTGGAATAGTGACCTAGTTAGATATTTGTGTATCTCAGTTACTTGATTAAAATTGTGGGTTTTATTTTGTTTTCCTTTTTTCTTAGGGCGAATTCCATCAACTTTTTAACCTAGAATAAGTCTTATCCTGAGAATAAATTTTGAATTTTTGACAGTTTTTCCGTACTATAACTGTCAGACGTCAATTTTATTCCACAGATAAATTATACTAAAATAATACTAAGGGCTGATTTTTCCATCGCCAGATAAATTTTATTCGAGGAATAAAATTGAGGTTTGACAGTTTTTGTATGAAATAACTGTCAAAATTTCAAAATGATTCCAAGAATAAAGTTATCAGATGATTGAAAAATAAGCCCTAGAAGTTATTGGGAAAAGAAAAATAAAAGATGATGGCAGACAGTAATTTACACAGTTAACTTTATACATCACAATACAATTCGTTATCTGACTTTAGTGAAATCAGCCCTTAGATATAGCTTGTTTTCCTGCATGAGAAGTTATCACAAAGATAAACAAACATAAACTCAACATCTCATCCAGCACTCTGATAGCATCATCCATCACATCACATAACATCCACAACCACCTACTCTGACAATATCCTTCACTTTTATCTCGGGAGATAAAAACCTTAAAGCCGGTGAACCACCAATCATAGCGAGGCGAGGCTAACGATTTCCGATATAAACGGTAACCGTTAACGACAGCAGTTACCGACAAACGGGTCGCGATACACAGGCGGCGCGGTATCGCCACGGTAATGAATTTCCTCTTTTCATTTAGTGTCGACCGGGCTTACCTTCAGATCGTTTGGCGAAGCACTTTTACCGGATTTTGTTGTTGAAATCAGTGGAGGGCGGGCATAAAGTAGATACGGGTGAATTAAACGGCTTTCGCTGATTCGAGTGGCGTTGTGTTGTCTGTTGAGTTTTATTGGAGACAAATCTGAGGAGCTATTTTTGTTTTGTAAAGGTCGTAAAGTCAAAGGAAGGCCTTTCAACGATGGTATTTGCGATGGGAAATCAAAAATTTTGTTTTCATAATAATTATAACATAACTATGCCTGGTTTCCTAGAAAGATAAAATCTATTTTTTTTTCGAGGGGCCCGTGGCTAAATAATAACAGCCGCACAGGTCGATCGGTCAGGTTAAGCTACGCTTGCCACGGTTGGTCTGTGGATGGGTGACCATCTTCACATACCGAGACCCCTCCGTGCCTCGGAAAGTACGTTAAGCCGTTGGTCCCGGCTGTCATTCGTGGATCTTTGATAGTCGTTACGGGAAGTCAGAAGCCCGAAAGTCTGACAACCAGTCTTACCAAGGAGTATCGTATTACCCAGTAACTGGGTTGTGGAGGTCAGATAGGCAGTCGCTCCATGTAAAATACTGGTATTCAGCTGCATCCGGTTAGACTGGAAGCTGACCCCAACATAGTTGGGAAAAGGCTAGGCAGATGACTATGCCTGGTTTCCCTGAAGGGTTTGGCAGAGGAGTAACCACAGTACACCCACCTTTCGCCAATTATGTTTTTTGATCGTCATTTATTAAAAAAAAAAGTTTTCTTCGGCAAATGTGTGATAAAAAATACACATGCATTACATTGAATAACTAAACACTGACTAAAAGGGGTAAATCTGCAAAATAAAATATAACAAACATTCTACCAATTGCATTTAATTTAATTTATTCATTGTGTTGTAAATGTAAAGTGTTCAAACAATTTACATTGTGTTGAATATAATATACACAATATTTACAAAACAAATACAAAGAACTATGAATTATTAATTAACATTCCAAGTGAATTTCAAACACAGTGCCAAATAATTTTAAAAATAATGTCAAACAGTTTTATACTTAATCTAATGTCAAACACTTTTAAAATTATCATGATCAATGATCCATTTCGAATGTAAGTTAACAAAACTTTCTTTAAGAAATGTTATCTACATTGATATTTCTAAGTAGGTAATTTATAATTCCTAAACTAAAGCCATTTAAAAAAATTCTAAAACAAAACGTTCAAGTAGTCATCAAAATTGTAATCTAAAAGTGTGTTCCTATCTTTATATTGTTTGTCAGGGCTTGTGTTTTAACGAGTAATAAAGATTTGATTGTCTCTTAGTGGGTTGCCTTATTTGATCGTCCCTAAGTACTCATTGATAGCTAGTGATTAAGACGTTATGGCTAAAGTTGCTAACTTGAACCCGAATCGATAAAAAGTAATCGGGGTTTTTGTAGAGAGAGATAGCTAGATTATTATCTCTTTCTTAAAATCGAGCCTACAAATATTAAAGCCTGTGTCACAATGAGCAGCCGCATGGGTCTATCGAAGGTTATGTTACAGGAAGGTTAAGGATGGGTGACCATCCATTGCGTATCAAGACCCCTCCGTGCCTCGGAAAGTACGTTAAGCCGCTGGTCCCGTCATTCGAAGATCTTTGGCAGTCGTTACGGGTAGTCAGAAACCCAAAAGTCTGACAACCACTCTTACCAAGAGGTATCGTGTTACCCAGTTTCTCGTTTATGGCGGTCAGATAGGTAGTCGGTCCATGTAAAACGCTGGTCTGGTCTGCTGCATCCGGTTAGACTGGAAGCTGATACCAACATAGCTCACACACCATCACACCACCACCAACACCACCATCACCTTCGCACACCATCACCTCTGTACCTATTTTTCTGTTCTGTTTTTGAAACGAAGTTCCTTAAAAGAAGAGCGAAAGAGGGCTAGACAGAAAAAATTAAGACCAAAAGTTGGAACGACACTTTTTGCTATAGTTATAAGCCGTGTGGCGTGCGCGTGTTTTTCTGTCTGTCTCTCTCTCTTTGAACTTCGTTCCATCCGGGTGTTCCTTGACACCTCTCAAGTTGTTTCTTGTCTTTTTATATATGTTTACATAAATGGTTAAATAAATAATTGATTGGAAAAGGCTAGGCAGATTTATTGAAATATTAAAGTCTACTAGACGGTGCAAGTCATTAGTTGATTCAATTTTATTTTAGGCCACAGGCAAGAAATTCGCATCATGTAAACAGTACAGTACACTTTTTTTTAAGTTAGGCTACTTTGTTCCACTGCTGAGCAAAGGCCTCCCCCAAATTCTATCAGACATCCTTTTAAGAGCCACCTCGATCCAACCCTTGCGGTACGCGTCAAGGTCGTCTCGCCTCCTCTTTCTGGGCAAGCCTCGTCGGCGCCTCCATCCTCAGGCACTCTCTATGTAGAGACCATAGAAATATACTTCTTTCTTATCTCAGTGACCGCTGGGCAATAAGCGACTGTTGCCCAGCGGTCACTGTGCATGCGGCTGACGCGACCCGCACAACGGGGCTTTCGGCTATTTTAAACGACTAACTATACTTGTGCTGTTACATCATTAGCTGGTTACGAGAAAGTTAATCAAAAATGTATTAAACCGTTTTCATAAATTAAATGCCAATCAACTGTCAATATTTGATGCGTTATTAAAAATTATTGTTATAGTAAATCACTGTTTCTACTTATGACAACACTAACCGCGCGCGGTTTCACCCGCATAACTTTTGATCCCGTGGGAATATCGGGATAAAAAGTATCCTATATGTTAATCCCGGTTATAAACCATCTGTATGCCAAATTTCATCCAAATGTTCCATGCCAATGTTTAGTAATTTTTGCGTGAAAGAGTAACAAACATCCATCTATCCATCCATACAAACTTTGACGTTTATAATATTAGTAGGATTTCTGAAGGCCAATACTCGTAATTTAAAACATTCAAAATCTAGTCGCAGTGTCATCTCGGCGACAAACAAATGTCAAAAACTTGTCAAAAATGTAGGGGGATTAGAGGTATTTTTGACACTGAGATCAGACTGTGAACGTTCTTAAAATTACGAGAATTACCGCTCTGAACTGTAAATTGACAAATTCCGAGAACATCAAAGTAATTAATAAAATAATAATAACGGCAGTGTTATTATTGTTCGATATTACTATTGGTGCTCATCCTCAAATCCAAGAGCAAACTTAACTTTACAGTTCAAAAAATGTTCTCCCATACATCGATATACGACAAGGTCAATTCTCCAACCGCAAATGTAAGTATTATATTGTTATATATGTGTGCGTGGGGCACACACCCGCCATGTTGTTTTATGAATACACGTCAGTGCGCTAACAGCAAGCAGAGGTTTCACTTGTCCCCATCCCACGTATTTATCATATATGTATCTTTTTGATTTTTTGCAAATATCAAAATATGTATGTCGCATAAATGGCCGATTTTTTTTATTGCGTTGACTCAACAGCTTGATTTTTTTAGAGCTCTAAGGGATCGTAGACCTACGTATTTGACATTAATTTCAACTTGATACCTCCAAGTGTTCCTGAGAAAAAGGGTCTTGACAGACAGTCTGACAACGGACTAATCCTATAAGGGTTCCGTTTTTCGTTTTGAGAGACAAAACCCTAGAAACGATTTAAAGGTACTTTATTCATTCAATAATCTGCCAAAATAAGACACACACAAATATGATAGTAGGTTCCTAAACGAAAAAGTAAACCAAATGGGGTAATCTTTGTATCCATCGCATCAGTTCAACCCGCTACCGCCGCGCCGCGCCGCCCGCTTTGATTTTCCACTGGTCCGGCCACGGGGTATTGATTCGCATTGATTTCGGGGGACGCTGCTCTTTCCGTTATAATCGCGAGGGTTATGGTTTTGGAAGGGGGACTAGGGTCATAATGTATATCATGGGAATATGTAATTATATACGAAGTGAAGAAAAGATGAATGGAAAAATGCTAGAACCTCAATCATGGTGATGTTAATATAGCCAGCTTTTGAAAAAATCGTAGTCAATACGGCGGAGGTCTGCCCGGCTTGGGCGGAGCACCGCCGTTTCCTCATGACGGCGATCTCTCGTGTCTGGCCCTGGTCCAGGCTATGTTACAGAGCGAAAGTGCATGGGAGGCCGTCACCTCCTTCAGCGAAGCAGTAATGCTCGCAAAGGAGGAGGCGAAGCGCGTGAGGGAGAGGCAATCTCTGCGCCCTCACGCCCCTAGTCGCCGCAGGAGACGCCCTGGACGGGAGTCAACAGCCGACTCCCGACCAACGTAGGCGCGGGCTTGCGGGCGGCGAGCAATGGACAGCTCGCCACCCATTAAGGAGGCCAGGCCCGGGTCGACGGCTCGTTGTGTTCCACGCGCGCCTCAGCACGAACTGACGGGGTCCGCTAGGGCCGATGCCTGCCAGGGCCGCGGGTTGTTCGAAAGAGATACCGTGGCCCCTGGCACAGGCAACTGAAGGAACACGGGTGGGTTTTAGTCAGTAAAAACCTGACACGCCCTTCCGCTCAGCCCAGAGCGGGAGAGATCATTTGCCCAAAAAAAAAAGCGTGCTGTTGGATTTTCAGACCTCGGCCCGGCACCGAAAGTTGGAAATCCAACGGCGTACTGCTATTTAGGCATTGAATAGATGTCACCTAGAGTTAGTGCAAACGGGCATTAGGATAGAATAGAATACTCTGTATTATGTACACCATAAAAAATAAAACAGATATAAATGTAGAAATTTTGCAAGAGGAGACACAATGGGCGGTCTTATCTTATTCATTATTCTTGATGTCCCATCTTGTTTATAATGTGGACAACACTTTCTATACAAACATTTAATTTGTTGATGATACGTTAAGGCGCTCCCACACCGCCGGGAGCATTCGACTGTAACGTAATCTTTACCTGCGGCCTAGCCGTGTTAGTTCTACCTATTCAATGATATGTATTAACTTATCCTGCTGGTTCACATACGACATACACACGTCTGAATTCATGGTTACAGTTTGTGCGTCGATGTCCCTGCCACCCTGTATATTCATTCAATGGGACCTAACAAAAATAAGTGCTGGCGGCCAGCCATTTTGATTAGCGAGATGAGCAAACTGCATAGAGCTCATTTGATATTATTTCAATGTGGGCTAATAATGAAAACTACAGTAATTATGTTAACAACTGTTTTGAATTGGACCGTTTGGGTCAGTTCACGGTGGTATATGAATGTATTTTTATTGTTATTTAGATTACGCGCTGTGTTTGTATAATTGCTAAATTTATAACAATAGCAAGTAACTATCTAATAACACTGGGAAATACAAAATATACATTTATCTATAGGTTTACAAAAACATTATGGTATGTATCTGGATTTTCGGGTATTAATAAAACTCGTCGAATACATAACCTCCTCCTTTTATTGAAGTCGGTTTAAAAGTGACTACCTACTAAGCTACATTTACTCTACTGAGCGAGCCAATCTTTCGCTTTATCACCAAATAGTAGACTAGACCACTCCATAACTAAGAGAGGCCTAGAAGTTGAAAATCCATCCGCGCCCTTTTTTAGGCAATTAGGTTTCTGGGCGTCGCCTAGTATTAATGAAAAAATAGTTTAGAATCTCCATAGAATTGATAAACCGGCAAAAAAAATAGGTTTAGTTGATCTCCTGAGAATATAGTTTAAATATCAAGACCTATTATTATGGGTAGCGGGATCGACCGAAAGGGTTACCGCTGCCCTGGAACATAAAGGGTTAAGGAAGGAACACGGGTAGGTTTTAGTCAGTAAGTGTCTGACACTCCCTTCCGCTCCACCCAGAGCGGGAGGGGTCATTTGATGATTTCCCATCCACAAAAAAAAAAAAACTTGAGAGGTGTCAAGGGACACCCGGATGGAACGAAGTTCAAATAGAGAGAGAGAGAGACAGACAGAGAAACACGCGCACGCCGCACGGCTTACAACTATAGCAAAATGTGTCGTTCCAACTTTTGGTCTTAATTTTTTCCGTCTAGCCCCCTTTCGCAACGCGCGATAAGGAACTTCGCTCCAAAAAAAAAAAGACCTATTATTATCATCCCCAAGTTACAAGTCTAGGCCCAAACGCCATAAAAGTATGATTACCTGAAGGTAGAGTGAGTGGAAGCGCTGGGAGAGGAAGCACTAGGAGGATATATAGTGACCTGATTGGTGATATTCTTCAGAAAAGTCAGGTGCGTAGTACTCGCAACCGGCGTGCGTGTATGACCTGATCAATCAGTCAATCAACTCAGCCTATAGAAAAGAAAAGAAAGAAAGAAAAAAAATACGTTTATCACGTACACGTTCACGTTTTTTACGTTTTTAGCAGTCCACTGCTATACATTGGCCTCTCCCAGGCTGCGCCACAACACCCTGTCCTTCTCCTTCCGCATCCAGTCTGTCCCAGCCACCTTCTTAAGGTCTTCGTATGACCAGATATGACCGTAAAGAGGCAAAAGGAATATTTAAGGATCGCAGCAGGTGGCGTTCTGTAGTTTTTGCTTCCTCCCATATAAAGAAGGCATGAAGTTTGAGTATGTTTTATGTATGTACGCTTCACCATATTTCCATTTTAGACTACAAGCACCGCAATAAACAGAATCACTCAATGAAACCGATCCCTCACTTTACATGCCCACTATAAATATAAAAACATAAATTTTTCAGTATTTGAGTCCATAACATTTTATGAGATGTTCTCTTGACTAGCCCTATTTACGATACCACTTTACCTTTTAATATGCTCCTGAATATAAATTGGAGTCAATCCATTTTATGGCTTCGTAGGTCTAGTGGTCGCAAGTATGTCTGCCGTCGTCTTATTTGGAGACAGTTTCTCGTTATTTTTTTTAATTCACCGGTCTTCTCCAATTGAAACAGTGCTTTTGACGTTTCATAAGTATCCATGTAGGTTTATGTCAAATAAAATATTTTGTTTTTTTTTTGTTTTTATATAGTTTCCGCCCAGTATGTGGCTACGTAAAATTGTATAACCCCCCTTTGTAAAATTTATATATTTATGTTCTGTAATTTATATTTTGTACATAATATTGAGTATTCTAATCTACGTGGAGCAGTAGTGGGCCAGTGGTAACGACCGCAACTTACGAGTTGTAGGTCGTAGGTTCGAATCCAGACAGGCGCTTTACTTTGTGTAAATTATATCATCACCACTGCTCTCAAAACGGTGATGGAAAACATCGTGAGGAAACCGACATGTCCTAGAATCAAAAATTCGAAGATATGTGACATCTACCAACCCGCACAGACCCGCGTGGTGGATTAAGGCCCACTCCCTCTCACTGAAAGGAGGCCTGTGTCCCAGCAGTGGGAATATTATAGGCTGATTTTTCTATGTAGGCACGTTGATTGCGGCTTCGGTGACATTATTTAGGTCATCCATCAAGGTGCAGGTGAACGGGCACATAAGATACTCCAGCAAGTGGGCTGTGCATGTAGTGCTTGGACAATCCGCCATCGCCAGCCCGCAAGAGGTTTTTGGTTTTTTAATTTTCATAAACACCTCGGTGTCTGGATGTACAGACGCCAGCACATCAAGCTACTACAATCTGTCAAATTTCTTTAATAGATTTTCAACTTTATCGCTAAAGAATTAAGGTTCAAGGTTGATTGGGAAAATTTGACAGTTTCGGGTAGCTTCAGCTGCTGGCGTCTGTACCACGTTGATGGCTATAAGCAATGCTCCGATTAATATAGGCTAATTATTTATTTTCAACCCTTTAATGCTTAAAATCTAGATTTTCTCGAAAAGAGAAATGTGTAGATTATTTAAAAGCCTTAATACGATAATATTATATCATATTTTCTATGTACATCACACAGAAAACACACTTTAATACTGTGCTGTGGTATCCAAAAGCTGCATACAAAATATAATCCCACCCTTCAAGAGCGGGCGTCGCAAAGTATCATGATCGACTTAGTTCGCCTTAGTTGCAAATAAATCCTCTTTGCTATGAACACAGGCGTAATAAAACTATTTGCATAATAACTCATGTCGTAAAAGTACCAAGTGTTTCAGAAAAACGTCGTCGGAAAATGAATTTTTCCTCCCGACTTCGCTTTTTAAACTTTTTAAAGTGTCGCTACCCTAGCGGTGTCTGACGGTACATATTTTTATTTCGTTTCTTTTTTTTTCTGTAGATGGTATTCTTTTTTTTTTTTTGTTTACAGGAAGATGTTGTCAGTTAGCTTTAGTAATTTTATGGAGAAGGGCGGAGCTTTTACTTTTAATACTGTTATGGAATATACTTTTTCCGGGTGTTCGTGCATGTACAATTTTTGTCTGTAAAAACACACCTACGCACGATGCAGGCGAATTTCTTGTCTAGAACCACATGAACCATCCCATCATCATCTGCCTAGCCCTTTTCCAACTATGTTGGAGTCGGCTTCCAGTCCCACCAGATGCAGCTGAATACCAACTTTTTACATGAAGCGACTGCCTATCTGACCTCCACAATCCAGTAACTGGGTAATACAATACCCCTTGATAAAATTGGTTGTCAGACTTATCTCCCTTTAATAAATTAATCTTAGCTCAAACAAGCGAAAACATTCCCTACTTAAACTACATAAGCAAATAGATTCCTTATTCATTAATCAACATAATCCCTAAAACAAGTTACGTCGTACTCGTAATTAAAGTAATCGGAGCGCGGTCCTTTGTGATAACTTTCGAACAATTTCCACAAAATGAAATCGTCATTTCGGATCGAGGACGTTTTTTGCTCCTTGAATACAAGATGAAGGGTAGAACAGGAGATAGGGAGCTTCGTATCACCCGTATCTATGGAGATCTGTATAATGGCTAGATAAAGTTAATTGTTCGTATCATAATACTCCTTTATTAAAATTTTCTTTCGCTGCGAAAGTTTCTGTTATCTTATGCCGTCTTCTCCCCTCGGTTATAAATGAAGTTATTGAATCATATTAAGTACTATTCTTTAGCTTAATGATTTTAATAGAAGAAAGTTTTGAATTCTTACTTAATTTATACTTGTAAAACTATCAAGGCTGTGTATTCAATGTGGTAGGTCGGTATGTATTGTACAGTCACGAACAAAAGTATGTATACACTCGGCTTTATTCAACAGCGATTTACTCCTTTATTTTTTAATGAAATTTTATGTTGTTACGAACATAGCATATTCGAACCCATAGGTTTATGTAATCTGTCTTCAACGCTGCATTCGTTATTTCACGAAAAAATCACAATTGAAAGTTGCCAAGTGTTGACATATTGGTGCTCGTGACTGTGCAGAGAATACGGCATTTGGTTTCATGAAAATCTTTTGCTATAGCCAGGTTCTCTCTCTCTCCCCAGTTTTTTTCCTAGCCCTTGATGTCCCACTGCTGGGCTGAGGTACCTTAATCTCCGCCACGGACCAAGCTTTATTAGAACTCTTCATAAACTGTGGATACTATAAATATCCTGGCATTATAAGAAGTCATCACAGAAATTACATTTAGCTCAATCTGTACCTACGTCAAGCTTAGTGGAGCTCGACAAATGAGAAAACTATTCCATGGCTAAACGAATCTAATGCTGAATTTAAAATTTTACTAGGTTCACAAAAAGTCTGAATTTAAAGTTCCGCTCTCGGGCTATAAATCCATCATTCTAACCCTCTGTGTCGAAGTCGCCTGGCTAATTGGATTGGATCAAAGCAGTTGCACTTTCCGTTTTTTGCTGACTAGTGTCCGTTAAAAACTGCATTTTTACTCCGAAAACTTTCCGGACAAAGTTTTTCGGCGGTCAATCGTAAATGCCCCCGTTTTATTTATGAGTGTTTGTTGTTTACTAGTTAATGCTTCGTATAAAAATGCTGTGATTACTTATTTATGTTTTTTTTTTTTCATTTATCAAAATAATTTACTTCAAGTTAAACCTATCATTAGAACACAATAATAACTTTCGAAACGTCTCATCAGAACTTTTTTATCATAATCAAACGAAAAAAAAAATTACCACCTTTTCCTTGTTTCCACAACAAAAAACAATCCGACACGCGATGCAGAAAAATAAGGGCGAAACTACATCAATCTTCGTCGGCCATCGGCGACTCATCGGCTACGGACGAAAAAAAAATCGAAAAGCTAACCGGTCGACGACCGAGGAATACAGATGCCTTTTTTAAGATTCCCGCCGAAAAGACGCGCTATTATCGACTCATCCTTAGAAGGGAGGGGCAAATACTCGCAAACTGGGAATAGTGCAAGTTTTGACGTCATCGCATGTTTGTAGTGGCATTTGAGTGTCGAATTCGTAAATATTGACTCGTTTTTGAGGGACGATAGTGAAACGGTTCTCTTAAATGGAGTCATTTGTATTGTAAGGGGAGGGTTGAGTTACATAGTTGTAAGTGTGGCGTTTATTGACCACTTTGTGAGAAAACGTGTGGGTTACCGATTGCTTTGTCAGCTCAATGCGCTCCGAATACAAATTCGTTCTTCTCACTGTTATGGCTCGGTTCTGGTCAAAGTGTAAAGGTTTAACGGTTCTTTTACAATTATTGTCATCTTTTATTTTATTTGTACGGTTGAATAAAATGGAAACTGTTTATTATTCTCACTATTTTATTTGAATTATTTTATGAACATTTCTCGCTTGTCTGGCTTAAGTTTTCGGTTCTCTAGAATGATTTTGTTTATCATATTTTATTCTTGATATGATGTAGACACTAACTAATCAACTCTCTCAACAAGAATATATTTCTTAATCCAAAACGGAGCATTAATCATGTCTACGCCACATCTCAACTACTTGATGTAGGGAACTCCCAAGATACATCAAAAATTCTATCCGTCGGTTGTGTTCAGGTCTTCACCATATACTTACATAGATGTAATACATCAAGTTAATTTCCTTTTTGCTGTAAACAGAATTCTAACTAGAAGATTATTTACATAGAAGAAGGAAATACTTGGAAGAATTTTATCTTTAACAAATAACATTTTGAAATTAGTTACTTCACCTAAATAAATGAAAATGTTTGCCTAATTTGGGAAGAGACTAGACCCCACTACACAGACAATCCTAGTGTGGGGCATAAAAAAAAATCTAGCACTAAAATATTGTAGGTATCGTATTTTTTCTGACCGAAATAAAGTTTGTATTATTAACAGAAAAGAAGTTGGAGTATTACAAATTACAAAAAATATTAGATAACAATACTTTTCTCTCCAATTTTATTTTGGTAATATTTACTGTCTTGTAGTACCTAATAAACTCACCCACTTGTAATACTCAACATTTAGGACACCAACAATAAATATCTAGAAACTACAAAAGCGCGCGTAATAAAGCTTTGTTATTTTGCTTACAAAGAGAACAATAACCTAAACTTACTGATACCTAGAACGACACCAGAAAATAAACTAATACACTCCATTCCTCCTTTGTACCCAGACTTTCTTTTCACTCAAAATACATCTGTAGTTCTAAATCATGTCAAGCACAAAGAAATCTAATGAATAGTGTATATTCGTCTTATTTTTGTATGTAGGTCAAATCGTAATAAATATCACTTTTTTCCCGTGTCGTTTGCCTTATCACCCGAGGTCGACATCTGCGAATAATGGCGTCTCTAAGTCGTATATTATTATCATTTTATTGAATTTATCAGACCACAAAATACTCCTGTGAAAAATAGACTCCCATTGCGAATAATTACTGTTTTTTTCCGGATCAAAAGCTACTTTTAAAGCGCCGCAACAAAGGAGTTCACATTTTTTCATACCGTGAAAACGTAACAGAAAACATATAATTAACGCTGTCTCTCTTCACGTATTAAAACAATGGTACATGCTAAAGTAACACTAATAAACGTGGAAACATCCCACATAATTAATTTTAATTGGAAATAGCACCGACCGTCAAAAACCATATTCAGAACAAAAACTAAAATAACGTTGCTCGCAAAATTACATTTATATTCCGGTGACCACAATTCTCTACAGGCCGCTGCCGGAAAAGATCATTTTGCAGAAAGCAATTAGACTTTAACTTCATTAATGAAAACACCTTATTTTCTTTCGTTCAAATAATAGGTCGGCCATATTGTTGAAGGCCAAGTCGGGCCTCCATTGTGTCTTGAACAATAAAAGGCGTATTTCACTCTTCGGGGTAATTGTACGGGGGTCGCGTCGCAGTCTTTTTTTTACTTTTAATTGGAGCACGTCACAAATATTAAGTGCCTGTGAGGCTCTGAACACAGCGAGAAAACTTTATTCTTAAGTCTCCTTACATTAAAAAAACTTACTTTTAAACGCTGTATGCATCAAAAATATATTGGTTACACTGACGCTAAAAAATAAGGGGTTTATTTACGGTGCTTAAAGTTAATAGAAATTTAAACATCAAAAATGTATAGTTGAACAGTCGTTTATCACTACTTAACTTTTAGCAACGTTTATAAATAAACTCTACGTATGCTTTGTAATGTTTTCCTTTAGTCTTCATAAAGCAAAACATTAAAAAACAAACGACAGTAAAAGTCCTAACATATCACAGTTTCTAAATAAAACCTGTTATTTTTTCGCCTGGGACGCTGATTCGGTTACTTCAAAAAAGGGGTTGTCCGCACCCTTTTTTCATTTAGAGTACCTAGTCATTGAGCTGAAAGAACCAACCAACTCGATTCTCTTTTTCGTGTGCAAGCGCGAACTTTCAATCAGGCGGAGCTGTGAGGTTTTTGACACATGCAAACCTTTTTTGTAATTTCATGAAAGACTGTATGGTGAAATTATTCTATCGATAGGTGTAGTCAGCAATATTACTAAAATTCATAAAGGTGAAATCTATATCTAAACTAATAAAACTGAAGAGTTTGTTTGAACGCGCTAATCCCTGAAGTCGGATTTAAAAAAAAAAAATTGCATTTGATAAGCCAATTCTTGAGAAAGGCTATTTAACATCACCCTCGGACTCTTAGAAATTTAGAAGAAATCTTTTAGTGTTCGAGCAGTACGGTTATGGAATGACTTGCCCGTGTCGGTAAGGCGTGCTCAATCTTTGTCCGCTTTCAAAATCATGATAAAAAAGCATTTCCTCTCTCCTTAAACATCATCATTATTATATTATTATTAGTATTTTGCTTTGCTCTTGTTTCATGTTTATTATTATATTATATGTATATATTTATTTAGGTGAGTATAAAATACTTTATGTATTATATTAATAGTATAATGTAAATGGTACACCCCAGACTACCTACTATATTTGTCTCTCCTTAATTTTTAATCCATCCAAAGGTTGTCTTTAAAAGATCGCCCTTAGCGATAAGACCGCCCATTGTGTCACTCTTTATAAAATTTCATATATTTATGTTCTGTAATTTGTATGGTGTACAATAAAGAGTATTCTATCTATCTTAGGAGCAGAGCAAAAGGAAAAGAATACGCGGACGAAATCGCGGGCAGAAGCTATTGTATTAAAAACAAATTGGCTAAACATTACAAGTACATTTCATAACTGAGATCGAAGATCTCTTCATTGTTTTAAACTCATGAAAAGTATCCATTAAAATAGAGTGTTACTACCTAAATTCCCCAGCCAACAGTTCACCTTTCACTATCGAGTATCTTTAAATAGTTTAAGAAGTCAACGATACTTTTCTCTAGCGAAAAAAGAGCCGTAACAACTTAGATGACTCACGCGGGCCCCCATGCTCCTCATACATTTGTTTTAAACATTCCCCGCTGTTTTCAAGCCCTCACCCCCCATAACCTATTACGTTTTATAGCACACCGTTGTACGACGAATAAGATCTTAGTTTTTCCATTACTTTTATTGCTTTTCAGCGTGTCTTCCTAATCACTTGAGTCAGTAATTAGAATCAGGGTTAACGGTTTAAACTAGCGTCATTAACCGTTTAGTAGCGGAAACTAAATTAGATTTAATAGTCAGGTCATCAGGTGCGTCTTTTGTTTGAGAAAATAAGTAATATGGAGTATTTGCTTTGATTTTTGCGTTAATTAACGTCCAGCTGTGCGAAGTGTTTGCTGGTTTTTCTATTTAATTTTAAAAGTAGGTAGTTATTGCGTAAACCCTAATTGCGTAAAACTCAATCTAGGTCAATCTGAATAATTATGAAAGATAATGCTAATCCAATGCTTCATTTGTTCGAAAAAATTGTCAGCTTAACAACGTAAAGGACGCAATGAATGTTGTTGAACTGTCAAGAAGGAAGAAGCCATTGCTACTGATAGTGTATTACGCAATTACGCCGCTGGAATATGATGATGTATTTGCAAATGTATAATAAGTCAACCAAGTTTTTCTTTCCATTTCCATCACGTGCCGAGTTCCTGATGCGATGTAGATACATACGAGCCACCCAGAACTAAATAAACAACCAATACAATACGATGTACTATGTATACCAAACATTTCACACAAAAAAAAAACAAAAATAATAAAAGAGACCCGACGACATACGAATGTTATTTCACAGTAGACATAGACAACCAGGTGCAACCACAGAATATTTATTCGAACAACAACGTGGCACCAGACGTATTGCTTGTATGAATTCAAATATACCTGCAAGACTTGCTATCATATTTTGACGTCAAGTAACTGCGCCAGTATTCTGGAGGGAGGCGTAAACGTCGGCCATGCTGGAAGTTATGGCCCTGTACACAGTGGGTGGTGCTGGCTGTAGTGTTGTAACTGTGTGCTGGTTTCATGATTTTGACAGTGATAGTTGTTAGTCAAAATGCTATGTGGGGCATTGAGTTTGAGAGATTTCTGGGCATTAAGGTCGTCTGCTTCATAGTTATATTCGAAGACTAAACCCTTTATTTCAAAACGTTGCGTAAAGTTAAGTAATGATTAACCATTCATTTTTGTTGTTTAAACATTTCTGTAAGTTAATAGTGTTGTGGATTACGTTATTAATAACATACTTACTTCATCATGTTAATATTCCGATTCAAGGAGGTAGGGTTAATTATTAATAGAAGAGTCTACAAATCTAAGAAAGAAAGAAAAGAAAGAAAAATATTTTATTCTGCACAAACAAAACGCACAATTACAACTAAAACAAAATAATAATAGTAAATAAAAAGACATAAGATACACATAGTCAAAAAACTCGTACTCAGTCATAAAAAATGTTGACACTCTTGTCTATTGCTTGATGTCAAGGCCAGGGACCAATGACAACTCACATTACTTGACATTGACAAGACGATATTGGCAGATGGCCACAAAACAATAACAATCATAACAAAAACAAAAATGCCAATTGCAGAGTGGCGAAATAACTAGTATAACTACTTTTGTAACAAAACAAACAACAATTAAGCCGTGCGTCGCATCTGTGCAAGAATAGGTCGTTGCTCAGCAAAAATGCTGTGACTTCGGACGAACCTATCGTCAACAAAAAAAAAAAAGAAACTGCTGCGTCTGCTGCTGCGTTGGTGCTTAGTATGGGAATCTCATAGATTCCCATACTAAGCACCAATAAATCAGAAGAATTGTACAAAAATATCAGTGTTTTTCAAGTCTGTCGTCAAAGCATATTTCACCACAAAACAAACTGAATATATGACTCCATATTTTATTAAGAAATACAGCATTTCTGATTTCCGTTTTTTCAGCAACGTAATTTATCTAAAAGCCGTAAAACTAGACGGTTGGAGGCAGACACGTCCGTCTCCGTATAAGTACCCTGGCGAAATGCCAAGGGTGAGGGAATGGCCTTCAGGTCATCGTCGTAAGCACCCATGAAACTATAAATAGAAATCTACCTTAGTGCCTCCCAATAACGATCAATTTCCTTTGACACGGTGTTACTTTTTAAACCATTTGGAATCACCTAAAGTCACCTCAGGCTATCGGCACATCTGGATTGAAATGGGAGTTTGGGATTAGGCTTTATCATGGGGTGAATAAGGTCTATATTTGATCGTGCTCCACCTGATATTGCATCAAACTGGTAGTCTGCTGTGTTCTCATTTTTGACGTTATTATACGTAGATGGCGTTCGCATCAATTTTAGCACTCCTTTACCCCATTGCGGTATTTCGTTTCACTTTGTTTATAACAAACAGTGATTTTTGTTGGGGTCGAAGTCATTTTGGTTTTGTTTATGGTAACAATCGTGAGTAACGTAGTAGTTCTGTATTTGTTTGGGCTTATTTAATATGCAAACAGTAGTGAAAATATTGTGTATGAACCTAGTAGGTAGGTACGTGTAAATAAGCCTATAAATAATATTTGGTTGTTATTTCAATGATTAATTTCATCGTATCTAAGTTTGCAGAGTTTTGCAACACTAGTCTTCTGAATTTGAAGATCTATCCCTCGTTTGAAACTCTTGCCATCCTCTTAAAAGACAAATTCTATCTTACGTCCAAGCCCAAACCTTCAAGCTTGTTATTGTATTATAAACTTTATTCAGAGCACAGTAAAGTTCTTAATACAAAATTGATAACTTAGTCTCGTGTCCGGCGTTAGTTTTTTGTACTTAGAACTTTAATTTTGTCGGAATAGATCTCTAAATTCAATTTGCTCGGTTGTTTAAACCTGGTTCTAAAGATAAACCTTGTTTTGTAATAAAGCCGTTGATATTTAAATCCAGCAGACTATCAAAATGGGCTACGATATAATCACTTCATCATCTGCCTTCCATTTTTCCAAACTATGTTGGGGTCAATATTTTACATGGAGCAACTGCCTATCTGAACTCCACAATCCAATTACTGGGTAATACGACACCCCTTGGTAAGTTTGGTTGTCAGACTTTCGGGCTTCTGACAACCCGTAACGACTGTCAAAGGCTACGCTATAATCACATGCATCCCTATTAAAATTAGAACTCCTCGGCGATTTAAAACCTCTAACCTAAAAACCAGAAAAAAAACAGCACACAAGCAAAACCAGCCAGTCTCTAACATTAAAAAAAAACTTTACCACCGTAATGACTTTACAAGACTTTCTCAGCACACACAACTAGTTCCCGCTTAAAAACTCGCCTAGGATAGTTAAAAGTCTTTAGTAATTTCGCACCAAGCAACCATGCCTTTGAGCACAACTCTTTGTAAGGCTGGCGGTAATTAGAACGAGGGAACCAAAGACTTTCGTTGGGAAAGGTCTTTTCTTAAAACCGGACACCCTCGATTTGCACCCTTTATGTCTTATTGTTTGGGGTCAACGGACGGCGAAAGTGCGGCTTGCATTTGGTTTGGAGTCAGCAGTTTAAAATGTTGTGATTTGAAATTCGTGTTTGTGCAATCTGGCTTTGTGAGTGGGTCTGAGTCGTGGGTATAAATTTATTCGTCAGTTGTCAGGGTGCAAGTGTGAAATAAAACTACTCGCTAAGTAATTTGCACTCTTTAAGAAATCAGGCCATTTTGATTTACTACTGAATTTACATAAATAGAAGTCTGAAAGTGGGACCGGTGACTGAAAATTTGCGTGGTAGTTGGTTGTCATGGTTTGGCATCGGTTGGCATGTAATGCTGAGGAGATGGTCGTGAGGAAAGTTTTGAGTATGAATGTGGATGGCTATAACAGTAGGGGAAGATCGAAGACCCGATGGATGGACTGTGTGAAAGATGATAAGTCAAAGTCAAAGTCAAATCATTTATTTCAAATAGGCACATAAAAGGCACTTTTGAACGTCAAAATTAAAATTAAATTGATTCTAGTCGCCCCTTCCAAAAGGTAGTTTTCGTATGGAGAAGAATGGGCAAGAAACTCCACCAGAGATGACTTGAAAGGGTGTAACTACCGAGATGACGACTAGTATAGAAGTAGGTATGGAAGTTTGGTATGGTGTTTAGTTTATGATCCTGTACGAGTCGAAATAAATACTTATTCTTTCATTATTTCTTTCAAAAAGAGATCTAGCGCCAACCCCAAATATGAGAAGAAAAATGATGATATCAACTGAAATTCGAATAAATTAAATGGTGCGTTTTGAAAATGATTCAAGTAACTACTACTACTATTCGAAAGAGAAGGTAAGCTTTAGGATAACACAGATTTCATGAATCGTTGCATAACAAAATACCTGAGTGAATTTTATACCAAAAAGCTGTTACGTTCAAAGCCCCATCTCCAATAATGCTGACTTCATGAATTCCACATGTAATGACGTCACACGAGCTCTCCAAAACTGCAACCGACATTTCAATATTAAAGTGTTTTACCTTTAAACAGTTTACTGGCCCTCATTGAATCTAAATTGTTGGTAAGGTTAATGGAAACAATCTAAAACTCTTGCGCGTCCTAACCAAATATGTAGAGAGAGCTTATGTAAAAACATTGTGTTGCTACACCTGCATGGTCATCATACACCGGTATTCTGGAAAATCGGGGTTATTTCGTTCAGACCATTCCACTTTATTGATATAGAATATTGGAAACACAGCGGCATCAGCGACACATTTGAATTCGAAATGTTTTCTGTTACAAGATGTTGGGTGAATAAATTTGAACTCTATTGGTTTTGTGTTGGGTTTAAATTCATGTGGGGTGTTTGGTTGGAGGGCGGAGGACAGACGTCGATTTGTGAGGCTGGTCTGGTAGTTGGAGCAGTGCCAACGTAGCCGTGGTGCACTGTGGGCCCGGCCGGCGCTTCTCCCGTAACATTTTATCTATTCAGAATTGAAAGCGTTGATAATAAAATTGTCTGGACACGTTTACAACGCCTGCAGACCGTAACTACATAACGCTAATTGTTTTTCTAACTGTTTAGTTTGTTTCTCTTTGTTGGTTAATAAAGAAAATGTTGAATGAATTTGTTGGTTGATATAACTGAGTTTGGGCTTGTTTTCGAACTTTGTTGGGTAGCAAAGTTAGTACTTAATGTTATTAGCGTTGTAACTACAGTAGCAAATTCGCAAATAAAGATTCAAATTACTGCTTAAATGATACCTCTACTCCTCTCCTCTACCGAATAATTTTTCTCCTGACAGTTCATTTTGTTTATACACCTAAATTTTAATTGTTTTAACCCTTAAAAGGGTCATTGTACTCATCATTATGAACAAGTTTTACTACGGGACCAACCAAGAAATCGTAAAAAAAAAATCAGCTGATCCATAGATTTATGTTCGCATAACTCGACATAATGAATGGATCAACGGATTTTTTTTCTCGGCTTCTAAGAGTCATAGCGTCAAGAGTTGTACTATCAAATGCAAAAAGAATTTTTCAAATCCAACCGGTAGTTCCAGAGATAACACGCGTTGAAACAAACAAACAAACTCTTTAGCTTTATTATTACTATATAGATTACTAGTTTTTATTATTGTCACCATATCTCTTCACAGACAGCCTACAAAACAAATATATCACAGGCTTATCAGTAACACATCAGCCCTATACGTTTTCACGTTATATCTGAACACCCTGTAACAGAAAAGCGAACTACGAAACTACGACACAGACAGAAATGGCACATGAACAAAAAAAAAGAGAGAAAACTAAGTGATACAGCATTTTTCCTATTACAAAGCGCCATACACCGGCAGCTTTTATTAAAGTAGGGCCAAGTCGCGTTTGTAGCATAATCTAATCAGCTAAAAGGTTCTGTGAGGGCTCTGATTTATACTGTAATCAATCCTGATATTAGTAAACGGATGTGAACGCTTTTTACATTTATGAGTCTAATATGTCTGGCTCTGAACTGTAATCTGTAACGTCTAATGCGTCTAGCTAATTGGCTACATTCAGCTGCGAAAGACATATATTTTCGCAAATGGTGTTAAACGTGATTTTTTGGGAACTGCAAATAGCTTTTCATAATGGTCTAAATAAAAGTAGGTTGAACTGATGTTACCTGACTTTACATCAACTGTCAAAATATTTGACATTCAGGCTGTATAGTTTCGGGACCTTTGCATGCTTTTCATTCATCAAAAAATAACAAGAAAATGATAAAATAATTCAGCTAGCAGGTTCTGTAAGAGCTCTGATTTATACTGTAATCAATCCAGAAGGCCAATTCTCGTAATGTAAAACGTTCAAATTCTAGTCGCAGTCTCATCTCGGCGACAAACATATGTCAAAAACTTATCAAAATGTAGGGGAATTAGAAGTATTTTTTGACAGATTGAAACTGAGATCAGACTGTGAACGTTCTTAAAATTACGAGAATTGCCCCTCTGATATTAGTAAACGTATGTGAACGCTTTTTGCATTTATGAGTCTAATACGTCTGGCTCTGCTTATTGGCAACATTATGTTGCGAAATTAGTTCACAAAACATTATTTTTCGCGAATGTAAGACGATACATTTTGTGTTAACCGAAAAAAGAATGACATCAATTTTTTTTTGTTTCGTGCAAATCTTATTCAATATAAATGTTGGCAGATAAGTAATGTTACCTTTGCTTCACGCTAACTAATCTGACATACAGACTGTACGGTTTTAAGACCTTGCCTGCTTTCCTTTCATCAAAATTAAAAGCAAAGAAAATCTTATTTTACTCGACTTCAATTAGGAATACATAGCGAAATTCTTCTCAAACAATTTTCTGTTCAAATTCAAGAATATTATATGATTAAATTCAGTTTTAATCTTCTAGGTGCATTGCCTGATATTTTATTAAAGCGAGCTGTATTCTAGAGCTATAGTTATATCATACATTATATTTCAATGACCCGCATTGCACCTCTGAGAGTAACTGGGTCGGCTTTGAAGTAAGGAATAATTTGGGTCTTACTCGTGTTTCAAAACTTACTAGAACTTGCTGAAATATTCAACTTTTCTTCAAAATGTGTAAAGTATTAAATATATTTTTGTATTTATGAAAGGCTTGTAGTTTTGTGCAAGGCTTACTTGAAATTCTTTTGATTAGTATGCGCATTTTTTTTAAACGTTGCCCCACACTAGGCATTTCTCCTGTATCGTGGGTGCGTTTTTTTACAAACATTTAAACGCACATACATAAACAGCCAGAACCGGAACAACTACTTGTAGGCCATACAAATATTTGTTCCGTGCGGGAATTGAACCCGCGACACACAGCGCAGCAGTCAATCGCTTAACCACTGCGCCAACCGTGCCGTCATTTATAGTTATATTTTGTTAAAAATTAACACATATTAAAATATACAGAAATCGATTCAATAGTCGATTCTAAACACATTACACACACACATACATACAAACACACATACATTATTTATTATTTTAGAACTAGCCAGCAATGCGTTAATAATTTTAAATATAAGATACCTATACCTATTATGTGCTATCAGAACATCAAAGTATTTTCTACGTGCTAATAAAAAAACCTTGCCAAACATATTTAAAACTCCCCACAAAAGCAATTCATCTGACGCCCACATTGTTTGACATAAATACCGCTTTAGTATACAAAAAAAGGTTTAATATGAATGAGCTCATTACCACAGACCACAAATTGCACCTCACATAATTTGTTGGAATGCACGGTTACCAGTATTAATGCACCCCAGGGACGAGGGTGCGTACACTTATTACGTGCCCTGTATTTTAATTCGGACAAAACACGCACTGAAATTTAATTTCCGTAGCACAATTATTTTTGTGGTCACTGTATTGGTGGGCAGTCCACGATATTGGATTCCGTATTATGTGTAGGACGAAAATTGGTGCTCTGCATACGTAATCAGTTTTTTACTAAAATTATAAATATAGAGCGCAGGAATTTGAATAGCACCAGTTGGTGATGTTTTACTATGCCACCAGTTTTAATATGCCTTAGAAAAGGCAAAATAATATGCCTAAAAAAAAAACAAATTAATAATAAAAAATAAAATAAAAGTTAGATATGTGCATATATTAAATAAAAACTAAGAAAACATAATGAAAATAAATGTTTGTTTGTCATAACTAAAAACCAAAAGTCTAAATTTACGAAATTATCAAACAACCCGACCAGCAAAATAAAAATAATTTTAAAGTATACAATGTCAAGGGAAAACAATCAATGTGTATCGAATCAATTTGCAGTGGAGTCGAGTCTGGGCACAGTGGGCACTGGGCACGGGGCGCTGGCCAGCCCGGGCCGACATAAACGGATTATGTCAGCCGCTGTCAGCCCGGTGGCTGACCCGCTGAGACAAAATAGATTAGGAATGGAAAGAGTTTGTTTTGTTACACTGTTATATGGTAATAATGTTATTTGTTTATTATAATATTTACTGTTCAAATTAGAATCACATTTATTCATTACACTTTACTACAATGATACATG
Source organism: Apamea sordens (assembly GCA_945859715.1). Classification (NCBI taxonomy): domain Eukaryota; kingdom Metazoa; phylum Arthropoda; class Insecta; order Lepidoptera; family Noctuidae; genus Apamea; species Apamea sordens. The sequence goes on from OX244002.1 coordinate 12,530,608, forward strand.
TATATGACGTACATATAACTGTATAAAACTCTTTTGACGCGTTGCCAAATTCGGAACTAACGCTTCCATCTTGTTTTTTCAATACATTTTCACCAATGTTTATCACCAGCGCCACCTGTTAACGTCATTCGAACACCAAAAAGTCCTTGTAGCAGTGTATAAGACTGACAAGAGAGAGGAAAGAATTGTCTTTGCTCTTTCTTCTGGAATAGTTTAGGAGAAATTGTTAAAATGCATGCGGGGCATTTTTAGGTACCGTATGTTCAAAAGACTAGTTTTACTAAGGGGTAAACTTTGACTTTAAATATACCATTACAAGATAACAGCACTTTATAAAGCTTGGCTTCAAAGTTTTAAACGGCTAGTATTAGCTGAGTGCAAAATGTGAGCCTTTAAAACATCGTGAGGAAACCGACATTTCCATGAACCAAAAATTTGAAGACATCACTGGGCTGGGCGCGCGTGGTGGATTACGGCCCACTTCCTTTCATAGAGAGGAGGCCTGTGTCCCAGCAGTGGGAACATTATAGGCTGATTATGGTATGTTTATCTTGTGTGTATTTTTTCTATTGGTATTTTTACTCCCAAATGAAACTAAATAAGCTAACTTACAGCTTTACGGTTTAAAATAACAGTCGCCTCAAAGTAACAATTTTATTGAAACCCACCAACGGATTTTTCTCTCCATAAATTACAGATCGGTTGCCTGAATAAATTCACAACTACCCGCAAAGTATTTTAGAATATAAACAAAATTTTATTTGAAAACTTGATGTATGCTGAACGTTAGAAATAGCTCCACATTGCATAAAATGTTGGGAAAATGCATTGTATTATGCTAAACTCTGGCTGAAGGTGTTAAGAAGAATAAACTGGGGATCACTGTAATTCCCAAAGATTTTGAAGAAGAATGGCTGTCAAGCTAGTGCAGAATAGAGTGCATTCTTTCAATCTTTGTGATTTAATTTACGGAATGGAAATACTAGAATGAAGGGGAGATGGGATATTCTACAAGAGTTGCCAGAGTATTTATCAAGATTTCCCTTTATAAAAGAATTGTTGGATGGAAGTACAATGTTGGGATTTTTAAGACGAACGCCCCGTTTTCTTGGAAACTAAACGAGATATTGCTTTTGTTTATTTGTATCGTTTAGTTGTGCTAAGCTGGAGGATGTTTTGAGAATAGGATCTCAGTAAATACTGGGTTGTTTGTTAGGAATTTAAAACAAATTACCATTGTTTTGATGAAGCAAGTAAGAGATTTATACAAGTGTGAGCGAAAAGCAATAGCAGATATTTTAAAGTTAGTTTATTACTACGGATATTAACTCTTGCGGTGACTTAGCCTTACTGGACGTAGAAATCTACTAAACTAAAATAATTTACCCAAAACAGTTAATAAAAAGGCCCACATTTTCTTGGGACCTCAAGACCTTTAAAAAGCGACACCAAAGTCGTTTAATCCTACCCAGAGTTAAGTATGCACGGGACAAAAGAAAACAAAAACCTGCGAAATACATTACGGGGCACGGCCTTAAGTTCGGTTCCCGGGTAGGCCGCAATAATGCAACGCCCATTTGTCAGGATAAACACTGAGGAAAGAAAAACTGGCTTCGTTACCCGCAAATATTTTGGCAAACTTGTTTGTTTGAGAAAAGTGTTTTCTTGGGGAATTTAATTTACGTAGTGACACAATGACGTTACGGTAGATTTTAGCGGTGGTACTGGTTAGTCTTTTTTATTTTTTATACGTAAGTAGGTATACCTACGTGGACTATGTAGGTTCTTGGTGTGGAGCTGTGAGACTACTACTATCCCTCTTAGATCTTAATGCCAAGGTTTTGTTATATTCAAAATCATTCCTAAGTTTTCAGCTAAGAACCTTTTTTTATAGTCTTGATGTAGGTCCTTGGTGAGGAGAAAGCTGCTAGACCTTTAAAGCCTAGTAGTTTGTCCTCATTAGATCTGAGTGCCTAGATTTTGTTATGTCCAAGATCCTTTCTGAGTTTTCAGCCAAGAACCTTTTTCTTCAGTCTTGCTATCTACACCGAATTAACATCTCAATGCAGTGGTACAAAGATATACTTACACAGTTAATATAAAACTGAAATTCATGAACTATTTACAGAAAGAAAATTAATCAAAATATGAAACTTGAATTCTGTAATGAAGTCATTTAAAGTTAGCATTTACTTCACAAAGCAATGCACAAATTATACCATAATATATGCATAACAGTGCCGGCGAAATGCACTTTTTGCTTCCTTTGCACACCATTCAAAATGGCGGCAGACTTTTAAATTTCCCATTATTGCTGTAAAAGGACGAAGCTTCAGTTTTTTTAGAAAACTGACACGACCACTCGGCGTAAATTACACGCTATAGTTCCAAAGTTGACCGTACGGTGGCGCCGAAATGCGAAAATTTTCGACTACCTTCGAACGACGAATAATATTTCGAAGTGGGCATTCATTACGTCGTTGTTTTAACAACTCAGAGCGAATTAAAATCCAATGCAAATAAAGTCATTCTTATAAAATACGGATTATTAATTAAGCAATAAATATTATCATTAAAATTTTAATTATTTAAAACAGTGACCGCGACTCGTACGAAATCCTTCCGTAATCCGTTTACAATAATAAGAATTTCGCACCACCGAAATGTTTTCGCTCTTAACATTTAAGTGGTAAGTCTTTTAATGCACAATATTCGTCGTATCTCGACCACTGAAGCCAATAACAGTTGAAATTACAATAATGTTCGAATTTTCTCTCGATATTTCTGGATTGGTAGGAAATGTATTCATTGTGTATGGGAAAGTGGGGATTATTTCCGTCCATGGGATGGGAAAATCGGGGATTGATATTCGTTGCCTAGCAACAGGGAAGTTTTTGCTCGAGTAGATGTTCGGGGTCGGAAATCACGTCTATAATGTTCTATGGCAGAAAGAACATATGGCAATTGATATTGTCTCATAACTTTTTAACGTATGAAATGAATTGAAATTATTTATTCTGTATATAAGATACCGGAATCACTTTTACACATTGCATAAAAAAAATAAGCTAGATGAGCCTCGACATTTCCAATATTTTCTTGACTTAAATTTCCTATACTTTCCTGACTACCCCTGGGAAGAATGGCGTAACAAACGCAGGAGACAAAGTCTCTTTTAAAGTCCAGACATAATCTTGGTCAGATCATTGATGTGAGGACCATGTAGATTAGTCTCTGAAATGGTCTTTCGAGGAAAGAACCATACTTAAGTGGACCTGTCCATTCAGTGCAAACTTTTGTCAGTAATCGTGTAGATCAAGTGATCAAAACTTCAGGAGCTCGACGTATGCAGTGTTGGTGTCAAATCGGGTAGGATTTGACACCAACACTATTACTGTGTATTGTATAATACATAGTCTGCCTTCGTTTAAGACCTAAATATGTTTGTCATTTGCTTAAAAATAGCGACCCAGTTTCAAGCAATTTGTACATATATGTGAAAAGAGTACATTTTTTATAACAAATTGTTCAAGAAGGAAGTTTCATGAATTTTAAGCTTACACGCGTACTTGGTCACGCAATACGTGTGACGAATTAATGGCCTCAAAAGCCTCTATTTTTTTAAACTAAAGGGGAATTTTAGGTCTTCTTTTACAGATGAATACCTTACTTACCATTTAAATCGTAAACATTCACTTTTTTAAGCCAAAGACTGTTTGATTGACTGGCAATCAAGTTTTAGTATATAGCTGGTATATTAAAACGCAAAGAAATGTTGATATTGAATGAGCATTCAGTTAATTCATATATCGTCTTGCTTAAGCTACCTACTATAGATCTGTGGTGGCCCAGTGGTAACGGCCGCGACTTACGAGTTGTAGGTCGTGGGTTCGAACCCAGACAGGCGCTTTACTTTGTGTAAATTATTTCATCCCACTGCTCATAAAACGGTGAAGGAAAACATCGTGAGAAAACCGGTATGTCCTAGAACCAAAAATTCAAAGACATGTGACATCTACCAACCCGCACTTGGCCCGCGTGGTGGATTGCGGCCCAATCCCTCTCACAGAGGGGAGGCCTGTGTCCCAGCTGTGGGAACATTATGGGCTGATTATATATATAGCTATTTATATTTGACTTAAATACAGTTTAATATAACTAATATTATGCTCATTGTAAGGAAACCTGGATTTATAGTTAAAATAAGTCTGGAATCGCCAACCCGTCTTGAGTAAGCGTTTTGATTAACGCTGTTGCCTATTCTGTATAAGCCTTTGCCAGGGCCAAGACTTCTTCTAAAATTATGGAAATAAAGTAGGTACAATAAAGTAGGTACCTGTTTATTAAGAGGGGCTTGTGGCTAAGTAAGTAAGCCGCACGGGTTGTTCGATTAGGTTAAGCCACGCTTGCCACGGTTGGTCTGTGGATAGGTGACTGTCTTCACATACCAAGGACCCCTCCGTGCCTCGGAAAGCACGTTAAGCCGTTGGTCCCGGCTGTCATTCGTGGATCTTTGACAGCCGTTACGGGTTGTCAGTAGCCCGAAAGTCAGACAACCAGACTTACCCAGTAACTGGGTAGTGGAGGTCAGACAGCCAGTAAGATACTCCGCGCGATACTCCAGTAAGATAAGCGCTCCATGTAAGATACTACATAGTTTTCAGCTGTTAGACTGGAAGCCGACCCAACATAGTTGGGAAAAGGCTAGGCAGATGATGATGCTTTTCAAATAACAGGTTCCAGCGCGGTAAACGAGACACAATAGACGTGTTATTGTTATAACGGCTATAGCCGTATAGTGAAAAAGTTAACTATTCAATATAAAAAATACACAAAAGAAATCATCTCAAACTTTGATATTTTTGAGTTCGTCCAAGTATTTTTCTGTAATCTTATAAAAAAAGGCTGTTTCCAATAAAATTCGGAAATCGGTTAATCTTCGTCTAAGCTTTTAAGCTTTTGAGTAATCAATTAGGTGTTCGGAAAGGATTCTGTTGATTTTTAGGGTTCCGTACCTCGAAAGTGAAAAAATGGAACCCTTATAGGATCACTTTGTTGTCCGTCCATCCGTCTGTCTGTCTGTCAAGACCCTTTATCTCAGGAACGCGCAGAGGTATCAAGCTGGAATTTATATCAAATACTCAGGTCTACTGACCCTTGGATCTGTTAAAATTCAAATTTCTAAGCCAACGCAATCAAAAGATACAGCCGTTTATGCCGCAAATTTCCGCAAATCTTCGACACTCGCAAGGGAATCAAAACCTACAGGGTACTTCCCGTGAACTCAGAATCTTGAAATTTGGTACGAAGCAACGTCTTATAGCACAGGTAAAGGAAAAATTGCGAAAACTGTAAATTTTTAGTTACATACCTACAAATTTGTTCGGAACCCTCGGTGCGCGAGTCCGACTCGCACTTGACCGGTTTTTTTGTTGCTAAGTGTTATAGATCTGTTGTTTCTAAATGTCTATTCACCCTTTTGTGTATTTAAAGACATTTTATAAATCTAAATGCTGTTAAAGTCTGCCTACTTACTTCGTTGTTATGACAATTAATAGTATCTGTAATATAAACTGACATACCAATTTTGACATTGGTAATTTTGTGTTAGTATGTATGTAAGTAATTGAGTTAGTATGTAACTAATTGAGTTATTATTAGTATGTAAGTAATTGAATTATTTTAAATGTGTGTCTGTGGTTTCGACATAACTAATTTTATTACCATTTGTATGCTCTCGACATACCGAGACCCCTCCGTGCCTCGGAAAGCACGTTAAGCCGTTGGTCCCGGCTGTCATTCGTGGATCTTTGACAGTCGTTACGGGTAGTCAGAAGCCCGAAAGTCTGACAACCAGTCTTACCAAGGGGTATCGTATTACCCAGTAACTGGGTTGTGGAGGTCAGATAGGCAGTCGCTCCATGTAAAATACTGGTATTCAGCTGCATCCGGTTAGACTGGAAGCTGACCCCAAAATAGTTGGGAAAAGGCTAGGCAGATGATGATGTATGCTCTCGAGTACCTAAATGTAGCGGACTTACCATCTTACTATAACATCCTATTGTAATGAAACCTACCTACATTTACGAATAAATTTGATTTGATTTGAACTAAATCAAAGTTTAACTGTTCTCATTTCTTGCATGAAAAGTTACACCATTTTTTTCCACCGATTTTTTAAATGAAAGTAGTTTTTTTTAAGTTGTTTTTTTAACACTTTTCTTCCTTAACTGTTTAGTCAAGGGATACAAAGAAAACAAACAGTGAGCGAGCCTCTTATCTTTACGTACGTGAAAGTTTTAACAAAAGTCCACTGTCCAGTGTCTGCATACTTTTCAAAGTACCCTTTTAAAGTTAGACATTTTTCAGTGGCACTTCCAGTAGTTGTAGATCTTTTCTGGAAGGAATCTGTATGTATTTAGTGTAATAGATAAATTACAACATAATTCTCCGAAATCACGCCATCTGTTTTTACAAATTAGTTCCCCATTCTTTTTGAAATTAACACCTTCATATTTACTGCTGTTTTTTCATATTTATAAAGTAAGGACATTTAATAGTAGCTAATATGTGGGTAATTTTTAGAAGTGTATTTTATTTTCAGAAAATAATTTCTTTCTGACTTTAATAACTTACATTTTTAGGGTTCCGTGCCTCAAAAGGAAAAACTGAACCCTTATAAGATCACTTCATTGTTTATTGCTTATCTACTCATTATTCATTTCGTCATCTCTTTTGATATAAATCTCTTTTGAGATATATCTTGGTATATTTCTTTGTGACTCCACCAACACGTTCCTAAAATATAACATAACATAACATCACGCCTGTATCCCTCGAAGAGTTAGGCAGAAGTGTACCTAGTACACCCACATTTTGCCAGCTCCATGTCCCCCCTATTACATGAGACCTATTATTGGGAGCCTATTGCCATCAACAGCAGTGCAATTCTGTAACCATCTCACCGTGAAAACATAGGTGATGTGAGCGTGGAGTGAGCCGTTATTCCAACTAATGTTAAGGATTGACACTTTTGACAGCCGATCGAATCTCACCGTGAAAAGTTAGGTGAAGTGAGCTTAGAGTGAGCTGTCAATAGTGTCAATCCCAAGCATTATTTGGAATGACTACTCACTCCACGCTCACTTCACCTAAGTTTTCACGGTGAGATAGTTACAGAATCGCACTGCAGCTCACTCCAAGCTCACTTCACCTAACTTTTCACGGTGAGATTTTTATAGAATCGATTGGCAGGGCACAACTAACTCGGGAACCGAAATCAGGACATAATGCTGAGCAGTAACGCTTGCGACCACTAAACCAACGAGGCATTCAGAAACACAAAAGCCACATATCCATCCATATTACAAGCAGCACATATGTCTTGATCTAATGATTTCCACGTTAATAGTGTTTATTTTCCTTATTTGCTTTACCTGTTTACGTACGTAATCATATTACCTATCTATAGATTGCTTGGCAGTGTTATTAATTGTTGTATTTACTGGATACTTTTAGTGTTTGGCGTTTTGTTTTGATCCTAGATGTTTTGTGCTAGCTAAGACTTGTTTGTGAGGTGATTTTGTGATGTAAAATGCTTAAAGCTGCCTTGGTCTAGTGGTCGTAAGTGCGTACTGAGCATGAGGTCCTGGGTTAGATTCTCGGGTCGGGCAATGTTGTATTGGGTTTTTTTATTAGACAGACAGACATTTCTCAGAAGCAGCCTGGAGTCTGGATTTGTGCCTGGTTGATGGCACTAGGGTTGGTTTACATGGAACTTAAATATAACTGGCAAAATTTGGGTACACTTCTGCCTTACCCTTCGGGGACAGGCGTAATGTTATTTTATGTATTGCTTAATGTAGGTACTAGATGCCACAATAAAGCTTGTGTTTCATATCTTCCTATTTAGTAACGGATAGCTCTGTTTTACATTGTGATAGTCAACGTAACCTTAGCGACTACCTACTTCTTTAAAACATTAGCGACCATTGAACCAGCATAGTAACAGCTGATTATTTAATGAGAATTGCTCCTTTATCGAGCAGCAAAAAAATTGGCAATAAAGAGTTTGTCAACAATTTTATTATCTAATTACATAAAATAGCTACGCTACCTACCACTGAAAGCGACCAACACTATAGATAAGTACGTACGCACACATATATTATGTAAGTATATCAACTAACCTACTCTCAAACAAAACATCACAAACAGACACACACACCACACAACCTCGACATAGAACGTGTCACAATTCTAAACGAATTTCCACAAAATAACACGTGATATTTAGATGAATCCGTGATAATTATGTTTGTTACTGAGACTGGCATTATTTATTCAAATCGTGTTGGATCTACGCGCGTAAGAGATTTTAATGTTGCTAATTAATTTCATTAACTGCTTCGTGAACGTGCGTGTTGATAGCATCGCGTGACGTCGTTTTGTCGCGTCAATTTGTGGGTGAGATTACTCATGACTTATTGGAGAATTAGAGGGAGAGATGAAGGTGTAAACAATCGTGAAATGTTTCTTTAATTGGTCTAAATCGGTCTCCTCGTTATCGCCCACGTTGAGAACCTAGTGGTCGTTTGAGGCTTTCAAGGGGCAGTAGAAGACCCAGAGAAAATTATATATCCTATCTTATGACCATATATTTTTAACCATTTACATATAATCCTGGCAATCGCTGCTTCAGGTTTGAGACAGATGTTAAGTAAAAAACTGAGGGCTCCAGAAAAAAAAACTCAGCGCGGTGGGCAAAATAAGGTTTAAAAGTGAAAACCTATGATCTAGATGATGAGTTTGTTCATAATGACATAATTCGTTAATGAAGCAACTTTTATCAAGCCCCAGAATTATTAATGAATAGCTGGGTCCCCACTGGGGGGGAGGAGGAGGGACCCAGCTATTAATAAACGACGGCACGGTTGGCGCAGTGGTTAAGCGATTGACTGCTGCGCGGCGTGTCGCGGGTTCGATTCCCGCACGGAACAAATATTTGTATGACCTACATGTACTTGTTCCGAGTCTGGGTGTTTTTCTATCTATAATATGTATGTATTTACAAAAAAAAAATGTATATAAGTAGTTTATCAGCCATCTTGTTACCATAACACAAGCATTAGGTTGCTTAGCTTGGGACTAGATGGCGCTGTGTGAAATGTCCAGGGATATTATTATTATTATTATTAATAAACCCCCAGACCCAGTGGGTCCCGCTTAATGGAAAACGACATCGCGGCAGGCCCCGACGGAGATGGCAGGATGAGCTGGACTCCTTTCATAAAGATTGGTCCTTGGCAGCTCTGGACAGAGAGAGGTGGAAAAAGAGTAGGGAGGCCTTTGCCCAGCAGTGGGACATTAACGACTAATAACAAAAAAAAAGCTGGGTCCCCACATCAGGCGATCCAGTGCGCTGGGATCGTGCGTGTCAGGATCAATGCGCACTGGTTCATCCGATGTGAAGTTAGCTAATGATATTAAAGGCTTCAATTTCATCAGAGAAATCAGTCATAAGCAAGATTTGTGCAATTTTATTTTTGTACTAGCTTCTGTTTGCGACTTCGTCCGCGTGAATTTTCTTGCTTTAACATAAAATATATCCCTTGACACTCGGCAATACTGGATTTTCTGATTCGGATCAGTAGTTACGAAGATTACCCCCTACATAAAACTCACTTTTACCTCTTTATGATAAAGATTAAAACCGCAATAAATAAAGTAAAAGTTTTTCCACTAATTTAATCCTTAACGAAAGAAAGCATTTTAAATGAAAAAAATAAGGGGTCTGACAAGAACGTGTCCTATTACATAATACTATCCCCTATCAACCACCCGTTCCGTATTTTCATCCTCTCCGATACCAAATTCGATTTTCGTACAAATTAAACGATTGGTTTACCAGAAAACAGGTTTACATCGATACGACGCGACGTAGGCACCGGCCGTTGTGTGAAAGCCTTTATAACCCAATTCCTATACTAATTCGGTGAGTCCCGATGACCCAATTCCGGTACTAGGACTGGCAAGCTATGTGTTTGGAAACGTGATGTTAACGTTTGCTTTTTATCTTTTTTCAGGTAATATTTTTGTCTACTAAGCTGTGGTTCATAGAGCTTCAATTGTATGAGGAGAAGAATCATATCGTTAATCGTGAGTTTTTTTTTTTCATCTTAAAGGTAGACCTATCTCATCATCATTATTTCAGCCGAAAGACGTCCACAGCTGGACATACGCCTCCCCCAAGCACCTCCACCTCCTATAGCCATACTTCGAAATTATTTATACTATAAATCGTTGATACGAAAAATAATCAAAAATATGAAAGTATTAATATTATTGTTAAAAAAAAACTTTTTCTGAGGTTGACACTTATAAGTAGTACAATTAACTATATAGTAGGCACTTCTCGCGTCTAAATAAAAAAGGCCATACAAAAATCACAGGCAATACGTAGGTATTCCGTACGAGATTTCAAATACAATCTAGTATTTCTAGCACTACCAACAAAAAAGCAGCTATAAAAACACTTACATGTAGATACCTATAAAGCCATGGTTCCCAAGAAACAAAAACGACCCAACTCCATCATCAAAGCTCGTAATCCTCCGTCAAAGAATAGATTAAACACAGAGGTGATAACCCAGTCAAATGGATAACACAGCTAAAGGGCAGTCTCTGACGAGGCAAATTTAATGAAACGGAAAAGTGAATAAAAAGGTAAAAAAAAGGACAGGGAAGACTCCTTGACCCTCGATAAGGGAAAATTGCTTAAGTTATTTTTCTTTAATTATTACAGACTAAAAGGTATTGAGTATCGCCAATTACAGTTGGTCTTTAATTACGTATCTCCGAGCGATGAATGGAAATGGGAAGCAATTAGAAATTTCGTCGGTTATTTGATGTAGTGGCAGCTGTTTTGTTAATGGCTGGTTGATGGTCGTTTGTTAACTGTTTACTTGGCTTCAGTTTAAGTAATTTATCGTACGTTATCGTAGAATTATAGATATCAAACATTGATTTACAGCAGGATTTTTCTAAGAAAACTGTGTGATTTGTTGTTATCTGTATACACCGTTAAATTTTGATTGTTTTAATCCTTAAAGGGGGTCATTGTACTCATCATTATGAACAACTTTTACTACGGTACCAACTCTGAAATCGTGAAAAAAAAATCAGTCATTTTTTACCCATCACAAAAAAGTGCACAACGCCGCTAAAGAAGTTTTCACTTCAAAAGTACCTATAACCTTATAATGTGAAAGTTATAAATGATTCTGTACTAACACGTAGAAACCGTTATCAAACTCAACACCAGATAAAACGTAAAGAATCTTACAACACAAACAGACCAACAGCGAGGTATCAAAACTCATGATTCCCTAGAGTCATAGGTGCAAATCTTATTGCGTAAGACTTTATCACTGGCTGCCTACGCGCTTATCTTGACAAATGTTCCCGGCGTTACACTCAGCCGCTACAAACAACAATAAGACATTTGTTTAGACAATACGTTACAGTTTTATTTGTGTCCTGGCACTAGATTTTGCTCGGGTGACGGTCGGAGATTTAGGGCTGGGAAACAAAATATACCTGTCTGTGCATATAGGATGGTTATGTTGTGTGTTCTACTGTTCATTTGTTTTGCCTACAGTGTAGGGTTTAATTATAGGACAGTGAACGAGACACAATAGAAGTTTTATTGTTATAACGGCTCAAATTGTCGTCGTGATCGTGTCGTATTGATGGACACTAAACGCTCCCCGTTTTTCCTCCCTCCCTCCCAATACGTATTTTACAAAATAAAAATATTTCGTGACGACGCGTGTCATATTTTTAACAGTATTACTGAATAAGATGCTGGTCAACAAGGACTCTCTTAAAAAAGATTCCTCGTAATCTCCACCATTGATAACATCGGTCGATAATATACACGATGGCACGAACATCGACGCGCAACCGATTACCATGGATTCAGTATATGATTTTGAACAACCTTTTTTTTCTTTTTGGGTGGGAAATCATTAAATGACCTCTCCCCGCTCTGGGGCTGAGCGGAAGGGCGTGTCAGACTTTTGCTGACTAAAAGCCACCCGTGTTCCTTCAGTTGCCCGTGCAGGAGCCACGGCATCTCTTTCGAACAACCCGCAGCCCTGGCGGCATCGGCCCTAGCGGACCCCGTCAGTTCGTGCTGACATCTCTTTGAGGCGCGCGTGGACTTATCGCCGCTATTGTAGCGTGCCCAATTCTGAACCCCCTGCGTATAAATTTTTCGTCGGCTTATGCTTGCTAGGAGGTCTAGGATGTGCTGAATTCATGGTTTCAGTTTGCGCGCAGACGTTCCTGCCACACTGTATATCATGAAACTTCTATAAAACATCTGTTCCTACTACCAACGAAAAAGATATTACTTATCTTCAAAAACTCAACACACAAACAGAATTCACTAGTATTTGTATTGTAGACGTGGATTTAGGAAATACACACACAATATTGTACCTAGAAGGCTCCTATGTTATAGACATAATCATTTTGATACACGTTATTCTGTTTTTGTGTCACGCACGCATATTGCGTTTTTGTTTCTTCAGGAAAATGGAAAGTTGGATCGATGTGACCTTGGATATGATGGAAACTAAATCTTGCTTTTTTTCTTGACAGGAAACACGTTGAAACGGTTTTGTTTATGTTATGATAGGGTGTTTTAATGGTTAGGTATATAGGCCGTGACACTACACGGAAACGAGGCAATATCTAGCAGTGTAACAGACGGAAAGCGTGATTATTAAGGCCGTAGGTATCTTATTTGACCTATGATGACCTGGACCTTGAATAATAATAATAATATCCCTGGACATTTCACACAGCGCCATCTAGTCCCAAGCTAAGCAACCTAATGCTTGTGTTATGGTAACAAGGTGGCTGATAAACTACTTATATACATTATTTTTTTTGTAAATACATACATATTATAGATAGAAAAACACCCAGACTCGGAACAAATACATGTAGGTCATACAAATATTTGTTCCGTGCGGGAATCGAACCCGCGACACGCAGCGCAGCAGTCAATCGCTTAACCACTGCGCCAACCGTGAATGGATCTTGGATTTTCATTAGTTCTTCTTACTAAACAGACAGCTGTGCTGCTGGGGAGTTTGTTGAGCTGCTTATTCTTCCCAACGAAAGCACTAGGAAGTGGTGAAGGGCGGGCGTTTTGGGGGACTGTCTTACGTAATAATGACGTTCAAAAAGTGCCGAGCCTTTACTAGAAAGCACATGTTCAACTGAGGAATTTATTGACATGTGAAGGATGATCTAAACTTTAATTAATGAAACTATTTACTCGAAAATAATAACAGCCCCACAGGTCGATCGGTCAGGTTAAGCTACGCTTGCCGCGGTTGGTCTGTGGATGGGTGACCATCTTTACATACCGAGACCCCCCCGTGCCTCGGAAAGCACGTTAAGCCGTTGGTCCCGGCTGTCATTCGTGGATCTTTGACAGTCGTTACGGGTAGTCAGAAGCCCGAAAGTCTGACAACCAGTTACCAAGGGGTATCGTATTACCCAGTAACTGGGTTGTGGAGGTCAGATAGGCAGTCGCTCCATGTAAAATACTGGTATTCAGCTGCATCCGGTTAGACTGGAAGCCGACCCTAACATAGTTGGGAAAAGGCTAGGCAGATGATGATTACTCGAAAATAACCATCATAGGGAATCAAATACTTACCTGTCCAGATTCGTGAAACTATCCATTTAAAATGTCCATTTCTCCAGTTATAGTCTCCATACCCCTAAAAACAGTAAAGTCTGCTATTGATAGTCAGTCAGTGCTATATTAGTCTATCAACAGCAGTAATCAGTGTCTTACTACAACCAACAAATACCTACTGAAGATTCCACCCCATAATTGCTTAACGTCAAACGCATATTGGCTTAACAGCATATTCATATTTATGCACAGATGATTGGCTCGTCATTACAACGCATTTGCATACACCTACCCATGCATATCTATAGCTACAAATGTATAAGATGCATACTATAATTTATGGGTGCCGACGTTGCGTGTGTGGTCTGATAGCACTGAATTACTGTTGCTCATTGATTGATGCAGACAAATATCTTCGGATTAATTAGTGGTGCTGTGCTTAATATTGGCTAATTAACTGGGTAAATATAGTCTGCATGGAATGGTGTGTAGTGTGTTTAGTTGGCTATAGTTATTCGGCCAATTAAGTTCCCTTGTAAAGGTATTACTACGGAAACATATAACTGAATTATCAATACAATCAGTTTACACGTGGCAGCGCCCTAACTACGCAGTTAGCCGTGTGAGGAAAGTTCTTAGTAGAACCCTTCCTGAGTAACACACGAAGTGAAGTGTTATTCTTAGGCTTTGTCCAGGGTGAGAAGTTTACGCGAGTGCTAAGGGCGCGAGGTATCGAACATATGAAACCACCGTTTGCATCCATAGTGACCATGTCGGGCGCGTAGCGTGACGTAACGAAGCACAGATTATCTATGGGACTCAGCGACCTACAGACTTTTTCAAGTTATTTTACTTCTGATTTTGCATTACTTAAAATCAAAATGACCCTTATTCTCCTTATTATAATAAGATTGCTGTTGGGTAGCTGCCACTGGCAAGTCTGTCAAAATCAAAATGACCTTTATTCTACTAACAAAAATAAGGTTGCTATTATCAGAGGTAATATAACTGTGAAAGAAAGAAAATACATTTATTTAGCACAGACTAAAAGACACACAATACACCAGATACAAACATCAGAGGGGCAATTCTCGTAATTTTAAGAACATTCACAGTCTGATATCAGTGTCAATCTGTCAAAAAATACTTCTAATTTCCCTACATTTTGACAGGTTTTTGACATTTGTTTGTCGCTGAGATGAGACTGCGACTAGAATTTGAACGTTTTAAATTACGAGAATTTATTGGCCTTCTGATAAAAACAAATAAAAAATAAATAAAAAGTGTAAAGTTCGATGTAAGAAATTAGCAGGAAAGTGTGAAAGGCCTATAGCTAGCGTGCGATTGTCTATTGTTTTACCCTGAGGAAATATGTCTACCCTCTCCTCCCCGCTACAACAACTCACGATGAACTGTGGTCACACAATCGCGCCCAACACTGCACTCGCTACCGCCATGATCATCGTGCATACATCCTGAACAAGTCTTAGTATGGCCCCCGGCACTACGCTCACGAAACTGAGAACGGGCTATATTATTTATTCAACTGTACCGACAAAGGTTTCTCCTTGGAAAATCAGGACTTCGGATGAGTATGCAATAGAGCACAGTATGTCGGACCTGCAGATACCGCCTTTGCTCGATAAAATGATACACAATACGCTCGTTGGTTTTTAAAATCAGGTTACAACAAAACATCGAGGGTCTTGTTCAACGTGCGGCTCGTTAAAATTTAAAAACGGCGAATGTTTGTAGTTCTGTTACAAGTAAACGCTCTGGTCTATACTCACCTTTAGGTTGAAGATGTTGTTTTTCCATTTCGTTTCGAGCTAAATATAATGTGAATGTCAGACACCATTGACTTACACGCTGAAAATCACAATGAGGGAAGCCTGGAATCATCATGGCCTTCATCACGTAGGGCCCAATGTGAACGACCACGTTTCAGTGCCATACGTCATCACTGGCAACACGCACTAGTCAATGACTCGTCTTGAGACACTGCGGTAAGTGGGATGAGAAGATAGCCTGGAATCGCTAATTCGCAAAGCCACGAAAAGCGTGGTCAATGGCTGAGCCTTCACGAAGAATGTGTGAGGTTCTAAAATTATGCCCTTAACTTTCTTTACTTTAACGATCTCCAGTAACAAAGTAACTAATACAAATATCAGAAATAATTCCAACTAGATATTAGTTCCGGGTAACAAAATTACACACCTAACATAATTTCAGAAATTCACGGCTAACTCATTTTAGGACAAAATGTGTTGTTTTGTCCTTGGTCGCGATTTACGAGGGTCGAACCCGAAGGCAATGTAAACACTGTAGTGTGAAATCAATCTAACGGTTATGACAGAGGGTTGAATTTTCAATGTGCTGAAACCGAAGTTATTGCCACATTTTATAACTTAGTTTCGGCTTTAATGTTTGGTCAATACAGATACGGATATGAATGAATATTAAAGGTGCTCTTATTTTTAATAGAAAAGGTTCTAATAAAATGCCAGTTAGAAAATGGAATTTCCTTGTCACGTAAGCTTATTTTCGAGAAACAAACAAAGTGGCCTACCCACTTTGTTAAGCTTATCAATATTAATTTGTTGAGTTAATATTGAAGTCGTTTCAAAATGATTTTTTATAAAAAAAACAGAGTGGAATATAATTATTAAAATTCTGAATAAAGAACATTTTCTTTGTTTTTCCAATTTTCAAAGGCACGAAACGATTAAGTTTGCTGACAATAACAACGAATCCTACTTTATACATATGTCAAGGTGAAAGCAAAAAATCGAGGTCCCAAAAAAGAAAAATGTTTTCAACGTAAAATAAATTGATCACTTCAATCAGTTGGAACATTGGATAACTTGATGAATTACTGGAAACTCACGGGGGAGTTCATTCACAAAAATAAAATCTTCAGGAAACTTGAAAAATTCATGATGTATTTTCCTCAGACAAATTCCAATAGGAACTTTGATACAGAGATG
Organism: Apamea sordens; assembly: GCA_945859715.1. Classification (NCBI taxonomy): domain Eukaryota; kingdom Metazoa; phylum Arthropoda; class Insecta; order Lepidoptera; family Noctuidae; genus Apamea; species Apamea sordens. Next base: position 12,547,315 of record OX244002.1, read on the forward strand.
GGATTTAACAATTTGATTAAAAACTAGATATTTAGTTTTCTCAAAATATAATTAAAACTTAGAAAAATTTACATAACTTTTGTTTTTTTTGTTTTAATTTAGCTTTTTTTTTCATAATTTGTCTCCTTGACAGCTTATTTATTGAAATTAAATTTCAGTTTAGCCTTCGTGAGTAGGTCATTTTAAAGAATTTAATCTTACAAAATCTTGCCTCTTAATATTTTTGGAAGCAATTTTTTTTTTCGATCTGTAGCTTGATACAACGTGCGATTTTTTTTTTTAATCTACCATAATTAAAGTATCAGCAATTTTTAGGTACAGACGCCAGCAGGTCAAGCTACCCAAAACTGTCAAATTTATCCAATCAACTTTGTACCTTAATGCTTTAGCAATAAAGTTGAAAATCTACTAAAGAAATTTGACACATTGTAGTAGCTTGATGTGCTGGCGTCTGTACAATATGATTACAAATGTATGAGGCATAATCATTCAGACCAAACAGTTATTTTAAATCTAAACTCTGATGAACCCTTTTCACACATTCTCCACATAAGAAATTGCAGATAGACCTAAGCCCATTTTTTCTAACCCACACACGTAATAAATATAACGATATTCCATCCCCTTTTCCTTCTAAAACACTAAGAAGACAGACTACAAACTCCAGACATAAATAAAAGCCTGAAAGCCACAACCTTCGCCCTTGAGACCTAAGTGGGGTATTAAGTATCACTTTTGTCCAAATTATATATTTTTCACTCGTCGCCGCCCCGACAATGAGGGACTCTTAATGTTATAAATTACCTAATTAAGACGTAAAATGGAAACAGAACAGAAACTAAGTACCTTACGGTAGTTTACGAAATATTTCAAGGCTTTTCCGTTTCTCGGTAGAATTTTCTTGCGAAGAAAAAGTTTAATTATTAATTTTGGCGTGTGGGCTGTTGGCAAGGGCTTTGATAAGACTTGAATGATTCAATTTGAATCAGGTCTTGATAAGATTTATTTAGGAGTATAAAAATATATACACTGGATAAACTTCTAATACTACCTACTTCTAAATTAACAAAGGATTAAAATAAAAATATAATATCCTAACCTATAAAATCTTAGGGTTTAATCACTGACATACTTAGTTATTTTTAGCTTATTGCTTGCGGACAAAGCTATCATTGGGTGACTTTAAACACAATAAAAGTAGGTACAACACAGCCAGGTCAGTGTGACCACAAATCTATTTTTCAAGCCAAAACTTAACCCGTCACACAAATAGAAACCACGATTCTCAATAAAATTGTGACACGAATCTTTTGCCTACGTAGCTGACTCTGCCCCGTTCGACCACGCCAGCCACTCGACTAAGACTCCCACAAATTACTGGAACATGCACAATCTAACCCTGCGAATGTCTGCAGAAAACACTTGGGCCACATATCACTTGAAAACTGGCGGTATTCGCCGTATCGCCCGTATCTAGCAGTGCTCGGCACTGGCCGTGCACCAATTCGCTGGAGCAAGGCCGGCTTTGAATAATTTCGTTGTAACCATGTCCCCGGTGCCAGGCTGGTACGGCCACCGCTTGGTAGAGTTGCCCCTTGTAATAAATCTACATGTTGGGCCGAGATTGGCTGCAGACATGCTAGGGTTAATCTCGTATGTCACATGTTCAGGTTTATTATGTAAGCGGAATGGGGTTCGCGAAAAAATCTGGCGACTTTGTTATATTTGGTGTTGACATGCCATTTGACATTTATGTATTTATTTCCGTGTTTGTTGGTAATCCACCATGAATAAACGAAGAAGGTCTCTTTAAGACTATGCGCAAACCTATAAATAAGTAAAGTAAGTAATCAGTGTATAATGTTCCCACTGCTGGGACACAGGCCTCCTCTCTTTAAAAGGGAGTGGGCTATAATCTACCACGCGACCCTGCTGCGGGTAAGTAGATGTCACATGTCTTCGAATAAAAACAAACCTAACAACCTAAAGTAGCATTTTATTATCTTCTATGATGCAATGATAAAGTTCTATTAAAACTACAATACTAATAATATGAGTAGAATCTTCTGGAATGCCAATAACAACATTGCGATCACCGATTCTTATCAAGCGTGGTCGTAAAGATTTAATTACGATGGCTCATTATTGCCGGCACTTCCACGAGCTGGTAAAATAATGAAGAAGGCTGATTATTGTTTATGGGTGAAGGAAGCCAACATCCTTATGAGCTGAGACTAGGATTTGAAAGTCTATACAAGGTGTTAATGTATCCGCTTTTTCTGACTATAAATTTAATAAACAAGTAACAATAATTCACGTAGATAATTAAAAGGTGTTGAAACTGTGCCGCCATGGTTCACTTGCTTGCTCGTTTTTACGATGAATGAGGAAAATGTTGGGAGGAAAATTTTAGGTATGAATGTGGATTTTTGACGAGTAGAGGAAGACTATAGAAGCGATGGATTGACTGTGGGAAAGATGAAATGGATAGAAAGAGGGTAATTACCGAGATGACAACTAATAGAGAAGTATGGTAAAATAGACATGTTGCGCCGACCCCAAATAAATGGGGATAAGGGCAAGAGAATGATGATGAAAGAAAGAAAAAGTATTTATTGCGACTCGCACAGGAAGATCATAAAACTAAACTAAACACAATCAAAGATAAAAAACCCAAATTGTATTTAAAAAAAGTAGGTACGAGTAATAAAACCAAATTTTATTTAAAAAAATTAAAAAGTAACAAAAAGAAAAATGAAACAGAAAGTCCTGTACGAGGCCAAAAGGCTCCTATCTCAGCATGATACTCATCATCTGCCTAGCCTTTTCCCAACTATGTTGGGGTCGGCTTCCAGTCTAACCGGATGCAGCTGAATACCAGTATTTTACATGGAGCGACTGCCTATCTGATCTCCACAACCCAGTTACTGGGTAATACGATACCCCTTGGTATCTCAGCATGATACTACGACATTTAAAAAATAAATATCGCAGGTATTCTGATAGATGATGGTATGCTGGTATGTTTAGGTTTATTTATCAAATTAAATTTCATTCGAAAACATCCATCGGTTTCTTACTAAACTTCATTTATACGCGACAACCCTGGTAACTTATCTGTTTTGGTTGAACTGTACACTTCGTGCAACAAAAAATGGTCACTTTTATTGCTTGTCATAATTTTATTGCCAGAATTTATTTTAAACAGATCTATTTAGAAGAAAATTAAAGAAAGGAGAGGAACGACTAACGGCTCTTCCCAAGCCACGTGCTGGTGACTGTACCATAGCCATTTTAGAAAACCCATGTACAGCGATGGACGATTAAGGAGCAAATCGAGTAGCTAAAATCTCAACAAATATCCATTTCAGGCTCTCTACTTTAACACACACAATAAAATAAAAATCCTAAATGAATCCCAAAATCGCTTTATCCGCATCATTAACGTATTGTAAGGGTCTTCGGTCATTAAAACGGTTGGGTATGCATGTAAGGGTCGGTGCACACGATGCCGAATCATGAATACAATTACACGGGCCGACCGTTCGACTCGGATTAAATTCTCTCGACCGATGAATCTCAAATTCTCGACCTTCGGATGTATGGAGTCCAATTTAATGATAATAAACTGTTTCTATTGGGTTTGGATTGCTTGTTGTAGTAATAACGGTATCCTTGGTAATGATGGAGGGGTTAATAATAACAATTAAGTGTCCTCATCAATTTGAAGTGAATGAGTGGTTTGTATTCATTGGGGCTGATTTCTTACCTATATATTAAAATTTTACCTCCCTAAACAATAGTCTGCGATCGTCAAGTATATGTAATATGGGTATTACAGTTATTCTCCCTAAACATATATTTGTTCACGATGAGATTTCTTTAGAAATAAGCATCACCTTTGTACCAATTCTTCTGTTCTTTTCTGTTTATGTGTGTAAATAAACGGCTAAATAAATAAATAAAGTTCAGTTCGCACTACAACTTCAAAAAGCTGTAATAGTACGAGTACTTCCTTCTTACGTCAGTATCCTGAAATCGACTTTTTTATACTTTCGTAAAGTTGTTTTTTGTATAAGTGTAAAAAACAACATTTTAGGAAACAAGGCTTTAAATAAATGGAATAGATAAAAAACAAATCTTAACCTTAGATACAGTCATTCCACACAGTTCCCAGCAAAGATCAGGGTCCTATACCCAAAACTTTACAATGACAATTTACAAGTTACAATTTATATTTTCCAAATTTGTGAATTTTACAAATCTGTGTACCACAAAACTGATAACCACACAATTGTAATGGAAAGACCTTACAAATATGTTAATTGTACTAACAAATCTAAAATGTATACATAGCACTCACGCTTTGTGTTACGCCTTCAAAAATGCGAAAGAATTGTAGATTTGTAACTCATACATATTTGTAATTTCAGTGTGACGTTTTTTTTCTACAATTTAACAATTTTTTAGACTTGTACCGTCTTATTACAAAACGAAATACTTTAGTTCTAGCCTAAACCTTTGAGCCAGTTGGTTTTTAGAACTTTATTTCGATTAAGGGCTGATTTTTCCAAAGCTAGATAATTTTTATCCGAGGAATAATTTTGAATTTTTGACAGTTCCCTTATCTGTCATCTTATCTGTCAATTTTATTCCGCGAATAAAAATTTTTTGTCGAATGAAAAATCAACCAGGCAACGTTCTTAATACTAAGAGCTGATTTCTCCATCGCCAGATAACTTTTATTCGAGGAATAAAATTGACGTCGTACAGGTTTTGTAAGGAACAACTGCCAAAATTTCAAAATTATTCCTCGAATAAAGTTATCTGGCGTTGTCAATTTCTCTCATTTTTTTTTATAAAGAACTGCGTTTGTATTACAGTTAGACTCTTAATTCAATAACTGGCTCGGTGGTTTAAAGCTGAGAAGCAACTCTCGTGATTTAAGTTTGTGCCAACTAAATGTATTTTCTTTCTTTCTTTCGTGATTTTAAGAACGCTCAGTCTGATCTCAATCTCACTCTGTCAAAAAACCTCTTTTCCCTACATTTCAATTTATATATGGAGAGTTTGTTGCCTTTCTTCTTCGCAGCTAAAACACTAGGAAATGGTAAAGAGCGAGCATTTTGGAGGACTGTCTAATGTAATTTTGACGTTCAATAATTGCTGATTCTTGGTCCAATTTGTATAAATGACTTTTATTATATCTAATTAAACTACATACTTTTCTAACTACATAGTTATAGCGTAATCATTTCAGTTCTCCTGCTAACTTTAAAGATGACAATTCCAGAAAACCAACCACCAATAAGTATGATAAATTCAACTTACAGTTGAACCACAAATCAGAAAATTTAAATGACTGTAAAATGTTCATAACGATGGCAATCGGCTCCAAATGGCCGATACTTACTGACGGAGGCCACATTAGCCAAGTTATGCTTATTTATCTTTGCATTCACTGCCAAGAGTTCACCACTGTAATGAATATTTGGCATGCCAGTTATTGGTGATTATTGCACAAGGAAAATTGTACTTATTCAAAAAGTTTTCTTTGAACATACTTTGTATCGTCATTTATATCTTAAGTACCTACTTAAAACTTTAGATATTTATTACGAACTAGCAACCTGACCCTGCTTCCCGTGGGTACAATGGTACTATGACAAAACATTGAGATTTCCGTGTTATAACTAAGTCAAATTTAACATATTGTATAGGTAAGGGTCTAGTGTCTACAACGCCAGGTGCAAAGCAAGCGCGTATTTTGAGTACGTATATACATACATACATAAACCCAGGACTACTGCTCATAGGTGCTCATGGGAGCTAAGATCCCTATGTACGCCTTTTGCTTTGTGAACGTTCGTACATCTGGATGTACACGCACGCCGGTTGCGAGTACACCTGACCTTTCCGGAATAACTGTTCTAAATGTTGGTGAAAACCGTATTGAAATCTATTGCGTAGTTAAGAAGAGCAACGCGAACAGACACGAAAAGCGACTTTGTTATACACTAAGAAATTACACCAACGCATATTATATTGATACAGACTTTAAGGCTCATTTAAAAATTGAATCGAAAAGCAGAATTGAAGCTTAAAACTGTGTTAAATTCCTACTGGAGGCAATAAAGTTGTTAGCTTCGTAAAATAGGTCTTATTAGTCTAATGCAATAAATAGATTATGATATCCAAGTAGCTGTTATATTGAAGTTAATGTTTACCATTTAATTGTGTATTGTGTTGTATTTGTTCTTCTGTTTTACAACAAATAAATGATTTAAACATAGATAAATAATTTATTTCTCTACATTTATCTAGCTGCCTGCATTTCTACATAAAATTATTTCAATGTCCCAGATTGCTACTGAGAATTTCTTAACATAGCAAGTTTCAGCTCATATTTATTTGTAAGAAATATGGTCAGACTTGTTGGAAGGGTTCCTGGAAATCAAACAAAGCTTTTTTCCGTGTAATTGGCAGCGCATGTTACTTCTTCGAAGTGAAACATGTATGTACATGTATCGAATTAGCGGAATTTCCTATAATTTTGGTGCGTAGGGGTGATTTTTTCTCCCTATCTCGAAGCTCCTCCTTCTACAAAGAATGCGATCGTAAAAAAAACGGTTGTAGTAGAACTACTACAAAATATAACGCTGTGGGTTAAAATTTAGTGCATTTTTTTATGAAAAATCGATATAGACGAGCTAGCGAGCTAGCTATCCATAGCTAGCGAGCTAGCTATGGATAGCTAGCTCGCTAGCTCGTCGCTCGTAACAACAAAGGAGTTCATCTATTGTCAATGTATGTCAATTTACTATATTTTTCTTCTACAAAAACAGTTTTTGATCCCGAAGCAATTTCCCAAACACTTTCACCATCTGAGAGTCCAAATAAAAAAATATTCAACAACTTTTTCACAAAAATAACCGCGCAATTCGGCCTAAAATGGTCGCCACAACCATTTTCTTGGACGGCTAAGTCGCCTGTGACTGGCTAGCTTCCAGTGTGCTTTTGTTCTTCGCAAATCAAACATGGCCGCTTTTGTAGAACACCAATAGGGTTGCATGAAAAGACACTAGATTTATATTCGCATTTTTTGTGATTTTAAAAAGTGTTTTATTTTGCGGTTTTGGCGATAAAATGTTTCTTGATTCGATTGTCTGTTTTAATAATATTTTACTGTATTCTGACTTAATCCTGAATAATAACAAAATACTACTGCTTACTATTACTTAGCAACAAATATAGAACCATTTTTTACTTCTAATCTTGAACAATGAAAAGTCAGGGAATGAATAGCTCAGCAAATTGACTACCACCTTTAATTGTCTGTAAAGTCAAATCACAATCATTTTTTAATGATAATGATAAATGATTTTATTTTGTAAGTAGGTTTGTACAAACACTTTTACACGTCAATCATATTTTAAAACTAGACGAGGTCGGTGTTTCCTATCTGACTAGTCTGAGAAGAAAGGCCGAAACAAACTCACAGGTCACAGTCTCTTTTAAAGTCCAGACATAATCTTGGTCAGATCATATGAAGACCATGTAGGTCGATGTCTGAGATGGTCTCTTGAGGAAAGAACCACACAGATTGAGAGGACCTGTCCCGTCAGTGCACGCATATGTCAGAAATCGTGCAGCTCAACTCAAAACTTAAGGAGCTCAACGATTCGACGAACAATACCAAAGAAAGGATATTTGGGTAGGCCACAGACTTAAGGCACCACAAGCACAACAACTACCAAGTTTGTGGTTGTAATTGACAATAAATGATCTAAGACGTTACATAGGTAACGTGTATAATTTCTTCCGGAACTGTTTCCACGGAGGTCTGTTGCGGCTAAAGTCGTGTGCGACTGTGGGCAACCATTGTACCTTTGTTCTTCTAAAATCAAACATGGCTTCCATTGTTACCTACCCCATGGTTAGGGCTGAAAAGTTTCACAAAGAGAAAATGTGTTTTGTTTCATATTTTTGTAAGGTATCCCAATTTTGAAAAGGAGTAAACAACATTGAATTCCCCTAAACTTTAATTCGGTTTTAATGTATAATTTTCCTCTTTTATGCCAACTCGTGACTAATGTTACACGTGGTACCTATTCAAATCTTTTTTTGCTTAACATTTCCTAGAAACTGACCTTGACCTGACCTTGACTTGTTTTTATTTTTTTTTTTCAATAAAACCTACAGCAGCAGCCGATGATAAGAGTATTATATAAAATATACATTTTTCCTTACTTTATTGACTATTATTCAAAATGTGCCAATTCGTGCGAAACGCCTATAGAAAAAATAATATTCTTATTTAAAAGTGACGATTCGCCTTTTCGGGTGAGTAAATTCGTGCGAATCTTTGTTCTGTGCACGTGATTAAATCTATTTAGTTTTCTTTATTATTCGAGTGATCTTATTTTTTTGTATGCATGTGATTCTGTAAGAAATAAACCTATTTTTCTTTCTTTCTATATACTATTAAGCTATTAACTATTCATAAAGCAACCCTTTTCTAAAACTAAATAAAAAGAAGGAAAAAAATCTAGTTAATTGTTGAAGTGTTCTTGCCAGCCCTACCACTAGCGGTTCTTAAAGCGAAACTTTAGCATTTCGGGTATGCCTCTTTGTGTTTTTTGTACTCAACGCGGACATAAAATTACTTAGTAATTAACGCGGAAGTGTGCATGCCGCGGATAACCGCCTAACAAAGTATGTGTACATTTTTGTTCATGAATTTATTATTATCATATACATACTCTTCTGAGCTTTTTCAGTAGGTACGGTGACTTTGAAGATTTAATTTTCTACTAGCTTTTGCCGCTGTGGAGGGCAGAAATTATCTCACGGGAACGTCCCACCGGAATAGGATTAGTATCGTCCTAATTCAGGTCATAGTCTACCCATGTGCCAAATTTCATCCAAATCTATTCATCCATTTACTTGACCGACTAGGATGAGCTTGCTTATTTTTACCTCTATCGGAAAATACTTCGATTGCAGTATTTCGAAAAAAACATAAATGCGGTCAAAGTTTCTTAAAAACATTAGTCTGCCCCAGATATGAAATTATACAATTCGCATAATTTCTACAACATTATCATTACGTTAACATATCCAGCCCACCCCTAATTAAATTACATCAGAACAATTCTTTCCACAGCATCTCAATCCAATTAGAGACGTTACCGCAACGTACAGTTATCCCAAGAAATTCGCTAGAGTGGTGCAATCTCAGCTGAGATCGCACCGAGCTCATTTACACTGCTGTACTAATTCAGTAAGGATAGGTACGCAATTTTTCGCCCGTTAGCCCTCCTTCCCACCTCCCCTGCACCCTATTTACCCCCTCTAAGGCGCCCCAACGGACGTGATTTGGAAACAAATACGTACATTCGCAGAATACAACATTTGTTGGTGCTAACTTGCCCGTTGTTCCGTCTTGAATACTACGGACAACGTTATTTCCAATGGAATCTTGTTACGTTATAATAAATGTGTTGGTTCACTCTAGTGTTAGTAACGTGCGGACGTAAATATGGCACATCTAGTCATAGAAAAAGATCGGTTTTATAGAGCTGTGTCTTTTTGACTCATCTCAAATTTAAAATTTATTATAAGTATACTTTATTGTACACCAGAAAGTACATAACAAAAACAAATATTTTTTTTTAAACAAATCATACAATGAGCAGCCTTATCGCTTTCTGTGTTCTCTTCCAGGCAACCCTGGAATGGACAGTGACTGCGGACATAGAAATTTATTTAGAAAAATTATTTTGACCTAAAATAATTGGCACTCTAGAATAAACACATCCATCCATTATGGGTAGGTACTTGCACTCGCGCCCCGCTGCGCGCATGCTCCCATCACAATTTTAAAGACAATGGAGGGATGTGTTTATGCATTGGGTAACCAACATTTATAACCGTATTTTTGTTAGCTGATTATTTTAATTGTAAGTAGGTATCTAATGCGTTTTTCTTATATTTTTTTTTACCATTGTCCTTATTTTGGTGGTCTGGATGATGAAGTTTGTCCACCTATTTTAATGGGACCTTAAATAAGAAAGAAATCTTGTTGTTTTGTTAAGTTCTAAAACCGTGCGAGGTAGGGGCAGGTCGCTAGTAACTGTATGAAAGCTCCTTCAAACCCTGGATGTGTACTTAATAACGCTGAAAAGTTTGTTTGAACGCTATAATCTCTGGAATTACCAGTCTGATTTGAAATTTTGTTTTGCATTTGATATCCCAATTCTTGAGGAAGGCTATGAGCTTAACATCACACTATAACCCTTAGAAAAAAAGTCAGAAAGAACGCGAAACAAAAACGAAGTAATAGCGCGGGCAGACGATGCGATGCGATGCGGTGGGTCGCTGGAACAAGAAATTTCACGCGGACGAAGTCACAGACAGAAGCTAGTATGTGATATATTAGTCTGGCTATTTTAGTTTTGGTCAAAGAATATTTAACTCATGGTGTGGCACTTGCTTACTTTGTCGCTTTGTACGTAATATTAATAAAGTTTTGCGGCAAAGGTCGGTGGAGTTTGTGTTTTCTTTTTAGGAACTAAAACAGGAACTTTGGCTTGGTCGTTTTACTATTTCAAGTTTTTGAAATTGAAAACAGTATTGGATTTGATTAATTGAACTTTTCTTTTCTAACTTTTTCGTGGAATAGGAAAACTAGCGAATTTCACCAAATTTTTATACCTAGAATAATTTCTAATTTCTCATCCTAAGAATGAATTTTGAATTTTTGACACTTTTTCCATATAAGGATAATGTCTGACATCAATTTTATTCCACGGATAAAATATATAGGCCAATTCCCGTAATTAAAACGTTCAAAATCTTGTCGCAATCTCATCTCAGCGACAATCAATATCAACTTGTCAAAAATGCAGGGAAATTAGAGGTAATTGAGACTGAGATCAGACTGTGAACGTTCTTAAAATTACGACAATTGCTCCTCTGATTTCGGTAAAATCACCCCTTAGAAAAAGTGTACAACTTAGGTGCGAAAATAGAAGAGGTTACTTTATTCACGAAGTAAATTCCCCTAGAATACAAATCGATCAAGGTCGCCCTCCGCTAGATATATGCAAAACAGAACCGGGTTGTAGAGGTAAGACAGGCAGTCGCTCCATGTAAAATACTAGTATTCAGCTGAATCCGGTTAGACTGGAAGCCGACCTCAATATAGTTGGGAAAGGCTAGGCAGATGATGATGATGAATCAATTATACATTACAGCTGACAGCTAGTCATCAATAACAAATAGCTCCGTATTATTTTATTTGTAAAAATAGTTAAAGTAGTTTTCTAGTGCATTGTCTATCTCTAAAAGTGAAAACAGACACTAATTATTGTGTGACATTGTTATCCAGTGATTACAAACAGAATCAGTGAAGTTATATACGTCTTAAAATATGAGCGCAACACCTCTTTGAAAATAAACTTAACTCCAATAAAGACATAATTTCAGTGATGTGGTCTAATAAACCTACCAAAAACAACCAAAACTATCGGTACTGAAGTGAATCAAAACCTATATAAACTGTGCAAAGAATACGTTGTGTTATAATTAAGACAATAGAAGAGAAAAAAAAAAAAAAAAAAAACGGTCAATTCAAACCTGGCGTCATTACGAAGAACCGACCTACCTTATATTTATATTATTAATACTAGAAAGGGAAGTCAAATTTCACAACGTATTCTAACTGAACATTTGGCCTAGCATCGTAAGGTGCGGTCTTATTAATACAACATTCACGTAGGCGTGGGATCGATCCTCACCTACCGAAATTCTTTTGGGAGATTTTATAATTTGTCTGGAGCATTTAATACAATGAATTTCTTTGAAAACATAACGTTTAGAAAGACACCGAAGACACGTACCAAATCTACTGAGTTATCGGGCGATGACGAGAACAGCTTAGTCAATACGACACTAGATGGCACCTCTAACAGCCTACCAAACATGTCTGCAGAAGAAAATGTACTACAAATAATGGAACTACAACAAAAAATTGAACAATTGAACATGGAACTAAACTCTGCGCACGAAGAAATTAATAATTTATCCATCGAAAACGGTAAACTTAAAAAAACAATAATCGATATGGATTCCAAACATGAGCTCCTAAAAAAAGCTACGAGGAAACTGACTCAGGATATAGGCACTCCAAATAAAAAATTTAAGATATCTACTCCTCGTTGTAAAGGGTCTCAGAAGAAAAAATCAAGTGTACCATCCTTGATGGACTTACATGAACCAACTATTTGTAGCCCTGCTGCCGCAACACCCTCAAAAACACAACCTATAACTACGGAACAAAAAGTACACAAAGAAAGTGATAGCAACAGAAAAAAAATCACACACAAAAGAAACAAAATATGTATCGTCAGTACTAATAAAAGGAATAAAATTTTATCGATAGCTGAAGAGACATTCCGAAATTTCCAAGTATGTCATTATATGTCTCCAAACTGCGGAACACTTCAGCTTATCAATAAATTGGATAAAAAATTGGACGACTACACCATGCTAGACTTCTGCGTGATTATGATTGGAGAGGAAGACTTCCGAGCTACCAAAGACTATGTGAATATAGTTATAGAACTAAGAGAAACGATTAAAAAAATACAACATACAAACGTTATACTTTGTGTTCCAACTTTTAAACTAAGTTACTACTCAACAATGTTCAATTGGCGTATAGAAACTTTCAATAATTTATTGCATCTCGATTTGGAAACTTATGAATACGTAACAGTACTAGACTCTAATTTAGATTTGTCATATGATTTTAGCATGTTTTCTGAGCATAATAAGAAAATAAACGATCATGGTATGAGAAATATTTTCCAAAATCTACTGTCAATTATAAATGGCTTCACTACTTATTCAGAAAACCTGATAACTAGTACAGAGAATAGTTCTTCAATTAGTGATTTTTTTTCTTTGATACCATAATCGTACTACATCAAAATATAGCTGGTCTCATAAATAAAACTGACCTTCTCACAATTTATATTCAGGAACTGTTAAATAAACATATTTCTGTAGATATTCTATGTATTACCGAGCATTTCATAATGTCTGGACAAGAAGAATTATTGCTTATTCCAAACTATAAGTTAGCGGCATGTTATGCTCGGCCTAATAAGAAACGCGGCGGAGCCTGCATCTTAGTTAAAAATCATTTAGTTTACAAAGAACTGCCAGACATGGTGAGATGTTCGATACCTGGAGTTATAGAATGCTGTGCTATTGAACTGCCTTTTCAAAAAGTTATAGGTAGTTGTATGTGTTTATAGACCGCCAAAGTTATGTAACCTGAGCAAATTTTATGAAAATTTAGATATTGTATTAAAAATGATATGTTTAAAGAAAAGTTTAAAAGTTATATTATGCGGAGACTTTAATATAGACATATTAAAAAACAATAGGATTACGTTAGACTTCGAATGCTTTCTTACGAGCTACAACCTCAAACTAGAAATTAATCAACCAACTCGTGTCAGCAGCAATACTTGCTTGGACAACTTTGCCCACAACTGTAAACATAACTGTCAATCGGAGGTAATAGACTTCGGCTTATCAGACCATACAGCCCAAATATTAAAAGTGAAAGTCATTAAGTCTTGCCAAATTAAATATTGGAAAACGTTAAGACGTGATATTTCTGCTGATAACCTAATGAAATTCAAATCCTATCTTCAGAGTTTATCATTTTCTGATGTATACGCCACAGAAGATCCTAATAAGTCCTACGATAATTTCCTAGAAATATTTTTACTTCTATATGATTTATGTTTCCCCTATAAAGTAGTCACAATAAGATCTGATAAAAGGATAAAATGGTTGTCGCGGGGCATACGTATATGCAGTAAAAGACAGCGTCAATTACTCTGGCAACAAAGAATGAAACCTACATTTGGAAACAAAGCTACATTTAAAAACTATTCAAAAAGATTTAAAAAAATCATCAGACTGACTCAAAAAGCTCAAAACAATTACCTAATTAATAATTCTACTAATAAATGTAAAACCACATGGCAAGTTATAAATAATTCAAAAACAACAAGTGAACCTATATTACAAATAAAAAAAGGAGAAAAAAGTATAACAAATCCTAAAGAAATAGCCGAGTCTTTCAACAATTACTTTATTGACCAAATTTCAGATATAGAAGAACCTACAACTTCAAATAATGTAATAAATACTATAAACAGCAATCCCCATTCAATTTTTATACAACCAATAGTCCCCCAAGATGTTATTCGTATTGTAAAATCTTTAAAAAATAAAAAAAGTGTTGGTTACGATGGGATTTCTATTAAAGTTATTAAATTTGTTTCTGACTGCATAGCTTTTCCTCTAGCGCATATAATTAACGTTAGCATTTACAGCGGTATATTTCCGGAAAGCCTCAAAACAGTTATTGTAAAACCTATTTTTAAAAAGAACTGCAAAGAAGATATGTCAAACTATAGACCTATTGCCTTGATACCTGTTTTCTCAAAATTAATAGAAAAAATAATCTATGAAAGACTTTACTCATTTTTGACACGTTACGATATATTATGCGATGAACAGAAGGGATTTAGGAAAAATAAAAATATTAATATGGCAATTTACGATTTCCTTTTTAAAATACTGCCTATTGTAGATGTTAAGACACCCATATGTGCAATTTATGCAGATATGTCTAAAGCGTTTGATTATGTTAATCACGATATCCTTCTTAGAAAACTTCAAGCATACGGAATTCGAGGAAATGCCCTGAATTTGATAAAATCTTATTTATATGGCCGCAGACAATGTACCGAGGTATCTAGGATATGTCCAAAAACAAAAAATGAATTAAAATACAGATCTTCATACAGAGTAATCAAATATGGCGTCCCTCAGGGCAGCGTCCTAGGCCCTTTGTTGTTTCTACTGTATATAAACGACCTCCCCCGCCAAACACCAAATCCAATGGTATTATTCGCCGATGACAGTACGTCTTTAATAAAATGTACCAATAAACAAAATTATGAACAAGATATTAATAACACACTCGGTTCTCTAATAAATTGGCTAAATCATAATAATTTATTAATAAATCTTCAAAAGACCAAAGTTATGCATTTTTTTCAAAGAATCTCCCCTAATGACATGAATATAAACCACAATGGTCAAGCTGTAGGCACAGTGGATGTTGCAAAATTTTTGGGTATATTAATTGATAGCCAACTCACTCGGAAGCCTCAAGCAGAGAGTATTTGTAAGAGATTGAGTACATCGGCTTTCATGCTGCACAATTTGTCCAAAAAAGTGGACCTGTCTAGCGTGTTGGTTGCCTACCACGGATTAGTCATTTCACTTTTGAGGTTTGGTGTAATTTTCTGGGGCAATTGTAGCGAGAAAGTAAGTATTTTTAAAGCTCAAAAACGCTGTATCAGAGCTATGTTCGCCCTAAAAGTAACTGACAGTTGTCTACCTATATTTCAGTCTCATAAACTCTTAACCTTCCCATGTCTTTATATATTGGAATTATGTATATTTGTTAAAACGAACTCACACTTGTTTACCACCTTGAAAGAAACTCGAAAAAGAACAATAAGTATTAGATCCCAATATAAAAATCTTTTAAGCACAGGTCTTTTTAAGACTGCTCTTTTAAGAAAAAGTGTTATTTGTATGGCACCGCTTGTCTATAATAAGTTACCAAATAATGTCAAGGATCAACCACTAACAAAATTTAAAAAGCATGTTACAGAATTACTTTTACACAAGTGTTATTATTCAGTACAAGAATTCTTAGATGATAAGTTTTATTAAATTCTTTTAAAATTAAAATTTGCATGCCAATTAAGGTAGAATGTACAAGGAACCACAAAACTCTGTAACACCTAATAATATGTACCTACATTCATTGCAAATAAATAAATCTATTCTATTCTATTCTATTCTATTCTATTCTAACCATCAAATCACTCTGGCCCAAACATAAAGCCTTCTACGTTATGGCCTCGCACTAGTTTATATCACGTCCTCTCACACAAAATCAAGCACATCCCATCCTAGTAATCCAATTACTAAGCAAGTTACCCGGCGTTTTCGCCATTTTCCTACCGAGACCCCATTTCATATCTGTATGAAGTAATTATTATTACTATGGCCATTGTTTCGGTAGTAACAGTAAACAAGGGACCAAGTGAAATATGCGTTTACTGCCCACCTTTCCAGATAATATCGAATCACATTGCAATATCAACTATATCTTCTACGACACAAAGTTCTTAGTCACTTGCGTTATCGCACGACTTTCATATCTCTTGGCTGTGTATGTCACCCTAATTTGAACTCTAATTTGTGAGTGATAAGGTCAGTGGTGTACGCGTCTGTCTGATTCAAGATGTTAAGATCCCCTACTAAGATTTCGTGTCAAATCTTCATCTCGAAGACGTCTAGTACGGGAATAGATGACATATCCAATTTAGATGTCTGGCTGTAACTTATTCATGAAGATTGAAGATAATTATATTGTAATAAGGCAGCCTATATTTTCATGGCGTTCATACTTTGGTTTGCTATCATCATCGTATTAGATCCTTTAGGAAGTGAAGTGTGAAAACGATGAATTGAGGTGTTAAATATTTTTTTCTTTATTTCGATACCAATATTACACACGATACAGCAATCTAACAGGGATTCAATAATTAGGTATGCCGTGAAAAAGTTTTACAATTTGAATCCTATTATGACGCTTTTGGAAAACTATCATCGAATTTGGAAATCCAATCAATATATTGACATACACGATTTCCTCTCTCTATGCATCCATTTAGAACTGAAGGTCAATTCTCGTAATTTAAAACGTTCAAAGTCTAGTCACAGTGTCATCTCGGCGACAAACAAGTGTCAAAAATTTGTCAAAATGTAGGGAAATTTGAGGTACTTTTGACAGATTGAGACTGAGATCAGAAGGCCAATTCTCGTAAATAAAAACGTTCAAAATCTAGTCGCAGTCTCATCTCGGCGACAGACAAATGTCAAAAACGTGTCAAAATGTAGGGAAATTAGAGGTATTTTTGACAGATTGAGACTGAGGTCAGACTGTGAACGTTTTTAAAATTACGAGAATTGCCCCTCTGACTGTGAATGTTCTTAAAATTACGAGAATTGCCCCTCTGTTATATACACCAAAGCTGGGTAACTCCGTAACACACTGTCAGTAGCAATGGCTTTCATTTTGACAGTTCAACAACATTCATTGCGTTATTTACGTTGTTGAGTAGACCAATTTTTTGAACATATAAAGCAATGGTGTAGCAATCTGCTTCCTAGGTGATTGGTAGTGTGTATTGCAATTCGGGTGCAGGAGTTATTCCACGTGATATATACGTAATTTATTCCATCTATATTGACTCGAAGTCTAATAAAACTAGACCCTTAGTCTGATCAAAAATTTACACTCTCCTACCGTAGCAAATTGTGAGAACAAATAGTGAGGGTTCCGTACTCAAGATGTATAGTTAGGGGTCAGTAAAATAACGAACTGCCGAAACCCAATACTAGGTGGAGGATTTATTACTTCTAATTCAAAATACAGAGGCGGAAACCATTTGTCAAGGGGCTCCTTATCTACGACGTAATTGTAGGCATGGAGAAACTAGAAATATTTTGCTCGTTAAAACATGGCTATATAACTAGTGTAATTTTGGTGGGCTATGGTGAATATATGGGTAGTGCAACTGTGGAATGTCTTTAGGGTTAATTTAAATCCTACTAATATTATAAACGCGAAAGTTTGTAGGGATGGATGGATGGATGTTTGTTACTCTTTCACGCAAAAACTACTGAGCGAATTTGGATGAAATTTAGTGCACAGATAGTTTATAACCAGAATTAACACAAAAACTTTTTATCCCTATATTCCCACAGGATTGAAACTTATGCGGGTGAAACCGCGGGGCGCAGCTAGTCTTAGGTAATAGGTAATATGGGCTGTTGTCCGCAACTCCCTCCACGTCAATGCGTGTATTTTAATTGTTATTACTTGTTAATTGTTATTGTTATACGGCAAAATTTGCCGTGTACCCATTTCATGCAACTGTCAAATATTAAGCTGTTGTCATTTGCATATCATATCATATACGGACAATTTAAATAGGTAGTCAATTTGCTTGTCAGTTTATTTCATAGTTATAGCTCCTCCTACTCATTATTATAAAGTATTAACACCATCATTATTCTACTGCGAAAACGGGATGGTGCTATCGGCCTTATAGCTCCGTCTTTCTCACACAGAAAAAATGGTGGCTTTAATACGTCATAATAACGCCCCTGGTAACCGAACAGAAGATTCGTTTATTAGACGTTTTGTTATTGGAAGATGGTTGCCACCTGTTACGTCACGTGGTTGCGACAGGTGATAAATATGCAGATGACGGATTACAAAATGTTCACATAGTTTTAATATAATCAAAGTCAAGTCAAATCATTTGTTTCAAATAGGCACATGAAAGGCACTTTTGAACGTCAAAAACAAAATTAATATAAAATTGATTCTAGTCGCCCCTTCCAAAAGGTAGCTTTCATATGGAGAAGAATGGGCAATAAACTCCACCGTTACTCTTTTAAAATGTTTTACAATATTTTGCATGCATTAATCATATAATTATTTGTGAAGACGATGCACCTAAAAATAAAATTACTATACCACAATAGGTAAAAGAATTAAAATGGATTAATGAAACCATGACATATAAATTAACTATGTGATAGATACATGGTGCTCACATGTTTACAAACATTCCAAAAGTAGAAGATTTTCATAAATAAATAAGGAGTAATAAGTCCGGGTGCAAATGAAACAAAGCATCTATAACATATATAAGCTCTCGCCTTGTTCCCATGGGGGTAAGCAGAAACTACAGAACGACACCTTTTTTTATCGTGGAGAAATGCTCATGCATTCTGCACTACCACGGGGAGATAGTGCAGTTAGTTAGATAGTGTGGGGCTCTAACCCACTGAAACTCCACGGTTTTTTCCTCTGCCGCTTACGGCGGGAACACGGGCTCGCGTTAACACTCAGCCGCGAGCTACAATCCTTATAAATACTCCTTTATGAATTTGTTAGACACAATGTAGTTTTTTTTTCTTTTACAGAAGAATTAATACTTACATTTAGGATTTATTTTCATTGAAATAAAATACAAGAACCGACGATGTTGGCTTACTGCACAATAAAAGCCACGACAAATGTAGGTATTATAAAAGAATTCGCGTCAAGTACTTAGTAAATAACTAAATACTAGACGCGAATTCAAAAAAGTAAAATAAAACACACTTTCAATTTCAATCTGAATCATTTTGAAGGATATTGCTAATCCATTGCTTCATATGATCGACTTTGTCTACTCAACAACGTACTTAAATAACGCAATGAATGTTGTTGAACTGTCGAAATAAAAGCCATTGTTAGTGTGTTATGCAAACACCCCGCTAATTTACACGGTACAATTAAATTGCGTTTGACTTATCATTTATTTTAATTTTATTATTATTATTTTATTTTTTTTAAAGGAATAGCGAACTGTTACATTACAAAAACTTACAACTAATTTCACAAAAAAAAAAAACATTTTAGTGATAACATAACCCACAACGCTGTCCACAGGTAGACATAATAGTGTAGGAGAGAAAAAAAAGTGTAATCGCTAGGAGCTTTAGTAGCGGTACTTGCATTAATTGTATATAATGAGCATTAATAAAGTTTAAATTTAGATAAAGATGACATAATGTAAAATAAGACCTTAGTAAAGGTTTTCAGAGAGGGTACACGCATGTATATTATTTAATTTAGGATGACGTAATAATAAAGTTTTGCATACAATAACATTGACGCCAGAAATAACTTGCACCGTCTAAAGACTCTTTAGACGCGAGTCATTTCTTGCTTCAATTTTGTTGTATGCCATCACCAAGAAGCTTGCATCGTGAAAATGGGGCTTAAAGCAAGCTAACGGAATTCGAAATCTCTCAACACATCTCAGATACATAAACAAAACAAGATCCCGCATAACATCCACAAACATCCTCAACATCCAAACATCCAAATTTGGCGAATGTTTAACGCGTGATAAACCAACAGTAAATTAAAGTTTGCGGCAAGTTTACTGGAAGTGCCACAACTGTCTGCTAAGTTTATATGCTGACAGGACAGGTAAAGCGACCGACATTAAGATTATATCAAAGAGCATTTGTGGAAACAAACATGTTTGCTACCCGGCCAATGAAGTGTGGGGAGGTGTGAGTACTGGATGTGGCTTGAGCGAGGTTCGATAAATGTACAGTCAGCGAGAGAGATAAGAAACCAGTAAAAAAAATACTGGTTACTAAAACAATTTAACCTGTTGAATGCCGTAATTACAGAAACAATCAAAAAGCTATTGTGTCTCGCGTGGATCCACGTTCGTGGATACGAAGGATCTACATAGGGGAAAGACAATATCATTTCTCGCATCATTACTTTTAACAAAAGGCACAGAGACAGTCACACCGTCAAAGATTTGACGTACTGAGCTCACACAAAATGTGATTAAAAGAGATAAGTTGTATTTTGTCGCCCAGTTACCTATCTATTACTTACGTTAACGGATCATAATTAATATCTGTGTGACAATGTCACATTGTCATTACATTAAAAAAAAAATGTATATAAGTAGTTTATCAGCCATCTTGTTACCATAACACAAGCTTTAGGTTGCTTAGCTAGGGACTAGATGGCGCTGTGTGAAATGTCCAGGGATATTATTTATTATTATTATTAATTACATTTCATTAAAAATACGTGAAACCGCATTTTTGTTCTGTATTACGAAAAAAATGTCACAAAAGGCCACCGCAAACATGCTCTTTTAGATGAATTAATACCTACTGTTTTCATTATAAAAATACTACCGTGCAATCCGAATGTTTAAAGATAAATAGTATTTTCTTTTATGAAATGAAAGGTATTTTTTTTTCTCTTTTGTGTTTATCGTATGTATCAGGTATTTCAGTACTTAACCAAAATTATTCGTTTATTATTCGTTTTACCAAAATTATTTCTGGCTGTTTTTTAATTTTCTTTTCTCGCGACCTAGCCTAATAATCTAACCTATCTAAAATAAAATTGCGAAATATTCGCCAAAAATGTAAACAAAATTAGTTTATGGAAAAATAACTTTAATTCCTGCACAATAAAGTTCAGGTTACGCTACAACTTCTAACATTTTTATAACTTTTTCAATAGCGCTAGTCACTCTGAAATGAACTTAATTACCATTAAAATAAAGTTGGTATTTGTTTAACTTGAAATAACGTCAATTTGAAACATAAATAAAATTTAAATTATATGTAAACCTACAGATAGGCAGCTGCAGGCGGCGGTAGGCGGCATGGAGCGGCTCCCTACCAGATAGGCAGTCGCTCCATGTAAAATACTGGTATTCAGCTGCATCCAGTTAGACTGGAAGCCGGCTCCAACATAGTTGGGAAAAGGCTAGGCTGATGATGATGATGTAAACCTACATTGTGGATTATACGCATGAACCTCACTTAAGTGTTTCTTTTACCTAACTATGTGTTCACAGCATGCGTAGCATAACTACAAAGCCCTAGCCGTACAGTGGATTTTCAAACAGAAAAATTAAAAAAAAAATCAGTCTTTAACATACCCACACATGTACTGTAAGTAAATAAAAATAAATATATATTACTATCAGCTAAATAATTATATATCAAAACACTATTGTTTTGATATATAATTATTTAGCTGATAATAATATATATTACGATTTACGAAACTTTATCTTCGCCCCGAACCATAGGGTTCGGGGCGAAGATAAAGTTTCGTAAATCGTATAACAGAGAATCCCTTTACGGTGCGCAGCCCAGTTGACGGACATCATTCGGCTAATGTCAAAAGCAGGGTGCGCGTCGTATGTTTTTAAAGGAAGCTTCTGGAATGTTCTGAAGCTTCGACTCGCCCTCATTGGCCGTACGGGAACGAGAGGCTTCCGCCAGAAGCGCGCGGATTGTGGTTGGACAGTTTCGCGTTATAAATCCTATTATCGCGTTAAAAAACAGCTTTTCTCTACATTTTGACGAATTATGCGAACATAAGTCTAGGGAACAGCTGATTTTTTTTCGCGATTTCAGGTTTAGTCCTATAGTAAAAGTTGTTCGTAATTATGAATACAATGACCCCTTAAGAGAATTCGTGTATGAATAGATACACCTTATATAATAATTTTAATGTGCTTAAACCTTCCAGTATTTCGCTCTTTAGCTTCGGCTGCGTTCGTCATGCGTCTAACTACTGAATGAGATCTTTGTTAACCTTGTAGATATTTGAAGGCATACCATATAACTTTGATATTTAAAATTCTACTACCTATTGTAATAAATATCTAATAATGGTTTGTTTTTGTTCCAGGTACGTTACTTCGTGTTTATTAACAACAATGGAAGAGTTGTAAGTTAGACTTATAATTAACCATAATGAGGCTCCACCCGTAACTGTGCATTTAAAAGTTTTTTAACTACACAAGCGATTTAATTTCTTTGCAAAGAAAGTTGCGAAGACTTAAACTCTTATAATTATACGATTTTGTATAATCTGATAAAACGTATATGTAGTGGTTAAAATGCTTTGGATTCCAGTAACAGTGTTACTCTATTAGATTATGCCCATTGCCACATGCATAAAATAAAATCATGCTACGAGCGAGTCGTAGTAGTGCTACGATTCTACGTGCTACGAGAAGTGCTACGGTTCTACGTGCTACGAGAAGTGCTACGAGTATACATTGAACATAGTTATTTAATTATCTTTTATATGCATATGTTTCTATGGCAATAAACAATTTATGTATTTAATTATTTCTAAAAACACAACATTAAAAGTAATGACTTGTCAGATTCATAATGGAAATAAATGATAATCCATTTAACAATTGTTCTAATTGACGTGGCTATACAATTTTTGTTAGATTTCAGTTACTTAACCCATTCCCTGTCCCATGAATCACATATGATTCAGGTTGATTGTTTAACTATTGTGTCTACTTTGTGGACAGTGAACCTGTTAACATATCTCTATCATCCCCTAAAGAGTCATCAACAATATAAAACAGCCTTATAACTAAACTAAAACATACTCAACTCGAAATCAAGATAAATAATCAACAAAGAGCCTCCAGCGAAGACATCTAGCAAATTCTCTTGGCAAACACACCGGGGTGTCACACTCCAGTGTCCCGACTGCGATCACTCACACTTTCGTCCCAGACACAAATTAACGAATGTCTGCAATTAGGGCCCGACACTCGAAAATGGCTGGAGCTTTAATATTTTAAGGACGTCATTTAATGAGATTTAATATTGTTGTTCGCGCCCTAAACTTGATTTGAGCACGTTTCTCTAATTATTTGATCAATGTTGTCAGAAATTATAATGTTCTGTTGTGTGAGCATGTATTCGTATTTAAATGTTAGCGTTTCTGTTTGCAAAGTAAGCAAAACTTGGGTTATGCAAATATTGTAGTTGTTTGCGAGTAGTTTTATTAAACAGTGGCTCTTTACGTATTCAAGAGATTGTACAAGTTTTTGGTACTTATGTTTTGGCGTGCGGCTTATTATTAAATTAGCTTACAGATATAGGCAAGAGCACAGTTTTTTTTTATATTACGTTCTCTTATGATTTAATAACTCATTGGTGTTTTACAAATTTCTGAAAGATCTTTTTACTTACCTTTTTACTTACTTTTTATATCATTGAAGTTCCTTTCCAATGGTTATAAGGATATTTAATAAACGACCACTATCGTATAGGGAACAGCCAATCAATCTATTTTAAACAGCGTTATGCAAATGCATTAAAGAAAAATCATTATATGAATGAGTATTTAAACTTTGAAAATTCACACTGACATGTTCTTATTATAATTTTACAACTACTTGACATTTCAATTAAATAACTATGATGTATGCACCAATTTTATTAGCTTGATTTATTTAATTCATGTGATCAATAATTTTGCATACTAGTTCCAGCGAATTGTTTTAAAAACTGTTAATAAGAACCCGACCATCTAAATTGTTGCAAATAAATGTCATTCCCATAATGCGCATTACCATAAAATATGCCTACAATTTTGCAGGTCTGTCCTGCAAAAGCTATTACTAGTAATACTTTTAGAGAACACCTAATAGATTATTAAAGCAAACCACTCGAGACATATGTGATTGTAAAAAATAAAACAAAAATGTAAGAATAAATGTGGAGAACATTTATAACAAAAGTTTTTTAAATGTCAAAGCCGAACAGTATACAGTTCACAGTGTACAGGTTCAGCTTTCTGATATAGAAAAATCTTTAAACAATACACTAAGCTCTCCATAAATCTATTAATAAATCCCTATTACCATAGATTCCAAATAAAACATCCTGGTTCTGAGTTTTTATTTATTCGTTTATTCAATTTAAAAAAATACAGAATCAACGTTCCGTCCATTGTTCCAGTAGGTAATAGGTAATAGGTACAGCGGGCTGGTGTTCGCAACTCCACGACAATGCGCGTATTTCGCGTACCATTGTTCCAGTAATGTAAATAATATTGTACATAAAATAACCAGGGAAACAAAATGGCTGATTAAAATGTAATTTGTTTGTTTCGGTACGATATCAATTTGTAGCTAGTTTCAATGTGGAATATTTAAGTTGTGTTGTTGTATGTGTTACTGAGTTTTACACAACAAACATTTACGGTTTTTCGTTGGTTAGTTAAAAAAATAGTTTAATATTCAACAATAGTTACCAATTGTTTTTAAAAGAGTAACCGTGGAGTATCTTGCCAGCTCTTCTCTCTAGGAAACGACCAACTGGTACCGTGCACTTAGATTCTGACGTTTCATGAAAGTCCATATAGGTTTAAAAATATTTTGATTTTGAAAAAGGAGGGCTTTGCTCTGCTGTGGGTTCAATAATAGTTTAATATAAACAAGGGGTCATTGTACTCATCATTATGAACAACTTTTACAACGGGACCAAACCTGAAATCGTGAAAAAAAAAACAAGTTGATCCATACATTATGTCGAGTTATGCGAACATAAATCTATGGATCAACAGATTTTTTTTTTTTGAAAACGATCAAATTTCAACGGTTGCTATGAACTGATATTTTGCTTTATCAGTTACTACCTCAGGTCTGTGGTTTATCCATCAGGAAATTCTCGGAAACAACACAGACTATGGATTTGTGTCCGGTTAGTGGAAACAGGTTCGCCCCTTATTACATAAGACTTCACACCTAACTAGCGAAGCGTGAGTGTACTAATTACTTTTGCCTAACTAGCGAAGCGTGAGTGTACTAATTACTTCTGCCTAACTAGCGAAGCGTGAGTGTACTAATTACTTCGGCCTAACTAGCGAAGCGTGAGTGTACTAATTACTTCTGCCTAACTAGCGAAGCGTGAGTGTACTAATTACTTCTGCCTAACCCTTTGGGGAATACAGTCGCGTTTGTATGTTGTCAATACTATCTGTCCTTGTTATTTTTTAATCAATAGAGTAAAAAAGGAATAGACACTAACACCATCAGCTCAGTTTTCCGGGTCGCGAGTTGCACTCTCACGCAAACCAAATATTTGCAGGGCTCACAGGCCCACGTCGACTTATATGAATACGAGGTTCGTGTAAACAAACCCACTGCATGCTAGAACATTGCGTGTATTAGAAACTTTTTCAAATGTAGCGAACTACAGAATAAACCTATGAAAGTTACTGTTGTACTAAAGACATTTAGCAGAGAGATCTAAGTGCCGCAGGCTCCATTACATATTTTAATCTATTCAGTATTTTAGTTTAAAACTCGCATTTGCGTTCGCTACATAAGTCTCATTTAATATCCCTACAACTATAGCCATTACAATTTAATCGCGCCCCCAAGAAGCATACTTTGAACATGTTCAGAACAACAATCTTGTACTTTCAACTTGTTCAAGCACAAACGATATTAAATAGAGACAAAGTACAGTCATCAAAAAATATCACCAGCCCAACAACACAACTTTATTTGGTACCAGATAGACGTGATCTTACTTCGGCCTTTTTTTTACTTTTTACTTTTTTCCAGCCGCAAGGAAATCGTTTAAGTTAACTCGTTTACTCATGAAACTTGCCTTGTGGTGCGGATTACCGAGATAAAACTTAGTTCGGGTGCTTCTATTAAAATGGTTTCGAAAAGTATTTTAATAATTCGCTGACTGTACTTTATCTGTTTGCTGGAGTTTGATTGAGTCTTTAGGCGCGTTTGTACTTTCTGATTTTTGAAAAAGATTATATCGTTTGAGTAAGTTAATTGAATTAAGGGCTTGTTCTGTAGTTTCTAACAAATAAAACTTATTTAATTAATTTTATTCGAGTAAAAAGGCTTTATTATTGAATAATTAATAAATGATACTCACTGGATAGTTGCATTAATGTTTCGTATATTTATTTAAATATTTATTACACCTACCTACGTAGCAGTGGCAGTGGGCTGGCCATGTTTGTCGAAGGACCGATGGCCGGTGGAGCAGACGAGTCCTGGAGTGGAGACCGCATATCGGTCAGCGTAGTGTGGGATGCCCCCTCAGCTAGATAGACCGACGAACTTAAAAAGGTGGTAAGGACAGACTGGAAACGGAAGGCAGAAGACAGGGTTTTGTGGCGCACCCTGGGAGAGGATTATGTCCAGCATTGGATTGATTTTATAGTCAAACCTAAAATCAAAATCCAGTATTGTAAATTCCTTTTTATATGTAACTCGAATCAAACATCAAAACATTCACAAATCAAACTCCACAACAAAGTAAAAGTTATAAATAAACTCTGAAAGTAATAAACACATAACGCTATTCATAAACACGCTGCGTTTCTAAACATATCGACACGCGATCCAAAGACCTCGTGATTTATATTCAGAGGCAATTTGCTCCGGCTTTTATGTCCGCTGTGCTGTCGTTACGGGTCGTCAGAAGCCCGAAAGTCTGACAACCAGTCGTACCAGGGTTACAGAATTACCCAGGAACTGGGTTGTGGAGGTCAGATAGGCATCGCTTCATGTAAAATACTGGTATGCCGATGCTTTTCTGCACCGAAACCTCAGCCCCAGCTTAACCTTAAAAAAAAATCTTAATAAAAATTACCTCGTTTACCAATGGGGTTGCTTATCGCAATTGGTTTTAATGACTGTTTTAAAGCAATTGAGGCTTACATCCAAGATA
The DNA here is from genome assembly GCA_945859715.1 of Apamea sordens. Taxonomy (NCBI): domain Eukaryota; kingdom Metazoa; phylum Arthropoda; class Insecta; order Lepidoptera; family Noctuidae; genus Apamea; species Apamea sordens. The sequence goes on from OX244002.1 coordinate 12,574,633, forward strand.
GGATTTATAGGAACAGTCAGCGACAAAGGGCGATTAATACTTACATTTTTTAATCTAAATTACCAACATAACAACATTACATCGAAGGGTTAGATAGAGGTACACCTATAGTACATGTTGTCGCCAGTTATTTTAAGCTACACATAATAGGGTTCGAGCCTATTGATGCACAAAACCAGGGGGTCTACTCCGAAGTAGTATCGGCCGAATATTCGGCCGCTTCCTGCTACGAAGTTACTATTTGGTTCGGTCGGTTCCGATCCTACACTCCTACACTCTTTCGAATATTGACTATGGTCCCGACCCAACTGAGCTGATCCGAACTTTTTTCGCATTTTCAATAATATCCGGTTCGGCCATGTGTCGGTCCGATCCGAACATTCGCACTTTGCACTTCGGAGTAGGCCCCCTGACTCCGTGTTGCTGCTGAGAAATTCGTGGTGGAAAAACCCAACAACACGAGCAATGAATGAGGCACAGTTTCCTGCTATTTTCTTACATCGGTCTTTATACTTTCTATTTGTTTTTTACTTGTTGCTATCTGAAGGCCAATTCTCGTAATTTAAACGTTCAAAATTTAGTCGCAGTCTCATCTCGCCGCCAAAAAAATGTCAAAAACCTGTCAAAGTGTAGGGAAATTAGAGGTATTTTTGACAGATTGAGACTGAGATCAGACTGTGAACGTTCTTAAATTTACGAGAATTGCCCCTCTGATGTATGTATCTGGTGTATTGTGTGTCTTTTAGTCTGTGCTAAATAAATGTATTTTCTTTCTTTCTTTCTTTCCTTTCAATGTTCAACTTATCTCAAGCAGTCAATTCGATTCTTCACACATAGCTTGAGTAATTTATGTAACAACATAGAGCACGCACATAAATAAAGTGAAAAAGAAATCCCCTCCTACACATGATCCTTAAAGCTCGCGCGGAAATAATCGTTCGATATTCAAAACGAAGGGCTTCGCTTTTCGCGCAATTAACCGCCGAGTTTAGTCCCTCTGCTTCCGGTCGGGTACTTCCGGTTCGCCCCCTAGCTGATGACTCGCAGTATATTGATTAATGAAAAAATGTATTCTAGAATATTCGTTTGAGAAGTGGCGAGTCATTAGAGTGACAAGTTTTGAAGATAAATATTTTGGCGATAGATAAGAAAGTGTTCTTCTGAAGTTTCATAAGTGCCCATGTAGGTTTATGTGAAATAAAATACTTTGCTTTTGATGAAATGCAATACTGGGATAAAATTGTTTCGCTTATATTTTCATGGAGTCAAAAAACTGCTTGTCACCTTGCATTGTTAGGTCACATTGCATACTAAAAGTATCTTGCTACTTGCATGAAGCTGACCTTGCCTCTCGCTTCCAATAGAATGAACCTGCCTAGAGGTACCACAGTCTCGAAGTCAATATTCTTTGTCAGAAAAGGTCCACCAGTTTTTTGTTTTCGAGCCAACAGTGCTAGCATAGAATATACCCAAACAAAATAGACGGAACCAGGTGCAACCAGGCCAACGAATTACACACTTCAACTCCCCACAACACTATGCGAAAATAAGCGAGAAAAAAAACTTTTAAATTTCTTGAAAAAATACCCAGGCGTTTCATGCGGAATTGTATTGTTTTCCAACACCCTGGATACCGGCGCGAGTGCGGAAAACGATAATGAGGGAGCAGTTTTTCCGTCTACCCTCTCTCTCCTTGAAATGAGGTCGAATTACGAATTGTGTGCTCACTCATAAAAAAAATTACGCCGACCACGATTGTGCCTGCCGCGGCAAATTAACGATACAGGTATTTTTGCACAATAAAATGTGTATTGTATGATTTTTGTATTGTGTTTAAGATTTTAGAGAGGTAGGAAAAGAGTATTCATTTCGATTTGAAGAGAAAAAGCGAATAGCTTTTTCACATTGAACCATTGTTATATTTGAAATTGAAAATATTTATTTCCGACTAAGCACACAGTAATTGATACAAGTCCATATTATATTATAATGTATATAATATATTATAAATTATAAACCTATGGAAATAACTTTCTTTCGTACAAAGATAAGATCAATAAATAAGTATGAGTACATATATTTTTACCGTTTTTTCATTGTTCGTAGTTATCATTCTGTCAACTGAAAAAAAGTTGTTGCCATTCCTAAATTATGTTATTCATTCCTAAAGTGTATTATGTTAATAGGAAGTAGAAATCTCATCCCACATTCATCTATCTTCTTCTTAATATATATATAATTCTTCTGTACGTGTTTGTCACCTAACTCCTCCTAAACGGCTGGACGGATTTGGATGAAATTGTGAGTGTATATTTCAATGGGTTCCTGGATGGTTTGAAGATACAATCAATTTTTTCATACATTCGTTCTTATTGATTCTGTGGCGTCAGCTGGTTATTTATGAGAGGGAGGAAGAGGAAAGGCTTGTGGCTAAGTAATACGGCGACGGCACGGTTGGCGCAGTGGTTAAGCGATTGACTGCTGCGCTGCGTGTCGCGGGTTCGATTCCCGCACGGAACAAATATTTGTATGACCTACATGTATTTGTTCCGAGTCTGGGTGTTTTTCTATGTATAATATGTATGTATTTACAAAAAAAAATGTATATAAGTAGTTTATCAGCCATCTTGTTACCATAACACAAGCATTAGGTTGCTTAGCTTGGGACTAGATGGCGCTGTGTGAAATGTCCAGGGATATTATTATTATTAGTAACAGCTGCACGGTTCAATCGATCAGATTAAGCTACGCTTGCCGCAGTTGGTTCGTGGATGGGTGATCATCTTTATATACCGAGACCCCTCTGTGCCTCTGAAAGCAAGTTAAGCCGTTGATCCCGGCTGTCATTCGTGGATCTTTGACAGTCGTTACGGGTAGTCAGGACCCCGAATGTCTGACAACCAGTCTTACCAAGGGGTATCATTATTATCCAGTAAGCGGGTTGTGGAGATCAGATAGGCAGTCGCACCATGTAAAATACTGGTATTCAGCTGCATCCGGTTAGACTGGAAGCCGACCCCAACATAGTTGGGAAAAGGCTAAGCAAATTATGATTCGTTCTTATTGATTCTGTGGCGTCAGCTAGTTAATTATGAAACATAACATTGTTTCCTGGATAAACGTAACTAACAACACTTTATGCTGCTTAATTTTTGTGCCTTAACAAATCTATCTAAAAACCTCCCACGTTATTCAAAGCTGTAATATATTACTCTTCAAACCTCCATCATTTTCAAATACATATGAGTAAAAAATACTTTATGTATTATATTAATAGTACTAGCTGCTGCCCGCGACGTCGTCTGCGTGAAGGCTCTACAGCACCAAAAATACCTAAGATGCCAGTGTCGCTATAGCATTATATGTAAACAACTTTAAAAATTGCATTAAAATATAAGTTTTTTTGCGAAGCAAGTGAAGCGAAGCAAGTGAAGAGAGTTATATGGGAATCCTGCTGAGTTCAGTCATAAGATGTGACTGAAGGAAATAGAGAAAATAATGCAAGAATACATTCCAGGACACAAAAGAGTAAAAATACGTACAAAGGTATCATACCTTACAACACTTCCCTATAAACTACGTTGGTAGTTATGCTGCCAGGAGCCAAAATGTAAAGAGAGTCAGGATTGGTGACGCGAGAGCAAGCGACGTACAGTTGCCCGTGTGAGAAGCAACTCGTCCTGAGGTCGACACCCGCTGCCCTCAGTGTCTGCCCCTGCAACTTATTGATGGTCATCGCGAAGCAAACATTCACGGGGAACTGTACGCGCTTGAACTGGAACGGGTAGTTATGAGGTATGAAAGGAATGCGTGGTATAAATACTGCCTCGCCGACGCCAAAACCCGTAAGAATTTCCGCCTCAATGGTGTGTCTGTGGAGCGAGATGACTTTAAGGCGGGTCCCGTTACGCAACTTCGGAGGAGATAGGTACAGAAGAAGCATAATCGGGACACCGACCTTCAGCTTGATGGTATGCGCTGGAAGTCCACTTGCTGACAGGGAGTTCAGAAATTCCACGGGATAATGTGTGGCGTCATCTTGCTCGACAACAGTGTTTATCGAGGTGTAGACCACTTCATTCCCCTCAATTTCCGAGAGAATGCATTTGTTAATTGCTGCAGCCTGATTATTTTTAGGCGTCAAAATGGCCCGCTCACACACCCAAGAATTCTGCTGGTGCAGTATACGGCTGATGTCCCCGTACACACAGTGAATGAGTTCTTCTAAGCTGGATACCACTCTACCGAGAGACTCTGGAAGCACCACCTGTGCACCTCTCTCTTCTGGTAGAGTGCCTTCGCCAAGACTTAGAAGGACATCGGAGAATTCTTGAGCACATGCATTGCCGCCGAGCTGAGCTCTCATATTAATGGTCAAGCGCAGCGTACGAACTCGTGACCAAAACGAAGATCGTTTCAACGAAGCATTCACCTCGTCAGCCCTCGATCCCCGCGTCGCCACGGGAAGCGTTTGCCGGAAATCGCCACTGAACAGAACTATGACACCACCCATCAAATGTTCGTTCCTGCGGATGTCCTGCAGGGTTCTGTCCACGGCCTCAACTGCCTTCCTATTGGCCATCGTAGACTCATCCCATACGATCAGAGAGCAATCCTTGAGCACGTGTCCCTTATTGCTGTTACGTCACACACCAAAAACAGGCGTTTCGGCGCTCTCTAAATCGATGGGAATTTTAAACATGGCATGTGCTGTCTTTCCGCCCGGAAGTAGTGTGGCAGCGATTCCCGACGACGCTACAGCAATAGCAATTTTGCCTTGCCTCCTGACCTCTGCAAGTATGCCAGTGGTAACAAATGTTTTTCCTGTTCCACCAGGAGCATCCAAGAAAAACATTTTACCCTGGTTTTGCCCAACGCTTTCAAGGACGGTGTCATAAATGTGTTTTTGCTCTGAAGAGAACAAAGCGACATAGTCATTTCGTATGGTGGTCATTTCGCCCGGATCGTAATTTGTCTCAGCGTTATACTCCCGATTTCCACGGTCTTTATACAGTGATGATGTGGGAGCTGATAACCCATATTTGATCAGTGGATTGCCGCCGATAGAAATGACCACATCTTGAAGTGAACTGAGACAGGTGTTCAGCACGCGCTCATCAGTTACTTCGACTTCATCTCCAGTAACACGCCTCAAAGCTTGTAGAAAATCTTCAGACAGATGATGGCGATACTTCTCCCACAAAGCTACTAGGTTCGCGACTCCACAAAACACCAAGATGACGGCAAACAGATGACGCATGCAGCTGGGACTGTCACTGACGCTCGCCTCCGCGAGGGTGTCATCCCAATTTTGGTCACCGTCGAGAAGGTGACGTGCTACGCAGGCTGCGCGGTAAGTGGGATACTCCACGCCATCAAATGTCCTCAGAAAGGCGAAAGACGTTGGGCCTCGGACAGTGTGAAGTAACAACCGCAGAAAATTGCATTCGCCATTATTCGGATGCACGGTATAAACCCTACCCAATGCGGTGTCCTTGAAAATTCCCGGAAAGCCTTCCACAGCACCTCCTCGTCGACGTCGGTTAAATACACCCCTTTGCTCGTCGTACGTGTAATATGAAGGCACCTCGTCATACGTAAGGGATCTGGCAAACTGGTCGACTTCACAGAGCGTGTTTTTTTAAATTGTCTTCCTCAACTCTGCTCAAGATTTTGAGGGTTTTGTTGGAACTTGAATTTGTCGAAACGAACTATACCATACAACTTTTATGAAGAAAATGCACATTGCCATCTATGAATTTTAAGAATAACTAACTACTAACCTCGCCAACATGATCAAATTTAAATTATTTATTTCCAAAAAGTGTTAACATGTAACTTGATTTGATTTTTATGAAATCTCATAGATGGCGCTGCTTCAAAATTTTCATTATACTACTAACATTAATTAAACTATGTTTCTCTGCCCAAGTTACTTAAATGGCGTAGTTTTTATAGTGTAAAGCTAGATAATAGCATGGCTTACTCAAAAACAACATTTAAATATGCGTCGTTAGATTACACGCTGTGACAGACTACGTAGGTAAGAAAAATAAAGATTCACAGCTCCTCCCCCGTAGGTGATAGCGTGATAATATGTTTCCAGAGTTAAATTATGGTTTACTAAATAAATAACATGTCATTTTGTGCATTCAATTATTTTGTGCATTAAATTACGAACAAAAACCTTTTAAAATCAATATTGCTTACCTCCTATAACATACGGCGTGATAATATGTAGCCTAAAGCCTTCCTTGGTTTACAAAGAACATTTTTGCTGAATTTCAATTCAATCTATCCAGTAGTTTTGGCGTGAAGCCGTACCATACACACAGACAAACAGACAAACAGACAAAAATTCTAAAAAGTCACTTTTTGTCATCAGTTACGTTTTTCTAACAAAAGCCACTTATTTTTTCTCGAAAATTCTCAATGTACAGTTTTTCTTTCGTTACTGTTTTATTATATGTATAGATAATGTAAATGGTACACCACAGACTACCTACTATATTTGTCTCTACTTGATTTTTAATCCATCCAAAGGTTGTCTTTAAAAGATCGCTCTTAGCGATAAGACCGCCCATTGTGTCACCCTTTATAAAATTTTATATATTTATGTTCTGTAATTTGTATGGTGTACAATAAAGAGTATTCTATTCTATTCTATTCTAAAAAAGAGTTCATATCAAAAGGTAAAACCTTCACGTCACTCCTGAAAAAAAAAAACCTGTGCAAATAATACGAGACCAAAATAATCACCTGAACACTGTTCAAAGTACCCTGATCCCAAGCATTTTGTAGCATCCGATAGAAAAAGGGCTCCATCGACAGACGCGCTTTATATCCACATAAAAAAATTATGACGGTCCCTGCAAACGCCAAATTGAATATGAAATCAGCACGATGAACTTTTAGTCTAAATTTAATGAAGTGAAGTGGGCACGTGTTCCGGAGAGCTTCAATTTGGAGCGCTTTTTTGTTTAAATTGTGTACGCTGAAAATATTTGGAGTCTTATTTGGAAACGAGGAAATATTAAAGAATAACGATACAACGATACGAGGCCATGCACGGCTTGCACGGTTGTAGGTTCAAATTAGGTTGTAGGTACGCTGTACCAGTACAGCGTCCGAATAACTGTTTACTTAAAAATAATTGTTGTATTACTTGTTGATGAATTAATTGTTTGCTGCATCGGGCGACGTCATTACGTCAGCGCCGGCTGTCACTGAAACCAGCGCTGGGGCTCTGTCTTGCATAGGGTCGCAGCATAATGCTGAGCGATAGCCGTTTTGCGTGAATGTGACGCATGTCAACCATTTCTTATTGTTTTTTTTTTTTCTTTATTTGTTTTTATGTTCTTTTTTGCGTCATGTTTACCGCAAATAAACGTATTTTTTTTCTTTCTTTCTTTCTTCTTTCAAATCCGAGCAAGTACCAATGTATCATAATCAGCCTGTAACGATCCCACTGCTGGGACTCAGGTTTCCTCTCGGTGAGAGGGAGTGGACCGTAATCCACCACACGGGCCCAATGCGGGTTGGTAGATGTCACATGTCTTCGATTTTTTCGGTTCTAGGACATGGCAGTTTCCTCACGATATTTTCCTTCACCGTTAAGTACCAATACGACTTCAATTCATATGTTGAGTTGACTTTTTGAGTTTATCTTGGACATTACTGACATCGGTGAAGGAAAACATCGTGAGGAAATCTGGGGGTCTACTCCGAAGTAGTATCGGCCGAATGTTCGGCCGTTTCCTGCTACGAAGTTACTATTTGGTTCGGTCGGTTCCGATCCTACACTCCTACACTCTTTCGAATATTGACTATGGTTCCGACCCAACTGAGCCGATCCGAACTTTTTTCGCATTTTTCAATAATATTCGGTTCGGCCATGTGTCGGTCCGATCCGAACATTCGCACTTTGCACTTCGGAGTAGGTATATATAAGTCATAGGTATAAGTCTGAAATCACCAACCCGTCTTGAGGAAGTGTGCTGATCAAAACTCGTGCCTTATCTGTATGAGAGGAGGCTTTGCCCTGCAGTGGGCATATTTCAATTAAGAATTTGAGATAATCTTCAAGTTATGGAACAACAAACTGAATGTCATACTTAACAAAGTTCCTATTTCATTGTAGCCAAAAATTTATTAGGACCTTTTTGTTACAAATGGTCACTCAAAAATAAACTTAAAAAACATTTTAGTAAAGTAGATAACTAATTAATTGACGATGGAATGTAAATTATCTGAGATTATAAAGACTGCTATACGCTATTATGGCAAAATGAGCTAGAGACAACACTGATATCGAATAGGTCAATTATGTTCTAGACTGCTGCTACCAATTGACAGTCTTATGGTTAATTCTGATGAGAATGGTCTTTGGAAATATCTGGTAAAATATGACATTACCTTTACTTAAGTCATTGTTCTATATCCATACTTCACTGCACACGTCACATGTTTATATTTGTATCTTTATTTGCCTTTTTAACCGACTTCAAAAAAGGAGGTTCTGTATTCGACCCACATGTATGTATATTTTTATATCCGCGATTTTCTCAAAAACTACTGATTCGATTGGGATGGGATTTATTTTTTATAATGTTACTATCATGTTACAATTTTGTTAACGTACAATAACAGACCCTGTAGGGAACAGTAAAAATGTTTGTTCCTTTATTTCAAATTCTTTGCGAGTGTTGGCATATTGATTAGGTACATTCATTTTCGGAAACAAGGACTTGACACTGTTTTCTATCAAACAATCACTTCCGAAATTAATTTACAGTGCTAGAAAACTCACAGGTGATAATCAGCATATAATGTTCCACACATGCCTCCGCTGTGAGAGGGAGGGGGCCATAATCCACCACGCGGGCCCAGTTAAGAAAAGTAGACACAGACATTTATATAAAAAAACACACTCCAACTTACAAAACCGCATTAAATTCAATTAACAAAATACCTCGTCTCCGCCGCTACCACTAAAACCAAGTTTAATGAATCTTAATACCTATCTGTGAAGGATATATTTCAAGATGTTAGATCTTTCGGACTTAATGTACCGTCGCAAGATGAACGGCACGATTATAACGCGAAGATCGCGAAATACTTCTTATTTATGATCGTTTAACCCTTCAAAAGTAATGTGAGATTTTTTTTTTTTCACACTGTTTTTACTTTTTATAATAGAATTCATTTGTGGGTGGTTTTTTTTTAACGAAAATATTGATGTTGAGAGGAGAGCACAGTTTACTTTGTTTGCTAATATAACTTATACCTTTTAATAATTTTTATTTGTTTCAAGTTAAACAAATATCAACTTTATTTTAATGGCAATTAAATTGATTTCAGAGTGACTCGCACTATTGAAAAAGTTATAAAAATGTTTGAAGTTGTAGCGTAAACTGAACTTTATGGTGTAGGAATTATAGTTATTTTTCCATAAACTCATATTTGTTTACATTTTTGGCTAATATGTCGCGAATGCAGATTATCTATACATATAATAAAATCGTAGGAAAGTCAAAACTGTACATTGAATATTTTTTTAAAAGAATACTTGGGGCGTGATCTACAATCGATATGGGAGCCAAAAATATAGTTTTTAGAATTTTTGTCTGTTTGTCTGTTTATCTGTTTGTCTGTATGTATGTCCGGGCTAAACTCAAAAAGTACTGCATAGATTTACTTCAAATTTTGCATGAATATTACTAAGAGGTCGGGTCAACATTAATTCTACATATTATCACGCTATCACCTACGGGGGAGGAGCTGTGAATCTTTATTTTTCTTACGTAATCTGTGACAGCGTGTAATTTAACGACGCATATTTAAATGTTGTTTTTGAGTAAGCCATGCTATTATCTAGCTTTACACTATAAAAACTACGCCATTTAAGTAACTTGGGCAGAGAAACATAGTTTAATGAATGTTAGTAGTATAATGAAAATTTTAAAGCAGCGCCATCTATGAGATTTCATAAAAATCAAATCAAGTTACATGTTAACACTTTTTGGAAAATAATTATTTAAATTTGATCATGTTGGCGAGGTTAGTAGTTAGTTACTCTTAAAATTCATAGATGGTAATGTGCATTTTCTTCATAAAAGTTGTATCGTATAGTTCGTTTCGACAAATTCAAGTTCCAACAAAACCCTCAAAATCTTGAGCAGAGTTGAGGAAGACAATTTAAAAAAACACGCTCTGTGAAGTCGACCAGCTTGCGAGATCCCTTACGTATGACGAGGTGCCTTCATATTACACGTACGACAAGCAAAGGGGTGTATTTAACCGACGTCGACAAGGAGGTGTGTGGAAGGTTTTCCGGGAATTTTCAAGGACACCGCATTGGGTAGGGTTTATACCGTGCATCCGAATAATGGCGAATGCTATTTTCTGCGGTTGTTACTTCACACTGTCCGAGGCCCAACGTCTTACGCCTTTCTGAGGACATTTGATGGTGTGGAGTATCCCACTTACCGCGCAGCCTGCGTAGCACATCATCTTCTCGACGGTGACCAAAATTGGGATGACACCCTCGCAGAGGCGAGCGTCAGTGACAGTCCCAGCCGCATGCGTCATCTGTTTGCCATCATCTTGGTGTTTTGTGGAGTCGCGAGCCCGGTAGCTTTGTGGGAGAAGTATCGCCATCATCTGTCTAAAGATTTTCTACGAGCTTTGAGGCGTGCTACTGGAGACGAAGTCGAAGTAACTGATGAACGCGTGCTGAACACCTGTCTTAGTTCACTTCAAGATGTGGTCATTTCTATCGGCGGCAATCCACTAATCAAATATGGGTTACCGCCTCCCCAATCATCACCGCATCAAGACCGTGGAAATCGGGAGTATAACGCTGAGACAAATTACGATCCGGGCGAAATGATCACCATACGAAATGACCATGTCGCTTTGTTCTCTTCAGAGCAAAAACAAATTTATGACACCGTCCTTGAAAGCGTTGGGTAAAACCAGGGTAAAATGTTTTTTTTGGATGCTCCTGGTGGAACAGGAAAAACATTTGTTACCACTGGCATACTTGCAGAGGTCAGGAGGCAAGGCAAAATTGCTATTGCTGTAGCGTCGTCGGGAATCGCTGCCACACTGCTTCCGGGTGGCAAGACAGCACATGCCATGTATAAAATTCCCATCGATTTAGAGAGCGCCGAAATGCCTGTTTGTGGTGTGTCACGTAATAGCGATAAGGGACACGTCTCGATTATGCTTCTTCGAAACCTATCTCCTCCGAAATTGTGTAACGGGACCCGCCTTAAAGTTATCTCGCTCCACAGACACACCATTGAGGGTGAAATTCTTACGGGTTGTGGCGTAGCCGAGGCAGTATTTATACCACGCATTTCCCTCATACCTCATAACTTCCCGTTCCTGTTCAAGCGCGTACAGTTCCCCGTGAGTGTTTGCTTCGCGATGACCATCAATAAGTCGCAGGGGCAGACACTGAGGGCAGTGGGTGTCGACCTCAGGACGAGTTGAATCTCACACGGCCAACTGTACGTCGCTGGCTCCCGCGTCACCGTCCTGACTCTCTTTACATTTTGGCTCCTGGCAGCATAACTACCAACGTAGTTTATAGGGAAGTGTTGTAAGGTATGTTTTGTGTCCTGGAATGTATTCCTGCATTATTTTCTCTATTTCCTTCAGTCACATCTTATGACTGAACTCAGCAGGATTCCCATATAACTCTCTTCACTGGCTTCGCTTGCAAAAAAAACTTATATTTTAATGCTATTTTAAAAGTTGTTTATTTATAAGGCTATAGCGACACTGGCATCTTAAGTATTTTTGGTGCTGTAGAGCCTTCACGCAGACGACGTCGCGGGCAGCAGCTAGTGTGCAATAATCCGTTTATTAAGGATGTTAATTTAGACAATATCACCTATTATCATCTTAATAAGTATGTATACAGGGTTATATTTTGTAAAACACCAGCAACCTCTTAGAAGAGGTCATTGTACTCATAAAAAAAAACCAATTCTGACTGGTAGTTCCAGAGATTAGCGCGTTCAAACAAACAAACTCTTCAGCTCTTCAGTCTTCAACAATCTACTGCTAGAAAAAGGCTCTCCAATCACACTCACATATTCTGACCTTAGCGTTATTCAACAATGACACTGATTGGTTAATAATATGAAGATTTGTTACATTTAAATTCGAATGCTAAGCCGATTAGACACAATAACTACAGGATTTACATTTAAATTATCGCTGAAATGTTTTGACTATATTTATTCTAATTAAGTCCCGGGATCCCGTGTTTAGCTATGAAAAATAATTAAGAAATATTTTCATTTCCCTTGTACCTAAGTGTGTGCTGTTTTAATTCGTTTTCAGTGAAAGTAATATTTTTATTTCAGTTCCGTATAAATTTATGTTCTTCCAATTTTATTAAAATAACAAAATAAAATTTAAACAAAAAATATCATTGAAGCACATTTTGTATACTTTCAACTTGAAAACATCTGAAAACAAAACTCCCGTATTACGACATAACAAAAAATATTTTATATTCTAATTCCACTTAGGTTTTACGGTTTTTTTCAGCATAACAGCTATGCCAAACACATAAGAAGTACCTAAACTCCTAAACACTACGTCAGTTCATTTTACGCACCACGTAAATGTACATTCCACTCTTAGCCTAGCCATCAAACAATTTTCAACGCATATTCATTCTGTATGCGAACGTAGTCATTATCTCGACATGCATTAACATAGTACCCAGGGCATCATCGCAGGGTTAATTCTACTTCCAGGGAATCTGCTGAAATGTATGTAATAAAGCCAGCTTACGACCCAACACTGCGGCTGTATGAAGTACAATTCCAAAATAATATGAAATTATTATCATTTCGCCTCTAGAACGCTACGCCTCTGTCTGAATTTCACGACACAATAAACTTGGTGACACAAACAGTTTTCTACTCTATTTCTTGAGAACTAGGGACGGTTTTCGGTTGGTGTTACAAGAAGTGTTTGGATTATAAAAATATAACGACACATCCTTTTGATCAACGATTGGTACGATTTTAACCAACCGTGGTATTGGGAGTGATTGTTGGAATAGCTTTTGTTTATCACTTTAGAATTTGTTGGTAGTTTCAGAAAAAAGGTTAAAAGAAATTGTATTTATTCTATTGGATAGGTTGTTTCATAAACATGAGGAATAAAATACTTCTATAGCTCAGTGATTTAAAAACTAGGAGGTTTAATTTAAATTCTTTACACATTCATAATCTACCCTGCCTACAGCATTAGGTTCCTGCGACCTGAGGTCAACTTTCGTAAACGTAAGAACGTTCATAGTTTGAAAGCAAATTCCCGTAATTAAAAACGTTCAAAATCTAGTCGCGATCTCATCTCAGCCCCAATTAATGTCAAAAAGTTATAAAAATGTAGGGGAAATAGATTTTTTACAGATTGATACGAGAATCTGATCTCAGGCTCAATCTGTCAAAAAATACCTCTAAAATTAAATTCCCAATTATCCCTTAGTGACATATTTGCGAAGCTAAAAAAAAGTAATTAAAAAATCCATCAAAAACCAGAAAGATGCCGCCCAAAGCGATGATGAAGGGAACAATAAACACACATAAATAATAATCTACATGGCCCATTAAAAAAACCCATAAACAATCAAAAATTTACTATTGAAGCCACCTCCGTTAATTTAGCCCCTCTTTTGTAGTCATAAATATTGTTAAAACCTCATTAATCTTTTAATATTCAAGCGAGCCATCGGAGTGGCTACCTAACTTAGTTACTACGCCAATCTGGACACGAGTGTGCGTCAAAATACGCTTATTAAACATACACGAGCCACGGGATGAAAAAAAACTGAAATTACGCTGTAGATACTGGGGAAATGATTCTAGTTTAACAAGCGATAGAAACTACCTACATACATACAAATACTGTCACAACATCAAAATGGGAAATTGGTTTTATGTCCTAAGAGCTTATTTTTCCAACGCCAGATAATTTTATTCGAGGAATAATTTTGAATTTTTGACAGTAACCGACGAAAAATTTCGACGCTATGGGGTCTAAACTCATGTGCTGAATCCATGGTTACAGTATGCGCTTCGATGTCCCTGCCACCCTGTATATCTATAGTTAAGCTGTCACCGCCCAAGGTTCGGCCAAAGAAGCCGTCCAAAAGCACGCTGAGTTGACGGTATCATCAAAATCGCGGGAAAAACCTGGATGAGAGACGCACAGAACCGGGAAGTATGGCAGACGAAAGGGGAGGACTATAACCAGCAGTGGATTATTCCGGGCTAAAATGATAATGAAGAATCTACACTGCAACTAGCTACAGCAAACTACAAACCAGTAAACTGCATAACTCTTCCTTTTAAAATTCCAGTAATCGGGTTAAAAAGACTTGCTTTCAAAGCTACAGTTCAGTTGTTGACTGAAAAGGCAACTTGTAACTTTGATAGATATAAAGCGGCTATCGTGACAATCCAAACAGAATGCAGTCAGACGCATAGTGTCGGCAGTCGACGGCGCGTTGCGACGCCGTCTGCACAAGAGCGCGTCATCGCAACACTCATACTTTTGCTGCCTGCCACTTGACCCACATCCTCTCTACATGTCTCCTGTTACAGGAAACTCACCCCTCCCCACACTACACCAACCAAGCTCCGCACAAATATAGACCTTACTAAACTAGAAACAGGACCTAAACTTCCTCAACACACTGCCAACTCAAAGGCGACTCCCCACGCAATTTAACACTTTGTTTTTCCTTCAAACATGGCAGAATATTCAATGTCGGCGGAAAATGAGTTGGATGTTGCTATTTAGCGATTTGCCACTCAACAGCTCAAGTAATAAGTTTCATATTCAAACGGCAAGGAGGTGCGTTCTAATGAATTTTTTATCCAGTTTCGGCCTACACTAGCAGCAATAATACATGTAATCCGAACCCTACTGGCATCGCGATCTGTATATTCACAAACGAAATATTTTAAAAATTCATAAAAGGGTTATGGCCATACCTATTTTTTTATTTGAGAAATAGGATGAAAGCGAAAACTCGTAACAGATATTGTTTTGAAATACAGTACCTACCTAGCTGTTTTATACGTTGATGCTAACATAGTATGAAATCCGTTATTACTTGTTGCTTTTGAAAGGGAAGTAAGGGTTGAGGGAGGGTTAAATTATAAACAGGTAACTTAAATAAATAATCAATTTATTTTTCCGAAACAGGCAAGTAACTTTATTTTAAGCCTTTTCCCAAAATAAATTATATTATTTCTAACGTGATTTGCCTTCCAAAGCAAATCTTTTAAAGGGTACATAAAAATCGTTTTCTACCTGTTTCCGTCCCTATTCTTTTTATTCGTAATCAAAACTTTACGGCAATTTTATACGTATCGAAAAGGGTCCATATCAAATAAAATCGGGTCTATAGGCTGGCAACTTCTGTGCGAATTTGTTGTGCGTTGAATCAGTTAATGTTGCCAAGTTTTAATTGGTTTAATAACTCGCGTTTTCTGATCTCTGCGTAGGTATAAAGTTTTAACTTTTTCAATTACCGTTAGTGAAGTTTCCTATGCTATGATTGACGCTAACTCCAGCTTAGCCGATGTTTCTATTAATTAACGTTTATCATTCCGATTTTAATTTGAATATTTGGATTCAATGTTTCTATGAATGACGATGTTGGGGTCTGTCAATTTAGACAATTGACGTGCTTGGTTTTAAAAGGGATCTGCTGAAATTATGATATAATATAAATCCAGTTGATTAAAAGGATGGTAGATATTTACCAAGATAAAATATAAGTATCCCTTTACAAAACTTCTGTCTAAAATAATGTTATAAAAAGAAAAGATTTGATTTTTTGTGTTTGTTTTTTTGCATTTTCACGCTAAAATGGCAGAATGGATCTGGATGAAACTTGGCACATGAATTGGATTAGGACATAAGATACTTATTATTCCGATATTCCTACAGGATCGAAACTTATGCGGGTGAAACCGTGGAGCTCAGATAGTATGAAATAAACACATATTTGAACAATACACACAAAAACATGTAAACAACACAAATCCTCAGTAACATAGAGGAAAAACATACAAAAGTAAAAATAGTTGCTCCCCGACGTTGGCACTAAGGCGTATAATCCCCTTCTTATACCCAATTTATATGAAAAACGACATCGGGAGAAACAAAGGTTGCTCTGACCTAAGGAATTCAACCATCAGCTACAAGCTGTTCGATATAATAGACTTGTGTCATGTGTTTGTCTTTGATTTAATGTGTGTGTTTTGTGACTTACGGAGTTATGTCTTAATGTTTTTGTTTTAGTGTTTCTAGAGTAATATATAAGGCCTATTTCCTATTTTTTATTAAAATATGTCTTCACTCCGTACTGTAGTTAAAAATATTCTGAAGTCATTCTGTATTTTTTTTTATATATTTGAAAATTTCGTGGCAGATATATTTTTTAAATAACTGTCAAAGATCAAAATACCACGTCGTTAATTTCTATGGAATGCATTGCAAGTCATTCAAAGTAAAATAATTTATTACAAATAGGCACATAAAAGGCACTTTTGGACGTCAAAATTTACAAAAAATTAAATTGGTTCTAGTCGCCTCTTCCAAAAAGTCGTATGGAGAAGAATGGGCAAGAAACTCCACCGTTAGTTCAAAAGTTTCACATTATTTTGTATATGGGTACATTCATTGTGTATAACTATATCTAAGTATGTAGGTATAAGAATTAAAAATGAAGCCATGACAGATGAATTAATTATGTGATCGATACATGGTGTTCACATATTTACAAAAACAAAATAATCTAAATAGTCACATTTTACTTTTATGAATAACAAATAAAATCCCCATATCCCGCATATTCCTAACTAAACGATAAAATATCCTCCCTATTATTCCAGTTTGGTCACTCCTCGTTAGCCACACACATGTTAGAGATTTATCAAGCAAGTTTGCTAGTGTGGCCCTTTGTTGGTCTAAATTAAACCGTAATTAGTATGTTTTTATTAAAAGTGTGTTTTACGAGCAATAACTCACGATGAGTGATTAATAGTTGTTTATTTTAGCTAAAATTAAATACTTGTTTTAATGTAATGAGTTTGCCTTGTCTTAAAGCAAACGATTTTTTTGACCGAATAAATATTAATTAAGGCGATCATTTGTCAGGTTTCTATTTTAGTTTCTAAATAATAAATTAATGTTCTTAAAAGTTTAGGCCTATCTTTTTTATTTCCAAAAAAGTTATTTGCAAATACAATTCCAAAACAAAAAAATGAGGTTGTGTGCTTAGTCGAAAACTTACGACGCCGACCGACTGGAGCCGAGTTTATCCGATTCAGCATCACCAACCGACTGAAACCGAGTATACCCGATTCAACGTCACCGACTGACTGAAACAGAGTATACCTGAGAGGTAATTCCCATATTTTTAAGAACATTCGCATTCTAATCTCAGTCTCAATCTGTCAAAAATACAACCAATTTACATACATTTCTGACTAGTTTTTGACATTTATTGTCGCTGAGATGAGAGTGCGACTTGAATTTGAACATTTTTTAAATATGAGAATTGGCCTTCTGTTTAAAATACCTTTAATTTCCCTAAATTTTTGACATTTGCTTGTCGCCGAGATGAGTCTGCGACTAGATTAAATTACGAGAATTGGCCTTCGGATTCAGCGTCACCGACCGACTGGAGCTGAGTATACCCGATTCAGCGTCACCGACCGACTGAAACCGAATATACCCGATTCAGCGCCATCAACCCGAACGTGACGGTTAAGTTTCGTTCACTGTTCAGAAAAAGCGCAAAGTCCGCCAATAGAAGTTTTCATTTCAAAAATGACCAAAATACAAAACCAAGTTCAGTCATATTTACCATAACACTTTGGGTCACAAAAAGGCTGTAAAGTTTACTCTGCGGTCAGTAAATAACCGATAGGCAGTGTTATCAGTAGTAGGCAGCGACGGGCGGACTTTTAAAATATGACCCTCTAGCCCAGGGCGGGTAAAAATGACCCCGGTTTATGTACTGTAAAGATAAACACCTACATTGTTCGTGAAAACGTGAAATATGTGAAAATAACTTTTGTACCACATTTTTGGATTTCTTTGTAACATTTTGTTGTTAATGTTTTTGATGCTTATATTAGTCTGTACGTGATGAAGGCTTCCGCAAACAGGCGCAACGCGATGTTGCTGCGCGATTCTGATCGAACAATTTCCATGAAGTTTTCATAGAAATTGTTCTTCTAGGAATCGCGTTGCGCTGACTCGCGCCTCTCTGCAGGAGCTCCAACATGGTTCTACGTGGATTTATGATATACCTACGAGTACCATCGTATGCCGTACGACAGTAGGTGCACTTTGAATGCTGAAATGTATCTACAAAGTCCCTGGCAAAGTGTTTTAATATGGAGCTGTAGAAGCATGGTCGGGCTACCATGCACAACGGACCGAATAGGACCCTAAGTGGAGGGCATTGGAGTCCACTTACATTCAGCATGGTCAGTGAATACGTCTTCCGTCACTCTCAGCTAGATGCGGTTAGCTTTACACCGTCCTTGAAAACATCAGTTTATCAGAACCGATTGAAAGCTTCTGCGCTAACACTACCAAACATAACTTATTAACCTTAACATAATATTATAATACCTAGAGTATTACTCAAATATCCGTTCAGTTTTTTAGTGTTGGTTCCTATATTGGTAATATTTGATTACTAGCTGCGCCCGGCGGTTTCACCCGCATAAGTTCCGATCCCGTGGGAATATCGGGATAAAAAGTATCCTATGTGTTAATCCTGGTTATAAACTATCTGTGTGCCAAATTTCATCCAAATCCGTTCAGTAGTTTTTGGGCTAAACCGGAACATACAGAAAAACCAACAAAAATTCAAAAAAACTAAGTATATTTTCAGCATCAATCTCTCACACCTCATAGCAATTACTTTTTTACAAAAATATTCAATATACAGTTTTGACTTCTTACCAATTTAATATACCTTAAAAAGAAAGAAAGAAAATACATTTATTTGGCATAGACTAAAAGACAAACAATACACCAGCTATCATAATGAAGTAGTAACGAAATCAAAACTGTATGTATATACCGATGGTGTTATATATATACATTTATTTTTTAGTTTTGTTCTCTTGTTTTTTCTATGGGCTGTGCTGTATTGTTCACAGATTATTTACAACAATTCTAACCCCACATGACACAATCACTCAGATTAACAAGATTTACCTTCAAGCAAATTGATCCCCGATGTGATTGAGTAAGAAGAAAAAGAATGCTTCATTCTGCATCTCGAGGGACTTACCTGGCTAAGATAAAAATAGCCAGTATTTCTCGTGACATAAGCCTCCTACGTCCGACCAAAATGGTAGCTTAATGTGTGATTGAACAAATACACTCATAAATAATGACCTATGTTTCGGTAGGGAAGGTGACTGTGACTATAGTGATGTATTTAAGCGTTTGGGTGTGTGTTTGTGTGTGTGTTATCCACAAAAGAAAGAAAGAGAAGAAAAATATTTAGAAAGGCACAGTTTAGGCCGCACGTCTATGGTATCAAAACCAGTATAAGCTTGCCTCGCATACTATTGAAATTCTGCATATCTCTATACTACACTCGGCTATCTCAAAGTCAAACTCATGCGTGCTCTTTAAGTCTGTTAGCTTTGTGTAAACGGTTTATTTTTGCCGTACACGTTACCTACATTTAATAATACTAATATATATAAAAAAAACATAATAAAAGAGAATACGGGTAATTAAATTGTACAATGCTATCAACTTTAGGGTACTTCGTTCATAGTGATATTGCAGTACCTAGCCAGAAAGTTATCAAGTGTAAATACACTGGAGGTTCTATTCACAAGTGTAACTATGTGTGTGTGTGTTGTGTGGATATTGTGTGGTGTTCTACATTGAAAAAAATATGCTTCACCTTAAAAACATTTTCAA
The DNA here is from genome assembly GCA_945859715.1 of Apamea sordens. Lineage (NCBI taxonomy): Eukaryota > Metazoa > Arthropoda > Insecta > Lepidoptera > Noctuidae > Apamea > Apamea sordens. The sequence continues at coordinate 12,594,643 of OX244002.1, forward strand.
AAATATAGAGCTGAAAAAAGTATTGCCAAACTATTTCAAAATCAATAAACTAAATCGAACACTGTATGGAAGGAACAGTTCCAGTAAAACCGGTACTTTTCCCCGTAACGTTGGGAGAGTACCGTCTCAGTAATTGAATCTGCATCCTCAAGTATACCCGCTCCTTTAATTTGAGTAAGTGTTGCAGTACCGTCCGCAAACACCGCAACGAACCGCATCTAACCGGTGTAGGGAAGTTTGAAGTGGTTTTTGGGAATAAAATTAGGCTGTAAAGTAATATTGACTAAAACAGACGAATAAGAAGAATATATCGTCTTATATTATTTTGTGTGGACGCTATTGAAAAATTTGGTGTGAATTATGGTGAACGTGTAAGGGTATGATGTAAAACATACGAAAAATTAACAAAAGCATAATTTTATGAAATCTTTCAGGAAAAAAGAAACCCATTTCAAAACAAAAGGTAACTTTATCATGCATCATTCCACACAACATGTTGGTCAAAACGCATCAATCAATACACGAAACCTCCACTAAACATCGACAGACAAAAATAAAACACTTGACTTTCCTCAATCGAACGTCTTATTTTGCTGACCGTAAATAAATTTCGGAGGCCCAGCACGTTTCTTCGGACCGTACTTCAGATAGATTATGCTCCCTTTGTCGTAAATTTTACGACTTCAAAAATTAGTCGTCGTGAGCTGACTGGACTTGCCTGAACACGTAATACCAAATTGTTTTACGTTGGTTTTGTGGCCGCACGGGATAATTTTGCTGGTATTCTGCACGACTTTCGATTACAGCGTTTTTGTGTGTCGTGAATTTTGTGGTAGTATCTAGAAAATTTGTGAGGGAAATATTTCGGGGATTTGAGCGACAGATTTTCTGTGTGGAGTAGGGAATTTTTGATTTATCTACCGAATTTAATATAAATTTTATTTTATCTAAAAAGGGAGGGACGCTCCTAAAATGAACGTATCAGATAAAAATAAATTATGAAAAATTTCGTTTTAATTTAATAATAAAAAGAGTTATGAATAAAAATACTGCAACATTACGAAAATCGCCATATATCATAGATGAAAACTATCATTATTTAAAATTGTACGAATTTTTCATACCCACATTGCCACAGTGTAAAAACTGTATCAGGCTAATCAACGGACATATTTACCGTACGTATAGTTTGTAAATTCTTATTTATGACCAATTTTTGCTGTTGCTTAATAATGCAGCAGTAAATTAAGGCTTTAATATAACGTGAAGCCGACGCGGCGGACTGTTCGCTTAGCTTCAGTTCGCTTTCACGTGGTACAAGCCATGAGCGGAGCGAGCAAAGAGCAGCGTGACTTTGCTTGCCGTGACAACAAAAATAAAATGTAATAGTAAGTGTCGTTCTATGTAAATTGTTTACATTTTTAACTGTAATTTTTATGGTGTGTATAATAAGGATTATAATTAAGTGTCATTTTAAAAATTGTTTGGAGGTTTTTTTGAATTCATTTTTTTTGTCATTATTATTTTATTTTCTTGACAGATTTTAGTACAAGTTTTATTCTAGGTTCCTAGGTGAAATTAAGATCCGATTTAATCAAAACAATATAATTATTAGTTTACAAACATAAATATTTGCAAAAGAAAGTAATTAACCGTCAAAGAATCCTTTGCAAAATTTAATTATGAATGTCTGTTTCTATTAATTTGTTGCAAATGCCTACTTTATTTTAATAACAGATAAAAGACGAAGACTAGTCCCATTACATGTTTAATAGCACCTTCGCACCGACGCTCCCTATTTTAAAACTGAACTATTACTCCATTGCGGGTCTTATTCTCATAATTACTTGTTATTATTACTTTTATGGCGCAATATTCCATTTAGAAAGGTTTATTATGGGCAGTTTAATTACCTATATGATATTAGTATTGCTAACGAAATGTGAGCAGGACGTTCATTCATTTATAATTTCGATGTTTATAACTTATCACGCCGTTTTGACATGCCTAAAAATTACTTTTGAAATAAAAGTACAAAAGAATTCTTTGGGTTACAAGATAAAAGTTGACACAATTTCGAAGATTTGGATATCAGTACCTAAAAAAAAACTCGATCAAAGTAATAGCAAAAGCGAAGTTCATAATGATTAAAACAAGCCTAGACAATCGACTATATTTCAACTTGGTTTTTGCTGTTGTCTAGAAACTTGGATAACCACTTCATCATCTGCCTAGCCTTTTCCCAACTATGTTGGGGTCGGCTTCCAGTTTAACCGGATTCATCTGAATATCAGTATATTACATGGAGCAACTGCCTATCTGACCACCACAACCCAGTTACTGGGTAATACAATTTATACCCCTTGGTAAGACTGGTTGTCAGACTTTTGGGCTTCTGACAACCCATAATAGATTCACGAATGACAGCCGGGATAAACAGGTTAACGTGCTTTCCGAGGCACGGAGAGGTCTTGGTATGGACCAACCCCGGCAAGCGTAGCTGTTACTTGGCCACAAGCTTGGGTAACCACTTATTAAATTTTTTTTTTACAGCTACCACCTTATTATAGAACAAAAATAGACTGACTCCCACCACAATGTGACTGCCAACTCCGTACAGAGAGACGTATATTTGAATCGCGACATGTTTGTCAAAAATGTAAATAAATATGAGCTTATGGAAAAATAACTTTAATTCCTACACAACAAAGTTCAGTTTACGCTACAACTTCAAACATTTTTATAACTTTTTCAATAGTGCTAGTCACTCTGAAATCAACTTAATTTGTATTAAAATAAAGTTTATATTTGTTTAACTTGAAATAACGTCTATTTGAAACATAAATAACATTTGAATAAACATATTTTACATGCGCAAACTGCATATTGTTTGACTGTGACTCAGTCAACCCGCTTACCGCTTACAACTCAGGCCAAAAATACCAGTTACATCGCTACGTGATTTATTGTCCGCTACACCACGCTAACTTATTACCAACGTTTATGTTGAGCGAATATGTACGAGATCATGTATTTTGTATATACCGAGTATATGACTTAAGATACATAGGTGCTAGGTACGTATGTGGCGGTCATTACTTTTATCATGACTCGTTAGCTGTGAGGCACTTTCGGTCTCAGATTAGATACGAATATGAGGTTATTGTTTATGTTTCTTAAGCCACTGGGATTTTTCTGTTATAATTATGAAGTAGTAGCTGTGCCCGGCGGTTTCACCCACATAAGTTTCGATCCCGTGGGAATATCGGGATAAAAAGTATCCTCTGTGTTAATCCTGGTTATAAACTATCTGTGTGCCAAATCCGTTCAGCAGTTTTGGCGTGAAAGAGTAATAAACATCCACCCATCCATCCATACAAACTTTCGCGTTTATAATATTGGTAGGATTAAGGTTTTTTTTAGTCGACATCGGTTATCATCGGTGTAAGAGCAGTTGTAGCCCAGTGGTAACGGCAGAGACTTACGAGTTGTAGGTTTGAACCCAGACGGGCACTTTACTTCGTGTAAATTATTCCATCACTATAACTGCTCCCAAAATGGTGAAGGAAAACATCGGGAGGAAAACAGCATGTCCTAGAACCAAAAATTCGAAGACATGTGACATAGACTACTAACCCGCACTGGGCCCGCGTAGTTTATTACGGCCCATTCTATAGCAGCGAGAGGAGGTCTGTGTCCCAGCAGTGGGAAGATTATAGGCTGATTGTGCTGTGTAACGGCTTAACTTATGATCACCTTAGAGCAACGATATACATGCAATTTCTAAGATGATACAAAATGAACTACTTATATGAGTAGGTATAAAATAAAATGCGGAAACATTCGATGTGCGCATCGCAAGATCACGCTTTAAATAATCCTAATAAACTCCTGAAATAAGCTAAACCTATTCCTCACCCAATAATCATTTATTTTTATACGTAAGAGAAAATCCACATACCACATCCCAGTCATAATCCACAAAAAAAAAAACAATAATAAACAAGAAAAAACTGATTACTCAAAAAGAGGCAAAGGTACGGTCCGTTCACACTTATTTTACCTCTGATCTAAGCATCTGCACTGTCCAAATCACAGTGATCTTTATTCTCATTCTAATAAGGTTGCTGTTGGGTTCCTGCCGCTGACAGGTCTGTCAAAATCATTGTGACTTTATTCTCGTTACAATAAGGTTGCTATTAGGTTGGTACTGTCAGAGGTAAAATAACTGTGTAGGTAAGTATTTTTAGAGCCTCAAATAAAAAAGATAAAGGTATACATACACTTCTCCATTTCAATCTGTGTGCACAACGTCGATAATTAAAGAGCCTTTTTCCAGCGATTCCTTTCATCATAGTTTCTGAGGTTTTTGGAAAAAACATCACATTGAATGGGTTTAACCTGTAAAAGGCTGTGTGTAACTGTTTGTAGATTCAGTTATGTTAGAACGTTTCCTGGTAGAGGTCGTGATTTGAGTCGGTAGTTTCACTGATAACGTTGTGTGATTCGCAGATATTCGGATTAAAATTATGTTCTTATTTAATAAACAATGCTTTTAGTTTGCTTTTTAATGCTTTTTTTTTAAACTTATATCTGTGTTTTGATCACAAATTTTAAGTTATAAAACATTCAACCCAACTAATAATTTCATTTCTTTTTTTCAGGTAAACATCCTTAACTATTTAAATCTACAACAGTTACTCCCGAAACGGTTACAAGTGGTAAGCTTTTTAAGATAAATGTTTGCGTTGTGGAGTGGCGGAGCCCATTATACAATACAAGATAAATATTTGTCTGTTTTATAATAATACCAGCATATTATTGTCCTACTGCAGGGTAAAGGCCTCTTCTCATACAAAGAAGGTACGAGCATTGATCACCAAGACGGGTTGGCGATTTTAGACTTACATTAACTATAAGTCCAGAGGGGCAATTCTCGTAATTTTAAGAACGGTCACAGTCTGATCTCAGTCTCAATCTGTCAAAAATACGTCTACATTTTGACAAGTTTCTGACATTTGTTTGTCGCCGAGTTGAGACTACGACAAGATTTTGAACGTTATAAATTACGTGAATTGACCTTCTGGTTTCCTCACGATGTGTTCCTTCACCGATGTCAGTAATATCTAAGATAAACTACATATGAATTAAAAAAGTCACATTTTATTAAGGCAGTATAATTCAACTATAATATTAAAAAGTCGATGAGTGACCTGACAATTTAGGGTGGGTTGTTTCACGTTCACTTGACGCACGCGTATACGTCAAAAATGGCGCTAACTATAGTCAAACAAAAAAAAGCGTTGGTTCACATAATTATATGCCTTTGACTTACGTCAAATAATAACGATCGAACGTAATCGTTATTATTTGACGTACGTATTTTACGTTAACCAACCGTTTGAAACAACCGGCCCTTAAACTACTCAGCAGCTCTACTCAACAAAAGTGAACGCGACCAGCTCATCTAAACCTCGTTAAAGAGCAGTCAGTGTCATAATTATGGAATATTGACACTGGCAGCTCTTGAACGCAGTTTAGATGTTCAGTTTCATTGGAGAAATTCGCCCTCAGTAACATAACTGAATCTGACAATAGATATAAGATGGCAAGTGTAACCGTGCCCTAAGCAGAATATTTAATATTAATTTATGCTAACAACAGCGACATCTGTCGGAGAACAAAGAAGCTATTATCTTCAGTACAAATTGCTTCCTGAGAGTTATAATGTACCTTAGATTTAAATTATTGCAGTAGTTGGTGGGTATAAATAGAATCAATCAAATCCAACTGTAAATATTTTGCGTTATGCAAAATCGGAAACTGATATTCTTTTAAACGGCTTATTGTGAATATTTTTTTGAAAATAATTTGGCTAAGAGTTAACAAGGAAACGTTGTCAATGAATCATTTAAAGGAATATTAATAAATTAATTATGTACAGGATCAGGTGTGTGGAATGCACTAAAGAATTGAGTATTGAGTATCTTAAATAGTTCTGTTATACGCAATCAAAATCTATAATTTATTACTATCAAATTAAAGTTCATTGATACTTATTAAACAAGCAGAAAATATCACAACACGACACCTCCACGATACTCAAATCAACTCCTTATATTGCGTTCACAAGTTTCCCAATGCTTATAAGAGCAATACCGTATTCTCTAAGCTCGAACCCGTTACGAATAAGCGTTACTATAAGCTATAATCCATAAAATCCCGGATGTATGTACTCGGCAGTTTGACGGGAGCCACCCCTAAATAATGGGCGGAATTTCGCGCCATAGACCAGAACATAAACTATTAAAGAGATGCTGGCTATAGTACGATTTTATGACTCGCTTTTGCATATTGAACGGTACGAAGGCACTTCAGATTGGCAAATAACCACTTCTTTTTACGTTTTCTGATATTAATGTGTTTATACTTTAAAACGTTTGCCAAGAGCTCTTGGATTAGTCATGATAATTAACTTTTTTTATGTTCGATTCGTTGGGACACTGAAGATTTTTTTTATTAATGTCCCACTGTTCAGCAAAGGCTTCCATACTCTCTTCCCAACTCTCTCTGTCCAGAGCTGCCAAGGAGCAACCTTTATTAAAGGAGTCCAGGGGGCCTACTCCGAAGTGCAGTGTGAATGTTCGGATCGGACCGACACATGGCCGAACCGAATATTATTGAAAAATGCGAAAAAAGTTCGGATCGGCTCAGTTGGGTCGGGACCATAGTCAATTTTCGAAAGAGTGTAGGAGTGTAGGATCGGAACCGACCGAACTAAATAGTAACTTCGTTGCAGGAAACGGCCGAACATTCGGCCGATACCATTTCGGAGTAGACCCCCAGCTCATCCACTCATCACATACCTACATATACTGAAACTATTCGCAGGTGGTAGGTGGATGAGTTAAGCTCACTTTATTAATGTTATCGTACCATGGTGAACCAATTAAGAGATTTGCACCTTAAACGAACAGTTTTCAAATAATCAAGATATCCTATCTTGATTGATTGTTTCAGAAAAAGTAATACTTCCTATACTATCTAGCACAATTCACAAATATTACTTATTTTAGGCCGTGCTTGGGGTATCAAAATACAATTTATTAATTTATAAGTTATTGTGTTACGATCGATAGAAAATTGGTTCGCATGGGCAAAAATATGAACAAAAATAAACAAGCAGGCATTTAATAATCAATAAATTCCCTGCATAATACAGTCTACGTTTATTATTAGCTACGGAAACAAATAAACATTAAAGTAGTAACCAAAATATAAGTACATATACCAATATCAACATTACATAATCAGCCTATAAAGTTCCCACTGCTGGGACACAGGCCTCCTCTCGGTTAGAGGGAGTGGGCCGTAATCCACCACGTGGGCCCCGTGTGCGTTGGTAGATGTCACATATCTTCGAATTTTTGATTCTAGGACATGTCGGTTTCCTTACGATGTTTTCCATCACCGTTTTGAGAGCAGTGGTGACGTAATAATTTACACAAAGCAAAGCGCCTGACGGGGTTCGAACCTACGACCTACAACTTGTAATTCGCGGCCGTTACCACTGGGTCACCCTGCTCTTCCATCAACATTGTCTACAAATAATTAAAATGAAAATAATAAACGAACATAAATCAATCAAAAATCTTATTGCAACGTATTCCCTCCTGCTTCCTTATTTATTATCCTTCTGCCGCGGCCGGCTCAGCTTCGGCAGGTTCAGCTGGCGCTTCACCCTCAGTAGCTCCCTCAGCGCCCTCTGCAGCCTCAGCAGCTTCGCCCTCGGCTGGCGCTTCGCCTTCGGCTGGCGCTTCGCTTTCGGCTGGCGCTTCGCCTTCAGCTGGCGCTTCGCCCTCGGCTGGCGCTTCGCCTTCGGCAGGCGCTTCGCTTTCGGCAGGCGCTTCGCCCTCAGCTGCTGGTGTTACAACTTCTTCTGCGGGTGTTTCACCTCCCGCAGCCTCTGCTGCTGCTTCAGACGGTGCTCCCTCTCCAGCGGCTGGCGCCGCAGCTTCAGCACCTTCTGTCTTCCCAGGTTCAGTTGGCGCTTCAATGCTCTTCCTCTGCGTAGTCTGCGACTTGTGTGATTCGGGCGCTGGCGTTGGCACTTCATCACCTGCCGGACCTGCTGCGGCTGCAGGAGCAGGTGGAGTTGCTTCTCCCTTTTTGCCTTTTTCTTTTTTCAGTTTTCGCTCCAAAGGCAGATAAAGTTTGTAATCCTGGGGCAACTCTTCTTCAGTGTATAGCTTTTCACTAAAGTAAATTCGCCTTAATCTTGCATTAGCATGTATTTGAACACGTAAAGTTTCTATAAATTGTGTTCCGTACGCCCTTCTCGTGAAATCGGCAAGATTAAACTGTATTTGATTCCATCCACCTGCTAAACCGATAGGCATAGTTGTACAAAAAGGTTTGATCTTCGTAGTAGATTGGAAATTGGAAATTCTGAAGCGCCTCCTCAAGTTTTTATCATCAAGTACAGTTATCTCGAAAGAGAAATAACGCTTCAAGTTCTTTACAATCATGACAAGAAAGGGTAGTTTTATCCCTAACACTTGATTGTTCTTTGGACATGTTATATACGTAGTTGCAACGTTAGTACTCACGATTTCGAGGACTATAGAATTGACTTCACTGTCAGTGAGCCGCTTTATGTGTCCATTTTTCACTTCCATGTCCCATATCGCCAGAGGGTTAGCCCCACAACTGTAAAATATGGACAACAATCCATTTTGGTATGTGTTTTTGAACATCGTTTATTGATTAGTTGAACAATAATAAAGTTAATAATTATCAGTTTTATACACGTTTGCAGTTATGGTATACTCTGATTGTTTATCATTTCTACATACTGTTTGACGTTTGCCTTTTGACCTAAATTGACAGATGTCGATTCATAAAAAGCAAATGGCTTAATTATACAAAAAGGATTTTTACAAAAAGTTATTGCGCCCATTCCAACAATAAGTATCTAATATAATTATCGATTTTAATGTGTGCAATGAAAATAATATTATTGAAGAAATCCCTTTAAGATCTGATAAAAAGTGCGGTAGCTTTTTGGAGGTGAATCTGTATCGGTAGTAAAAATATTAAACGTTATTGAATTATTATTATTATTTATTGCTAGCCTGGGCATCAATGAAAAAGAAACTTAAATTTTCGGAAAACAATTGCAACATGTCTTGTCACGGCCTAAACCACAGCCAGAGGTCACACAGACCACTAATTTATACTATAGAAACCAAACGTGAATCGCGCACTTGGCTAAAACTACCAACTGGCCGTCCGTTTCGAAGCGACCAAAGATTGTTGGTCGGAATTTCTGCGGCCAAGATTGCACCCATGACAACGACCAGTCGTAGTCGTCGTTGCGTGGTGCGAGAGGTCCCTTTAGGTGTCACAATCAGGGCTAGGCACTTTTAAGTTAAACACCGTGGTTATAATAACATAATTTAATCAACATAACTATTTCGTCTTCACAAAAACTATTAATGAAATTAATCTTTAAAAAAAAGTCGAACCGTAGACAGTTATAAATAGTGATGTTTTTTTTTAATATTAATTAAACATTAGTAACATTTGAATACACATACTATTAGTTAAGTAATCATCTAATTGTTTCCATAAAATACGAAAATATACTATAGGTGCTAACTTCTAAAACCAAATGATCAAGCGAACCATCTGCTTATTGGGTCAACTCACACACATCATATATTCAATTCCCATTGGTGTTTGTTCTTCTTTTGCTTAAGTTGCCACCTCCTCAACAGGTGCATCTACTACTGTGACTACGCCCTCCGTTTGTACTGCAACTTCTACTGATTTTTCTTTGACTAGATCAGTAGTTTCTGTAGCAGCCTCTTCTGTTGCCGGAGCTTCTGCTGCTGGAGCATCTGCTGCCGAAGCTTCTGCTGCCGGAGCATCTGCTGCCGGAGCATCTGCTGCCGGAGCATCTGCTACCGGAGCTTCTGTAGCCGGAGCATCTGCTGCCGGAGCTTCTATAGCCGGAGCTTCTGTTGCTGGAGTTTCTGGTGCCGTAGCACTCTCGTCAGGACCGCTTTCTGCCACAGCACCTGGTTCTTCAGCTGGAGCAGCCGGAACTTCAGCCGCCTGATCAAGACCGCCTTCTTCCGTGGCAACCGAAGCTTCAGTTGGTGGTTTAATAGTAACTTCTACTTCTGCGCTTTCTGCAACCTTAGACGGCCTTTTTTCAATTGCTTGTACTGATTTGTTATCTTTTGAAACTGAAGCTGATTTAAAGTCTCTCTTCTTCAGCTCTGCACTTTTTTCCTTTTGAGGTGCTACAAATTCTTCCTCTGTTTTTTGTTTATAATTAGCAGCTGGTTTTTTCAAAGGGATAAACAGTTTATATTCTGCCGGCAGTTGATCTTCCGGAAGGATTCTGTCTGCAAAATATATACGCCTTATTCGAATATTAGCGTTTATTTTAAATTTTTGAACTTCTACGAATTGCTTTTTGTACGCCCTTCTACAAAAATCGGACATATTGAACTGGATTTGGTTCCAGCCCTCAGACAGAGCAATGGGCATCACTGTACATAGTGGTAAGATTTGCGTTGTGCTCTGAAAGTTCGAAACGCGAAATCGTCTTCTAGTTCCAGTATCATCCAATATAGTAACTTCAAATGAAAAATATTTCTTCAGGTTCTTAACAACCATGACCAGAAACGGCATAGTTATTCCCAGCACCATTTTGCCCTTTGGACATATCATGTATGATGTACTTACATTAGTTCCTCCTATTTCTAAAACTGTGGACCTTATATCCTCGTCCAATAACTTAGTTATGTACCCATTTTGGGTGTATGTGTCCCAGATGTTCAGGGGCTTAGAACCGCAGCTAAAAAATATAGTTAGCAAACCGCGTTGATAAGACTCCCTATACATATTTGAAAAACATTAATTATCATATTCTGTGATAATAAAAACCAGTCACTCATAAGATCTGTCATTCGTTGATTCTGTCAAAGAGATGTCAAAGAGAATTATAAAAATATTTTTTCTGTAAGAAGGATCCATGCTTTTTTTACCTACTAACCTCAATGAATAGTAAAGAATTATATAGTTACGAAACTTAGCTGCATAGAAAAATTGAATCACCAGTTGAAGTACTTAAACACGTAACAGTTAAAGTTCAATTTTGCTTGCACTAAGTATATTTATACTTGTTTATAGTCACAGCTTCTATCTAACTTGTGGGAGACATTTCAGCATTGTTATGAAGAGGTGAAAGACCAAATTCAAACTCTTAAGTACTTTAGAAGCGGCGCCGGCGGAAATTTGCGTTTTTGCCAACCCTAGTACGTTGGCTCCCTTTTATCGTGATTCGTCTATAGCAGTATTTACCGTAAATTCGCCCCAAAGGGCTGTCGTATTATCAAAACGATTTGAAGACCAATCTAGGTAAAAAAGAAATATTACCTTACTCGTAGGTACAGGGCTAGACCGAAATAACAGTCGCACGGGTCAATCGTCAAGGATAAGTAACGCTTCCCGAGGTCGGTCCGTGGATGGGTGACCATCCATTACATACCGACCCCTCCGTACCCCGGAAAGTACGTTATCCCGTTGGTTCCGGCTGTCATTCGTAGATCTTTGACAGTTGTTACGGGTAGTCAGAAACCCACAAATCCGACAACCAGTGTTAGTAGTAGCTGGGTTGTAAAGGTCAGGTAGGCAGTCACTTCTTGTAAAATTCTGGTATTCAGCTGGATCTGGGTAGGCCAATCCCAACATAGTTGGAAAAAGACTAGGCACATGAGGCCAGAAGAAAAATTCATTGTGATTGAAATATTTTTATATTCAATTCTCACGCAAATAAGACTCAATTGCAGCCAATAGGTTACCCCTTTGCTGTGGGCGACGATTGACAATTTGTCGCTACTTATGCATTATACCAATCTTGACATCCAATACAGATCCAATCACGTATGGAAGGCACAAAATCGGCTTGAATTGACATCGGTGCAAACTATGCTTATTCTTTAAAAAATAACTGTTTCTCATCGTTTAATTTAAATTGGACCGAACTTTTTACTTCAAAACATGGCAACCATGGAGGTAACTTATCAAAGATTTTATTTAAATTTCGAACTGACTTGCAAATAGAGCTGTTTAAAATAAAAAAGAAACAAATGAACATATTGGCGCGTGAAAAAAATATTGTTGTTGGTCATTGATTCTGGAATTTATAATTAATTTACTTGGTTTGAATATCCGCGCATTATTTGACAAAAGAACTTATACATGCCTGAGCCGTAACTGGGCACTGATGGAGGAACGTATGTGTGGTTCGGATTCACCTCGGCCAACATTTTACCGTTCGTCCATCACTTTTGCAGACCGCTGCAGTAATGCTACTACTTATACCTACTTCAGGACCTACCTACTGTTTGTATTCATGTATTTTTTTTTCGTGTGATAGAAGCATATTATGCTTCCTTATTACGGGTTTTTAAAATTTGGCTCACCCCATAGGTAATTAACAGACGAGGCATTATATTAGCGTCTTTAGTCTAGCAAGGCCTTTCAGGGCCGAGCTGGTACAAATTTGTACCGTTGTGTTGCTCACATGTGTACCTGCTTGTCCTAATGAAGATACTACGCAATTAATTGCTTAAATCAAGGTACTTGTAGACGATGGCAGACTGCAATTTATTATAACGTCTACCAAAAATAAAGTAAGAACATGTTTTTAACGTAACTTTCAACATCAGATAGCTAGAACGTCATAATAAATGAGGCGTTCAGACGTAAACACAAAAACTTGTAACATATACGAAGAAATAAAAGTTTTAAAAGAAAACCTCGCTCTCTGTGATTTATCTAGCCATTTGTCATCCTCGACACTAAGAAAATATGTCACGCAAAGCCACAAGTAACGCACACTGACACACTCTGTAACGAATATAACATTTTTGTCGTCTCTAAATCACATGACTTTTCCACTATGCCGGCTGCCCTTAGAGACAGTCGCGCACACTAACAAAAAACACGAGTAGCGGGAACAAAAGAAAAATGAAAAAGTGCCTTTCGACTGTCATGATAAGGAGTGCATGGGCGTGTTCCCGTTGTTATTGTGACTACACTGATGCTACATAGCTTTGCTGCTTTTTGCTCCCGGAACGCGTTCGGAACACTGTGCTTTATGTTAGGGGAACCCAGTTAAGATATCATGCCAGTACGTTTTTAACGAAATTAATGGCCCAGAAAACGTGGAGCCGATAGCGTTAACGGATGCCGGAGAGAAATAAATGAATTAGATTTGTTTACGTATTTTCTTTTGGAGAAAACGATTTAATGTGGATCCGGACATGATAGATGGTATTCTAATCGATATTTAACGTCCGTGTTGTAATTCGATGCCTGATTCGGCTCCAACATACACACAGGGAAACACAATATAATATACATACAGGGAAGCCTGTATGTATATTATATTCTGTTACGCATTTAATTTTTCTCGGTAGCGAAGCATGGGAAATACGTAACTTTGGTATGACCTAATTTATTATTATACCGGCGTACTTCATATTATGGATAATTTTAATCGTAATTTCATGTTTAATAGGGAAATTTAATAGAAAATGAACCTAGTTTATTTATTTAAAATTACCAATCCATTGTTCATATTATTGTCTTCTTAAACAGAATGCGTAACGAAGCTTCCAAAACGATCCAAAATGGCGGACGATTCCAAAATAAAAATAGAAAAAAATCCACTACGCGACTTTTTAACTGCACAATGCCGAGAAAATTCTAAATTAGAATATCGAAAACTGCAAAAAAGGAAATAGAAACAAAAAAGCAACGATTCAGATGTGCCTGGTATATTTACAGAGCTCATTGCGCGGCGCAACGGAGCGTGGTCTGCATAATGTATCGAACGGTGCGCGATTCCGGCAAAGCTTTGTCTGCGTTATTTACAACCGACCCGTGTATTCACGCGGAAATTGGATTTGTAAAATAAGACACTGTATAAATAATCTTTATCTAAAACATATCTCAGCGGAGCCGTTCGCCGCCCAAGTTTCACGCCGTGAGCTCTGATTCCCAGCGACCGTTTGTCAGATTACGGAACGGAAATATCTGTGACGCTAATAGAGAGAATAAACGCTTCTTTATGTGCGAACTTGTTCTATGCTAAATTCCCCCCGTACCATGAAATATGGCGTGATTTTTTGCAGTGTTGCCGACAGTACTGTAACTTCAGGCTAGCCTCTCGTTTGGAAATAATCGCCGTCGCTTCACTGCCCTGGTAGGGACAATGTATCGAAATTAATATCCGGGGACGAAGCGAGCGAACAATTTGTCCACCCGGAATGCGGATAATTAAACCGGCCTGCAGCCGTTTCCTAGCTTACATGAAGCTGAAAATATATGATGCCGTCTACCCGGAATTTAGTTTGTCTGGAAAAGCGGACAGATGTCACCAAAAAAAACAAGAATGTTTCAGAGGTACAGAAATAATTTAATAAGTATTCGGTTTTATGACAATTGCAAGCCATTGTGTTTTACTGGTAGCATTTTAACATAACACATAATTGTCGATAAATTACGCTTTATATGACATTTGATATCCGCATTTTAAATTAAAATAATAGACCAGTATACCTAATAGTAACATTATTAACCTCGGCACTGAAATAAATACAACACCAAATGTTAGTAAAACCCATTTATTTAAATGAGAGTAGTTAACTTTTATGTTGATAGCTGTAAAAGGCACTTCTATTCAGCATAATATACGTAGCAAGTTAACACTGAACCCAGAGCAATCCTTTATTGTATAATGAAATCTATAATGATCACTTATAACGTACAATTCTGAATATTTTTCAACCTATAAGTAAAATGTTGGCCTGTAAAACGTAGAGGGGATATTAGTCCTACGGTGAAAAAATACGAGCTAACAGTAAACTTTGTCTCAAACTGCACATTTATCACGATCCCTAATTTAAAAAACATACAAATACTTAGCTGCTAGGGCAAACAGCGCATCACATACATTTCCCGCACGGCCATTTTAATCCGTCGTCCGGAATCGCATCGTAAATCCGTAACGTCGATTAGGCCACTGTTTGTCCGTGCCGAGGCAAATAAATAGCAATAGACATCTTGACTGTACGACACTGTGCTCGACGATACAATAATGCGATATAAGCCGCGATTTGCGATCGGTAATAGGCTTAATTTTTTATTAGTGAAGCACTTTTGTTGGCGATAGTACCTAACCGATGCTCGATTGGGAAAGCCGGTTTGACGTTTGTATTTTTATTCTTGATGGAGTTTGTCGTAACATCGAGAAGTTGGTCTTGGTTTTTGTAGACAAGACTGGATTTCTTTGTTATGACATTGTATAAATTGTGCTTTAACCGCTTTAAATAAAATGGTTACAAAAACGGGTGTTTATTTATGGTAGAGGATTGAAATAAAGGTCCTTTATAAATATTCATAACCTACGTACAAAGTATATCTAATTCACTTACAGTGTTTATTTATCTCTTAATATTTTTATATAATATAAATAAAATCTTTATTTCTCAATAAAAGCATTTACATTATGTTGGTCTAAAAATGGCGTAAAAGTGATGTGCATATAGAAAATAGGACACAAATTATACACAATAATCCACTAGGGCAAATCCAAGAGAAATAAAAGAAAAACAGAATACAAGAAAAAAACATTAAATGAAAGTGTTGTGTATGTCTCTAGTGTGTTTGTCTGGAGTTATGTGTGTGTGTGGGTGTATATAACATTAAATGATAAATGATTTTATTTCTGTAAGTTAGTATACACGGCTACACATCAAGCTATGCAAAACCAGTATTGGCTGACCGCTCATTGTGAGAAAATATCATACAAAGTGAGGCCAAGACAAACTGGTTTTGTATAGCTTGACGTGTAGCCGTGTGTACAAACACTTTCACACGTCAATCATATTTTTTAAACTAGACGAGGTCGGCGTTTCCCATCTAACTACTCTGAGAAGAAAGGCCGAAATAAACTCAAAGGTTTTAAAGTCTAGACATAATCTTGGTCAAATCATGTGAAGACCATGATAAATAATTTTATGTTGTAAGTAGATGAAATGTCTGAAATGGTCTTTTGAGGAATGAACTACACAGATTGAGTGGACCTGTCCAGTCACGCATTTGTCAGATATCGCGCACCACAACTCAGAATTTAAGAATATCAACTATCCATATATGCATACTTATACATATATAATATTAAAAACGTATTCCATGACTATAAGTAAAAAAAAACAGTTTTCAAAAATACAATGAATTTGGTTCACGTATCAGATATTTTATGCAGTGTAAATAAAGATTCTGCCAAGAGGCCGTGCCAAGACTGCCAGCTAGGCTCTATCGCGTGCCAATGCCAGATATAAACAAAGTACCTCAAAAATATTGCCAAGTTTTAAATTACATTTCAGAATTAAATAGCTCTGCCATTTTTTTTTTCTTTTTCGTTTTTGAATAGTAGAACGGGAACCACGGGAACGGGAACGGTCTTGGTTAGAATCCAATAATGAAAAATGGTTTAAAAATATATTAAGCGTAATCAACCTACAACGTTTTCGCTGCTAAGATACTAGGGGTCTACTCCGAAGTAGTATCGGCCGAATGTTCGGCCGTTTCCTGCTACGAAGTTACTATTTGGTTCGGTCGGTTCCGATCCTACACTCTTTCGAATATTGACTGTGGTCCCGACCCAACTGAGCCGATCCAAACTTTTTTCGTATTTTTCAATATTATTCGGTTCGGCCATGTGTCGGTCCGATCCGAACATTCGCACTTTGCACTTCGGAGTAGGCTCCCAGGTCACACAGGCCTTCTCTGTAAGAGGGAACCAAATTTATTTTCTAACAATTCATAAGTTTTCACATACACATACATAAACTTACGCCTTCTTCCCATGGGGGTAGGTAGAACGCCACCTGCTACGATCCTAACATACTCCTCTTGTTTCGCTTACGTTCACCCAACTGCAAGGGTAATTACGTAACACGCTTTCAATAGCAATGGCTTTCATTTTGACAGTTCAACAACATTCATTGCATTATTTACGTTGTTCAGCAGACACATTTTTCGAGCATATGAATCAATGGATTAGCAATATCCTTCAAAATGATTCAGATTTTTATTGATAGGGTGTTGCCCAATTTTGGTGCGTGTCACACACGCACGCCGGTTGCGAGTACTACGCACCTGACATTTCTTAAGTCACTAGTAATCGTATGTCCTTCCAGAGCGTGGAGTGAACGCCAGGAGGGCGCTCGACATTTCCACTAACCCTTCTATTCTTTTCTCTTCTGGCAGTTACTTGATCGTCAATGATAATCTTTTCCGTTACATTCATACCTACACCCATTTGTCACCAAAGAACGGATAACCCTTTAATTCCTAAGTGTACAAAAGAAAACCACTGACCTACCCTTAATCTGAAGCGTCCATCATTTGCCAGTGTAAAACAAATTTGTTAGGCGCGTCGCACTGTAAAAAGTTAATGATATGTGAAGAACCCTAGGAAATCCTTCGTTTAATTGTTAGTAAATTAAATTGCTCGTGCAGGGTCGGCTGTGAAATGAAATAGGACAATTTTTGATGTGATCCGCACCAGTACATCCCTGGGTAGATTTAGATATATTGAGGATTTTATCGTTGCTATTTTTGATATTAATTTCGGCTGAGGATACAGTTGATTTCGAAGGTAAATGAATTGAAAAAGGTTGGTTCATTTGTATCCTCATTTGAAGCAAAATAAATACACCATTCAAAACCTCTTTTGTTTAATTAAATTCTTCTCTTTTCAAAGAGTAAACACAAATAAGTTCTAATGAAACACCTCTTAAACTAAGAAGCATCTTTACAATCCCCATAAGGCCGCACGCTCACTAGCACCACCACTTAAAACTGCAGTAAGCAGGCTTTCAATAAACTTAAGTGTGAATATAAAAGCGACTTTATAGCCCCTGGTAGTGTTTACAGGCACCACTTACTATATCTAATGGGCCATGTGCATTTTATTGTCGAAAATTGCATTTTGCGCGGGCGAAAATACCGACACCTATTTTGTCTTTAGTACTTGCCTTCCTGACAGCAACTGGGTAGGTAAAAAAGTTGCCACCCGATGCCCATTGAGCGTCGTTACGCAGAGATATGGGCGTTAAGGGTGTACGATGTTTTAAAGGATTGTCGTATTGTTTTAATATATTGGTTGGTAAAAGAAACGGTTTGAATCGCGAGTTTTATTGCAGTATCGAATATGGAAATGTAAAGGTTTTTTGCAAAAGTCGACCTTATGTAGCGCAGGCTGGAGGTAAAATAACTCTGGTTGCATCAGAACAGTAAAGCGAGTTTAGAATGAGCTTTTAAATTTCTGTATTAGGTTTTTGTTTGGAAAAACCAGTGATAGTATTCATGTAAACTTTTTCGCTTGGAATAAACACTATAATTATAACGTTGTATTATTTTAAAGCCCCCACACAAAATTCCACTCTATACTCATTACAGACGTGTGGTTTTTCTATGAATAAAAGTTGCTCTTATTTCTAACACTATTTACTATAGTGCTGACAAGTGATCACTTTGTCATTCACTAGGTACAGCCAACTGCACATCAGTGGTAACACTTGAACTATGAGAACAGCCTTTACTGCTTCGACATACAGGCACTGTCAATGGAAAATTGTTACCACTGATATGAACCTTTTAATACAGGGTGGCAGGGGTATTGACGCTCAAACTCAAACCATGAATTCAGCACATGGTTCTAGATATACTTAGCGTAGAAATTTTTAGTTCATGATCATCTGCTTAGCTTTTCCCAATGTTGGGGTCGATTTCGTCGTAGAAATTTTTAGTTATCAAAAAAACCTGCCGTTTCATAGAAAAGTGCAAAACCTGCGCAGTCAAAATGTATGGAACAGCAATTTTTTTTTTCTAACCCATGGAACATATCATCTCCGCCCACGTTGAAATTTTTCGTCGGTCAGAATAAGAAAGAAAAATCAAAAAGAAAAGTTTAGAATCATGTACTGTATCCATGGTAACTGGTTGCGCGTCAATATCCCCGAGTAATAAGAAAAACGTATCTTGAATATCTTGTAACATAAACGAGAAAACATATTTTTTTCCTTTAGACTCAATCACCTACTGAAACCATCGGCGGAGCTTTCTAAAAGCCTGTTATTGAATAATAAAAGAGAGTGTTTTTCATTCGCTCTAACGGTGATTAAGATATACAATCGGGGCTCGCAAAATGGAAATCTATCGGATTGCTCAAAGCCATTCCTTAGTTCACGTCGCACTTATCCCCGGGATTATCCCTAGTAATGACCATCTCATGTATTTTAGTTAGACCTAACGTACCAATGAATGTGCCGGGGTCACAACCAAGATTAGAGGTGACGCTACAAATTATATATTTTATTCATCCCTCCTAAATACCTGTATTTAATCACGGATTGAGTAAATTCGCAAAATTCAGTAGCTTTTACCTAATAATTTGTTCAGAAATTGAGAGAAAGAAAACATTTCATTTTGGCGGCCATTTTGCTTTTTGAAGGAAATAAGAGCAACCGGAAAATTCCCATTGAGTATCAAAATAAAGCAATCTTAAATGAAAAAAAATTAAATATGTAACGATAACTAGGTATACTGAACAGAAAGAACAAGCAAAAGAAAAAATACGTTGTATTTAAAAAAAACACTAGGTTCAATTGTAACTATGTACCAAAGATATTTACATTTTACGTAGACAAACGGAAATAAATAAATGTTTGCAAACTTCCTTCTCTTTTATACAATTTCGTTGAAATATTTACGTAGCAGCTTCGTTTAATTTAACTATTGGATATTGTAATCGTTTTTTAAACTGAAAGCCTTTACTTTCTGATGGGTAGCCATCAGAAAATAAAACTGAAAAATATAAAAGCCGTAAAAAAAATTACGCAGTTTCGACTTACATTATTAAAAAAGAAAATACTTATGTCGAAACTTCGAGCAAAAAAAAACAATAAGTTTCCCCACACAGATAAAAACCAATCCATTCCGAACCGAACACGAAGATTACTAGATAAAAGAAATTCCATATATGGCGGACACGGAACCGAATATAATGTCTGACTCAAAAAGGCCGCCGGGTGTCCTCGTAAAAAGTCGTCCGTACAAAATTCCGTTACGCTTTATCAACACTAATGGCTTGCAAATAGCTCCACCAATCGTCTTACACTCTTATATCATTCGCAGTTCACCCGCTGCATTATTCAGTATTTTGCTTTTTAATATTCAGACGACATATTTGAGTCTCCTTTCAATTTTTTCCCGTGCCTCTCTCGTGTACCGGTGTGCGCGGAATTTTGAAAGCTACTTATTGATGTTCCTTGCTTAATCCCAACATATCACGGCGAAGACGGGTGGCACCATTTATATTTTTTATCGATACCGCTATGGGCCCCTCTTGTTCTCCCGTTCCACTCATTTTTTATAACCTATAGAGTATAGATATTCGATTTATCGTGGTTGATTTTCACCGATATCGATGAGGTCTCTATCGGGGCGGCGGCGCTAGTAATTTATACGGGGAAGGAATGGATTCATAGCCGGACGGATTAAAAAAAAAATGAAAGCAAAATATATGGGTCTGTCGATCGAGCGCTGAAATAGCGAGCTGCAGGTTGGTTTAATTATCGACATTCCTGCAGCGAGGCCGACAAATTGTTTTTGTCGGACGGCGTACGTCGGACGATATTTCATTATTATAACCGCGATATCGAGGTGGCGTATGATACGACACGTATTTACGACACTATTTATAGCTGAACGATTAATTTTGTCGTGGTGATTATAATATTAAATTAGTTTTAATATTGTCGCTCATTTATTATCGTTGCGTGACGAATGCATTACTATGCTGCTAATAAATTTATGGTATTATGTATGCAGGAAGCTCTGTGCCACAAATGTTTCGGTATGGGTATAAATTATCCATCGACAGAATATTGTGGACCTGACTATTATGTTCCTGCTACATCATTTAGTACTAAATGTAACATACAGATTACCATTGCCCCAAGATCAAAGATAGAACTTTTTCAATACTCGAACCACTTGCCGGCTGTATTGGCTAGCAACAAACCCATTGAACTCTTCAAAACTGTAATATCATCGAAACTTATAAAAGTGAAGCACTCAACTTTGCGGTCAGCCGACGCAGCGCTGATGGCCCATAGACAATCGTTGCGCTAGGGCATAGACAATTGTTGGAGCTACGCTATAGACAATCGTTCGAGCTAATATATCCAGTTGCTGGCTCTGATACTGAAACGCAAGCGCTTTACAAGCGCCGCTCTATTGCCAACGATGATACTTGTCTAGATGCGACCAAAAGGTATCGTATTTTTGCGGAACACAGTTCTTTCTGTTCAAAGAACAGTAGATTTAACTATGAAGTGTAATGTAACTATTTTTCTTCTTCTTGTAAATTAACGTCCTACTAAAAAAAAATATCCAACTAGTAAGTCACTACTATGTATTATTAGTTATGACAACAAAAATGTTAGCTAAGTAATTTACCAAAACTTACATACTGGGAGGCGAACCCCGGACCTCATGCTCAATAGTAGCATTGTGACCACTAAACCAACGAGGCAGACAGTACACAGTAGTTGCAGTTATTGGTGTTAATACAATAAGAAAAACTCACATAGGTATATACAAAAGTACCTCTCGTTCAGAATGCTAAAACATTCTCACCTGTGAGAGAATGTCTTTATCAAATATAATTAAATGAACCTGTAGCGGTATTTACAACGCCACATGCGAACAACGCGTCATACTGACGTCACGCAAATCCTGCATCTCGCAAGCAGAGTTTACCGCGCAATTATCATAGATACAATTTCCCAACATCAATCGTTGGGCAATAGCCCGCCAGACACAACACCCGTCTGGTCGGAGGATCCTCCCTTTTCTATGGAGGATGAGTGAACTTTACACCCTGTTCCTCATGCCTCTAAAAACCTATTGTACAGATGCCAGCACATCAAGCTACTACAATCTGTCAAATTTATTTAATAAATTTTCAACTTTATCGATAAAGCATTAAGGTTCAAGGTTGATTGGGAAAATTTGACAGTTTCGGGTAGCTTGACGTGTTGGCGTCTGTACCTTTACTAATAATTATCGCAAGCTGCTTCTACAAGGTCATCCACCCTCATGGCTATATTGGTCATATTACTCACATTGTCACCCTCTAACTTACCTAAAAGTAAGGGATATCAATCAACGTTGGAATCAACATCAATCATTTAGTATAGTTTCCATGACAGTGCGAAAAGAAATAACTGACATACTAGTAATTATACAGGTAACAGATGTCCAGGATGTGACGTATCACGTAAGGTATGGTCAATACCACATTGCATTTTATGCCCTTCTTGTGGCATATTGTTATGGCTTAAGGACAATGCTGATTTGTAGTAGACCATGCTTTTGAGCAGTCTATAAATCTGCTGTCAAATGGTAGCTAATCAAAGTAATTGACATCAGAACTTCGCACCAATCATTCTTCGCAATCATTTTGAAGGATATTGCTAATCCATTACTTTATATGTTCGAAAAATTAGTCTTCTCAACTACGTAAATAAGACAATGAATGTTGTTGAACTGTCAAAATGAATGCCTATTTTAATTGCTACTGCTAGTGTTATGCAATTGTCCCGCAGGGTGAAGTTACTGATCATACACAGATTAAGTATAGGTACGCATTTGTTCTCGTCGCCGCAGAAACGATCATTTCATATAATGTAATATTATAAAATATGCCCTCTAACCTCCAACCACGCCCACCAATAACTTACAAATAACCTAACAAAAGCGACACTTCCAGCATCCATTACCCATTTATAAATCAGTGCTGAGTCCATTCCGGCGGATTGCCTGCAGTAACGGTTGCACTTATTGCCGATTCTCCTCTCAACCCCCGACCTTTGAACACTTCGTCCTGTGACCATCCCCTGGCCCCTGCCTCCCCTGGAACCCCTGATCGTTAACATGGCCACTTCATTTGTTCGAAGGCCAATGAACTTAGCCAGTAATAAAGTACCTTGTAAATGGATACTGAGTTAGTATGAAAACAAAAGATGTTTTTCCTAGGAGATTGTTTATCGGTTTTTCTGCCAGTAGAAAGTTTTCAGCGATAATTTAATCGCATTTCAGCTGCTCCACATTTTTTCCCTGTAAAATGAGAAGTACATTTTAAAATTCGACTAAAACGTAGACTACTATTAGTTAGAACGCTTTATATTATACATAAGCCCCTGTATTCATAAACGTTGCTTAAAGTTAAGTTGTAATTAGCGACTGTTTAACCATACATTTTTGTCGTTTAAACGTCGTTTACAAATAAACCCCAACATAATAATCAGCCTTAATGTTCCTATTGCTGGTACACAGGCCTCTCCTAATTCTATTCTACAGGTCTATTCTAATACACCACGCGGGCCCAGTGCCGGTTGGTAGATGTCACATGTCTTCCAATTTTTGGTTCTAGGGCTTTCCGGTTTCCTAACGATGTGCCTTTATACTTTAACTACCGAAAAGTTTTATTTTTATGTAGTCGTGCCATTTTGTAAACATGTAGGCTGAAGGAAAATGGCAACACAATATTTGTATTGGAATCGAAATCTATTTTTGTTACGTAAACGGAAAAATATCAAAGAACCCGGTCCTTTGTGGCTTCGACTTAGTGTACTTTGAGGTTCCTTATTAATCTGTACCGAAATGAGAACCTTTTGACTGCCTACCGCCCAATTACCCAATTAAACACCTACCCAATTATACGGGAAAAAAATATATCGGTTACCTAGGGAAACCGATATAATTTTTTCCCGTGTAATTGGCCAATTTTTCCATTCTAGCTGTTACCACTCAAGTAAATATGACCAATTACCCGGAGCCACCCATTTCACGCTACTTACTTGCAGATGACGGTTAATTTTAAGAAAATTTCTACTAAATTGTTTAGTTGATCGATAAGTTATTAAAGAGAGCGTGGAGTTTAGGGGAGCTTCTAAGCTGTTATGGCTAACGTTAGGTAATTTTGTTAAATAAAGTTTATTTAAAACATCAAAGCCAAAGTTTTTATGGTCACTTTCCTGCTAATTTCTTGCATCGAACTTTATACTTTCTATTTGATTTTTGTGTTGCTATCTGATGAACATAATATATATATTTGGTGTATTGTGTGTCTTAGTCTCATTATCATCATCTGCCTAGACTTTTCGCAACTATGTTGGGGTCGGCTTTCAGTCTAACCGGATGCAGCTCCAGTGCCAGCAGAACCAGTGTCTCTTTTAGTCTGTGCTAAATAAATATATTTTCTTTATTTGTTAAATATAGATGTAAAAATAGGTGTTATAAATAGAATAGGTACAGAGATCTCTATCTTTTGCCGTGAACGGCGTTCAAATATCAAGTAGGTAGGCATACGATTTAGTAACATGTTTTAAGGTATCAAAAATTTTATTTAGACTAACTATTTTTGTTCTTTCTTTTTCACAACCTAACTAAATGTTTAAAGATTAAAAGAAAAAAAACCCATTAAAACTCAGTTCGCGTAACTATCGAATTAGTCTTCAACATTTTGGCACCGGCTCTAACTGAGACAAATAGCCTACCAGTTTTTATTCACAGCCAGAAACCCGTCGGATTCAGACGTAGAACTAATTACATTATCATTAGATTCGGCACACTGGGCCGTTCAGTTATGGCAACCCTTTTGGCCTGGGTTGAAATATTCGGGCAGACCGTGCACGGTGATAGTTCCGCCTCGTTTTGTTAGGGTTGATCGTATTGAAATAGCGGGAGTTATTACAGGGTTAGAGATTAATAAACGAGATTGGATTTAGTGGGTGAAGTTTTGAGAATCAGAATTTCAAATTTTGTGAGCTGTAATGGTTGTGAGACACGTGTAAGGCTGGCTCGACTACAAAAGTTTTCCTTAATATAGCCGATGAATTAATTTGTTCGTTGGTTATATTTACTCTTCGTTTCTTTTTTATCTACAGTAAATAGAACATAACACACACTACAGACTACCTTCAGTATTGTCTCTCCTTTTAACTAAATCCATCCAAAGTTTGTCTTTAAAAGATCGCTTTTAGCGATAGGAGCGCCCATTGTGACAACCTTTGTAAAAATTCTACATTTATATCAGGAATTTCGACGGCACGGTTGGCGCAGTGGTTAAGCGATTGACTGCTGCGCTGCGTGTCGCGGGTTCGATTCCCGCACGGAACAAATATTTGTATGACCTACATGTATTTGTTCCGAGTCTGGGTGTTTTTCTATGTATAATATGTATGTATTTACAAAAAAAAAAATGTATGTAAGTAGTTTATCAGCCATCTTGTTACCATAACACAAGCATTAGGTTGCTTAGCTTGGGACTAGATGGCGCTGTGTGAAATGTCCAGGGATACTATTTATATTATTATTATTTTTATGGTGTACATAATAAAGAGTATCTAACACATAACACAGGCCTGTAATACCCGAAGCGTTAGAAAGAGGTGTACTTTAGTACACCAACCTTTCGCCAGTTATGTTTAAGTCTTATGTAATAAAAATAAAATAAGTTTATTAACACAAAAACCTTAGGGTGCGTACACATCTGGCGAATGTGCAGCTCGCGAACCGTTTGCGAGCTGCCCGCGAGCTGCGCGCGTGCAGTCACGGCAATGGTTTGGTGCGCCTCTTTAGCGCAACTCATGCAAGGCTCGTATAAAGGCGTGCGCGCGGCGCGCGATCTGCGCGCACTCAATTCTCGCACTTACAGTTCCGTTTAAGACGGAAGAATCGAGCCGCTAGCGCACCGCCCGCGCGCTGCTCGCGTACGGCGGTTAGGTCGAGCGCGAACAGCGCGCGGGCGGCGCAGGAGCGGCGCACGAACAAAAATGCACGCGCGCAGCTCGCAAACGGCTCGCGAGCTGCACATTCGCGGCACATTCGCCAGATGTGGATGCACCCTTAGGATACAAAACTTTTATAATACACATAGGAACATTAAACTTTGGGGAAAAGGTTGCATAAATAGTGAAAAACCCTGCCTCCTAAACTAGGGGTACCCTGTGACTTAGGAGTCAGTGTCAATAAAGGGGTCCAGTTACCATCAACGTGTTCCATGTTCTTTCTCCAGAATTAGCTTACTGACAGGTTATTTTTATTAACTTATTTATTTATTTTACTTCGATGGCCTTAGTTTATCATTTGTGACTTCAAGTGACAACTATATGAACAGAACCCAGCAATGCATAAATATGTAAGCTGTCATGCCCTTTATGCCTGGAGGCTTTTATTTGGGTAGTAAGTTTTTATTTACATTTTAATTAATTAATTATTTTTTAGTTTGAGTACGTATAGTTTTTATTGTATTTGTTGGTATATTGGCGTGGCTAGCTGACATATGGCAAATAATTTAATTTGATGTTCTGGTCTTGTAATGTTAATTACTGAATATAGGCACCTAGTATTGTATACAATCAAGTATTTTCTAACTGAACAGACAGTTGTGCTGCTTGCTGGGGAGTTTGTTGCGCCACTTCTTCTTCCCAGCGATAGCACTAGGCAGTGGTGAAGGGCGGGCGTTTTTGGGGCACTGTCTTTTTGTAATTTTGACGTTCGTTCACTTTTGATTGATTTTGATTTCAACCGGGCACAAATCCAAAATACTACTGAACAATTCTTGTTGGAAAAACGTAACGACACTTTGCCCGACCTGGGAATCGAACCCAGGAACTCATGCTCAGCAGTAGCATTGCGGAAACTAGACCAACGAGGGGCACAGTAAATAGAAGTTGCTGTGTTTATTTAGTACACAAAAAACCGCTTCGCAATCAATAAAAACTTTGTAGATACAAAAGAATACCGCTTTACGAAAACTAAAACTTATTACGTATTCCGAAACAATTTACTTTTAAATTACATACCAAGTTTTATGTCCCCATTCATTGAGCATAGATCGATATCCATCGCCTTTTTTCATTACAACGAGATTAGAATGTACTATATCCTAACAGTAATGTGGTCTTGCTCTACCGTACGTGTCTCGAATTACAATACAAGAAACGATTTTCCTCAATACAATTTAGAATCAAATCTGGTCTGCTTTTTACTCGTAAATACAAAATTACATTGTACCCAGACGCACAAAGTAGGAATGTATGGAAAATATTGTCTAAGTTTTGGCGACCCTAGTACCCAACCCATTGACCCAACCAATAATGTAATTCTATTTACAGTATTCACTTGTTTCTCTCCGTTTTATAGATCTAATAACAATTTATTTAAGGTGGGTGCTCCAAGGTAGCCTGCGAAATTCAAATTTTCTTACGTTTTTTGCAATTTGCTGGTCAGTACTAAGTGGTACGTTGATTAAAATATGATTCGCGGCCGTAACTACTTAATATGTATTTACAGAATTATAATCATTAGAATCAGTAATACAACTTGTTAAGTTAGCATAATCCTAAAATGTCAAGATTTCATGAAATAGTCATTCAGTAGGATTACTTGATCTTAGAGAGTTGTGTTGACGACTTTACGAGTAATGATTATAATTCTGTAAATACAAAGTACTAGTACTAGTACTACTAGTACTAGTAGTACTAGTACTAGTAGTACCTACTAGTACTAGTAGTACTAGTACTAGTAGTACCTACTAGTTCTGTTCTGTGTATTCTGTATATACTGGTATTCAGCTGCATCCGGTTAGACTGGAAGCCGACCCCAACATAGTTGGGAAAAGGCTAGGCAGATGATGAATTCTATAAATACATATTTGTTACGGCCGCGAATCATATTTTAATCAACGTACAACTTAGTATTGACCAGCAAATTGCAAAAAACGTAAGAAAATTTGAATTTCGCGGGCTAACTTGGAGCATCCACCTTAAGTTTGTACCTACTACACAATTGGCTGTGTGTTCTAGGGTTTACAGCTTTTTATTTACTTATTTCAGCACACCAGCTGTTTGTATATAAATATTGCGTTGAGTTCGTTATATTTTCATAATCAAATTCACCCCAGGGTAGAACCAGACAGCCTCTAAAGTCGATTTACTAAAAACTGAAAATGTTTTTACAAAAATTTCATCAGCTCCACCACGATTTAGACAATCACTTTTCTTCTACTTATTCAATTCACTACGAAATCTTACACAAAGTTTGCGCAAAATCGTCGAAACAAATTAACTTTTTTATTTCAATTGTTTGTAGCAAACGAGATTGTGCAGTCTGGACGCGCATGTTAACTCAACATCGACGGGTAGACGCAGCAATTTCCTTGCCAAATCGAGTGTGAACGAGAAACCACCAGTTTAAAGCGATTTTCCTGTGCTTTTTTTCTAATACATGGACCTGTTGTTTACAACTGCCAGGGGAGAAAAACATTAAAAATACACGAGAGCAGCGTGTTTTGGTTTTAGCTTGAATATTTGTGTGTTCCAATTTTTGCCTGTTCGGTTTTATTTTCCAGGTAAATACTGCATTTTATTTTATGTGAAAGCACTAACATGGTCGTACGTATTGTGCGATGCGAGCGTATTGTCATGTTACGTACCAATTAACTTTTATGGCATCAAATAAATTAAGTGCAATAAAAATATTTGGAAACAGAAATATTACTGGAATGAAACTCGGAACGTGGGATTAGCATCGGCTTACGAAGTCTCTGAAATAAAATCAGGCCTAAATTCACTCAAAATAAAAAGTGGGGTGAAACGCCCAAAATCCCCGCACATGGCCGGAGGTTAAAAGACAAGTGGGTTGAAGACACGATAACGCCGGCGGCGGCGGGGGGGTTGAAAATCTAATTTGCAAATGCATTTCCTGCCTTTCAACCTGCAGTGACGCGTTCCCGCTTTACATTTTTAAACAGAGTAGACAGATTCGAGCGTTTGGGCTGTTTTTGGGTTGATAAAACATTGTATTGGGGGATCTTTTGGACCGACACCGCTTTGGAGGGTTCGAATGTATGGAGATGGAAATTATGCTGTATTGGTAGAAGCTCTTTTACATTTTGCATTTTCTAATATTGTTTACTTTGATGTTCGAAAAGGAGAACAACAAAAGGTTTCACTTTTTAAATGGACTGTAGGTTTTACGTATCTGTAGTTCAGAAAAAAATGCCTTAATATTTCATGTGCTTATGTTATGTTATTTATGGATTATCTATGGGTTTCCATTTTCTTGATACTGGGCATCTCCCCCATATTAAAGATTCAATTTGTTGCACAATTTAATCGGACAAAGTCTAAATAATCAAAGACAGTATGCACTGTCCCATTACTTAATGCCTTGACGACACTCGTCTTGCATAATCTCTCAACAACTTCGGTCCCTAGATTAGTTTGTCTAAAAAAAAAAAAAAACATTGCCTCACACTAGGAATTTCTCCTGTATCGTGGGTGCGTTTACAAACATTTAAACTCACATACGCAAACAGCCAGACCCGGAACAACTACTTGTAGGCCATACAAATATTTGTTCCGTGCGGGAATCGAACCCGCGACACGCAGCGCAGCAGTCAATCGCTTAACCACTGCGCCAACCGTGCCGTCATTTCCGTCGACTTACATTGTACACCAATCCATCACCAAGAAAAACTCACAAACCTTAATACTATCGAATCGTACCAAGGAGAAACTGATCAGTCCATCAAAATCGATCGATACACCGGGAACAGACAACTCCATACATTCGAGCCACGGCCCGCAGCCGCGGTCCGCTTAATAACGCCGATTGCCGGAATTTCGCCAGAGCTCACGGTCCATTGCTGTCGGAAATTACGTTGCGTAGAAAACCCCGACCTTTTAGCGGGCATGTATTGTGTGTTTATCGATGCCTTCGCTTTTTAAAATTTGATTGAAATGAAACGTTTGTTTGCTCCGAATTCGCGGTTGTGAAATTATTTCTTTCGTGGTTGGTTTCGGAATTTTAATGTTTTAAGCTTTTTGTTGACCGTGGTGAGGATATGTTGTGGAAGATTTCGCAGAAATGCAAAGCTTTTTAACAAATAGCTTTAACTTTCAATTTCTCAGGACCACAATGTACTGCTTATCTATTCTGCATAAAATCTCACCATGAAAACTTAGATGAAGTGAAGTGAGCTTGAAGTGAGCTCTTAATAGTGTCAAGGCACGAGGTGGAATAACAGCTCACTTCAAGCTCACCTAAGTTTTCACGGTGAGATTTTTATAGAACAGTCTAGCTGCTGTTTCGCCTTTAATCAGAGAAAAATCAGCAGGATCGGTTGGTTCAGTAGTTAGACGTAAATATTTCGTTACACCATAAACTAAACACTTAACAAAACTATGCCACTATCTGTCATAACATCATCAAACCACGCCAATCCTCCATCAATTACCGCGAGCCAAAACTGTTCCACTAATCTATCAAGTACCAAAACAACACTTAACTTTTCAATTACCGCTCGCGACAAAAGTATATAAGTTGCAAGATGTACTCTGTATGGTCGTTGCACGCATCAGAAAGGCAACTTCTGACACTCCCCGAGGCTCCGAAACTTTTACATTAGACATAAAGTTCCTCGCAAAGTTATTCTCACTACTTGCAGAGTGTTCACGCAATGAACAAATCTTGCGAAAGAGCTAAACACAGCTGAAACTGCTCGTTTTATTAAGTGTTTTTTGCTATATGGAATGAAGTATTGTTGATGTTTTTTGGATTGGTCTTTTGGCACGCGGGATTTAAAGAAACGGTACTGTAAAATAATAAAATACTATCAGCGCCCCGCTGTTTCAGCCGCATAAGTTTCGATCCCTTGGGAATATCGGGATAAAAAGTATAGCCTATGTGTTAACACTGGTTATAAACTATCTGTGTGCCAAAGTTCATCCAAATCCGTTCAGCAGTTTTTGCGTGAAAGAGTAACAAACATCCATCCATCCATTCTCACAAACTTTCACGTTCATAATATTAGTAAGACAACATAACATAACATCACGCTTCTATGTCCCGGAGGGTTAGGCAGAGGTTTTCCTATAATACAGTTACATTTTGCCAGTTATATTTAAGTCCCAAATGATTAAGGGAACAAATCCAGACTCCAGGCAGCTACTGAGAAATTATAAAATATCTTAATTCATGTTTTTATTTATTTAACATTATACTAATAATAATTATTATATTTAATATTTTTTTATATTTTTTAATGTTTTTTTTTTATCTTTTTGTTTATAAAAATATTGAAAAATGAAATTTATAAGTACTTAGATGAAATAAAGGAATTCATAATAATGTAGCTTAAACTAGCTAAAGAGCTAAGCAACAAAAGTTTACCAAAAATAATAATAATAATAAACATTGGTTATCCAGTCCTATTAATGCGAAGTGTTCACATTATATAATGTCGTCGCTCCAGCGACGAGCGACGATCTTCGCAGGATGGCTGGTAGCAGCTGGATGAGAGTTGCCGAAAATCGATTTGAAAGGCGTGTGTGGAGAGGCTTACCTATTTCCAGCAGTGGACTGCTATAAGCTGATGTGCTATGCATGTGGATGATGATGATGGTTCATGGAAAAGGATGAACCTGCTAAGTTGGGGTGGTCGATTTCCAGTAAAAAAAAACTCTTTAAATTTGAATCACGTTTTTTTTTTCAATCAATAAATAATAGTTTTTTTTTTCTTTTATGTATCTACAGTATTTTCTTGACGTACATGTTTCAGTTGTTTCAGTCCATCCGTAAATATCATTCCTAGACATTTGATTGACATTTCTATTACTGTTTTATAAATGTCATCTTATTTTAAAGGTGATATCAATTCGTCTAAGTTGCATTTCGCAAATACTTATCTTTAGAATAAGTAGTAGTAGTAGACAGTGGCCGGAATAAGATGTAAATTAAATATGAGTCCAGTGCTCATTGGGTAGACTTAGTAACTTAAAAAAAAGGTTTTTTGTTAAAGCAACTCATTTTAAGTACCGTGGTAGGTACCATATTTTGTATCCATATTTTTTATTACTATAGTTTCAAGAATGCTTTGTATAATCTCGCATAAATTAGGCGTGGTCCTAATCAATCTGCCTAGCCTTTCCCAACTATGTTGTGGTCGGCTTCCAGTCTCACCAGATGCAGCTGAATACCAGTATTTTACATGAAGCGACTGCCTATCTGACCCCCAAAACCCAGTTACTGGATAATACGATACTCCTTAGTAAGACTGGTTATCAGACTTTCGAGCTTCCCGTTTCAACTGCCAAAGATCCACGAATGACAGCCGGGTCTAACGGCTTAACGTGATTTCCGAGGCACGGAGGGGTCTTGAATAGTCTTGTTATGCAAAGATGGTCACCCATCTACAGACCAACCGCGGCAAGCGTAGCTTAACCTGATCCATCGACCCGTGCGGTTGTTATTATTTAGCCACAAGCCCCTCTAGGTGTGGTCCTAATGTACGCAATAGAATTGGACTTTGCGAGCACATCGTTGACGGTTTATTCCTACGATCTAAATTTGCGAGTACTAGTGATGATCGCATCATTGAGTTATGTTAGGACAGTCCTTCATAATAAATAGCAAAAAATGGTTCCAATTAGAAAAAGAGCTCCAGAAGTATTTCCTAAAAAAACATCTAACGAATAGATTTTAGTCCAGCCGGTCGATTCTGTAAAAATCTCACCGTGAAAACTCAAGTGAAGTGAACTTGATGTGAGTTGTCAGTAGTGTCAATCCCTAGCATTATTTGGAATGACAGCTCACTCCACGCTCACTTCACCTAAGTTTTCACGGTGAGATGGTTACAGTATCGCACTGCAGATACTTGAACTACCTATTAAAAAACCTATTAAATAATTACAAAATTAAATAAGAGACGTGTTACTAGTTAATTAATTTTAACGACTGTCCAATTATGATCCGTCATCGCAAACGCGCCGTTTCATTGTGAAACTCTACGAAAGGTAATTGTTGAGATGAGTTTAAAATTACTTGGCTTAAAATGAGATCAACACAGATATTTGTTATGTATTCGGTTGCTCATTACGTTCTCTGGTTTTTAGGGTTCCGTAGCCAAATGGCTAAAAACGGAACCCTTATGGATTCGTCATGTCTGTCTGTCTGTCTGTCCGTCCGTATATCACAGCCACTTTTATTCAAAACTATAAGAGCTATACTGTTGAAACTTGGTAAGTAGATGTATTCTGTGAACCGCATTAAGATTTTCATACAAAAATAGAAAAAAAAACCAATAAATTTTGGGGGTTCCCCATAATTAGAACTGAAACTCAAAAAAATTTTTTTTATCAAACTCTTTCATTTGGGGTATTTATGGATAGGTCTTCAAAAATAATATTGAGGTTTCTAATATCATTTTTTTCTAAACTGAATAGTTTGCGCGAGAGACACTTCCAAAGTGGTAAAATGTGTAACTTCTAAATTATGAGAATGATAAAACTAAGAAAAATATATGATGTACATTACCATGTAAACTTCCACCGAAAATTGGTTTGAACGAGATCTAGTAAGTAGTTTTTTTTTAATACTTCATAAATCATAAACCGCAATTTACCTTTCATTCAATCAACTCATGATTGATTTTTATAGATAATGGTACGGAACCCTTCGTGCGCGAGTTCGACTCGCACTTGGCCGGTTTTTTTATTATTGTTACGGCGAAATATTTATGGATTAATTTGGCCATTTTATTTCGGGTTCATCTTATTTTCAATGCTAAAGGCAAAAAAAGAAACCAGAGTTTATAAATGATGATTTATAGCTATTGTGAGTCAAACCCTAGATTTCCTAGCGATAGGTAGGATGGCATTAGTGCTATTCTGTAAAAAAATCACCGTGAAAACTTAGGAGTAGGGTAGGCGTTTGCCGGGTCAGCTAATAAAATATTAAAGAATACAAATATTTGTTCATGCAATCAAAAAGCATAAAAACAAACGAGAGGCACCTAAAAATATTTTATCATAGTGTTAGTTATTTTTACAGGCATTTTCGTAATACCTATGAAAATAACTAACACTCGAATAAAAACTGGGTACATATGAACCTAATGAAAATAATAGTTGTTCATATTCAGTGCTGCAAAAACATTTTTTGTTATATGTGTCACATTTCATTACACTTTTCTTGTCAACATTTTGTGATTTATCTGAATTTCAACCTCTATAATCGAATATCACAATTTATGATATACCCACAGGGTTATTTGTTTTTAAATTGGCTAGCTAAACTCCGCAGACGCGATGGGTCTAAACATGCTAAATAAAAAATTAAAAAATTTTATGACTTTTTTTTGGGGTTACAGTGTCAGTTTGCTTAACAATTAACTTCCCTAACTGTACATAAGGTTGATAGAGTATTTATAGAAAATAAGGCTACGTTATGATTGGTGCCAAACTTTGCTCATAACATAAAGATGGTGCCAAAAGTCAGATTGGCAATAACCTTAAAACAACGCAAGATAGGTATCTTTGGCTTTTTTTGTAATATTTTTGCAAGTTAACGTCGATATTGTCTGGAAGTTTCCAGTTTATCTAGTTCCTGTTCTAGTTTCTGTTTGTTTCATTAGTTTGCTTAGCTTGGGACTAGATGGCGCTGTGTGAAATGTCCAGGGATATTATTATTATTATTATATTTGGTTCGGGTTGGAAGTTGTGATAGTATTTTTGTTAGTACTGGGGAATTTTCTACAGTTTATTACAATCTAAAAGGATGTAACTAAGTGGCAGGCAAAGTTTCTTCATTGAATATTCTTGTTGACCGTAATTTTAAGCAAAGTACCTGACAGTTTTGTGAAACTTACAATAGTGTTTATTCAGAATTAAAATGAAATTTACATTAATAATAACGTCTACCTAGTTAGTAAGTAAAAATATAATAACCTAACTTAACTAAAACTATTAACAAACTAAAATAGGCATTAATACCCCATTCCACTCTATGATTGTTTATCAATTTAAATAGTTTGATGAAACGGTATATAAACAAACGAACAGTAACGATATTCTCTGATGATCTAATTCTGCATTCGCGATTTATTTGCCAAAAATGTAAACAAATATGATTTATTAAAATATTATAGAAAAATAACTTTAATTCCACAACACAATTAAGTTTACGCTACAACTTCAAACATTTTATAACTTTTTCAATAGTGCTACTCATTCTGAAATCTACTTAAATACCACTAAAATAAAGCTGATAATTGTTTACCTTGAAACTACATCAATTTGAAACATTAGTTTGAATAAACTTTACTGTATTTTCTTTCTTTCTTTCTTATCTGGTGATGAGGCTCTTGCTCTCTTATTATTACATTTACAAGGAAAATTACCCTTCTAATTATTGCAATATAACTTTCGAATCCTAATGAATGTGTTTGCTCGTTTCAGGTAAGCACAGCTTGGCAGTCAGTCCCTAGCGCGTGAGTTAATCCAGCAGATAATGGATACAATGGGCACATTCTCGTTTGTCTAGACTAGACTAGTCGTAAAATAAACGAGAGTATATAGGAGGTAAGATGTTGACTACAATTTCTTGGGATTAAGAGAAATATAGCAGGTATTAGGAACTGAAATCATCCAAAGGTTGTCTTTAAAAGATCGCTTTTAGCTCTAAGATCGCCCATTGTATCACCCTTTGTAAAAAAAATACATTAAAGGCGTTAAATTGTTGGCAAAAATATAATTTCTGGCAGTTTCATACCCAAATAGCAGCCAGGGGGTTAATTGTAGATCTATGTTGTAGTAGTTAAAATATGTTCGGGATGTTATATTTAATTAGAAGTTGGTATTTTTAAATGTTATGCTTAAAACACTTGTTAGAAAAATATGATTTTTGGCACTTTCAATCTCAAATAACAGCCAGGGGGTTAATTGTAGATCTATGTTGTAGTAGTTAAAATATGTTCGGGATGTTTTATTTAATTAGAAGTTGGTATTTTTACATGTTAAGCTTAAAACACTTGTTGCAAAAATATTATTTTTGGCACTTTTAATCTCAAATAACAGCCAGGGGGTTAATTGTAGATCTATGTTGTAGTTGTTAAAATATGTTCGGGATGTTATATTTAATTAGAAGTTGTTATTTTTAAATGTTATGCTTAAAACACTTGTTGCAAAAATATGATTTTTAGCACTTTCAATCTCAAATAACAGCCAGGGGGTTAATTGTAGATCTATGTTGTAGTAGTTAAAATATGTTCGGGATATTATATTTAATTAAAAGTTGGTATTTTTAAATGATAAGCTTACAACACTTGTTAAAAAAATATGATTTATGATTACAGACTTTCGGTGTAATAGTAAAAATTGCTCAAGGTTTCAATTTCCCATAAGAAAACAGAACTTTTATTCTGGCTTTAATTTTTTGGTACGAAATGAATAATGTCCTTTATATCCGTAATTTATATTGTACAGGTGTATATAATAAAGATTATTCTATTCTATTCTGAAACTGTACTTAATACTGGTAAGTATATGGTACACAGGTAATATTATTTTAATTATGTGTACAACCATTGGGGTAATTGCGTAACACGCTATCAATAGCAATGGGTTTCATTTTGACAGTTCAACAGCATTCATTGCGTTATTTACTTTGTTGAGCAGACAAATTTTTCGAACATAAGAAGCAATGGATTAACAATATCCTTCAAAATGACTCAGATTGAGATTGATAGTGTGTTACGCAATTAGGGTGCAGTAATAAACCCATTTCTTAAGTTCCATAATCATAAAAATGTTGATAATGCTAATGCTCCGGGTACACTCTAAAGCTACGGTTTCATAAAAGAATGGTTGCATAGCGTCCGCAATTTACCGGCGAATGACGTCACTGAAACGTTATATTAGAAAGTTGCTCTGTTTCTTAGAAAGCGTTTTTGACACTGTAAAGTCTAACTTTGCTGTCATCATTTTCATGACAGCCGTTACTGCCAGGTGACCGTAGCTTTTAAACGTCGTGTCATCGAAGAACTCGACCTGTAATACAGAATTGTCCGCACTGACTCATTTCAATCAACCACCCGGTTTAATTTCTCGTGCCTCTTGCAAATCCGAGGCAGTCTATTGATCGAAGCACTACAACTAATCGCCCAGTACTTACTTCTTCTTTGTGTACAACCCTAGTCACCATCTCCACAGCAATAAAGACCCAACTTCCACTTTCATCTCACAAATACACAGACACACAATAATTCGAGGTCATTATAGCCCTCTATGTTACGAAATCCGTTTTATCGATACAATAAAACATCCTTAGCGGTGAGGCGAGCACTCGACTTATATTAATGTACTGGGAATCGATACCGAGTCCCTCTCATCTCGATACTCGATGGACCCTTGAATTCGTCAACAAGTTTCGAAGGCTGGTTCTACGTGTGCGGACGCGGCGATCGTTGCAAGCTATTTGTGGATCTTGTGTAGTATTGTGTACTCGGCTTATAGGTGTTTGCTTTGTTTTGATATAATAGAGGGGCACTTAATATTTTTGTGATCAATCATATTGTATTTGGGGAGAGCATACACCAGAAGGCCAATTCCCGTAATTAAAAACGTTCAAAATCTAGTTGCAATCTCGTCTCGACGATAATTAATCGATGTCTAAAACTAGTGGTGTTTTTAGACTAAACTACGACGAAAAATACGGGACTTAACCTTCTGATTTCATTAACAAATAACTAACTAAGCTATAAGTGTAAAACAACAAATGATGTATTGTAGTTATTCGTGATATTTTTTCTGTTAGCCAGAATTCTATCATATATTGATATGGAAGAATTCGGTTCGACTCAATACTTTCTCAATACCTACGCTTAAACTTGGTTAGCTTGGTAAGAAATAGGTTAGTATGTTCGAATGTTATTTGGCTGTTTGCTTGCTTTTCTGTTGTTTTATGGTTGTATTTTTTTGTTGTAATGCCAATAAGCTCTTTTTTTTTCTTTCTCACTACTATAATACTGGCTTTAAAGAAGCTTTCTTTTAGGTACTTTTTTTTGTACAATAATGGTAACTACTGTACGAAAAATCTCATCCATATAAGTAATATCCTCCACTTATTTCTTCTAAACATGTGTAGATAATCATCGCGTGTCACCCTAATGCTATTTGCAACGCTGTCATTGATCACGGGGCCCTTCAATAACCATAATAGCATCCGTGCTTGCTCCTTATCGGTCAAGATTATATTTTATACCGTCCCTGTGGGCCCCCTAATGTGGTTTGATATATTACTTTATTTGTCAAATATCAATAACGTCGGATCTGGGCCCACTTTGTGGGACGACGCCGCTGAATATGAAATGTATAAGTTTGGGAGACTTAAGGCTCTGTTTGTGGACTTATGTATATTGTGTTTATGTTTAGTGGTCAGGCAAATATGGATGTTCTGTAATAGATGATCTGAAATAAAGTTATTATGTTTATGGGGATGTTTTTGGTAGGAGAAAAATGGGACAAGGATGATAATCATTTACTACCTAATAGTCATCGATATTATCTGGGCCTTTTTGGCGCAGCCGTGAGGCACACTTTCCTGCGATTTTCTTACATCGGACTTCACACTTTTTATTTAATCTCTTTTTTTTATTGTTTGTTTTTTCTGATGTATGTATCTGATGTAATGTGTGTCTTTTAGTTTGTGCCAAATAAATGTATTTTCTTTCTTCTTCTTCTTTCTTATCTGTCTACTGCCTATTTTTAGTAAAGAAAAGCTTGCGAGCAGTGGTGGCCCAGTGGCAGCGGCCCCGATTAACGAGTTCTAGGTCGTGGGTTCGAACTCAGTGAGGCGCCTTACCACTGCTCTCAAGACGGTGAAGGAAAACATCGTGAGGAATCCGGCATGTCCTAGAACCAAAAATTCGAAAACATGTGTCATCTACCAACCCGCACTAGGCCGCGTGGCAGATTATAGCCCACTCCTTCTCGAAGAAAGGAGGCCTGTGTCCCAGCAGTGGGAACATTATAGGTTGATTAAGCTCATGCTTAAAACTTGCAAATGCGTGTCAAACTGAAGTTTTGAAGTCAATAGAAGATCAATAGCAAAGTTTACAGGCATCACACCAGTTTAATTAGCAAACTGTAGCTACCTACTGGAAATTATTGCGGCTGACACAATCATGGAACCTAATAACATAATAAACACTACTGAAAATAGAAGAGACTAACTGCATTTGACTGCTTAATTTCAGGCACAATAGAACTAGAAATTACATTCTGTGTGCCTGAATATAACTATAGCTACCTAATTACAGTCACGAGCATTTATGCTGCCAAAGTGATATCAGATATTTTCGATTACCCCGAAGTATCATATTTTTCTGAATTTAACTGAGTAGGCAGATATTTATGCCGCAAGACATTTCCGATAATATTGCACTGACACATATTTTTGAAGCCGATGCAGCATCCTATATTTTGGTGTTGCTTATCTCGCCGGATAGTTTTGGTGTTCCTTCGATGTCAGATATTTGTGCTGCCACTTGTATACGTCTTCCACAAGTGATCACATATATTTGCCGTCATATATTGATGAATTCATCAAGAAATCAGTTATTATCGCCGAGCTCTCCGCAGTAATGTATTTATGCTCCTTACTGTACATCGCCATTTGGTAACACAATTGGATAAGCCGGTACTTATAAAACGTATTCAGAGAATCGCCATTATAAAGCTTACTTGAAACGATATTATCTGATATCAGAATTCAAAGTTCTATATGAACTAGTTACTGGAACTGTTATCTTAAATATTGGCTTATTATAACTAAGTTGCGATAGTTTGACGTCACTCATTTGCAGGTGCATGAGATATACCATCTAAAAAAACCTTTATACCCTGTCCATTAGTTTAACCGTTTTTTGACAGCTGTCTAAGAATGTACTTATTCCAGATTACGTAAAAGTTTACTTTAAAATGCGTAATAAAATAATTATATAAACTGCCTTATCTTATTGAATTATCTTATTTATGGCTTCTTACAGACATTATAATACCGTACGTGTATCAATCAATGTATTGTGTGTTGCTGCAATTCATTAGGACAGGTTTATACGTACAAAGGTGCCTATGTACCTAAGTGTTAGGGAAACTAAAACAAATAATTAATTTTAAGTAACATCTTTGACAACCACTGGACGATTTGTTCCACACTCGCCTCACAAAGTTTGCCGCACATTTGTTATTCCTTATTCGCCCCGCATTTTGTTCCTTGTTGGCCTCAGTTTTTTTTTTTGTGTATGCCAATTAATACCTGCTTTAAAGTACCGCCAGATACAAAAATATCGTTGCTCAAATATCAACGACATACTTAGACAAAAAGCTACATCTTCAGTCAAACAATCAAATCTTTAATTATCCACTCATTAAAATATGTTCAAAAAACAACGCCCAATCGTTACCATCGTCCTAATGTTATGGAACCCACTCCACGGCTTATGCGGTTCCCCCAGCACAGTACCTACTCAGTAGTTCAGTCCTCAGGGTTGTATTCAGCTGGCTCGCACTCGATTGACGGATTAGCATCGTAATTGCGAGGTTGCGTGATGTTATCAATGTAATTGAATGCAGGACAGCGGTGTCCCGCTTTGGGGTGTAGGGTTGTCGCCAGTTAGATTTTTTGGTAGTTTTTTTTCATTGCGTAAATATGTGCGTGTCTGTCGTTTAATGATGGAATTATTTTTTGAGAACCTATTAAAATATCGAAAAAGTTAAACTTTGATTTTGTTTAGTTGCTTGAGCTAATTGGGCATATACAGCATCTAATGATGTTGTTTGAACTTCAAATTCTCCGTAAAACGGCAACCAGCCATACTTCCTGATCCACGAATCGGTGGCCGTCTCTAACATAACAACGATTTACGATTTTTTCTGAATACCACCAACTTTCACTAAAACTTGTCAGAAATTATTCTGGCAACAAAATAAAATTTCGTGTTTTTTTCTGTAACAATTTATTTGTACACTTTTCCGCGTTCTAACGACTAACTTTTACAACTAAATTATTATGTTGTTAATACGCTGTTATTATGTTTGTTGGGAACTTTCCCATGAAAAGTTACATGTTTCTAATTTCATAATTGTTTCCTTATCTTACAAATCTTTTTGGTTTATTTTTTACTCCAATAAAGGTAGCACAATACAGGGTGTAAAAAGATTCATCACATAGCCGTCATACGCATTCTGTACATCAAACTGAGTAACATTGCACAAAAATAATTGCTGGTAAACGACTTTTATTTTTAGTGTGAAAATCTGCTATTTGCGGTAGTGAAAGAAAGAAAGAAAGAAAAAGTATTTATTGCGACTCGTACAGGATCATAAACTAAACAATGTAACACACGCAAAACATTGTGCTTATAGGTACATGCAACAGTACATGGGGTCGTGGGGTATTTAAAGTGGTGTTAAAACATTAAACACTTGCTTTCGTAAAAAAATATCAGTAAAAGTTGGAATTTTGACCTTCAATTTCTCCGTAACCAGAAAGTTTCCAGGTATGGTGCAGTACAAAAAAAAAATTATTACAATAACGGAGACTACAAGTGACACTTGGCTTCGTTAAGTTTTTTTACACCCGTTATATTCGGGCGAAGGTGGTGTGACGATCTGGTAACGTTTGCAGGGCCAACATGGCCAGAGATCGAGGACAAGACAGAGTGGTTTGGAAGGAAAAAGGGGAGGCCTTTGCCCAACAGTGGGACACGATGTAGGCTAAAAAAAAACAAAAAAAAATCGGGCAGCAAAATTATGAAGCCTTTAAAAACGTAAACTTGACTTTTAGACTGAAACAAACCATTAAATTACCATATTAGTGTCAAAGCAAACAGTATTTAAATTGCAAAATCAATATCTTATCATGTACGCACGATACGCAAAAATGATTAAAAACCCTCGCTCAAAAACAACCATGGATTCGCCCAAATAAAATGATAATTTAATACCATTACATTATTCCAATATTCCCCGTACCCGTCACAAATGATTAATGAGTTTATTTAAAAACGGAGCTGGCAACCCTGCCCAAGGCGGGCCACTTTGGTCCCGCCGTACCCGATGCCATTGATTCATTATGCCATTACATATTACGCGACCAATGACAGAATTGTGGTATTAATTGCTCAATTCACAGAGGAAGAGCAAATAGCTAATATCGTATTTGTGTTAGATCGATCATAACTGGAGCAGTAATGACGTGATGTGTGTTTGGTACTTAGCTGGGAATTTTGAAGTGTCTTGTTGTTTTAGAGTGTTTAGTGGAAATTGGTAGTAATTTTTAAACTCTGGCATTATGCATTTAGTATCTGATGATCAACTCCTCCCCTCCCTCCTCATCCTTCTGCTTTGTGCTCGTCATTATAGATATATTTTCATTTTATTTTTCCTTATTATTAGAATTAATTATCTTTTTGTATGCACGTGTTTCTGTGACAAATAAACCTATTTTTCTTTTATTTCTATGATGGTTGTTCATGAACTTGGTCTGCTTGTGATGCTACAACTTAAGGAACCTACAAAATGGATTAGTTAAAATTCGACATTAATACGCCACCAATTGTTAAGGCTACAGCTAGACATTATCACATTAGTGAACAGACACGAGCACTTTTTAGGATTTCGTACACAAAGGGTGCCAACGGAACCCTATTAATAAGCCTCCGCTGTCCGTCCGTCCTGACTGACAGCAGGCTGTATCCCATAAACCTTAATATATAGACAGGTGAAATTTACACACAGTGTGTATTTCGATTGCCGCTTTAGAGGTATGAGGAACAGGGTGTAAAGTTCACTCAACCTCCATAGAAAAGGGAGAATCCTCCGACCAGACGGGTGTTGTGTCTGGCGGGCAATTGCCCAACGATTGATGTTGGGAAATTGTATCTATGCCAATTGCGCGGTAAACTCTGCTTGTGAGTTACAGGATTTGCGTGACGTCAGTATGACGCGTTGTTCGCATGTGGCGTTGTAGATACCGCTACACCGCTATAACAACAAATAATAAAAATTAAATTAAATTACTAAAAATTAAAGGGGGTCTCGAGTTTTTTCGGCATTTTTTGCCATGTGGTACGGAACACTAATGCATACATATATGCTCGTGAAATACTGTGAATACTTAGCAACTTTAAAAAGTGATTTTCTCCTGCTATACTGAACTGATTGTAATTTTATTTTGTTACTAGCATAGAATCTTGGAACCCATGCTATTATGACATATATCTTAAGGTCTTATTTCAAAGTTGCAATCGTTATTCCACGAGAAAATCGCTTTTTGATTTGTCTGAGTGTATGCAATATGTTTGTGAATGAAAGAAAGAAAGGAAGTATTTATTTTTTAACCGACTTCTAAAAAAGGAGGAGGTTCTCAATTCGTGTGTTTGTATTTTTTTTTATTTATTTTTTATGTTTGTTCGCGCATAACTCCGTCACTTGCCAACCGATTTGAAAAATTATTTTTTTGTTGGAAAGGGTATACTTTCCAAATGGTCCCATAGAAATTTCATAAAAAACGGTTCAGTAGTTTGGTTTTTAAACCAAAATTACTGGTAAAAATTACAACTTAAAAGTGAAAAATAAAAACTTTTTTGCAAAAAAAACAACCGCCTTCCAAAAACGACACTACAAAGTGAAAAATAACTTTAATTTCAGAAGTCGGTGTCGTTGGGTTCGCATTTTCGTTGTTTGCCACCGACTTCCGAAATTAAAGTTATTTTTCACTTTGTAGTGTCGTTTTTGGAAGTCGGTTGTTTTTTTTTTGCAAAAAAGTTTTTTAAATACAATGAGTCCTTGTTACTTAAATAGATTAATTATTATTATTATTGCACTCGTACAGGAAGATCACAACCTAAACTAAACACAGAACAAACAGTTGTGCTCGTATTCTACACTTATGCAAAGTATTAAAATCAGTCTAGCTAGACTATAAAAGTAACAATATTCTATACGCTAAACTAATTACAAGCCAGACACTAATACCATCGGACATAACGGTAAGAGAATTTTCACCTGACGCGTACTAGACAGGACGATGCACGGATTTGCATAATTCCTATGTGACATTAATTTTGTCAGAGCCAATATCATGGCGTCACCTGCGACCAACAAAATGTTATTAGGTACCTACTCTCGTATCTACGTGTATGTACACATACACAGGAATTTTAGTCATGTAAAAACTTCTTGTTGGTATCACTGTAGCAAGCGGGCTAATTATTAACAGCCGCACAGGTCGATCGATCAGGTTAAGCTACGCTTGCCGCGATTGGGCCGTGGATGGGTGACCATCTCTACATTCCGAGACCCCTCCGTGCCTCGGAAAGCACGGAAAACCGTTGGTCCCGGCTGTCATTTATGTGGATTTTTGACAGTCGTTACGGGTCGTTAGTAGCCCGACAGTCTAACAACCAGTCTTACCAAGGGGCATCGTATTACCCAGTAACTGGGTTGTGGAGGTCAGATATCCAGTCGCTCCATGTAAAATACTGGTATTCAGCTGCATCCGGTTAGACTGGAAGCCGACCCCAACATAGTTGGGTAAAGGCTAGGCAGATGATGGTATCACTGTAGCAAAGCTTGATAATATTAAAAAGTAATTACTTTTTAAGATTATTAACGTAATACCTTTGCTTAATAAGTCGCACTTATAAATGCGAAAGAAAATACGTTTGCTTGACGCAGAGTAATACACAAAAAAAGAACAAGTTAGTAAGAGTTGGTTGGTGGTGGTGGTTGGTTGGTTGGTAGTACAAGTTAGTTGGGTTGTTGGTTGGTTGCAAGTTGTTGTTGTAGCAGTTGATTGGATGGATTGCGTTTATTCAGTAGGTACCTACTTGACTATTATTGATCTTTGT
Source organism: Apamea sordens (assembly GCA_945859715.1). Taxonomy (NCBI): domain Eukaryota; kingdom Metazoa; phylum Arthropoda; class Insecta; order Lepidoptera; family Noctuidae; genus Apamea; species Apamea sordens. The sequence goes on from OX244002.1 coordinate 12,639,563, forward strand.
GCACTTGATGATTTTATGGCTGCGTCAGTAAGCGAAGTTCGCGCAGCTGAATTTTGGGCTAAAAATATTTAAAAATTTTGCCATAGATACACCAAGAAGAAATTGATAGAAAAAATAATTATGATGACATGACAATGGAACTAGAAAATAATGAAATGCTATATAAAAAAAAACCCTATGTATAGTATCCAACAAAAGTTTTCATCCGCAAAGATTCTAATTCCACACTTATCTAATAACAACGCATTGTTTCCATCCTTCCCTTCGCACATTCAGCTGGTTTTGTCTCCACCGTCTAATTACAACGAACAGCGATACTCCTACCAATAATTATGCGATTCTCCAGTAAGCACTCGCAAACTGCCACTTAAAACAAGAAAAGCTGAGCATCGAACAGTTGCAACTTGTAAAAATAATCCAATCTTCGACCGCGGTGTCATTCCGAACTAACAAACTAGAAATTTTCAAGTCGATATTCTCGACCTGATTCCCGACGCTGTGGGCAAAACGAGCAGAGGAAAATTTTCAGACTTGTTACTCTTGGTCGTAGTCTTATTGTGGAAACTTGGTAGACTAGACTGTCGCGACCATGCAACCGTGACACTTACGACCGGTTTTTTTCTTACACACTTGTTTACTTTAGAACTGCACTTGAGTATTTTATGGTGAGTCTCGATTACCGGTAGGTACGATTATGGTGAGTAATTGTGTTTGCTGGTCGTTCATATCCTTGTTTTGGTAACAAAGTCTGTTAGGAGCATGAAGGGTAAACTTAGAAGGCCAATTAGTGTAATTAGAAACGGTAAAAATCTAGTTGACAACTTGTCCAAAATGAGGGGGGGAAATTAGTGGTAGGTATTTTTGACAGATTGAGACTGAGATTACAATGCGAATGTCCTTAAAAATACGAGAATTGCTCCTCTGATTCGCTACTGTACGAGTAGATAAAAAAAAATATATATGAAAAAAAAAAAAAACAAAATGAAACTATGAATGATGATGATGAATGAAATGTTTTTTCTTTCATTCTTTCTTTCTTTAGATTCCATTTTAATTGACACATTTGAAAATGTTTTTATTTTTAAAGCTCCGGCTCCTTCGGACTTTTAACACTACACACACACACACTTTTTTTGATTACTTAATAACGCGTTGTGACTTCCACTGTCGCATATTCCTCATACGTACCTATAGATTCCTACGTCGAGCTTCCTATATTTTCATAGGTCATTAAAAAGCCCTAAGCACTATGTATGAACATGTAGAAGATGGTGGAACGAGCTGAATAGTTTCCGTCAAAACTGGAAGGGAGACGCGCAGGCTCGCGAAAGAATAGAATACTCTTAATTATGTACAATAAGTACACCATATAAATAAAGATGGAAGAAGTGTCGGGAGGTTTTTGGCCAGGAGTGGGACAGCGTAGGTTAGTAAAAAAAGCACTTTGTCCATATTGTCACACAACATTAAGCAACCACTAAAATAAACCAAAATTACAATTGACCCAAAAACTCACATCTTATGCGGTACATTCGCTCATTTTTCAGCAAATCGTCTCATTATTTCTGTGCCGCTTAATCCTTGGCTTACATTTCGCTTTTTAATTGTACCTCCATGTCTGACCCTCATCGAGGTCGCTTGTTTTTCACAATTTTCCGTCTCGTTAAACCTCGGCTTGAGTTAGTTTGGGCATGGTACAAGTTATGAGAGGTATAGCGCGGCATAGCAACTATTTCTGGGAACTCTTGAATGTTTCCTGGTATTCCCATTTAAACAATGCATCTCTAGTGCTTACAACTTTACTTTACAATAAACACAAAAGGAACAAAATAACATTCTAAATTGTGTGCGCATTTCGCGGCAGTCGTTCCATAAATAAAGAAAGAAAAAATAACATTTATTTATCTACTGACAGGCAGTTGCATCTCTTGTTTGTTGCACTGACATCAGTAATCAACACTTTCTGGTTTATTTAGGATCCAGAGTTTCACATTTCTCGAGTTATCCTAATGATTATTTAAGAAATAAACATATTACGCTTTGTTGGCAATGATCTGCAGTGCGATTCTGTAACCATCTCACCGTGAAAACGTAGGTGAAGTGAGCTGTCATTCCAAATAATTCTAGGGATTGAGACTACTGACAACTCACATCAAGCTCACTTCACTTGAGTTTTCACGGTGAGATTTTTACAGAATCGACCGGCTGTATGTTCATCCACTAAGTATAGGTAAGCATTATTCTGAAGGTATGATCGGCATAGAAAAATTTTGGTAGCTCAAGATTATGTTGATCTATTTTTAGTGCTTTAATATAATTAAGTTCTTTAACCCTTACTACAGGAAACTACTCGTAGATATAGAGATGTAGACACTTGTCTAAATCTCTCTATCCACTTTCCTATCGCAGGTATGCTGGAAGAGATTTCTTTAGATATAAGCATCACCTTTGTACCTATTTTTCTATTCTTTTCTTTATTTTATATAATATGTGTATACATAAATAAATAAACAAGTTAATGCAGTTTGACGTAGAAGCTTAGAAAATGCATAATATTATTATAGGACAGGCAACTTTTGTATCCAAATTCTTTGGCCAAAACAGCAGTTTTTCTAAGAAATAGGGCATTTTTGTTTAAAACTAAACTTTCAAGGCCATGAAAACAGCTGTTTTCGGCCAAAGCCAACCCCTAATTATCCCCCACAAAAATAAAGCCTCAACTCATTAGGAACCCGATTTTTCTCCATCACTGCCAGACTAAAGAGCAATTAAGTGGGTCTCCTACAATTTGCGCCATCATCATGCGTCTGTTATCACGACTGCGCATCCGTGGAGCCGACCCTTTCGCTACATAATATTGTGATTAATTAAATCCAGAGATGGCGTATATTGTGAAGATGGACGCGGTAATTTGTTATGATGCTTCTATCATAATTTTTTGTGGGGTTGCATAGTTTATGATGGGAGGTTTCTGAGTCACTTCCATCCAAGAAAACATAATTTTTGTTCTAAGTCTTTTCTTGGATTTGATAGCAGGTACAGTCGACCGCTCGTCTGTGGTAACACTTTGACCTTAAGGGGGATGCGCTAAGGTAGCCCGTGAAATACAAATTATCTTAGGTTTTTTGCAATTTGCAGATCAGTTTTTGTATTGATGATTTTAATGATTATAATTCTGTAAAGTCATATTTGTTACGGTCGCGAATCATAATTTAAATTAGCTGCAAATTGCAAAAAACGATAAATTTTGCGGGTTACCTTACCCCATCCCCCCTTAACACCTTTAAAAAAAACACCTTTATATATCCTTACCATTTCCACCATCTCAAAATAAACGTGCTTACATTAAAATATCTAGTTACATAACCCTGGAACGTGGACAGCGAGCGAGATATATCGCCTAATCCACATTACGGTCAAAACGTCCGTTTGTGACAGCCCATAATCCCACATTCAATTGTGGACGTAACGCGTGCGCCTACCCTACAATATTACGCGTACACGTGTAAGGGAGATGGCCCACTTCACGTCCGCCACCTGATCAACGTCTTACTTTTAAGTGGTTTCCATTTCTACATACAAAGTTTATGTCGGTATGATGATATTATATAAAAGTAACGAAATGTTCTTTTTTTATACAGAACTGAAAATATACCAAGACATGGTATCTATCTATCTCTCTTTGTCCTGAGGCGGGAAAATACCGGTCTCGTTCTGTTTTTTTAACCAACTTCTAAAAAAGGAGGAAATTGTGTATTCAACGAGGTGTTTTTTCATGCATTTCATAGACTTCTGTATCTTTTCGATAGGAGTCAAGCTTATGCCGCCATCATTTTTGCCTTAGCGCCTAGAGCCTAGCGAGTTACCTTGCGAGTAGCGAACTGAAACGAACGCTCTAGAGTTTTCGCAACTGGCCGCACTGCGCACTTGGCGCCTTCACTAGTCGCTTGCGTGTATCGAAGCATGTTAAGTCACTAAACTCTAGGCGCTAAGTAACCTATCACGGCGTATGTAGCCTCAGACTTCGTAGTTATGGTAAAACCGTTTTTTTTGTTGTCGATGAAAATTCACAAGTCGTCATTAAATAGTACCTATATATGTGTATTATAGGTTTATAACCTGGTTACATACCTACGTAGTACGTAGTTATAATTATTTTTTACATAATATCATTGTCCATCTCAACCAAAGCACCTGCCATCTAATCTCTTCACCACCCTTGGTTGACTGGTAGAGAATGCCTAAGGTATTAAGTCCGCCTTTGTACCTTTTTGTGCGAAAAGTTTAAATAAATAAATTAATTTTATTAGTGCTACAGCACTTTGCTTATTATATCCTGTCTATAAATAGACAAACTACAAGCGGATTAAAGTCTTATTCTATAAAATAAAACAAAGAAAAAAAGCATAAAACAATACAAAGATCTGAGCTGCAATAAATATCAAAGTTTTATAATAGAACCTTCAACGAGTGCTGAGAGTTCCACAAACAATACAAGTAACTTTTCAGTATTAACTTAGGATGGCAAACAGAAACTTACGACAAGTTCTAAGGAATCAAGATTATACGGGCCACCTAATAAAACATTCTGGGAGGCGGTATTCTGTTTGATTGCTAACACGTGTAAGAAGTAGCTGCTATAAATAGGTTTGTAAGGCGTAATAATGTTCAATATTCGAGGGTGGGTTGCAGTGGAAAATCAGCGGCAGTAGTACAGTATCGCTCGAAACTCCAGTGGCATGCTAAGGACTACATTGCTATGAACTGTGCGAGCACGATACGTAATCGATCTTGTTTATGTCTTTCTGTCAAGAAGGGCTTTTTAGCTGGTCTTCTGTGATGCAAGCCTTCAGCGTGGAGGGCATGGCGAACAGTTTGCAATGAGGTGTCGAATAATACCGCAAACTGTCTAGTTGGTGTGAAACCATTAGTTTCATACTCGCTCACGATATTTCGTCGCTGCGCCTCGCTTATAAGCGACGGCCTTCCACTTCGCTGTCGACTAGCAAGGCCACCCTCTTCCTCATATTTCTTGATCCAGGGACTTGCAGTATTCCTTTAAAACAAAAAAAAAGTGATATTAGGCAGCTATAATAAAGTACTAAAGTGACTTCATTTTTAGTATTGAGGGCCTTGTGTTGCCGATTAGTTGACTCTTCAGTTCTCTTGAGTAGATTATATTCTGCTTCTACTACTGAGGTCTGGTTTTTCCACAGGAGTGCCAAGTGATTTTCATTTTCTTGTATAAGAGAAATGTCCTTCTTGTATTGATCGGCGAAGCGTTGATCTAGAACTCCAAATAAACTGTTGGCAGCATTACCCCCCCCCCCCCCCCCCGTCGATGAGGCCTCGGCGCCGTCGTGTGCGTTCTTCGAATTGCTGATTCAGTAACATTCCATTGTAGTGCATCAGTTCGTCATGAGAGTGACGTAGCTGCAGTAGGATGATGTCACAGAGAACTTTGTTTGTACAGACTGACTGACAGAACTGTGTTTGGACGGACAGACAGACAGACATATCGAATCCATAAGGGTTCCGTTTTTTGCCATTTGGCTACGGAACCCTAAAAATCATATCAATATTTATTTATTCAAATCTAACCTACAACTACCATTACAGATCAGCGATCCAATGCGATAGCGACGCCTTACATGCTAAATCCTTAATCTACATCCTATTAAATTACCTACAATATCCTAAGTCTTAAATCTTAACCTACATCTAAATAACATATTATATGTATATAATGCAACTTTTGCGAATTCACTCAAGTTGCACCACAATACATCAACTCTCTCGTGAACCTCGTTCACCACACGCATGGCTCTAGTGAGAGGAGTTCTCGCCAGTAGGTTGGTTCTGGCTGCAGGCACAGCAAGCAGGGGCGGGTGTCGCCGCCTCCACACGTACCGGTCTGGCACGCAAAGCTCCAAATGCAATGTGTAGTCTAAATATAAACATGTTTACCAATTTACCTAATAACACGAATAAAAGTAAGTTAAAAAAATCCAATGCCCACCAAAGTTTCCGACCACACAACTATTCCAATCGCCGCACAAACCGTAACACCAGCTCCACCGCCAGGCAAATGTGATTCGAACTCACTTTCCAACATTTTGCGTAAAGCAATAAGAACACAGAAATCAAAGTTTCCAAAGCTAATATATATTGAATCGTAGTTGGATGGGCAATGCAGTCAACGTACCCTCCTGAGAGAGAAACTTTCCCCAATGTATTACTTTGTGACGCTTCGCAGTCCGTACTTCTCTTCTAGTTGCCAACAAATGCTGCTTACGACGCGTGAATTGGATATTGCGGCCGTTTGATCAAACTTCATTCGGAGACTGTACAATAATAGCCTTTGTAGGTCTCAACAGTGCGTTTGACATCTCTATTGTGTGAGAAAGGAAAAATATATGAGCATGAGGAATCTTAGAGGAACAGTCTTAGAATGTACAAACAATGTGTTCGTGACGCCAGCTCGCGAAAATGTAGGACTAAAGTTAGACTAACATTGCAAAAACGGCCTATTTATGGTGTTTCGTTTATGTAGGAAGAGTTTGGGGGTTGAGCAGTGGCGGTCTGGTGGTAACAGTCGTGACTTAGGATGTACATCGTAAGTTCGAACCCAGGCAGGCACTTTACTTTGTGTAAATTATTTCATCTCCACTACTCTCAAAACGGCGAAGGAAAACATCGCGAGGAAACCATGTCCTTATAACAAAACTTCCAAGATATATGACATCTACCAACCCGCACTGGGCCGGCATGGTGGATCACGGCCCAATCCGTCTCACCGAGAGGAGGCCTGTGTCCCAGCTGTGGGAACATTATAGGCTGATGGTAAGATGGTATGTTTAATTAGGTATCAGAAAAATACTAATCTTCCCCCAGTTAGTAATTGTTCTAACCTTATAACATTCTTACGCACAAACTAAAGAAATAAAACCGGCCAAGTGCGAGTTGGACTCGCGCACGAAGGGTTCCGTACCATTATCTATAAAAATCAATCATGAGTTGATTGAATTAAAGGGAAATTGCGGTTTACGATTTATGACGTATTAAAAAAAACTACTTACCTACTAGATCTCGTTGAAACCAATTTTCGGTGGAAGTTTACACGGTAATGTAGGTACATCATAATTATATTTTTATCATTCTCTTATTTTAGAAATTACAGGGGGGGGACACACATTTTACCACTTTGGAAGTGTCTCTCGCGCAAACTATTCAGTTTAGAAATAAAAAAAATATTAGAAACCTCAATATCATTTTTGAAGACCTATCCATAGATACACCACACGTACGGGTTCGATAAAAAAAAAATTGAGTTTCAGTTCTAAGTATGGGGAACCCCCAAATTTTTTTTTTCCGTTTTTGTGTGAAAATCTTAATGCGGTTCACAGAATACATCTACTTACCAAGTTTCAACAGTATAGCTCTTATAGTTTCGGAAAAAAGTGGCTGTGATATACGGACGGACACACAGATAGATAGACATGACGAATCTATAAGGGTTCTGTTTTTTGCCATTTGGCAACGGAACCCTAAAAACCTACTTGACAGAGTCCCATTAAAGCACCTACTTTATCTAAATGAAATGATATACTTAGCTTTATCTAATGAAGTCTGCCATGCCAGCGTAAACCCACTTAGCCACTCTAATAGCTTTTCATATCTAAGCTTTCAAATCTAGAAATTGTCCTCATAAAAGCCTGTCTAAGATAAGACTAGAATATTAGATATAGACTTTCTTCACAACATTCCGTTTTACTGGACAAGTAATTCAGTCGATTCATTCATTCCATTAACTAGACATAAGCTTCCAGGCAATGAATTGGGTCTAGCCTCTAACAACCCGTTAATCTGACGTTTGTTGGACAATAAAGTTACCCGAAATGTCGCGTTAGGAAGGTCTGACGGCCTATTTTCTGCGAAATCGTAGTTTTAGTGAATGATACGCACTATTCTGAATAGGTATTCTAATAGTTTTCTCGTGTAGTTCTTGATTGAGGTGTATAATAAATATATAATAAATTTCTAAACCCTAGAACCCAACATAAACCAATCCACCATTAATTCCACTCAAATTGTTCGCACAAATCTAAACACGAAGAGCGTCTATAATCTGAGTTCCAGCATCCTTCTCAGGCGATACCTATACAGGATCATAACAAACCATTTAACAAAGACCCCTGATAATTCAAATCATCTTTAGCTTGTATCGGCGTTTTGAGCACAAAGCTTCCAGGTGGAAGAGAAGCGAGAGAGGGTGGAGGGATCATCTTGCTCTAGCTGTTCGTATCTAGTATCGTTCGTGGGAGCTTCTGAGCAGCGTTTGAGATAACGTAACAATGCAGCGTTCACTTCGGAACCATTTATTCGATAGTGTTACCTGTATACAAAGGTTCTAGGTTTACACAGGGTGTTGCGAATGTAGCGTAATGTAATGGTACGGCTTTCGAATGGCGCCTCTTTAGAAATGAATCGCGTAACTTAATCCTTTGCTGTCAGCGATAGGAGGATGGTTGGTTTATTTATTGCTTTAGAAACTTATTACATAAACATTCTAGAATTCTAAAAAGTGGTGTTTACTTGTTTAGTTCTATTTATTACGCATTCGGTGCATATATCTGTAAATGGAATCAGAATATGCATGTATCCATGGAACCAGCATTCCGCGTCGTGGATTACAGGCCACTCACACAGGAACAGGGAACATTATGGGCTGATTATATGTATGTATCCACTTACAATTTTATTAAAATAAAGCATTTTTTTGTGTAAGTAAGTGGGCATTGGCCATATTCCTTTTTTACCTCATCAAACAACCTGCCGACATTAACACAAAGACAATAAAAAATAAAACTTTCTCATATCAATTAAAACACGATTATGAATATTTAGTTCAATGAGAGAACTCACACAGTAAATAACATTACCGACACATAAATATAAAAAAAAAACGCTTTACCTACCTCATTTATATTCATGGGAACATTTTTAATTTGACATAGTAGCATCTTTCTATTACCACGGAACCCAATATCGTGATTAGTATCCATAACTAATACAAAACAATTTATAGTTCTTAACGAGTTTTAAAATGGCATAAATAATATTAATGACAGTAAATTAAGCGTTAATAGGCACATTTATAATGTTGAGCTGTTACATTTTGACAAGCTATTACGCGGCCCCGTATTCATGTGACTAGGGCTTTAGTTATGGGGCTTAGGGCCTGGACAGATGGTTGTATGGACAAAGTTTCAAAGGTCAGCTAGCTTCATCTTTTTGACTGACCGACCTTGACAATTCAAAAGTGCCTGTAATTGGTTTATTTGAAATAAATAGTTTGAGTTTGAGTTTGAAGGTCGTGTGACCTAAAACTTTTTAAAACGTCAAAAGTTTTCGTTATTAAGTTTTAATGTTTTTCACAGACGATGTCTTTCTCACGCTTATTAAGTTAATCTACTACTAAGTTAAAAGACAGTGTGTCTTCTTTTTTTTTAGCTTATTCTGTCCTACTGCTGGGCAAAGGCCCCCCCTAAATCCTTCCAGAAACTCCTCCACCTCGAACCAGCCCTCGCGGTACGCGACCAGGTCATCTCGCCATCTCTTTCTGGGCCGACCTGGGTGGCGCCGTCCATCTTCAGGCACCCATTGTTTAGAGATTTTTGCCCAGTGTGCTTCTAGAAACTAAATAAAACAAACTTATATTTTGCCTGGCACGGCCGAAAGGTTCTGGAGTAGCGACCGCGTACCGGAAGACGTAACGTTGGAAGGTCTCCCACACAAAGTGGGCCGATGACCTGGTAAAGGCCGCAAGAATCCGCTGGATACGGGAAGCACAGAACCGGTCAAAGTGGCAATGCTTGGGTTAGCCTTTATCCAGCATCTTTCGGCTGAAATGATCATGATGGTGACTTATATTTTACCTTTATTCATTAACGGCCGAACCCAATAACTTATTTTCAGTTAAAGACAGATCGCTATTGATGGTAGCCAGTATAATATAATCATACAGATCGCTAATGATATAGATTGATTGATGATTAATATTACGTATTTTACATGTTATTTCCTTGGCTTGTTAGCCTCATCTCTTATTTGACACCTTATTCTAAACTCGCTTGAATGTTCGAATGGAACCCGCGCTAAATTATAGCCGGCCAGCACTACATAAGGTTGCCTTCGGCGGACAACCTTTACCAGTACTTACACCAATTAACAAAACTGTTGATTGATCACAAATCAATCGTGTGCAAGAGCCTTAACAGACGTTACTGAGTAGTGGTAAAGGGGCATAAATCTCAATCATAATTTGTGTCCCGTCAAGCGTAGGCCGGCGAGGCCCAATGATTGATGGGGTACCGCGCGCTCATTCCGAATTCAAACGAACCAACCGGCGGCCGCCACGTTGCAAAATGGCTGACACGTAACTAAATTGATTAAATGATTAAAAATCTGTTGGACTAGTTGATTTCCGGCTTATGTCTCATTTGATGCCGATACGCGTGTTGATACTGATACTGGCTTTTAGTTATTCGACTATCCGGAAAACGCCCCACACCTTTCATTACTTAGCTTGCTAACTGTGTATTAAATTATATCCGCGACAAATGTCCAAAAATTAAATCCACTTCACAGAAACTAGTACAAGTAAGGCGACTATAACACAATTTTAAGGATTTTAAACTGAAGATCACATCTATAAAATATAAGTTAAATAAGAGCATTTTCTTAATTTACATGATATGTGAATGTTTTAGATTATGTTTATATTGCATAGTGTAATCCATTTGTAAAGTTACGTCTGATAAAAAACACTGAGAATCACGCATCAAACTTATTTTTATTAAACCTTCACCACTTTAAAGATAATTTAATTACTTATTTATATTTTAGAATACGTGTTTTACGTAACTAGGCTAAGCTGTATTCACTATAAGTTAGTAGTTAAGCATTAGTATTTGATAATAATAGTACCTATGTTAAAAACAAATAACTGTACGCGTATATTACTAAATGTAACTTTTTTGTAGACGTCTTGGGTTGACCTGTTAAGTCTACGAAATGTTAATTAATAAATTCTAAATTAGCGATTTCACACCATTATAAGCGCAGGTTTCCTTCGCCTTCTGTCATTTGTTCAGGATTAACTTAGAAAGAACTTAATCACGGAAATAAAAAGTCACATGGGTACTTACTTATGGTGGTGACTTAGGAAACGTATGTCGGGAACATTACTGGACCAATGAATCCATCGTATGAGGATAATTCAGTCAATGTCACTTAAGGTTGAAGAAGTGAAGGTACAAGGGTGAAGAACGACGGGTGACATACCTAATCATAGATGTGGTGCATAACTCAGTGAATTCACGATGCACTTGATAACAAGAGAAATGTTATTCCATTTCCGATCTCCACTCGAATTCCAGAGTACTTATGGGATACTAATACACACTAACAGAATGATGTATTGAGTATTTGGTTACTTGACGAGTGGCTATGCGACACTGATCGAGTACACAAAGCGCATTAGTTGTATTCACTGTACTTGAAACTGACGTTGACGTAATTTGAAATGCAATCAGTGTTTGTTAACTTTACACCTTGCATTATGATGGGTAGTTTGCATGAGTTAAAGGGTATTTATGGATACATGGACCAATTAAATAAAATTACTTAAAAAAAAGCAATTAAATATTGTGTGAAGTACACAAATCATTATAATTATTTTTTATATTTATTTAAATCTGTTATAACTTGAGCACTCTTGATTGTAACACAATATTTTTCTGTAATAGGCATTTTTGCAATACAGCTTAGCCAAGAAATGCAATTAATTTATTTGCAAGAATTAAAAAAACCCGGCCACCAGTAATCAGACGCCAGCACATCAAACTACTACAATCTGTCCAATTTCTTTAATAGATTTTCAACGTTATCGCTAAAGCATTAAGATTCAAGGTTGATTGGGAAAATTTGACAGTTTCGGGTAGCTTAACCTGCTGGCGTCTGTACATTACAGATGGCAACCAACAGTTTCTAAAACAATTCGCTAAAACTACCATACAAGATTATTGATTACATGAATTAAATAAATGAAGCTAATAAAATTGGTACATATATCATAGTTATTAAATCAGAGCAGAGATGCTATTGCATTTTTGCAATTTAGCTCTTTCAAGCTGAATGTATTTGCATTTTATGCAGGGAATGTATTTTTTTACAGGTAGATGTCTAAACATCTACCTGTAAAAAAATACATTCCCATTGAAATTGACGAAGAAACCCCTTCTAAAACTGCATGCCTCTAAAGTCATATTTTAAAATTTTCAAGAAGTGTTAGGTGTATAAATGTTGAATCAAACTTTTTTTTAAGTTTTGCACATTTCAAACAGTAGTCTAACACAATACCACAATACAAAATTCATTCTGTCACACTATTGTCCACGTAAGCCCTACGTTTGTCTCAGCGCTTGATCATATTACCGTCGAAGAAAGGGTCTGCCTAATTTCGCCAACGAATTCACCACCAATTTGCCTAAGAAAACTCTATAATATATTAACGGACCCTTCCTGCAACGAATAGTTGGGCTTTATAATATTTGTGGCACGTTCGGACGATCCCAACGCGGGACGACCTTAATTTATTAATAGATTGTTTATAGCTTCGCCAAGGGCCCCACCGTCTAATAAATAGATCACCCTTAAAATAATAATGCTCTTTCGTTACAGCCTGTACTGACGCATAAATTTTATTAGATTAAAAGGGTGAGTCGGCGACGGTCTCCGTTTACGAGCTGTTAAAATTTTTGTTAGTTCTAGACGGGTGTCGATTTATTGGCTTCGTTGCTGTTCGGTTTTATAGCCTGGTACACACTGTGGAGGAGTTGAGTTTTCGGACACACAAAGAACGTCTTATACACGAGGACTGTCGTTAATTTTGCTTGCGTAACCACTCTTCATACCCAAGATCGCTCAAACAAGACGAAATATCAGACCACCCAGTAAACACACTATTTAAAGTAAATAAATTAACACCATATACATATATTTATGTACCTACTAGCCGCACCCCGCGGTTTCACCCGCATAAGTTTCGATCCCGTGGGAATATCATCGGGAATATCGTTATAAACCATCTGTGTGCCAAATGTCATCCAAATCCGTTCAGTAGTTTATGCGTTAAAGAGTAACAAACATCCATCCATCCATAAAAATACTAATCACGCTTTGCCTCAGAGGTGTACCTCTCAATACGGGGTGTATTGAGAGGTACACCTCGGAGCACGAAACAATCCCTTGAGATAGGCGTCCTGCATGAGTTCACACGTGAACCTGTGAACGGAGCATTTTAGCTGATAGCCATCGATACCTTGCAGAAATCCCGAGCGATCCCGATTTATACCGAGTAGAGCCGAACGTCCGTAACCACATCGAGATCCGATCTCTTGGCATGTGTAGTAGGATTAGCAAGGAAATACTTATTTTAACTGAATTAGTTAGAATGCACAAGCAAAAATATGCAGTACTGACTAAGGAATAAAGTGGTATTTTATTTTAAATAATTTAAACTTTTATAAAACTACTCCGGCCATTTTATATATAACTAGCGTCTGCCCGCAACTTCGTTCGCGTGGAAGTCGTAAGATACACAATGCCTAAACTAAAATAACAGCCACATTTTTATAAAAAAATCCCCGTCGTTATTACTTCGTTTTCTGCGCGACTCCTGTTCGTCCTAGCGTGATGTTAATAGCCTATAGCCTTCCTCAAGAATTAGGCTATCAAATGCAAAAATATTTTTTCAAATCCGACTGGTATTTCCAGCAATTAGCACGTTCAACCAAACAATCAGAAAAACAGGTTTTCGGCTTAAAATTTAGTATAGATTAAGGAAAGATAACAATATTGAATGTGCCTGTTCCCATGAGAACAGCACCCAAGGTTTACCTTACCTTAGATATCCACTGAAATCCAGTCTTTATTACACATCTTCTATGTGGGTACTTATGATAAAGTGAAACTACAACTTAACATATAATGTGAACATAATATTCGTAAAAAGTTTGCAGAATCATCTCCGCGCTGATTTGCTGTATTCATTTTCTCCTATACCTATCGTTATTTCTCCTGATAAAGTTTATTTTTGTTAATTGTATGTATGTATCTAAGTCAGTATTAGTACCGTAAAACGGGGTGAATCATGATGCATGGGTGAATCGGGACGAAACTTTAAAATGGATTTTAACGTCGAAATAATACAGCTGGTTGCCAGAAAAGACTGTAATGTGTTTATTTACTGTTTTTTAATTAAAGATTAAGTGTCATTGTTAGCAGAAAACTATATTATTTTAAAGTACAAATCCATTTTAAAGTTTCGTCCCGATTCACCCATGCATCCCGATTCACCCCGTTTTACTGTATTTATTCTTTTTCGAGTTATCTATCTCTTGACCACCAGCCATGTTTTGTCTTTGCATCATACTAAGGTTGACTGGTAGAAAATGCCTCAAGCAATAAGTTTGAACTAATTTTACTTGTACAGACGCCAGCGGGTCAAGCTACCCGAAACTGTCAAATTTTCCCAATCAACCTTGAACCTTAATGGTTTAGGGATAAAGTTGAAAATCTATTAAAGACATTTGACAGAGTGTAGTAGCTTGATGTGCTGGCGTCTGTACCACTGCTAAACATAGGCCTCCCCAAGCACCTCCACTTCGACTGGTTCTGTGCTTCTCACATCCAACTTGTGCATTAAATTTTAATAATAAATAAATAAACATAGAAATTAGCATCTACAATCCCTTACTACACAAACTACATAAAATACAGCGCCACTTATTTATAATAATACCACTTGCACACAACACAAGAAGTGCTTGATTGCAAGTCCTTGCAGCGCTGTAATAACACCCTGACATCATCTGTCCCCCACAGCTTGTGCAAGTTAAAACCGTTCATTATGCACTCTATAATTTTCTTCATCGCTGCGGAACTTCCCTTACATAACCAAAAAAAAAGCTAAGTAGGACGAAAAGGAATCAATATTGTAAAGAGGATACTGTTTGGTAAGGAAGCGTGACCCTTCCATTATTGGCATTATTTTCAAGAATTCGTACGGGTAGATTGAAGTCTAAGTTGTGCTTACCGCGGTCGATTGGCGGATGGGTGACTGTTCATTACATACCGAAAGCATCCCTCCGTGCTTCGGAAAGCACGGTAAGCCGTTGGTCCCGGCTGTCATTCGTAGATCCTTGACAGTCGTCACTGGTAGTCAGAAACCCGATTAGATTGGAAGCTGATCCAAACATATATTATGTAGTTGGCAAAAGGCTAGGCAGATGGGTTGATTGTCAAATTTCTGGCTGTAATGTGCCTTTGGCTTTAAAATGAAAACCTCCTACATATATCCCCAATTCTCTCCATTATGCCCGATCAATAATATAGTAAAGCTTTAAATTAAATCAATTCGTCATTACACCCACTCTAATATATTGCATTAGTTAACACGAAACGCTGTTTCAACTTGCACGTAATCTCATTTGCCTACACAGAGTAACCGTATTCCTTTACTAATGTTGTTATACTGTTCTTTAGCATATGCTAATGTATCTTTGAACAGTTTTCACGGAAATGAAGCCACATAATCTAGGTAAATAGATAGGTATCTCTCACAAGTTTATCCTAAAAAGAAATTGACAGTGAAGCCCGAATCGAATTTCAATGAATACACGTTTTTTTTAAATACTTTTGAATTAAAAATAGAATTATACGCTTCCATTATTCCAATTACAAAAACCAATCCGATTCAACCACACCGACCATTGAAATAGTGAGATAAATCGCATATTGATTCAATATCTTGCTGGTACAGGAGCCAGTGTGCTACCATTACTGGCCCCAAGCGTCAGACGTACGAATAAATATTCATGGGAATAATTCGACAGATTCCCTTAACGATGGCACGTCAAAAAGCGAGCAGAACCGAGCGGAGCCGAACGAAGCCGAATGGAGCCGATCGGAGCCGAACAGTGACGAAGCTATCCGATTATGTATCGCTGAAATGTTTTTACACGATGTCGTTAAAGTTGCATTGACACGTAGTGGCGTTTTGTTTTGATATCAAAAGCGTGAAAGGCTTTTACTTTGTAATCAGGTTTTTTTGTTTGATAGCCCTTAATGGAAGTGGTGATGACAGGGAGCTAATAACCAACCTAGTTTGCAAGAAGAATTCGCAGAATCTGATTTTAAATAAAAACTGATGTGTAATCCCAGTAGCTGCGACTTACGAGTTTTAGGTTCGAACCCAGACAGGCGCGTAAATTATTTCATCACCGCTGCTCTAAAAACGGTGACGAAAAAC
The DNA here is from genome assembly GCA_945859715.1 of Apamea sordens. Taxonomy (NCBI): domain Eukaryota; kingdom Metazoa; phylum Arthropoda; class Insecta; order Lepidoptera; family Noctuidae; genus Apamea; species Apamea sordens. The sequence continues at coordinate 12,655,938 of OX244002.1, forward strand.
ATCGTGAGGAAACCGACATGTCCTAGAACCAGATTTTCGAAGACATGTGACATTTACCAACCCGCAGTGCACGTGCCCACTCCCTCACAGTCTCACACAGCATAGGCCTGTGTTCCAGTACTGGGATCGTTATTACGTTCCAAATGCTAAACATGATTCATACTTTTGAACAATTGCCTACCCACAAAATATTTAACATTAAGATCTCTGGCATAAATAGCTGTAACAAAAAGTACCGAAGCTCTTGAAAATATTTCAACATTGATGTAAAAATTGTCGCTGAAAAAACGAAGCGTCGTTTTCATGAGAAATGCGGCACTCGAACTCTTGTAATCAAAGTGGTAGTGTCGTTCCGTCTGCCGAGACATTAATCACCCTTCCCACATTTATTACGATTTTCGCGAATAAAACGTCGCGAAAAAACGCAAGGCATTACGCACACAGCTCTCGCGAACGGGAGTAAAAGGGAAAATCGTTGATTGCCCTCGTGAAAAATTACACATCATCGTATGCGTCTAAAAGCCTCGACATATGCATAATGTAATGTCGCATATTAGTCTTCTGTGCTTATGAAACAAATTGCTACAGTTGAGAGTGTATTCCTAGCGTTATTTTGTTTTTTACAGACTTACGGCAATTGTTTTGCCGCCTGAAGCTGCCAGTTTTCTTTCCATTCCGACATATCTGCTCTATAAGCTTTTGTAGACTTGGCAGGGAAAGCATTCTAGTATATACCTTGTTTTCTTATCTTTATTTCCATTACTTTCTCCCTGCCCTATGAGCCTTCCAAATTAGCTTTCTTTTTAAGAGTGTATTACGTAGAATTTATAAGACAATAAACTTTTATGTACAGTAAGGTATTCATTAGGTGTAGGTAACTTGACACGTGATACCACAAACAAAATACTAAATCCCAACTAAAAATAACTGTCAATGAAATTGTGAACTTCAAGTTTAAGTCTTTTAAAACTTGATACTTATAAGTTAGGAACTTAAAACTTTTAGTTATATCATAAGTGTTTTTTTCTTGCTTATAACTTCTTGAACTTTTTTTTGCTTTTCACTTTAAGATACACTTGTAAATATTGAGAACGGTCTAAAACAAAAAGTGTTTCAGTATCATTGTACTATTATTAGTTTAGAAAGTAGTTCAATTCCAGTTAAAAAGAACGATAGAAATACATAGAAATTCACTTTGGTTGGACGCATACTTTTTCCGACAAAAAAGTGCTTTAAGACTATACTTTTCCGTGAATGTTATTGAGGCTGTTTTAACAAAGAAATTGAATCTATACTAAAAATAAAGCTGAAGAGATTGTTTGTTTGTACGCGCTAATCTCTGGAACTGCCAGGCGGATTTGAAAAAATGTTTTTGCATTTGGCAGCCGAATTCTTGAGGAAGGCTATGGGTTATTTAACATCACGCTATGACCCTTAGAAGCCGAGCAAAAAGAAAAATAGTCAGGAAGAACGCTAAACAAAAACAAAGCAACAGCACGGGCGGGCGATGCGCTGAGATGCGGTAGGTCATGAGCCTAAATTTCAAGCAGACGAAGTAGCGTGTAGAACCTAGTTCAATAACAAAATATTGGTCTAAGGTTCATTATATCATCTGCCTAGCCTTTTCCCAACTATGTTGGGGTCGGCTTCCAGTCTAACCGGACGCAGCTGAATACCAGTATTTTACATGGAGCGACTGCCTATCTGACCTCCAGAACCCAGTTACTGGGTAATACGATACCCCTTGGTAAGACTGGTTGTCAGACTTGTCTAAGGTTCATTATATACCGTAGGTATATTAATTTCCTGAAACATCTAGTAACACCCACACAAAAATTCTCTACCAGCAGAAAAAACACAAACAAAGAAAACATCTCTTGCCAGGAAAACCGCCGGAAAAGCTAGCATTATACAAATATACATGGCAAGTAGTACATAACGTGGTCGTATATACTTGATCCGGCAGTAAATGGGGCATAACTAGGCATTAGACAAATTGGCACGGCGCCCGGCCCCATGGCAGGCGGAGTGTGGAGCCATGGCGGGCGTATAGTGTGGGCTGTGGAGCCATGGCGGGCGTATAGTGTGGGCTGTGGAGCCATGGCTTTATACAGTATGCTACTAACTTATTATATTTATGCTACGGCTGAATGCGGTATCATTATGTGTGGTTTCCGAGCGCCTTTTGGGTACTTTGGGCATGCAAACAGGCTTAAGATGTTGGCGAACTGTAGCAGTTGTTATGTTTATGTAAATGGAAATTCATATAAATAAAAAAGAATAAAGAAATTCATGAAAAAGATTAATCGATTGTAGGACTCTGAACGAGACACTATAGACATTTTATTATTATTATGCCTATCCCTCAAAGTATTATAAAGTGTTAAATTACATCATTAAAATGACAATACATAGGTATTTTAATCTATACATATATAAATTTTATGATGTCACTTTGGACACAAGATTTTTTCCGATAACTTCATTAGGACTATACTTTGCTCCGTTGCTGTTGTTAAGGCTGTTTTACGATTGAAATTGAACTAATGAAAAAGCTGAAGAGTTTGTTTGAACGCGCTAATATCTGGAATACCAGACGGATTTGAAAAATTCCTTTTGTATTTGATAACCCAATTCTTAAGGAAGGCTATAGGCTTTAACGCTAGGACCTTTAGAGCCAAGCAAAAAGAAAAAAAGCCAAAAAGAATGCTAAGCGAAAACGAATTTATAGCAGGCGATGCGATGCAACGCAACGGCCAGACCGTTGCGTTGCATCGCATCGTCGGGGAACAAGAAATTTCACGCGAACGAAGTCGCGGGCCAAAGCTAGTGTACAATAAACAACGTTACCGCTAACAACCAATAATTTAAGTCATAAATAATACTTAAATGATATCGTATAAAAAAGCACTAATTAACTTTTCATAACATTAATTACAACAAATGAATTACCTACTATAATCATCAAACTACCAACATTCCATTATTCAATTTACCAACATGACCTCTCCATACCTGATTAAGACTTAATAATTGGTAATTAATTACTTAAAAGCATCGAAACGGATCATTAAACTACATTAAATAACTCGAAACGTTAACTAGGTCACACTAATAAAGTTACCATAATATCGTACGCGATTAGCGACTGTATATTAATGATGTTAGAGGTTATATTCGGTTGTGGAGTTTCGACAAAGGCTTTGTACAGGCGCGTTGCACTATGCATTCCCAAAAGCAGGGCTGAAGTCGTTAATCTTCATGCAAATTCGTGCCGAGCGTCCCTAATGGTCCCGTATTTACTATTTACATGTCTTATTCTTAACGCGGAGTTACATAGTTCGGTACGTGGCGCGAATTGCTCGGAATCTCAGCTATGTAGGCACCCTTCACTTGGATTTAAGCGGGAGCGTGAATGCTCATTGAATTTCGAAGAACACCTCCAAGGAGTACCGTTTTGCTTTAGGTTCTATTCAAGCAGAGTCACGTCTGATTAAAATTCTTTATTAAGGATGTTTTCAGGATGCGGTGGACTGTGGTGTTGTTTTTAAAAATGTAAACGTTTGCAAGGGCACCGTTTATGAATGAGTGAATGATCTCTTTTTTCTAGAATTTAGTTGGTTCCCACTACCATGATGGGAATTAATTTATGATTGTCCATCGAAGTAATCTCTTAACATTATGTCAAGTAGTTGATTTTTACTTTATGAGCTCCAAGATCGTACAATTGCTGAGCACAATGACATAACAAGACCACAAATCGAGAATGAAAGACAAGACGCCTTCAAACTATTCAAAATTATGAATGTTTTTTTCTGAAATAGCAGCTTTTGCTTTCGACTGCCAAGAAACAGCCCAAAACCCTAACAAAAACATTAGGCTCCAACAATAAGCGTTAGAAATAACAGTTATTTCTTCTACATTTAAATAATAATAGTTATTTGTACAAGCGCCAGGCGTTGTGCCAACTCCATTTAGCGTACGTCTCTGGTATAACAATATTATCGTGTTATTCCAACCATTATGTCCTCCTGATAATGCCCTCATTAGTTATTTGTGTTTTGCAGTGGCTAACACTGAATTCATGTTATTTTGGCTGCCCGAAAATGGCACATAAGGTACTAAACATCAGGTTCATGAAGATACAGGCAAAATGACTTTAAAATTTATCTTCTCTACCTCATCTACTCTACTCTATATCTCCACACGTAGCATGGCCACCACAGAAATGGATTTGTCGAGTTTTATTTATTTAAATTTCTCGCAAAATAAGGTACAAAGGCGGACTTAATGCTTTAGGTATTCTCTACCAGTCAACCAAGGGTGGTGAAGAGATTAGATGGCAGGTGCTTTGAGAGGAACAATAGTAAAAAAAACTATTAAAACTAGGTACACAAATAAATAAATAGGTTATATACACATACATACTATTTACTATAATATATAACTACTTATAATAAATATATATACAGGGTGACAGGGAATCTCGACGGATTCCTTTAAAGGGGTTATACTAGAGGTCATTAGCAACAAATTAAGTCCAGTGAACTAGGCGTCAAAACTGGATGGTTAAAAAATAAAAATTTTGCTATTAAAGACCTATTATTTCTGAAATTATGTAAGTTTTGCAAGCATTTTTTTTTAATGATCACTCTTTTTTGAACTTTCATAAAAGTACAATGAAATGTTTGGAGTGGAGTAGTTTTTTCTCATAATTAATGGTTTTTGGTAACAAGTCAGCAAATTTCTACAAAATCGAAGAACCGACATAGCTCGGTAGCCATCCAGTTTGGAGCCCTAGTTAATTGGACTAAAGTTGCTAATGACCTCTAGTATAACGCCTTTCAAGGAATATGTCGAGTTTCCCTGTCACCCTGTATACAAATTCAAGAGAGAAAGGTGTTGAGATGACTCTACGTCATATGGTATATATATGTGGTGTGTGTGTGTATGGTATGGTTTTTTTTGGCAAGGGGTAAACTTACGACCCATGGGTCCCTCCTAATGGCAAGCGACATCGCGGCAGGCCCAGACGGAGATGGCGGGATGAGCTGGACTCCTTCAACAAGAACTGGTCCTTAACAGCTTTAAACAGAGAGAAGTGGAAGGAGAGTAGGGCGGCCTTTGCCCTGCAGTGGGACATCGCAGACTTTTAATAATAATAATAATCTGTCTGTCTGATTTCTTTAGAAATCTGTCTACAATCTGTCACTTTATCTATTATTCCGGCGACCAACCCCGTTTCTATGATGGACATGCCACGCATGCTGTGTAGAACGTTTGTGCGAACATTTTAATGAAAGGAGATGTTAAACTATTCAAACTTATAAGTTAAGAGCTACGACTACTGCTTTTAAAAACCGGCCAAGTGCGAGTCGGACTCGCGCACGATGGTACCATTATCTATAAAAATCAATCATGAGTTGATTGAATGAAATGTAAATTGCGGTTTACGATTTATGACGTATTAAAAAAAAACTACTTACTAGATCTCGTTCAAACCAATTTTCGGTGGAATTTTACATGGTAATGTACATCATATATTTTTTTTTAGTTTTATCATTCTCTTATTTTAAAAGTTACAGCCCAACCCCCCCCCCCCCCCTGTATAACATTTTACCACTTTTTTTCTATTTTTGCGTGAAAATCTTAATGCGGTTCACAGAATACATCTACTTACCAAGTTTCAACAGTATAAGCTCTTATAGTTTCGGAAAAAAGTGGCTGTAACATACGGACGGACAGACAGACAGACATGACGAATCCATAAGGTTCCCGTTTTTTGCCATTTGCCTACGGAGCCCTAAAAACAGGTTACAGAGCAAAGTGTACCTAGGATACTCGTACCACAAACTAGGGTCTTGAACAGCCAAAAAGCATTATGGAAAAAAAGTGTCCGTCTTCTCTTTAAGCCCCATATTAAAACTGAAACGAACTAAGTAAATTATTAGACGATGGACTCCATGTTGAAATAAATCCTATCAAAAAATTACTGACCTCATTTTAGAGCTCTCACCAAACAAATAAACCACATTTTCCTTCTTATGTTATTAGTGTTATTAGTATGATACTCGCAGCCATATTGCTTTCGAAAACACACTACCGCGTACACAGCGGCCTTATTCTGACGTGACATAACGTGACGTAGCATGAACGCGTGACATTCCCCTCTTTTTGTAAAACAAAGGAGGCGACACTCCGAGCGCATCCCATCTCCTAATTACAATACAAAGACTCAAAAAACCGTGACGCGTTTTTGAGTCACGGCGCTAATATACGTGCTCTTTTAGATCACGTAAATAGACGTCATGCTTTTTAGAAATGAAGTAAAAATACGTCATTTATCTATACTATGGGTACTTCACATTATAAGGTAGTAGTTAGGGGGTAATCTTCGGAATTACTGATCGCCACCCGATTGCGTAACACTCTTTCAATTACAATTCGAGTGCTTCGACGGAATCCATTGCTGCATAGGTTTGAAAAAATCGTCTGCTCAACAAAATAACTAACGGAATGAACGTGGTTGAACTGTCAAAATTAAACCTATTGCGATCAATTACCTCGCCGATTCCGAAAATTCTTTCCCTAATGGAAACTCCATGCCAAGTGATGACACTCGGCAATACTGTAGCTTTCCAAGATAGAGTTATGCTAACATAAGTAATTTTACGCGGACAAACTCGCGCGTAGAAATTAGTGAACAATAATGATTTAATATTTATGTAAAATTTAGGAATCGTTGGTGAAAATGGGCATTCCTTTTTATGACTCGCGTTGTTCTTCTAAACTACGCAACGGATTTTGATGCAGTTTTCAACATCATTCAGAGATTATTTTTTTTGTCAAGCATAAAAACCGTGTGAATCCGGGGCGCGTCGCTAGTGAACTAATAAGTTACTCAAACACGAAGCTTATTCGGAGTATGTGATCAGTTAATTGGATATGAAAGCTGGTCTAAAAATCATGAAAATACTGTTATTAGAAGCGTGTTGAACGCGGTTGTTATTGAATTAGTCTTCGCTCGGCGCATTGCAGTCTTTTGACTCGCCAACGGAAAGAGTGGCTGCATTGAACGAATTTAATGTTTTACTCTCTCTGTGAATTAGTTTTTGAATTCTAACAAAAGGATTCGGATTTAGAGGGAAACATTTTAGTAGCTTTTTTGGAAGGATTCCTTGCTTGTGGTTGCTATAACTCTGTTAGCTTTTACGAATAATGATGTGTTTCGGGTTTTAGATACTATAGAAAACCTATCAAAAGCTAAAATTCTCTCAGAATCTAATATTGAAATAGGTGTCTTTTTTGCCAAGATGAAGAGGCCTTTGCCCTATATCATCATCTGCCTAGCCTTTCCCCAACTATGTTGGGGTCGGCTTCCAGTCTAACCGGATGCAGCTGAATACCAGTACTTTACATGGAGCGACTGCCTATCTGACCTCCACAACCCAGTTACTGGGTAATACGATACCCCTTGGTAAGACTGGTTGTCAGACTTTCGGGCTTCTGACTACCCGTAATGACTGTCAAATAGGCCTTTGCCCTATAGTGGAAAAATAATGGAATGGTAATTAATATTATGAATGTAAATTAGCATTTTTTTTACAATTCATACACGTTCTGGGGGGATTTCGAATATTAATCAGTGCAGCCTGGCAGTCTGGCAGGCTGGCAGGCTGGCAGCGACCTGTGATAAGCAATAATAATGTTGTCATGCGACTGACACATTCGATTCGCTCGTTACGGAATTGAGCACCTATCAAAAATGTTATGATTCCCGCTGATTACGATGTAAACTTGATTGGGTTTCATGTTTTAAATCAGTAAAGTAAATAACATAACATACATAACATAATCATCCTATAACGTTCCCACGCACACTGGCATCCACTCTTCGAGAGGGAGTGGGCTGTAATCCACCACGCGGGCCACCACCCAATGCGAGTTTGTAGATGTCACATGTCTTCGAATTTTTGGTAGTAGGACATGCCGGTTTCCTCACGATGTCTTCCTTCACCATTTTGATATGGAATTAAGTAATTAAAGCATTCTAAAGACTGTTTATGTTCCCACTGCTGGGACACAGGCCTCCTCTCGGTGAGAGGGTGTGGGCCGTAATCCTCCACGCGGGCCCAGTACGGGTTGGTAGTTGTCATATGTCTTCGAACTTTTGGTTCTAGGACATGCCGGTTTCCTCACGATGTTTTCCTTCGCCGCTTTGAGAGCAGTGGTGATGAAATAATTTACACCAAGTAAAGCGCCAGTCCGGGTTCGAACCTACGACACGTACAACTCGTCAGCCTTACTACTGAGCCACCACTGCACTAAACAAAAAAAAAACTTATTCTGCTGTAAAACATAGTTACATTTTCCTAAAAAATAGTTAATAACAACAGTTATATTTTCCTAAAATAAAAGACACCTCTGATTGACAGTTACAATAATCGCAGCTAGACAATTATTGGACTATTATTAAAAGCATTTCTCAACAAGAATTTCTAATCAATAAAGGTTCCCTTTGAATAATGTATGATTGAAGCCTCCAGTCACGTCTATTTTACTCTAATATAAAATTAATTAACTTGATATCAACGTCTTTGATGAAATACTTAGAACTAGGTTTGTCTAGAATTTAATCAAATTAATCTGACTAACTGCGTTTTGTACGAGTACCTATGTCATGTCTGTTCAAAAATAGTGCAATAATAGTTCTATGTGGAAGACAAAATGCGATGCTACACGATGCGAATTACGAGCAAAGCATCAGCCTATAATGTTCCCACTGCTGGGACACAGGCCTCCTCTCTTTGAGAGGAAGTGGGCTTTAATCCACCACGCGGGCCCAGTGCCGGTTGGTGGATGTCAGATGTCTTCGAATTTTTCTGGTTCTAGTACATGCCGGTTTCCTCACGATGTTTTCCTTCACCGTTTTGTCCCTATAGTGCTTGCTAATATTTCAGCTACTTACTCACGTAGAACAATCGCCAACAAAAGCTATAAATTATTATTAAAAAAGACTATTCGACTTAACACGGCTATTCAAACCATCCCCCAATGACCTTATTAGGGTGTAATAACCCCGTTGTGCCCTAAAGCCAACAAGTGCGACAGATGTGAGAATTAAAAACACTGGCCTCTAAATTTATTTACATCACGACATTCGACTATTAATCCAGTACGGGGGCATAATCTGCTAATGCTCGCTTTATTTGATCGCTGAACAAAATGCAATGTGCAAGCGAAAGTCATCCTTAACACTATGCACTTAATATCATATTTGAATAGCAAAAAACAACAGCTGATTTCATAAAAAAATTGTTTGAAAAGTGTGATTCTTATTACAAAGGAGGAAGGTTTAAGTTGAATATACGGCGGTCATATTTTTAATGAATATTTTTACTAAATAACAGGGGAGGTCGGGGAACATTGTATGGGCGTAATTGTAATTTTTGAAGTAACTGCCATAAATGTCCGGTTTGTTAATGTTTATTTCAAATGTAGTGCCACAATGATGGTCGTTAGGTAGAATTGGAGTTTTGTTCATTTTAATTATGTTACACTTGATTACTTTACTCCCTATACACATTTTGCTATTAAATCATTTTCTTTCTTCCCTGAATTAATTAAATAAAAAATACTTTGACTCTTTTTAACTTGATACCGGATTATTATTTTTATCACACCCCTTAATCAGCACAAAATATATTATACATTTTTACGGTTTTACACATGGACGTATCTTGGGGTACCCTATATCTAGCTGATAAAAGTAGGTAATGACGCGATGCAGCCGCGTCGGTCAATTATTCATAGACAAACCATAGGAAACATCATTATATCCCACAAATGTTACAATATTAAGACTTTTCGCCTCAAAAACATGATACACTAACTCCATATAATTACCGCCTTTATAAGAAACAATAATAAAGAAAAATGTTCATCAAAATTTTCTTCATTACGACGTTTTACAATGGGGAAGCGCGGCAAATTCCTTGCATATCGGGTTACCCGGCACTTAAGGAGAGCCAAGACCCGCCCGTATAAGTGACGTCACGCTAAAAGGTACTCGGTTCTACTACTTATAATTTCCGCAAGCTTTTTCAGACATTTATTTTATACCCTGTTATTTTAATGGAACAAGGAAGGGCTTTAGGATTTTGGATGTTGAATTTTTGTATATTCGTTCTTTCATAATTCTTTTATTCTCGGCCAAAAATTGAAGTGGTTAAGTACCTTAAATTATAGGAATACCTCTACTGCTTAAGATCAGCCCTAACCCTGAAATCTGAGATTAAATCTTCTGTAGATGATAAAAGCACTTTTTTATTCATTCTGGTTCTGTCTCTCATCCGAAAGGCAAATCTTGATTTAGAAATTCCTATAAATAAACATCATGAACAATACTCGTATTTCTCTCTCAAATGTGTGGCCTTTTTCGCGTTTATTCTATTAAATCTTCTGTACATGATGAAAGCACTTTTTCATTCATTCATCTTCCGTCTCTCGTCGGGAAGGCAAATATTGATATAGAAATTCCAACAAGAAAATATCACTACCAATATTTCTCTCTCAAATGTGAAATAATCACCAATCAAAGTAAATATTTTAGTAAACAATAAGTAGGCACTGAATAAAAAGCTCTATCAATGAAAATACAAGGAAAACATGAAGAATAACTATGTAAAAAGTCAATCTTGTGGACTTGATAATATAAAAATGATTTTGTGGAAAGGAAAAACTTGTAGAGTATCTCCGACCTACTCCGATAGAGTGCGTTGTTTTCTTAACCTATAGAGTTTGCAAACAAGATAGTGTAAACAGATACACTGTGTTGTTTTTGCAAACGCTACATTTTTCAACACATAATCCAGTTTTTATATTTTTTCATACTCCAGGGTAAACTGAAGTAATGAAAAAGTATAATACATAAATTCGTATTGAAATACTAATTTTATGTATTATATTTTTTCATTTGATAGCCCAATTCTTAAGGAAGGTTATAGGTTATTTAACATCACGCTACCATTTCTAAGCCGAGCAAAAAGAAAAAAGTCAGAAAGCTAAGCAAAACCGAAGTAATAGCGCGAGCGGGCGATGCGATGCGACGCGATGTGTCGAGGGAACAACAAATTTCACGCAGACGAAGTCGCGGACAGAAGCTAGTAAATTAATAAAACTGAATATTGAACAATCATCAACTCAAAATGAACCTAAAAATCGTGAATAACAAATGTTAATTTTAAAATTCTCTCTTGCTATCTACGAATAATGGTTCAATTTAGAATCCTAAGCATTTACGTAGATTCTTCAATATTAAAACATCCACAGAAAACCACCCCAATCTAAAAACTCAATTCCCAATAAAAGAGTAAAAATTGCTTTCTAAATACGCGACCACTTCATTTGGCATCAGCCCAACAGATTATTATTTTTTTCCAAATATTCAGCGATAAAGTCACCAGGCGAAGCAGAGGGGCCGATTATTTTCAATCGGAGTTTTTGCATAGAGGGAAATATTCCTTGTTCAATCTCTCCCTCTTGCTCCGTCTTGTTTCCCTCAGTTCTTGTCGGATACCGCATTGCAGCCGATGTTATGAGAAATATTTGGATCGGTTTACAGTACAAAAAATGTGGTCGCCATATTTTCAACGAGATGGGATTGCTCGCCGACAGGTTATTTTAAAGAAGATAGAAATTTATTCGCACTTGATTATCTCTGTATTATACCAGCACAAATTGTACGAAATGTTTTCTATTTCAAAAATAAGTGGCCGAAAATAATGTATTTTTTCTTTTGTTACAGGTATTACGTCGCTCCACAAAAGATTTCGCCAAAGGATTGGAAGACTAAATCTTAATTTAGTTTTCGAATTTGCATAACTCTCAAAGATATAACTTCGCAAATAGACAAGTAATTACAAGTGAAAGAGTTCTCGGTGAAGAATAAACCTAATTAGACGTTGTATTTGAGAATTTAAAGATGATTGCACAGTTTTTCTCTTCAAAGTCACGTTTGCGAGTCATTCATTTACAAACTTGGAGTTATTTTTCATTGTTTAATTAATGTACGGCAAGAGTTTTGTGTTATCTTATTCGCCAGTTGGTTTGTGTTTATTTTTTCGCGACTCCTTAATTTTTTCGCTGGCAATTTTTTTCGTCGCTAACGATGGAGAATTTGGAATTGCAAATGCCGTTAATTGCCCGATGGAAGTTAGCTCTCGCACTTAGAGGAACGCGGCGCGACTGATTGTTGAAATATTTAACGCTCCCAAAAGCCAAATAATTCAGTGAAATGCTTTTGCTGTCAAATAATCACGCCCTTATTGTCGGACTAATCTGAATTTCTTATTATGTTTGTAAATCTTTTGACTTTAATTAACGAACGAGGTACGTGTTTGGGAGTCATTACTTCGATGACATAAGGGTATGAATATTATTCCCTCTTGGTGGACAATTTGTGAACTGAATAAACAACTGTACTCGAGGATTCGAAGTGAATCTAAATAATCTCGACTTTCCGTTAAGAGACTTACCAAAATCATTAGTATTGTTTGTTCTGAAATATTGCCAAATTGGTGCCCTCTTATATTAAGAGCGCTTCGTCTTTCGGGCTTAAAATCCATGTAAACGAGTCCTTTTAAGAAGTAAATGAATGGTTTTTACTACCTACGCTCAGGATAGGTACTTTTAATATTCAATTATCATTATAATATAATATTTATAAAATTGTTTGTATTATTAAAAAAAACTATTCTGAAGGTACAGCTCTCAGGATACATTAAACATGAAATAACGTCGGATATCAAAGGAACTTCTCTTAAGAATATAAAGTAATATTAGCAATGGATAAAGGATTCCTCTTCATAAGGATACATAACTTTATTAGAATCACAATCAGAAGATATATTCTCTTTCTATTCGAACTCAATCCCATTATCCTTTCCACAAATAGAAAACATTTCGATTAATCTGGATATTGAGATCACCATTACTGAAATAAAAATAAACTGAATCATGGTGGAAACATATTAACAAAATCTGTTTTTATTTTAAATAAATACCTTTTTTAATAAAAATAATATTACAAACATACACGTGTGCCAAAGAACCCCGGCTTACTCATTCAAGAACGAACTAAATGAAGCATTTATCTCAAATTCTTCAGTCGACAAAATTGTTCGCCAAAAAATGTGAAACGACCAAGATCGGGTTCACGATTAGCCATTCACTCGGTCATAAATTATATTGTTTTCATATTTATAACTTTTCTCTATTCACGCTAAATGTTCTTAATATTTTTTTAAAAGCCTGTGTCGTCCATAAAGTGTTATCTTGAACCCTCATCATCCGAGTTCCACTTACTTGGGGTAAGTTGGGGCTAAAAGTGTATGGCGCATGGTAATGTATCGAAGTAGAGGAGATAGGTAACAAAACCCGAATGGAATGGGAATGTTTAGTAACCATTTAAGGAATGAATTTGAAACGTATAGCCTACTAGGGTAGTGCAGAGTATATCGAAAGTGTCGATTTCTTTAATATGTTTTTTTTTTTTGCTAAATTTCAAAATCTAAAGTTTGTACGTATAACTTTAACGCTGCGACTCAACAATTCTGTTTAACAGAAGATAAAATAAAAGTAGTAAAAGTTACCAATAAATCTCAGAAACGGACAGTCTCTTTGACAACTGAACCGAATTAAAAATGTACTACCCTCCGAACTTCACAATTAAAACTAAGGCGACTTAGTTGAAATATCTGCGAATAACGGCCAGAGAATAAATTAAAAAGACAATAACTTGCAGACACGACTAATCTCCAAACAAGTGCACTTTCATTTCAAAATTAACGGTCTCCCGTCAATAGTATTCTTATAATCATCGCCCTAAACCAGTTTAATCCAGTTTGATTTATATCTCGGCGGCCATGATGGCTTCGCAGACTGATTACTTCCTATGCATTAGCACTGATGAATGTATTTGCATTAGAAATCCGTGGATTAGCTACAGATCAGCTTGAATGTTTGATACAGATGTTGTATAGTGAGAAGGAAACTATTGAGGGGTTGCTGTTGTACAGTTGTAAGACTTTGTCCGTTAAAGCTGCACTCTCGTTTTTTAATAAATTAAATTGTTTAATTTAAGAACTTTTATTAACGTCCATTTGATATTATACCTACTCTATGATAGCATCATCTCATCAACTCAAACTAACAGTTTTCTCCTCGTCACAATCATCAATCAAAATCGTTTTACGTAACAAGCTCTCAAACTGACAATAATTCACCCCATGACGAATGTTCCGCCAATGATTTGCAGTTTGATCCAACATTTGGCCACAATATCGCCAGACTTTCAAGTAACTTTCTATATTCAAAGCAAACTGTGACGTCATCGAAAACAACAATGGCGGCGACAGATGGCGACCCAGTATTGGCTAACTTAATCAATTGTTATTGGCTATTGACACATATGAGCCAATCAAGTGGAATGGATCGAGTGTCAGCAGTCTAGTGGTTTCTGATAATGACATTCAATTTTGTAATCGGTATGTCCCCCTTTGGACAGATAGGGGTACTGAAGACCCTAGTTTGGTCATGACAAGTGCATTTAGTAATTAAACGCAATACGGGACATCAACATAATTATGATTTCTTTTAAAACGTGGCGTTTATAAAAAAAAAACTAACAATATTTAGTTAGAAAAAATTGTATGTTAGAAAATAAATTCACATATTTTTTATAACATTCGATCACAAAAGCTTAATTAATAATCTAAACAAATGATAAAAAGAAAATTCTATTCCAAAAATAATGTCATATTTCTTGGCTTTTACTCTGATTCTGATCAGTGATCATACTTAGATAAAAAATGGTAATCCAATAAAGCTAAAAAGCTTATCTATATTTCGAGAACTCACTTAGCATAAAATAATTTTACTTGTTACTTAAATATAATAAGATTTTCACCAAAGATACGTGGAGCAAGCAATTTAGAAAATCTGGATTTTAACTATTACTTATTTCGAGGCTCAAGAGAACAACAATATTTTACCAGCTCATTCTAAATTCCATTGTAGCTTCAAATATTTTTATATTATCTTAATATATTCCTAAAGATATTAGCAATATTGCTACAGCAAAAAATGTTTGTAGGACGACTGTTTTACAAATGTAAGCAAGCATGAGCACGAAAGAGATAAAACAAGAGAGTGCTTCATAAAATTTAAGTCATGCAAAATTGAAACAAACTCAAAAACGAAAAGCGAACGCAAATCTAGAGACAACTAAGGCCCATTTAATCCCCCATAAACGGTAAACACCAATACTAAATACAGTACAAAAACATATACCTAAATACATACATAAGCAACCACCATCGTTTGCAATACAACCCGCCTTCTCCAGATTTGTAAGTAAAATTCGGAGTCAACCGACTAAAATAAATTGCTTGCGAAAACATGAGGCGGGAAAAAGTACTGTTATAGAAGCAGGAGTCGCAATTAATGCAGACGGCCAAAAGAAAGATAACGAATGGCCTAACGTTTGTCCTGGGACGTCACTAAGTAAACCCAGCGATCTTCGCGTCTATTTTTAACGAACATCAAATGGTTTCCATTGATCCTTTTATTTTCTTTTTTGTCTTTCATTCAGTTGCTTCCAGAAATTGTGGGAATGTGATGAATTTTTAAACAGTAAGCGACGCAAATATTTGCTTTCTTTTCTTTAACTATTCGTTTTCTATCTTTTATTTAAATATACACCTACATCCATCAGGGTTTAAACATGACTTTACTATCAATACAAACGATACAAATACAAAATCTAAATAATGACATTCAAATGGCTCAATACTGAAATCCAAATATAGATTCGAAACCAAATTCATAGGATTCAAACCACATAAATTATTAGCTGCAACTAATACACCTCGAATCTCATTTCGCTTAATGGAGATCTCGGGGGTCGAAATTGTACCAGTTAAATTAGTAATAACAGTACCATATGAGCGTTTGGCTGGAAACAATCCGGAGCCACGTGAAATAATAGTCTTTGTAATAACATCTAACTACGGTCTTCATATTATGGTCACACAATATATAGTTATTGCTGTAAAACTTGTCTTGAAATGAAACGAAAATAGAACTGGCTAATCATCTCTTCAGGTTAGTTTTCAGATGTAACTTAATTGGAAAAATTGGACAAAGTCCAGAATAAACATAGGTTGAATATTGTAGAAGTTTCAAATAGATTTAAAAAATCAAAACTACATGCTAGCTTGTAAAGGCCGAAATTTTTATTGTTATCAAGTGTACCTTCAAATATCTGGCCATTTGTTATCAAAAAAAGTTTAAAACGAAATACGAAAACATTGTACATCTCAATTCAACTCCCAACACAAAATAGTTTATTATTCAACACGAGCAAATTACAGAGCCATATGCAGCGCGAACCAAACCAAAGTGATGTCCCAACGAAATTAAGATCGCTGCATACGGTAAAATATTCAAATTACGACACATCGATGCAATAGTAAAGGGAAATTGTATAAGATAATTGCCAGCATTCTATAAATTGATAGATCCAAACAATACCAAAACTAGCAAGGCTGACTTTTCAGACCGCAGCAGATTGCAGAATCGCGTGCAGTGATTGCCAAGCCGCAGTGATGCGCCAATTAATACCGAATCAATAATACTCGATTAATCGGAACTGGTTGATTATACCACCGTTGACCAGGCTACATGCGTTGGTAATCCAATTCGGTACCACTCGGCGACCGAGACTCTACTTAGCTTAAACGGGTCCTAATGCATATATTTACTCTCCTATTTGTCCCAGAGAATAGGTTTCCTTTTATTATAGTGTTTGATGTTGATTGGGTTTAATTGAATTAAGTTAGTACTAAAAGAAAATACACGTTTAATTTAGTGTCACAAAATTATATCAACTAGGTACCTACGAGGTATACGAGTATATGTAAGTTTTGTAGCAAAAGATCTAATTCCAAATGACGATCTTAGTTTTCTGAGTAACCAGTTCTCATCAATTACACTAAGTCACGTCTCCTCCAGACACGTACATCTCATATTCCAAGTGTTATTTACAAGTTTCTTCTGATGAAATATGACTAGAACTTCTCGTGCCACCACTCGACATAGAAAAAAAAACATTAATTTCGACACATTCGTAAACCCGGGCTTGCGTCTCGCAATATCCATCAAGCGTCTATTTGCATAGAGGGTGATATATCTAGGAAAGAAATCTTATAAGGAGACGATATTGGCGACGAAGACGGCAATGTATCATCGCGGATTCATTTGTTGACTTATTGCCCTATATTCCAGTAGCGAGTTCCAATCCTCTGATTTGATAACATGAAGGGTGGTTCTAGTGCTTCCCTGGTTTTTAAAGTATTGCATTACGTATGGGAGTTCAACTTCAGAAGGTGTTATGAGGTTCCGATTGCTATTTGTTTAATTGAAACTACGTTTGGCTTAAAAATGGATGCTAGCATAACCGACTCATATACTAGCTATACCTTCAATAAATTCTCAAAACTTCTGCGATACATAATATTAATCTGAACTTCGACATCTTTTTGTCTTATACTTCTGGAGCAGTATGGAAGATCTCACCCATATCCATACTTATCAAATCATTATCTATACATTTCTGTTCATTTAGTTCATTTGATTTCTCTATTCATTTCTATATTATTTCTCTCTGTTGGACTTCGTATGCTAATAAATGTTCCTGCATATAAACTAAATAGATTAATACAGTTAAAGGTAACTCTAACTATCTGCTAACTTTATGTGCGAAAGCTGCTATTAGCCGTACTACCGAAAATGTTCGAACTACCTTACTTGTACAATTTACTGCTACGTTTGAAAATACAACTACATTTCGAATTACTGTAGTTTATACAGAATCTATAACACGAATATTAGTTTATATGTTATTGTTTATGAATGTAAGCGGTTTTACTTCTATGCGCTTTTTGGGTTTGCCCGACTAATTTCGGACTTCACCGGCTACATCCTCTTCATTTTCATAATCAATAGCTTTAGTCGTTTGAAACTAGTCGGAAAATCCAAAATATATATTCGTGAGTTGTCTCCACAGATGTCTCACACTCAATAATATCAATGGTGCTCTCAATGATTACAAAATGATTATTACTGTCGTTTTCTTCAAGATTGTTTAATAATAAATTTCTTCAGTTTCAGGTGAGTCTAGCCTCTAGTCGAGGGACTCGTAAGGTACACAAGTGTCACTATAGGAATGATTGTTGTATTAATTAATTTCCGAAGTTATTTTCAGTTCTCAATTGGCTGATAAATATTATATTCGATGCGTGTAAGTAAGGTGTGTTGGATTTCATTGGAAACTCTTTCAAAGATAAAATCAAGAACAATGAAAACACAGTTCAATTCACTTTGGACGATGCTTTCATCGGAATTTAAAGTATATTAAAAAATAGCTAAACTTTTGGTATTTTAAAATGGAATCCAACTGTCGATAGCCTTAATTGAAACGATTCAGACGAAACGAGCTTAGCTCACTCCTCCAAAATGCAAAGATTCATCGAAATTAAATTCACTTTTATTTCATTTCTGTCTTTTCATTTGCTGTTGTTGTTTTTTTTTTTTTAATAAAGACGCATTCACATTCGCACAGTCTCCTAAAACTTTGGATTTGGTTACATTATTTTTATTTCTGCCTTAAATGTTTCACATTACATGATGACTGTCTGTCTTCATTACTTTCTCACTGTTGGCTCGTTTCTCTCTATCTGCTTTATGTTTGTATGTCATCGTAGTAGTTTTGTCATTGTCTGCGGTGTTTTTAGTTTTTTTTTACCCTTTTTGTTACATTTTATATGAAATGCAGTTGTTTGCATCTAAGTGTTCAGTAGTTATTGGGTATTTAGATAAATGTGTAATGAAGTAGTATTTATTTTATCAATATTTAAGTACCTAAACTTACTAAGTTGAAGATGGTAAGACACACTTAAACATA
This sequence comes from Apamea sordens, assembly GCA_945859715.1. Classification (NCBI taxonomy): domain Eukaryota; kingdom Metazoa; phylum Arthropoda; class Insecta; order Lepidoptera; family Noctuidae; genus Apamea; species Apamea sordens. The sequence continues at coordinate 12,674,962 of OX244002.1, forward strand.
CAACACAACTGCATAAACGTGCTTGATTCGTTCATTGCTACTCCCGCATCCTGAAAACTTCTTCTTTAATCACTTTTGCACTAAATCATAAAGTTCAAAGAATAATTATACGACCCTGGAATAATTGTCGAATCGTGACTCGAGTAGATTTAATTACACGACAAAACCGTAGCATCATGGAACTACTAAAAATTTCATAAGTTCCTGAGCTTGCAAACCTCAAAATATTGATCGTGGCTCTCTCTCATTCATGCTAACGTGTGACAAAGCCCGCTTTGGCTCACTGCTGGGTAAGCCACGCACACATACACACAATAGTCCAACACATACGTGCTATTAAAACCGTTTCAGCGGGCGTCAGCTGACTGGGGGAGTCGGGGGCAAGCGGGGCGTTATGAACAACGCATGCGCTGTGGCGAGTAAAGCGGCTGCAGCGCTTTATTTCCGAGCCAAGTGTTAGAGTAACAAGCTGCGGTTAAAGCTAGCCGCGCTTGCTGGAGTTAAATCGACACCCATTCAGAAAACAAACTGCGTATCACGGCCGTTACGTCGTTTGACGTAATTAGTTCCATGGAATCCGCATGCTGTCTTCACACGTATGAACACTTACAACATGTCGACTGTGAGACGACAGATACACACGATGTCAGGGTTATTATAAACAGGTGTCCCTCATACTCTTCTCTGGAATTATGAGATAAGTGACACAAGCAGACATAAATGTTTCTCAATTGAAGAAAATAAAAACTGTAACCCATTTTTAAATAAGAAACCTTCTAAGAAAGTTTCGTAACACGCAGTCGAACACTGAAGTACTCTCCGCTTCAAACACCAAACTTCTGGCCGTATCTTAAGCCAGAGAAACATAAACAAAAATGCAATTAACAATCCGATTGCCGCCGAAATACGTAAACCTATAAATGAGGTGCAACGACAGTAAAATATTTCGTAAAATACAGTCGTACGCAAAAAAATCCGATGCAAAACGTATTTCACCGTTCGCAATTCCATCTGATTTTTAATTCGGCGCGCATATTCTCGTCACGTTCGGTAGCAATAAACAATTATTAATGCGTTGTCCGAGGCACATGTTCACAGTTTTCGAGTGTGGCGGACTTTTTAAGTGTTCGTTAATTTCGAGTGGACTGGCAAAGTCTAGTCCGGGAATGAGGCAATCGCTTTAACGGTTCAACCACTTTCGTTCCTATCGAAAAATCGGGTCCGCACATGATAAATTTGGCCGACTGTATCTAGATAAAACGCGGCCATTTTCGCTCGATTTACTACGGGATTTTGGTTAGAAGGCTAAAATAATTTGAACGTTTGTTAGACTCGGATTTATTGGAACTACTAAGGTTCCTAAATGTTTGATTTATCGTCTTTTAAGATGCTTTCGTACCCTCAAGCTAAAAAATAGGGGATCTGACAAAGTGAGCAAATCAAATGTGAAGAAATGCGGGCTTCACTCTTTTTACTTCGTAAAGGAGAGAACCTTTGTCGTAATGATACGTCCTCGAAGTTTCTCAATTTGTATCATTCTCCTATTAATTATTGGAATTCTCATCAAGGACACTTAAGTGGCGTTTGATTAGGGAAGTCCTTCGCCAGGCGTCCCTCAATACAAGTTATCCAAATCTTTTCCTTGTCTTTACCAACTGCCGGCCTATTTTCCCTATTTTGTTCTTCACAAATTAAAACGTCTCCACTGGAGTTATCTAAACTGATTTTACTTTAGATACCATTATTCCGAAATCCATGTCATTGAAAATGGTGGATGAATAAATATTTTTAGTCGTTAGCGCTGTTGTAAAAATGTCAATCGGTATTAGGGCGAATAAGGGCGCAAAGCACCGAGTCGATGATCCGTGATAAGGTTTAAACATTCGTTTAATTAAAAAGGTCGGGATTTAATTGGAAAAGTATACATTTACATAGTCTTTTGTTTGTTCCTGATTGTGATTTATATTTGGTGACGTGAGGTGGGATCAGTGAGTAGGAACGAGAATGGCGCGACTTTTTTGCTCCATTACACTGGATTTTATTTTGACACGTTGGTTTTTTGTTACGCAAAGACAATAGAATGTGTTATTGGGACAATTTGAGTAAACAAACGGGTTGGCGGGAATATTGGTATTATTATGTGAGTCGCGCCGTTTTTTGACACCTATTCGCAACTTTCTTTTCAACTTCACCTATTCACCTATTCAACTTTGTATCCATATTCTTAATAGATAATACGTTTATTCAGTGCAACAAAAGACACAATGCAAGTAATAAAAAAAAATACATCAAAAAAAGGTGAAACGTAAAAAAAAACAAAGATTAAAAAGCTAAATTGACCCATAGACACCTCGTACAAGTAAATCTATAACGGTCGATCACTCTGGGCGGTGTGGTAATGGTCGATTTAATTCCTATTGACTCACATACCATAACACCACGCCTGTTTTACCTGAAGGGTTAGGCAGAGGTGACCTATAGTAGGTACACCCACATTTCGCCAGGTATGTTTAAGTAATACGTTGCGAGCCTATTGTCATCAATTCGGCAAAAATCCAGACTCCAAAGTACTAATGAGAAATTCCTTAAGGAAAAATCCAATAACAAATTGTTAAGAATAAGCACCCTTCAATCGATTTGTTTGCAAGCTGCTTAGTGTCCATTACTACTGTTTTATCTAAGTAGTATAATATTGTTTCTGATACACTCTGACAGCGGCTGCGCATGCATTGCAGATGCATGTGCATCTGCGGTTACAGGTGTTTAATTTATTAGTTAAGTAATTTAATGTTATACTTAGTTTTTAAATTTTTATTTCATTAGTAAATTTTGTAAATTTGCACAACAATACTCTATTGCTAACTGTGGAGGCTTGTAAATAGCTTGTCGTCAATTACCTCACTACTACTTCTGTATTTGATAGCTGTAAGCCACTCAAAGACAATAAAATAAATAACACTTTGCTCGACCTGGTAATCGAACCAAGGACCTCATCCTTAGCAGTAGCGCTTGCGACCACTAGACCAAAGACGCAGTAAATATTGACTTAATTGCGGTTTTTCCCCTAATTGTGGGTTCCCCCTAAAAATGGTAACTGGCAAAACACCCACTACTCTTTGGAGCTTACATTGCCATTAGCAAAACGTACCTACATTTAAAAGACGTGACGCTTATAAATTAATTCGTTCCTACACGTAATCTCCTCCTCCACGTTATTAATCCCGGCTTCCCTTGGTCCTTTATGTGAAGGTTTCACCGCCCTTATCCTTAGTAATAAAGTCAAAAATCTATTGATATCAGTTCCTGTCATCCACACTCCTGGCCGATCATAACATCCCATATTTTATCTCTAAGTTCGATTCTCTCCCATATTCTTTGTCAAAATGTTCTGCGATCGTGTTTGCTAGACATTTTTCATGTTACAACTCAGCGCACTGTTACCCTATGATCGGGAAAATGTTTTGCATATATGCAAGCTATTTTTGTGTGACTTTGTGAGCAGAACTGGTTTTAACATAAAACACTGGAAAATACTTACAATGCTTATATAGTAAGCAGATGTTTTAGTTGCAATGGGGTTCGGAATCCATTAGCTAAAATAAAAATGAAGGTTTCTGGATATAATATGAACCAAACTCTCTTATGCCTTGAATTTCACAAAACAGCTATAGGGAATAATAAGTAAAGGAAATAATAAAAAACCGGTCAAGTGCGAATCGGACTCGCGCACCGAGGGTTCCGTACATATTTGTAAGTATGTAACTAAAAATTTACGGTTTTCGCAATTTTTCCTTTATCTGTGCTTTAAGACGTTGCTTCGTACCAAATTTCAAGATTCTGAGTTCACGGGAAGTACACTGTAGGTATTGATGCCATTGCGAGCGTCGAAAATTTGCGGTATAAACGGCTGTATCTTTTGATTGCATTGGCTTAGAACCCTAAGAATGATGATAAAAAAATGGACACTATCATCCTTTTTATCTAAAACAACTAAACGCATGCATTCAACGAAGAGTTAAGCAGAGGTATACGTATAAATAGTAGACCCATATTTCGCCAGTAAATAACAAACAACATACTCAATCACCAATCCGTTTGCAACGTAAGGTACCCCAAAGACTGCTTATAACTGAGGGGCAATTTTCGTAATTTTAAGCACGTTCACAGTCAAAGGGGCAATTCTCGTAATTTTAAGAACGTCCACAGTCTGATCTCAGTCTCAATCTGTCAAAAATACGTCTGAATTCCCTACATTTTGACAAGTTTTTGACATTTATTTGTCGCCGAGATGAGACTGCGACTAGATTTTGAACGTTTTAAATTACGAGAATTGGCTTTCTGGTTTGTTGCTTTGTAAGTTTATTCAACAGAGGAAGTTTGATGACAAAAGTACTTATTAACTATAGCGTACAAACAATCCCCAAGTACCCAAGTAACACTACATTGTCAATGCCTAACTCTATAGTCTGTAGGTATCTATATCTATGACCATCTATCTTCTATATCTATACATAATATACATTAAAGTCGCTCTTCGTGTCTGACTGTGTGCCCGCGTTGTTCTTTTAAACTCCTCAACGAATTTTGATGTGGTTTTCAACATGTACCTATATATGTGTAAAATACATTTTTAATAAACTCACATATAATTAATAAATTTCGTTCATCAAGTCATGAAAACGGTGTGAAGAAGGGGTGAGTCACTAGTCTGCTATAAATTAGTCTATGGTATAGTATTTGGCCTACATACTTATCCCCTAATGGTGTTCTTTGACCAATATAGGTACGTCTATATATAACTCACCAAAACAAGGCCTTCCCCAGCCTTAAAACAGAACACAGCTGACACTTTTTCTGGGTCAACTTAAACATAAAAATAACAGAAACACACTGCTCCATACACACAAATAATCAAATTACATTGGTATATTACAGTGACCTACTGGACCCTTGATATATAGATGCTCCAAGGACTCCAGTCGTAAACTATGCCGAAGGGCTTATGGAAAAATTTATCGTACTTACGTAACATAGTGTGGGTGACATTTGTGTTAGACTATTGGTAGACTGGAGTTTTGCGTGGAGTTTTTATAGTGATGGTGTTATGCTGTGGTCTAGATTCAAAGGAAGTAGGGGGCTTGAACAATATCCTAATTATCTTGGGAAAAGCCTGGTTATCTAGAATGAAAGCGAAAGTTGTGAGTAGGAATCCACAGTTCAACACAGCAATTTATAAACGTAAAACAGTAAAGGATATGAGAAAAGGACATAACAGAGATTAGAACATATATATTATATAAAGATATATAGAATATAAAGCTCTATATGGAGAAAACATTTAGCTTATAGCAATCGCAACATTTAAATGTTGCGATTGTCTGAGTCGATTTGATTGGTAACATTGAAATCTGTAATTCTTTATGGTTACCTGCTAACCCCTTTTATATCTAAATAGACGACAACCTACACCTGTTCATTCAAGTACCTATATTCAGCCGAGCCAAACGAGTTGCCAGGCGCATTTAGAAAGGTAATATTCTGTAGCTCTGATTAAGTGATTACTGCCACAAACAGAGATTATAAACACAATCCAAAAACACCGCTATCCTACCACAAAGGATACCACAAAAAGTAATTGTTCAAGTGAAAATAAACAAAAACCATTGTACATTACAGCTGAGGATAGATTTAGCTGTAATTATAGCTGAAATAAAAGGAGGGACAAGATAAGGAAAACCCTTGTGGGACAATCCGAAAAACTTGTAATGATGCTCGCTTGTATCGGCTTCACGGAAAAAATGTCGAGGGATGTCCATTAGCGGTACAAATTGCGATATTTTCGGATACTACAACACGGCCGTTTTAAATACGGATTTCATTTTACAGGGAGATAAAATTGGAGTGGGACAATTGGGTTAAATAAAATTGAGATGGAGGGTAATCATGATGCTGGAAACTGTAAAGTATATAGTCCTCCATCATAGAATATATAGGTTTTTTTTTTGCTTAGCCAAAAAGTACTACAGTAGCACCGGTTTCGAACGCTGTACATTCCAATATAAACTCTGAGCCGTCTAAGCTGAAGAGTTAAAGCGAAATTTTGCTTGCATTGTGCAACGTAGCTTTACATTTTAACTAAACTCAACATGAGCTAGATTCAAGCTTTAGTACACAGTATACGAAATAACCCAAACAAACTCCACACAAGATACACCAATTTACTACACCTTTAGCACTTACCGCCTGACCCTGAACCACACCACTATCCACTATGTATGCAAACTAAACGCGGCCTAAAAGTAATAAATAAGACTTCAACCGCGCCGTATTTCAGAAGTCGCTTCCGACTTCCGACGGCGACAAAATATCTGCAAGTCTAATGCAGCAACTTGCAGAGAGGCCATGCATTACAAATGCAAGCGTCACAGAGCACGGAGACGGCATCGGCGGCCTGCAGCTAAAGAAGGCGTAGCTCATGTAGAGGCTTGTCTGTCGAAGGCAACCTCATATGTTGCAGGCCGGATATAATTTAGCGCGGATGACATTCGGACGTTCAAGCTAGTGTCAAATATATTTAGTTAGGATTTTGGGTTTAGAAGAAGAAGTGATCATTTGGACGTAAATATGTAAAGACGTGCTCATAATATAATCTTAAGGAGTCGTACCGTTATTTGATTCAACTCGTTACCACAGAGGGCTCGTCTAGTCCTCTATAGTACTGTCAACACTGTCCATACAAAGCAAGGGTATCAGGGGGCATCACTCTTAGGGCAAGATTTACAGATCGCTCTATGACCTTACTTTGCCAAGTAAAGAAAGCGTCTTCTCATAATTTTCTGTTCTTCTTTTTTTCCTTCATACGCTTCATTCATTCATTTAAGTTCGACAGTCGTTACGTCGTCAAAAGCCTGAAAGTCTGACAACCGGTCTTGCCAAGGAGTATCGTGTTACCCAGTAACCGGGTTGTGGAGGTTAGATAGGCAGTCGCTCCATGGAAAATACTAGTATTCTGCTGCAACTGGTTAGACTGGAAACCGACCCCAACATACTTGGGAAAAGGCTAGACAGATGATGATGCTTTTGAAATAAGGTTCATATTCGTATGAACTTAGAAGAGCAAAGTCGAAGTGTGATTCTCGTCCATAGAAACTGACGGCCCGAGACATTTCTGACAATGACAGTGACAGCCGAATTCGCACTCGGTGCTAGTCGCATTCGCACAGTTATCGTACTTCTGAGTTTATATCACAGTGATCTGTATCTACGTTGCTATAAGGTTCATAATAGATTGCTGTCAAAAACGAAATAACTGTGACAGGACTACTGTGCATCTCTAGTCGCTGCCTGGGGCCTTATTAATCATCATCATCATTACTTCAGCCGAAAGACGTCCACTGCTGGACAAAGGCACCAAGCACCTCCACTTCGACCGGAACCCGCTTCTCGCACCTAACAGGTTCCTGCGGCCTTCACAAGATCGTCGGTCCACCTTGTGGGAGGCCTTATTATGAAGTAATAATGCCATCATGATTTCAATCCGTAAAAGAGATGGTGCTATCAGTCATGTTTAGCATCGTCTCTCTCTCTCTCTCTCTCGCATTGCAATAACGATGGCATTAGTACGTCATAATATGGCACCTGTAGTGCGATTCCGTGCTCTGTGGCAGACGTAGGTACAAGTCGCAGACGCATGCCATTATCGCCTGTCTGGCTTATGCCGGTCTAAAATTTTGCCTTTGTGCATAAACAGGGACAGTAATAACATGATTGGGACAGCACGTGCTTCGATATTGTTGTGTTGTTCGTGGTTTATAGGTTCCGAAATGTATCTTGAGTGTACTACCGTTCAAATCTTCTTTATTTCTATAAGTAGGTCTTTCTTATACCCATTACGCTGGTGTACGCTGGTTTGGAATTCAGGCTTCTAATTATTACAGCCGCACAAGTCGATCGAAGGTTAAGCTACGCTTACCGCGGTTGGCTCGTGGATGGGTGCCCATCCAATACTTATCGAGAAAACTCCGTGTCTCGGAAAGCACGTTTAGCCGTTTGTCCTGACAGCCTTTGACAGTCGATACGGGTGGGTAGTCAGAACACCAAAAGTCTTACCAAGGGGTATCGTGTTCCGCCAGGGCTGCGGGTTGTTCGAAAGAGATACCGTGGTCCCTGGCACAGGCAACTGAAGGAACACGGGTGGGTTTTAGTCAGTAAAAGTCTGACACGCTCTTCCGCTCAGCCCAGAGCGGGAGAGGGCATTTGATGATTTCCACCCAGTAACTGGGTTGTGGAGGAGAGATATATAGTCGCTCCATGTAAAATACTGGTATTCAGTTGCTTCCGATTAGACTGGAAGCACATAGTTACCGTACATACATACGTACCCCAACATAATTTAGTAAAAGCTAGGAAAATTGATTGATTGAAGACGAAACAACACATCGAAAATAATTACGTCTATGTATTTATGATGCGAGATTTACAGTGTTAAGTTATAGCTAGTAAAACTGATGAACACAATAAAGGCATTATTAATGTCTGCGTTCACTATTAATCTTAATCTCATAAGCACATAGTTATGGGCCTCATAAAAACTAGAATAAAGCACTTTTCTTATATCTAGACTGATCTATAACGTTGTCTAGACATCTACAAAGTATTGTCCAATTAAACGCGAAGGAAGATATTAGACAATGTTATAACGTGTCCCACTAGGGTGTAGAAGGTCGATCGCTAATGGCCTGGGGGTCTACTCCGAAGTAGTATCGGCCGAAGTTACTATTTGGTTCGGTCGGTTCCGATCCTACAATCCTACACTCTTTCGAATATTGACTATGATCCCGACCCAACTGAGCCGATCCGAACTTTTTTCGTATTTTGGAATGAAGTTCCTTATCGCGCGTTGCGAAAGGAGGCTAGACGGAAAAAATTAAGACCAAAAGTTGGAACGACACTTTTTGCTATAAGTAGTTGTAAGCCGTGCGGCGTGCGCGTGTTTCTCTGTCTGTCTCTCTCTCTCTTTGAAATTCGTTCCATCCGGGTGTCCCTTGACACCTCTCAAGTTTTTTTCAATAATATTTGGTTCGGCCATGTGTCGGTCCGATCCGAACATTCGCACTTTGCACTTCGGAGTAGGCCCCCTGGTATCTAAGTCATGATCATAATCATCCTTTACGTTCCCACTGCTGGGACACAGGCCTCCTCTCTGTGAGAAGGAGTGAGCTGTAATCCACCATGCGGTCCCAATACAGGTTGATCGTCTTAAATTTTTTGGCTCTATGAAATGTGTTCGCCCGATGTTTTCACACTTCTCTATATATTTAGGTCTACCTATCAATGTAAACTAGGTCTACAGTAAAACTGTGATGCTATGTGCCTCAAACCAACTCATAGTTTGAGGTACACTCTATTATGACCCGCGTAACCTGATATCTGCGAGTAAAATTGCTACTCATAATGCATTACTGATAGATAAGTTCTAATTTGACTCATTTTAGAGGACATTTGACACTATGTGAAAATGGGATTAATTTCTTACTAAAAATAGACAGATTCGCAGTGAGATAAAACATTTGAACCGAATATTGGACTACACTCCGCCAGTTCGATCGGTTCTATCACAGAACAGATAAAAGAGGTTTCTATGCCTCCCGCATCCAGCAAATTCCTACGGCACTCGCACTTTATTGGTCCTTCAAAGAGCTAGAAGTTCACAGGTCTGTGGCCGCCCTTAAAATACGTTTTTGTTCAGAATTAAAATGATTGACGGCCCTATTATGTTTCGTCTGGAAAATATTCTTTTGTAATAACCCAATTAGGTTTACTTGTAGTGCGACTACGAAGTTTAAACCAGATTTGTTTCAGAATAATTGTAAATGGTTTTGCTTGTTAAAGAATACGAAACAACTGGCCTAACACACTATCAATCAAAATCTGAATCAGTTTGAAGGATATTGTTAATTCATTGCTTCATATGTTGGAAAAATGTGTATGCTCACCAACGTAGATAACGCAATGTATGTTATTGAACTGTCAAAATGAAAGCCATTAGTGTGTTACGTAATTACCCCGCTGTACGCACATTGACCATGTGTAGGGCTTACACGAACATTTTTATAGACGAGCGTTCTTTGGTTCATTGTATCATTCGACATTATAAAGTTAGAAAATATTTATACCTACGTCTTAGTTTTCTGCCTTTGCCTCGATATAAAAGTCTGATGGACATTCTCAGATAGAATTAACTTATTATCAAGCCATCAACTCAATATTTCTGGACTTCGGTCGATTCCAGGCCAGGATACGATTTGAAAATCTCATAATTCATGTCAAGTACCTCCTTTAATGTGCCTATTTGAAATAAATGATTTGACTTTGACTTTGACCTTGTAACTGACCTTCGACAACTTGCGTCTATTTGACAACACACAGCAGGTAGTAAGTATACTGTAGAGTTTACCTACCATTATTCGGGTATCTATCTACATTGGTACATACAGCCATCCACCGCCTCGAACTTCAACCAGAACCCATAATAATTTTCTCCAAATATTTCCTCTTCTAAACTTCACGAGCAGTTACAAAACCGCCCGCAGCGCACTTTGTCCGGGCACTGGCCACAAGTCGGACAAGGCGCAAGCCCGGACAAGGCACGACCCGGACAAGGCACTAGACACTAGGCACTATGAGGCACTAGGAAATACGTGCATGCCTCGGGCGCTCTAACGCTTTGAGTGAAAACCCGTGTATGGCAAACTACTGGTGATGCATAAATATGGCAGATGTGATATAAAATGGATGGATATTGCGGTTTGAAGGAGGTTTTTGTTGGTACCTACAGAAATAATATTGCAGAATCTTCTGTATTTGCAAAACAGCATGTATCAGGAAGGTGTAGTCTTGTTTAGGGAAATGGAACCGACCATCAAAATGAAAAAAAATCTCCATGGGAACAATATCTTAAATGCAAAAAAAAAAAATTGGAAGCCGTCCCGTTCATTTTTTTTTTTAATCATTGCCCCAGACTAGGAATTTCTCCTGTATCGTGGGTGCGTTTACAAACATTTAAACTCTCATACACAAACAACCAGACGCGGAACAACTACTTATAGGCCATGCAAATATTTGTTCCATGCGAGAATCGAACCCGCGACACGCAGCGCAGCAGTCAATCGCTAACCCACTGCGCCAACCGTGCCGTCGTCGTTATTTGGGTCGAGTATGTATGTTTTGTTTATTACATTTCATAATTTTTTCGCGATTACGATGTTGGTCCCATTGAATCAGTTGTTCAGTTTGATGAACGACACCTCTAGCAAACGGGAACTGACTGATTTGTGAATATTAAAATTAAATCAAGGATATCTTTAAGATCAGCTCAGGTGCTATTATTGTGGACGTAAGGATACTGAAATTAAAAGTGGGTAGGTACTGATTTTCATCAATATGGACAGTCACGAGCACCAATATGTCAACACTTGGTAACTTTCAATTGCGATTTTTTCGTGAAATAACGAATGCAACGTTGAAATACGACACATTACATGAACCTGTGGGTTCGAAAATTCTATGTTCGTAACAACATAAAATTTAGGAGTAAATCGCTTTTGAATAATGCCGAATGAATACATACTTTTGCTCGTGACTGGACAACCAAAACACACATGGTTGTCCATATTGAGCCTATGCTCATTTTGGTTGTCCATATGGGTGAAACCTCAAACGCTATAATACTATTACTGCGTTTGAGGTTCCACATCCACCAATTAAAATCCAGTACATAAACCATGATATCATAGCCATTCCTTTAAAACATTAATTCTATTAATTAAATATCGGCCTAACGAACCACAGACAGAAAATAAACGATGGAACACAAAATAATAATTGTTAACTTCTCCGCCTAACTATGTAAATCAATTAGTCGGTTCGGAGGTCTTCAGAATAATTGGATCAAATGAAAAGCTCTCATTTCAATAAACAATCCATAGACATCACAGGTTAGGGCTGTCACTCGTTTATCGTGATTCATGAGTGATATGATGAATATTGTCTGTGAAGTTCCTGATCGATTGCTTTTAGCTATCGGTAGTGTTTAGGTAATGAAATACTTTGAACTCTCCCTTGAGTGGTCTGGTAGATGCATAAATTTTACGCAAAGTTACGGGGATTCTCCGTCAAAAAATTCTCAATATTCGCATTATAACACATACTATTACGAGTAGTTAATTTGTGAAAGTCCTGTTGCACCCTACCTCATAGCAAATTTAAGTACGAGGTTATACGAGTCTGGGTGTTTTTCTATCTATAATATGTATGTATTTACAAAAAAAAATGTATATAAGTAGTTTATCAGCCATCTTGTTACCATAACACAAGCATTAGGTTGCTTAGCTTGGGACTAGATGGCGCTGTGTGAAATGTCCAGGGATATTTATTTATTTATTATTTATTATATAAATTTGCACCCTCCCTAAATACAGGGTCAAATTAAACTAGATAGCAAAACTCCGCAGACGTGATGGATATTGTAGCGACCTTAGCGACGCGAATGCTGAATCGCATTTTTGAAATAGGTAGTAAAGGAAGTCGAGCGCTGTGCTCACCAGTCGCTTACATACCATCGCCTTGCCATTGTCCACACATAGGTACTATAATAAGCAATCAGAGTTGTGTTTATCCATTATTATAATATTAACAATTTCGGTATAAAACCGTTTCGTGTATCATTTATCTGGACCTTACTCATAACACGCACAGCAGTATCGATATCAAAACACGATAAAACAATAAAAACATATTTTCTCAACTCATACTTCAAGTAACAAAAACATCAGCGGTCATTGACCCCAAAAAAAATCAATCCATCACATCTGCGGTGTTCGGTTAGCTCAGTTAATATGTCCCTGTATATATACACAATGTATCTAGACGCAAGGTCAACGAGATACAAATCAGATTCATTCGATGAAACTGGTGCATGACAGCCCCACTTGTACTTGTGAACTTCGCGTTCACCGATTTTAAGATTTAATTGATAGAAACCATATAATGAAATATGAAAAGAAATCAATCCCTCTTCATCAGGGCTTTCAAGCATTTTCAAGAAGTTTCCAATAAAAGCTTGACCGTATTCTTTGATCCACACAAAACAGATGATTTCCTTCGAGAAAACCATCAGTAGTCTTTCAAAAAACCAGCAAAAGTTCACAAGATTCCATTACAAAGACCTTCAAGAAATTAATTTCCTCGACTCCCGTTCTGCAAAATCCCAAAACCATTCCTTTCATACAAACATAAAGTTCCCATATCCAAATATCGGATATTCATCATTTTCACAACGGGCATCCCATAGCCCTCTCCTGCAATGGGAAACCACAGCTGCGTACATTCAAATATCTTCGGCTAAAAACGTTTCTTTTGTACGGCTATGTCTAACCCGCGGCGCTCCTTGCTTTATTCCTCTGATAGTTTAAGTGCTCTGTCATTGTGGAAATGTATGTGGTATTACTGATATGAATTGTCAGAATCCTTGATTTTTTATATGGGTGAAATAAAATTTAGAGCTTCTCTTTAAAGAGAAGCTCCAAATTTTATTAAAGATACTCTCGGTAAAGTGAAGCTCCCTGTGACAGCTCTCATCCAAGGATGTTCTACCATCATACATGGTTCTGTCATCACGCAAAAGTGGTGTCTTCCAGTTTAAAGGGACTGACTTCATGACTCTATTCTGTCCCAAAGAACCATCATCTATTTAGCAGCGAATTCAACGAAGTAAAACATTCTAACCTATAAATGGCATTTCCTAAAAAACGATTAGCAATCAAGTCACTAAGTTTTGGCAATCCTAATCCGCTATTCTATTTATTACTGAAAGAAGTCTGATAACCGACTGCTTAGCTTTGAACTGCGGGATTAGTTTGACAACACAATTCCTTTCCAAGCTCGTATATCAACATAATTATTTCACAACATCATCATCTGCCTAGCCTTTTCCCCAACTATGTTGGGGTCGGCTTCCAGTCTAACCAGATACAACTGAATACCAGTATTTTACATGGAGCGACTGCCTATCTGACCTCCACTACCCAGTTACTGAGTAATACAATACCCCTTGGTAAGACTGGTTGTCAGATTTTCGGGCTTCTGACGACCCGTAACGACTGCCAAAGATCCCCGAATGACAGCCAGGACCAACAGCTTAACGTGCTTTCCGAGCCATAGAGGGGTCTTGGTTCGTAAAGATGGTCACCCATCCACGGACCAACCGCGGAAAGAATAGCATATCCTGATCGATCGACCCGTTATTACTTAGCCAATTCTTTCACAACATACAGAAAGCAATATTCAAGTTCGGTTCCCGTGAACGAGTTACGAAGACAATGCCCTGCGTCCAACGAAGATTGATTCCAACGAGGGTCGTCCATCACGTGATAGTGCCAACGTACACAGTGACTATACAAACCAACCTCCTTTCATTAGTAAACAAAAACTTGTCAGGAAACACGATATTAATGACTTTCGGGGAATTAAAGAAAGATTTGAAGGCGAAACTGAATTTATGGTGAAGACTAGCGTTTTGGGTTTTGTTTCGGAAATGTTGATGAATTGTTCTTGAGCTAAGTTTTGAAATTACTTAAAGTTACAATCAAGGAGAACTAGCAGTCAAGAATTTAAACTGGAAGGTATATAAAAACTTCCAGACTTTGCCTTTGTAGACCTTGTACAATATATATGTACATACTTTATCAATACACATCTACATTAACTGGGCCGTGAATAAAATATACTCTTCCAATGATATACCCAAAAGGATACATGGTAACATACAACCAAATTACACTGACCTCGATACACTAACGACTTAAGTATAAACAGAGGGCAAATAAAACTGGCCGTCACATAATGTCCGTTATAGCCAAAGTTAAAATAACATAAAAATATTATGGAGGTCACACATGCTGCCCTTCAGACGTCCATAATATCCTGCGGTCAGAGGCATAAATTCTCTGATGTAAACCGAAATCTATTTAATATTAAGATGGTCTTATACTTTAACTCTTGTTTCTATTGTGCTATAAAAATGCATTAAGAATAAACTCGAATTGGAATTTTCCAGAAAATGTGGTTATTAAGATTGGACACGCAATTACGATTAGTCTTGGTCCAATACCTTTACCTAAATACATGTACTATCGCCAAAATCTATATCTGACCAACGTAAGGACTATTCCTGCTTGCAGCGCATATTATTAGTCGACCTAAAAAAGATCCTCTTTTGTTTTACTTACGGACGCAGCTGTGGGCATCATCATTCCAAAATTTTAATAGTTAGATTTGCCCTCACCGTACTTATATCGCTAAAAAAGTGTCCACACTGAGAAGAGTGAGCTCGCATATTCAGTATATGGTGTTACCTTGGCGACTGCGACATTGTGTGTGTCAGAGAAGTCAAAACCAAATAGATACGCGACCCTACCGTACCAATACCATCTGTCGCCGCGGTAGGGCCAATCTAACGATTTAAATCGTTACATTCGCCAAAAGAGTATATAATAATAATAATATCCCTGGACATTTCACACAGCGCCATCTAGTCCCAAGCTAAGCAACCTAATGCTTGTGTTATGGTAACAAGATGGCTGATAAACTACTTATATACATTTTTTTTTTTGTAAATACATACATATTATAGATAGAAAAACACCCAGACTCAGAACAAATACATGTAGGACTTACAAATATTTGCTCTGTGCGGGAATCGAACCCGCGACACGCAGCGCAGCAGTCCGATCGCTCAGCCACTGCGCTAACCGTGTTGTCGTGTATATGTGGAGTTTCTTGCCCGTTCTTCTCCATAGGTACCTACTACGCTTTGGAATGGGCAACTAGCTTCGTCTTTCTGACAGACCGACCCCTTGACAATTCAAAAGTGCCTGAGCATATAAATGCAAAGCTAACTAAAGCAAAAGCTTCACCATTAGAAGCTACACATGAGTATACCAAATACTCGCTCAAAAATATGTGTTTGTTCTACAAAATTTTCTTGAACATTTCATCCAGAATCTACTGTATAGTGACGTTGCAAAATAGCGAGCTGCGAATTAAACATAATTCTCGACTCGTATCTCTGAAACTTCTATTAAGAAAGAAATAACTTTAGCACTCCGAAATTAGATTCAAGAAACTAATTTACCCACAAATAGGATTGTTGTATAACTACTTATAGAACATTCAAGTGCTGCTTCTTATAGTATAACTGATTGAAATTTAAATTATTTTTTTGGAGTAAATGGTTGGTTTGGTTAAAACTTCATGTGGGCTAACTTTTATTATTTGCTTGTTCGATTCGGTTAATTATCAATGTGCTACCTACACTCGTACATACCTACTTGAATAGGGTTACGATAGATATACGTTGTATATTTCGAAGTTATTCGGAGATATTTCTTGTCTTGCTATCAATCTGTCATGAATAGCATATATTTATTGGCTTTAAAATATGGTACATGAAGGTCTTATAAATAGAACTATGATCTTGCATATTTCGCCATGGACTTGCATACGAATATTTAAAAACGACACATTAATTTGTTAAAATTATTATTCTAACAAGTCTAATAACTGTGATGAGTTCGTAACAATAATAGATAGGTATAAAAAGTAATGATTTAATATCTCAAAAACCTTTCAAACTTAGAGGCGACCTAGCTACCCATAATTTTTCCATAAAACTTACCTAGGTTTTGCTCTATAAAACCGACCAGCAAATAAAATTCTTCCCCAAAATAACAAAGCGTGGTAACCTCCAATTTCGAAACAATACAAAAGAGGAAAAACCGGGCCAGTCTCGAGATCAAACGGCCAGATACGTCGCCTTTCAATCAACCCTCGAACGCAAACCTAACATTAAAAACACTACCTAGAATTTTGAACAAATTTCACGAAGTCCTATCTAGCTGGCACCCCCATTGATCGTGAAATAAAAAGGCAGTGTTCACAAGGGGCGGAGAGACGCATTAGGCTGCGTTCAGACGGCAGACTGCGTCGCCCGCGGGTTGTGCCGTAATCAACGGGGCTTTGTACGAAGAGATGGGAATTACAGATACGCAACGGCCCTAGGCAGTGCGGGCCCGTTGTGATTGCGGCGGGCGAGTGCCGCGGTCTTTATATTTATGTCCTGGTGGTGCATGCGAATAAAAGTTTATTGGAGATAGGATAGTGGGTAGGATGCAATTGGTTGTTGTTGTTGCGTCTGGTGCTGTTTTTATTTGAGGACGCTATGGCGGTGAAAAGAACATGTATTTTGGCTGTTTTCTCCACTTCGCTGTGTCTCGTAATTCCAGCTTTATTTACATTTTTTTTAAACTTACTAAACACATCACATCATCATTTCAGCCAGGAATCAGCCACTGCTGGGTATAGCCCTCCCCTTTCTTCTGCCATACTTCCCTGTTCTGTGCGACTTTCATCCAGGTATTTCCTGCGACTTTGACAATACACACACATACCTACATGACAACACAGAGTTACGAAAGACGGGACCGTCAAGTTTCCAAAGAAAAAAATCTCGATAAGTTTCCCAGTCAAGTTACTCTCCCATGTAAACGAGGCTCCTCACATATGTTGGAACGCATTTTGTTCACACGCCTTTGCCGCCCACGTCAACGGAGAAGCTTTTGTTCTTTCCATTAGGCCCGAATGCTAACTGTGTCTGCACACACCCTTGTCGAAAACTTGCCTGATTGACGAACGGCGAGAAATCACTGTGAAGTTGAAGATGGTCAATATATTGAAGCCAATATGATGGGTTGATTTTCATCGAGAAATATATATGGGTGTTGAAATACTGTGTCTTTGGAGATATATTTATGAGATACCTTTGTAACCCTACTGTCTTATATAGGTACTCTTCTATGGCGAAAAGTAGCTAGAAAACTATAACAGTATCCTTAAAACGAACAAGTTTTTATTAATTCTAAATGAAACGATCTAGCTTTAAGAGTTAGTTGTTAGTCTGTTTACCGACACTATTCTACAGGGACAGTCAACTTGCGCAAAACGTAAAGTTCGCCGCAAAATAATCCATTCTTTAAACATCAGACACACTTGAAAAACTTATCATTATTTTATTCCTCTTGTCCATCAATAACTACACACAGTACACACTTTAAATAATCCAGTGGTAATTCTAGTGTTTATTCCTAAACGTTATTTAAAATTAAGATACGTTTAAACGTCAAAAATTTATGGTCAAACATCTTTAATCATTACATAAATTTAAGCAATAATTATAAATAAAGGGGTGTATCTACAGACATGCATTTTTGATAAACTCAGAAGCTCATCTGCGCAGAAAACTAATAATTACCCTCACAAAACAAACACCAAATTCAATACACGTCACGCCAAGTCTCATAAGTCGAACGACAATTTCAGTTATTTATAGGATACATTGACACTTATTGGTATTGTCAAGTAAGAGGCATGTTTACGGAGCCTGTGATGGATGGCGTGGCATCAGAGCCGAATCAATCTTCGTTCGTCGGGAGCGTTATCAAACAGTTAAGTCGAAAGCCATACAATGTTTGGAGAGGACATTAAAAGTTATTTTGTAAGGCTGTTGTAGCTAGTTTGTTTTTAGTAAGACTGGGGTTGTAATGGATACTTAAGATTTTTATAGTCCTGACTTCTAACAAAATGTGGCCTCTTCAGCAAATGCCCGACCTTTTTACTGTCTATACAGGGTGCCAGGGACATCGACGCGCAAACTGTAACCATGGATTCAGCACAGAGTTTAGACCCCATAGCATAGCGTGACTATACATAGCCTACAGCCTTCCTCAAGAATTAGTCTATCAAATGAAAAAAGAATATTTCAAATCCGGTAGTTCCAGAACTTACCTACTACATACAAACAAACAAACTTTTACCTCTACATAATTAGTATACACCGTTAAATTTTGATCGTTTTAATCCTTAAAAGGGGTCATTGTACTCATCATTATAAACAACTTTTACTACGGAACCAACGCTGAAATCGTGAAAAAAAAATCAATTGATCGTTGATCCATACATTCAAATTCATTCAATCAACTGATTTTTTTTTTTACTTAGAGGTTAGGGTCATTCCTAACATATAAGTTTCCTTGTAGTACTGCAATTACCAATGCAGCAGCAAAACATATTCTATGTATAATATGCGGATATTCCCTCGCCGTTGACTGCCTTTAAAGCTATTAATTATTCAGAAACACAATACCTACACATGGAAACTAGTTAAGACCAATACAACTTTAACTACACACATAAACTCACACCTTTCACCCATGGGGGTAGGCAGAAACTACAGACCGCCATCTGTTACGACACTTACATACTTACACGCCGATTGTGAGTACTACGCACCTGTCATTTTAACACTTCATACGTAAATGTATAAATAATACATTGAGAGGAAATCAGTCAATGGAAAACAAAAATGGATCCCTTCACAACTACAACGCAATTCACATGCATAGACATTGAAGCCAACAATTCAACAAGAACCATACAGATACCAATTTATGGAGTATCCATATCCCTGTAACGGTACGAAGCCAAACTAAACGCCCCTAAAAAGTTATTTCATCGCCCATTGTAACAGTATAACTAGACATAAAAGCTGAAACCACGAAAAAGCCAAAGTACCGAAATGCCCCGCGTAGGGCGGGCGCGCATTTTCCACCCGGAAGTTCGCTGGGCGGATTCGAACAGCGGATTTATGGCGCCACATCCGCTTCCGCCCCCCGCGACATACACATTATATCGATTTTCGATTCATTCATATTTTTTGTTAGTGCAACTATCCGATGTTTTTCGACTGACCATTGTATACGTACCTAAGTTTGTTTCATTGTTATCACAATGTAACTGAAATGAAATAGGAATATGGACGATAAATGTTATGTGAGCAATACCAATTAAATACATATATTAATCTAATTATCTTCGGAAATGGCGGGATGAACTGGACTCCTTTCATAAAGATTGGTCCTTGGCAGCTCTGGACAGAGAGAGGTGGAAAGAGAGTAGGGAGGCCTTTGTCCAGCAGTGGGACATTAACGGCTAATAAAAAATAAAAATAAACTAGTTTTTAAAAACATCTCAAGGGGCAATTCTCGTAATTTTATGAACGTTCACAGTCTGAGGGGCAATTCTCGTAATTTTAAGAACGTTCACAGTCTGAGGGGCAATTCTCGTAATTTTAAGAACGTTCACAGTCTGAGGGGCAATTCTCGTAATTTTAAGAACGTTCACAGTCTGATCTCAATCTCAATCTGTCAAAAATTACCTCAAATTTCCCTTTGTTGACAAGTTTTTGACATTTGTTTATCGCCAAGATGAGACTGCGACTAGATTTTTAACGTTTTAAATTACGAGAATATTGGCCTTCAGACTGTTGTTTTACGGAATTAATATTTTATAAAATTGAACGACTTTACTAAGTACTTAAGTATCATATTTATTTTAGTCATCATTTAGTCGTAGAGATAGAGAGTTACACTGACAGTCAGGCAATGTAGTTCCATGGAACGACACAATTTATCAGTAGGTACCGTACCGCATTCTCAGCGCTAAACGCGTTGCCTAGCAACATGGCTGTGAAAAGCCAACCTTACGCTAAGAAACAGGGCCGAAGGTTAAAGGTTCTGAGACCTCGGATACTACCCATTATAACAATGAATGATCCTTACATCTATTTACATCTGTCTTTCGTAGATCTTTGACAGTCGTTACGGGTAGTTAATAGCCCAAAAGTCTGACAACCAGTCTTACCAAGGGTTGCGTGTTAGTGTGTGGTACCCAGTAACTGGGTTGTGGAGGTCAGATAAGCAGTCGCTCCATGTAAAATACTGATAGTCAGCTGCATCCGGTTAGACTGAAAGCGAACCCGAACATATGTTTGAACCTAAAAAGGCTCGGCAGATTCATTGATATATCTTTAGGTACTTATTTTTCCAAAACCAATCCCGTACTTCCAAGCGTTTAACACAGTTCCTAAATGTCACACCTCATTAGCATTTTTATCATACACGTGGCTTGTTCTTATCATGCAAAGAAGCACACACCAGGAAAATACAACACATAGCTAATGCTATATTTAGTAAAAGTACATTACGTTTACCCCCGAACGCCATAACGGGCTGTTTCTCCTGTATAACCCCGAAAATCGATACGCACAATTAATTTTGGTTCAGAGATTCGTTGTTCTTCTTACGTAAATTTTGATAGTCTAAAGGAATAGAACGTTTGAGGCAACAGGCTAGAATATTGAGCCTGTAAAAAATTGGCGAGATTATTTCTCCAAAGTCTAGAGTATTTTGGCCTAAAGTGATTGGTATAGCAAAAAACGATCCCTCACGAAGAGAAGACGCCTATGTCCTAGCAGTGGGAACATTAAACGCTGATTCTGATGTTGATAGCAAAATATCACTATAGTGACGTTTCGACAACTTGAATCACCATTCAAGTAAGGATTATATACCATTGTAAGTTTTCAGCTGCCAATGCCATTTTTTTGGAACGAAGTTCCTTATCGCGCGTTGCGAAAGGGGGCTAGACGGAAAAAATTAAGACCAAAAGTTGGAACGACACTTTTTGCTGTAGTTGTAAGCCGTGCGGCGTGCGCGTATTTCTCTGTCTGTCTCTTTCTCTCTCTCTTATAGAAAGCAAGCCAGTTATACTTCGTTCCATCCGGGTGTCCCTTGACACTTCTCACGTTTTTTTTTTTGTGGATGGGAAATCATCAAATGACCCCTCTCCCGTTCTGGGTGTAGCGGAAGGGAGTGTCAGACTCTTACTGACTAAAACCCACCCGTGTTCCTTCCTTAGCCCTTTATGTTACAGGGCAGCGGTAACCCTTTCGGACGATCCCGCTGCCCTGGCAGGCTTCGGCCCTATCGGGCCCCGTCGAATGCCTTAGTTTTAAAACCCTGGGATCACTTAAAATTTCTTTTATGTGACCGTTCGCGGAATGGGCAAAACGTATAAAGGTTAGGTTAAATTCCGCGAACGGTTTTTTATAAGAAAGTATTTTGCGAGGCCAGTATAAACCAGCTGAAGCTAATTTAATCACAATTTCTATAGACAATCCACGTATTTATATATGTAAAACACCAAGTATTTCTTAACATAGACCCCACGTACATTCCCAAACACTCCATAGCTACCCTTAAAACCCAGCAAACACAAAGGCATATTAATTAACAATTGAATAACGCCACAAAGGCCAACGAGTTCCACAAAACGACCGCATTAAGAATAATAAATACAGTTTATTCGTAATTATTCGAGTTTATTTGAACCAGCTAATAAAATAACTGTCCAAATATCAGTCGAGGGGTTCTCTGCCTACCCTCTATTTCCCTTGGCAGTGTTTAGGAGTAAATTGTGGTAATATTTCCAATAGTAATCGGTGGTTAGCACCTGAGGTACCTCCGCCAGTTTAGAGTCGATTTTATTTTAATATTATTCCGTTCAGCCGAATGAGATACTTTAAAAGATATTGTGGGGTTACTGACAATGTATTGAATTTTTTATACGTTATAGACCTGATTTTCTTGTGTGAGTGTATTTGCTTGTTTTGAGAATCCCTTCGGGAATCCAGTAGACTGTCAGTAGACTGAATTATTTCTCGATAATAACATTGATTAAATGAAAAAAAAAGAAAAAGAACGAGCAATCAAGAATGACCTTGATTAAATGAAAAAAAATGGCGTCTTATTGTCCCAATAAAGCGTTTAGAAAACGGCTGCCACATTGAATCTATTAATAAACTACGTACACACACATAAACTCTCGCTTTCTTCCTTTGGGGGTAGGCAGGAACTACACAACGCCTCCTGCTACGATCCTTACATACTCCTTTTGGAACGTTTACGTTTATACATTCGTTCATGAATAAACTACCTCCCAGTTATTTTTTAGAAGCTGCGGTATACGTCACAGTACAGTTATAATAACGTAACATATATTCTTACGTTTTTGATACCATTGTCAAGTATTATGTTCCTTGAAAAATAAATGTAATGTATAGTCCGTTGTGTGGGATGCGAGAACTCAAGTGCCGCTCACTGTACTGGCCGCGGCCGCAATCTCTTCGATTTACTATTTTTAGCTCACCTGGTTTCTTTCTAAACGGGTTTGTATTTATAGCATAGGAGCTGCTTAAATAAACGTATGAGCTTAAAATCTACATTTATGTTTTTGTAGATTGTGTTGCCACGCAATAACAGGTGATTAACGACCACTACTACACCTTATGAACAAATGAGTACTCTATCAATATATTTAACAATCGCACAGAAAATCTATATAACGACCTCCTTACATGAAGTTTCTGTAGGCGGTTATGATTACTGCCAGCATCGCAAAATAGGTCAATGTCAAACACAAAGTTAGCTCAAGTGTCTTATTGACTGACAATTGTACCTAAAAACAATGTAGCATGGCGACACAGAAATTGTTAATAATAGGTGCATAACCTATCTAGATATAAACCGACCTCCCAAAATATACAAAACAACAACAAAAATAAAATGCAGTTCAACCCTCCACTGCAAGATCAGAGCACTCACAAGCACAACACAGTCACTTAAAAACCGTTCCCGCATTCATCTGCTTTCAGCTTTATATCGCGATGCGATCGGTTGCATTGACCCAAATGAGCAGGCATTTGGCGACACGCCCGCTACCGCATGTGCCCGAACCGCGGAGGGTTATGCGATACTTTCGAATGGAGTGCCATCCATAGACGGGTATGATAGCTGTTTCGATAGTAATTGGAGTTGCGGTGGAGCAATAGATCGTGATATGGGAAAATTGTTGTGTGTATTTTTCTGTTCTTAATGTTGCTGAATACTATCTAGTGGTTGTATATTCAAATTTTAATTATGTTTCAAATTGACGTTATTCCAAGTTAAACAAATATCAACTTTATTTTAACAGTAATTAAGTTGATTTCAGAGTTAATCACAATTGAAAAAGTTATAAAAATGTTTGAAGTTGTAGCGTAAACTGAACTTTATTGTGTAGGTATTAAAGTTATTTTTCCATAAACTCGTATTTGTTTACATTTTTGGCAAATATGTCGCGACATTAGATTAGCTATTCTATGGTGGTATTTACTTTGGTACATTTTGAAAGAAAAAAATGTGTTACGACAGAGGTCATATTGAACGGAGTTATTGTTGTGTTTTCAAAGAGAACCTTGTAGTCCAGACATTTTTCATAAGTTCTTTAAAAATAGATAACGGTCTACCAAATGGCAATGACAGCGCAATTAGGTTTGTACCTATGTTGTAGAAAACTACAAGTTACTTAACATTAATAGTAAATAAGTAATTTTATTTACTTAGGGCTGATTTGCAATAGTCAAATAAGTTCTATCTAATAGAATAATGAATTAATTATTGACATTTGACAGCTTTTGTATAGAAAATATATCAAACTGTCATTTTCGTTCTTCAGATAAAAGTTATCTGTCTATTTAAAAATCAGCTCTAAGCGATATGTACCTATCTATCTTATGTAAACACTACATCCTCCATAAACTCGCCAAATATAAGAAAAAAACATGTAAGGCGTACATTTTTATGAGATGGTCGAACCTGGACCTAAAACTATAAATATCTTGTAATGTATTCAGCAGTTTATTTAGTAAGAGACGTTTATAACTTGGTATATGCTTCAAACTAGGGTTTATCACACGGTTGTACCCACACCTAAAGTAAAGTAAATTTAGCAAAAATTTTTGCAATCTCCACGCTGCATATACATTACATTACTAAAAATATACACCAGCTAAATAATTCGTCGAAATTATGCATCTAAAGAACCTATCTTGTGAGGTCAGTTGGTTTCACTACGCTTAGCATACAATCTGGTTTTGCATTTTACATTGCAGAGACTGAAAAAACTAATGATGTTAAAACCCACGACTAAGCATTTGAGCATTTGGATTTAGGACGAAAATAAATGAAGAATAGCAAAAATCGGGGCTTGATAAAATCTTTTATAAACGAAAAGAAAAATTTCGTGTAAAAAATCTCGTAGTCAAGTTTCGTAGCAGAAACTTCGTAGCTCTACGGCGTAGGCGAAATGCCGTAGACATTTCGTAGCTACGCCAACAAAATGTCATAGGCAAGGCATCACAAACGCGTTCCGAAACGTTGCAGGCGTTCCTAATTCTGTATACAATGTGTATTTGATGAGATATCGTAGTCAAGTTATTGTGGGAATCTGCTATAAGCAATCCGACAGCTAGGGCATGAACTTAGAAATCAATTTATGTATTAGGTAGTATGATTTTTTCATGAGAACACCAAAGGAATAAAACATTAATCAGCACACTCTAACAACACGCATCATAAAAAACAGTAAACACGTACCGACAGCCAAAGGAATACATAATTAAATTCATTAAATCACTGGCAGGCACAGAATGCGTAATGAAAAACACTGAACCATCGGAACGGCGATCACGTCACATAAATCGAACTATTTTTATTGGCAACTGGCTAGCGTTGGCAAAAAACGGGTATGCCGACTATTTGATTGCTGAAGTATGTCCATATTTTTTGCCAACGTTTTATGTTTTGCAGCGCCATCTGACGGGCGACGTATAAGTCGTGCGCAGATGTCGCCCCGAATGACCCAAACTAATAAATGAGAAGGCCCTGCGGGAAATTAAAAATAGTTTGGCGCAAATCAACGCTTGAGGGTTGAATATTGAACTATAACTTTGTTGGCTCTCATTGTTTTTATGATCGAACTCGCATCGGAAGGGTGTATAAGTTTTCAATTAAATTCCTTACGTTGCCATCCGTGTAGGTAACTACGTATTGTGGATTATTAAATTTCTATCTAAATATGATTTTACCCCGAAACGGGGAGTGATCTCCCAAATTGACATAAAATTACATGATTTGAATAGCAAATGAGATAATATCGATTGGTTGTTACTTGTTTACATATATAACAGTGCGACGGTTCAACTCATGGACATGTTTATTTATTTAAATGGAGAGAATCACAAATGAGAAGATTCAATTCAATTGATTAAATTTTTTTATGAGTTGGGAAAAGATAAAGATGGAACCAATTCATAAAAACGGTTTCTTTTTCAAGTAATTCGATACATAGGTACAGACGCCAGCACATCAAGCTACCTGAAACTGTCAAATTTTCCCAATCAACCTTGAACCTTAATGCTATAGAGATAAAGTTGAAAATCTATTACAGAAATTTGAAAGGTTGTAGTAGGTTGATGTGCTGGCGTCTGTACATTCCATCGTCTGGATACATATAGGGTGGCAGGGACATCGACGCGCAAATTATAACCATGGATTCAGCACATGAGTTTAGACCCCATAGCTTTGAAACTTTTAGTCGGTTATTAAAAAAAAAATATTGCTGTTCCATACATTTTGACCGCGTAGGTATTGCACTTTTCTATGAAACAGAAGATTTTTTTTTGATAACCGACGAAAAATTTCAACTAGGTCTAAACTCATGTGCTGAATCCATGTTTACAGTTTTGCGCGTCGATGTCCCTGACACCCTGTATTTTATTACGTACCGGTACAGTCGCGAACGTTACAAACAGCAACTTTGTTCCATTATTGGCACTTCCAATCAACTTTCGTCGCCTTTACCTGCACAAGTTGCAAACAACAGTTAGTTCACAAAACTTATGTTCCCATACAAAACCGAATATTTTTGTCGCAATATTTTGCAAAAATAGTACAAAGTGAATGGATGTGAACGTAAATGAAAAGTTGCACAACTTCAAAACATTTTTGAGCGCTTGTTCTGATTTACAATAAGATATTTCTTCGAGTTTTCATAAAGGCAAAGTGGGTAGTGCCCATATTTTTATGTTTTATGGGTATTTTTATATCTCGTGCCACAGGCAAACAATGGAGGTTTTAGTACTAGCTTTGGCAATCAGTAAGCTTTACTGTTATACGAATATTCTAAAGGTTTCCAATTTTTATATTAAATCTATGAACAAGAATAACTTCGATAAAAATGATAGCGTAGTTCGATAGCTAGTTGAAATATTTGAAAAGTTTCGCATTTAAAGTACCATTTATACTGCATTCTCATAAATCTTTTCAGTTTTTTCAAGGGTTTGTAATGGACCAAATTTTGCAGCTATTGTTTTTAGATATAACGTCATATTCTTATTCATATTTTACCTTATAAAAGTGACTGTTATCGTCATGCTTCCCTTGCGAAGCATGTGTGGTGTGACTATGAATGATTGGCTGAGGGATGATGTCATAAGGCAACGGTGTGGTTCAAAAGAAGATGTAGTGACGAAGATAGAAAAGAGTATGCTTAGATAGTTTGTTCATGTTGAGAGGATGAATGAAAGGAGACTAACAAAAAGTTTTACAAGACAGATGTCAGTGGAAACGCCGCGAGGGAACACCCTACGAGGACATAATGACCTTATTGGTGTTTTTCTTAAGAAAGGTTAGGTGCGTAGTACTCGCAACCGGCGTGCGCGTATGACCAGATATATGAATGTAAACTAGGCAAAAGGTATTCTGCAGTTTCTGCCTAACCCCATGGGAAAAAGGCGTGAGTTTCCGTGTTATCGTCAGTAATGAAGCACACTTACCAAAAAGACACCTCGCCTGTTAAAAACATTTCCAAACTGTTTAAAAAAATGTCTCGCAATAATAACAAGCAATGGAATCACTTACGGCCCCATTTCGCAGGCTATATAGCCTTTTAAATAAACTGTCCAGGAAGTTTCCACGGAAATACTCTTTTCGCTGACATTATCGAGTCCAACTTCCCATCTATCGGACTTCACAATCAAAATATGAATATTTATTCGATGCCGAAATTAACTCGATCGCCCTTCATTTCGTTCATTTTCGTTCATTCGATGCTTATTGCCACAGAGATCAATAGAGTACAAATTATTGGAAAAATGTGGCGTTTTTAATTGGTATTTTTATTAAGTTTTCGAATCATGTTTTGGTTTACTTTATTTATCTAAGTTTTAATTTTAAAATCACAAATTTTTCGGACATCTTCTAATTGCTTTTCGGTTTGTAATATATGCCTATTTCATTATAAAACAAGGCCTGTTTGTATATCCATCCTAACATAAATTTTAATACATGTTATCTTCAAAAAATCCAATATGCCACAACCATAACCGACTCATAAAGTATTTCCTTAATATTTTCGTGTAGGATACATGAATTTGATACAGAAGTTAAACATTATTAATTAGCAATTTTACGACCGACCTCGCCATGTAGAAGTTGAGAAAACCGCTTCGTAAACCTTCTATGTGCAGTTAAGATTATCCTTTACACACACTCATATTATTTGGATATTCTTAGATATTGTTAACTAGCAAACAATTTATTTACTTTATTTAGAACTAGCTTTTTCCAGCGGCTTCGCCCACTTGGTTGTCGGAAATTATCTCACGGGAACGTACTACGGAGATAAAAACTATTTCATGTATTAATCCAGTCCATAAATACATGTTTGCCAGATTTCATCCAGACCCGTTCAACCGTTTTGGCGTGATTACCAAAGTAACAAATATCTAACCATACAAACTTTCACATCTATATCTATACTTATAATAAATCTGTAGAAGTGAAAATTCTGTACATTGAAAATATCAAAAAAATAAATGGCAGGGGGTGTTACTAGACCGAGACCGAAACCAAAAATGTGATTAAAATTTTTTTTGTCTGTCTGTCTGTCGGTCTGTCTGTCTGTCTGTCTGTTTGTTCAGGCATCACGCAAAAACTACCGGTTCGATTACGATGAAACTTGGTATAATTATTCTTTAATATCCTGGGCACCACACTGGGTACTTTTTATGCGCGAAAAGTATATACAATAAAAAACAAACTTAATTTTGCGGTTCGATCCCTAGACCCGATTACTGTACCAACCGCAAATAATAAGTTTGTCGTAGGTTAGGTCACCCGCAGTGGAGTTCATTTTTATTCCTTTTAGTTTTTCGAGTTATTTAGGTTTATTTTTATATAAGTCGTAGTATAGATTTTAATTTTAAAGTATAGGTAGTGTATTTGATAGTGTACGTAGTGACCGTAGGTTATTTTATAATACTGTTAGGTAGGAGTAGTCATTCGTATAGATATTAGTTTTTAGGGATTTTGCTTATTTATTGAGTTTAGATTAGTTATCATTAGAAATAGGTTTATTTAGGTAGGTAGGTATTTAATTTTCTGTTATTGAGTTTTTTTTGTTACATTAGGTATTGTAAAGATATCATATAGGTACCCTCTTAATCACCACTAATGAGACAAAATTGGTTTTCTATTATAATTAGCCACAAAGGGCCCGCGAGATAGATGGCATTCTGGGGAAGCACATAAATACCTACATTTTATCCTGTTAGCACGTTCCCGTGGGTAAATTTCCGACATCCACGCGGGCGAAGCCGCGGGCAGAAGCTAGTTTATAATATTAGTATGAATAGTAGGATAATAGAATTAAGTGTTGAAATTAAGACAGCAGCCATTTATGTCTAGAGACCTCATTCGTTCGATAAAGAGACAATAAAAATCAAAAAGAACAAAACACAAAGCCAGTAAAGTAAAGACTTGCGTAGAACTGCACCCTAATTGCGTAACACACAATCAATCGGAATCAGAATCATTTTGAAGCAAATTGCTAATCCATTGTTTCATAAGTTCGAAAAATTTGTCTGCCCAACACGTAAATAACGCAATGAATGTTGTTGAACTGTCAAAATGAAACCGATTCCGATTGATCTTGTGTTACGCAATTAGGCTGCTGTTCTTAATAATATGAGACTAATTTCTTCTTCATACATGACACCTTATTTCATTTAGGGCTGATTTTTCAATCGACTTCGCAGAATAAAATTGATATCTGACAGATTTTGTATGGAAAACTGTCAAAAATTCAAAACTATTCCTCGGATAAAATATTATCAGAATGTTTATAAACAGACACGTTATCAATCTTACTTTCACTCGACGTTACATGCGCCAAATCTAAAATACATAAACACAATGTGTAATCTACACCTTACACAGAAACACCCCTTGCACCGCACCTACGTACATACAAGTACCTACGTAGGTACTTAAGAATGGCGGATAATATTTATTTACACAAATAAATCGCGTCGTCAAGCAGCGCGGCGTCTGCGAAGATCGTGTGCAGGAAATTAAAATCAGCAGCAGGTGGGAATAATGAGATTCCCATTACTCACACCCCGCTCGCCTGTACAAGTTTCCTTGCTAAATTAACGCTATAATCTAGGATATCTTGGCGGAAATCTGAGAGCAAACATTTTGCGGTGAAGTCTTGATGGAAGTTTTTTTATTTTTGGGCTTTTTGGCCCCGTCTTTAGCAACCCTTCTTTGTCATAAGGGTTAGAGTATCTATTGAACTGTTTTATGAGTATAAACTGCTGACTGATGTGTCAGCCTTATCAGGGAAAGTACAGTTTACGGATTTAAGGCTTTTCTCTTACATTTTATACTTTCCAATCCCGCCATCACTATATGGCCTTCACTAATGGACTTGGAAAGTACCTACAGTTTATTTCTGGCTATGTACAGCACACGGGTTATTCAGGATTTCGTGAGGATTTCCATTCCATCTTTATTTGATTTATAAACTTGTGTGGGTAGACAAGTCGCGAACACTCTTCACTGTTTGACTCAACAAGTTAAAACACATCTAAAAAGTAGTTAGTTAGAACAAATAGGAATATTGTGGGTAACATATTTTGGTAAGTAAGTGTCAAGTTATTCTTCATTTGGGACTTCAATATCCTTTGACACCCACACAATGATTATAAATCATAAATACAATCTAACACTAAAATATACATAATGCACAAGTATTACTAGTATAAAGGTAAAACAAAAAGGGGATCTCAATGGGCATCAAAAGGTTCGTCCGCATAGCTTTTAGTGGGAAGAGTGCCCAAAAAGCTGGCAGTGATGCCCATTGGATGACAATGCTGATTCTTTGACCTAAAAATAAATTAGATGATTACATCATATACTTTTCAATTTCTTAATACTTATGTGGCTGACAAAATGAACTAGAAATTTAATACCAAAAGACCAGTATTCTATTATGTATTATTTTTTGTCTCCTTTGCTCTATCACACGCTGTCTACATCTCTGTATCTATTGTCCTATCTCAGGTATGCTGGAAGAGATTTCTTATGAAATAAGCATCACCTCTGTACCTATTTTTTCTGTTCTGTTCTTCAATGTCTGTTTATATGTGTGTACATAAATGGTAAAATAAATAAATAAA
Organism: Apamea sordens; assembly: GCA_945859715.1. Taxonomy (NCBI): domain Eukaryota; kingdom Metazoa; phylum Arthropoda; class Insecta; order Lepidoptera; family Noctuidae; genus Apamea; species Apamea sordens. Next base: position 12,706,316 of record OX244002.1, read on the forward strand.
TATTTATGTTGATACGCAAACGGTGTGCGTCGATGTTGCGGCAATTTCGGGGTATCCCGAACAGTATTTTAGCTACACTAGCGGACAAGGTTGACGGACCTTTTATAAAACTCTGGGCTGCCAGTCATGTGCGTGCACATGTTCATGTAGCCAATTAGTGTATTTTTAAGTTATTGTTATTTGTTATTTACTAACATAGGATAAGTTGATACTAACTCTATATGGATCCACTGGTCTGAAATAAAAAGTTTGAATTTGAATACATACTCGTAGACACTATAACAAATCTAGTACTCGTGTAAACCGTATATTAAAGTTTCAATCCTATTGCACGACATTTTATTAAAATATACACGTTAATGCGACAATCTAAAACGCTTAAGCGCGTTTAACTGCGTATATTCTCAGATCAAAGGGCAAGTGAGTCGGCGCGCACAACTCGCAGAGCGAGTTGATCGCGCCGACGCTCGATGCGCTCGCTATACTCGTGATAATTCTCGGCGAAGATGCAGGAATCCTGCGTTACGGTACGTGCATTACTGCATAATGTCACGCTAGCAATATGTTTAGCTTACGTTGCATGACGGCCATTAGGTGACGGCTTTGCAATATTAAGGCCGTTTGTTGGAAGACTTAGGCTGACCTAAATGAAGGCCAATTGGTTTATTCATTGTAATGTTAAGCAGAACGGTTGATTGGTATTCGTGTCTCGGGCCATGGATATAACGATGTAACTCGTACAAGTATGAGCTGGTCAGTAGGTAATTACTATTGGAAACAATATACAAATACAGTCGATGGTTTAGAGATCAATTTAATCCGAGACACAGACTTTTTAACCTATCTAGAAGATACGAAATGGGGATCAATTTCATATATTTTTGATATTTTATGGAGAGGAAAAGAAGATACTTTTCCTCTGTTTTATTCTACCCTAGCTAGCCCTACAAATTGTTATTGACTAACTTCCGCCCGCGGCTTTGCCCGCATGGTATGTCAATATAAAGTAGCCTGTATCCTTCTCCAAAGTCCAAAGTATCCCTATACCAAATTTCATCAAAATCGATCCAGCCGACAGACAGACAGACAAAATAAAAAAACCTTCACATGCATTTAGAAAAAGCTGTTATTTTGACATTACAAACAGAAACTTCAATTTTATTTACTTGTATATATAGATAAATATCTAATCTAACTAGTCTGTATTGTCCCACCTAGGTCCCCTTTTCCACACAAAAATTTTAAAAAATCCAGATAAATATACCAGAATTATTTTCTCCAATGGAAAACCCACGTCTCAACACACGCTAAAGGTGTCTCCACATAACAGCATTAGTCGCGCGGCACTAAGAGGAACAGCGTCTCGCGTCACCTTCACATTTTCTAACAACGTTACTTTAATGTATCGCGTTAAGCCGAGTGACGATGTTAGGCCTTGTAACTGGTTTGCATAGATTGCTACCTGCATGAGGTGTATTGAATCTTGTGGTTATTAAAGATTGCGTATTTTTTTGTACAGGGAACATACAGGGTCAGATAAAATTAGCTAGCGAAACTCCGCAAACGTAACGCGCAACGCAACGCAACGCAACGTATTGACATCTAAACATGATAACACAAAAAAAACGACCGGTAGACCCAGCTGCAGGATACCTGCGGTCGTTTACCCCCAATAATCTCTTTAGATATCGATAGGTCCGTGGAATTTCACTAGGTAATTTAATTTGATCCCATTCAATATTCAATACACCTCATTAGCAATCTAAACATTAAAGTAAGCATGAAAAGCACAAAAGTTCCTTATACAGAATGGATTTCTGAGATGGGACAGTAAGGACAGGTACCTTAACCGTAGTCGCTACAAGAAAACCGTTTTAGGAGACTATCCCTAACTTTTCGAGACATTTTGATCTGCATTCACAGATTTTGAAAAAAATGTACAGTCAGCAAGAAAATAGACAGTTTTCACAAAAACTTTTGTACAGCAAAAGTGAGCACTGAGGATTTTTGAAGATGCATCCTCTACAGGGTTTAAATAGGGAATGAAAGTTTGTATGGAACTTTGTCATTTTTACAATGGAAAATCCCATCGGGCACATGGCTTGTTCCACTATAAAGTCAATATTTCAATGCTTTTAAATAGCAATAGATCACTCTCGGCATTTACTGGGTTGCGTGCCTATCCCGCCTTCTATTGGACATGCGTCGGCCGTTTGCAAGGCTGACTGACAGTCAGTGACGTATGATTTAGACAGCGCTTCGCATATTCCGGCTTTGATGCTCTCGAGCCTCGCTGGGGGGAACATTGGGTAAACTATGTCTATGTATGGCATGCAAATGTTTTTAGTGTGTCGTGTGTCGGAAACTATCCCACGGAAACGTAACGTAGGCTAGTTTTTGTAATGCACATCACAAAAAGTAGCATATGCTCTTCCCCAGGGTGCTATCTATTTGGCAAGGTTTTTCCTTTCCAAATTTAATCAAAATCTGTTCCGTGGTTTAGGCGTGAAAAGGTAACACAGACAGAGATACTTTCGAAAGTATAAAATTCTATATTAGTATGGATATGAATCAAAACGGTGAAGGAAAACATCCTGAAGAAACCGGCATGTTCTAGAACAAAAATTCGAAGACATGTGACATCTACCAACCCGCACTGGGCCGCGTGGTGGATTACAGCCCACTCCCTCTCACAGAGAGGAGGCCTGTGTCCCAGCATTGGGAACTTTATAGGCTGAGTATGAGATGGATATGGATACTGTAAAGGTTTTATGGATGTCACAGAAAAGTGTGTGTTTTTGCTTTACTTAAGAACGAAAAATAAAAACACATCTCTTTTCAGAGTCGGTAACGACAAGTCGTTTTCTAATCGTTGAAGTTAGTTGTCAGTAATGCCAATAGAATATACTCGTAATCACCGCTCAAAATGGTGCCAGAAATCCTGTACCGTAACATCAAACTGCAAAGCCTTACTCGCTTAACCCAAGCTCCTTGAACTAAGCTATCTAACATGCAACATTACCATAAGCGGTGTGCTATCGTAAAAATATGCAAACGCCAGAATTACACATTAAATATTCGTCTCCGACTGTACTTGGAAGATAGTGGGCCATAGTGGAGCTTGCGTTTACACTACTGTAAAATATTACGGGCTCAAGTCTTGTCTCATGGATTATGCAATACTGCACGTTAATAAAGCAAGATAACAGGTGAATGCGACACGGTTCTAAGTGCGCTTTTGTTGTACCTGCATCTGGGGTTATGGTACTTTGTCGAATTTAAATTTTCGAGTGTGAGTGGAAGATTTTAGTGTAGGTGTGTGCTAAGCCTAAGTGTAATTTACATTTACGTATTAGTTTGTATGTGTAGGTCCTTATTCAAAGATTCCTAACAAAGACGTGTTGTTTTTGATTTTGTTGTTCAGCTTGGACGCAAGAAAATTCTGAAGGTGTGATTTTTTCGAGGGATTTCAATCATCCCAATAATAAGAATGATTTTAGAATGGCAGAAGTGCCTCAATAGGTACTCACAAAGTAACATCGAAAACTTCATGTCATAAACTTAAACTCAAAGAATTTATTTCAATTAAACCATTTACATCCATAAACCATACCAAAACCACACCACCATTCAATCAACCAATCATTTTTTTCTTTTGAACTGTCAAAGGATCATTCAAAAAGATGAAGCTAGTTGCCCTTTCGAAAACGTAGTACGTTGCTATGGAGAAGAACATGCAAGAAACTCCATGGATAACCTTTTAATAACTATCCCTGAGTGTTTCTCACAAACATGAACTTTTAAAACTGTCCCCATCTCCTACTACACTTAACCAACAAGACTCGAAATGAAATGAAATTCTTTATTCTGTATATTATATATATCGGAATCACTTTTACAAGATATTATGAAAAAAAAAATAAGCTAGATAAGGTCGACGTTTCCTATCTAGTCAGATAGGAAACGTCGATCTTATCTAGCCTATTTTTTTTTTACTCTGAGAAGAAAGGCCGAAACAAACTCAGAGGTCACAGTCTCTTTTAAAGCCCAGACATAATCTTGGTCAGATCATGTAAAGACCATGTAGATTGATGTCTGAAATGGTCTTTTGAAGTAAGTACCACACAGATTTGAGTTGTCCAGTCCAGTCAGTGCAAGCATTTGTCAGCTCACGACAAACACCATCCGATACCAACTAATTAATTTGTCCTATCGACCCACCTGTATAAAACCTATACGGAATCACGGAGCAACGATCACAGTACAAAGCTTGCAACAGTTGCAGCAAGCGATACAGACAAAATGAGTCTAGGAACGAATTAAAGGAGGTATTCCGTGTACGTTAGCGAGAAATTCGATGGATAAAGACTGCAATTAAAATGGTTAGTGACTTGAAAGGAATCGGATGGCCTTATTAGGTATCGATGGTAGAGGTTATTGAGATGGTAAAGATATGGTTAATGTTTATATTTTACATTTAAGGAGATAATGGTTGGTGATACAACATAATTTAAAGTATATTGGAAGGTTATGATGACCATTTCCAAGTTATTGATGACTTACTGTTGTGACTCTTGTACCTATTTTCGTCAATAATGAATCGTAGTTTTGATAGCATTTGGTCATGTTTTTCGTCTTTTATACCTTTTTCGAGTAGACAAAGATATTTATTCGTCGGATATGATAGGTACAAAGTTGGTTAGTAGAGTTATGTTTAGGACACATCCGCCACAGCGCATCATCAAGAAAACACAAGAACATCTAACCTCAAGGAAAATGTATTTATTATCTAGGTAACCGAAATATTTACATAATCCACCGACTTCCGAAATTAAAGTTATTATTCACTTTGTGTGTCGTTTTTGGAAGTCGGTTGTTTTTTTTTTTTGCAAAAAAAGTTTTTTATGTGTCATGTAAAAAGCTAACAGTTTTATAATAATAATATTTACAAGTATATAAAAAGGAGGGGAAATGATCAAAGGGCATCAAAAAATTCGTCCGCATCACAGTCAATAGGAAACGTGCCCAAAAGGCTGGCTGGCCGGCGTTGTATGGCAATGTTGATTCTTTGGCCAAAAAATAGGCCAGCCCTCTGGTCACGTAAAGAGTCGACTAACCGCTAGGCGATGTCTCGAAATACTAAATGGGCACTTGGACCCTAGTGTTTCAACTCCAAACGACTCGAACATATAAGTTCCAAAGAGATAGGAAAGTTAAACAAACAAATCCGCAAGTATCCTACTTAAAAAAATTCCCCAGTACACTTGCAAACATAAAGAAACGTCCACTTAAACTATTCCCATAATAGGTCCGCAGGCTAGTCCGCTGGCCGGAACAAAATAAGTAAGTACACAAGATTAATTGTCCCAAGCGGACAGCAACGGAAGCGCAACCACCGTACCGCCGCCATTTTGTGCAGATAACACCGGTGTACACTGTCGAAATGTAGTGCCTGTCGATGCGGCTAACGTCTTTGTTGAACTGGCCTTATTTAGGGTCCGGTTCTTGGTTATAATTATTTATAAACATTGTTTAAATTTAAGAGAAGTTTAAACGTCAAAAAGGTTTATTAAAAAGATTATATTTATTTATTAGGCTTTCCAACAATGAGTACACTGTATGGTTAAACATCATAATTGCTTAACTTTAGGAAACGTTTATAAATAAACCCCTTAGTGCTTAGTAGTGTTTTTTCAAGGGCTAATTATGCTGTGGGTTTTCGTGACGGTTGAGTAGCCGTAGTTATTATGTCATAACGAAGTTGTTATGTGCTACTTATAACTCACAAAAGGTACAACAAGATACTTTAAGCTAGTATCTAGTTTTTCGTATAGAAATACTTAGAAAAAAGTTGATTCAGTAGTGTTAATCTCATCAGAGCACCAAACCGGAGCCGACCGCCGCTCGACTATAATCGCTTCGATCTCTATCAATCCTTACGCGAACAAAATGCATCGTCATTCTTTGCATCTAACTTGTCCCTCAAAGTAGTCAACTTTATCGCTATCCGAACTTAGTCCACATATCACACCCGGGCTTACAGGGGATCAGTGCTAATCAGAATCCCCGCTTGGAAGGCTTATTCGTCGCCACAGTATAAGCAGTGTAAAAAGATCGCTAAAACAAGATAAGGCTTGGTGACAACTTGTGTAACTCGACAACCCTGCTAGTGACGGCCCTGCGAATGACAGCCCCCCCCCCCCCCTACCGCAACCCGCCTCAGCGCCCCCCCTGAGCCTCGCAAACCACTTTGCACCGTCCGATACTATCTTTTACAATGCATTTTCCTTAGAATATAAATTTATTCGCATCCCATTGAGATATCGAGAAGTCTCCGAGTTTAAAATCCGTCCGATTTCAAAGTTTATCCTTTGAAGTCTTGGGTGGAATTATTTTCATTGAGGAACTTATAGGAGTTTGAGTAGCCTGTGAACTTGAAAACTTGAAATTTTTGGATGTCTCAATTTATGTTTGTGTTAAAGCAGCGAGATGGAACTAAAAGGTATTTGGCACGTGCCTCGTTACGTGGGCTTAGTCCTAGTCTCTATTCTGTTTAATTCGTTGATTCCCAACTTTCTCCGAGTTTATTCATCTCCAACCAGTTTTAATCTTGTGAAAGGATTACGAATAAAAGTTTAGAGTTTTAGAGATTTTCAGATGAACATACATAAGCTTCGGAATTAGCCAGAAATTATTCATGCATGATAATTTAAGTTTCACACATTAGTGGGGCAGGCTACAATCCTTGCAAACGAGGAGTTTCAAAGACATAAGAATCATCAGTCAGCACTAATTATACGTACTTAGTACAATATCCTAAGTTCTGTGCTCGTTGCATATTCTTGCACACATTTTCCGATTTAAAGCAAAACATCTTTTCTTTTCGAATGCCTCGTTGGTTTAGTAGTCGCAGCAAGCGTTACTGCTGAGCATGTGGTCCTGGGTTCTACTCCCAGATCGGGGAACTATTTTGAGGTCGGCTTCCAGTCTAACAGGATGCTGCTGAATACAGTATTTCACTTGGAGCTACTACCTTTCTGACCTCCACTATCTAGTTACCGGGCAACACGATAACCCTTGGTAAGACTATTTGTCAAACTTTCTGGCTCCTAACTACCCCGTAACGAAGTTTTTACGCAATGTCAATATTTTTGTATAAATATGCTTACGAAGTAAAATAAACCTCATATTCATATACTATACATTTAAATCTTTATAAATCTCTTCTGTATTTGTGTTCTCTTAAATACGTTTAACGAACGTTGTTCGTTGTTTCGAACAAACATTTCCCTTAACAGAATTACTGAAGCCTGAAGTAGAAATTGGCACATTGCTGAGAAGACTTTTATTTTGAATCCTGCTTCAAACAAAAACTTTTGAAGTCGACTGTAGTTTTAACGGAATACAATTTCGGTTACAAAAGGTGAAGTTTCGGATTATTGAAATTTTCTGATGGACGTTAAATAGGATTTCAGTTTCAATAAACTCAAAGTACATGATATAAATTAAAGAAGTTTATTTACCACTCATGCAACTGTAAAAGCTAAAAATAATAAACTAAACGTGACACACCACCGGAAAATGAAATAATAGTTACTCATACACAAGAAAATTAACACACGGCCACCATCTTTTATTTCACTCACAATATGGTATATTTCATCGAGTAAGAAAGAGACAAGTGGAACATCCCAGCTCTCATGTTCCGTGTAATTATTCATGAAGTCTGCGACAGCGTATGCTTTTTTATATACTTTTCAACACTCGTCCTAGTGAATGGGTTAATCAAGTCATGCTCGTATTGTATGCTCTTTTCAGGATATGTTCATTTCTGGAACTCGTTTGTCGGTTTTTCATAATTATTTTGAAGGATTTTGTGAAAACTCTGTTGTAAACCTTTTAAACCAGCTGGTACGTAATACATGGAACAAGTTCATCAGAGTGGCAATTCTCGTAATTTTAAGAACGTTCACAGTCTGGGCCCGAATTCCCGTAATATAAAACGTTCAAAATCTAGTCGCAGTCTCATCTCGGCGACAAACAAATGTCAAAAACTTGTCAAAATGTAGGGAAATTAGACGTATTTTTGACAGATTGAGACTGAGATCAGACTGTGAACGTTCTTAAAATTACGAGAATTACCCCGCTGATATCAGACTAAATCTGTCAAAAATACCTCTAATTTCCCTAAATTTTTTCAAAGTTTATGACATTGAAACTTCTGAAATGTTACATTTGATTAATACGATTCTATTAGGTGTCTTTGATTATAAATAACATTATATGGACGAGGGTCTGATAGACATCAAATTCAGAGTCAATCATCTGTATAAATTGATAAAGGCGTTACACAATACCATACTATGGAGCGATATGACAGCAGTGGTGGCCCAGTAATAATAGCTCCGACTACGAGTTGTAGGTCGTGGGTTCGAATCCAGGTGGGTGCTTTACTTTGTGTAAATAATTTCATCACCATTGCTCTTAAAACGGTGAAGGAAAACATCATGAGGAAACCGGCATGTCCTAGAAACAAAGATTCGAAGACATGTGACATCTACCAAACTGAGCCCGCACTTGTAAATGTAGCTCACTCTCTCTCAAAGACAGGCATACAACCTAATTACATCCAATTTCTGATATTTGTAGATCTTACAATTCAAATCTAATCTAATCTATCGCTGTTTCCAGCCAGAACCATGATAATCGCGCCCAACATTCTAAATCTCATAAACCCATGATCACACAAAAGGGATTCTTTCTTTGAAGAAGCCACCGTAATCCCTTAAGTACGAAAATATAAAAAAAAAATATAAATCATGGTCCAGCTTCCCTGCTGTCTGTCGCGTTTAATCTCCGTCACAATGAACAGGAGTATCGTAAATCATCGCGCTATCGAAGACGGTTATAAAATATTGAAAATGCTCAGTTTCAGTCATTCATCTTTGGTATTATGTACATCGCTTAATGGACTTGAGAGCCAAATATTTGGAGAGTTCGAATTGATGTATGGGGAGAAGAGTTGACTGGTGTGTTTAAGTATTGGAAACATTTCTGGTTGAAATGATGCATCGTTCTTGTTGCAACAGCACTGTTCTTGTTGAAAATATTACTAGTGTTATTCAATTAAGTAAAGATTCAGCTGATACAAAAGTTATTTTTGCTTCTTGCATTCAAAAGCCAATGAAAGCATTGTCTGACAACGTGAGCTTTCGGCATTTCTAAATGGTTAATTGGGAGTGTTATCATAATTAACCATTTATAAATTGACACTCATGAAATATCAGTATCGATACTTAGTAGAAAACAAAGTGGCGTTTTCTCTGACCAAGATTATATCTGGACTTAAGAGACTGTGACCTCTGAGTTTGTTTCGGCCTTTCTTCTCAGAGTAGTCAGATAGAAAACGCCGATCCCATCTAGTTTTTTAAAATATGATTGACGTGTAAAAGTCTTTGGGCAAACCTAGTTACAGAAATAACATCATTTATAATTTATGTCAGTCACCTCTTGAGATCTTCTAAACTACAAAATGGTTTAAAGTGCCTGTAAATGGTTTAATTGAAATAAATGATTTGAGTTTGAGTTTGAGTTTGAGTTTATGTCGATTTCATCATCATTCATAGCATTTATTCCGGAAGGTTTATATTTATAATCCTACTAATATTATAAATGTGAAAGTTTGTATGGATGGATGGATGTTTGTTACTATTTCACGCAAAAACTACTGAATGAAATTTGGCACACAAATGGTTTATAACTAGGATTAACATATAGGATACTTTTTATCCCGGTATTTCCACGGGATCGAAACTGATGCGGATGAAACCGCGGGGCGCCGCTAGTGCATTAATATTTAACTTAGACAGCAAGTCTACGTTAGGGCACTCACAAAGAAACACACCATCTCTGTGTGATGTGACGCACACACACTCACAAACACAGTCCACAAACTATCGCAAAACTAATCAGTTCCCAACGCAAACCCATCGACTACATTCCTAATGAGACTTGCTCGCAAAACCTATCTATCTGTCCCTTACGTCGAAACTTACGATCTCGCACCAGTCACTACCCACTACTTCTACCTAGGTAAGGCTAGGTGTGCAAGATTAATCGCCAGTGCCTCTCAGAATGGTACGGAAACGCATCCATATCTGTCCAGTGAAGACCATTCACCATTCCACGTTTCCTTAGTCCAGTAAATATGTATTCAGTTTGTGTGCCAACCAACCACTTAGGTGTAGTGTTACCAATAGCATTTGCAAAATCGATGGCCCTTCAATAGATTTTGACATGTTTAATGTTTGCGCAGCATTTGAGCACTAAAATAAGCAGATGAATAGTAGTTATTTTGTTGAGAAGATGGAAATATCTTGAGCTTTTCTCGAAGTAATTTGCGTTCTAGAATTTTACTTGATAAAATAAAAACTGTTTACCATTTTATCGAAGGAAAACTTATAAGTCAAACTACTTTTGCTTTTGCCGGTTAAAAAGCTAAAAAAAATATTAGTTTGGCTCTACAATCTAGACTCATATAATTTAAAATCAAATATCGCTTTAGTACATAAACGAAGCAAGCAGCCGAAACACACGTAAACTCGCACCTTCTCGATTCAATTAAATAACGAATTTATATTTTGAACAACAAACTCACACATAAGAACCAACACGAACTCGGGAGACAATAAACAGTAAACTTTCCCGACTATAGACAAAAATAAGAAGGTACTTTGGGAACTTGGAACACAGTCAACTCCGAGATGCTCTCGAACACCGATTAACAGACCCCATTAGATCATCTTAGGGTGATTATTATTTAAATGCAGTTCACGTTGGCAACTTCTGGAATCACCTGCAACCCTCCGACATTTGTAAGCACTTCAGGACCTTCCCCCTCCCCTCCAACGTCTTTGGAACGAGGAATAAAAGTGGCTCGTTTCTCCTGGAAGAGATTGTGATGTTTTTATGAAAAGGAAATTGCATTATTGAGAAAGTTGTCCGGAGAATATTAATTTCCGATTAGCGATCTGACTATGATTATGTTTTATGATGTTGTGCTTTTTATTGCATGGATTATGGAGGTATTATGAAACTTTCTGCAATGGGTAGGTAGAAGGGGAGGTACATTGACTTAGTGAAATCAAGATAGTTGGGTACAAAAGTTAACGCTAGTTGGAGCGATGTCGAGACTAAAAGCCAAGTGGGTTGACCTACAGAAAATCGCAGGGAAGACTTGAATGAGACTCACACATACCAGGGAATCATGGTTCATAAGGGAGGAATCGTATTCTCAGCAGTTGAGAGAACAAGGCTGAAGATGATGCTGAGTTTTATTCTAAATTGCATATAATTTAAAACATTCCAAAACTACAATTTATTCATGTTATACACGTGTATTATGTATATTATAACATCGTGTAAAATTCGTGCTCATTAACCCTTTTCGAAGTATTTCCAGCCGTAAACACAACATCTTGAACGTTGATAACATATTCTACGTTGCGACTTCCAGTTTCTTAATGCTGGCGGGGAAGCGGGGCCAGAGCGGCACGGTGCGGTGGTAGTGCACAGGAAATTAAATCAGTGCCACCTTACTTATATAATCGTGTGCCACTCGGAATTTTGCCGCTTTAAGAAAATGCGGGTCAAGTATGACCTGAATTTTTATACGGTTACACTGAATTGAACATTCCAGTGTTTTTATAGAGTTTAGGGTGTTTTACCGGTGTTTATGTGGAGGTAAAAGTTCGGCTTCCTAATTTTCTCTTTCCATAAACACCTCTGGAATTGAAATGGTTGAAGCAACTTGAGTTTACGTGGAAATAAACTCCAAGTATAAAAGCGATACTTAATTTTCCTTTTATACCCACACAAAATTTTGATTAACCTCACCTTTTCAACATGCCGAAGACACTAAAATGAGCATCTTAGAAGGCTTCCCTTCTAAGATGCTCATTAAATCCCTACAAGGTCTTACTTACGCACAAATGATTTATTTCCAATCCCTAATTTCATCAAAATTCCTCTTTAGAAGACGCTCCTCTGAACTGGAAGACCTTCGAATGTATATTTTAAGATTAATTTATCCTCAACGATCGCTTCTTTTGTGTGTTCATGGGGTGGGTGGTCCGTTTTTCCCTTACCTCTTCTTATTTGATGGCGGTACAAACTGAGCAACAATAGATTGTTGGTTTATTTTGTAGTATCATCATATAATGGAATGAAAATATAGTTCAGTAACATAGTGATACAAATACCCGATGTATCGTATTGTTATGCAGGAAGACAAAATAAAGAATTGTACAAATAAATTCAAACTCTGATTAAAGATCTGTAGCTTTCAAATATACCTACCTACAGGGCGACAGGGACATCGACGCACAACCTGTTACTATGGATTCAGTACATGATTCTGACCATGACCCCACTGCGTTGAAATTAACTGTAGGTTATTTAAAAAAAAAATTCATGCTAACAGGCTGTGCATCGATGATCCTGTCACTTAGTATATGATTAGCGAAAGCACTAGTGAATCATTTTGTGAATTTTAAGAGGACTTGTATGTAGTACTAAATCCTACAGATACAGTTTTCCCAGCTAAATAGTTATAGTAATCAAAGGACCACGGACTTGACCATAACTTCCTCAGAACTCTCAATTATACTCCATTCTTAAATAAATAAATGGTAAGGTACCCTCTCAATTTAAATTAAACAAGAAAAGCAGCACTTACCCTCCAGTAATAGACTCAAATAGAGCATAAACTTGAAACTAAGCTTTAGTTAACTTGAATAATTGCCGCTGTTGTCCAAACTTAAGCTAACTTAAGCTGGCTAGTGTGTCTGCAGGTTTACTCAGGTATTACTGCTGACATACGGACAGACAGACCGATTGGATTTGGACGAATTATGGCGCTTGACCAGTGTTTTGTGCTATAGAGACTCGAAAATATACCTTTTTTTACACCCTGTATAGGTGTCATAGTTTAAAAAAATCATCACGTCATCGTCATGATCATAAAGAACTTTTAAAATTGGAATAATTTTCAAATCGTGTATTTTTTTAGTTATTCCTTTTTGTTCTAATATAGCTACAGTTTTGCTAACTTTCAAAATCACAGTGGTCTTTATACTACTTGTAATAAGGTTGCTATTTGAATGCTGCTACTGACAACTCTGTCAAAATCACAGTGATCTTTATTCTCGTAACAATAAGGTTACTGTTGGGTTGCTGTTGTCAGAGGTAAAATAACTGTGTAAGGACTGTACGTTCCCTGCCAGGGCTGCGGGTTGTTCGAAAGAGATACCGTGGCCCTGGCATATGCAACTGAAGGAACACGGGTGGGTTTTAGTCAGTAAAAGTCTGACACTCCCTTCCGCTCCGCCCAGAGCGGGAAAGGTCATTTGATGATTACCTAAGTGAACTGTTTGTGTTCTTTATGAGAATAAATATCTTTAAACCGATGATTTCTTTCCCACACAAAAAAATAAAATAAAAATGGACTGCACGTTCGCCTGCCATCATTTCTTAGCATCAAACCAATTTCTAAAGAACACTGAAGTCAGAAGTGACTAAGGGCTGACTTTACACAAAGTCAGATATCTTTTATCCGTGGAATAAAATTGACGTATGGCAGTTCTAGTATGGAAAAACTGTGAAAATTAAAAAAAAATATTCTTAGGATAAGACTTATTCTAGGTACAAAAGTTTGGTGAAATTCGACCTTACTAGCAAAACTTTACAACACAATTACCTACTACAAGTATGTAGGTAAAATACAGACAATTGAAATACGCCACGGCAATTCGAAGCAATATTAACCACTATCATCTAACTATACCATTATTGCTATTGTTATTGACACAGTACCAGCAACACATAATCAAATAAACGTCTACCGTGCAATTTACCTAATCACTTGCTGACTCAGATACAAAGAGATACATGTATATTGTGTGTGTTTATACGTCACGACAGATCTAAGTATCTTATTGTCGTAGATACAAAATAGTTCCGTGTGACTGGCTGACAATTAAAGCTCAGTATTGAAGATATTATAATAGTACCTACATTATGATATAAGTGCGGTAAGTTGAAAATTACAGCCGAGGCGATATTGCTACAAGAAAGCAGTGGCTGTAATTATCAAAGCGCACGTATGTCATACGACGTTTTATAACATATTTGCGAGGAAATAAATAAAACTCGGACTTTTGACGACATTTTCAAATAGAAACAATACAGCGAAAAGAAAAAGCGCGCGGAATAATTTTTACTTGTTCACAAATTAGCGATGCGCGCGCATCAGTGCTTTTTTTTAAGGCAAAGGCACGAAAAACAGCCAGTAATACTAATAAAGTAAATTAATATTTTTGTGCTTTTGTTACAGATAAATGGTTCTTAATTTATTGTCAAAATTAATTAAATTAGAGACTTAAATGTTTATTTATTATATTTTATCTTCCAAAGTTAATTTTATTCATAAAATGTTGACCACTTTTCTGACATAAAAACTCTTAGCTAAGAGTTTAAAAAGTACCGTTCGTTTTAGACGGAGCATCTTGATAAGCCGTGCGTTTTACATTACAATAACGCACAAGTACGTAATGAGATACAATACGATATTGAAAAGGATCTCTCCCTTTACGAGCAAATGTGTTATAAACATATTTAGAGACTGTCTTGTTCTGGTCGAGGTCCTGGGTTCGGAACCCAGGTTGGGTAAAGTTTTATTGTGTTTTTCTATCTGGAATTTCTCAGTAGCAGCCTGGAGTCTAGATTTGTGATGTTGATGGCAACAGGCTCGCCCTCTATTACTTGGAACTTAAACATAACTGGTGAAATGTGGGTGTACTTATTGGTGCTCGTGCACTTCTGCCTAACCCTTCGGTGAATACGGGCGTGATATTATGTAATGTGTTATATTTGAAGATGTGCAATAAAGGGGGAGACACTAAATAAGGATTAACAAAACTTCATCAAACTAAGAATAGACTAGTTTCTTAAGAAAATCTAATTAGTCCGTCAGTTAGATTATCAAAAAATATTGGACCCGTATTTTTTCTTTTGTCAATTATATAAAAAATAATGAAGATATCGCCCGTTAAAGTTCCGCGTGACGTCACGCCTTGCTACACTGTCACTGTCACGACCCCGACTCCCAAATTTTGACGCGCTTTATCTTTGTAATTTTTTGTATGACTGACAATAGAAAAAATACATGTCCATTATTTTTCGATAATCTAACTGACGGACTAAATAGGTATGTAGCGGTATCTACAACGCCACATGCTAACAACGCGTCATACTGACGTCACGCAAATCCTGCATCTCGCAAGCAGAGTTTACCGCGCAGTTAGCATAGATACAATTTCCCAACATCAATCGTTGGGCAATAGCCCGCCAGACACAACACCCGTCTGGTCGGAGGATCCTCCCTCTTCTATGGAGGATGAGTGAACTTTACACCCTGTTCCTCATACCTCCAAACTGGTGACCCCGAACATGAACGTCAGCGCAGCCTTCGTGCAAACACTTCAGCGTGACGTCATCATCATCACTCCCGCAAGCTTCAGCGGCGAGTCACCCAGCCAGCCAGCATCCACGGCTTCAACGGGTATCCTGACCACCAGCATGCAGCGTCCGCGCATACCTGGTCATCACCCTCAGCCTCATCAGCAACCTTGGCACAGCACACTGCACCTTCGGCCGGTCAACAAGCAGAGCACCCTCTCCTGGTCGACACAGCAGCCAGCCTCAACCCGGCGCTGTACGACATCCGACGCACTGGAGTATAACGCAGCGCCACCCCGACTCACTGGGGACATCTCCGCAGACAGTTCCGACTCACCGTGAACTATGCGGCAACCGGTTCCGACTCACTGGAACCTCAGCTGGCCTGGCAAGCATCGCAAGATACAAGACTCAGCCCATTATCGACCTCCGGTCTCCGGAGGGGAGTGATGTAGCGGTATCTACAACGCCACATGCTAACAACGCGTCATACTGACGTCACGCAAATCCTGCATCTCGCAAGCAGAGTTTACCGCGCAGTTAGCATAGATACAATTTCCCAACATCAATCGTTGGGCAATAGCCCGCCAGACACAACACCCGTCTGGTCGGAGGATCCTCCCTTTTCTATGGAGGATGAGTGAACTTTACACCCTGTTCCTCAAGCCTCCAAAGGTATAATAATTATTTTTTTACCCAGGAAACTACCCTATTGTATGCAAAACTGGACCTAATATGTACGTAAATACATGTTTAAGTTACAAAACACACATTTAACCCGAACACACACGTACCCTCATGTAAGTAATAAAACTTGAGTGTTGCCAGGAACACTTAGAAGTTTCCATGACATTATAAGTGCAAAAAAGTTAGCTAACTAGGTGGTCCCTGGCATAGAATAGACATCCTTTATAGTCTTGTGTGAAAGAGGATGCGACTAACTATGGGATTGCTTCAAGAGGATTTATTCTGGCGGTCTAAATATCTGAAGGGCAATTCTCTTAATTTTAAGAACGTTCACAGTCTGATCTAAGTCTCAATCTGTCTCAGTCTGATCTAAATCTGTTTTCCGTCACCATTTTGAGAAAACGGTGACGGAAAACATCGTGAGGAAATCGGCATGTCCTAGAACCAAAAATTCACAGACATGTGACATCTACCAACCCGCACTAGGCTCGCGTGGTGGATTCCACTCCCTCTCACAGAGAGCCTGTGTCCAACGCTAAAGGCTGATTATGCTACATACACCATCATTACGTAATGTACGCACGTGTATGTATGCACGTGAGCATGTTATATCAAAACAATAGCTCCGGGGAGAGAATTTGAATTAAATAATATTGTTGATTTTTAAAAAGCCGAATCAGCCCCGAACATTCCCCGAAGCTCTCCGAACTAAAGTGCACTGTGTGTCCCCATAAGTCTCAGGTTAATAGCAGGCAGTCTAAACTGAATTAACCCAGTCCAGAGCACTGGCAACTTTGAGCACCTGAGTACTATCAAGTTTCATGAAAGACTCGGCGGTATTCCCGGAAAAGCACTAACTTTAAGTTAAGTCGGTCAACATAATTCCGGGGTGCTGTTTGAGGATAAAATTAAATAAATAAGGGTTTCGTATATCGTACTAACTAAATCTATTTTAATTGCAATAAGGAAAATCACACAGCCACACAGTGGTGCCCCAAAATATGAAAGGCATCATGGAAACCTGTACCCTAATTGTGTGTGTTACGCAACTTTCAATCACAATCTGAAGCATTTTGAAGGATATTGCTATTCCATTGCTTCATATGTTGGAAAAATGTGTCTGCTCCACAACGTAAATAACGCAATGAATGTTGTTGTACTGTCAAAATGAAAGCCATTGCTACTGTTAGTGTGTTACGCAATCAACCCGCTCAGCTGAGAAATTCCAATATAACGACGAAATAAATAATTAGACAAATGAAATCATATTTGTACAGTTTGACCTTGGGACGACAATGGCGGCCCAGTTCCTTTGACATCAGTATGCAACTAACAACTTTGAAAACAAACCAACGCCATTCCATACTAAAATTCTTCCACATTTATCGTTCACAAGTATTATTTTTCCGCCGCTTAACCTAACAAAGGCAACAACACAATTGACGTTGATTTTTTTCCACTGGCAACGCTCGCAAATAATAATTTACACGGCAACATTTCAATGATAAAGCGAAGATTTTTCGTGGCATTGTTCGGTAAAAATAGAAGGCGCTAACACACGAGCGTTGTTAGTCGTTACCATGGCAGGCTCGGCCATTAAACCTAACGAGCCAAGCTCGAGAGGACAAAATGTCCTGCCTGCCAACAATGACCGGTAGGGATGTGACGCAGTTAGTCGATTGTATCGAGTGAGCGTGTAATCGATTTGGGGGCTTGACTTATGTCGAATATTGATGGTGAATTTGAAGTGGTTGTTATTCGATAAAATAAGATAGATAGATAGATAGATAGATAACAAGTTTATTTGGTGCAACAAAAGACACAATACAAGCAATAATAAAGAAATACATCAAAAAAGGTGAAACGTAAAAAAAAAAAACAAATATTAAAAAACTAAATTGACCCATAGACACATAGTACAAATAAAATAAGATACAAAAAGAAAATTGTACTTTTTTATTCTTTGAAAATTGTACTAGTTTCTTACCGGACATCATATTTCTGACCAGCCAGTGCTCGAAACACATTATAAATATCGAAATAACACTAGGCACACAACAATCAATTTTTTAAATGAACACACAAATAAATATCGTACTAAGCCCTTTCTTTGAAAGAAATAAAAATGGTTTTATGCTACAGAAACACGTGTTCGTATTAAAAGACAGTTACGGGTATAAACAGAATTGTCTGTCCCAAGGAAGTTAATAAAAGCGCTCGTACACTTTACAGTGAAAACGTAATCTATCCAATTATGCATAACTTTCAAGTATTACTCCACCATGTTTCTGCAAACAACCCCTATGCGATTTCTTCGAAATATCGCTAGTTTGTTTATTTATTTAAACTTTTCGCACAAAAAGGTGCAGACGCCACTGCAGGTCAAACTACCCGAAACTGTCAAATTTTCCTAATCAACCTTGAACCTTAATACTTTAGCGTTAAAGTTGAAAATCTATTAAAAAAGAAATTTGAAAGATTGTAGTAGCTTGATGTGCTGGCGTTTGTATACAGAAATAGACTTATGCCTTAGGCATCCTACCAGTCAACCTACCAAGCGTGGTGGGTTTATTCGATGCTGGAATCGGAAGTCGGTGTCCCATCCCTAATAACGACCTTTACCTTACAATATGTAATTGACGCATGTTCTGTAGTTGTTAGCGAAGGACCTTTTCACTTGGATAGTTCATCGTGTCTCTAGTTCTGTCGAAAAAACCGTTACGATACAATACTGCTAACATAAGGATTGTTTGGTGAAAATTTCGAAGAATATTTTTCTTTTATCTTTGTGTTTTTCCTTGTCATGAAGATAGTGGAAATTTTTCAGATTTTTTTATTTTGTAAGTTTATGTTTTATTTATTTAAACGCATGAAACACACTATAGTTGTCAGTAACTAAACCGTCTGACACCCGGGTTTCTAAAAGGCTTATAAAACGTCAGATCAATAAATCAGCTGCCAAACTTCATGTTAGAACAAGCTATTATAATTGGCTGCTCAAATTAACATCGACCAATCATATCAGAGGGGCAATTCTCGTAATTTTAAGAACGTTCACAGTCTGATCTCAGTCTCAATCTGTCAAAATTACCTCTAATTTCCCTACATTTTGACAAGTTTTTGACATTTGTTTTTCGCCGAGACTGCGACTAGATTTTTAACGTTTCCTTTAGGTTTATCATAACATACAACATAACATCACGCCTTGTCGGGGTGAAGGGTTAGGCATGAGGTATACTTATAGTACACACACATTTCACCAGCACCCGTATTCCCGTAATCTAAAACGTTCAAAATCTAGTCGCAGTCTCGGCGAAAAACAAATGTCAAAAACTTTGACATTGTCCGACTCGAGAATCGAACCCAGGACCTCTTGCTCAGTAGTAGCGCTTGCGACCACTAGACCAACTAGACAGGCAAGCTTAACCTCAGAGGATTTAACAACAAATAACAATGAATTTCCTTGCAGAAACCCAGAGTAAGTTTAACGTTGGAATATCGACGATTCACTTAAGAAAATCTTTGCCCATCACTAAAAACCAGTACACCACACCACACAAGTTTCGCGTTATTATAACTAAACTACGATTTATATCGTGAGCCACTTGTGGTGTGGACTGTAACAGCGGTTGCCGCTAATGATGACGGATACCAACATCATGAGGTCTGCGGTTTTTATAGCCCTAAGAGAAAACTACGCGTTTTGAACAGTATTTCTACAATTTACTGGAACACGCTTCTTAGAAATTGTTGTAAAAACATCTTATTTTGTAATGAAGATGTGTTTTTTAGAATGAAAAGATCAATTTTTTGTAGGATTCTGGAGCAGAATTGATCAATCTTACGACACCCAGGGGAAATGTGGGGGTTTATTCATAGTCCCGACTTTACCGAAACCCTACTTAGTTTATAGGCACTTCATATTTCATGCTTTTATCTTACCGTTTTATTCCGTGAAAAATCTATTTTATTTGATAAAGACAACGAACTGTTTTACAGTTGATTGATAACTGTTTCGTGAATAAAAAGATATAATTTTTCACATTTTCTTTTATTTCAGATTGATTAATTGTCTCGATTTCTTCGTTTACACATCGCTTTTCTCTCGATGGAAGTTTTATTTTTATTAAGTTTAGTTTGCAGTTAGCTAATTTGTTACAATATGATAAACTGCAGTTTTTTTTTCCAAGATTGATTAATAAAAGTAATGTATAAAGTGTTAAAAAGCTGAAATAAGAAAAAAACGTATTTTTTTTAACACCCGAAATAGCGTTTGATAAAGCCTGATATTCTATGAAACGAAAAATACATTCTAAACTTTATCTTTAGATTTTTTTTTAAAGCCAAGAATTGTGCAAGATAAGGGTGATTTTCAGCCAATACAAGAAGAAGCCACAATGCCGGCAGGTGGGCGAGACGAAACACATCGGATATCGTTGTCATAAAACGTTATCTCGCTCGTTATGCCGAGAAAACGCTAAGTGTGACTTCCATTCAGAGCAGAACTCTGTATTCCCTTTTTAATCCGAAAATTGTTGAAGAAAATCAACAAATGTGTTCTCATTTGCGCATTGAAAAAGGCTTATGGGGTGACTTCTGCGAATAGGGATAGAACTAAAAAGGTTTTGACCAAACCTTGATGATTGGACGATTGTAATAGAAACAGATACAATATGAAATTGCGCATAGAAAAGATCGACTTAACATAGATTCCATATTTACGAACATAGCCACCCAAGATCAACAAACAAATAACCAGAAAACCTCATACACTTTCATATACGGTACCCTAAATATAATGTCTTTGGCAAAGTTGAGCTGGGTCATAAAACCCTGGCCTATAGGAGTTGTAAAGATGACGTTACACGCCATGACGCGTGTAAGGCGATAAAAACTTTAACTTTTACCATAGACATGGCCGCTTTGCGTTTTGGCTCCTATTGTGTTGGCTGATGTAGTTTAAAAAAGGTTTCATGTTTTTCTATAAAAAAATTAAACGCTTTTTTCGTGTCATATTTTTTCCCTCTGACATAGATTACAGACAGAAACATCACTTCCACGAACACATAGAACCAGAACACCATATGCAAATATGTATTCCGTTCGAGAAACGAACCCAGTACCCGTATCTCAGCAGATAATAGCTAAACAACTGCTTAAGTTTAGTAGATTTTTTTAGTTCCATATGGAAGTGAAGCTGGTGCCATATTTCAGGCGCAATTTTAAACTTTCCGAAAAAAAAAAGCTCGAAACACTTTACCTACACTAAAATTAAGCAGTCTTAACATCTTCAAATTCACTCCCACTTTCACATCCCTCTCATCATAAAATCTCTCCATCCACTAATTAATACCGTCTCTCATAAGTCACAACTTCATAGCACAACCTGCATCCAGCGTACATTTAATTTCCGCACATAAACGTAACTCGGAAAGGAAACCGAAACTATCTCGAATCTAATTTAGGACATCTCTAGCACGCATACTTGCACCCCGAACTAAATTAGTGTACAGAAAAATGTGCTTTAACTCGACAAGCTCAAAGCGTATACGGTTTTTTGAAAAAAGAACGTGTTTCGGTAAGTTTACTCCGAAATATCCTTTGTGGACAAATTGACGTAATTTCTGCTTTATGGTTACATAACGGTTTTAAGGACTTTTGTTTTTAAAAATTAATATATTTTTTGTTTTTTAAGGACGACAGATTAGGTTAGTATGGCGGTTTTATGGTCTACCATTCTTGGTTTATATTTATTTAACGATGCAAAATGGTGAAACTTGAAACCCGCTGTGTTACTTATAGAAAAATCACATGAGGTAATATTTTTAAAGTGTTCATTTTTGTGAACTCTATTAGATTTTACAGCAAACACGCCGCGATAAACTACAGTAAAGCTACAAGAAAATAACAATCCAAGATAGCTAATAATGCCTTAAGACAAAATAAAAAAGATATAATTCACAACAAAGGAACCATCGCATGCAACCTTATCTTTCTTTATCTTATCTAATGAAAAAGGAAAACCATTACGTTTTTCTTTCAGTTATCGTCGCGTTAAAGTTTAACAAGGTCTCTTCGACTTTTCATTATTTTAAAACTAATTAAAAAGTCCCATTTCGGCCCAAGGCAGTGACGGGACGCGTGAAGACGCTTAGAATATATTGGCCAAGGACGCCATTTTGTTGCAGACCGGGTTCCACAAATAAAAAACTTTAGACCCCTCTTGTTAGTCGGCTTAGCCTAAATATCCCAAAAGTTAGATATTCTAATCGGGTCAAACGAGATATATTTAGACCGAGAGTAACGATGTCAGACATTCGTAAACTCATACATTCAAAAGGGTATATTTTTTGCAGATATTTCGATCCTTCGGAAAACGACAGAGGGGGACACATCGCAAACGATTGTGGAGGCTAATATCCCATGATCGACACTCGCACTCAGTCTTGAATGGCGTATATGGAAAAAATGTTTACCCCAATGCCATAGACTGGTAGCCAATTTATTTTTTTGCCATTTCAGTTGACACGACACGCTTCAATACTGCTCTAAGTAAACAACAACTGAGGTTTTGCTCACTAACAATTTAAACGTAAACAAATGAATCAAATAACACTAGGCATTTATTTTAACGACATTAGTCTCTGGTTTCTGGGAAAGCTTATTCAATTTAATTTGTTTTCAGGTGATTTAACAGGCTGTTTTGTCCTTGTTTTCTAATTTATTTAACCATTTATGAACACACATCATCATCATCTGCCTAGCCTTTTCCCAACTACGTTGGGGTCGACTTCCAGCCTAACCGGATGCAGCTGAATACCAGTATTTTACATGGAGCGACTGCCTATCTGACCTCCACAACCCAGTGACTGGGTAATACGATACCCCTTGGTAAGACTGGTTGTCAGACTTTCGGGCTACTGACGACCCGTAACGACTGTCAAAGAGCCACGAATGACAGCCGGGACCAACAGCTTAATTTATGAACACACATAACGGGTGTAAAAATACACTTAACGAAGCCAAGAGACACGTGTTCTCCCCGTCATTGTAGTCATTTTTTTGTACTGCACCATACCTGGGAACCTTCTGGTTACGGAGATATTGAAGGTCAAAATTCCTACTTTTACTGACGTTTTTTTACGAAAAGAAGTTTTTAACGTTAGAACATAACTTTAAAAACCCCAACGGCCTGTAACGTTGCATGCACCCATAAGTAGGTACAATATTTTCTGTGTGTTACATTGCGCATTACCGAAAACATCAAATTTTCACACCAAAAATAAAAGTCATTTCCCAGCCATTATTTTTATGCAAAGTCAGCCATTTTGATATACAGAATGCATAGTTGACGGCTATGTGATGTGTCTTGTTACACTCTGTATATAAACAGACAAGAAGGAAAGTACAGAAAAAAATATGGTGATGCTTATTTATATTATCTTAGCGATGATGATGACGATGGTGATGCTTATTTTTATTAAGTATCTTATCTTAATGTTCTGACCCATGCTTAGACATGTGTGCACCTTGCAATGGCCGCTAGATAGGATAAACAAAACACAAGAAACTTACATTCTATTTTCCAGCAAGAAATAAGCTGTTATTCCCTTAGAGAGTAACTTTAGACCCTATTTCAACTTACCTTATCGTAACCGTTAATAGTTTCCAAACAAAAAAAAATGTATACGTAGGCACTTCAAAGTAATATCGAAAGAAAACAAACTGAACATGAAGACGATACAGCACATATTAGGATGTTAGTTTTAGTGGCTTCTCTAAACATTTACGTACCCGACGTATCCTGGCAGTACATGACTGCCAGGCAGATAAACAACTGTAGGTATACCGGTGCTAGCCTGCTAGGTTACATAGATATACATGAGTGTTATCAAATATTATTAGAGCAGTGGTGGCCAGGTGGTAACGGCTGCGACTTACGAGTTGTAGGTCATAGGTTCGAACCCAGACAGGCGCTTTACTTTGTGTAAATAATTTCATCACCGCTGCTCTCAAAACGGTGAAGGAAAACATGGTCATAGAACTAATAAAAAGAAGACATGTAACATATACCACCCCGCACTGGGCCAGGGTGGTGGATTACGGCTCACTCCCTCTCACAGAGAGGAGGCCTGTGTCCCAACAGTGGGAAAGTTATAGGCTGATTATGATATTAAGTTGAGAAAATTCCATAAAAGGTACACTGTAGGTACCACAGTGTACCTTTTATAGTATTTTCTCAACTACAGTACAGATTTACAATGAAAATGAGTCATACACTAACGGAACAACGCTCCACAAAGTCCAGAATGAACAAACACCACCAAACAACACCACCCACCACCACCACCACCATGAATAATACCTCAATCATTTGACAAACTTAAGACTCGCGTAAGCCAGCTCGTCGACTTGCAAACTTTGAAAACTTCCACAAACTCTTTTTTATTACAGGCTTTTTAAAAGATTGAAAAAGGATCTTTGTGGTCTGTAAAACTACGACCGTTGCTTAAATGACACTTCACAATGTTCGAACCCCCGGGATAATTGTCTAAAACCGAACCTTTTTACCAAAAACTTCCATTACTTTTTACGAAGGATTCCGTTCTGAAATCACCAATTCTTTCACAATTTTGTTCAACTAAAATGTAGTTTGTTTCCGCACTCAAAACCCGGATATTACATTAATTTTCATACACAAACTCCCATAAAAATTTGCATACAAACTATCCACGGGGAAAGCGGAAAAAACTCTTTTGTATTAAAAATTTAGAATTAAAACAAACGCGGACAACAAATAGGCGGGAAAATGATACGCGGGCAACGCGGGCGTGTTGAAACTACGTACAGAATACACGTTTTAATTCCCACAGCTATATGCGCTTTAATTGCCGTTTTCGTGTATTTATGTGTATGTATAAAGCGGTTAAAGCAGAAGTTTACTTCACAAGCAGCCAGGAAAAACGTGAGGAAACTTTGAGTTATATAAAACCCGAAATCGGCAACATACAATCAACAGACCTGATGCGTAATTGCGTAGCACAGTAATAATGGCAATGTCTTTAATTTTGATAGTTTAACAACATTCATTGCGTGATTAACGTTGTTGAGTAGTATGTTACGCAATAGGGTAGTTTCCTGGGTAAAAAAATAATTATTATATTTAGTCCGTCAGTTAAATTATTGAAAAATAATGGACATGTATTTTTTCTCTTATCAATCAAACATAAAATGACAAAGATAAAGCTCGTCAACATTTGGGAGTGGGGGGGGTCGTGACGTCACGCCATGCTAAAAAGTGTAGCAAGGCGTGACGTCACGCGGAACTTTAACGGGCGATATCTTCATATAATTGTCAAAAGAAAAAAATCGGTTCCAATATTTTTGGATAATCTAACTGACGGACTAATTAGATTTTTTTTGGAAACTTGCCTAATATTCCCAGTATAAAATGAGGCTTCTGTCTTGCAGTAGGTTATTATACAGATCGTATTTTAATCAGAAGTTGAGATAATCAATAAGTTTTTTTTTTTATTCTTACTAATTTACCCTTTATAAGACAGTACAGGAAAATTCTGGTAGGTCAAGTTAATCCAGGGAAGTTCGTATTAATTATCCTAGTAAGTTACCTAAGTAGTTTATTGCCTAAGAAAGTGTCGGAAGTGCTAGAAGCCACGACGTGGTTACCTTGCGTAGCTTAATGAGGTGATAAGAGTTTATAGTGTACCTTAATTAGAAGTAACTAAAAGGACTTTTTTTCTCAGAGTTGGTCCCATAGGAAAAGTTGTTCATTATCATGAGTCACTCCCTTAAAGTAACATAACATCACGCCTGTAAACCCCGAAGGGTTAGGTAGAGAAGTATCTGCAGTACACCCACATTTCGCGTGTCGCGGGTTCGATTCCCGCACGGAACAAATATTTGTATGACCTACATGTATTTGTTCCGAGTCTGGGTGTTTTTCTATCTATAATATGTATGTATTTACAAAAAAAAAATGTATATAAGTAGTTTATCAGCCATCTTGTTACCATAACACAAGCATTAGTTTGCTTAGCTTGGGACTAGATGGCGCTGTGTGAAATGTCCAGGGATATTATTATTATATTATTATTATTTCGCCAGTTATGTTTATGTTCCATGTGCCTATTAACTGAAAGAACACTTTTCACGACATGGGAACCAAACCCAGGCACTCATACTCAGCAGTGGCGCTTGCAACCACTACACCAATGAGGCAGTCATTAAAGGACGACCCTCATTTAACCTAACACCCAGTAAACTACGTCAGCCTATGTCAAATCATTAATAGATATAATTTGTCTATGCGTGTGTTCCAAGAAAATGATTGGTTCCCACCACCAAGCAATCTATTAGTGTTTTTAAACGTTTTTCCATTTGATTGACGTTGCGTTGAACCCTCTCGTAAACCTATCGCGTATAAAAAGTCACTTTCGAGTAATCGCCGATTTTATCGCAGTGATGGGACAAGACTCTCTACTCGAATCAATTTCGATTAAGTTTCAGTTCCGCGTAGTTTTTAAGTCGAATGAACTACTTTTACAGCAATAATCTTGACCTTTGATGGGGGTGAAGGGGCTCTTGGCTAAGTAATAACAGCCGCACGGGTCGATAGATCAGCAGTGCGATTCTGTAACCATCTCACCGTGAAAACTTAAGTGAAGTGAGCGTGGAGTGAGCTATCATTCCAAATAATGCTAGGGATTGACACTACTGACAACTCACATCAAGCTCACTTCACTTGAGTTTTCACGGTGAGATTTTTACAGAATCGACCGGCCGGTTAAGCTATATAGTTGCGCGTTCGGTTCGTAGACGTGTGATCATCTTTACATACCGAGACCCCTCCGTGCCTCGAAAATACATCAAGCCGTTGGTCCTGACTGTCATTTGTGGATCTCTAGCAGACGTTACGGGTCCTAAGCTCGAAAATCTGACAACCAGTTTTACCAAGTTGTATCGTATTACACAGTAACTGGGTTGTGGAATTCAGATAGGCAGACGCTCCATATAAAATACTGGTATTAAGATGCATCCGGTTAGATCGGAAGCCGACCCGACCTTAGTTAGAAAAAGGCTAGGCAGATGAAGATTCTTGGTCAAAAAAAGCCTTTGGTAAAAACAATGTCACCAAAATAATAGTTATAAAGGGACTTGAATAAATGTTTCGTCGAAACAAAAGCATAGCGTAATTTAAATTCAGTGTAGGTCATTGTTAAATAAGCAAAAATCACTCCTCATTTCAGTGAATGTATTTGTCAGTGTCACGCGAATTATTCGATTAGCGTTCGTAATTAAAATCGAATAATTCGATTCAAAATGTTTATTCGAATGGCATCACTATGTAACGTGACAAGTAAAATGCTGTTCAAGCATTTTACTTGTCACGTTACTCAGAGGTTTTATACCTTTCGAATAAGAAACGTTGTCGTTTTTACGAATATTGTTTAACGCATTTCACTTCACTCTTTCATGTAGCAACAATGTAAGGGCTAACACATCTCATGGCTTTTACCTTTGTGATCTCATCATCATCATCATTTCAGCCGAAAAACGTCCACTTCTGGACATAGGCCTCCCCCAAGCACCTCCACTTCGACCGGTTCTATGCTTCTCGCATCCAACGGGTTCCTGTAGCCTTGACAAGGTCGCACACCACCCTACTTCCCGTGGGTGTCGTAAGAGGCGGCTAAGAGACGTACCGGAGCATGAGCATCAGCGTTCTCTATGCATTATACCACTATACTGCGATCGCCAACCCGCCTGCCAAGCGTGGCGATTATGGCAAACCAAGTATGACAAGCTTTAAGATCTGATGGCTATAAATTCAGGTAGTCCAAAAAGATACTACATTAACTATATACTTACACACTTATTACTACAACCATAACTCGTTTATTCTGTAAAAATGTCATTGTGAGAACTTAGGTAAAGTGTATCCTCATAAGCTTTCACGGTGAGATTTTCAAAGATTAGACAGGCAGATGTATAACCTCTTTCTTAGTTTTAAGTTCTGGGCTATTCAACAATATTTCCAAACCTCCTCAATTTTTCACATCATATTTCGGAGCTCACAGAAAGATAGGACGACTGCGACAGAAGTGGCAATGCAGACGTGTTCTTGAGTGGAGACTGCGAATCGGCAAACGTAGTGTAGGACTTCTAACTAGGTGGAACGGCGATCTTCGCAAGGTGGCTGGTAATGGCCCAGGATTGAGCACAGTGGCGTACAATTGGATAATGGTGGCTGAGAATCTTGATACATGCAAGAAAACTCTTTATACTGTATAAGCACCATAAAACAAAACCAACGCTCCTCCTAAAGGCGTGACTTTGAAGGCAACCAAGGTTATATCATTTCATGATTTTTTTCTTCGAAACATCTTTCCTCTTCCAAAACAAAGGATGCTTTATCACAAAGGGATAAAGTGGAAAATCGTTTACGAATTCCAAATAGGAATCAGGTGTCAAAAGACTAACTTCGAATGACGACAAAAGGAGTTTAATGAGGGCCACACCCATTATTTCAGACCTCATTTAGACTGGAGTTTAAGCCTTTGGGTCGAATTAGAGGCATCTTCATGAAGTGTGCCATGAATTTTAATGTGTCTATCAAAGAGATCGTTAGTAGCTAACAAGTAACAGCGTTATAATTTTTTGTTGGAAATGGTTTACATTGACGATAAGGACTAGGGAGTCAGCAAATTGAAGTGCTACCTATACATGTACCTAATTTGTTTTAAACAACCAGTGGATTTACATACAGTAGTCTGGGGGGTAATTGGGTAACACAAGTAAAATCGATCGTAATGTCTTTCATTTTGACACCCATTGCTTCATAGGTTTGAAAAATTCGTTTGCTCAGTGACGTTAATAACGCAATGAAGTTGGCTGAACTGTCGAATTAAAAGGCATTGCGATCGATTGTCCTTTTATGTGTGAGCCATTGCTCGAATCCCAGGTGGATACGTCATAAAAACATGCAAGATTTAGGAAATATAAGTGTAACTACTCAACGCAGTTAATCTTTAAAAGTCGCCAGGGACCCCGCTTACATGAACAGTATAAAGGACATTATCCATTTAAAACAAGTCAGTTGATAGATACCTAACCTCCCTAATGGATATGCAAATATCTTTAGATCCACACAATATCGTAACCTTAAACTAATAAGAT
This sequence comes from Apamea sordens, assembly GCA_945859715.1. Classification (NCBI taxonomy): domain Eukaryota; kingdom Metazoa; phylum Arthropoda; class Insecta; order Lepidoptera; family Noctuidae; genus Apamea; species Apamea sordens. Next base: position 12,735,716 of record OX244002.1, read on the forward strand.
AAAAACGTATCTAACCTTCACCTGCTCTTAACGTAATTGGATTTAGATAAGCGTGGATATACATACATACGTTGTTCAAGGGTTCGAAACAGGGTTAACGAAAGCTTGTGTATTTCAAATTAGTTGGAGAGAAAGAAAAAATAAAGAAAATAACATTTATTTGCCACAGAATCACATGCATGCGTAAAGATACTCGAAAAATAAAAAATATAAGTCCAATTTCCGTAGGTAATTAATAAAGTTTAAAATCTAGTCGCAATCTCATCTCTGCGACAATCAATGTCAAAAACTTGTCAAAAGTGTAGGGAAATTTAGAGGTATTTTTGACAGATTGAGACAGATCAGACTATGCACGATCTGGAACGAATTACTGGAATTGCCGCTCTGATTTTTACTCACGAACACGGAACACAAATAATCGGCAGCTGCACGCCCCGTGATTGTGACAAGAAGGCTTCCACTCAGTATAATGCTGTGCTATAGGGACCACAGCACAGTGCTGATTTTCAGTAGTCACCTAAAAACGACGCACGGAAACCAAGTCGGAAATGTCAATGTCAAAATTTTTTGACATTGACATTTCCGACTCGGTTTCCGTACGTTGGCGTTTACATTGGTAAACGTCAACCATTTTCTAATTGTGTTTAAAAGTATGCGTAAATGATATTTTTTATGTATTAGAAATAAGATATTTATAATATTTATTTCACTGTCGTAGTTACTATGTAGTTTAATTTTCAGCTTTCTTATTTTCCTTATTTGTTTATCTTTATGAACGATTCTTATTATTATTTTACGTAGAAAATGTTATTCTACCTACTGTGTAACAAAAACCTATATTGTCCCAGAAACGTGACTAATTAATCAATTAACTAATGAAGCTTTTTATTCTTTTGTTCCAGGAGTGGATGATACGCACAAGTTTCTGGGAAACGACACACACACAGATTACTTCAGATTATTATTAAGAGATGGAAATTATCTCCTAGTCGGCGGCAGGTGAGTCCCCGTCATTACAACCATAAATATTGATGCCAAAACTCTCCGCTCTTACAAGTATTACAAATTCAAATTATGACGTGAGAAAAAAAAAGCCGTTTAAATATACAACGTCACGCCCTGAAATTATAACGGAAATTGTGAAATGTACAAGCTGTTTGTATTTGTAGTTAATTTTTTTGTAGAAATTGTTAACATAATGAAAACATAATTCACCTAAATCGCCTTAATTACACTTCGAGGAATCGCTCGTTATACAAAATTGTAACTTGGAATTAATTCGACTGGCTACAAAGTAAGTAGCACTTAAGAAACACGTGTCAAAAACATAAATAATAGCGCCGCCATCGCGTAGTAACACCTATTTCGTTTTAAAGACTCAAGTTATACATTCAAATGAGATACTTAGTTATTTGTTTTTCCCAACTCCACTCCAATTCGTTGCAAAGTTGGGGTACCCTTAACCGCACCGACTGAAGCGGTAAGAACGTGCTGTATCCACCCGCAACCGCAGAGCTAACTCAGATGCACCTGACGCCGTCCCTCTCGCACCCACATAGATGTAGATAACGCGGTCTCGTTTGCATTTATAAAGATTTTTGGCTTGTGTTTGGATGGAGGCAAGACGACTTAAAAACACCCGCCCGCCTGCCGCCTACAGTCGCCATTTTATTACGATTTTGTGAGGAGCGACTGTCGATAAGTTATCTAAAATGTATTAGGCACTTGATATTGAAGCGTGCTCAAATATATCCTACTGATCTTTCAAGAAGGGATAATCTTCACTGTAGCAAGCTAAAACTGCTGAGCGGAGGTTGATATAAGAACTCAGAAAATAAAAGGGAAATTTGCCAAATTACTTAAGCTGTTTTTTCTCAAGAGTTTGTAAACCATGATTGTTTATTTATTACCTACTTTGTAAGGCTATTAAGTGTCCGCACTTGTAAATCTGGTTTTTTTGGTTCTGTTTGTTCCGTTCCCACAGACGAACCGTAAAAACGGTTTTGTGGGGCATAGTTTTTCTTCAATAAAGAAATAATAAGAAAGGTTTCATGAAAATATAGCCCTGTTGTTTTTGTTAGGCGATTAGATCGTATATTTTTTTGTTAAACGTATTAGACTAGAAAGAAATGTTAGAGAACATTTTCTGGGAAGAATAATCTCTTTATAGCTTGATGAATTAACTTCAAAAGCTCTTGAACATATTCCAACGCTCCGAATAAAAGTTTATGTTAATTAAGACGCTGCGAAATTATATTACATATAAAGCGGAAGCTTTTCATGCTTATAAAAGTACTAAAACACTCCCATTTTAGATCCCACTTTTATGATAAAAGAATATTAACATCTTTCACGCATTTGACAAAATTAAACAGCCGTTTTTAATATCTTTGTGTTTAGTGAACTTGTAAGAAATCACTAAAACAGATTTTCGAAGCAAAATATTGCCAAAATGACAGTATTTTTGTCATTTTATCGACATGATTCCCTCACTAGAGGCCGGGCAGAGTCGCGCGACACATCTGCCTGCCTCCTAGCCGCAAGCCACTGTTTACATTCCACCGAATATAATTCTTTGTTTTTATGTAAATACCGCTCGCGTGCCTCCCACTTTTGTAAACCCTTTGTTAAATAAATAACAACAATCGTAGCCTGTAATTTTCTACAGTAATCGTAGGGGCGAGGAAGAATGCTCTTTAGTTTCGAAAAAACGACGCCTCGTGTTAAGAACTTGGAAGAATCTTTACATTCCCATTTAGTGAGTCGTGTTTACAAAAGCAAATGTAATAAATGCTAAACATTCTGTTTTGTTTAACATTTTGTTTGTGATTTTATGTTTTTGGTCGCAATTGTAGCGTCTCATTTCAAATGTATTTGATGTTTGCGTAAAATGTTTGATAAATGTTTTAACTGAAATGAAAACGTGTTTTTACAACTCGTTTTAAAATATATTTATAGAAATTTAAAGCGGAATTAAATGGCACACATCAACAAGTTAATCGTGACATACAGTCAAAAGTTTAAAGAATGAATTTCATTTGTCAACAAGGGGTGTTCGGCGATTATTACATAAAACAAACGTCTGATGGCGTCCCAGAATAAGTCCATAAAAACCGTGGATATGTAGCAAATTGGACAATATTTTCCACAACGAACGACGACTGTGTCCGTATAATTTGAAATATTCATCCGTTCTAGCAAAGTTTGCATTTCTTTCCAAATCAGATTTACATGACAATGGTCACGTCGTCGCCCGATGAAATTCTCATTGCTGAAACTTGGCTGTGTGGGATTTATTAAAGGGAGCAAAAAGGTTTGTAATAAAACCGATGTGGAGACGGTTCCTGACGGGCCGAGAAGACCGGACCAAGTGGAGACCACTTTTGTTTACAGTGTGCTGGTTGTCATTGTCTGTGTGAATGTGCTGACGCATGAATGATCATGCGTGAACATGAGTTAGGGGTCGATGGTTATTTATGATGCTTTGGGAAATCAGTTCTGCTAGATTATATGCAGATACTTAGACCGAATAATTACAGGGTCAAATTAAATTAGCTAGCGAAACTCCGCAGACGTGATTGGTATCGATAAAACAGATTTTTTCAACTCATACTTCAAGTACTTAACTAAAATACCAGCGGTCGTTGACCCCAAAACAATTTTTTTTTGGTTTTATCGTGTTTAGATACCGATACCCATCACGTCTACAGTTTCGCTAGCTTATTTAATTTGACCTTGAAATGTAATTTCTGACCTTGTTTTTATTAGAGTTTCTTACAAGATACAACAGCAATTAGGTAGATATGTACATGCTGATAATATCTCAAAGATTTCCAATGAAGTTTAGATGTACATGTTTTTGAATTATTTAAATCACACATATATCAACATTATTTAAAAAATGCACTTTATATGTATAAATCAGACATGACTGTAAGCTTCTTCTTCTTAGCGTGTCGATAGCAATCTAAATGGACTCGGCCCAGAATACGGCCACTTGTTTGGCGCCATTACCAGCGTCCATCAGTTCCTATAACATGCAGCTTACAGGACACGCAGGAACGTTTGTGGAACAGCACCACATTTACACTCCAAGGCGTCGTCCATGAATTTCCACCTGAACAGGTTTTCCTTGCTTCGGCCAACCTGGGTCCGGAGTCTATTTAAAGACATCCAGGTTACCCAAGGCAACTCGTGTCCAGGTGAGAGGTCCTCAGAGGGTGGGATGATCCAGTGACGTTTCATTCAAAGCTGTATTCACTAGCTTTGCATGAGCGCAATGACTCCACACGGGGCACTCGAATCCTCTCGAAAAAATCTCCCGCAGATAAAGACAGCGCCAGTCCAGTAGTCCGCATAACGTCAGGCAAAGCACCCCCACTTCGATGAGACTAGTCAACGGAGAAGACTGTGGCGAGTGTACCTTCTGCTTAATATGCTTAATAATCTTGCAGTTTTTGCCGAATGTTAAAGACCTGTCCAGGGTAGCACCAAGATATTTAGGGGAGTTGCTGTGCTCGATGGACACCCCATCCCAAACGATGTTAAGTTTGCGACCCGCCTCTCTATTGCGGAGATGAAATATGGAAGACTGCGTTTTTGCTCGGATTAAGCAAGCTTAATCCGAGCAAAACCGCAGTCTTAGCCACTTAGTCGTAGCCACTTATTATTTCTCTAACTCACTCTTGAGTGACGCCACCAAGAGCGCGAGAGCGCGTTGCGCGTTGTGTGGCTACGTCACCAAGAGCGTCTGATAGGTGGGCCTAAACCTACTCAAAGGTGGTGGCTTCGGACGTAAGGGCAAGGTCGTCTGCATAGAGGACGCGGGACGTGTTCGGGCTGGACGGTTGGTCGTTGGTGTAGACATTAAAAAGGAGCGGTGCCAGGACACTACCTTGAAGTAGGCCGTTTTTCTGGGCTCTCCAACGACTTCTTTCTGAGAGAAGGTGAACCTGAAACCGACGATTGTGGAGGAGTCCTCGGAGTATTCGGACAAAGTTCCGGCCGCTGATCAGTGTCTCCACCTTCCAAAGCAACCGTTTGAGGTTGGCTGTATCGTAGGCAGCTGACAGTTCCACAAAAACAGCGCCTGTAACCATTCTGTCTCGAAACCATCCTTAGCGCCATCGGGTTTTTGTGGCTTAGGGATTTTGCTGGAACGGCGGCGTGTTGGTTTACCTTTAACAAGCAGTTGGTGGGCTATCTGGTTAGCAGTGACTTAGCGTGGCGGGGTTGGTTGAGGGGGCTCGCTGGTCAGTTTCCTTATAGAGCTCCATGTCTTTTTACTGTTATGGGTCATGTCGATGTTTGTATATGCTCATAATATAATACACAAGCGTACTGAAGTCGAATCCAATAAGAATAAATATTCTGCGAGTGTCATCTGCCGTTGAAGCACTAATTCCATTATAAAGTCAAATATAATTTATAAATAAGGTTCAAAAGTAGTCTGATTATACGGCAGACATTGATTTAAATAAGTAATTCTAAAAATAACGTCGAACTAAGTTCATTTTGTCGCGCTCTAAATATGAAAATTTAAAGATACTAATACATAAATATATTACCTAGTATGTAGATAGATAGATAGATAAACACACACAAAAAAGACAGCGCAACACACAAAAGTAGTAGAGAGAAGCAGAAGTAGTGTAGAGTAGTGTAGTTGTAGTAGTAGTAGTGGTAGTAGTAGTAGTAGTGTCTTGAATAGTGGGTACAATGTCATTCATTGGCCTACCCTATTCAGGGTGGGAGGGGCATCGACGCGCAACCTGTTACCATGGATTCAGTACAAGATTCTGAAACCCCATGCGTTGAAATTTTGCTCCGTTATTTAAAAAAAAATTGCTGTGTCATGTTCCATAAGTTTGACTGCATAGGTATGAAACAGCCGTTTTTTTTTTATTTTGATATCGTACGAAAAATTTCTACTCTACTAGGGGGTGGTTACAGTTTGCGAGTCCATGTTTCTCTAGTGTTTCATTTCTTTAGTGAATATCTACTGTAATTGTTTTACCTACTACTGGACTCATTTCATTGTGGTGATAAACCAACAAATCTATATAGCGATTGCCCGAAAAAAATATTAAAAAAAAAAAAATCATATGCCCCTTACTGTCCTACTTAAATACTGATCAAAAAGCACCTACCAAATACTCAGTAAAGGAGAGTTAGTTAATAAGTAGAAAGAATGACGCCAAGGAAAAAATTGGTATACAATACACATTTGAAGAGTTGTTATTTTGTGCCTTTCAAGTCTATTTAAAATTACCTACTCAAAAAGTAGCACGCGTTAAGTTTTTAAGCAAACATACAAGACCTTAGGTATTCTTCCGCCCGCAGCCGATTTAATCTCCATTGGCCTAATGAAATTCAAATACTTTATATGATAATATTTGCAAAACATACTGTTTTGTATAACACATGTAGTTATACTGTGGCCTCTACGAACGCGGATATAAGGGCGTATCTCCTTTATATTGTGTAAATATGTAGCTAAATATAGATGAGACTAGTTGAGTCGAAATTGGCGGAATGAAGGGCCTTTAAACAGCAGTGGGTTTTGCTGTTTGATTGATGTCATATCCATTAAACAATGTTTAATTTTGAAATAGTTACTTAGGAACTTCATACAATACAGAAGGTCAATTCCCGTAATTAAAAACGTTCAAAAACTAGCCGCAATCTCATCTGAGCGACAATCAATGTCAAAAACTTGTCAAAAACGTAGGAAAATTAGAGATATTTTTGACAGATTGAGACTCTCAGTCTCAATCTGTCAAAAATATCTGCAGACTGTGAACGTCCTCAAAATTACGAGAATTGCCTCAGACCTTTGTGTATCAGGCAGTGATTTAAAAAGGAAGGGGCCTTATTCATATCACATAGATCTTTTTCATCTGTGAAATTTTCCATTCATATCTTCTCCTTTAAAATCGTGCAGCCCTTACATTTAATAGCCCTTATTACGCACTCCGCATCCCATGGTAAGCGGAAAACGTTCGAGATACGTTTATCTCCGCTGTCGAAACCGAAACCCTTTCGTATCCAGACGAAGTTACACTATTATAGTGCAGGTCTGCTAGCTAGTCGCTCCGGTCCCCGTCCGTTTCACACCCGCACCCTTAATTTTATAAGGTCCCTTACGGGCCGGAAACGTTATTCGGTGCGCGTCCCATGTAATGGTATTCCCCTGTAGTGTGATCCTCTTTTGTGTACCTTTTAACGAAATTAACGTTGTTTTGGCCAGCCCATACACACACGATGTTATCAAAGCAGCAGCGTTTACATAAACCCGTTCAGATTTTGGCGGCAACCAATCCCAAGATTGCGTGTCGATTTTTATGATGAGGGTCGGGCAAAGGAATTGATTTGAATTGAGCCTAGCGTTCAGTTAGTTTCATGTTTTATTACAATAATACTGTTTGCAGGAAAATATCTGGCCGTTATTCTATTTTGCTCCAATTCTATTTTTGAAAAAGGGAGAACCAGCCACTCGAGTTCCTCTATATTTATCGTAGCAATTTATAGTACATACTAATTCCATGCTTTTTTCTGAGGTTACTGTACCAAAGCCAAAAATAAGTAGATACCAACTTATTTTCCTTTCCCCGAAAAAAACATCATTATGCACGGTTTCAAGTTCACTTCACCATTCTTCGTATACCCATCCTCATATAAGTGTACGTGTGTATCATTATGTAGGTGAGTTTTCTCTCAGCATATTATACAGAGGACGTTAGCAGGGGCTCGCAAACACCGGCAAATGGCCACTTGTGGCCTTATCACACGCACACCCACTTTTACATAATGGCCGTCAAAATGATACTTGCTGATTTCGTTTTTACGTCGTCACCTAAAAGCATAAAGTGTGTAGGTGTAGAATGTTTGTGTACCTGTACAGAGGTGACGTAGGTATTGAATATTGTCTGAGAATAAAAATATGTTTTTTTTTTTTTGTTAATGTATTATTTTGTAACCTTTGCGTTTTTGGGACCATTTTATTATGAATACCTATATATTCTGCCCTGTATGGCCTGTAGACGAAAAGTAATAAAATGTGCCGTTTTACACCGATACTCCACTATCCCACGACAATATTTCACAAGCTACAAACCCATCTAAACTAAAATACGAACACAAAATTCAGCGGTAGTAAAAATCCGCACCAAAATAACAATTTCAAAATATTTCCTAACCTATTTCGAAAATACAATTTTCATTTCGTAGTTTCTAGTCAATTGGCGCGTTACTCTTTTTTACACAGTATTCATGTACGTCCAGCGTAGGTATTATAAACTCGACGCAGTCAATTTTCGCGCACCATTTTTATATCACGTAATAACATCGGGGCTGAATAAAAGGCTGAATAAATAAATCTGCTCCTAATTAATCATATTCATACGGGCCCGGGAAAATCAATTTTGAATATGAAAACATTTGGCGGACAAAAGTCGTAACTACGAGCTTTTTAAGCGTGTTAAATCTTTATAGGTAATTTCGTTCCTATCGTGTTTGCGCAAAGTTTTAGGTCCCCTTCCTTCGTTAGGTACCGTTTGTCAGTCGTAGTCAGTTTACCTTTGCGAACACTAATTAAATAGAAAAACAGGGCTTTAAGCATTTCTGGATAAAAACCTCTTAGGTCGTTGTGTACAAAAAGGCCCTTTTTTGGAACGGTTTTGTCAGTTTCATTAAATTGTTTTTGTGACTTGTTTGTGTAGAAGGAAACAATTAAGCGAAAAATACACCCATATTCTAGAAAGATGCTCGAGCAGAAAATCTTTATTAGATCTGTATTTTTTTTTTTTTTTTGCAATTTGGGAAGCTTTGTCATATTACTAAAATTATTTGAAATAAAAACAAGCCAGACTTTCATCACTAATAAAATCCGTCCTAAAACATCCTATTACGTGAAGAGGCCGAAAAAACAAAAGGCCAAAAGTGGAGCGTTCGTGGCAAAAAAGGAACGAAGGTAATCAGCGCATCAATCACAGAGCCACCAGGCCTTAGAGTGGTCCCCACGGTCGGAGCCACAGCTCAGCACTGATTGTGACGTATTTATAAGATATTCGGAGCTGACGGAATGACGCTACTGGTGACGTAATTGGTTGAAATTTATAATGGAGATTTGTTGGTGAAAGTTTTCTCTGTAGGGAATTTTAGAAAATATGTATATGAAAAACTACCTAATTATAAAGTTACGAAGTAAAATGAAATAATGGCCATCTAATACCAGCCCCTGGAGGGGTCCCTAGGGTCCAGCTGAGCACTGATTGTGACGTAATTTATTAGGAGTTTGAATCTGACGGAATGACGCTATTGATGGTATACCCGTAATCGGGTAAAAGTTTAATAGGAGACTTTTAAATGTGTTGTTGAAAGTTTTTTCGGTAGGGAATTTCGGAAAATACGTATTAGAAAAAACTTTATAAGGAGGTATGGTTTCGAAGTAAAGAAATAATGTAGGTATGTAAAAAAGATAGTGTTCAATCAAATTTTGACGTTCAAAAGTGCCTTTAATGTGCCTATTTGAAATAAATGATTTGACTTTGACTTTGACTTTGACAATATTTTTTTTTTAATAAAAGAGTAATGTGAAGAATAAAGTGCTTATTTTTTTTGCAATTTTATTGGATTACAGAATATACTTTAGAAAGAAAATTGAAGGCATCTAAGTAGTACAATTTGATACTCTGTATGTCTATTCGAGTGATTAAATTCAAGTGGTTAAAGATCAATCGATATTTCTTTTTCGTAATTTCGGGGGAACTTGAGCAAAAAGTTCTTACAAAGGACTTTCATTACCTCATTTTTTCTCAGAAACGAATGCCTCTACTTCGTAAGGTTATAGACAAACGTAACTTTACTAGAACTGATAGCTTTATTAAAGAGGATCAAAATCTATAAATTAACTAACAAACTATAAAAATATAATAACCTAACCTAACTAAAATATGGCGTCGAAAGCTTCGTCCGCAACGCTGTCGATTGGTAATGTACCCAAGACTGGCGGCATTGCGACGTTGTATGGCAATGCTGTGCTTCTGTTTAGGCCAAGGTAAAAACAAGCCCTTGAGTTACTAGAACATAATTTTCCCGCGAATCTTTATTCCTTGAAACTACAAACTTTCCTCAATAGATGTCGCGCTTTAGCATTGCAATAGCGGTTAGTGCCCTTTCTCTAATACCTATTTCTCCGAAAGAACCCAAACGATAAACTTCGTATAGTTTTCCAATATTGGAACATGTTCAAGATCACGATAGACATTGATTCCGGACGTTAACGGACTCTGAAATAAAGTCCGTTGTACCTACATGTATTTTGAAAATAAAAGTGATAGGAAATGTAGGTGTGTCAATGGCCGCTAATACACTGCTAAAACGCGACAACTATAGGAGTAACATGAATGCAATATTACTTGCAGTCTACCCTTACGTAGAATTGTACCTCTGTAGTGTTTCCAAATTAGTATCTATTGTACAAACCATGTAAAGGGCGAGTGTACCCCACTGGGGTACGTACGTATACCGGGGTACGGGGGACCCTTCAATTAGAATTAGCAAAATGAGAGGGCGTATGGAAACTCCTACTTAGAACACAAAATAACATAAGTCAACAGCATTCCCTGCCATTTGAGTATGGAAAAGCAAAAGGGGGAAATGACGTCACATCGTCAACAATTTCCGTTTACACTTGAGAATAATAAAATTACTGAAATAACAACAAAGTTGGAGCCATTGTTATTGTTAACTTATGCCCGATAATGTTGAAATGAAGTAATTCATGAAGGAAATCATTTTCCCCATCTGTATTATAATGTATGGCCGCGTTTCCCCTTGTGTATTAAATAGGGTTTCGAGTGATATTAATTTACACTAATACATATTGATATCAGTGGAAGCCTTTGGCGGAACCTGGAGCCACATTACAAGAAGCTATTTACAGCATTAAACGTACATAACATCACGTCTGAATTCCCCGAAGGGTAAGGCAGAGGTGTACCCATAGTACACACGGCTACACGTCAAGCTATATAAAACCAGTTTGTCTTGGCCTCACTTTGTATGATATTGTCTCACAATGAACGGTCAGCCAATACTGGTTTTGCATAGCTTGATGTGTAGACGTGTGTACACCCACATTTCGACAGTTATGTTAAGGTTTTATACAAGGTGTCGTTTTGCATCCTCGTCAAATTCAAGGAGGTAACTATGCTACTGATTCTCGACACGAATCAATAATAAAATAAGTAGATTTTTTTTCTAATTTTCGGAAATCGGCAGGTGTGGGACACGCATTTTAAAATGCGACCTGTGTGAGACCGCAATGTAACTGACCTTTTACACACACATAAAAACGCGGCCGCTTATACGATACCATAACGAAATTCTGTTCTTTGAAAGTGGTGTGCAGAAATACTGTCGACTTAAATAACAAAAACAAGTATGCATTCATTTTTTACCAGGGATCGTAATTTTATTTGATTATTTATGTATTTCATAACATCCTCCTGAAATTTGCGAGTCTATGGCCACCAACCGGGCGCAACGTAGATCCAGACTCCTAGCTGCCTCTGAGAAATTCCAGATGGAAAAATCTAATAACACTCCTCGTGCTTAGAAGTAGCGCTTACGCCTACTAGACCGCCGAGGCGGTATTACATACCTATAATTACAAACGTAAGCCAAATCACCGTACCAATAACAATATTTTTTCGAAGTGACGTCATTTAGTCAATGTCGAAGTCAATGGGCACTTTAGGTAGTAGCCTGATGACCTTTGCACTAATAATACGACATCACGAATATCTCCCCTAAATGATTGCAAATGTCAAACGACGAAATCCACTCCAGAAAACAAGAAACTGCTAATAGGAACGTAGGTGGTAAATTAATCTATGAATAGCCGTTATGTAAACATCTCATCGTGACAACGTGAGTGAAGTCAGCTGTCTTTCCGCCTTATGCCAAGGGATTGACAGTATTGGCAGCTCACTTCTAGCTTACTTCATCTAAGATTTCATGATGATATTATTACCGAACAGATCGGCTGTAACAAAGCGGATGTTGCCAATACCTACGGCATTATGATCATACATTACTCTGTTATTATTACAAACAAAATCTGTTAAATAATTCACAGAACCGTAAACACCGCTTGACAATAAAAACTTGACCTTATAAAAAACTAATTAAAAATACTGAGAACATTCCACCTTCTAATACCCCATGAATGAACCCACATAACTTATACCGGTCTCAAGAAAATCAATAAGCAAACTTCTAAACACAAGTGTTTTATAAACAAACGAGTAAATAAAACAACCTTATTATTACTACCATACGTTTCCCGGCCGTTCTTTTGATTAAACAATACGAGAGTTAGGGGCAATTTGAGGCAGTTCGGGGAAACTTGGCCAAAAGGAAGAGAACCTATTTGTTGTGGCCTAAACAAATAAAGTAGTTTGGGGGAAACAGATCAGTTAACTTCTTAAGTGTGTAAGGACGGCACCTTGCGCGTTTGGATTTGTTACAAATTGCCCAAGCTACTGTTTACTCCACCCTTCAAGATTTGCCTGAAGAGTACAGTTTCTTCGTGGCCCTACTTTTATTAATTTAGTTTCCTTGATTGTGTTTTTGTTAGGTCAATCAATATGCCTAGCCTTTCCCAACTATGTTGGGGTCGACTTGCAGTCTTACAGGATGGAGCTGAATGCCAGTATTTTACTTGGAGCGACTGCCTATCTGACCTCCACAACCCTGTTACTGGGTAACACGATACCCCTTGGCAAACCTTTCGGGCTTCTGACTACCCGTAACGACTGTCAAAGGTTTACAAATGACAGCCGGGACCAACAGCTTTACATGCTTTCCGAGGCATGGAGGGATCTCGATATGTGATGTATGGTCACCCATCCACGAGTAGCGTTGCTTTACCTTGAGAATCGACCGGTGCCGCTGTTATTATTTACCCACGAGTCACCCACGTTGCTAATCAATGTTCATCTAAAATTATAATTATTCTGATATTTATTTTGTAGTGCTGCTGAAACGGCCTGCTACAGTTAATTTATAAACATTGGTTTTACTTAGACTTTGACAAACCACTTAGGAATTAAATAATTTAAACTGAGTTGTTTTCATTTGAGGCAAATTATGTTTTCTTTGAAGGGTCTTGTTGGAATCTGCTTTAGTCCTTTTTCCGAGTTTGGGTTACATAATGTAACTCTTCCTCTGAAAAGGAAATATGTACCTATATTTTCCAAAATACATTCAAAACTTACGATGTTTTCCTTCACCGATGTCAGTATTATCCAAAATAAGATAAACTCGGAAAGTACATACTTATGAATTGAAAAAGTCACATCATCACGATAACCCAGACTTTTAACAAAGTCTGAAATCGTGAGCAAGCGTGATGATCAATGCTCGTGCTTACTATGTACGACAAGAGCCCTTTGCCCTGCAGTATATGACAATAATAGGCTAGTATTATTATTTTCACATATAAATTACTCAATAAACGTCAAAATCTCCTCACAGCCAACCTAATGTTACTTAATAATCGCGATATCAGATCATTGGCTGGGCGTGACGCTCCAACGAAATTAGGGAATATCGTTCTCACGGTCTCACCTCAATCAATCGGTAATCCAGTAAGTGATTGACGTGTTTATCGTTAAATATTTAGCGCTTCAAGCGATTGAGTGAGCGCTTCAGCGCTGACTGTCGGATTATCGTCGGTATTAAGTTGGATATGATGTTAATCGTGATCTAGTTTCTTTGTTAGAACTGAAATCTAGGCTAAAGTTAGACTAGGCTGACTTTGATTGTTAATTATTTAAGGGCCTACTATGGCTTTTGCCTAAGGTCGGCTGATTCGTGTGAGGTGAGAGACAAACATTTTTAGGGATAACAGGGGGCCTAAAAAGGCCACTTTAAGCAATACCTCTAAAAACTATACATTTCCTGAATTCCCAGCAGATCATTAGCAATTTCTCTAATTTTCGTCAAATTTCATTTCATATTTGGTGTTTAAACATTGCCGCATTAAAAAAATAAAAACCGTAATTTTATCGGTAAATTGTTTATTACAGTTATTATTAATCAAATTGGTTTTTTATTTTTTATTTCTACAGTTTAAATGTTATTTCATTGTGATATGAATTGTACACAGATCATATTATGAATTGTCAGTTTGTGACCATTTTACGATTTTTAATACGATTAATATTGTTATCTTATTATGATTCTGCCAAAGTGGCCTTTTTAGGCAGATTGTAACTAGGTCAAGGTCTGGTCGGAAAAAGAAATAAACATCTAAACAAAACAATGTCTTATCCTTGAATCCAGTCCGTTAACAAAATCGACTTGTAAAATCGACCCATTGACACAAAGGAATTCAATAAACTTCCGTACAAAAGCATTCCTCACTATTTTCAACGAACAGTGACAAATGTTCGACAATGTTTCCGAAGGATTACTTGCGCAAATATCATAACCCTTTCGTGACGCTCGCGCAAAAATGTCAATTATCATTTCGTGTATTCCAGTGAAAGATGAAACCCAACCCTTTCCATTTACACTTGCCATAAATCACGGCGGTGTCAGAACGAGACAACAATAGAGCCGGCGCGGTCGGCGTTTTGAGCTCTTTTAATTAAAATGTTAAGAATTTGTATTCTGCATGCGGGCCGTTGATACCCAACCTACCCGGACCCCTCCTTCTCAACCGAACTCAAGGAATGCAGAGAAACGCCAGAGACCAACTACACTGGTCATACCGATGTTGAAAAGAACACCTTTGTGTAAAAAGGTAATAATTCACACAAAGAATATGAAAGAAAAATCGTTGCCGAAAATATGTAACGTTTTTAATTCGTTAACATAAATAAACATTTATATGTTGTGTGGTTGTTCTATATTCATTTCAGTTCGTTAGGTAAGCGACCGTATTCATATCTAATATATTTTTTTGTTTCCACCGTTTTCAAACCGGAAATAAAACACCGTTGGAACGAGTGAGTATTTTTTCGCAAGTTATTCTGTTTTCGTTCGAATGCTTGCTATTTGTTCATGGTTGTACAAAAATGGGATTTTGTTCCGGAAAAAATATCATGACCACTAACAGAATTCTAAATTAGCCAGTACCCTAATTGCGTAACACACTATTAATCTCAATCTGATTCATTTTTAAAGAGATTGCTAATCCATTGCTTCATATTTTCGAAAAATTTGTCTGCTCAATAACGTTAAAACCGCAATGAATGTTGTTGAAGTGTCAAAATGAAAGCCATTGCTACTGTGATAGTGTGTTACGCAATTACTCTACAGCTTTGAAAATACCTAACTTCATCATGCACCAAAGCAAAACGTAAAACCAAAGAATTCTCGAACAAAATATTTATGCCATAGCAAAGCATTCACAATAAGCGCAGCGTCCAAACGTCATGGATTCGATGAAATAAACGATGGATATTGTTGAGAAACAATTGCAATAAATCGTGAAGCATGTGAAGCGCAATTTCTCGGCGGCCGATGGTGCAAACTTTCGCAATATTGACGGCTCCAGCCGATGCTGACGGCAACGGTCTGCATCTAAAACAGGGAAAAAAGATTAAAATGGATAAAATGTTTAGTAAGACAGTATTTTGTCCTATAAAATGGTTTTAAAAAGTATCATCGATCCGAGGGACTTAAGACCAAAAAATAAAACAAGATGCAGCTTTATACTGGACGTCAAACAAAATAAAAGCACACAGATCCGAAAAATAAATACTCGTACCACGAAATGAGACGGCACTCGCCAAAACACACAAGCCGTGAGCCCTGCCAAAAGCATAACGGAAAGACTCCATTCAGAGAAAACTCTGCACGATATGTCAAGTCTATTTACTAGGCATCGGCGGAAAGATGGCTGACTCGCGCGCATCAAGCAATCCGTGTGAGTGCCCATTTGACAGGCGAATGCTAATGATGTACAACTTGCGGAACTCGATTTAACTTTACTGCCTTGAAATGGAACGTTTGATGGGACGCGGTTATTTTTATGTATTTTTTCGCGACTCGGTATGCTGAATTTCGGTGAAATTTACTGTCGCAGACGTCATTAGTTGGATGGTTCACGAAAATGGAATTCGTAGCTTTGCATTGTGTTGAAGTTAAATGTAATGAACTCCGACGAATATGAAAGGGTTGTGTCACCAACTCGTGATATTTTTTTGTTGAATTCATTTTAATTATTCAACATCACTATTTTACGGTACGTCCCTTAGTCGCCTATTACGACACCCACGCGAAGTAGGGTGGTGTGCGACCTTGTGAAGGCCGCAGGAATCCGCTGGATGCGAGAAACACAGAACCGGTCGATGTAGCGATGCTTGGGCGAGGCTTATGTCCAGCAGTGGACGGCTTTCGGCTGAAATGGTGATGATGATAACTATTTCAGATCTTGTTTTCATGCATCAATAAATACTCCATCGTTTAGATGCCGTTAGTGAAAGTACGTACATAGTCAATATGTCGGGCACGTTCACCAATGTCCCATTGATATTGTTCTAAACGGAACTCGTAAAGTTTTCCAATATCGGAACCGTGTCGAGTGCATGCAAACAAATTGCATCTGTCGACGTCCCAATTCGTCGCCTCGCGATGAAATTTGAAATTTTTGACATCGCCCCTTTTGAAAAACGTTGCGTTGCACAAAGTCTTTGTGTATGTGTTGATCGGTCGGGTTTCACACACGATCACTCACGTTTGTATATATAATAAAAAAGTATAAAATTATCATTTGCTTTTTTATTTATTTAACTATTAAATATTTAAAAAAAAGACGCCATCTTGGTTTATTAAAATAAATAAGAAAGCCAGAAAAAAGAGACAACAATTTTAATATCATCCGTCGCTGCATAGAATAACGCCATCAACTTGTTGGCAACAACAGAATTTCTTTCTGTTCCTTTACCCATTAAGCGGTTTTCCGAGCCAAAGAGATACGCTTTTCATCCCATCTCCCCCAACATTTAGCAACTAATTACGAAAATATCCTGACAAATGAAATCCCTGCTTTACATAGTACAATCAAAATAAACGCCACCTGTAGTTTTTCACTGATTAAGGATAAAGAAATGTAGTATTATTGAGGGGGATGTTTTTTGTGTACACGAGATAAAGTCACATTGTTACACTATCTATAATTTATTCGAGCGACGACAGTTGCCCTGTCTCCCCAACTTCCCCTCAGTGTTGAACCGAGCCTAGTTAGAAGACATTTTATGGACCCTTAGTAATCCCCTGACGTGGTACACACACATATCCTGCAGATTCTGGACAGGGAGAAAATAAATAAATATTGAAAATACTAGGAGGATCGAATTATTTATTTGACGTTTCTCTAGGAATGGTAAATAGAGGAAGCGAAAATTGAATTGCTTAGTATGTCGGTATATGAAGGCTAATATTATTTGAGTGATGTTTATTTTCATTATTCAGCTCCACATCCTTGAACACTATTACAAAACCTACTGAATATACCTAACTGAGCGAAACAGAATAACATACCGAAGACTAGGCCAATGCGTATTTCACTGGCTAGCTGCATAGCAACGTTAAAAAGTTTCCACTTATTCAATGAACTTCTCATGTTCGAAAAATACTTTTTCGCAAAGCACACAATCGAATAACAGCCGCTATGACCAAACTCGTTATCCTTTTTTTATTGAGTACCTACACGTAAGTTATTTTCTCCCAAAATATCGATACCAATTTTTGGTGAACTATTTATATACGAAGGTACTTGTTCCTCTTATTGAGAATTTAAATGTAATTTGGAAAAAAAATATTGAACATTTCTTTAATAATGTGATAACGTGTCACACATGTCTATAGAGCGATAAATCACATTAAACGCTTCACAAAATATGGATGTGACGTATCTCGTGACGTCCTCCAAAAACAGTCATTCGAATTAAACCAATAATATTGTTTAATATGTAAATCTCGCTTTAAAAGCGCCACCATGTTTGACGTTTTCATTTCGATTCGATCATTGGCTGTGTGTCCGTCATGTATAT
This sequence comes from Apamea sordens, assembly GCA_945859715.1. Taxonomy (NCBI): domain Eukaryota; kingdom Metazoa; phylum Arthropoda; class Insecta; order Lepidoptera; family Noctuidae; genus Apamea; species Apamea sordens. Next base: position 12,753,787 of record OX244002.1, read on the forward strand.
TGATGAGTATAACTCTGATTGACTGAGCATCCGCTTTTGTTCCACGAAATCAATTTATACCCGCACCCACCCAGATATTTACTTTAATCCGGATAAAGAAAATTCTCCGAGATTAATTTATTTTGCCAAGAATGAGAGACAAAAAAATAAATAATCACGAAGACACGAAAATAATTGTAAGTTCAGACCATCAATCAGCGAGTCGGCCCGGATTGGCCAGAACACAAAAACATGGGCGAGTGACCGAACAATAGATGACGCTGACGATCCGTCGCACACAGCCCAAGATGGCCGCCGCCTTTTGGCGGGAACCACTGAAGCGAATAATTGACAAAGGATACAGTCTTTGTGTGCTTGGGCCAGCTCGTCTGTCCGCCAAAATATTACACAAGAATATTCCAAAATATTTAGATTTTTTGTTATATTCAGAAGTTTCGTTTCTCGGAAATAAATTCAAATCGAGGCCAGGATACATTATTATTTATGGTTTCAGAAAACTTGATATTTCTTTTTAAACTGCGTAGTTCTGTTCTAAAAACAAGTTCATACAAATAAATTATTACCGAAGAGAATCGAAGGGGTCCATCCTCGGAACACATGGCCACTCCTCCTTCTTTGACAAAAAACATGATTGTACTAGGTATATTATTCATCGGAGCTATCAAGCGGAGATAGTCTGGTTACTACGCAATCCACTCACACCCAAATAATTGTCTTATTCACATGTACATCTCTGTAACCGGATTATACATTAGTTGTTGTTAGTGCATGGATCACTTGATTGCATCATGTCACTTCGTTACCCAACAAAAAGCGGTTTGTTCATAAAATACGAGCAAGGTCTGCCCACAAATTGGCTCCCCCAACATTGGTGAATTACAGGCATTTCCCTTATTTAAGAATAAGTGCCGTAGGACCCTCGACAATAGACTACAAAGAACATTATTCGCATGCAAGACGTCGAACGTGAATGCCTTATTTACAACATAATGGAAGTGAAAAATTTCATTTCGAACCATTTCAGTAGTAGTATTGGAATTTTGTATGAGGATGAAACAGACAAACGGCATGCTTTAAAATAAAATAGAAATATAGGATCGTCTGTATTTGGTTTTTTAAATAAATTTTCATGAATATAATAGCGCAATTAAAAAAATTAATAAGCTCAACATTACAGTGAAATAATCAAATTAGCTTTTCATAGAAAACACATTCCTTATGTAAATAGATTGTTAATTAAATTCGTAGTAGTGAGAACAAGCTTCCAACACAACCTTTACTGTCTATGAAGAGGAGCTATTTACGTATTTATGTAGGTATCCTTAAAATATTATGTTCCCTTAGTTTATTGAGAATGGTTCTGCTTTTATACAAATAGAATATGAAACACAAATATTCTTTTACTGCTCCGTAAACAATTTTTACAATTTCGTTTCAATAAAGCTGACATAGTTTCGAGATCGGAAAGTCATAAGTAGGTTCTCCAATACGTTGTCGTTCGACGAAAACCAAGAAGAACTATAAAAACTTCACGGGATTGTCATTCTTTATTGATATGACAATACACCCTGTATTGTCATATCAATAAAGACGAAGTTACAATCCTGTAACGGCCGGCGTCTACTTTGTCTGTTAAATCTCAAAAACATTATGTAAGTCACACCGGCTATTTGCTGCGCTATAATTGGCAAAGTTTACGTCATAATTTTCTTTATGAAATTTTCGTGCCAAATATCTTAATTAAGGGTTGAAGGACTTTCGCAATTATGCCAGACAGAACGCAGGTATGCTCAGCAAGTTTAATGAATGGCTCCAACTTGTGTCACAATTCATATTAAATTGTGTACACTTGTAATGACACTTTGACATTAGTTTTCAAAACTACAGTTAGTCGCGATGTTATAATCGTTAACTGCGCCTAATCACGCGGTTGAAGTCGTTCAATTTGATTTAGTTGAAGCGCTATATTTTTTATCGCACATCAAATCCCGCAAGCGGCTCACAATAGTGGCGCCGCGTCACCCCACATTGTGTAATATTTTGCTTTGTAAGCTAACAAGAAAATCTGTCATGGTGAACTTTGGCCTGCCACCAACATTGACATCCACCTTATTTACTATATCGCACACAATAGCAATATACGGCTGTCAGCAACCGATTCGGCTCTTGCGATATAACAAAGGTAGACAGATGCGTAACGTCGATATCTTGTTGTAGGTACTCTCGTAATCAAACGTAGCCGCAGGCTCACACAAATACTTTGTAATGGCTGTATTGGTAAATAGACTTAACTTTGCGTGTAACGTTTCACGAAGCTATTCAGTAGATCGGCTAAGCCACACGAGGCCGCGACAAATTGTCACCGCAGTGACTACCCGCAAAATAAACGTCGCGGCAATAGGAACCATTCCAACTAACTTCACCTGAAATCCTCAACTCCAAGTGCGATTAAAACCACGAACAAACATTCAGCTAACAACTATGAGTTGAGTTTCCACCTTAAAATGAACTGCGAGGTTCACACGGAGCTCAACAAACGAAAGGTTCCGAACCAATGGTCGGAGTTCTGTGTAATTTGGTTACGTGTGTTGGCCGGCTTGCTAGAAGAGGCGCGAGTAATTGGCCACAATAACAACTCGAGTTACAAGTATTTTTAGCGTCTGTTTTTGTATTACTAAGGCTTATTAGTTTGGCCGCAAAATAATATAAGTATTGTCAGTACTACAGCTACTTTGTGTGTAAATAGGTCGTACAAAAAATCCTACTTGCCTAATCTTGCTTAAAGTACAACTTTGTAAACAACAAGCCCATGAGATATTTCAACGTTGTTTCTTATGTTGGCCATATCGTTTGACTATAATGCTGATAATCCAACAAGAGAGGGCAGTAGTCTCTTTTCTAGCTACCTTTAAAAAATGTTAGTGCAAATACAAACAGCTCTGATACATCGCTATTATATGTTGCATATAAATTCTTCACCTTATATAATGTATTATTTGTTCCAGAAACGTGGTGTACAACCTCAGTCTGACTGACCTGACGGAGCAGCGCCGGCTGGTCTGGTACTCGCCCGAAAATGACGTCAAGATGTGCGTCGTCAAGGGGAAAGACGAGGTGAGTTATACATCTGAGGGGCCATTCCCGTATTGATTTTCACTGAGATGAGAGACTTAACATTGAACGTTTTTTTAAGTACGAGAGTTGGCCTTCAAAACATATTTAGTATAAGCCGTGTGCCCGATGGGACCCATCAGAAAAATGTCAAAATTCCATACAAACTTTCAACCCCTATGTAACCCACTTAAGGTACGGTTTCTTAGTAGAACGGTGACCGCCCACATAGCGTCCACAATTTACCGAAGAATGACGTCACTGAAAAGGTTGTTTATGAAAGTAAGTTGGTGGATTTTCCTAGAGAGCGTTTTTGACACCGTAAAGTCAAATTCCGCTTACCCAAAGATTTAAATTACTAGATTTGCTTACCTTATTTAGTCACGCGAAAATATCCATACTGAGAAGAATAAGCTCACACATTATTATATAGCGTTTCCATGACAATCAAGTCATTGCTTCATTGTGTGTCAGAGGTGTCAAAACGAAACAGAAACTCGACTATCTATTGACACGGGAGTCGCGCGGGTTATCTAACGATTTAAATCTTTGCCGCTGCCATCATTTTCATGACAGCAGTCACTGCGACCGTTATGTGCGGTCACTGCTTTTCTAGGAAACCGAAGTATTAGGAGATGAATTTTCAAAAATCTCTTCTTAAGCTACAGTTTCTAGAAGAACGATGACCGTCACATGCGTCCGTAATATCCAGATAAAGAGCGCTTTTTAACGCCTTAATGTCAAATTCTGGTGAATGGCGTCCGTTATAAATAGGACGGAAACGTTCTTATAGGAAACCGTAGCATAAGTGCTCACTTTCAATAATTAAGGAGTTCTAGAAGCAGTCTAAAGTTTAGCTCATAACTTTATGCTTCTAGACCCAGTGGTTTAGGCTGTGAGTTGTCTGTCAGTGAATTTCAGAATTTTGTTAAGTTGGTAACACTTTGATCTTCAGTTGGCCTAGCGGAGTACAGACTTTCAATAGAATAAGAGACCAGCTTATTCTGGTTTTGTTACCACTGACATGTAGCCTACTTCACGTGGGTATATAGTTCCATATCAGCTGGCATCATGCAAAGATCATTCCTTCTGCTGTCCTACTCCTGGGCAAAGGTTCACTGCGTAAATAAAGAAGAGGGTTAAGTAAAAGATGATTGATTAGTGCTCATTGCATAACATGGATAACTTAATTAACGCCATTGAAACATTTCTTGGAGCATTTGTTTGTGACACACAAGCTAACAGATTTCTAGAAATAACAAAATTATATCCTAAAACTATTTACAAACTAAATTCTTCCGCATCGCTGTCGACTGGTAATGTACCCAAGAGACTGGCGGCAATGCCACGTTGTATGGCAATTTAATACTTAGCCTCTGGCCAAGGTAAAAGCCAGCCCTTGTGCCACGGAAAGTGTCAACCAGACGTTTCGAGATTTCCTTAAAGGTTTCTTGATACATCTTGAAAAACAAAACTATGTTTGTACTAACAATACCTTCATAGCTAGACTCTTCTTTTTAAATTTAATTCAATAAATCCTAGAAATACGCAGTTCTAAAGACGATTTAATGTAAAGTTATTGCTACGTAGATCGTCAGAAAACGTACTGAGATTGCTTTCCACGAAATTGTGTCCCAGCAGACAGTAACTTTGATTTCTTGGAAAGAAAATATAAAGAAATGACTTGTACATCAATTTAACTCGTAACAAACTTACTTATGTAGATTGTGACATGCTACGGCGTAGGCGGTTGCTACGAACTTTCGTAGCGCTACGATAAATCGTAGCTAACTATCCTTGAATTATTATTAAATTATTATAATATAACTGTTATTTTTTATTGATTATAATTATTATTAAATTATTTATTAACCATTCTAAGAAACTATTTCGTATAAATATTGAAAACTGGTTATTCTAAGCTTCTAATAACTACAAAGTGTATGATTTTAAGTAAAGAACAATGAGAGACCGCCCGCAGCTCAATATCAATGTTACCTGCCGCCATCTTGAGGCGAATAATTGAATTTGGAACGAGTCGGTCGCGTATGGAACGAGGCCTTATTCCGCTAACGTCTCTCTACCGAATACCGGCAAATTAAAAAGCCAATCGAGTGGAAATTCTCGCTAGACTCGCACGGAAGATGTTCCAGGAGGTCGTTTAACTTTATTTTAGTTCGAGTTAATGAGCGACCTCATTTCGGGATTACGGAATATGAATGCGAGCGCGGAGCACGGGTATATGGTGGCAATAACCCGTATAATATATGAAGAAATTTGTATTAACTTACTCTGCTGCCATTCGAAGCGGAGGAGATCGTCGCAAGCATGTCTTGCAATGCGAATTTGCGATGCACTAAGACTTGGAGTTAATTGATACTGCTTTTAGTTCACTCACTTTGAACAACTTGTAACGCGGCAAACACACAACCACGGCAGAAACACTCGCGCGCACGCGAACACGGCGGGCGTCATCACTACCCCGCACCGCACGGCCCTCCGCTGCGCTCCTGGCCGCCTTTATAAGCGCTGCTCGGGCTATGGATCATTAGTCTGAGTTCGGCACGACTTGGGTGTACACACCGCATCGACTTAGGTCGGTCACGTTTGCCCCCGCTTCCTGCTGAGTTCAGATTAGCGCCTGCACTGTGCGAACGTGGTGTTGGTGATCCACATTACTGACGTACAGGGCACGGTGCGCTTAGGGTTTTCGGTAGGGTTTAGTTAGATTACTTAATTTCTTTCATTCATTTGTTATATTAGTTAGCTCTTTGTGTTATCCATCATTGTACTTAGTTATTAGTTTAAATAAACTATTCATTGTTATTTTTGCAAAGTGGGTTTAGATTTATCTCCTCACACTGAACCTTGCCACAAATTGGCGTCCCACCTTGGGCTTTCTTACCTACATATTTTATCATAGGTAGATTTATTGCACTACCCACATTTATTGTAGGTAGATCTTAATATTATTGTTGTTGTCAATTAGTTAATTTGTTAGATTGATCTTAGTTCTGTTAGTAGGTATTATACAGTAGTTTTGGCATATTGGTAGAAACATTTTTTTTTTTTGTTATTTTATTATATACAAACAAGCTGGGTTACGGAGTAGACAGTATACGGGATTAGTTACGTAATTCATAACAATAAAACTGATTTCTATAGCATAGTTTAGTTTTATCATTTCTGTAGTCTTTTGCTTTAGGTATAGTATATCTTCACGCTAGATTTCTTTAGGGTAAGCAGTTTATTAGGTTACTGTTATTTATTGAGCAAATCAACATTGATTTTTATAACGTTTTACCTAGACGTAGCCGGAGAAATAAACAAATGGCAAACGTCAGTTTCTCTGATGATCAGTTTAGGGATCTTTTAGGGGTGTTAGCAAACCGAGACAATTCTCGTGTTTCACAAAAAACAGGCAGTTTTGCATCATGCACTGCCCGTTTTGATGGAACTCGCCAGTCGACAGTGGTCGAGACGTTTCTGTCAACTATCACTACTTTCAAGAAAATTGAGTCCGTTAGCGACGAGAATGCCATAGAAGGGCTTACTCTGCTGCTTATTGGTGATGCAGCTACTTGGTGGCTTGGAGTGAGAGAAACCGTCAGTACTTGGCATGAGACTGTGTCATTATTACGGACGACATTTGCCCCAAAGAGACCCGCCTATCAAGTACTCAATGAGATTGTGTGCAACAAACAAAGCGGTCCTACAGCCACAGAACTATTTGTTGCTAAAAAACGTGCACTCATAGCAGAATTGCCAAAGCCGTCGCCCACCTTATCACAAGGGTTGGACCTGCTATACACATCCCTCCATGCGAAAATAAGGGATAGAATACCGAGGGATTCCGTTCAAACATTTGACGAATTTCTCGCGAAAGTACGTCAAATTGAAGAAACCACTACTGAACAGACCACTGAACAGACCAACACTGGTACCACACCGTTAGTGAAAAGAACCCGCTGCAACTTCTGTCGCGCTTATAACCATAGCGAGCAGGAGTGTCGCAAGAAAGCTGCTAAGATCGAGACGTCTAAGGAAACTCCCAAGAAAACTGAGACCAGACCACCGCCAACGTCTAAAATAACCTGCTATGGATGCGGTGAGCCTGGTGTAGTCAGAAGCAAGTGTCCAAAATGCAACACACCCAAAATAGGCGCAGTGGAAGTTGGGTTTTATGCATTGGCCTCTGAAACTCGACTTAGGCCAACTGTCAGAATTTCAATCGATGGCATCAATGGTCAAGCTCACGTTGATTCTGGCGCAAAAATGAGCGTCGCATCTACTTCACTGTACTACGTCCTAAAGCGAAAAGGAGTGACCTTTAACTCGGAAAAAGCCACTGTAACCCTTGCCGATGGTCTACGGCGAAGACAACGTGTACAGTCAGCACAAGTACCTGTAACTTTATGTGGACGGACGATCCCCACAACTTTTGTCGTGTTGCCCGAAACACATGATAATCGCACACTCCTAGGAGTAGACTTTATCCAAGATGCAAGCATAGTTCTCAACTTGCCGCAACTATTGTTCCACTTCTTGGATGAACCTGGCAAGAAATACGATCTGCATAACGAGGATGAAGACAGCGCATCCGTGTCCACGGTGCAAATGGAACTTGAGGAAACCGAGTCGGTGATTGCAAGGCTAGCCTCGATTACGTCTCTGGAGCCAATGTTGAGCCCAATGTTCCAGACCCCATCCCCAAGTGCGAATACGCTGGAAGAAGAACGCAATATGGCGGACGCATACGGACCACCTGTATTAATTGATTTCTGTACGCCCCCGCAGTCTCCCTCTCGACAAGAACCTACGCTCAATGGTTACTCACCGAGGTTTGTAGGTTCACTGTTCCGGGATGCGCAGGCCAGCATTAATAATGCGGAAATTACTCTGTCTCCACAGAGTAGTAAGTTGTTTGGACGTGAGAGTAGCAACATTGACATCGCTATGGTTGCTATAGATGGAGCTGCCTCAAGTGAAGAGATGCAACTTAACAGATTGTTAGAACAGCACGCTGGCGTATTCACTGGTAATGGCAAACCAGCTACTCTAGTGGAACACATCATTGAAGTTGGAAACCATAAACCAGTCGCTGTGCCTCCATACAGAGTATCCCAACAGCGAAAAGAAGTTCTACGCAAAGAGATTGATCAGATGTTGGACGACGATGTTATCACACCTTCGAAATCTCCATGGGCAGCACCAGTTGTTATGGTCCCCAAGAAAAATGGAGGTATAAGAGTCTGCATAGATTACCGCCAGCTTAATAGTATAACTGTAGCTGACGCGTACCCCTTACCTCGAATAGACGACCTTTTGCAGGAAGCAAGACCGACGCCTTACATGTCGACCCTTGACCTAAAAGCAGGTTATTGGCAAATAAAAGTGCGAGATGAAGACCAGGAGAAAACGGCTTTCGTCACTCCCTTTGGGTTGTACCACTTTAAACGAATGCCGTTTGGTTTGCGCAATGCTCCGGCGACCTTCCAGCGATTTATTGACAGATTGAAGCTGCATCTTGATGGAATGAAGTTGCTGGCTTACTTAGACGATCTCATCCTGCTCTCGCCGTCTTTCAAGCAACACCTGCAAGATCTAAATAGACTGTTCCAACTGCTTCAGGAAAATAATGTGGTTGTAAACAAGCAAAAGTGTCGATTCTGTGAGGAACAGATTCCTTATTTAGGACATATCATAACGAAAGCAGGCTTGTGTACAGATCCTGGAAAAATATCCGCCATACTAGACATACCTGCGCCGAAGAATATCCGACAGGTACAATCTTTTCTACAAACATGTTCATGGTACCGTCGTTTTGTACCGAACTTTGCGAAGATTACTCAACCACTTACTCGGCTGACGAAAAAAGATACAATCTGGGAGTGGGGAGCTCAACAAGAGGATGCTTTCCGTGAACTCAAGCAACGCCTAACTAGTGCCCCTATCTTGCGCCAAGCAGATATAAGTAAGCCATACACCATAAAAACAGACGCTAGTGATTATGCTCTAGGAGCTGTTTTGGTACAGGGGGAGGGCAACGAGGAGCATCCCGTCGAATATGCTAGCCGATTATTAACAAAAGCAGAACGTAATTATTCTACTACAGAGCGTGAAGCCCTAGCAGTTGTATGGGCTGTAGCAAAATTTAGAGGCTACATAGAAGGTTCTACGGTAGTAGTTGCCACTGATCATCAAGCACTGAAATGGCTTATGTCTATTAAATCACCTACAGGACGACTTGCTAGATGGGCATTGCAACTCCAGCCATACAATTTAACAGTTCAGTACATACAAGGTAAAACTAACGTGATTGCTGATAGTCTATCAAGACCGCCTCATCCAGAACTCCAAGTTAACCATGACGTGTGTATAGTATCAGTGGATATGCCCCGCCGCTCTGGAGAAGAGATTCGGAACGAACAACTGAAAGACGATGCCCTAAAAACAATTATGGAAGCACTGGAGAAGCCAGTTCGGGATGAAGATGCTATTTACTGGTCAAACAAAGGTTACGTTATGAACAACGGACTGCTGCACCGCTATCTTCAAGACAACGAAAATGACGCTGCCCAGCTGGTTATACCAAACCATGAAACCAAGGCCATTCTTTCAAAATATCATGACGAGCCCACTGCCGGTCATTATGGGGCTGATAAAACATTTCATCGCATCGCTGCCAGATATTATTGGAGAGGAATGCGAAAAGACATCGAAAGCTACGTCAAGGATTGCATCAAATGTCAAAGATACAAACCAAGCAATTTGAAGCCAGCTGGACTTTTACAGACCACGGTAATGAACCAAAGATTCGAAACCTTATCCTTTGACTTGTTCGGGCCATTACCTCCAACTCCGGATGGAAAAACCTGGATTTTTATTGTTGAAGATATCGCAACCCGATGGGTTGAATTATTTGCTTTAGAACAAGCCACGGCTGAAGCTTGTGCAACCGTTTTACTAAATGAAGTCTTTTTGCGTTTCGGCGTTCCACGAAGATTAATAAGCGACAATGGAACACAATTTATCAGCTCAGTCATGCAAAAACTCACTTACTGTCTGGACATACAACATTCGTTCACGCCTGTATACCATCCGGAAGCTAACCCTGTCGAAAGGAAGAACCGAGATTTGAAAACACAGCTAGCAATCTACGTAGAAGGTGATCATCGGTCTTGGGCAGAAAGGCTCCCAAGCATAAGATATGCTATGAACACATCGCACTGTCTCAGCACGAGCTTTAGCCCAGCATATCTTACCTTCGGTAGAGAGTTAAGGACCTTCGATGATGTTAGACACGACCTTCATCAGATAGCTTTATCGGAAAACTTTATCCCCGAAATAACCCCAAAACTTATTTTGTTAGCAGAAACATTTAACCGAACGAGAGAAGTGCAAGAGAAAAAAGAAGAAACAAGGAAGAAGGCAGCAGATGAACATCGGCGTCCAGCTCCTACCTACCTACCCGGCGATCGCGTCATGGTTGCGGCCAATGTCCAGAGCAGCGCAGCTCGCTACCAAACAGCGAAGCTGTCTCCACGTCGCGACGGGCCCTACATCATCCTGCGACGGCACGGGCCTTGTTCTTACGAGCTTGCACACCCAGCACAGCCTACAACTCCTCTGGGTATTTACCATACATCCGCGCTGAGCCCCTTCCAGGGCTCCGGCAACGATGTGCCTAATCCTGAAAGACCTTTGCGCAGACGCGGTAGGCCCAGAAAAGCAGACAGCAGCCTCTGAAACAACACTGGTCTCCTCATCGGGACGTCTTCGGGACCAGAGGGGGAGATTGTAACGCGGCAAACACACAACCACGGCAGAAACACTCGCGCGCACGCGAACACGGCGGGCGTCATCACTACCCCGCACCGCACGGCCCTCCGCTGCGCTCCTGGCCGCCTTTATAAGCGCTGCTCGGGCTATGGATCATTAGTCTGAGTTCGGCACGACTTGGGTGTACACACCGCATCGACTTAGGTCGGTCACGTTTGCCCCCGCTTCCTGCTGAGTTCAGATTAGCGCCTGCACTGTGCGAACGTGGTGTTGGTGATCCACATTACTGACGTACAGGGCACGGTGCGCTTAGGGTTTTCGGTAGGGTTTAGTTAGATTACTTAATTTCTTTCATTCATTTGTTATATTAGTTAGCTCTTTGTGTTATCCATCATTGTACTTAGTTATTAGTTTAAATAAACTATTCATTGTTATTTTTGCAAAGTGGGTTTAGATTTATCTCCTCACACTGAACCTTGCCACAAACTTAATTTTTACTGCTAAGGAGACCACTTCAACTTCTAGCATAAGCAGCCTATAATGTTCCCACTGCTGGGACACTGGCCTCCTCTCTTTGAGACGGACTGGGCTGTAATCCAACACGGCCCAGTGCGGGTCGGTAGATGTCACATGTCTTCGAATTTCTGGTCATGTGACGGCACGGTTGGCGCAGTGGTTAAGCGATTGACTGCTGCGCTGCGTGTCGCGGGTTCGATTCCCGCACGGAACCAATATTTGTATGACCTACATGTATTTGTTCCGAGTCTGGGTGTTTTTCTATCTATAATATGTATGTATTTACAAAAAAAAAATGTAATATAAGTAGTTTATCAGCCATCTTGTTACCATAACACAAGCATTAGGTTGCTTAGCTTGGGACTAGATGGCGCTGTGTGAAATGTCCAGCGATATTATTATTATTATTATATTTATATTATATTTTATATTTTTGACCATACCTTCATTCTTTCAACACAAAACGGTGACCATGTTAACGATGTTATCCACCGAACTTAGCATAACTACATACAAACGTTAGTAATAAATGAAACCACACTATTATACTAAGGTTCTGTTCAAATAAAGTCTTCGCTACGAGAAATTAAATCTAATGACACACTTTTTACTGAATATTCCTTGTCCTCCAGCCTGACAAATAAAAAGTCTCTCTTCACTAAAAGCAAAAATGGCGAATTTTGGATTGCCCTACTTCACGTCACTTCACTCACTCCCTTTGAAATAATTGCTACAAGAAAAAAAAAGTATTTCATAGACAAGCTAAATAAATGACAATCGATCGACAGACCGGTTCGTCAATGACTAAAATAATAAAACCAGAATAAAAATGAACTAACAATAAATCCTTCATTTAAAATCTTTATTAGGTTGTATGATTGATTGCTCTTCTCATATTTTTAAAGCCAAGAATACACACGTAACAGGCACTGGCCTGAGAGGAGAGGACTTTTTAATGCAATACTATGTGTAAGGCAAAATATCACTTCGTAAATGTTATTTTTGTTAGGTCGCGCTTGTCCACTTACATCGGGGCAGTCATAAGGCGTTATTTTTTTTTTAAGATTTCACCGTTTTGTGTTGAAAGAATGAAGGCATTTCATTCTTTCAACACAAAACGGTGACCATATTAACGATGTTATCCACCGAACTTAGCATAAACTGCAATAAATAGGAGTCCATTAAAAATAGCAGTAAACTATTGGAGTGATCGTGTTTGTTTTATGACCGTACATTGTGTTCTGCAGGGAAAATTAAAAGGCTGTTAAGTAAAATTACCTTTTTACGATACTGTTATTATTGGGTAACATTTTTATGACTGCTGTATAGGTATTTCAACCTTGTAATGGCGTAAAAATGGGGACTGGTGTTATAAAACGTAGCTCTCTGAATGCCAAAGAAATGCTGTTGATTTCATAGTATTTAGATTTTGATTGGAAGATGTCAAGCATTTTTTTTTTCAGTTCATAGAAGAATTTCTGCCTTGCCTCTCTTTTTTTTATGGAGTCAGTTTTTGTTACCTTCATGATTTCTTGCAGTTTGAGGTCAAGTGCGTAATACTCGCAACCAGCGTGCGTGTTTGACCAGAAGGCCAATTCCCGTAATTAAAGACGTTCAAAAACTAGAAGCAATCTCATCTCAGCGACCATTTATGTCAAAAATGTAGGGATTTTAGAGGTATTTTTGACAGACTGAGATGAGACTGTGACTGTTCTTAAAATTACGAGAATTGCCCCTCTGATGTATGGACGTAAACGAGGCAAAAGGAGTATGTAAGGATCGTGGCAGGTGGCGTTTTGTAGTTTCTGCCTAACCTCATAGGAAGAAGGCGTGAGTATATGTTAAAACACAGATTAAAGACAGATTCATCATTATTTCGGTATATTCCCAGTCACCCCCACATGGATTGCCACCAGGTAGCAAAATCGAAATAACCTAAACACTAGGTACTTTATTTTATTTGACATTGTTATAAGCGAACGACCATGCTCTAAAAAAATGATAATCGTTTAAGTAAAAATTCTATTCTATTATATTCTAGTTATTTTTAATTAATGTAGAATCGGAAAACTATAATTATTTTACGTTTTTTTAAAGACGTGATCATGACACTTTTAAAATTCAATGTTACATTAATCATATCATTTGAAACGGAACGTCATGTAAAGGGAATACTCGTAATACAATATCAACACTTTTTTTACTTTAAATTAAATTCCTTTTCAAAAATCAAATCTTCGACGTGTAATGTCGTAAAAAATTATGAAAATGATTATTATAATATTTTGATCTTGATGCATGAGACTTTTTGGTACGACTTTTGGTCATTCTCCTTTACCAAAATAAAGTTTACCAAAGCTAATCATCGGTCAGTCACAGATATTCATAATTACATATTTTCAATAATCATGTTTTAACAATAAAATTACCTTTACCTACATGTTCTTAAAATTTTGTATCTAACGCTTAAAAAAGTAAATAGTAAAAAAATCTGGATTGGCGATCCACGCCGCAGTGTACAGCGATTTGAAGTGGGGGCAATAACTTTCCAATCGCCACCTGGTGGCAACATGTGGGGGCGACTGGGAATATACCGTCGCCATCCGGTGGCAACTGGGAATTTTATTCCCGATTGCCACCTGGTGGCCATACATTTTTCATTATCATTTCATTTCATTTATTTGCATACCCTAAAGTGAATTAACTTGTTAAAATAGGCTTAAAGCTAAGATACAGTTATATACCCTGTAAGGGCACAGCAACATATGTAAGGATAAATAATTAAAAGTAAAAATATTAAAATTAAATTAATTAAGTAACAGCATTTAGAACATTAATAATTCTTAATTAAATTAAATGTATTTAGGTTATAATAATTATACAATACTAGAGTTTAGATTAGAGCCGAATTAAAATTGAATTAGTTATTTATTATTTATTTATTTTATATGCGTGAATGTAATTGGCAAATGTAGAAGAAATCTCAATTAAATATTTAAATTTTATGTCTATTCCAGTCACAGTTTATCATTCATGTATTCATTTATATTATAGTAGCTTTTGCTTATTAGAAATAGCTTTAATTTATTACTAAACATTATATTTATTTATATTCTTAAGATGTTTCGGTAGTTTATTATATATTTTTATTGACATTACATATATACTCGTACTTGATGAATGCATTATGAGTCGTGATATTGAAACGTTTAGTCTGTTTTTGTGTCTTAGAGTAAATCTATTCTGTATGTCTTCTCTTTTGGTGTATAATTCGGGATATTTGCGTACGAATTTCATACGCGCGCGACTGGGAATATACCATTATTTCTTAAAGCAACATCACAAAACTTAATCCCCATTATTTCCCAAAACAAATGTGTCGCCTTCACCAAAGTAATGTCTTAGACTATTTACAAATTCACTCGAATTTCTCCAGGAAAGCGTGTAGAAGAAGTTTTTAAACGTTTATGCATTCATTAGCGGCTTGCAGTAACGACTTTCGATTAATGTAACTGCCGCCATTTGGTCACAGTACTCGTTTTAATAAGTTTTTGCTCCACTAATTGGAAACTATAATTTATTTCTTTTAGTATCCAAGACGTGTTTAGATAGCTGCACGGGGAATGTCGGTAATCGCGAGTAAGTGCTTTGGGGTTCTAGTTTATCGTTTCCTGTGAGGTTTCGTTTGCAAGTGTTTTTCATAGATGAAACTTCCTACTAATATTATAAACGTAAAAGTTTGTATGGATGGATGGATAGATGGGTGGATGTTTTTTACTCTTTCACGCAAAAATTATCGAACGGATTTGGATGAAATTTGGCACACAGATGGTTTATAACCAGGATTAACATATAGGATTATTTTTATCCCGATACTCCCACGGGATCGAAACTTATGCGGGTAGAACCGCGGGGCTCAGCTAGTAACTTTATAAGTAGGAAAGGTGCAGAATTTGTTCATGTAAATCATGAGCTCGTCGTGTGAGTCTTGCAATAGACGTAAAGCAACAGAATGCATTTCTCACTTATATCCAATTGCCACTACCAATCCTTCGGTAAATATTATCGAAACACATACAGGATGGCAGGGACATCGACACTCAACCTATTGTCATGGATTTAATACATGATTCTGAACACCCTTTCTTTTTTTTTTTTGAGGATGAGAAATCATCAAATGACCCCTCCCGCTCTAGGTGGAGCGGAAGGGAGTGTCAGACTTTTACTGACTAAAACCCAACCGTGTTCCTTCCTTAGCCCTTTATGTTCCAGGGCAGCGGTAACCCTTTCGGACGATCCCGCTACCCTGGCAGGCTTCGGCCCTATCCGGCCCCGTCGCTTATGCTGACATGTCTTTGAGGCGCGCGTGGTCCTGATCGGACGGAGAGCTTCTGAACACCCTGCGTTGATATTTTTCGTCGGTTAATAAAAAAAAAATAGCTGTTCCGGTACATTTAGACCGTAGTAGGTAGGTAGGTATTGCACTTTACTATGAAACAGGTGATTATTAGGTATTTTTGATAACTGACGAAAAATTGCTAAGGGCTGATTTTTCCACCGCAAAATAACTTTTATTCGAGGAATAAAAGTGTGACTTTAACTGTCAAAATTTCAAAATTATTCCTCGAATAAAGTTTTCAGATGATTGACCAATCAGCCCTAAGTGGTCTGGAATTATGTGCAGGATTCATGGTTTCGGTTTACTGCTACATGTCCGCATATGCTTATACTATGGAAGTCGTCATAGTAAAGAAATTAAAAATAATAAGTGTACACCTTTATCAATTTGAAACATACCGGCGCGTAGCCTTTTAAAATATTTGAATAGGATATCATATTCTTACCGTAAAACAACCGAGTAATTTCCTCAATCATTTATCCCAGCAAAACCTGTTAATTGTCACGTATACCACCGTCCAGCTAATCTTTCTAATTCTGTTAGCTCAAACAGTTCCTAACGATATATAAATAAATAGTTTTGTATCACTCACGATTTCAGCAGTACGTGATAAACGATCTCGAAATGGTATTAGGAATCAAGGGTAGTATCTTTTTTAAGTTAAAGTTGTCTGCTTTGATAATGGTAGAGTTACAATATTTTTATCATGTCAGTATAAATACTTTTAAGTGTATGTTTTATCAATGACTAGAAGCGCCCCGCGGTTTCACTCGCATAAGATTCGATCCCGTTGGAATATAGGGATAAAAAGTATCATATATGTTAATCCTGGTTATAAACTATCTGTGTGTCAAATTCCATCCAAATCTGTTCAGTAGGTTTTGCGTGAAAGGGTAACATCCTCACAAACTTTTGCGTTTAGAATATTATTAGGAAATTATGATTAAAATAATGTAAACGAAAGTCAACTACTAGAGCCAACTTTTCCTTCAGCAGCCATTATTGGAATTAATCATTTCCGCCATCGTTGAATGTCATACTGTTATACTACATAATATACATACTCTTTACTTTACTATCATGAGGTTCTGTACTAACGGAGCCATCCGATTTGTAAACAACGTTTTTCTGGCGAAACCTAACATTAAAAAAATATGCTGTTTACCTTTTATCTTAATTTGAATGAGATCTATCTTTTGAGACTATTTGTACGAATGTAAAGTCACGACCAAAAGTATGTATAAACTCTGCTTTATTCAAAAGCGATTTACTCCTTTATTTTTTAATGAAATTTTATGTGGTTACGAACATAGCATTTTCGAACCCATACGTTTATGTAATGTGTCGTATTTCAACGTTGCATTCGTTATTTCACGAAAAAATAGCAATTGAAAGTTACCAAGTGTTGACATATTGGTGCTCGTGGCTGTTCGCGAAGTATAAGTGCGGCACCCAATTTACACGGAGTCCTACCATTCTTCTTTAACTTTTATCAATGGTTAAAAGAATGTTATCCTATAAGTTCCAACAATACTGGCCGTTGGCGCATGGCCGATTTGTCGCTGTTCCAAATCGTCATTAAAAAAACAAAAGATACGATTCTCAACTGTTTCTTATATTTTTAGGGTTCCGTACCTCGAAAGATAAAAACGGAACCCTTAAAGGATCACTTTGTTGTTCGTCCGTCCGTCTGTCTGTCTGTCAAGACCCTTTTTCTCAGGAACGCGTGGAGGTATCAAGCTGGAATTTATATCAAATACTAAGGTCTACTGACCCTTGGAGCTGTGAAAAAATCAAACTTCTAAGCCAACGCAATCAAAAGATACAGCTGTTTATGCCGCAAATTTTCGACACTCGCAAGGGAATCAAAACCTACAGGGTACTTCCCGTGAACTCGAAAACTGAATTGAAATCGAAAATCGAACTGAATTTCGAAAATATAGCCCTTTTTGCTCATTTATATTGTTGAGGTTGGTAGATAAGTTAAATAAACTCTCTAAGGCTAAGCTATCCTAGCCTTAGAGAGTTTAGAGCTTCAAGGGACGGTAGACCCACGCTCTACGCGTTCCTGAGAAAAAGCAACTGACAGATAGAAAAACACACGGACAACGAAGTGTTCCTATAAGGTTTCCGTTTTTTCCTTTTGAGATACGGAACCCTAAAAAATAACGAAAACAAAAGCCAAACTTGATTAACCAAAACATATCTCATTCTTGTAACTTACTAACATAAGTGATGACTTTTTTAATCTTATACCGTACATAGCACCAACTATTATGAAACTTTAAAGGCTAAAGTTAACGACCTTCACCGCCAGAGGGCGCAACGGTCGACTGAAGGCTAATTAAGGCACGTTTTTAAAAATATATGCTGTGTAAAGTAGGTCATGCCTGCCCGAAAAATTATGTTTCAAAGTTGTTCAGAAATATTATTAATGTAAGGGAGAAGTGTACGTTTTTAACGAGAATCTAATGAGTTAAGCTGGTCATATGGGAATTAAATTATGTAGTTTAGTATAATTAATATCTTAGAAACTTATGTTTTCCTGGTTGTTATCCGCCAGAAAGCAGATGATATTGTTTCTATAGCAGTGTAAATAATCTCAGATAATTTACATTCCATCACCACTTACATATGTATTCACAATCAATACTTGTCTAAGAGCTGATTTTTCCAACGCCAGATAAGTTTATCCAAGGATCTTCTATAATACAAAATCTGTCAGACGTCAATTTTATTCAACGAATAAAAATTATCGGTCGATTGAAAAATCAGCCCAAAGTAAAATAGTAATACTATGCGAAGTAAGGCATTTCTCAATGTGTTCCATATACCAAGCCTTTAAATTCATAAATATAAGGGATGCATAGTGCAAATCCCCACCCAAGTATTGTCTATCGAGAAAAACAGGTTTTGCTGAGACTTGGTTGTTTTGTTTTTGGTTCTTTTTTTTCTTATTTTTATTTGTAATAATATTGTACGTGATTACTAGTTTATTTATTTATTTATAAGTAGGTAAGTATGTATTAGGTATGTTGAGACTGTGTGTGCTCCCCGTCACTTTTCCCTAAAGGTTCATTAGAAAACCAGCGTCAGACAGCATCTGTCTGGCATTAATGCTGAAATGAACCTTTTTGGCGCAGCCGTGAGGCACACACTATTGTTGTCTGAAACATTATTTTTATTTTATTATTTTTGTATTATGTGTTTCACAAACTGTGTCCAAATAAACTTTTTTCTTTCTTTCTTTCTATGAATAGGTTTTAGGAACCCTGTGCGTCCGCGCGCACTGTGAGACCTCATAGTAATGTTTGTGGATACCGGTATAAATCAGTTATCTACTTTAATTACATGTATTCTAAGTTGATTTTTGAGTGATCATTTGTAACAAAAAGGTACTTAATAACTTTTTGATTGCAATGGAATTTGAACTTTGTTAAGTATGACATTCAGTTTGTTGCTCCATAGAACTTGAAAATGATCTCAAATTCTTCATTCAAATACAAGATGGTTTTGTGAACGACTCGATATTAATTGGTACAAGTGTATTAATAAACCAAAAACTCGTCAAAATTCTATAAAGATTTAGGATCCATTTGTTCATAACTTCTTATTCTTCAAATTCGTACACCAATACAGTCGCCTCCGACAGTTAGTTGACATTTTTTCACTTCAGCTTTGATGCCACATCATAATAATCAGGTAGATACTCCTAAAGAAAAAAATAATGAGGTAGATACTCCTAAAGAAAAAAATAATCAGGTAGATACTCCTAAAGGATTACCTGAGGGGCAATTCTGGTAAATTTAAGAACGTTCACAGTCTGATCTCAGTCTGTCAAAAATACGTCTAATTTCCCTACATTTTGACAAGTTTTTGACATTTGTTTGTCGCCGAGATGAGACTGCGACTAGATTTTGATCGTTTTAAACTACGAGAATTGGCCTGCTGATTATTTTTATGACCAGTCAAAGGTAGTTGAATTAGTCAATAACAACGTTATAGCAGTTCAAACATTTGGATCACTAGAATTTTAAATCATAATGTGGTTTGTCACAGCTGAAGTGGAAAACTGTCAACTAACTTTTGGAGGCCACTGTATATCCTATTACATAATATCACGCTTGTATTCCCCGAAGGGTAAAGCAGAGGTGGACCATAGTACACCCACATTTCACCAGTTATGTAATAGGAGGCGAGCCTATTGCCATCAAAGAGACACAAATCCCGACTCTGTGCTGCTACTGAAAATTCGTAATGGTCAACCCAGTAACTTTTTCCTATTATTTTTTTTCTAAATTATTCGAGGGCATCGCCGTCCAGGTAGACCACGGTGAAGGTGGTGTGACGCTCTGATAAGGTTTACAAGGTCAACATTTTGACGACACGTTTAGCGCAGTGGCTGAGCGATCGACTGCTGCGCTGCGTGTCGCGGGTTCGATACGCGCACGGAACAAATATTTGTATTGCCTGCAGGTAGTTGTTCCGGGTCTGGCTGTTTGTGTATGGGAGTTTAAATGTTTGTAAACGCACCCACGTTACAGGAGTAATTCCTAGTGTGGGGCAACGTAAATTTTTTATTTTTTTTTAATATGACCGGAGATCGCGGTTTGGAAGGGAATTGAATTTTTTTATATTTTATTTATCTTTTGAGAGATTATTTTATATTTTGTAAATGTGTACGCCTTTGTAGACTTCGATCTGTAGAACATTTTTTATTTTATTAGGTAGGTTGTACCTGGTAGGTACTTGACAGGCTTACGCTGTCCTCCCATACTTAATTTGCAAACATTGTAAAAGCCAATTATTTTTAAAAGAGCAACCGTGGAGTTTCATGCCGGCTCTTCTCCATAGGAAACGACCAATTGGAACCGTGCACCTAGCTTCTGACTTTCCATAAGTGCCCAACTGCCCATGTAGGTTTATGTGAAATATAAAATTTTGATTTTGAAAAAGCGGAGCGCTTTGCCCAGCATGGGCTAACAAAAAAAAAAACTAGGGAGCAATGTAACATTCAAAAAATTATAATTAGGTACAAAAAAACTGCACATTTTTCAAGAGTTAGTTATATGATACTTAAGATTATTATCAATTCCCTCGAGCGAAGTCACGTTCGTCATGTCTAGACTCCCACTTACTGAAGTAGGAATTTGATACCAGCTCATTAACTTCAAGTGGAAGGACCATCGACTTGAACTCTCACGTATGAATACATAGATGCACCTAGTATGTAGCTACATAACTACCAGACGAAAACTTCAACTTAGCTCTGATTTTTAATTGGCTGGACCAACATGACAGCTAATGTGTCCTACTAATATCATAAACGTGAAAGTTTGTATGGATGGATGGATGGATGTTTGTTTCTTTCACGCCAAAACTTCTGAACGGATTTGAATGAAATTTGGCACACAGATAGTTTATAACCAGGATTAACATATAGGATACTTTTTAACCCGACATTCCAACGGGATCGAAACTTATGCGGGTAAAACCGCGGGGCGCAGCTAGTACTAAATATTGTCATAATCAGCCTATAACGTTCCCACTGCTGGGACACAGGCCTCCTCTCTGTGAGAGGGAAAGGTTGTAATCCACCACGCGGGCCCAGTGACGGTTGGTGGGTGTCACATGTCTTCGAAGTTTTGGTTCTAGGACATGCCGGTTTCCTAACGATGTTTTCATTCACCGTTTTGAGAGCAGTGGTGATGAAATAATTTACACAAAGTAAAGCGCTTCTCTGGGTTCGAACCTAAGACCTAAAACTCGTAAGTCACGGACCGCCACTGCTCTCTAAATAATGTCATGTTACCAAAAAAAAGTCAACCGCAGCTGTCATTTTAGTCTAGCAAATTAAAAATAAAATCTATCGAGATTTTCGTGTAAACCTGAAAGGCATCTTGTGTAAAGTTGACTTGACTCATGTTTTCAGACTTTTTAGTAATGTCTTAACCTTCGATCAATAATAGTAGGTACTAGATTCCCGATAAGCGCTTCAAAAACGGCCCGAAAAATAAGACCACAAATACTTTTGCTACTTTTTAACCTTATTACTTAGACTTCAAGTTTCATTTTAGAATACTTGACTGAAAATTTAAAAATATTTTCAAGCGACATTTTAAATATATTTTGCAATGGTAATTAAACTTTATGTTTAAGCATTAAAGTTTATAATAAACTGAAGTTGTTAATATTATTAAACTTTTTTCTAAGAAATGTAGATGTTTACGTGTGTGCAAACGTGGCCACTTGAGCGACTGATTTTTGTTCCTGATCCTTAATCTAGTACTATTATTGATCGAAGGTCTTAACCGATCACTTTCTTTGTTGCAATTTGCGTTTTCCAAAAGTTTTTTTTTAAATTAATTTTATTATGTATGTACACCCAGTAAAATACATTATCTCATTATCTTTATATTTAAAATATTTATTCCTAAATTTTCATGATTTCGCCTACCACTGTTTGTCTCTGCAGCACCCAAAGGTTGACTGGTAGAAAATGCCTATGGCATAAGTCCGCCTTTTACATTTATGTGCTTGAAGTATTAAATATATAAATAACTGTGCGCCAACTTTTCGTCTACTATAAATAAACCAACATTTTTTGTTAGTTGGAAACATAATCTATCTACTGCTACTTTTGTAAATACCTTGGGAACTGTCTGTCCGCTGACCACAATTTAAAAAATAAATATTTTAAATTTTCCCAAAGTTTGTTGACCACAAACAAAGGTACGTTCTTTTTGCCTCCCCGAGGTTCGTCGCTCAGTTGATTGCTCGGAGCTCGCGGGACGTCGCAAATTCATGCTTCAATTGCAAGCAAGGCTTGGCTGGCCCGTCTACCTGCACGGCATTTTACTTGGTCCCAAACTGCAGCCGACGTGAGCCGACTGCCATTGGTTCCTAAACAGATTTGTTGAATTCCGTCTCCGAGAACATTCTAGTAGCATTGTGAATTAGATTATGTAGGTGCAAAGTGGAATATATCAATTGGGGGGTATGTTTGGCTTACAGTTTTTTTTTTTTTTTGGGTAAAATCCTAAAAAGGATGGTTTCCGTTCCTGTCATGCCTTCCATTTGTAGTTAAAAAAAAATAGAGACCTCTCTGATGCTCACATAAATTCAAATTAATTTTTTTGTCAGATCAGCATCAGGTTGCTTAGCTTGGGACTAGATGGCGCTGTGTGAAATATCCAGGGATATTATATTATTATATTATACATTCTAACAAAAAAAATAATTTTAATTCAAAACATGTGGTTTACATCGTATGGTTTTAAAACTATAATGGCCCCTTTACATTCTACCATTACATATGGTGTGCAAAATATAATTTTAACTTGCGCAATGCTGTTATTTCCAGACAATTAAAAAAAAAACAGCCTCAATAAATAAGAGCTCGTCCATAAAACAAAGAACCGTGAACTTTATCTAAAATAAGATCAGATATAAAAAATACAGTTACATAATCCAAATCAAAACAACATTAGTTGATCCAATAAATTTTATCGAAACCTTCTTTATCATTTCCAATATCCGATTTCATTATTCCCACTGTATTCCCAATTAACGCCAATATCCATCTTTCAACGGATTATAACATCACTCGGGTAAATCCGATTACACCAGCCCGTATTCACAATTAGCTCTGATCCCGAAGCAAGCAGGGCGTGTTTTATCCTAGGTTTACGCGAAGTGGGCTAGCATTTAGTATTCAGCCTGGAGTGCTCTGAATTAGAAAGTAACTCGTCAAGTGAGGGTAGTGTGCGAATCGCAATGCGAACTGTTACAAAGCTCTAGTGTAACGCACGTAATGGAGGACCAGGGTTGCCACATGTCTGTTTATATCATTAACGTCCTTTATTTAATCCATCCAAACGTTGTCTTTAAAAGATCGCTCTTAGCGATAAGACCGCCCATTGTGTCACCCTTTGTAAAATTTATATATTTATCTCTGTTTGATAAATGAACTGTTTTCTATTAATTAAACTAAATTTTATTCGAAAACATCCATCGGTTTCTTACAAAACTTCAACTATATCCGACGGCACTGATTACTTATCTCCTTTTCGTGCCCGTACATAATAAAGAGTGTTCTATTCTATTCAAACGTTTACGAGAAGAAAGAGACATTTTATTTGCATAGAACTGCGGGGTAATTGCGTAACACACTGCCAGTAGAAATGATTGTCATTTTGACAGCTCAACAACATTCATTGCGTTATTTACGTTGTTGAGTAGACAAATTTTTCGAACATATGGAGCAATGGATTAGCAATATCCTTCAAAATGATTCAGATTGAGATTAATAGTGTGTTACGCAATAATGGTGCCGGACAGTGACAGAGTGAAACAGGTTTAATAGTAGATAGGATTTAGTAAAACTTTGTGCATTTTTAGATGGCGACCATGCGGGTGGACTAAAGTAGTTTGGAATATCGCGCCTTAGGTTTATAGACAACTTTCTAAGTCGGCAATTTTGCAAGTCACATTGGTTTCATCATCCACTTTTATTTTTCTTTGTTATGCCTTACTTTTTGGTCCCAATACTCCCAATGTACAGACGCCAGCAAGTCAAGCTACCCGAAACTGTCAAATTTTCCCAATCAATCTTGAACCTTAATGCTTTAGCGATAAAGTTGAAAATCTATTAAAGAAATTTAACATATTGTAGTAGCGTGATGTGCTGGCGTCTGTACAGCCAGTCTAATCAATTAGTTTCTTTGCACTGTCCATCGAGAATCACTCATTACATATTATTTCTCATCTATTCTATACTTATAATAAATCTGTAGAAGTGAAAATTCTGTACATTGAAAATATCCAAAAAATAAATAGCAGGGGGTGTTACTTGACCGACACCGAACCCAAAAATGTGATTTAAAAAATTTTTGTCTGTCTGTCTGTCTGTCTGTCTGTTTGTTCAGGCATCACGCAAAAACTACCGGTTCGATTACGATGAAACTTGGTATAATTATTCTTTAATATCCTGGGCACCACACTGGGTACTTTTTATCCCGGAAAAGTATATACAATAAAAAACAAACTTAATTTTGCGGTTCGATCCCTATACCCGATTACCACTGTCTGTACTGTACCAACCGCAAATACTAAGTTTGTCGTAGGTTGGGTCACCCGCAGTGGAGTTCATTTTTATTCCTTTTAGTTTTTAGAGTTATTTAGGTTTATTTTTATATGAGTCGTAGGTATAGATTTTAATTTTAAAGTATAGGTAGTATATTTGATAGTGTACGTCACAGAACAGATTTATCTGTTCTGTGGTGTACGTAGTGACCGTAGGTTATTTTATAATACTGTTAGGTAGGTTTAGTCATTCGTATAGATATTAGTGTTTAGGGATTTTGCTTATTTATTGAGTTTAGATTAGTTATCATCAGAAATAGGTTTATTTAGGTAGGTAGGTATTTAATTTTCTGTTATTGAGTTTTTTTTTTAAATTAATTAGGTACTTAGGTAAAGATATCATATAGGTACCCTCTTAATCACCACTAATGAGACACAATTGGTTTTCTATTGTAATTAGCCACAAAGGGCCCGCGACATAGATGGCATTCTGGGGAAGCACATACATTTTATCCTGTTAGCACGTTCCCGTGGGTAAATTTCCGACATCCACGCGGGCGAAGCCGCGGGCAGAAGCTAGTCTAAAATATAATCACACTGGCGCCGATTCCCTTGTTCACAAACTAAACTAAATTGAAGTTCAGTGCATCTTTTTCTTTCTATTTCATTAAGAAAAGGACAGAAGATAAATGTTAGTTTAGTCCTGTCAAATTAAAAAAACTCCATAGACAGTTTAGACGTGATTAAAAAATTGGCGTAGCCAATTTCTTTTTTGCAAATAAAAATACGGCAATTTACGTCAGGCGCTGACTAATTTGACAAATAATTAAACTTTCTATTTAGGTATCTTTTTAATCATTCCCCTTGCTAACCTCACTTGTAGCAGCCCTACAGGGTATTGCGGAATGCGTAGCGTGGGATGGGCCGTTCGTAATGGTCGCAGCTGACGGTGCCGACTGTGGACAACAGGCTCGATCGAAGCTTCCAGAAACTTCGGGCACTGCCTCACATGTACATGTTCAACGTATAAGAACATCAGGGTCTCATACTAAGTTCATTAGGCGGCTGGGTTTCGATCCGTTGGCCTATATTTTTGGAGGATTATTTCATGAGTTGAAAAATGTTTATATCAAATGAAGAGTTTTCTACAGGCGATATGAAGAAAATAAACGAGCTAAATGGTAATGGTGGTGGAAAAAGTAATTTTACCCGAAATATCTACTTCCTACTAATATTATGTGTGAAAATTTGTTGTTTTATTGTTGTGTACGACCGGAGAGAGATCCGGCGCAGGACCAACTTCTTAACATGCTTTTCGAGGCACGGGGTTACCACACCGCCAACTTCCAAACTCCGGACTGTTACTAAGAAATTTCTAATGAAAAATGCCAATAACAATACCCGATCTGGGAATCGAAACCAGGACCACGCGCAGCAGTCGAGCTTGCGACCACCAGACCAACGGGGCACTTAAGAAGTATCTGTGGTTCTTTCCTCAAAAGACCATTTCAGATACCAATCTACATGGTCTTCATATTATCTGACCAAGATTATGTCTGGACTTTAAAAGACACTGTGACCTCTGAGTTTGTTTCGGCCTTTCTTTTCAGAGTAGTCACGACAGGAAACGCCGAAGTCATCTAGTTTAAAAAAAATATGATTGACGTGTAAAAGTGTTTGTTCGAACCTACTTACAAAAATAAAATCATTTATCATTCACTTACAGAAAATAGATCATTTAATCAATCGATAAAAAAGTAGCGCCATTTCCAGACTTTTTAAATTATGGTCTATTAACTAATGAAATGTCTCATTGTGTCACATCATTATCTTCTCATAATACGGCACCCGCTCGAATAGTCAACCATAACAGTAATTGATGCAAGTCAATAACTTAAGCTACATTAACCTAACATAATAACTATTGTTCTGTAATGCGCGGTAGTTTGAGCTAACTTAGATATGTATTCAGATTAGTTACTGTTGACGCGTCCTAGTGTCAGACGTTTAGGTACCTATTGGTGATATTAACTTAGATTAGAATACTAGTAAGGTTGAACTGTTATCATTGTTGCAATGTTTTTTCTAGTTTGATGTTGGGATAAGCTGAACTCATTTAATAAAGATTGGTCCTTTGTAGCTCTAGACGGAAAGTAGGAAGGCTTTTGCCCAGCAATGGGACTTTAATGGCTAATAATAATAATATAATAGAACAAATAATTATGTGAATAAAAACTTTTTAAAAGAGTTATGGTCCACCAAAATAAATAATAATAATATAATAATAATAAAGGTTTATTCACAAAAAAAAAAATACAGAAACACATATAAAATGCACATTACAAATCATTGCAAGTTGCAAAAACTGTACAAAATATATATAACCCTGTCCCTTAGACTAGGACAACCTGTATTCTAAGAGACAGTGACAATAATCTACGAGTTAACCACTTTTTTTTTCATAACCCTATGTAGTCCTGAGTTTATATGCTTACCTAGGCATGTCAATTTATTAGACATTCACACTCAAATACAACGCATTTGATCATACTAGCAAGCTAACTTGAATAATGTGACAGTTCTTCTTTAAAAGAACTTAGTTACGTGTTATTTTGTTCTCAAGCGCCACAAAACTGCTTTAACACGTTGACTGCCAGCCTACGAGTATACTCGTAGTACAAGATCTGGGCCCCACTGCCAACTACGAGTATTCTCGTAGTTGATTGTATGCGATTTCTAACGAATTCTAGACAATTGGCAGTGAAAGGAGGGCGGGGTTACATTTTTTGGCATTTGAAGTAAAACATTATTTAATCAGAAAAAAAAGTTTAATAGAAATTTTTTTGGGTACATCACTGTGAAATCAAAAAGGAGTGATACATTTTAAAACCATTTTCTACGCATAAGGCAGGTTTTTCAGGACATACCGGACAGTAATAAATTGTTTCTTTGCGTTTTTTTTCTTTAGTGCAGATACGACACGGTTTCGTCGGTTTCTGTTTTTTTTGTGTGGGTGGTAGATGCTCTAAATAATGTAACTTACTTGTAATCCTTCTCGTTTTTTCTGCTCGTGATGAGTATGCTTTGCAAATGTTTCGCCTAAAAGATGTTTTATGACTTGCATCTTTGAACGAAAGGGCATCCAATATCTTTTCCGGAGGAAGGTTGGCTTGTTGGTTGTAGATCATGCAGGCGTTGTGAATGTAGATTTCAAAAATGTGTATCGCTAGTTTTTTTTGTACCAAAACAACGTCTTTCTAAGAGCTAAGTAATATGACAGCATTTGGTCTGAAAGATCGATCCCGGATATTCGCAGTTGCACGTTGACAGAGCAAGGGAGCGCACTTTTTCGCGCCAAATTATCTACGACTATACTCGTAGATTGGCAAAAGGTAATAAAAATTCTATCTCATTGCCATACTACGAGTTAACTCGTAGTTTGAACTAGGTTCCACTGCCAACTACGAGTATACTCGTACCTACCATTTTGTATGGTGGCAATGGGCATAAAAAAAAGTTACTACGAGTATACTCGTATGGCAGCCAACGTGTTAAATCCCACTGTCACTTTATCTGTATAAAATATGAGCAAGTAAAATACTGCTAGAACACTAGGTCACTGAGAAACTTTTAAGATACCATAAAACTATTAAAATAAAACTGGAAGATTTATTTCCGGTAAAATACCGTTCTTTAAAACTGTTTTAATGATAAAAACTCAAAGATTTTCAGATATTTGTGAATTATTCTTCAAGTTTTTAGTGTCTTCATTAATTATTTTTCATAGTCAGTTTTGAAGTGAAGATTGTCAGTAATCTGCTATAAGAATCTTTTGGTTCTTGAATGGCTTCGATATCGTTGTTGGTAAACATTTTTGAAATTGCATTGAATAATCAAGATGGCTGCAGTAGGTTCGATTTTAGCCAGGCGCTTAGTGATCCTTGTACAGCTATAGGTTGATAAAGTTAGTCAAAACGCCTAGGAAAGTTATAAGACAATGTACTTCGACGCCTAATTGTCCTTTGTTTTTGTATTTATTTGTTTATTAAGTTAGTTCGTCATTTAATTTAGTATCTAGTGTAAATAGTTTAATAGACAATGCTAAATCGAAAATTGAACCGAATATACAGGGTGGCAGGGACGCGCACACTGTAACTATGAAGTCAGCTCAGGACATGGTTATAGATCCCCTAGAGTTGAATTTTACGTCCGTTATCAAAAAAAAAAACAGCTGTTTCACAGTAAAGTGCAATACTGACGCGGTCAAAATTTATGGTTACCGCTATTTTTTTTTTTTAATAACCGACCAAAAATTTCAGCGCATGGGGGTTAAGAATCATGTAATGAATCCATGGTTACAGTTTGCGTCGATGTCTCCGCCACTCTGTATACAGTTTATTCAAGGCAATTTCATCTCTAACAACAAAAATGCATTGCCCATATCCAACTTCTACACATTATTAAGCAATTTTTTTACAAAAATTTCCAATCGTGTCTGTACCTTCATGTAACCTAACCATTCCAACCAGTAAGCACCGCAGGCTCAACTAGTTATACAAAACGACGTGTATGTCTGTGTGTCTGTCAGTGTGCCCGGATCCCATTGCAACGGAATAGGATTACGGAGCGTACATCTGGTGGCTCATGGAAATGCAAATGCAATCATATTACCGAACTATATCGCCGATATACCTGTCCGGACATGGATTTACTTGGACTTAATTTTACTGGCGACATGACGAGAAGTCCGGGAACTTGGGATGCGATTAATTTTGTGATGTAGTGGTTTGTCATTTTGGGATGAGAATTTTTGAAGCTGGGCCAAAACTATTAATTGAACAGTCTTTTAATTGACATTACAAATAGACATTTCAATCTTTATTTTCATAATCTATTAAACATCGTTTGTTTTTTTAATTATATTTTACTTAAAATACTTCTTGAGTGGTATTTTTGTAAATAGCTAAGGCCCACTTGCATAAATATAGAGTTTATAAACTCCGAGTTAAGTAATTAACATGGGAATTAAAACAAAATGTAAGGCTAAGTTTTGTTTTACAAAGCCATTAAAAAGTGAAAATATTCACGAGTCGCAGGCGTGACTCTAGAATATTTTCGACGACGAACAAAACTCCTTTCCGTTCCTTCTCTGTTTGAGAAGAAAACCTTTGCCCAACAGTGGGACAATTTCAGGTACATGTTATTATTATAAATGAGGAAACCTATACATTTTATTAAGAGCGAGGCAGTTACATCCTGATACTAATTATGCCTTCCCTGAGATTTCTTCTCCTTCCAATTCCACCACTAAAACCACACATTTTTCTATCTTTCACAGGAGAGCTGCCAGAACTACATCCGAGTGCTGGTCTCCCTCGGTCCTGGGAGGCTGCTGGTCTGCGGCACGAACAGCTTCAGGCCGTTCTGCAGAGAGTACAGCGTGCAGCGAGACTCCTACCACATGGAGCGGGAGAAATCGGGCCAGGCCGTATGTCCGTACGACCCCGAACATAACTCTACTGCCGTTTATGCTGGTAAGTGAAAACAATTGGATAGATGAATTAATAGAATATAATACTCTTAGAACTCTCTCCTCTTCTCTCTTTTTTTGAATTATATTTTGCCATAATCACCCTGTATCCTAACCGAAAGCGATTGTTGCACGAATACGCGATTACGCAATCGTTTATGTGATAATGACGCACGTATACACGACTTGATTGATCGCGCGAGTGCGTCATATTCATATAAATGAGCGCGACATTCGCTTTCGGTTAAGACACGGCCTTACAGGGGCTGCAAAACTTAATTTTTATAACATTTAACAGCAGGGTTTAAAGGTAGAAATGGGTATATTTCCACATAGAGACGAATTTAGTACAGATTTTTACTCATACATACTTTACTACGTCAATACCGGCCTGCTGCTGAAAATAACGAAAAAAAAACGTATCTTATATCCTGGAGAGAACCCATCAGACATAGCAACAGTATTTGCAACAATTACATAAATAGATCTGCTAATCTTGACTACTCCTAACGTAAGATTTGATTTAAAAGATTTTTATTTGATTGTAAAAAAAAACAACGGGTTGCACTCCGGGAGTGCCGGCAGAAGTGGAAACTTGAATATTAACGTTGTGCATTTTTGATATTTTGGAATGCGGTCTACTCTCCCTCCGCCTTACGAATTTTCGATCAGGTCACGTGTCCTGACGCGAGCTCCATCTTACGAATTTTCGATCAGGTCACGTATCCTGACACGAGTTTAACATTTTTTTACCCATCACAACAAAAGTACACAACGCCGCTAAAGAAGTTTTCACTTCAATAAAAAGAAAATAGCAATAAGCAGACACGTAGGACCTAAAGCAATCATAAAAATCCAGCTTTTTATAACGCTTTACGTTAAACCAGTCTGCTGTGACACTCACAGCAAATATTCTGGCAACCCTAGCTGCCAATTAGCGCGACACTGGAATATTTAAATTCGGAACAATTTTTTTATCTGTGAGAGTAAATGTTGCTGTGGCCAGACTGGCTGGTACAATACCTGTACGGATATACCTGTACCTATATTTTGTCGTTTAGGTACTATTGTAAAGCATGTATAGATAACTGAAACTGGACGTAAAAGTAATATCAGTTGGTTACAATATTCATAATTATGATACTAGACTTTGCAGGGAGCAGTGGTAGCCAAGTGGTAACGGTTGCGACTTACGAGTTACAGTTCTTAGGTTCGAACCCAGATAGTCACTTTACTTTGTGTAAATCATTTCATCACCACTTCTCTCAAAAGAAAACATCGTCAGGGTTTCCTGACGATGTTTTCTTGCAGCATGTCTTGCGGCATGTCCAAGAAGCAAACATTCGAAGACATGTGACATCTTCCAACCCGCACTAGGCCCGCGCGGGCTTTCGAAGAGAGGACGCCTGTGTCCCAGCATTGGAAACATTACAGGCTGATTATGTATGATACTACACTGCAGGAAATAAATATAACGTACACCAATCAACTCGAAACACCTATCTGTTTAGATAGCTGTGTGCTGAGCACTTTCTCTAATCACTTTTAATACTATGTATTTTTATTTTTTTCCTATTTAATAGTAAATTCACCATTAACTTGGCTACTACATCTATTAACTTCAATTCTGCAGTCTATTTGGTAACACAACCGCAATAATACCATCAACAAGATTAATTTCATAATCCAATTTACAAATGCACATCGCACCATACACACATGACTTATCTTACGATGTATCTCAAGATGTATATCCGCACTATACATATAAGCACGGTTCGGCCGCACTATGGGCATTACCACGCCCGTTAATGGGAGACAACGACAGTCATGTTACACTGGGACACCAATTAGGCATTGTGTATTTCCAGAAACTACGTATAGGTACTGATAGGACTTGTTGTACTTACTCGTAATGCTGATATTTTGGATGTAAATTGGAATTCTTAGTGTAACGACTGAAAATCATAAGCACCTCTGTACGCATTTTAGGTTCGTTCTACAGCATCTAGTAGGGACTTGTGGCTAAATAATTACAGCCGCAAAGATCAATCTTCAAGGTTAAGCAACGCTTGCCGAAGTCGGTCCGTGGATGGGTTACCATCCATACATACCAAGATTCCTTCGTGCCTCGAAAGCACGTAAAGCCGTTGGTCCCGGTTGTCATTCGTATTTAAATCTTAGATAGTCGTTACGGGTAGTCAGAAGCTTGAAATTCTAACAACTAGTATAATACGAAGGGGTATCTTATTACCCAGTTACTGTGTTGTGGAGGACAGATAGGCAGTCGCTCTATGTAAAATACTGGTAGGTATTTAGCTGTATCCGGTTAGACTGGAAGCCGACCCCAAGATAGTTATTTATTTTACCATTTATGTACAGTCAACAGCAAAAGTAGATGATCAAAATCATAAATTCAATACTAATGAACGGAGTTCGCGTCAGAACTGTATGGCGTCGAAGTGTTTCAAAAGTATGTGATTGTAAATTATACCAAACATTTACTACTAGTACAGCTGCCATATAGCTGCGAACTCTGTTCATTAGTATTGAATTTCTGATTTTGATCATCTACTTTTGCTGTTGACTGTACACACATAAATATAAACAGACAAGAAAAAACAGAGGTATAGAGGTGATGCTTGTTACTGTAGCGAATGGGAACGAAGGAGAATGATCAAGAAAGGAAGAAAAACAATTGTTTAATGGTCGTTTATAGTTTAAAGGTAAGTTTAATAATTTAAAGTATTACACAAGAGAGACAGGTGTCTTAAACATTAAATAAGACGCCATCCGCTAACCATGTTAATATTATCCTTTCGAAGATCACAATAACAGCACCTGAAAAAGTATAGTCGATAAAATGACAATGAAAAACTACTTTCAGATAAATCGTACGAGTATCTCACCCTCCGAGTACGTCACAATTGGTATCGATAAACCTCAGGTGTGTATCATTAGGAGCTCCACATTTCCTGAGGGTGATACCGTAGCTGGTAGCGATCTCACCGAACAATATAAAAAAAGTCCTGCATTCCAGCAAGAGGACCCTAAAAACATGCTTATTTGGAGGACTCCAAATAAGCAGGATCTTCGCAACATAACAAAAGCTTGTTATCAGACGAAGAATACTTTTAACATTTCGCCGGAACCCTTTCCAGTAAGGTCACATATGCTAAGGGAGTCCATGGTCGTTCCATTGTCAGGAAATTAGGAAAAAGGGAAAATCTTTTTCATAACGATTGAACCCACTTTCACAGTCTGTCGACGTACAATAGCCACTCATTGTTGCGTTGAAAGAGGATCGTTCAATGGGACTACGAGTGGATTATGACGTGACTGTTATACACATTATTTGTATAACTAGCTGGGGTATGGTATAATAATAAAGCTAGAGAGTTTTTTTTTTTCTTTGAACGCGCTAATCTCTGGGAACACCAGTCAGATTAAAAATTTATTTTTGCTATGATAGCCCATTTCTTGAGAAAACCTATATAGGCTACTTAAAATCACGCTAGATCCCTTAGAAGCCGGGCAAAAGCAAAAGTCACAAAGAACGCTAAACGGGAACGAAGTAATAGCGCGGATAGACGATGCGATGTGATATGGTGGGTCAGAGGAACAAGAAATATCACGCGAACGAAGTCGCGGGGCTAAGTTAGTGTGTTATACAATGTGATTTTGAAATCATTGGCAATATTTTAAGGGTGAAAGCACAAAATCATGAATATAAACAACAGAATTCAAAATCAGCCTGTATATCTCGAGGTTATATAGGTCAATGTCCTAGATCACCTAGCTCACTCTGCTCTGTAGGCATTTGAGATTAGTACCACGAATTTAAACAACATACTACAAGACTTTATTCAACACAAACAACAATGTCTAACTAAGTAGTCAAATCAAATATAAGTTCCCACAAACATAAACCACGCAATTTATAATATAATACCCTTCACCGTTCAATACTAAACTCAGGGAATATTAAAACCGCCTCCCACGTTATACCCCTAACAATAGGCCATATTCCAAGACGCTGTCACTTACCGACTTTATAAGCAAGGAAACCGAAAATAGAAAACAATACGCGGCGTATTATCGTAAACAATAATACGCAAGTTACCTACGTCCAAATAAAGGATCTGTTCGTTATTAGTGTTAATTACCCATGCGTAGGTATACGTTTTGTGTACAGCTTTTAATATAATGCGTTCATTATTGAGCATTGTTCAGTACTTTGTTAACTTAAAACGATTCTTTATTGATCGAAAAATTAAAAAATAATACGAATTTTCTGAGATGTTTAGGATCGTTACCATATCTCTGATGATTACAAACTAATTCTCTGGCAAAAACAAAAATCTAAAATAATTCTGGAATTAATTAGGAATGAACTTTCAAATATATACACAATTATTGTTATTATACTCTTTAAAACCACCTCTAAAAGTTTATCGGTCATACAAAAATGAATAAATAAAAGTAGAATCAAACTAACCACAATTAAAATATAAAACTATAAAATCGGTCTAAATATAAATTGTTATTCAAACCAAACGGCGAGCTTGAAACAATTTACTAAATGAAGTATTATTTTATTGGATCCAGTGCCACCATCAACTTATTTACTTTGTCGTTGTCCATTTACGTTATTGTGTCAACTATAACAATAACAATGAACATTGTGAACCTTCCTTTGTTTAAATACTTGAATGTATTTTGTAGTCTTTTGATTGGATTTGTAAAATTTTCGAATAAAAAGAGTCAACATATTGAAGGAAAAGTCCTAGAACCAAAAATTCGAAGATGTTTGACATCCACCAACCCACACTCCTCAGAGAGAGGAAGCCTGTGTCCCAGCAGTTGGTACATTACAGCCTTTTTTTTTTTTT
Organism: Apamea sordens; assembly: GCA_945859715.1. Lineage (NCBI taxonomy): Eukaryota > Metazoa > Arthropoda > Insecta > Lepidoptera > Noctuidae > Apamea > Apamea sordens. The sequence continues at coordinate 12,789,101 of OX244002.1, forward strand.
TTTGGGTGGGAAATCATCATATGACCCCTCCCGCTCTGGGCGGAGCGGAAGGGAGTGTCAGACTTTTACTGACTAAAACCCACCCGTGTTCCTTCAGTTGCCTGTGCCAAGGGCCACGGTACCTCTTTCGAATAACCCGCAGCCCTGGCGGCGTACATTATAGCCTGATTGTGAACATGCTTATGTTTATGCGAAGTCAAAAATAAGTAAGAGTTTGTTTTATCATTTTCCCTGTGTTCTTTCTAAAACGAGACTACGACTCCTGCCAAAATTAATTCTTGCTTTTGCTTACAACAGACAATATTCACGACCAATTACTGTAGCTGTGGACTATCCTACTAATACTCGTATAAACGTGCAAGTTTGTATGTTGGTAGTTACTCTTTCATGCAAAAACTACTGAACGGATTTGGATAAAATTTGGCACACAGATTATAGCCAGGATTAACATAATATAGGATACTTTTTATCCCGATAATCCCAAGGGATCGAAACTTATGCGGGTGAAACCGCGGGGCGCAGCTAGTAATATAAATATGTGGTCCACAGCAAGAGAGGGCTTTAACTTCTTCGTAAATACACAGGAACGGTTACATTACGACATGTAGGTGCCATGCGCTTGTTCTCTTGCATCAATGACAATGTATTATTAGGCTTCCTACATAATTGGGGTTGAAGCCCGAACCGAATAGTAACAAAGCCCCCAGGTGCATAAAGGCTAATAGTTCAAGTATATTCTGAATTTATCCTTCGCAATGGTGCATAAATATCTAGTAGGCTTTAAGCTTGAACAGATCCGAAATATATGCCGAGCCCATTTGCCCATTGAAAATTACATACCGACATGCCAATATGCCACTGGAATTTATGAAGCTTATTCTGCTGATTCTCGTGAGGTTCTAACGAAAACCTGGGTGAAAAAGTCGCCAATCCAAAGGCTGTTACTGATATTGGCTGTCTGTCTTCTTGGTACATCTTCAGGGCTTCTGCCTGGGGTTTGGAAGTTGGCGGTTTGATACTCCCGTGCCTCGGAAAGCACGTTAAGCCGTAGGTCCTACGCCTCATCTCGGGTCGTGTCGGATTGCCGTCCCATCGGGCTGTGGGAGTGAGGGAAGAGAGAGTGCACCTGTGTCTGCGCACACACTTGTGCACTAAAATATCTCCCCACGTAGGCTAGTCTCCGCTAAGAGTAGCCGCCACGGCTGAAATTCAGTCTTTATTTACACAATTTATTAGCTTAAGTGTACTGTTGACATTACAATATATAAGGCCGCCAGTAACAGTCACAATACCCCCTGTACTAGTTGATACTGTATTACAGTAGGGTATTATTCCTCATTCCTGTGACCCCTAGAGCAACAAACGAGTGAGAGCTTAAGATTATAGGCTCCTAAGGAATATAAACTTAAACAAATGAAATACTTAAAATAATTTTGCAGTGAAATTGCTATGCTTAACTTAATACTATTTGGCTTCTCGTGAATGTAATGAGTCTGGAGAACTATTACTAGTAATAGTTAGCCTGTTTTTTAAAAAGCAGTAGGTAAGTAGTCTATTACCTGGATTGGAACAGAAAACGATACGTTTTTAATAAAAAAACATATCAACATTCATCAATGACTTTTAATAAATCAAGTCACCGCTGCCTGAGCACGACAAAATACCTGTATTGGCCGACTTTTATCCAAGTACCCTACTCCATACTCCATGTTTCAGCACAGTGGAAGTACCTCCATATTGTACAGCTTCTCTATTGTGTTCAGACAAAACACGTTGAAAAGGACAAGAGATTATCCCGAACAAACAATCGACGTTTTCGTACAAAACCTTTCTGAAAAAAATATATTTACCATGCTGTTTCCGAGAGGTATTCCGAAATTAATTTGGGTTCTCCATAATGTAGTATATTATGGACATGTAGATAGGTACGTACTTAATATTCGTGCCCATATTTTATAGTCTGTGTACAACCCGTTTTAGTATGCACTATATTTTATGATGGCCATGTGTAACTAGCTTTATTATAAACGTAAAATTATGGTCCGTGTGATTTTATTGTGCAAGCAATTTTAACGTTTATGCTTATGCTAAAAGCTTGGAGTTTGCACGTGAGAACCTATGTAAACCAAAAGTTGTTATTTTAATTATTATTTCGGCGTTTACACTCAAACTATTTTTATGCAGTGGCATGAAACTAAACCGTACATCTTTGAGGTAAATAACGAAATAAAATAATAAAATAACTCCTGATAGAGTATGCAATGCATTTTTCAGCTGACACTTCAACTAATCCATAATCTAAAATTCTCTTCTTAAAGAACCAAATGGATTTAATTGCAACTGCTGTACTGCACAAATTTGCCTTAGATTAAAAGCTGATTTTTCGAACGCCAGATAACTTTATCGGATGAATAATTTTGAATTTTTGACAGTTCTTCCATACAAAAACTGTCAGAAGTCAATTTTATTCCACGAATAAAAATTATCGGTCTATTGATAAATCAGCCCTTAATTCAATAAACCGCTACAAGTGTTGTTATCCTGGAGCATCGTCACAAATATCTACCTAGTTACCATGGCAACTACATATATACTCGTACAAATCCCCCTACACAAACAGTTTCCTATGGTGCTGAACCATCAATTACCGTCACCCTGTCCCTTTGTGCAATTTTCTTTGCATTAAAGCATCCCCTTGCAAATTCACACCCATTTATTACACGCAACAAAACTATCGTCGCAACTTGTGTTATCTATGGTAACACTGCGGTGTTGCTAGCTTTATTTTATGGAGAACAGGGGATGTTTTTTTAAGCTCTATGTACATGAAAGAACTGTTGATTGTATATTTTAAACCACTGAATAGTCTGTGAAAGAAAGAATGAAAGAAAAATGCGTTTATTGGCATTACAGCCAAATAAATAAAAGTGTGCTGTGCCTTCGTTAGGGGAAATGTTAGAAAAAATAGAGACATTTCCAATAATAGAAGCAAAATTTATCAAAACCATGTTGATATGCCGCTTATTTAAAAACACGTTAAAGTATTCCACTTCAAAATTCATGCGAGTAATTGAAAACCATGTTCACGGCTTGTCGTTGGACAGAAACGAAAAAAAAGGATAAAACGTTTACATTAATTGAATTTAACAAAAGCACAGTTGCCAGTTTGTTATATTATTTCATACAAAAACTGGGGCTAACTTTTGCACATTTGCGCTGCCAACTTTTTTAAATTGTCCTCGTGTTATGTTGAGCAATTCACTCATTCACGGCAGCGTTACTTTTTTTACGAACACACATTTTGGTCAAACACACACAGAGCTCTTTGTCGCCTGCTCTAAAAGAGTAAACGTAAAACTTTTGCATAAAAATGTAAGCGAAAGTATTTCCTCGTGTGTGTTTCAAAGTGACCACTTACGTCCGCGTCACACACTGGCGACTTTACATCTATTTTTTCGTGCACTCACACATCGGACGTGTCTGCATCCATATTACGTGGTGCGGACACGGGATGGTTAGTTATCTCCTATTGATCTGGTCCAATTAAGTGCACCGACGCCCTAGGGAACGGTGGCCGGTACACCGGCAGCTGGTCTTACGTCCACGTGATATATACCTCATACCTACGTATTGGTTGCTTCCGTGTCGTAATTTTGCTGATGCTGTAGGTTGGAGTACAATTCCCGGCGATCGTGTCCGGTCGGAGATTGCGACGGACTTAAACTATTGTGCTAAATACTCATTGTCTTAATGCTGATGCTGCGGTAAATATTGGTCGCACTATTGCTGTTATTGGAAAATGGACGGAATAATTTGCTTCGTCGAATTTATGATTACGATTATTTGAATTTCTCTGGGCAGCGTTGAAATGTTCATTGTCATTTCTGACTAATTAGGTACAAATTAAATGTATTGTGAAAGTCCCTTTCAATGCTTTGGCCAATTATTAGTCCTGCATGAAACATGTATTCAAACTCAAACTCAAATCATTTAATTCAACTAAACCAATTACAGGCACTTTTGAATTGTCAAAGGGTCGGTCAGTCAGAAAGATGAAGCTAGTTGCCCATTCCAAAGCGTAGGTACCTATGGAGAAGAACGGGCAAGAAACTCCATGGACACTCTTTTAAATCATAAAATTGTTACAAAAAATTTGATTAGATACATCATTCGTGTTGAAATTAACCATGTGAGAACGATGTAGAAATACGTGCACGTTAAAAGCGTCCGTTATACAAAACATAAAAACAATTCAGAAATTAAAAATTAAAATAAGCCGTGGCAACTAAGAGATGACCAGTCCCTACTGACAGCGCCCGTTCACGAACATGACGTATGGATCAGCACCATTCGGCTCAACCATTTTGGACGGAACTTAATGATCCAACACACAGGCCACCACCAGCGAGACATTAGAGTGAGCATGGCATACTCACAGCCGCTAGGGCACATTCAAGTCAATGAAATACGTACCCAGTAAATGGTAGCTTTATAGAAAGTACATAGTGCTCACACGTGTGCTATGCAATTATACAATACTAAGCTATTGAATTTATACAATGCAAAGATATTTTTTTTCCAATGTTCAGCAGCTCCAACAATGTTTCCGAATGCTAATTAGTTTATGCGCCTCTGTGGAGCAGGACCAGCATTGAGCCAAGCATTTTTGTCAGCGATGTAATCCCCTAACTTATAATATGCTTGGCTACATAGTGTGCGTTTAATACAAGATTTAAATTTCGTTTCATTCAGTTGGAGTATGTGGGGAGGAATTTTATTGTAACATTTTAAACAGTACCCCATGAAGGATGAGTCTACTTTAGCCAGTCTGAAACCTGTTTGAACTAATTGGTCCCTATTTCTAGTCCTATAGTTGTGTCTTTCATCTCTTTTATTGAAAAGATTTAATTTTTTATAATGTGTAGCTTCATATTCAATTCCATGAACATGCTCAATGGACCTAAAGCTTCCATTCAGTTTGCTCTAAGCTCATAGGTATCGTTATAATTATAATGTTAAGCCTTGAAGCACAAAGCCTTAAAACAAAAGGATAATGAAAAATTATTGTCAAACGTTTTCACATTCTTTCATTTATCAATGAGTTTTAAAATTCACATGAAGTTTCATGTGAATTTTAAAGCACAAAAAAGTGTCATAAAACTATTTATTTGCCAAGTGATAGTTTAACTTAGCCTTAATTAAACAGATAACAGTGATAAACAAACATACAGTAAACAATAAATTATTTACAGAAGTCGAAGGCGAACTAGCCAAACTGTTTAAACTTGCACTGTTTAACATAGGCCTCATAAATTGAAACAACAAACGACCTTACTGCCGACAATGTCCAACTAACCACACACTTGTGTACGCAATATCTTGTTCTCAAATACGTACACAGGTAGATACTAGCTACTACTACTGCCTACCCCAGTTTTGGCCCTTATCGCATTTTACGGCACCCTCGGGAAATGAGGGGGTTGGTCCATTCGTAGCAGAGCACAGCACAGCATAGTGTTATCTATAAGTTAATCAAATTAGGACCTGGGTTAGATAGCTGGTTGTGTTGTGACGCAGTGTGTTACGGTGTACACTCTAATGAGATTTTGTGATATTGAATTAAAAGATGCAGAAAATAGAATATTTGTAAGAGTCATTTTCGATACTTATTAGGACAGTGTAAAGTCAGTTTTAGCAGTACATTCTTAGAAAGCTAATAATCATCAAAAGTTTTTGTTTGAACCTCATGTCAATGTATTTAAATTTGCCATACCACCACTAGCCGAGTATTGCGACAGTTCGCCATTAAATATGATGTGACAAAACAATCTATATTCAAATTTTATTTAGTTTCAAATTGACGTTATTTCAAGTTAAACAAATATCAACTTTATTACAATGCTAATTAAGTTGAAATCAGAGTGACTAGCACTATTGACTTTAATTATTTGTTTACATTTTTGAGGAATATGTCGCGATATTAGATTACTTACATACACAAGTACGCAATCAAATGAATAAATGAACAAATGGTACACCATAACAATCTCTCCGGCAATTCACATAGACATATTTGGGCAATTCACACAGACACGTTTGGGCAATTCACACAGACGCATTTGGGCAATTAACGGGCACACGCATCTCATATACGAGTCACGTAAGCCGATGGCATGTAACGCACTCCGCTACTTACCACTGCATTATGGGATTTCCCAATGAGGTTTACACGGGAAAATTACACGTACGTAGAATATACGGTGATATATAATAAAAATAATGAGAATGTTGACTATGTGTGAAGAAATATGAAAGAAAAAATGTTTCAGTTTTAACGTTTTCATATAGCTGCATCATCATCGTTATTTTTAAGCTTCTACTGAAAATAATGACCATTCCCTCTTTATTTTTAACCCTATAAATAACAGTGTCTGATAAAAATTCTAACTGAACTACGACATATATTGTTTCAAAGTGTCAAAATTTTAAACCGATTTTTCATTATTTTCAGACGGCGAGCTGTATTCGGGTACAGTCGCAGACTTCAGCGGTATGGAGCCGATCATCTATCGAGAACCATTACAAACGGAGCCGTACGATTCAATGACGCTAAATGGTAAGCATTTTTAACCAAATTATTAATAAAAACAATAAATGAACACAAAATACCACATCAAAGAATAATAAATCATTATGATCAGCACCTAAATGTCAGTTTACAATCAAATAGAAGCAAATAACAATAGGTACACGTAATGTTAACACCACACAATATGCTTTGTTAACAATGTGTATTTACATATCTACGGGCGATTGACTCTCAATGTGACTGTCAAACAGACATCCGCCATTATAATTGAATTCAGAAGCGCGGGAACTCCTTGTCACTCGCGTGACGTTTGACGTGTCAACAATCGCTAAATCCGATTAAGATCGTATTAGAAATTATCGACTGAGCACTAAGAGCGATAGGGTTACATCACTCCGAATAATTGGGTGTTAAAATTCACTTTATGACAGAAGATCGTTTAACTTAAGTGATGTAGTCTAATAGTGTTTTACTTCTTATTCACAGCTCCGGACTTCGTGAATTCTTTGGTACACGGCAACTTCGTGTATTTCTTCTTCAGAGAAACAGCTGTTGAATACATCAATTGTGGGAAGGTAAGATAGTTCTTCATTTCTTCTAACCTTTTTCACAAATTGATTTTTCGTTCGCTATCACCTTCAACTTTTTTTTCTGTCTTGATTTCTGGATACGTTTAATTTTGAAAGGCGCCTTTATCTAGAAATGTACTTTGATGGCCCACTCCTACCAATTAACACAAGTAGTTTCGTTAAAGATCTCTTATTGATGAACCCATTCGTTCCGACACGGAATGTTAGGTACTCGGGCGTGTTCTCGCTGCACCAGTAATTCACTCGCAGCGTGACACGGTACGTATTACCGTCCTCACGGCGTGACACGTCTACAATTCATTGCTTACATGCGGTTTTACTGTATCGTTTGCAGGTAATGGTGAATTAAATTCAGAGTTGTTGTATTGAATGGTAGAACTCTGCAATAGTTTACGGTAACTTTAATCACAGTCATAGAATTTATATTATAACTAAAAACTACATTATAACTTCGCCCGTGCATATAAATACGGATAGTTGATCCAAAAAGACCTAGGTATTTTTTCTAAAGTAAAATAGACTGCTATAAAGTAATCATTCTTAGCACATTACTTAAAACGGTACTTATATGATAGGAGGGGCCCGTGGCTAAATAATAACAGCCGCATAGGTCGATCGGTCAGGTTAAGCTACGCTTGCCGCAGTTGGTCTGTGGATGGGTGACCATCTTTACATACCAAGACCCCTCCGTGCCTCGGAAAAGCACGTTAAGCCGTTGGTCCCGGCTGTCATTCGTGGATCTTTGACAGTCGTTACGGGTAGTCAGAAGCCCGAAAGTCTGACAACCAGTCTTACCAAGGGGTATCGTATTACCCAATAACTGGGTTGTGGAGGTCAGATAGGCAGTCGCTCCATGTAAAATACTGGTATTCAGCTGCATCCGGTTAGACTGGAAGCTGACCCCAACATAGTTGGGAAAAGGCTAGGCAGATGATGATGATGGTACTTATATGATAGCGCCTGTGACAGCTTACAAATTATAAAAATACAGCTTATCCATTCGATAAATTATAGTTCCAGCGGTACGTAATAATTGTGACCAGCACAACAATGGAGTATGGCATTTCATTTGTTCTTTCACATTTAGCAGTCAATATGACCGGTCATTCCTGTAAACGTGCAAACGTCACTTGCCATAATACAGTCCGTATTATAGTTTTCATTAACATGAAGCTCTCCAACTAAGCAAAATTTTGTAATAAAAGTGGGCACTATAGTGCAAAGGTCGTTGAAACTTCTCGTCTATCTGACGCTTAACCGTAAGGCTCTATGACCTTAAATCTGTGCTTTAAATAGACACACCCATAGCTAAGACTATCGTACGTCTCTACAGGGTGAAACTGAATTCATGGGCATCCTTTTAAGGGGTCGTTGTAATCATCATTATGAACAACTTTTGCTACGGGACCAAACCAGAAATCACGAAAAAAAAAAACAGCTGTTCCCTACATTTTGACGAGTTATGCGAATATAAATGTAGGGAAAGCTGATTTTTTTTTTCGCGATTTCAGGGTTGTTCCCATAGTAAAAGTTGTTCATAATGATGAGTACAACGACCCCTTAAAAGGACGCCTTGTAAGGAGTCGTACAAGGATGCCCATGAATTTAATTTCACCCTGTATAATGACCTATTCTTGTTAGTGTGTCGATGGCAACCTATATACAGTCAGCCCAGAATTAGGCTACGAGATTGACACCTTCCGTCTTCTTCTTAGCTCCGTCTTCCTCTTATAAATAGCAATCTAAATGGACCCAGAATTCGGCCACTTGTTTGATGCCATCACCATCGTCCATCAGTTCTTGTAACTTGCAGCTGATAGGACACGCAGGGCACGATATTAAGTGTCCCATCGTTTGTGGAACAGCACCACCTTCCGTAGCGTCCATAGACTCCAGTAGCGTGCAGACACGCTGGACATGATATTAAGTGATATTATTCTATTTGATCTATTTTAAGAGTAGGACCCACAGTTTATTTAATATGCTCCTTATGCTTTATATAGGCGGTGTACTCCCGCGTGGCACGAGTATGTCGTGATGACCGCGGTGGGCCCCACCGCTTCAAGCAGCGCTGGACGTCCTTCCTCAAGAGCAGGCTCAACTGCTCCGTCGCAGGAGACTTCCCCTTCTACTTCAATGAGATACGTAAGTTTACAAGCACATTCATAAAAGATCAACCAATTAATGGTTTCCATTCGTTTCCGTACCTAAGTCTTCGAAATGACAGTATTGTTACGCAAAATATTACAATACACAGTCATATCATGCAGGAAAGGTTTCACTAGTAATATCTACTATATAGATAATCATTAAACTGATTTCAAAAATCAATGTAGTATACCGATCCGAGATTTTCACGCTGGGATAACATAACTATGACCAGATACAGATGTTAAAAACAAAATTAAAGATATATAGCTGATGTATAGCAGTGCATCTCATCATGACGCCACTACATTAACCCAAATATCTCTGTTTCCAGAATCAACAACAGAGCTAATAGAAGGTGTATACGGAGGTCTGAACGCGCAGTTGATCTACGGCACCTTCACGACTCCTCCCAACAGTATATCGGGCAGTGCCGTCTGTGCGTTCAGCATGCAGGACATTGCTGATACCTTCGAGGGAACCTTTAAAGAGCAGAACGCGATCAACTCGAATTGGTTGCCTGTTAATAGTGCTAAAGTAAGTTGTTGTTTGTTTTGGATTTAATAATTCGTCCACAAAATAGTTTCCCACAGTTTCCTTACACAATACTCAACTTATTACAATGTGAAATTTGGTAGTACTCTATAACTTTGATATATTTTTTTGGGTTCTGATGAAATTAGTTCTCAAATTATATTGACCTCGGGTAGATTTTTCATTTCAACCTCAACCCAAAGTGGGAATTTCTTATGGAGAATATTATGGATAGTCTTAATCGAATAATCTTCTAAAATATGGTAACGTTTCCATAGGTACCGGAGCCTCGTCCGGGGACATGTAACAACGATTCGAGACAGCTGCCCGACCAGACGCTGAACTTTATCAAAACACATGCGCTGATGGATGAGTCTGTGCCAGCCTTCTTCGGAGAACCCATCGTTATTCGAACTAGTTTTCAGTAAGTTTGATAAAATTATATCTTTATTCGTGAGTATGTTAGTTCTGGGTTGTGGTACAGATAGTTAATATTTTGTTGTCTGTTTCCAGCTATCGATTTACGCAAATAGCAGTAGATCCTCAAGTCAAAACTCCTGGAGGAAAAGCATATGATGTCCTGTTCATTGGCACAGGTGAGTTTCAAAAGCAATGTTGACCAAGCTACTCGTATAAAATGCTTTGAAAGTAATATTAATCGCTGATCTCTTTGAGATGATTAAAGCTGCACTTGTTGATACACTATCTATATACTCCTCATATCAACATATTACTATAATCTCACCTTACCTTCAACAGACAACGGCAAAATCATAAAAGCTATCAACGCAGTCTCCTACGACTCGAACAAGCGTGCAGTGCCCGTTGTCATCGAGGAGCTACAGGCATTCGCAGCTGGGTCACCAGTAAGAGCGCTGAGGGTCGCTAGAGCTGGTCGTGATGCTGCCAGACTGATCGCCGTGTCAGATCGACAGGTCTTGAGTCTAAGGCTGCATCGCTGTTCCAGTGATAAGATCAGTTCTTGCTCGTAAGTACTGATTGAAATTTTCCTGTGTTTTTGTAATATTGACTCATACTTCATCTAACGAGTTGAAGGTCGTGGGCTCGAACCCAGTCAGGCGCTTTACTTTGTGTAAATAATTTTATCAACACTGTGTGTGTCAAAACGGTGAAGAAAAACATTGTGAAAGAACTGCATGTCTTAGAATCATAAATTCGAAGACATGTGACATCTACCAACCCGAACTGGGCCTGCGTGGTGGATTAAGGCCCACTCCCTCTCACCGAGAGAAGGTCTGTATCCCAACAGTGGGAATTTTATAGGCTGATACTTCCATCTGTATAAATTCTGGCCCTTTAATAATATATTATGGCTACTCTTAAATACATGACGAGATTTGAAATATTCAGAAAAATATAGGTCACTCGTAAGCACAACTTTAAAGTGCTCCGAGAATTCATAAAAGCCCAAAAGTTTTCATAAAAACTTGAGAGGTGTCAAGGGACACCCGGTTGGAACGAAGTATAACTGGCTTGCTTTCTATAATAGAGAGAGAGAGAGACAGACAGAGCAACACGCGCACGCCGCACGGCTTACAACTATAGCAAAAAGTGTCGTTCCATCTTTTGGTCTTAATTTTTTCCGTCTAGCCCCCTTTCGCAACGCGCGATAAGGAACTTCGTTCCAAAAATATTCAGAGCCCAGCATTTCAGCAACAAAAATCAAATGAGATCATTATTTGTTACAGTGAATGCGTGGCGTTACAAGATCCGTATTGTGCATGGGACAAGCAAGCGGGTCGGTGTCGCGCCTTCTCTCACGGAGTCAGTCGGTGGCTCGACGAGAACTCCTTCTATCAGAGCGTCAGCACTGGCAGCCATGCTGCCTGTCCTCATAGTAAGTACTGATAACAGAAATATAAAGTAAAGGCTAGAAAATAATTAACACAGCACAGAAATGCAGACGGCTGTTAGAGACCACAGAAGTGTGAGTAGAAAGGAATGTAGCATTATTGACAAGAAAAGAACAACTGAGAATGATAAAGAAATGAAGTTCTTAAAAGTAAAAAATATTCCGATTTAAAAAATATCATCTCAACAAACACCGTTCTTTCCCTAGGTAAAGACGCTGGTGCAGTAGGTGGTCTCAGTTCAGGTCTATACGATGACGCCCGAGGTGAGACGAAAGGAGAAGTCATCAACATCGTACAAGACAAGGACGGAAAAGGAGGAGGTGGAGGTAACGAAGGTACTTTTACTAACATGTTTCATTATTTGAAGAACTTCCCATTTCATCACATTCTGAAACATTATCAGGACTATTAACAAGACTTAATGAATAACAACAAATCTCCTTTTTTTTTAGGTCCTGAAGTTCTAGCAGCAGATCCTCCGCCGGCTGCATACTCAGTAGAAACCTTAGCATTAGCAGTAGCTGCAGGTGCTTTAGCTGCATTAGGAGCAGGGTTTGCAGCCGGGTACATCTGCGGCAGAAGATGCAAGAAGGACGACGATGACAATATGCCTTACCCTGATACAGAGTATGAGTATTTTGAACAAAGGCAGAATATTAATAGGTTTGTATTTTGTTTAGGGTTAGAATGAAATGTATAATTCGTTACTAACAAACAATCATTTACAGTAAATTAACACCATACATCAACATACATTCTTAACAAATAACAAAATATTAGTGTTCTGTACTGTTGGAAACCATCATTAACAGAACAAAAACTCATTATTTTCATCTTTACAGGATCCAAGCAGAACCCAAGCTCCTTCAGCAAGTAGAAGAAGTGACGTACGCCGAGCCAGTGCTAGCTCCTCAGCCGAAGCCGGCGTCTCCCCGCGCCACGCTGCGCAAGCACCCCCCCTACCACCCGCACCACGAGACGCTGTTCCAGTTCCAACCCGACGCATACCGTCGCGATAACTTTGGAACTCTTCGCTCCCATCAGGTCAATGTCAGTTATTCTCTTTTTTATTCTCTTGCATGGCTTGCTATGATCGTTTTTACAGGTATGAGTAAGGTTAGCCGTGAAAGTTGACAGCATATAACAAGAAAAGTTTACTTTTTAACATATAGCTACTGACATACTGGGGTAAACAGATCAGATAAGATTTGAAGCATTTTCTAATATTTGTTTAATCCAGAATGCTACTGGATTTTTGTCGTCACTTCTTAATACCTGTACGAAGATTCAGCTACTTGCATGACTTTCCTATAATCACTGAAATAATACTTCTGTCTCTATGCGCATTTAACCCTTTTCCAATATTAATGTTAGTAACTACTAGTAGAACAATCGAAAGACAAAGTAAGTTTTTTATCGAACTAATTTCATTGCCTTGCTCTTTTCAATCATCAAATTCATCAGTCACTTGCATGATTCATCATAAATCATGACCTGCACCCTAATTGCGTAACACACTATTAATCTGAATCTGATTCATTTTGAAGAATATTGCTAATCCATTGCTGCATATTTTAGAAAAATTTGTTTGCTCAGGAACGTAAATAACGCAATGAACGTTGTTGAACTGTCCAAATGACATCCATTGCGGCTGATAGTGTGTTACGTAATTACCCTACTGGTCACCTTCATCTTTATGTGTTTCTTAAATCACTTACTAATCTGTTAATCATATTAATACTTCATTCCATTTCCATTGCCTAACCAGTTGAAAATGTTCGTGAGATTTTAAATTTAAATAAATATCGTATATACAGGGTCAAATTAAATTAGCCAGCGAAACTCTCCAGATATGATGGATATCGATATCTAAACATGATAAAACAAAAAAAAATAATTTGATGATTTTTTCTTGTGGGGTCATCGACCGCTGTTAGTGTATTTACTTGAAATATCAGTTGAAAAATAAGTTTTTTTTTGCGTAAACTTCACAGACGTGATTGGTATCGATATCTTAAAATGATAAAACACATTTTCGTCTGCACAATTTCGGTAGCTAATTTAATTTGACCCTATCAAAAATATTGTTTTATTGTAAAAGTAATAAAATATGTCAAATTGACTTAATTTGTCAAGATGAATACTAACCTGACTACCACAAAACAGTGTTTATCAGTTGTCTAAGCTACACACCTTTTAAACACGACATAATTAAGTATATGGAGTTTGACATAACACTGACATTAAACACTCGTTCAACAAGTATTTAAGTTTTTGTAGTAAGACCCTAAGTTTCAATATCATGAAACATGTCACAGATTCCATTACAATGTTTTCGACCAAATCTCACGTCCATTTCAACCTGGCGATAACCAATTCATTGTTCCACTAACTCACGCACGCTTATTCACCTAGGCATGTCAGTTAACACAGGAATATTCGGACCGCAGGGCGATGGGTACCGGCGGGGCAACGACAATGGCTTCTCGACCACGCGCTCAGTAAAGAAGGTGTACCTCTGAGAAACAAGCGGGGCGGACTCGCGCGACCAAATGCATCATCATAAACATAATACGCACCATCACCATACATTGGGTGAGTTAAACAGTTTTTTTTTTCTTATATTTAATTACTGATTATGGTTTTCCACTCCCCAGTTGGTCTCGCGGTCGCAAGTGCGACTGCTGAGCGTAAGGTCCTGGGGCTGCAGTCTAGACATTCATAACGATCGCTTTACGACCGAATTCAGTCGCAAAGTCCTGTCACTCCATACATTACACCCGTCAATCCGGGGCTTTACGACCGAATTCGGTCGTAAAGCGATGGCTATGAATGTGGAGACTGCAGCCCCTGGGTTCGATTCCCAGGTGGGGCAAAGTAATATTGGGCTTTTCCATTAGAAATTTCTTAGTAACAGCCCGGTGTTTGTGTGTTGTGTTACCCCCGTGCCTCGGAAAGCACGTTAAGCCCTTAAGGTCTTCTCGCGTCCGGCCCTGGTTCAAGCCATGGTTCGGGGTGAGAGGGAGTGGGAGGCAGTCACCTCCTTCTGCGAAGCAGTCATGCTAGCGAAGGAGGTGGCGGGGTGGGCGAGGGAACGCACCTTGCGCACCTCAGGCCTCAGCCGCCGCGGGAGACGCTCCGGGCGTCGGGAGCCGCGTGACGACTCCCGGCCACCGTAGGCGCGGGCCTGCGGGCGGAGAGTAATGGGTAGCTCTCCGTCCGATCAGGACTAGGCCCGTGCCGGACGGCGTGTACGTGTTCCACGCGCGCCTCATAGAGATGTCAGCAAATGCGACGGGGCCCCATAGGGCCGAAGCCTGCCAGGGTAGCGGGAACATCCGAAAGGGTTTACCGCTGCCCTGGAACATAAAGGGCTAAGGAAGGAACACGGGTGGGTTTTAGTCAGTAAGAGTCTGACACTCCCTCCTGCTCCACCCAGAGCGGGAGGAGTCATTTGATGATTTCCCATACTCAAAAAAAAAAAAAAAGCCCTTAAGGTCTTGCTCCTGATCTCTCTCCGGTCGTGTTGGATTGCCGTCCCATTGGACTAGGAGAGTGAGGGAAGAAAGAGTGCACCTGTGTCTGCGCACACACTTGTGCACTATATACTATACTATAGGTATACATATAATATCTCCCGCGTAGATGGCTAGTGTCCGCTGAGATTGACCGCCATAACCAATTCAAATCTAAGTCTATTAACTAAAAATATTTAAGGCCCTTGCAATAAATAATCCTACACCTTATTAAATCATTCGTAATTCAAGTACCTACCTAGTTAATCAAGCTCACAGGATTGTGAAGTAAGACAAAACACGGGTTCAATTCGGGGATCTCTTTAAAATTCCTTCTTAAATGAAATTGCCAAGCCGTTAAGCCGTTGGTCCTACACCTGATCTCTCTCCGGTCGTGTCGGA
Organism: Apamea sordens; assembly: GCA_945859715.1. Lineage (NCBI taxonomy): Eukaryota > Metazoa > Arthropoda > Insecta > Lepidoptera > Noctuidae > Apamea > Apamea sordens. Next base: position 12,804,753 of record OX244002.1, read on the forward strand.
TTGCCGTCCCATCGGACTATAAGAGTGAGGGAAGAGGGAGTGCATCTGTGTCTGCGCACACACTTGTGCACTATAATATCTCCCGCGCCGAAGGCTAATCTCCGTTGAGATTAGTCGCCGTTGTCGAAATACGGTCTGGGGGACTATATATAATAGGTATATGGCTTTCAAGAGAATAAGTTCACTATAGTTTGACCAAAACCGCTGTACCGCGCCTTCGGTATGTGCGCGGCGAGACGGGGGGGCATTGCAGGCCGCTCATTCGTCATCGCTCACGGCGTCCCGGCCCCCGCCTCACCGCGCATTCCTCCCGCCTCGCCGCGCATTCCTAAGGCGCGTACAGCAGTTTCGGTCAAACTATAGTGCGAAATGTTTAAACTTTGGGTAAATCTTACTAAATCTACGTAATTTACAACATTGGACTGCAACTGAGACATACACCATGTGTTGCAGTGTCGCAGCGCAGCAGCGGCTCGGGCTCTGCGTCGGCGAGCGGCGGCGGCTCGTCCTCGTCGCCGTCGCCGCCGTCGTCGTCGCCGTCGCCGTCGGGCGAGCGGCCGCCCACGCCGCCGCCGCCCGCGCCGCAGCCCTGCGCGTACATCTACCGCAACTAGCGCGCCGCCCCGCTACCCGCACACGACGTCGACCGTGCACTATACGTGATAGAGACACCGCCCCTTGCCCACGCGCACGTGACGTCACTGACGAACGTGATCGAGACATTCCAAAATTAAACGACATTGTTATTCGAATCGTATTCGACTGAGTGACGTTCGATCGAACGTGTTTTGTTATTGCCGACGATTATGACCCTGTAGTGAATTACTGTGGATACGACGTCGTACTTTGCCTGTATTATACTTTGGAGCTGTTGAGCGTTTATCGGAGACGCACTTTCGGAATGGCTGAATTCTAAATGATTTGTAACATGATAGAATAGATATGTACTATGTTTAAATGTGGATTGTTAAAACAAATGCGAACACAAAACATTCTTCCATGAAAATAAATATATACGTACTGGTGATTATCCACAATCTAAATTGATCGTATCTATGGTCAGAGGATGTGAGACAAAAAAATATGTATTTTTTTTAAAAGACGGAACAATATTATCGATTGATGTATGTAAGATGAATAATGTAACAAATTGTAGATTGTTTAGAATATACATAGTTTACAAATAATGTAGGAGAAAATATAAGTTTTTGTTGATAACATGTTAACGAATAGTTAATTTAAAACTGTGGTTGTCATTGCAGTTTTTTCAAGACTGTTCTATCAGCATTGTTGTCAACAAAATGGAAGAGTTGCAATGGAATCACAAATGCTTTTTTACATAAACTACTATTTTAGCATAACGTCATTAAATATAGGGAGGGTTCTCTTATTCTAAAGTTTTAGCGTTACTATAACTCGACAACATTAGTGGCAACACCACAAAGGTCACCTGACGTCAAAAACTTTTTTGTTCAACTCGAAAAAATATGGCGACGTGTTGTGTAATGTTGCCGAGCTATACCTAGTTTAAACGATGATTATAACATTATAGTTGACAATGACATTATGAACCACAAAATATGATATAAAATTATATTTACCATGTATAAAAATGATATGTAAAGTTCTGATACTTATTCATTCATTAAAAAGTGCTTCTTATGGGTGTATTTAGATTACTAGGAGATCGTTTTGATAATTATTGGATAATGTTATAGAGTTAGCTATTATGTATACATAGATACATATTATAATAGTTAAGGCGGCACTGTGATGCCACATTGCCAATTTAGATTGTTGGTGCGCCATTGTATAGTTACAACCCGTAACTGTGATCATTGTGTACATACACTCTGTGACACTAACGACGTCTCCTTTTGTCTACTGTCGTTTCTATAAAATAAACTTTCCAGAAATGTGGGCCAAAACGTTTGTAAAAATCCTTTTTCGAAAGACGTTCCTGTTGCTAATTTTGTAATAACCGAGGGACTAGAATTTTCTCGTTGAATATCTAATCGCTTTATGAATTCCTTTGTAAACTAGCTAGCAGTTACTTTTGACCCCGAGATTGTATAGTGTTCAGACTCATCTTCGCTCATTGTTGACAATTGAATGTGTGTAAAGAAAATGTCAATTCTATTTGTAATGACTTAGTGCCTAAGTGTGTGTGGATTGTAATGTGTACATTACAATGATTCAGTTTTTCTTTTGGACTGATGTTAGTGCGGACATTAGCGCGCCTTTAGAGTAGCGATTACAGTAGACAAGACGTAATGGAAAACGATAGAGACTACCTCAGAACTCTGGTGAGATCTCCGAACTGCGCAACAGCCAATAAACAACTGTAATTTGTCTCAAAATCCAAATAAAACATTTGATGCTCTGCATCTGGAGATTTTACTCTTGTCAGAGTTATTTGGCAGTAAACAGAAACTAATTTTTATACGCCATAATAATAAAAAAAGGCATTCTCGACATTGCCTTCATAATACTCATGTTTAATTTCATTTTTATATAATACCAAAGATGCCATGATTTTAATGTAAATTATTTATTTATAGTAGTGATTGCTAATAACATTTATTACTTAATCAAGTTGTTATTTTATATGAATATAACTGCCAATTTGTATACTTATTTTATAATTAACCAAAGCAACGCACAGTTTATTTTTTTAAATTAATTAATCAATACGATATGTAGATGCTTTAACATGGCAGAATTGTTTGGAAATTGTATATGTGCAGACCGCGAAAATGGCAAACAAATTGTAATATTTAAACTTTAAGCTTGCAGTCCTTAGTCATGTAGTATCTAAAGAATATTTATCATGTTACAGATTTAATGTTATGACGTCATAAGAGTTGATTGTATTTATATATAGTCCGTTCGTTATAAATTGACCCTTTAGCGACGCGCTTTGTATAAAGTCGTCGAGTCATACGTGGGGTTGCCACTCAACCTAATCCATTAACTCGTGGTTGCCATTTTCACAGTTTGTAATGCGAAAATTAATTAACACGTACATACGTAAGTGAGGCTAGTACTTGTAAATAGCAAGTTCTGTAATGTAATTAGTTTTCGTCGAGTTAATAAATTAAGCGTTAGAGTATAAGCGCAAGAAAATTTTTGAAAGTGAATTGTTAAGAATTGTTTTTTTGTATTACTTAAAAAAATAATATTGATGAAATGTACAATAACCATTTCTACGTTTAAATTACTGAACCACCTTTTTATACTCGTAAAGTTAATTGTAATCATAACATGCCTAGAAGTTTCTTGTACTAAGCGTAAAATATTGATTTATATAATATATTGAGAATTATATAGATCGTATCGTAATGTAGATTATAATAGACCGCTTAATTTTGTTTGAAACTCGAAGCCTTAGTGTTAGAAATTGAAGACTTTTATTGAAATAAAGAACTAAGTAACAGATTGGATTAATAAAAGAATTATCCACAACTTTTATTAAAAAATATAATGTTAAGGTATAGCTCGTTACGTCACGTTACTCTCAAACTATCCATCACATTATTACTCTATGTTATAGCATGTAAATACGAGGATTGAGTTCTAAAGACAGGCGGGGAAGCGCCACTATTCACTGAGAATTGGTACCTATAGAGTTTACGCGACACGCTATTCGTTAAGAATTTACAGAACGTTAAAGTATACCTTAATAAATTATATTCACTTTTAATGACTATTGCCTTAGTGCAAAATTAGATGTATGCCACGATACTCAGTGAACTGTAGGCCTCTACAGATAAGGAAGTACGTTTCGTTTCGCTGCGCGTGCAATATTTTTCTACTCGGAAACTTTTCTCGGAATTCTAATTTCAAAATTGTTCGTTAGAATTTTAAAATTAGAATTGTTAGCAGCAACGCGTTTTGTGTTTTCTACGTAAATAATTTCTTTATCACAAAATGTCAAGCAAAAATATTAGGTAGGTTTAGAAATAAGAAAATTGACAATGTCGCTAATATTATATTGATACAGCATTTAGAGCCGTTTACTATTATATTTTGACATAAAACCATTCGCTCCCAGAACGAAGTCCCTATTAAGCATTTTGTGATAAAGAGAAGCGGGGACGGTATATCATGAAGTAACTAATGGGAAGTGCCTAACTATATTACCTATTTGCACCTGAATTCCCATGAACCGACCATTATCTCATTACCAGATTTATAAGCGTTAGTTCAAATTTAATCTATGTCCTGTCAACTATGCAACGGGATATACCTAGATTAAAATTGAACACTTATCTTCCATGCTAAGTGATAGTGAGTTTCTAATAGTGTGCCTTTAGTATCGCATAGTTACCGCCCTTTAGAAACTCTGAGAAGAATATTGGAATAGATCTATCAATTTATTTTTGAGCCTCATTAAGGGGGAACCGTCAGGGTAGCCCGCGAAATTCAAATGTTCTTACTTTTTTTTTAAATTTGCAGGTCAGTGTCATGTTGAATTTTGATTAAAATATTATTCGCGAGAGTAACAAGACTAACAGAATTATAGCTATTCAGTTCATTATAATCCTCCATCCATTATAGGAACTTAGAGGGTTGTGTTGATGATTTTAATTATTATAATTCTGTAAATATATTCTTGTTACGCTCATAATCAGCCTTTAATGTTCCCACTGCTAGAACACAGGCCTCCTGCCGGTGAGAGGGAGTGGGCCGTAAGCCACCACGCGGGCCCAGTGCGGCTTGGTAGATGTCACATGTCTTCTTGTTACGCTCGCGAATCATATTTTATTTATCATACAACCTGACACTGACCTGCAAATTGCAAAAAATGTGAGATGATTTGAATTCCACGGGCTACCTAGCGCATTCCCCTTAACAGTAATTACTTCGTACAATTTTACTAGTAGTCATAACGTATAACGTCATCATTTACAGATAAATTCACTTAATACATTACCTACCTACCTGTTATTCCAATTCACTATGTCTATACCTGAGGATAGTTTGGTATTCTATGATAAACCTATGATTATATAAATTACCTTTTCATTCTCATAAACTCATACATGTTTTGTACTATCTTTTCATTTGCTCTTTTCTCCAGCGACATGAAAGATCTAGGCTCTGCTTTAAGTCTAATCTATGTTGTTGTCTCTGAACCATTGTTACAAGGAGGTAAGATTTGTATTGCATTTAAGGCAGAGTCTAATTTTAGTTTCTTTTAAGGCATAGGTTTAAGTAGGGGTGTTATAAATAATAATGCAAACGCAATTGCAGTGATAGAACTGTTACACCTTATTCGCTGCCCGTATTTATAGAGTGCAATTTTTTTATAACTAGAGACAAATAGATTGTAAAACATTGATTTGCAAAATATGAAATAGTAAGCTCGAAGGAAGCAAGGTTTTATATTTTACTCTTCATTGTTTGAAATGTTATGATCATTTTCTCATTAAAATATTATTAATATTATGCTAAATATTTTAGCAAAGGATAAAATGTATTCCTTTTCTTTAGTAAATAAAATATTGAAACTCGTTTTTGCTTTTCCTTTTTGACTACCCTCCCTTTACTATTTCCACACTCAACTCTCTGAAAGCCAGCGAACAGCACCCTAATTGCGTAACACACTATCAATCACAATCTGAATCATTTTGAAGGATATTTCTAATCCATTGCTTCATATGTTCGAAAAATTTGTATGACTAACAAAGTAAATAACGCAATGAATGTTGTTGAACTGTCAAAATGAAACCCATTGCTACTGATAGTGTGCTACGCAATTACCCTGCTGGTTGCCAATACCAACAACCTTTTCAAGGAGCTGGTTGGTAGTGTACCTGGACTGGAGTATGAAAAGCCCACCGTTGCAATAGACCTGCCCCAGCAGTCTCGACATTCATAGCGATCGCTTTACGACCGAATTCGGTCGCAAAGTCCTGTCACTCCATACATTTCACCTGTCAATTCGGGACTTTGCGACCGAATTCGGTCGTAAAGCGATCGTTATGAATGTCGAGACTGCTGGGGCTCACTAGGGATGATACCGATACAGTGGTGGGGTTATTATTATTATAAAACCAAAATTCTATCTTTATAGGCTGCCCTAATGCGATAGTTAAGTACAAATATAATATTATATACTAAATTCGCAATAAAATAAACAAACTTAACACCTAAATTTAACTTTATTGTAGCAACACCGTAGAGGTCGCCAGAGTAAAATCGTTCAGTATACTGAACGAGCCGATAGAATAGACTTGTTTTCTTGTATACAAGAAAACAAGTCTATTCTATCGGCTACCGCGTTGAACGTGCACAGCGCGTGCGTCAGCGGTGCACGATGAAGCAGATTAGAGATGCGCATGGTCGGCACCACACCTGCAGGCTGCAGCCATAGCCGCCGCCACCTGATCACATACCTGTCTGGTATGCACAGCCGAATTGACTGTAGTATGGCAAAATTAGTACCCCTTATTATGTACTTACATGGGTACTTGTGGTTAGTGCTAGTTCTAGTTTCATTTCTAATTTATAGTAACCAAACATTCCCAAAATGAATAAGGTAGGATACAGCAATGTGTATCTAGGACATGGAGATGGAGTATCCATCTCCATGTAAAAACCTAATACCTACTTATTTTATATTCGCTCTAGCATCGTACTGTATTTGGCCTCACTAGGACTTCAAATATCCGCGTTGTACTCCAAGTAGCTCTTTACCAATGCTCATAAGCACACATATTTGAAAAATCATTTGCCTGCCGCAAAACATAACGTAGGTTCCGGTATGCCTTTTTATGACGTCATGTTTCCGTAAATGCAAATCAGCGGTGAATCGGACGCCCAGATCTTAGACCTCCATGACACTCTGCAGCGATTTACCTTCTATAAGAAAGATACTCATGGTGACGAGGGATGCGGGCATGGGTGAACGAAAGGACAGAGCATTTCTCCACGTTGAAATATAGTTTATTTTCCTGGCTAAACTTAATGACTCGTTTGATCGGCGTTTTGCTTCACTACATGAATTAGCTATAGGTCATCAGCAAAGAGTAGGCAAGTTGGTTCATTGACTACTTTCGGTAAGTCATCCACCATGAGGATAAAGAGGAACAGCCCATTACTACCTTGGTTGACGCCCGATAGCAGTGATGCTTAAGAGGGGCTAGTGGCTAATTAATAACAGCCGGACAGGTCAATCGACGGTCAAGCTACGCATGCCGCTGTCGGTTCATAAATGGACGACCTGCATCCATTACCAAGACCCATTCGTGCCTCGGAACGCACGTTAAAACGTTATTCTGGGCTGTACTTCGTAGATCTTTAACAGTCTTTGCAAAACCCCTGCATCCGGTTAGCCTGGAAGCCGACCCTCAACTATAGTTGGGAAAAGGCTAGGCAGATTTTTTTGTGATTTTTGTTGGGCTCATAGGAGCAGCGAAGGACAGACCCATGCTTACGGTGACTCACAATATGTATCCCTAAATAAAACCTAAAAAGACCATGTTAACAATGTTTTAAAAAAAAATAAAGACTGCCTTACAACGTACGGGTTCCATACCAGTCGAAGTTACAATTTCCAGCATTTTGTGACATGAGTTTCATGAGTTTGACATTGACAGTGACACTCGCAATAGCAAGTGCTTTGCAGTTGCGCACATGCGAAATATTTATTTATTTCTTTTTGTAGAGTTGAAATTAATCCGAAAAAATGGAAACGAATATATTAAAACACTTTGCTGTTAATTATAAACATATACTTATAGATGAAATCGCTTTGGAAGGGCTAGAAGGCATAGCAGTTGATCTTTTATGGCGGCGACTACATAAACGGATATCTTCAGTGGTAACAGAGAAAATGAAAGCCCGTTTCTGGGGATTTGTTGTGAATTGTGGTAGAATATCCTTCTATGAACTGCCAGAACCACTACCCTATATAGAAATACTCGACAGATTCGATATAATCGATGAAGCAACCGGCCACTTGAAAGAGCCTGTAAGTTAGAAATTGTTGAATTTATTTCTACTAGTAAATGCTGGAACCTTTCGTTTTCTATATCTACTATTGATAGACTGTATTTTTACTCATGCCTACTACAACGAGTTGCTTTTGTTATACCCAGATAATAAACACAACTGAGCAGCAGTTTATCTAATAAATTATTCTGCTTAAATAGCAGCAGCACTTATAAACATTTTTTAAGGGGTTTATTTATAAACGATGATTAAAGTTAAGTTATATTTAACTGTCAATATAGTCTGGTTAAACAGTTGTTAATCACTACTTAACTTTAAGCAACATTTATGAATAAAGGGGTAAATAATTAATTAGGGAATTAATTTAAAACAAAATATATATACAGTCACAATCAATATCTTTCTCTTAACATGGCTATCCATTTATAAATACTTATCACTTTTTTCAGGATGACTTCCTAGATGGCCCTTATGAATACAGTCCTGTTGAAGGTGAACATGGCTCCTGCAAGTACTATGATACCAGAAAACTAATACCTATATCGGAACTAAAGACGAAATCATATGATGCTGTCATGGCCGAATACGGTGACACCTTAGTTCTGGTAGCTAATAAGGAAGATCGGTGGCATGCCTTGGCTCAACATATGCCTACAAATTATTTGGCACAGATGACCACTTTACATTATTGTTTGTTGGAGCTAATAGGCAGGTCTAGGGGTAATGTTAGTACCTTCTATCAATTAAAGTTTCTTAAGTAATTAAGAATTTAAAGAAGTATCTGATATTATTCAAAAAGATTTTTAGATATTAATAAATGTTTCACTTCTTCGCTATTTTTGTTGTTAGGAAATAGTAATCATTTTCAAAACTATAAAACGTAATTCTGACAATGTCTCCCAAGTCTTTCTGATAATCGAATCAACAGTAATCTAATTTGCATTGAAACCTTTAGGTTTCCTGTACATGACGCTGGAGCCGCACCAGCAATAGACCAGTTTGTTGGCAATGCTTTACTGAACTGTGACTGTTGCTTCACTATTTAACTAGGCATCAAGGCAGTGTACACGCGGTTCCGGCGCGGCACATGCATGATATTCATTTGTATACACAAGCATGCGCCACCGGTGCAACCCTTACTCATTTAAACATAAAATCTAACCCTTACTCGCAAACCCAATTTCAGGGTCAATCAACAATAGGCTTAACAAACCTAAGCAAAGTAATAAAGGATCCCAAGACGTTATTCTACAACAGGAAATACTTACGAGGCCTTGACCTCATAAGGACCTGCCACATGACAGAAATAATCGGAGGTAAAGGGGTTAAGGCACTGCTGGTCAGGCTGAAGAGATTCTACCAGCCCAGTGTGTTGTCTATGCCAAAATCAGGCGTTCTACGCAATGTCATAGAGTATTTGCTGCAGCAACCAGACTATAGTGAGAAAACCGAAGTTATAGTCAAGAAAGGGTTAATCACGCAGAAGCAGAACAGGAGACTGCAGAAAACTGTGAATATTTTTAATTTTGTAAGTATAATTGTTCTTTTTCTTTTCAAATTATTTTGTTTTGCCAATTTCAGTAAAGAATTCATATTTTATTGAAGACTTATTATCCGCAGTCCCACTTTGGGCCAAGGTCGTCCCAAAGTGGGACTGCGGATAATAAGTAAAATAAAAAAGTGTGCGATCGGGCGACCCCGCCAGCAACACACTCGTATCAATAAAAACTTGAGACAGAGAGAGGAGAAAGTCGCTCGGTTAACGCTTTTTCGTTACGTGAAGATATCTACCAGTCAACTCCTATCGTAAGCCGCGTTAAGGAACTTTGTTCCAAAATTATTTGTATTCGAAAACATTTGTGTAATATTTCTGCATTTCTGAACAGAGTGAAGTATAAACAATGTAACATAAATCTTACAGGAAGAACGAACTGTAACAGCAGAAGACAAAAACAAAAAGACCAAAACTAATGTGAAAAGAAAATTCATCTACCTTTCATCCAAGGCTGATGAATCTTCAGAATCTGATGAAGAGGTACAGGAACCTGATCTCAAATGCCAGTACAAGGTTGGCGTGAGCCTCATGAGGCAGGCTTATGAACGGTTCCTGGATGCAGGTCTTGATGGCCTCACTCAAGTACAGTTGGCTCAGTTACTGGGTATCGAGTTCTATACAAGTAGAGGAATCTGTAGGATATTCAAGTTAAGGAATATTGTCAGGGAGTATCTTGAAGATAAAGGGAAACAGAGAACTGCCAGGTAAATATGGAGAGTAATTTATTAAACACGAACTTTGTCCGCAGTTTACCCACTAGAATGCCGCATCATAGCCACAATAACATTGCTTACAAAGGCTCGCAATTTAGTGGAATTACTTAATTTTCCTAAAATATATTAAATCAATGTAAATCTTGAATAAATAAAATTGTATCCTCATCAGTACATCCATTTGGTAAAAAAAAAAAAACAAATTAATACTGTAAATGAGAAATTAGCGTAATTTCTATTGATACCTTCCAGGTTTATCGCCATAGCCGCCACAGGAGAGATGGATGTCAAATACACAGAAGAAAAAAAGAAATTCTTAGAATACTTAAAACAGAATCAAGCACCTGATGAACCCATTGAGGCAGACAGTACACCAGCCTCTGAAGATGAAAGACCGCCGAAAAGAATTAAACTTGACCATCCTGAACCAAGCACAAATGCTGATGTAGACATGGATTCAGAAAACGAAAATGAAATCACAGAAGTAAAAGTCCTAGAAGGCTACGAAAGCGGAAAATCACTCGGAACTTTCAAGAAAAACCCCACACTGAGACAGTTGACGTTTGCAAATGGTGTCTTCAAAGTACTCAAAGATAAACAATGTGTATGTGGATACATCACACTCAGCAATTTAGCTTCCAAAGAAATAAATGAACCACCCATGGATACCAAAGCATTGAAATCGTTCATACAAAAGTTGGTCACAGATGGTCATATTAAAATTTATAAAGTAAAATGGCCTGGAATTCAAAAGTACTCGGTCTTAATTTGCGCTCCTCACGTGAAAGCAACAGACCCGTTGGTAAAAGCCAAATATAAGGAGATTTGTATGAGAGCAGTCACAAATAAGAGAGTAGCTATCAAAAAAGATAACTTGGAAAACACTTGTCCTTCTCTCTCACAATTTTCGTACCCCCGATATATGAAAATTCAAAAACTGCACGAGTTTCTCATGCGCTTCGCTTACTTCGAACATGTGAAGCCGGAATCACATTCTTTACCAGCAGGGTTTGTCAGCATAGTCGACTTTATACAAGAAGTAACAATAGAATTTGTTATCAACAATATGGGGAGTATGGGCATGACAGAAGTCAACCAGTTGATAAATGAGAGCCAGCTCCAGATAAAACTTAAAGACGCACCGCTACATATTTATAAAACATTGATGAGATCTAACACGCTACAAAATGCGATAAGGCTAAACCTCAAAGTGTTAGGAATGCTAGGTCTCATACAGTTAGTTCGTCAGGCGTCCCAGTCATCCAGTAGCACTGGCGTTGTCACATATACCAGCTTCTTATTCTTTGTAAACCGACGCGCCAAAATACTAGATACGTCAGGTATGTGGCCCAGGACAACTGACGAGAAAGTTATAGAAAAATCATTTTACTTTGAAACGTTCGATGATGTGAGCAACTACTGGAGTGAAGTGTATACGATCAGCACTAATACTGTCATAGAGTTGGCTAAGCGAGACAGGAAGCAACTCAAACCGCCGCAGCGCTCCGAGGACGAGGTGTTCAAATATGACACCGGAGACCGATACGGCGACGGGAATGGACCCTGCGGATTCGACTCCTGCTTCTACATGGAAATACCTCGACTTTGGCAAACCTACTACATGAGGCCAATCAAAAGTCACACGATGTCAAAGAAGAAGGTATCAATCAAACTGCCCAAATTGAAATCAAGTAAGAAACATAAGCCAGAATCAAAATCTAAGGTTCCTACAAAAATGGTGGCCGAGAGACTATCGAACGAAAAGCTAACTCGAAGGAGAAATGATTCTTCAATAAGATGGTCGAAAGCGGAAGACATGATAATAACTATGTGTAAAGCTGCTATTACCATCCTGAGTCCTAGTTCACAACCTGGCAGTCTCATAGTCAGAAACATTGTTGCCAAAGATTTACTTTCTATCAATGATCCGAAAAAGACAAAAGGCGTGTGCCATAGTAGGGCTTCAACCCTTGAAACAAATTTAACATTAATACATGAAAAGCAATGTATCATAAACGAACTGAGAAGAAGGCGAAATCTAATTCAAAAGTACGAAGGACTCTTGAAGAAGCTTAGACTTCGCTATTCAACCAATATGTCGAAGTTTATCAACAAGGCTCGGGTCCCCATGATGGAATTGGTGTGGACTATATCTGAAGTAATAAAATCTAAATCATATATCCAGAAGGTACCATGCGTCGCAGTGAACCTGGAAGATTTCCACGAACATTTTACAATAATAACATCTACTGCAAACAAATTATGTAACATGTTCAAGACGCCTGAACATGCCACTTTGAAGGAGGCTATAGTACTCACGATAATGCAAACAATAGATTCTGAAATCAGTACAGAAATGGGCAAAAAAATATATAAGACTTTCAAAGAGTATCCTGAGGGCTCCTTGCGAACTGCTGTGGAACAGCTACGCAAATGCGGCGCTATAGCAGCTAAAGAGAAAATATTTAACAACCAAATGCGTAAACTTGATTTGGAAGACATTTGTCAGTCGTCGTATAAAATATCAGCGTTTTATCAACGGAAGTGGGTGAATCGGCTGAACTCTGAATTTACTGATAGTTTGAACAGTATTCTGGACGCAGAACAGCCTGAGAATGATGTAAAAGGGTCTGCCGAAGTCAACTGTATGTATTGTGAGATGCATGCGTTCGATGTTATAGACATAACGTGTGCCACGGCGCCCCTCATCACTGACCCTTCGGGGGCTCCCATCACGCCGGAAGAAATAAACGTACTTGTCATAGACACTAAGTACAAATTAAAAACGGGAACATTGAGGTGGAAAAATAAATCTGCTTTTAGCAGAGTTTCTGAACTGTACCAACATTTGGATATCAGCCATAGTGTGAAGTATTTGTCAAGGTATTTTTTTTTTTTTTTTAATAATTTACTTTATTTATTTAGTTCAACCGCTTCAGACAGGAAATGCCGACTTCATCTACTTTTAAAAATATGATTGACATGCAAAAGTGTTTGTACAGTCACAAGCAAAAGTATGTATAGACTAGGCTTTATTCAAAAGCGATATACTCCTTTATTTTTTAATGAAATTTTATGTTGTTATAAACATGTCGTATTTCAAAGTTGTATTCGTTATTTCACGAAAAAATCGAAATTGAAGGTTGCTAAGTGTTGACATATTGGTGCTCGTGACTGTACAAACCTACTTACAAAAATAAAATCATTTAGCCACAGTGATCCATATTTTTATTAGAATAAGGATTATGTTAGTAACCGAAGATTCAAATCCACGCCATAATCATACTATTATTATAACACACATACACGCACAATGTCATATCTGTACCTGTTTTACTGTGTACATAAATAATTAAATAAATTCATTAAAATCCAAGCTAAACTAATCTAATAAGCTTTCTCAAAAATTGGCAAACTTAGCCTGTCTCAAATTACGCTTTAAGGTCGCTTTTCCTGTAAGAATTTACTATTGTATCTCTTCCTCATTTGGTTTGTTTTCTACCATTGAACACAAACTATGCCACCATAATTTGAACCTTAAACCAATGTCACACATCACATTATTAAAAAATGCTACCAACTAACATTGTTCTCTTTGTTACAGTTATACTTCTGTAGAAGTTAAAGACATTAAGCCAATCCTGGATATAGAAGATCCGATACTATCGCATTTGGACAAAAAAGGTGAAAAAGGAGCAACATTCCAGGAACTACAGGTATCTAAAACTTTGTATTTAAAATAATGATGTGACCTCATTTGGACAGCTAAAACTAAAAACTTATTCTGCAGGAACTTTCCGGATTAGATGACAAAGAGCTGATGGAAAAATTACTACAGCTCGAATCCAAGAAAATTGCTAAACGGGTTGGCTTCTACGAAAACATTATCATACTTACTAAGTATATAAAACCTTGGTCGGTAAAAATAGGCGAGAAATACATCGTAGCCACTCCGTGGTTGACTTTAACTGGTAAAATAAGACTAGATATATTCTTCAAGTGGTGCGGTGTCGTCATGAATCTAGTCTTTGAAAAGCCCGGTTCCTCAATCATATTTTTAGCAGATAAAAGTGAATATTTAACCTACAGATCAGTCCAAGATCTTTGCATGTTTTTAGAAAAGTATGAGTGCATAAAACTCTGTATTGTGAAAAGCGTTCCAATAGATTTATTTTCAGACGAAGATGCGGAACCGGTAATTACCGAATTCAATCCTTATGAGGCTCCGGAAAACATAATAGCGCATCCTATGAAAAATTCTCTAACAAAATACTGTCATATAAAAAAAAAAATATTAGATTCTCATCATTCACAGACAAACGATGCACTAATGGATAAGATTTTCAAATGTTGATTTTGATAAGTTATGTAAATATTATTGCCAAAATAATAAAAATATAGGATCTAAATTAATAGACTGATGTTTTTTTTATTAATGCTCAAAAAATAATAGGTAGTGTTGTAGTCATAGTTCTGGCTATATTTCTTTTGTTTTTATCGAAAAAAAAACTGAATGACTCGCAAGTTCTCAACTAACTTCTCTTTCTAGTAAAGGGCTTCCTAGGCCTTACAATTTACTCAATTGAGGATAGAGGGAGAAGGGTGGCAATACCCTCTCCAGATCTTTCGCATTCCTAGTGGCAGATAGGAAATTCTCATTGAAATTGGACCCCCCTGCCCTCCTTGGATACTTCACGTCTTTAATTTAAATAACTAATATTTTAAAAAAAAGTGGGATTGGAATGGTTCCAATGTTTTAGTTAGACAGAAATCTTAAAAAAAAAATAAAGCCTTAGGACTGCCCGATGTAAATGGACAAGCGCGGCTGAGCATGCATAGGGTACAGCCGCCAGCCAGCAGCTAGGATAACCATGAAAGCGACGACGGTTCCGATTTGGGAACGGTGGTGTGAGTGACCGGTGACGATGTCTTTGTGACGAGTGTCCGGTTGTAAAGAGTATAGGGTGACGAGGAGGAGGGATGTGGCGATCTGTAACAATAATTATAAATAATTTATCTTTAAAATAGTCTGTTGTAATTAACAGTCTTCATGAACATTCATCATCTGCCTAGCCTTTTTCCCAACTAAGTTGGGGGTCGGCTTCCAGTCTAACCGGATGCAGCTAAATACCAGTATTTTACATGGAGCGACTGCCTATCTGACCTCCACAACCCAGTTACTGGGTAATACGATACCCCTTGGTAAGACTGGTTGTCAGACTTTCGGGCTTCTGACTACCCGTAACGACTGTCAAAGATCCACGAATGACAGCGCGGACCAGCGGCTTAACGTGCTTTCCGAGGCACGGAGGGGTCTCGGTATGTAAAGATGGTCACCCATCCACAGACCAACCGCGGCAAACGTAGCTTAACCTGACCGATCGACCTGTGCGGCTGTTATTATTTAGCCACGGGCCCCTCTGTCGGGCAATGTAATTGGGTTTTTTCCATACGGAGTTTCATCCCTAAAAGGAGCCCAGAGTCTGGGATTGTGTTGCTCGAAATAGGTTCACTACTTAATTTTAATACCTACTTACTTTTAAAGTGTAACTGGGGAAATATTGCATTATTAACACCACTGCCTAACCCTTCGGGGAACACAAGCGTGATGTTATGTCATTTATAATATTAATGACACAAATAACATGCAAGTGCGTACTTTAATAACAGATTTCCAGGCTTCTCAGTTATAGTACTTGTATAATTAATATGTATTATGTGGTTACTTAGAGCTAAAATCGTGCCATAGTAAACCGGTATAAAATAAAACAAGTTTCGTTTTCTCATAATAACAAGTCGCCTGCTTCGTATGACGTAATTCGGCCGTAAGAGCTGCCAATATAGTGATAGCCATCAGTCGCCGATTTAGATGTCAGAACATAATGTGGGTGTCATCAACCATACAGCTAAAGTTGGCTGCAAGTTTCATGGTAAACTGTTTAGTGTTTGATTATTGCACAGCAAGAAATGTAAGAACACCTACACACCAATACGGCGTCATAGATAATAACCAAACCCAACACCTCAAATTCTGCGACGAATGCGACGACCAACAGGATGCAGGTAAGTTCAAAATTCGCGGTTAGTCTCTCATTGATAAGTTACCACTACCACTATTTTAAGATACCATAGTGTTGAACCAAAAAGCAAACAGGGATGTGTAAGTAACTGTACCCGCTAGATGGCGCTACTAGTCACGCTATTTGTTGTAAAAACACATTTAAAAAAAAATCTTTGTAAGAAGTAGACAACATTTTATTTAGCCGACCTAACAAAAATAACATTTACGAAGTGATATTTAGCCTTACACATAATATTGCATTAAAAAGTCCTCTCCTCTCAGGTCAGTGCCTGTTACATGTGTATTCTTGGCTTTAAAAATATTAGAAGAGCAGTTGTTTGAGATATTTTTTTCAAATTAAACATACTGTTACAGTCAATCATACAATCTAATAAAGATTTTATACGAAGGATTTATCGTTAGTTCATTTTTATTCTGGTTTTATTATTTTAGTCGCTGACGAGCCGGTCTGTCGATCGATTGTCATTTATTTAGCTTGTCTATGAAATACTTTTTTTTTCTTGTAGCAATTATTTCAAAGGGAGTGAGTGAAGTGAAGTGAAGTAGGGCAATCCAAAATTCGCCATTTTTGCTTATAGTGAAGGGAGATTTTTTATTTGTCAGGCTGGAGGACAAGGAATATTCAGTAAAAAGTGTGTCATTAGATTTAATTTCTCGTAGCGAAGACTTTATTTGAACAGAATCTTAGTATAATAGTGTGGTTTTATTTATTACTAACGTTTGTATGTAGTGCTACTTCCCCATCGTAAAATTTGCTCGTTGGTGTGTCGCTTTAGCTAATTCAATGGCTATGATATCGAAGTTTTAATCTATCGTGTCGCTTAGACGTTCTCCTCACGGGATAATATCGAGAAAGAGAGGCGACGCCTTTAGAAATGAGCAGGCCTCAAGGCGGACGCATTCAAGTCCCGGATGACCTTAGAGAGATCTTATTGGAGTTCACCATAAGTTATCTGCTGGAGCAACCGGGAGACGTGATCAACTACGCGGTCGAGTTCTTCTCAAGATTACAAAACAACAGGACGACCACCGTAGTGAGGGCCCCCACCGCAGCCGCCGGCACCCCTGATGAGTCCATAATATCAGACGAAGAAGGTACTAGTCCTCTCATATTTACTAGACAGATTAGACAATAACAATGTTACCGGTTTACCGCGATGACTGAGGTGGGTTGAGTAGGGCTATGCCAGTAGTTGCTATGATTCCTACATTCATAGTTGAATGATAGCGTATCCACAGTTCAAGAGTAAAAACGAGCTCAACATTATCAGTGATTTTATTGCATTTTTTATATAATGTTGTGATTGAAATACTGATACATAATAATATTCATATCTACCCATGCATACCAGGATAACATAAAATAAATGGAGCTCATCATTAATCATTCAGAAGCTGAAAAATGAAACAGAACTTTTCCAGTGAATGTTAAATTTTTAATTAGTTTACTGTCCTACTATTTGTGGTGTTACAGTGACCTAATTAGCACTCATGTGTTGAAAAATACACATCAGTGTTTAGTTAATATCCAAAAAAATATTAATCATATTCATTATATCACTACCTACTGTTTATTTATCAGACTCATTTAGTCCGTTGATAATGATTTGCTCATTGATAGCTTTTATCCAGCACACCTAGGTACATAGTTTAGTTTTAGAAAATTTTTATGCCAGCACCCTCTAGAAATGTGACATAATGATTACTACAATCTAAATTTACAATTTTTAATATAGACTTGAATAAAAAAAGAATTATAAATACTCTCTTATAGCCAACATCTGTAATGATTCAATTTTTGGCATACTGCCATTACAGTTTCAATGGTATATAATTTTATTTATGGAGAATATAATTTTTAACTGTTGCCAAGTGATAAATTACAAGAAAAGACATAATAATGTCTAGTACTACAATTATCTTTATTGTTTATCTATATTAACAGAAAGTATTACCTAATAATATTTACATTCCCTATTTGGTGTTAAACTAAATAAAGCGTAATAAACACAGATCAAGAGATCACAAGATATAAAAGTGTCAAATGATAAGCAAACAGTTGCAATAATAAAATCCAATCAGTGTGTAAAAGTACCGAAGGAGAAGACTTGAAGCTACGGAGAACTCTACAACAAATGCAGGTTTTTACATGAAAATTGTTTGGAGAGGCATAAATTTACCGTGTTTACTATACGCTCATCCCATATGTGTTTGTATTTAACGCTTTGAAGTTGTGTGATGATGAGATTGGCTTATTTTTCCATGTCCGCCGCTGAGTTTAACGTCGTGAACCGAACCAGATGTCGGCGATGTACACGCGTGTTACGTAAAATTAGCTGAGCCTATGTAATGACAGGTAGCGCAGTATCACAACAAAATTGTTCAGGTGTTAACGAGACCTTGAGTTTTATTTGTGTAAGAGATTTTTTCTCTCATTGTTAGGATCATTATTCTGAACAACATACCTACTTGAATAGAAACAACCACATTAAGACTTAGACCAAGTTAATGATACTTTTTGACACAGCTACGCTATGAATGTGACAAAATGGGGCAATTACCTTAGGTCAGAAGCAAATTAGTTATAAGCACCTGTTGATTAATATGATGTGATGTCATGCTCTCTATAATTAGCTGAAATACTTTTAAAAGTGTTTACCATGGCTTACTAGATTCATCCGTGAATTTTCAGTAAGTGAATATTAGTGAATGAGATCATTTTCACACCCATTTTCAAGCTCAAAAATGTACATTTGAAATCTAAAGTTAAGCTATAGGTAGATACATTTTTCACATTCATTATGAAATGGATCAAGGTACAATACAAGAATGGTTCACATCCTGGATTGTTTAATGGTACACAATGTTATCTGTGGCATAGATAGTGTCATAGAACATTCATTAACTTCAATGCTAACTGTGAAAGAAGCGTGTAAAAAATATAATTACTCTGCAGTTCAAAGTTATTAACATTTTTAATCATATGTTAGGGCAATTACATGGTGTAGGAATTGTATACAAAATTTATAATAAAGGTAAACTTTATAATATACTAATATCTTAATGGCGGAAAAATTAAGTAATTGGTACAGTAACTAATTCTAAAAAGGCCTTTCTAATGTCCCTTTTATTATTTAATTTAAAAACCTTTCGAGAAAATTATATTATTTGAAACCTTAATAAGGTCGGCAAAATAATTCGATTCATGTTTTGATTTGCTCTCGAGGCTACGCTACTGCTGCCGTGTTCTGGCCTCCGCCGTGAGAGTGTCTTGGCGTGTTATTAATAATGCAATTTGCTACATTGCCGGCACTGCAACACATACTAAACACTACTACTAACTTCACTTTCTCTGAGAACGCACCATACTGATATTTTCTATAGGTACACTTGTACACAATTATTTAATCAGGCACATGGATCAGCTACCTTTTCCTTTGCGTGTTTCTAGAATCGATTGCAAGAAATTAAAACTTGAAACATTCATAAAATGTTTACAGCAGTTTCTAGCTTAGCTCTGTAATTTTCAAGTCGGTTTTCCGTCATTCTGTAACAATGATGAGTATAATTATCGCCAGCCGTTTAGCCTTCAGATATCTAGAACGAGTCGCTAAATAATACCTTACACGTAAAATCGTTCGTTTCCCTAATTCTGGTTAAAGATCTTTCGAGACTAGGCTCGTCACATTACGGATGTTTAATGCAATATACCGAATTCACATTCGGGAAGTCGATAGGCTTATTACATTGCAAAACCTTTATATGCCTACTAAGTATTGGAACGAAAATACGTGCTAAGAATTCAGAAGTCGCGTCAAACACGTTAGTGAGCCATTTGGGAGGATGCCCGTGATTCGGCGAGCAACTTGTAAACGATGTGTGTTTTAAATAACATTACGTACAACTAAACTTCACATGTGTCGACCGAATCATCTGTCTTACAAATGTGTTTGCGTCATATAGTACAAATATGTTTCTGAAGTAAACCTCTTGGATACAAAACATTTGGGAACAGATGCAAACAAAACACGCCAGGTCACATCCATATGGAACGTTCTGAGGCCTTCAGCACATGTGCAAATGTTAGCCAACATATTTGGTATCATAATGAAGTCCGCACTATACATATTATAATATAGATTTAACTATAGATATTTGAGTAACAATACGAGTGCTTTGGGCACTTCACTGTGGCAAACCATCAAATTATATAATGTTATTTATGAAGGCAGTAATTACGTATCATGTGATAATTATAGGCCCTTCAGGTACTCGAAGCGTTGTAAGATAACAATTGAGTGTTTTGTTTGAGTTTAAAATCATTAATAATGTAAATTATGCTATTACACACAGCCTGTTAAATAAAACGCCTAAGCGCATAAGAAAACACAATTTATTTTGTAATATATAAACAATAAATTAAACCGTTTTTATTAATGCAGTTACCAATAACCAAAGGTAAAGCAAGTAAAATATTTTTTGCAAAAAAAGTTTATTAACGTCAATACTAAAATGTTTGTAACATGTACAACAGAGCCGCCAGTGGCGCGCTTCAACACCCGACGCAAATCGGTGTTCGCCGAGACTTACGACCCCGAAGAAGATGATTCGGACGAGGGAGCCACGACCGTGTTCCCGAAGTCGGACGCGCAACGCCAGCGTCTGGCCGAAGCAGTGCGCAGCATCCTGCTGTTCCGCTCGCTCGATGCTCAGCAAATGCAGCAGGTCAGTTGAAACTTATTAGTAAGTTGTAGTCAGGGGACTTGTTGTTGTGTTCAGGGCATCGTCCACGGGAGACTGAATTCAATTACGGCTTCCTCGTGTACGCTTAAACTACATTGATGACATAAGTTAGGGCACAATTACATTACAGTGTGTGTCCTCTAGCTTTCCTGTTCTATCCTGGGCGAAACACATTCTATCTGAAAGAGTTTTTTTTAGATCTCACGCCTGCTTTTTCCTGCCAGCAACCTAGCTTAAATAGTCGTCAATCATCCTCAAACTAAGACAAATAAATCACTTCTTGACTACTTGTCTAGGATAACTGTGCGTTTTTTAGTATACCAGTACCAGCTCACCGTTTCTCTACTTTCGTTAAATGATTGTATAAGAGGTTAGGTCCATATTAAGAATGTGGAAAGTTATCAAATAAACATAAAAACATGTTGCTTGACCAGTAATTGTGGTTTTTACAATGTAATGCTATTTCAGTTTGTAGCTACGTTATATAATTACATAATAACGTGTCTCATGGTAACTACTTGGTACTTTGTTTACGTGTACTCGATACCTATTGAACGATGGGTCGTGCTCGTGACCACCGTCTCTTTGACAAACAAGTGGTGACATTTTACTTCTCATTTCACACTAATATACTGAAAGTTTTCTGTCATCACTTTCTTACACACAGCGCTCAAAATAGTATACACTAAGAAGTTTTCTCGCCTGCATAACTATAAATCTTAAACAAAAATTTCCACTTCTTACACATTTATAGTCTTATGAGACTGAACGCGATCAGCACATCTAAACCACGTTTAAGAACAGTCAATGGGAATATTCCACAATAATGATGACATTGACAGGTCTTAAACACGGCTTAGATCATTCATTTGTTGAAATTTGCCCTGAGTATTTCGACACATGAAATGGTTTGCGTAGGTGCTGGACGCGATGTTCGAGAAGCGCACGGAGGCCGGAGAGTACCTGATCAGGCAGGGAGACGACGGAGACAACTTCTACGTCATCGAGAATGGCATGTTCGACGTGCTCGTCACCGGCGATGATCGCATTGAGAAGGTATGGAGATGTCACAGAAATTGCAATTTTTTTTTGTAAAAACTGTTAACAGTAGGTAAAATGTAATGATGTAGATTGATGAATCATCATTCTACTGTCCTTATCCTAATTTATTTGGAGTGGGCCCATCTGCTTCTTTCATCCTTTTGTTAAATTATTCCATGCTTCTCTATTAGTCTAGATGTAGAGCGAAACCTGCGCGGATCCGTCATAGGTTCTTATCCTACAATATGCACAGCGCAGCAGTTGTAAAACTGATTGTCGAGTTCCGTGCTGGCTTCACTTCAGTCAGTCGTACTGAAGTCTAGTCATTTTAATGCGTGCTATTATGACTCATAATTATGGTTTTAATGTATCCAAATATCTTATCGACCTCCATACCATTGATGCAAAGTCAGATCACCCTTTAGTTGAACGTTGCACACCAGTATTACAGCATAGGTTATTGGCCTGGACGACGTCATTGAGAAAGGAAGGCAATTCCAAATTCCTCAATGTCGTCATCAACTTCCAAATAAAAGTCCTGCATTCTTCACGGGCCAGCTAATTTACTATACGCGGTATTTGGCACAAATAATTTAAACCCGAATTACTTACTGTTTTTTGTGTTTACCAAAGCTCCTGAAAGATTAAAATACAGTTTTAAAGTCAAACTAATCCACACACACTTGAAATTATACGTTTTGAGGCATTCGAACTGAAAAACAGTTTTTGTTATCACTTTGTAATCGATGTTGATTTGGCATCAATAGAAATTAATCAAAACATCTTCGTACCGACTTCAAAAGATACGAACTGTTTGTCGGACGCCTTCAAACGTTAAATGAGATAATGCCAAGTTTTTTTTTTTACGAAATTAAAATATCATTCTACATTCCTTCCACCACTAGTAGCCAGATCGTTTTAGATTTTAGACAGCCCTAATCTTTGCTTTGGGTACTTTTTAATAAAGTTTTGATGGCAGATGTCAGACTTTTCGAGTGAATAAGTGGCAGGGGGAGCCACTAACCTGTTATTTATCGCTAGTCCCC
Organism: Apamea sordens; assembly: GCA_945859715.1. Lineage (NCBI taxonomy): Eukaryota > Metazoa > Arthropoda > Insecta > Lepidoptera > Noctuidae > Apamea > Apamea sordens. Next base: position 12,827,892 of record OX244002.1, read on the forward strand.
TGAGTTGTATGATAACATTGGTGACTAAGCACAGTCTATGTAAGCTCGTGTCATTTGAAATGGGGGGTAATGGCGTAACACACTAACTGAGTAGCGATGGATTCCATTTTGACAGTTCTACAACATTCATTGCGTTATTTACGTTGTTGGGTGGACACATTTTTCGAATAGATGAAGCAATGGATTAGCAATGATTCAGATTGTGAGAATCCTGCACACTAATTGCGTAACACCCTCAGTGTTACGCAATTAGGGTGCAGGATTCTTCATCATGTCCAATGGGAAACTCTTACTGTCCTTGAGTTTTGTTTAATGCTAGTCTATAACGATGTGCTGCTTTTATTTTGGTCAAAAACTACACGGTACAGCCAGCAGGCTATATCCCATTAGAGTGTGGGTATCTTCCACCCGTTCAGAAAATAACTTTCCTATAACCACCAGGTGGTGCACACATACGAAGGCTCGGGCTCGTTCGGCGAGCTGGCCCTCATGTACAACATGCCTCGCGCGGCGTCGGTGCGCGCCCAGACTGCTGGTCAACTGTGGGCCATGGACCGCCACACCTTCCGCCGCATCCTGCTCAAGAGCGCATTCAAGAAGCGCAAGCTCTACGAGGATCTGTTGGAGAAGGTGCCCATGCTGAAGGCGTTGCAGGTATATCCTTGGCCTTGTAACATTGTATTTTCTTAAGCGGTAATAACCCAGTGGTTAGACACTTACAACCACCGGCAGACGGCGTGGGAAAGCCCTCAACAAGGTGGACCTATGACCTCGTGAAGGTCGCAGGAGTCCGCTAAATACGAGTAGAACAGGACCTTTTTCTATGTAGTGATGGAGGGAGGCATACGTCCAGCGGTTGATATCTTTCGGCTGAATGATGATAACGGACCCATCGGATTAGCGTGCACTAATAGTCGTTACGGTTCACGACTATGACAAGAATAACAAGAATCCAAGTAATTAGTTAATAAAATTAGAATTGTATCGTTGTAGGTACGCACTTCATATTTACTTGCACATTTCTTGGTGCAAATTCGTAAGTTTATTTGTAAATACTCTCGTAAACTTGTGAGCGCTCATTTCAATTTGTGAATATTATGAACGATTGGGAATGGCTGGAAGCTATTACGATTTTCTGTTTTTCAAATAATGGCCTGCTGAATGGAAATTGCTTACTTCCGCGTAACACTTTAGGAAATAATAAAGAGCTTTTGATCGTCAGTTTCTAAGGCAAAAATCCTTCTTACGCTGTACGCTACCATAACACACATTTTTAAAATACGAGTAATTCAATTGATTATGTATTCACTAATTGAATTCATGTTTTTTAAAATGTAGGTGCAGTTTTACCAGTTTTAACAACTTGCTCATGGACAAATAAATGTAATTGGATATAAATTATTGTTAGATCAAAGATAGAAAATATTTATCAGTAGCGGATTTGCAGAAGTGCTAAAAATCTTTAAGTATACAAATATTTCAAGAGAATCTAGTTAATATTGTTTAAAGAATCGTTTCCTAAAAACAACCATTCATAACATGAACAATCGGACTTTAAACTGAGTTTTTCTCAAACCAAAAAAGGTGGCGTGGGAAGTTATCATTACGATTACCGCTTTGTCCAAACTATATATAATACGTCTGGCATTAAGACATGTTTCTCGCAGACGCAGTTGACATACATCGACAAACTGGAATTCCTTGAGAAATAAGCACTTACGAACTACACTTGAACATTAATCTGTTCACTAATCTTTCCCACAATGCTATATTTCTTTCATTAATTATTAAAACAATCATAGAGAGATTTTAGAAGATATTTTCATAATAATGCCATAGAAACAATTTTCATCGCCCACGATGTCAGCCATTAGTAAAAATCAAATTATTTAAAACTACACGAGTTTTAGTTAAACACTTTTTGTGATATTATAAAACAATCATTTTTATACAATACAATAGAACAAACCGGTTTTTTTTTCTAATTAATGCTACGTCACATGCGCTAAGTAATTATTAGTACTCACATCAAAATCTATCCAGCTGGTTTTGATGTAGGCGGTAAAAAAGTTAATGACCTAGGTTGAAAAAATTCAGAGGTGCTATTTTCGAGCCTGGGTTCCTACGTTAACATCTGTAAGTATTGATAAAGTTAATGAGAAAGTACTAATTAGTAATGACCGCAAAAGTTAAGCTAAAGTACAATTCTCCTTTTGCGGTAAAGTCAAAGTTATGCAGTCGTTACAAACTTTGGAAGATCATAAGTATTCTCTTTGTGTTCTTAATTTGCTGGCCTTACGACTGGAAATGTTTTTATCTTAGTAGTGAGCATTTTCTATCAAGGCTATAAAACTAAGAAGATGATTCTGTTTCTCTTGAATGATGACGAAAAGGGTGTAATTGTGGTTAGGATGGGCTTCAGAAAATTTGATAAATCTGTTTACTAGCCAATCCTTGGAAAGAAGTACTTATTAGTTTTTAATACCAATAAAATGAAAAGCTAAAACTCCAAAGCACAAAGTTTTTAAACAACAACATATTACGTAAACATACTACTGAAACATTAAAAATATTGAAACGAGAGTGTCACCGCCCCTCAGCACGTTCACGCGCGAATGGATCCGTTGCCCAGCGTCCCGAAAATATTGCCTGACCACGCTCGAGCTCTACTCTACAATCAATATGTTGCGTAGTCCTACACCTTCCTTTATAGGATTTTTTTTTACCCACTACATTTGTCAATGAGAACAGTGAATTTCTGGAGTGTTCCTGGCCTTAGCAATAAAATATTGGCGAAATTTTCAATTTTAACACAATTTTTCACTCATATGGTACCAGTACTAGGGTTTGCGTAATGAGACCTATTTGGCACACACACCGTCAAAAAAAAACACGTAAACTTTTGGAACAAATAGCAGTAGGCCATACAAACATTTTATTCCTGATACGGGAAATGATTACGCGACCCTGAATACAGAAGGGCATCCCGAACTCTCGACATTGCGCCATTCGAGTCGCCGAAATATGAGATAAGATACCTTTATGCTACCAAACGACGATTAATTTATCTTACGAGTTCATCAGATACCTATTCATCTAATTGACATCAACGTAGCGTGACGTAATCACGTAATAAATGCTTTGTTATTACCAATATTGATTATTACTACGTTTCCTCACTTTCATGGTAGGACAATGATAAATAAAACGAAATCATCAATCGTCTTTATCGCGTTACTTTGGTGTACTAAAACTATATATTCCCTAATAATATATCGTTTTAGTACTATTATGTTAAAGTATGAAATTGCCGAATTTAACATATTTATTTAATCAAAATAATTGCCATTATTATTTGTACATTGCTGCCATCTAATAGGAAGGATCTAGATTCGATTTGCCTCCTGAGAAGAAAACTTTTTATCACATAGAAAATTGTCCAAATCACGAAAAAAATGGTAGTCTGTTGGAGCAAGGTCTGGCGAATACGGAGGGTGAGAATGGTTTCTAAATGCAGTTCCTGTAGAGTTAAAACGTTTTCTCGTGCTGTATGAGGTCTCGCGTTATCATGGAGCAATTATGGTGAAGATCGATTCATGAGTCGGGGCTGTTTCACTGCTAGTTTTGCTATCATTGTTCGGAGTTCGGCACAATAGACATCTGCCGTTATTTCTTGACCAGATCGGAGAAAGCGATAGTGAATAACACCATGCTGAGACCACCAAACAGTTACGATTACCTTTTTATTGGTAAGCTTTGCACTGTTGCGGCGTTTGACCTGGGGTCAGCCATTGCATTTTTCACTTACGGTTATCGTAAAGAATCCGCTTTTCATCACATGTCACAATTCGATCCAACATTCCTTCATTTCTGTATCGATTCAACAAGGCAACACAAGTTTCAACACGCGTTTCTTTCTGCAGATCAGTCAAATCATGAGGCACACATTTCTCATATTTTTTTTTATTTTATTGATTTGACGCAAATGAGTTGGTAAGGTAACGTTCAACCATGCCGCTAATTCGTGGGTAGTTTGGCTCGGATCGGCTTCCACCATCTCTTTCAATTCATTGTTATTCGCCTGTGTGGGCGGTTTTCCACGTGGTTCGTTCTTCAAATCAAAGTTTCCATCACGAAAGCGTTTAAACCAAAATCGCACGGTGCGTTCATAAGCAGTCCCCTCTCCAAACGCAACATTGACATTGCGAGCTGTTTCTGCCGCGTTAGTTCCGCGTCGGGACTCGTATTCAAAAATAACTCGAATTTTCGAAGTATCCATCTTTCTTGTCTAAGCTGAATAAAAAAAACAACTGAAAGTCGGTAATCGAATGTTGCACATTTTTTAAAAGAAGAACTTCATAGGTACCACGTGAAAAAAGTTTCACTCAAAAATCTCAAACCATGAAGGTTCTATGTCAATTCGAAGTACCTATTACAATAAAACGGCAATTTCATACTTTAACCCCTATTATATACCCGTCTATACCGGCTAAGTTTTTACTATGGAATTGAAATCTTTTTTTTTTTATAAAATACATATCTCTTTTTTTTTACATTCAATCCTTCGATTGAAGCCGGCCGTGGGCTTCAATCAAAAGATTGAATGTTGCTATGGATTCATTGATAATTTCCGCACGTGGAGTATGCTGCGGTGCGTGCCTACAAGTTGAATTTTTATATTCTAATTGTTTTTTTTTTTTGTATGAAAAGTTTACTTCAAGTAAGTTATAGTATTTATTGTTAGATTAATTTAATTTTAGGTTAAAAAAGATATACCCTGTTTTTGTCGAGACGGTAAAAAAAGTCAGCCAGTATATAATGTTGCTTTATTCCATAAATCTCTAAAAAAAAAATCTCTAAGCAGCCAAACAAATTCACTTTGTTCCCTTCTAAAAAATCTTAGTCAAGATATTTGATAAAGAACATAATCCAAGAAGGATTATGTTCTTTAGTTTAGCTTAAGTTTACCTCCCAGTCTCCAATGAACGTTCGCAAGGGAATAAAGCCGCAAACACTACGCTTAGAAAACGGATTACTGATCATGGAAAATAAAACGATATAGCGTTCCATGGGAAATCTTTTCCAATCTTCCAATCCGTTCGTTTCCCATTTAGATGGACAAGCATCTTAATTGCTTTTAGATAGTAGCTTAGCAAGTTGTAACTACTTACTACATTATATCACATTTTGGATATCAGAACGATTACATGCAAAGAAACTCGTTGTATTTCCGCTCCAAAAACGTTATAATTATGTCATATTTGACGCTCGTGCTCAGAAATAGAGTGGAGTATAATATTTTCCCTAGAATTATTTCGAAACATATTTAATAGAGTTAAGCGCAATAAACCTTGCGCCGTAGGGGAGGATAACTCGATGCAAATTATACAATTTATGCGTCAACCCACGGTGTAAACAACTTTTTACGCTAGTTTTAAAACGTTTTTTGCGTTTTCCACATAGTTTTATGTAGATGTTAATAGTACTTACCTATTTTTATATGGTGTGCTATGCTATTTCAAAGATTATGTGCCCATTTCTCGACACGATTTATTACTTGAGTGAGCACCAGTGCTATTGTAAATCATATTAATTATTGTTCAAATATTATCACTACAATAACCTAATGTCGTTATAAAGTATTTTACACGCCCGTTTTATTATGTAATTATTGTTTCATGTATAATTAAAGGAAACGCGTTGTCTTTCATAGATTTACACAGCGGTGACGTCAAACTTTATCGATTTAAACTGTGAAACATTTTCACAAATATTTCATACCACTTGTGACGTTTTTATTGTCTGGACTATAATAAGACACCAATGCCAATTGAAAAGTGTAAGAAGCAATCGAATGATAAGGCGATAGGAGATATTGTAATAGTGGCTAGCGTCGCGTGATACGTGCGTACGTAACGTGATAACACTTATCAGTTAATACTGATTTAAGCTGAGATTAGACTGTGATAAGAGGCGCCCTCGTCCACGTTCTTGGGTTCGGACGCTCACACTCGAACCCCGCTCCCTTAGTATTGTGTGAACTGAATGCTAAGCGAGTTTTGTACCGCCCGAAGCCTGGTACAGAAACTAGGTCGGGTTTGAAGATTTTAATAGTGCGTAAGTTGTCGCATGTTGCCAACCGGCGTCTAGGACACAACGCTTCACACTCATAGAGCCAGATCGAATTCTTCGCGTCGCACACATATGCAAACCGAATGCAGAAATATCTAGACTAAAGAAATATACAGTATAGGCATGCTATTTGTCCCTATACGAGAGTGAGCAGTGAACGAAGAGGGCGGAGACTCCGCCGACACTTAATTGGCACGAGATGGCCAGTTGATAAGAAGTTTAATTTACGTCTTTGTAGAAGTGTAGAATATGAGTTTACCTGTACACTGCACAGTGACTAATATCGACACTAACGACAGTTTATGTAAAACTAGCTGCTCCCCGCGGTTTCACCCGCATAAGTTTCGATCCCGTGGGAATACCGGGATAAAAAGTATCATATATGTTAATCCTGGTTATAAACCATCTGTGTGCCAAATTTCATCCAAATCCGTTCAGTAGTTTTTGCGTGAAAGAGTAACAAACATCCATCCATACAAACTTTCACGTTTATAAGGATTACGGATCGACTTTGATAGAGCTTTCCAACTAACTACGTCACTGACATTTGCAAAGTTAGTGTGAGTTAACTTGCAAAGGTGCCGTATTAAACTTGGCTAGATTTTGTTTAGCACTTACCTCAACATAAATACAAGTTCGACAGTTAAGGTATTTTTTTTTTCGATTATGGAGTTGCTTTGGCATAATGTGAAAGCATATTCAGCCTATAATGTTTCCACTGCTGGAACACAGGCTTCCTCTCAGTGAGAGGGAGTGGGCCGTAGAGAGCCCAGTGCGAGTTGGTAGATGTCACATGTTTTTTTAATTTTTAGTTCTATGACATGCCGGTTTCATCACGATTTTTTTCGTCACCGTTTTGAGAGCAGTGGTGATGAAAAATGCTATAAACACATTTAATTAAAATACAATTATACACTGTGAATTTCACTTGATGGCAAAGTATTCATAGTAATTTACAAGCTTACTTCGCCTGTCTATAGATCAACAAAAACTCATAATATTTCCAAAGCTATGTCAGACACGGCGCCACGGTATAATCAGTCAATTCCTGATTATCCTCGCTTATTGTGCGCGTCACAGGTCTTTGACACGCTCCCACTGTTTGTGTTTACATACACATTAACACTGAAGTACTTACAGTCTAAAATTGATCTTTTGGCTCGCCACATTTTGTTCAGAAATCATGGGCACTAATTGCGGCAATCACAATCATGATAGTTCGAACAAAAAATACTTCAAAACAACCGTTGTCGCAAATTATTTCCACGTAATTATGAGAATGGCTGTTCCGATGGTCTATGGTTCTGGGTTCCATTCGATTCCCGGATCAGACAACGTTATTAAGATTTTCTCAGTGGCTTTCCAGCGTTCTGATTAGATTTTGAATATCCACCGCCCTGGGCCGGCGGTGCATGGTAGATCATGGCCCACTCCCTCTCACAGAGACGAGGCCTGTCCCAGCATTGGGAACATAGGTTGAATATGCTAATGAAATTAGACTTACCCCTTATTATATAGGAATGAAACAAAGTCGCGAACCTCTTGCTATCCCTTGGAATACAAGCGCAATGTTATAAATAGAAACTAGTGAAAAGCATTGCGTATAATCTGCTTAATTAGCCGTATGATACCCGACCATGAATAGTTCACCCGTTTCTTCCCGTGTGTTTCGCTAAGATTAGGTTCATGTGGATGAGCATTCGTTAAAATCGATTGCTGTAATTTCCAAGACACTCTTCGACTCAAAATCTTTAAGCTATGGTGGAATAGTTTGCCACAAATTGTTAGCTAAAATTACCACTGTGTGAGTCCCTGTAGAAAACATCCAGCGGTGACGTCAGACTCGGGAAACGATGAAGGCGAGATAAACTGGATATCTATAGACAGAATTATCTCAAGATCAAGTTTACTAAAAAACGGAATGGGAGGCTTTTGCCCTGCAGTGGAACCTCACAGTATGAATAACTGCATTTTTTATTTAATTTGGTATGTAAATTATTGTGAAAAAAAAATCATCAAGTAGTATTTAGTTGCTGATATTGTATAACCACACAATCTTTGCAAGCTCGGGACTAGCGGAAATGGGTCAGTTTGCCGCCCGCAGGTAATTAGCTAACAAACTGTCACTAATGCCCGATTCTACCCCTAAGGAAAGGGGAGGAAGCGACACATCGACACACATAGACGTGTGGACGCAATAGTACCGTGTAGGGTTTAAACGTGACGGAGGGCACCTCTTCACACAGTGGGGTGGAGGCAAATAAGAGCAAGCTTGTTTCTATGGGGGTCAGACAGAAACTAAGGGACGCCCCGTGCTGTAAATGCTATATAAGTACAAGACCAATGTCTGTATATAGCATTTACATTTAAAAACCTTTTGAAATTACTAACCGGTTGGATAATGCTCCCAAAGTGTTTACTACTTCGTAGAAATGCCACATCAAAAAGGTTTGAAAACGATGTTTGAAACAAACTAATTTTAGAACTTCTCATTCTGTTAAATGTTGTATGAACACCCACTCAAATTTATTTCTCCTGTCACAATCATGCATCTTTAAATGAGCGCCGGCAGCGAATTCCGCTTACCGTACCTTTCTGAGGCAGTTCCCAAATTAGATTTTTCGTGGTGATAACATAATTCCCGATTCACCGGAAATTGCTTGAGATTGGAACTTTCCTCAATAAATGTTCGTGATTTGCTCCCATCACATTTCATTCGTAATAGTGTACATACAGCCCCTCATCTCCGCTCCTATCACTAGGAAAACACTCTTAAATCTCATTTGCATGAAAATACACATGAAAATCTGCTAATAAATATCTTAGCCTTGTTTGAACAGCATAAAGAAACTATTCAATTGTTTTTTCAAGTAAATCAGGGGCAATAAAACATAAAGCGCATGGTACCGCTACTGTCGTCAAAGGCGGTTCTCGTTCGTGTGTAGATATTGATATTGTCTGACAAGCGAGGCGAGAGATAACAGCCACCGGACGCCGATGCTCCTATCGAATTTATTCACCTTCCGGACGATGACGTCATGGCTTTATCTTAAACTCACACGTCACACTGAAACTCGGGTGACGACCGCGCAATGCATTGGCAAGTGGACTTTTGATGACGTCGACAATGACATTTAATTGCGCTTATCCTCCATAGATATTGTTACTATTGATAAAATAACCTTTAATACGTTTTAAATTCTTCAATAAATATAATCCTAACCTAATTTATATCCTGAATTGTCATAAAGCAGCTGCAAAGATTGTCAATGGTACTATCAATATGTAAGCGACCATATTGCACACAACTTGCATCTTTTATTTTCACTTACATTCGGAATGGAGTTAGTTTCTCGGTATACCCTCATTTTAACGAGTTTGTTTTCTTTAAAAACATAAAATGAAAACGGTTTTCTTACAAACTTTCAAATAGGTCATATGTTGCCGACCAACGGGAACTCGTTTAGAAAGATTCCCGGATATTATTTATTTACAATCATTTGTCAAACACATGCTCGCAATTTATCATTAGGTTAAAACTGAGAAATAAACCCACACGTTCATTATAAAAATATAAAATGGCGGCCAAGCGTGGGACATACCAATATTTTTAACCACTGCAGCTGGTTCCCAAAAACGTTGTGTCGTCGGAAGTAGTAGGATAATAATTGTAGATTAATGGGCAACCATCAAACAAATAAGAATTTTGGACACAACAAATCAATCAATGATCAAATTGTCAAACTGTTTGTTTACAGCACTTCATTAAAGATCTTTGTTAAAAAGGTCTTCAATTTTGGTTAAAGATCTCTTCAATAAAGCGGTGTCGGAAAACCCACGGCTAATTAGGTTTGGAAGTATGTTTTTTTTTACAGCTCGTGTTATTAGTGCACGTCAGTCTAGTTCTAGGTCTAGTTGGCAGACATGGCTGCCATTTTCAAGGACTACTGTGTTTAAATCTCTAATCATACAGTAGCACTACACACCTATAAATGGTTTCCTAATTCTTGTCATTATCGTCTGAATGAAACGTGTGTGTATTTTACATACGATAGGCTCGCTTTTCGAACCCAACCTATTTACTTTTTTTTAAACTTGATTTGTCCACAACATCAATAGCTCTACATTAATATTATAAATGCGAAACTAACTGTCTTTTTCGGCCTTAGCGGCTGAACGGATTTGGATGAAATTCGGCTCACAGGTAGACAATGTTGGACAAAGGCATAGGATACTTATCCCGGTGATGTGATCCCGTGAGATAATTTACGACCTCTACGATCGAAAGGTAGTCTATATTTATATATTATAAATTAAAGTAGCCTTTCATATCTCTCTGTAAATGTAATATAAAACCTCCATAATTTGTTGTACCCAGGCGTACGAGCGCGCCAACCTCGCCGACGCGCTGCTGCCGCGCACGCTGATCGACGGCGAGCTGATCATCCGCCAGGGCGACATGGCCGACGGCATGTACTTCGTGGAGGACGGCGCCATCAGCATCCGCATCACGCGCGACGACGGCAACGAGCATGAGATCAAGCGTCTTGGTAAGGAAGAACTTTACTTTTTTTACCCCTGCAAATTGTCCTTCGAACCTGTCTTAGTTTTAAGAGTGGTCTAGATTACTCTACGTAAAGGAGCTCGTCCAGGAAAGTACTGCCACGATACCAATTCTCTCACCAAACAGCAATGCTGTGCCGACTTGATGGGCATAAAACATTTTAGCTTCGTCTCTGGGATGACAACGCATGCATCTAACGGTACGTCTGAAATTGCAGTGGTCTATAAGCGTTAATAACCACTTAACAATTAGCAAATGATTAACAATTTTGCAGTTATTTAAAATCAATTTTGCAATTAGCAAAATTGATTTTACTGTACCCCCAAACAATTTGTGGCTAGTACGGGATTTCTTATTATAAAAGTAATTTCGAAACCTTGATTAAAACCTTCGAGCTTGTATGGTACAACACGCTACTTCAAACAAATTTTCAATTATAAGAGAAGGGTTTACTCCACACGTAGACGTAGCTGTGTTTATTGAGTAATAGATGCAGGACAGCCGGAGCATGTAACAACGTCATCTATAAGAGCGTTGGGCAATCAATAACCTATTAGTATGCCTTAGTTCGCTCTCACAGGCTGCTCCGAATGATCGATTGAGTTTCTTAGAACAACACCGTGTGTAAAATATTTTACGATAATAGGCGCAAAATCCCGTGGCTAAATAATAACAGCCGCACAGGTCGATCGGTCAGGTTAAGCAACGCTTACCGTGGTTGGTCTGTGGATGGGTGACCATCTTTACATACCGAGGCCCCTCCGTGCCCCAGAAAGCACGTTAAGCCGCTGGTCCCGGCTGTCATTCGTGGATCTTTGACAGTCGTTACGGGTAATCAGAAGCCTGACAACCAGTCTTACCAAGGGGTATCGTATTACCCAGTAACTGGGTTGTGGAGGTCAGATAGGCAGTCGCTCCATGTAAAATACTGGTATTCAGCTGCATCCGGTTAGACTGGAAGCCGACCCCAACATAGTTGGGAAAAGGCTAGGCAGATGATGAGGCGCAAACTACACAATATGTTAATTTTGTTGTTGGGACATCGACTTATTAGATTACCCTTCGCCACTTCCAAATAAGATTATGTACTGAACTTAAGTTAGTGGCCGTTAGTTTTTCGGCCAAGAAATAAGCCATCTCCTTACCTCTTCTAGATATGGTATGCATCATCATGTATGAAGATTCAGCTGCATTCATTTAGACTGGAAGCCGACCCCAATATAGTTGGCGAAAGTCTCGGCAGATTGATTGATCATGCATGAGGATCGGCGGCAAATTAACTACTTTGCTTATCATTCTAAATCCGTTTGCTAAGAAAGAAAAAAGAAAAAGTAATCCATAGAATTCGTGACCTTGAGAAGAATATCGATAGTCATATTATATCGATCATCCGTAAAAATATCGGTTGTAACGACTTGCTACTATCTATAATTTTAATAAAAGATTAATAATAATCATGCAACGCCTTACACAGTCAGGGAAATAATTGCTAATAAAATTTACACCTGCCGTATTTAAATAAGCGGACAATTTAACTTGGCTTGGTGATATAATATCAGTCGATTACTAGGCCTTTAGCAAAAACCCCTCACGTGTTACTTATGAATGATTATCATTTGTGTTCAACAGAGGCTGGTGGGTATTTCGGTGAGCTGGCTCTCGTCACCCACAAGCCGCGCGCCGCTTCTGCTTACGCCGTCGGACCCACCAGAGTGGCATGTAAGTATTATTATTATAATATTCATACTCATACATTTACTTATTATAATTGCATTGTTGCTGGTGCCACTATGCCTAGTGGTCACAAGCGCGATTGTCGTCTGCCGAATCGTACGCTCTTTGTTTATGGCTTCGCTTTCGAATGCCATGGTCTTATTTCAAGCTCCCCGAATCGATTTTTCCCTTAGGATTATATTTGGAGTATGTGCCCAGTTATTGGCAATAGAGTCGTCCCTTATTATAAGACATTTAAAACATAACCGGCACTTTTGTTACCATGTGATAGTCTGAAAAGAGAGAAAAGAAAAGTTTTTTTAACACTGGCAATAATTAAAACAATGCAGCCAACCCAACAAGACGAGACAGTGGCGCCGATTCCCTTGTTCACAAACTAAACTAAAGGACATATCTAAAAATGGTTTTTTATTATTCAATAATTCTAACAAGGATAAATTAAATATATTTGGATAGACATCCCAAAAACTAGTGGTTCTAACTATATCATACATTTTTAAAGGCCCCCAATTTTGATAAAAATATTTTTTTTATTTTAGTGTGAATTTACTCCTAAAACGAACAAACCTTTCTAATTCTCTCTAGGATAATAAAGTGAACACATCCCAAAAAATAATAATCTTGTCAAAATTGACACATGCTACTGCCATTACTGGCAATCAATGTTCGATATAATAAGGGTAAGTATGTCAATGTGAACGAAACGAATCTAATCAGATTATTTATTTACTTATGTAATATAAATATAATCTATACTAATAATAAAGCGGTTATCAATAAGTGCATGTTTCAGCACAGTTCAAAGGGGCTGCTTAGCAGGAGTAATGATAATAGTATCTATTGATCGAGAACATTTTATAATTACGTAGGACAATTCCTTTTTAATTGCTTGGAACCGAGTTCGGAAGTGGGTGAAAAGCCTTTCGACAATATTATCCTATTTAAAAACTAAATTAATATGCTATAATTGGACGCAAGTGTTACAGTTTTGTTATGAAATAAAACTTTTATTTTATTTTATATATAAAATATTTTATTGATTTTCTTCATTTTCAATGTCTTGTCTTATTAAAACATTTGAGAAACTGAGCAGGTGGTGATAGGTATATCATTTTGATGCCGAGCCCATCCAAGATACCAGACAATAAAATTCTCATCATATGAGACAGCTTACTACAGTCCTTTTCCCAATTATGCAACTGCAATAATAATCAGAAATACACCTTTTCCAAAAATCAATTGCTGTTCGTCTGTCTCGCTAAAACTCGAGAACGGCTGGGCCGATTTAGCTGATTTTGGTTTTGAAATATTTGTCGAAGTCCAGGGAAGGTTTACACGGTGAGAAAATATGAAAAAATTCCGAGGAAGATAGAAACACACACACTCAAACATTTGACGTTCGTCCCTTTGGTACAGTAGACTCGGGTCCACTCGAATTGAAACACGTATTAAATTAAGGGTTTTGAATCGACAACATACATTTATCACATTACTCGGATTATCTAGGATTTGTAGGTTACGAGTAGGGTAGGAGTAGGGTAGGGGGTAGGACACCACGCGAACGAAGTAGCGCCGGGCAGCTAGAAATAATTTATATGGCAAAACAACGTTTGCCGGGTCAGCTAGTAATTTATATACTTATGTGTATACACTCTATTACTAAAGTGGCGTGCGTGACTTTATTCGTCCTGTGATCAAAGCTGTCTCATGTGATGACGAAATGTCTGGAATATTTATTGGTTGTAAATCTTAACTGACTTCTACAGTAAAAGTACCGTTCGGTCGAATATGTGCCCCATAATAAGAGCGAGCTTGTTTAAATAAAACTCCTTGGTTAAATAAAACTAAATCTGAAATGTACATAGTGAGCATACATATTGAGCTGTGGTATTTGAGCATTTATGGACTGGAGTACTGGACGAAGCTATCTCGGCGTCTATTACGCTTATGCCCAATCACATCATCATCATCTGCCTAGCCTTTTTCCCAGCTATGTTAGGGTCCGCTTCCAGTCTAACCGGATGCATCTGAATACCAGTTTTGCTGATCCAATCACATGGCCAGCTAATTAATTTGGCATCTTTATTCTCTGATTAGCTCTTTCCAGTATAGTTTGGGCATCAGAACGGTCAGTCAAAACGGGATGGAAATGGTTTGGTTTAAAAGCAAAGCACAAATTAAAATACACTGAATAACACAAACGCGCGAGCGAAAGTGTGACGGATCAGACGGATGACGCATAACGGCCAACACACGTTGTCATATTTGATAGATGAAGAGAGTCATCTGTCTATTAAAGCCTCTTATACACGGTTCCTCCCAGCTGTACGACCGCTCAAAGCCGCGGTGTTGGATGTAGCATACACACTATCGTGCGCGCATCCAGCCTGCTAGAAGTAATCGTACGAAGGTAGTCAGCGCTCGTGTATTTTAAATCAAAATGCCACCATATTTGTCAAAACGCCAAAAAAATGGAAGTTCTCCTGATGTTGTCAGCAGCAGCAGAATAGAAGAAAAAAATAGGAAAAGATTTTGGATGAAAAAAAAACTTGTAATGCATTTATTCTTTTTTGTTTATACATTTATTGAAAGATACAAGTCTCACACTTGTCTGTCTGTGGGACTTGTATCTTTCAATAAATCGTGATATTTGTTGCACTTCACTTCGAAAATTCACGTGCAAATTGTTTCACGATCCATGTTGGCGTCCGTTCGACTTCCGACACAGGCTCTAAATGGTGAATGCTGCTGTACAGCGAGTTTATGACACGATCAAGCACGCAATTAAGATACTCCATAGACATTTTAGACGTGATTAAAAACGACTAAAAATACGTCAATTTACGCAAGGCGCCGACTAATTTGACAGGACTAAACTAATATTTATCTTCTGTCCTTTTCTTAATGAGATAGAAAGAAAAAGATGAATTGAACTTAAATTTAGTTTACTTTGTGAACAAGAGAATCGGCGCCATTGTACAGGTGTTTATTGGCAGGACGGTAAACGTTAGTATTAGCATCTTATTCCTGCGCCTGCCTCATTTGCATGTTGCCGGCTGTTAGCCTCTCTGCAGTATTAATCACCATACATTAACTTTCTTATTGTCAAGTCCTGTATTGATGGAACAATGCCTAATACATTTTAGATCTGTAATATATAGCACTATATGTATATTCTGCTATGCTATATGGAGCACGAAACTACTTGATAGGTATGATTCTGCTTTACGGGTTTTTTGATGCAGTTTCACTAGATCTTTTTTCCTCAGGGAATATTTAAAACTATTTTGCATTGACTATAGCGATTTCAATCAGTCAATACAGGGTGTAAGAAGACCCTTCAGAAGCCGTCATCTACGTGTTTTGAACATCAACATATTTGTGCAAAAATAGTTGCTGGGACTCAACTCTTATTTTTGGTGTGTAAATTCGCTGTTTACGGCACTGTGCAATGTAATGTATGCAACGGTACAGGGGTCGTGGGAGTACCTGAAGTTATAGACTTGTTTTCGTAAAAATACGTCAGAAATTGTTGTAACTATTACCTTTAATATCTCCGGAACCGGAAGGTTACCTGGTATGGTCCAGTACAAAAATATCATAATAGTTTTTTGTCAGTGACAATCGTGCTTATTAGTGTGGTCTTGTTTCATTAAAGTCTGCCGGCGACGATATAATGTTACAATAAAAACATCACCTGGCTACGTGCCAATTTTATCATTACAAAAAGTGCATACATAGAATGTTTGAAATTCTTCCAATGTGACATAACATCACGCCTGTAATCCCCGAAGGGCTAGGCAGAGGTGTACTGTACCTATAGTATACACACATTCCGCAAGTTATGTTTAAGTTCTATATAAAAGGCTGCGCGAGCGCGACCCAATGTGACATAATCAGAACGACAAAATGTTTTATAGCGGTGTTGCCGTTAAAGTCACAGTTATATCTACGAAGCCATTATTATTTAGTAATTAAATGCTATCAATTAATAACTAGTTATCACGAAGTACAGATTGATATAGAAACTAGTTCTATCGATAACATTTGGATTCGTTTTCATAACCTTCGTTTAATTATTCTACTTTATATATTTTATTTACAATTCGCAGAAACGATAAGAACTAATTAATGAACCTATCCAATCAATGTATTATTTAAATCATAAATTAATACTGTTTTGCATATTAAAATTTATCCAAAAGTAGGTCTGAGTATGAAATGTTTGGGACTGGGACCTGAAGTCCTAACTGCCAAATGCATCTTGGAACATGAAAGTTGACAGATCTAATTGTATGTAGTTGATAGCTTATTAAAAACTTTGAACATGACATCTTTGTATCACGTGCGTTCAACTAACCTTTGGGATAATCCCAATTCATCCACAACCGCCATTTTCCCAAAATTATATTTATTTCTGTAATAGGTTCACAAAAACACTTTCACACGTCAAAAATAAATTATGTTAAAACTAGATGAATTCGCTGGTTCTTATCCGATTACTCTGAGAAGAAAGAACGAAACAAACTCTGAGGTATCAGTCTCATTTGAAGTCCAGACATAATTTTGGTCAGACAATTTGAAGGCCATGCAGATTATTGCCTGAGATGGTCTTTTGGAGAAAGAACCAAACAGATTCGAGTAGATCTTTCCAATCAGTGCGCGCATAATTATCAGTAATTGTGTAACTCAACTTAGAACTTAAGGGTGCTCAACGACTCTCTACGAATACCAAAGAAAGGAGATTAGTAAATAAGAATAGAGGCATAATATTTGACGTATATTTTCCAGTCCTTGACGTGGAGACATTCGAGCGTTTGCTGGGCCCGTGCATGGAGATAATGAAGCGCAACATCGACGACTACGAGGAGCAGCTGGTGAAGCTGTTCGGTGACAAGAGCAACCTCACCGACGTGCGATGAACGGCCGCGCGCAACCACCAGCGCCCACACTTGTTTCCCTTCCACACACCGTAATCTATTCTCCTCTATTCATTTTAAGGCGAAAGCGTCAGGAGAGCCCGCGAAATTCGAATTTTCTTACCGTTTTTTGCAATACGGTCGCGAATCACATTTTGATCAACGTACAGACGCCAGCACATCAAGCTACCCGAAACTGTAAAATTTTCCCAATCAACTTTGAACCTTATGCTTTAGTAATAAAGTTGAAAATCTACTAAAGAAATTTGACAGATTGTAGTAGCTTGATGTGCTGGCGTCTGTACAACCTGATACTGACCTGCAAATTGTAAAAAACGTAAGAAAATTTGAATTTGGCTGGATACTTAGCGCGTCCCCCTTAAACGCTTTAAGTGAGGTTATGCTGATATATAAACTATGCCATCATCGCACATCACTATCGAAATTGTAGTGAAATTTTTAAATATGTCATGTTAACGTTTTAGTTAATTTTTACCATATTAAAACCGCTGCTATTGAATGTGGTGATTATTAAGAACAAATAATATTTAATTGGGGATATAAAGTAGTATGTAATCAAGCTTTTTTTTATGCCAAAACATGACAATGATATCGTTTTAATGTTAAATAACTTAATTAAGGCTCACTAGGTAGCTCGTACGTATTTATTGAACAGCATAACCTCATGGAAATCAAGTCAGTTCGTGCTCATAAAGCATACGCTTACTAAATAGTTTATTGTAACATATTTTGTGCTTAACCAACTAAAATGTTTTAGAGGTACAAGTACACAAGATTAATTGATTTCATTTGAAGTAGTGCCATGTTGTTTATTTAATTTGAACTTAATTGGAGTAGATAAATAAAAGGGATTACGCGTTGAATGGAAGGTGAAACGATGACTACATAACGAGCGCTCAATAATATTGCATTGATACAAATATACGCTTATTTTAGATAGAGAAATGCCTTAGTAGCTAAGTAAATATAAGGTACACCGACGAGGTGGCGGCGAGGCGAGCGCGTAGAAAACAAAATGTTGACGAGACATGCTCAGTTTATGTGCCATAACTTACGGTGACGTTGACGAACGCACGACTACACAACGCGCCGACACTGTCCGGTTGTATGAACTAACTGCTTTGAGGTTATTTTAATTTTTCTATCAGTTCTGTAGCTTTTTCGCGTGCAATATAATTATTATTTTAATGAAAGCGTGTCATAACAAATTTTGTTTTCTACGAATGTCGTCACCATACATGAACAAGTCAACAGCTGACGATAACAATAAAAGAATTTATGACTCGAGGGTAAAAGGCATTAGTGTTAAACTTTAACATAAATATGTTAACGTAGTGAGTGGTTACAATGCAATACTATTCGGCACTCGACCACGTCTTATCTTGGGATATTCTCAATCGCTATCGCCATTTCTATTATATTAAGATATTTCCACTGACACAGGCTTTTCTGAATGATAACAAAATTATATACCTATTAGGTAAATTATATACTTAGTTATATTCTTTATTTTTTTGTGATTAGATTAAATCTATCACTTTCTATTTTTATTTATTTTTTAGCTCGGTTAATGGTTTTTCGTCGATATATGTATATGGAGATTGTAATGCGAAGATCAGTTTATTATATTATGCCAAATTATAAATAATAGTTTACATATATGTAAATGTCTGGACATTTTCCATTATGAAAAGTCTATAAACATTCAGACTTTGATATAAACAGGATATTCAGTCTTAATGAAATACTATTTATTATTTATTTAGTTTCGCAGAGTATTTTTATTACGATTGTTTCATAGTAATTTTGTTAAGCAAATGGAATTGTTTATGTTGTCTTTTAATTAATTTAAATCTTCTTTTCTGTTGTAGAGAGTTCCTATTGTTTTGTTTACTCTTTAACAATTTTACATTATAATAGATCTGAGGTGTTTATCTTTGTAATACTTTTATAGCGAACACAGCTCCAGTGAACAAATAGTAGACGCCCAACGTTGTTGTTTTATATGTCCCTGTAAGAGATCGATGTATAAATTGTAATGATTCGGTTCAGTGGACACACGTTAGGTAGAGTAGCGTGGCACCGCGCTACAGCCGCAGACGTACGGCGCATGCGCACTCGGCCGACCCTCAGGTACAACTTTCCAGTATTATTTGAATTAGAACACCCTACCACCTTTATTTGTGAATCCAGCCAAAGTAGGTGAGTGCGTAAATATCATGTGTAGCGCTAAATATTTAAGTATATATTTACTATGTAGTAGTTAGTTTTCGTCATTTCTTATTGTAATTTAAATATTAGTAGATTAGGAAATTTTAATGGAATATAGTCAAATCCTGAGGGGTGAGGTGTATCGTTTTTGACGCCATGTACAAAAGTGTACAAATTTATTTCAGATGCCATAGAAGATTTTATTTTATTGAATGAATATAATATGTTATTTTATTGTGAAATATAAATGTGCCGCTTTCTAATTTCACTGGTTAACTAAGTGCAGACACGGCTCTGTGTCAGCACATTCATACATGTCGGCCTTCGCTTCGCTGCTTGTTATTCAATAGCATTCGTTATGTATCTAACTACTGGTTTGAGTTTGACGTAGCTAATACATTCCCTCTACTGGTTGACATTGTATTTTATTTTATTTCTGAGAATATTGTTGTCCACCCATCGATTTTCTATAGTTAATTCTCACTCGAAGTGCCTATTTCGTAATACAACATAAACCAGGAAACAATTTTCTTAGTACACTCTCACTAACAATTATAATATTATTAATCTCGTGTTTTAACTTACTTAAACTGCCTTTTTCTATGTGAAATTGTGAAACGTGTTGTGAGATATGTGTATTTAGTGCATCGGACATTGAACAGTCATACAGTAGTTCCGGTTTAACATGTTGAACCAACCACTCTTTGTAATATAATATCACGACAATGCTCAGGATATTTACCGTTCACGGACGCGTTTGTGTCTTGTGAAAAACTTGACAAAATAATAAAACTTGTAACGGTAAGTACTTTGACTGACAATGGACATAATTTTTGAGTATTTAATTCGATGCTGTCGAATCTACTATTTATCCATGAGCACTGGTAACTTTGGGGAGTGTGGTGTTCGGTTGGTTTTCCTATGAACGTGTACATGGTCTGATATTGCTGTGTATAACGTTGTGTTTGTTACATTGTACAGGTGAGGTGCGTCACGTATCGTCACCGCATTATGTCTGTGTGTCCCCGTGTAATGAATCCAGTAGTTAATATTATCGTGCAATAATAACTGTCATTTATCTATGTCGTTTACATCAATATCATGTGTTAAATTTTGTCTGTGTGAAATTTATTTATAGAATTTAATAAAAATATAAATAGAATAAGAAATATATATATCGCTCTTAATACTGGTGTTTAAGAATATTCAGCATCGGTAAAGTAGGAAATGCTAATCAAATTACACTTGTATATTCAGTTTTTTTTTTATTGAAAATTAATCGACACGCAACGTCCTTATTGTTAAAATAAAAGCACAAATGTCTAGAATGCGTGATCGTGATCGATGGGAGGTTTTCATTCTGTTGTCTTCCATGGGACGCACAGAGGCTGCTTTTCTAACATCCCAACGCATCATTCGGAGCGCTATAATATATTAAGCATTCTCTGGCATACTGATGTAAAATTAAAATTGAAATTCAATACGCTTAACCGTAGCGTAATTTTTTATAAATTATACTAGTCATTGGTGTCTAATGTAGATTTGTAACCTGACAGCACATTGGAATGGAACATACTCCATGTCTTCACTCACAGTAGGTGTAAGTCGTCATCCCTGTTCCATACAAGTGAAAGCATATCAGCGCGGCGGTCGCGCCGCACCTTTGATTACTATGCACCACATGTGTACATCCGGTAGCCAGTTGAGAACTAGTACCGCTTTTCCCACGTCATGAGCTTACCCTGTACATTTATAAAAATTATGTATCGTAAAATGTTAGAAAACTGAATTATATTTGTTTGTAGATCTAAGTGTTGTTTATTTTATATCACACTCTTTCCCCCTTTGTGTCGTATTTTGTTATTATAGAACTTCGTTTTAAAGTAAACACTAAAAATGACCCACATCATTCTAGTACTTACAAAATTGAAGTCCTACGAATTCTACTTTAGTAGTCGATCGTCTGTGAAGTGGTTACGGGGTAATACCGCGTCCAAACCGAAAGCGATCGTCGCGTTCAAATGTCACTGTCATGTCACTTTTTTTTTTTTGAAACCCTGAAAGGCGCCTTCTGTCGGCACGACCACGCATTCCGGTTCCGCAACGATCGCTTTGGTTAGGACGCGGGGTAAGTACTATCAAGGGACTGAAGAGTCTCCAATAACAAGGCTGTCAATGAAAAAGGGCATTTAGAAAAATTTATAACACTTTATTAAATAGGATAAATAAATTAAATTAAAAGCATACAAAAGGAAACTAAAAAAAAAACATTAAATTAAATTATTTGCAGTATTTATAAACTAAATCAACAAGTTCTCCCTTTTTCAAACCTGTCATAGCAGGTAAGTCCGGAATGTCCTTATATTTTAATATATCTTTTAATTGAGCTACTGTGTAGTCCTTTACTTTCTGATTGTCAAGTCTATTTTTAAGTAATTGTTCATCAATATTATCAACTAGTTTCGCCCTCTTGCTCTCAGGGCCACCTCTAGATGAAGCAGCTTTCTTTACAGCACTTGCTCCAAAGGGACCAAACAGTTCCTGAAATAAGTCCTCTTGGATTCCTTGAAATCTCTTTATGTCTGGTTTTGTGGTATCAATGCATGGTTCAACCTCTTCATCTTCCAGAGCAATCGCTTCTATAGCATTATATTGTGCTTGTAGTTTTGGATTTTCAAACATATCAGGCTTATAATCAAACTGTAAGTTATTCAAGATATCCTTCATAAGAGTTTTATTTGCACTTGAGATTTCCATATCATCATCTTCTTCAAATACTGGAATGTCTCGAACATTTTCTACGAAAGGTATGCAGATGATGTCAAATCCAATTTCTGCATTTAGACCAAGGGGTTTAGAGGTGGGACAAAGAGCTACAACAGTGGGTCTGGCATTCACCCTAGTACACAAAACACAAATTGCTACTTTTTTCATCTCTGTACAAGCCTGATGTAACGCCTTGAATGCCACAAAAGAACCTTCTATTATGCTTTCATTTGGAAATAAAAAGTACCCTGATTTATAGTACCATTTCTCTTTGCACATGACACTGTCAGGTTTAAATCCAAGAAGTTTTAACATGGGTGGCCCAAACGGGTTACTAAGTGTCTTCCTTTCATCTACTGTAAACTCTATTTTTTCTTCACCATAAGTGACATAGTGAAGGACCTCAGATTTCAGTAACGGCACTGGCTTTGACTCGTGTTCATCATCTAGCTCATCAACATCCATATGTTCACCATTTCCCACTTTGAGTTTCATTGTTTTATTAACACTGGTAAGAATTGCATTGGTATCGCTATGTAAATCAACAGTTTTCTGTTGCCCAGAACTCTTTAAAAGGTTGTATACTCCTACCCCAATTGCCAAACCCTCACCAATTTCAAAACTTAATCGGGCAACAGCTAAATGGCGATGTGATTGCTGATGCAACAATTGTTCTATTTCCTTGTGATCCCAAATGGGTTTTGGTAAAGCTACATCTTCTCCTTTATTTGCTTCATTTAAAAATTTTTTGTAGAATTCATTTATTTTGTAATCACTTTCAGAAATATTTAGAAGCTTTATTTCAATATTAGAATCTACTAAGTCAACAACTCTTTTTAGTGCTGGTTTTTCGTCAGATTGCAGTGGAGGTATATCAAAACGAGATAACATGATGACGGTGCGGATTGAGAGCTGTTTTTTGCAACTTGCAAAAGCTTTATTGCAATACCAGAGGACATCTGATAGTGTCAGCTCTTTTGCTTGCTTTAATGAAGAAATGTCAAGATTTTGCAGTTTCTTATAATCTTCTAAACATGGCAATGATAGTGGGAAAACTTCTTCTACACTTTTTATACCAAAAACGGACTTGTTCGATCCTTCAGTGCCGTATAAACATACTCCAATGAGTTGAGAACTTGAATTTCGCAAATACTGTCGCATCATTCGACAAGTAGCTGTGTAAGCTACTTGAGCAGAGTTCTTCCCGGGGCCGTAAGTGTTGATGCATATTAAAGTGGCGGGAATACCTTTCCATGAGGGAAACTCTTCTGTTTCTTCGTCAGAGCTCATTGTGCCGTAATTTGCCGCACTTAGCAAGTTTATATAAAGTTATTGACTTCACAAATTACACAGGTTTTTAGAAAAACTTTCTGGTCGGCGATTTTGTTTGAAAAACTATGCTATGACATTAATGACACACAAACAAAACAAGTAGCGACAAGTTTCCAAAATGAACTTGAATTCTTGAAAGTTGAAATGACAGATGGATCAAATGACAGTCGGTTTCATTGACAGTGACAGTTATTGATTGTATGAAATCTAGTGTTGCATGCATGTAACGAACATTGTATAAAGGCGCGTCCCCACTAGGGCAAAAAAAGCCGTTGTCGCTGCGAAATTGTTACCGATGGTGTGCGGTGGACGTGGACTGTATGTCCAATCCATGGCAGGGGGAATAAACTTATTGGCTAAAATAAATTATGGAGTTATTCCGTTTAACCATCTCAAACGCATGTCCGAAAATTGACTCGAAGCTTATAAATTCAGTTTCATTTTTTGGGTGAGAAATCATCAAATAAGTTCTCCCGCTCTACATGTCAGACTTTTACCGACTAAAATCCACCTGTGTTCCTTCATTTGCCTGTGCCAGGGGCCAGGGGCCACGGTAACTCTTTCGAACAACCCGCGACCCTGCCTGACAGTCCGCGTACCCACCTTGAAGTGTATTTTTTGGAGTAGATAATCGGAATAACCCAAACTTAGTTATCCCAGTACTTAATAATAATATAAAGGCACTAAGTACTGTTTATCCTCCTGATTTTTAATTACAACAAAATTCTATAAATATTCTGATTCCGTGTCATATTAATCAGCCTATAATGATCCCACTTCTGGGACACAGAGAGGTAGTAGGTTGTAATGTATAACGCGGGCCCAGTACAGGTAGATGATAGATGTCAGGATGTCTTCCAATGGTTTGGGTCTAGGGCATGCCAGTTTTCTCACTGTTCTACAGTTTTCCAGCAGTGGTGATGTGATGATCCTCAACTAGAAGATTGCTGTATCTTGGGACTTAGGAATATATTATCTAATAGAAACAAGAATTCTACACTTCAAAGTATCTTTAATATTATTAGCACTTGAAATTAACAGAATATCTTATTTCTATATGGGTTCAGGCTCCCTGCTGTAAACTTGCATAATCTTCTCCATTATTTCCCAATTTTTCTCCTTCTGCAAGTCTTTGGTAAATACCTGAAAAAACATTATAGTAGTTATAATTTTATCCTATGTATTGTTACAAAAATCAGTTGTCCACTATTTATACAATGTGCCGCTACAATGGTGACATTAATTTAACACACCGGTAGGTCTAGTGGCCAGTGCCCAGTTATCAAAATAATAACAACAAAATAATTTGTTAAGATGAATGAGATGAATAATCGACTTTCTTGAAAACTAACATGTGCTCCGCTCACCAACATAGGGTTCTCTCTCTTTCCTTCAATTCGCCTACTCTTTGCATATTATTAGTTTTAATTTCATTGATGTTATGGCCCCTGCACTGCAGTTCTTTAAGTACCGGTTGCTATTTTAGAAAATTTTAAATAAAAAAATAATGTTTAATGAACTTAAATCCTATGTTCATAAAACGAAACCACAAAACTAATGTCGCCATTAAAGCAGCACACTGTAGATAAACTTTGCGCCTAATCACTGCTTTTATTATTATTGTGAACCCTCAATTTTAGAGACATTTTTTGCATTTAAAGTACACTCACCGAATACCATGCAGCATCATCATCTAACGTAGAAGCTAATGGCACTGACACTCCCAAGACATGCAGTGCTAGAGTTAGACATGCTACTGCAACATGCGGAGCTCTGTAGTCCAATATAGCTGGGGAGTGATGAAAATCTTGCAGAAAAGCCATTGCAGTGCGAGCAATGGGGGCAGAGCGCCACTGTGACGGAGGGAACCATTCCTGAAGAGAGCGCAAGTAGTGCAGCAAATATCTGTGCGGAGATGGCGTATCCAAGTTGAAGCCCAGCAGTCGCAGTACCAGCAGCTCTGCCTGGGCGACCGCACCCCGCCACGACCAGTACTCATCGCCCAACTCCAAAGGTCCCGCACCACGATTGATAGAATTGTGTGCTACGTTCACAGCATCTCTCAGTCTTACAGGCTCATCTCGCGACTTCCCCGCCGCACATAAACAAGCAGTACATATTACGTAGCAATCGTAATCATTTTTATCAGCTTCCTTGAAGAATTTATGATAAAATACAGCAGCTGTAGCGACCGTCGCTGGTTGCAAACCAAGTTTTATCCCGCACTCAAATATGAAATTTGTCGCCAAACTGTGGCTCGGAGCACTACGATAGTCAGGTAGCCTTCTCTCACGTCTACTGTTCTGTAAAGCCATCACGTCAATTACGTCTTTCATAGTCCAGAAAGTATAACACTATTTTTGGATTGTTTGTTTTGATAGATTCAGGACGCCAAAAGTGAGTTGCACAGTGAGTTGAGGTTAACAATAGACAATAATTTATTTTTATTTCTTGCAACTGTCATTTTCTAAACAGAAAAACATGAATAAATAACGCTCCACCCAACGCCAACCGAGTGTTTTTATTAGATGTATAATTTTTAGGTTTACGGTGCCAAACACGACCGAAACAGTGATTTGATTATCAACTTTCCAAACACAAACTGGCTGTGATTGGAAAGTTGACACGGAATTTGAATGCAGTTTTTTTTTTATAATTTTGGGTACAAATTAAATATAAAATAAGTAAAACTGCGTTTAAATATTTTTCAAAACTTGCTTGCCTAAACTGGGAAACCAACTGAAATGCGATAAAAAAACATTCTGTATTTTATGAAACCATACGAAAAGGAATCCATAAGGATCTCTCAAATGTCAGATTTTTACTGACTAAAACCACCCCGGTGTTTCCTCGTACACCTGCGTCGGGGGCTGCGGGTGCGAATGAGACTTCCGCTGCCCCGGAGTGGTGACGGCCCGCGCTATGTGGGGCCACGTCCCGTAGCGAGGTGCTAAACTCCCCCCATTACATCTTAGAGTGGCGCGCGTAGAACACTACGCGCCACCAGCTCGGGTCCTGGAATGGGGGGCGACGGATGTCCCCGAGTCCGTCGCCCCTAGAGTGTTTAGGGGGGGCTGGAAGAGCAGTAAACGTGAGAGAAGGCTACCTGACTATCGTACTGCTCTGAGCCACAGTTTAGCGACAAATTTCATATTTGAGAGCGGGATAAAACTTGGTTTGCAACCAGCGACAGTCGCTACAGCTGCTGTAGTTTATCATAAATTCTTCAAGGAAGCTGATAAAAATGATTACGATTGCTACGTAATATGTACTGCTTGTTTATGTGCGTCGGGGAAGTCGCGAGATGAGCCTGTAAGACTGAGAGATGCTGTGAACGTAGCACACAATTCTATCAATCGTGGTGCGGGACCTTTGGAGTTGGGCGATGAGTACTGGTCGTGGCGGGGTGCGGTTGCCCAGGCAGAGCTGCTGGTACTGCGGCTGCTTGGCTTCAACTTGGATACGCCATCTCCGCACAGATATTTGCTGCACTACTTGCGCTCTCTTCAGGAATGATTCCCTCCGTCACAGTGGCGCTCTGCCCCCATTGCCCGCACTGCAATGGCTTTTCTGCAAGGAATGCAACGAACCGCTGTGTATGGTATTTTTGGACTAAGAGAAAGTCTTCGACTCCATCGAAATATGGGCCTCTCCGATGTCGAATCGACTCGCACTACCGAAGTGATGTTACTATGAAGCTGCCACGATGACTGTCCAGATCCAGGATCAAAAAGCCAGCTCCATCCAACTGCTCAGTCTAGACGCATAGACCATACATTTCGTGATACGAACTGTATGGGCTATGAGTCTATAGAATGAAAATGGATAGCTTGTTTCAGTTTAAAGCAAATATCTCAAAAACTAGACGTACCTACTAGGTCAAAAATAATGACATTTTCATCTCGCTCTTAATCATCCTCCGGATTTTTTGTGCAAAATAATTGCACAAAAAACAAATGACCTCCAATTGAACTTGACCTTTGTAAATTTATTTTTTAGAAGAAAAAGTTCAACTCTCAAATATCCCCCGCCCCACCCCTGCCTTACCACTAAACATGTTCACAGATATTTGCATTGTAATCAAACTTTAAATTGACTGTAGAAACTGTACTAACCCGAAACGGCGGAGGCTTTGCATTCAGTCAGTCACCAATGAGTTTCAAGGATTCCTTGTTCAACCATGTTATGACAACTTGTTTAATACCGGACAAGGCGAAAGGAGATATAAATAAAACAAACATCTATTTGAACATAAAAATTAGAATATAATCATTTTCAGTAATTATTTAAAATTATACACTTAAAGTACATTTATAGTAAATTCAATAAAAAATACCAGTGCAGACGAGATACAAATAAGAGAAAATATTGTTTATTACATCGTTGGTTAAATACATCGCTTTCAGTAAATGCAATACAAAAAATAAGTCGGAAAAAAATTAAATCAAAGTTGAATGTCACTCGATATAGAAAAATAAAGATAAGATTGAATCACATTCAAAAATTACCCACTAGTGACTAAAAATTTTACTTTCTTAAACGTTTGTTCAATAATCGGGATCGCTCGGCGCCACATTGGCACAGCGGCAGGGCCTGGAGCCCTCGCTGCCGCCCGCGCGACCCACACCGGCCTCTGCCGCGCGAGCGCAACCTCGCGCCCCGAGCGATCCCTCGCACGCGCTAGAAATAAATGTTTACATGTTCATCAATTCTAAATAAGATATTTTCAACATTGTACTCTGATCAGTACCGATACGACTATATCCGACGTGGGGCCGCGCCGACGGCGATACGTGCCGCGCCTCCGCCCTTACCGCGAATCCCAGACATAATTTAGTTATCGAAGAACATACAGTAGGTATAAATAGTGAGGTTAGTATTAACTTTGGCAAATATGAATGAAGCATGGTGATATTGTTTTAGATGGACAACATCTCGACAATACTCAGCGTTAATATTAAAAATTATACTGAACGTCGCTCATTTCGCTAATATCAACAGTAAAATGTCGATACAGGTAGTCTTCGAATTATCTCATGCCACATCACAATAGAATAAGACATATGCCTCAAACCCGATCACTAAACGCTACTCCCTTAAAAAAACTTTGCAATAACTTTCCCCAGTTGTGGATCTAATAAAGCGCGAGAATATTTGAGCCGCAACAATTCAGTCTTCAAATAAGAAGCTAACGCACATACCACGTGCCGTGCGCGGCTTGCGGCCGCCCGGCCCGGCGAGCGTCGCTCGAGCTGCGAGTCGCGCCGCGCGTCACGCTCGTCCTCTATACTTTGTGCGCACGTTTTGTGTCCCAGACAAACATGTTACATGTGGCTTGTGCGATTCGTTCACTGTCTCAAATCTTATAAACTAAATGTGATTCGAGCGAATAAACAATGCGGCAGTGTACAAAATTTACATCACATTCACTCGAAATATAAGCATACAAGTTAAATGTTCTGCGGCGGAGGAACACATTGAAATGCAAAACTGTCGACATGGACTAGATGTCGTGCGACACCAGTCGCCGACTCGCGACTGTGGAGGCGTGGGCTGGCGGCCGCGCCTCTAGTGACGCTTCCAGCTGACGATGGCACAGTCGACCGCCTCGTACACACACACTGCTCGCCACGCCACACCACACCACACCAGCACTAATGTACGAACCCATCGTAATTATGTATGGGCTTTCATACCGAAGACGTCGAATGATTATATCCACATCGTTCACTCATTAAAAAAACCTTTAAATGTAACGTGAAGCTTACTTAAATGTAGGTTGAATGTAGAACTGCGCTAATATTATTTTTTATTAGTTTTACGTACACATATTGTTACATAACAGTAAAAAACCTACCTAGCAACAAGCGAGCGACGAGCGCTCGAGCCGCGGGCCACTACCATACGTTCACGATCCGGAGATCAACAACAGTTATTCATCTAACAATCTATTTATAAATTTCAAAGGAAAGTAATGCGAGCATTCTTCTATAATTAAGTTGTCACTCATGTTTTGATAGTATTTTAGATATTGAGATGGTGTGGAACAGTGAATATTAACAATATCTTTGGTCTTCAGCAAGCTCGCACAGAAGCCGCGCGTCTGGCGACGGCGGAGTGGTGAATGGCCCGCGCGGTCACAGTGTAGGCGTACATTTTCATTTAATCACTTTTTACATACTCATAAACGTAAAATGAAAATAAATCACCTAACTATGACAATAGTAAAGGTTACTGTCTAATTGCATTATTAATTAATGTTTATTGATACAGTTACTGTCCTAATGCTTAAAAGTAAGATTTTTATTTTTATTATTAATAATAAATTATGTTATATAGTATATATAGTTGGATTACGCCATAACGCGAGTGTATACAAAGTTTATATACTCACATATCTTACGCGAACGATCGTCCGCGGACTACGCGCGAGGCCGCGCCGCGCTACTCGCGCTGCCTCGGCGACGTACTCTAGCTGTAATACACGTACATAACTGCTTAGGTATTATATCAAATGACCACACCTCACTTCCTTACCATTACAGACTCCACCCACTTCACAAAATAATGACGAAGATTAACATGATCATAAACATTGGTTAATTACCTTTAAATATAAAATTAAACATGACAAGTTTACATATACCACGTTTAATACAAGTACTCTAGATAAAATAAATACCTAACATGATTTCAATAATTGAATACAAGAATAGATCTTAAATGTCTACACCTTAAGGATAACTGTAAAATGATATAGAAAAATATGAACACAAAAGAATATTCAGGATTGTATATATGGCGTAACAAATTAATGCTCTTACTGGAATAAATAATTTGTGCGTAATACGATGCTTAACTTAAAGAAATAACATTGGATGACGGGACTTAGCTTAATGTATGATCGTAGGTACGTAACATAAACGACGTCGTCTTATTCCATAGAGCGGTTACAGTTGTGCATTCAAAAGTTTATAAAAAATAATTTCTCATTATAAGTGATATAATACTTAATAATGGAATGATGTTTTGTAATCAGTTTAAGTAGGCCTGTGAACGTATTCATGCATCTCACTACCGTGTTTAATTCAATACTAAATATTGGTTCCTTTCTGTGTTTGGTCCGTAAGAGAGTGAGTATATAAGCACATATTGTTACCGGAGCTCCGCGCGGACGGCGCGCGACTAGACCGACTGTGACGACACGCCCACTTGTGCCAACGAAACACTATACCAAATGCCTAGCACCAAAATTTAGAATTGAACACTAGATCACTAATTCACATTAATCGAAAACGATCCCAGCGCGCGCGCCGGACCGGTCGCCGAAACAAGAACCAAACTACGGTTTTATATTACAGGGGAAATGAAACGCTACCTGCTGTCGGGTCTAGTCGCACACTGTCGGTGGGAGCACTTGAAAATCATACACAATGCCCCAAGCCATGTGACACATGATATCTGCACATCGGCGGTATATCCAGTAAGCTTACTTTCCATAAAAATATATAGGTAATTATAATACGCGTAGCTGCGGCGTGAGCGGCCCGCGAAGCTCGCGCCCCGCACCGACGTCATTGATATGCACAGAGTTACAGAGATATCAACACATGTGTCGCGCTGTACTGCGAGGGAGTGAGCGTCGCGGGAGTGAGGAACAACGTCTCGAAATACGACCACAAAACTGCACCCGGCGCTGGACATCGAACAGAGCAATGCCATGTCATGTGAGTGTCGGCAACAGTGTGTGAGTGTTGCGTGGTGTTTTGTGCTCGTATTCGCAGTGGGGTGGGCTGGCTCGTTCCTCGGCTCTAGTAGAGGCCGCAGCCGCGCAGGTTGTTGGCGATGATGACGTCGGTGACGGCGTCGAACACGAACTGGATGTTGTTGGTGTCGGTGGCGCACGTCATGTGGCAGTAGATCTCCTTGGTGGTCGACTTGTTCTTCGCCTCGAACTGGGCCTGGATGTACGCGGCCGCCTCGCCGTACTCTTGCGCGCCTGCACACGGAAACAGCTCTTATTAAATGATCACACACGAGTATGAACGTGGATGGCTATAAGAGTAGGGGAAGACCAAAGAAACTGTGGATGGACTATGTGAAAGGTCATAAGGCGAGAAAGTGGGTGACTACTGAGATGACGACTATTAGAGAAGTATGGAAGAATCACCTATGCATACACCAATCCCAAATAAATTGGGTTATGAGCAAGAGAATGATGATGATGACACGAGATACAACGAAACAAACAAGTGTTATATTTGTTTAGTTGTATTGTAAATAAATAATAGGGGTGAAAGTATGAAATTGCCGTTTTATTGTAATAGGTAACCTTCATGGTTTGAGATTTTTGAGTGAAACTTTTTTCACATGGGGTACCATGTGAAAAAAGTTAGCATGAAGTAGTGAATAGAAGTAGTATGAAGTATGAAGTTCTTCTTTTAAAAACGTGCAACATTCGATTATCAACTTTCAGTTGTTGTTTTTTATTCAGCTTAGACAAGAAAGATGAATATTTCGAAAATTCTAGTTATTTTTGAATACGAGTCCCGACGCGGAACTAACGCTGCAGAAACAGCTCGCAATGTTAATGTTGCGTTTGGAGAGGGGACTGCTAATGAACGATTTTGGTTTAAACGCTTTCGTGATGGAAACTTTGATTTGAAAAACGAACCACGTGGAAGACCGCCCACACAGGTGAATAGCAATGAATTGAAAGAGATGGTGGAAGCCGATCCGAGCCAAACTACCCACTAATTAGCGGCATGGTTGAACGTTACCTTACCAACAATATTGACTCATTTGCGTCAAATCAATAAAATAAAAAAAATATGAGAAATGGGTGCCTCATGATTTGACTGATCTGCAGAAAGAAACGCGTGTTGAAACTTGTGTTGCCTTGTTGAATCGATACAGAAATGAAGGAATGTTGGATCGAATTGTGACATGTGATGAAAAGTGGATTCTTTACGATAACCGTAAGCGAAAAATGCAATAGCTGACCCCAGGTCAAACGCCGCAACAGTGCCCAAAAGCAAAGCTTACCAATAAAAAGGTAATGGTAACTGTTTGGTGGTCTCAGCATGGTGTTATTCACAATAGCTTTCTCCGATCTGGTCAAGCAATAACGGCAGATGTCTACTGTGCCGAACTCCGAACAATGATAGCAAAACTAGCAGTGAAACAGCCCCGACTCATGAATCGATCTTCACCATTATTGCTCCATGATAACGCGAGACCTCATGCAGTATGAGAAACCGTTTTAACTCTACAGGAACTGTATTTAGAAACCATTTGTCACCCGCCGTATTCGCCAGACCTTGCTCCAACGGACTACCACTTTTTTCGTGATTTGGACAATTTTCTACGTGATATAAAGTTTTCTTCTCAGGAGGCAGTACAAAATGCTTTCACGCAGTTTGTCGAATCTAGAACACGAGAGTTCTATCGCAAAGGCATAAATTACCTTCCTATTAGATGGCAGCAATGTATAGATAATAATGGTAATTATTTTGATTATATAAATATGTTAAAAAAACGAATTTCAATTTTTCAGTACAAATCGACAATTTCATACTTTAACCCCTAATGTAATTTTGCCATGATTTTTAAGATGTTTAATGTCAAATATGGTTAAAAATCCGTTGACCTGCTAATAGTAATTGTTAGAACTCCTGCCGCTTGTGATACAGGATTATCTTATTACAGGCATCAAACATTACTTACTACCTTCAATATTTATTGTAGATTCATATTGTATTTTACCAATTTTGATTCTGAATAAAGATTTTTTATTGTAATATTGTAACCCATATTCAATATTTTTGGAACTCTTAAACAATTTTTTATAGCAGTTCAAGCCATCTCCATTGAATGTCTTCGAGCCACAGCATCTCAGTTTTCCCTTCTTCGTTCAAACGTTTCGTTTAAACGTCAAAAATGTATGTTTGAACAGTCGCTAATCACTTCTTAACTTTAAACAACGTTTATGAATCGAGGGGTTCACGACTAGTAACTCACCCGTATATTCAGGAAAGCATATGGTGAGCGGCGACTTGCGTATCTTCTCCTCGAACAGATCCTTCTTGTTCAGGAAGAGGATGATGCTGGTGTCTGTGAACCATTTGTTGTTGCAGATCGAGTCGAACAGCTTTAGACTCTCCTGCATACGGTTCTGGAATATTGCAATAACATATTATTTAGGAAGGTTTCGAATAGGACGGTATTTAGTGAAAAAAAATCTGACAGACTGAATGAAATGTTTAAAATAGTAAGAGACTGATGCTGCACATTACAGTTATGACGCCTATGGGCCGCAGCGCAACGCATTTTTATATAAATAGTGCGGCGCGGCCCTCCTGTATTGTTCGTTGTATCATAGACAATGTAGAAAAGTGATGAAGGAGGATTTTTGCAATGCCCGTCCTAATCCGTTTTATCCTTTAAACACCAGTTTATGCATCTCCCTCAAAAAAATTATATTGTCGATCTGTCACCATGAACACCATTGCTAATTTATTATGTGTATGATGATGACGACCGTTTGCAACTGTCTGATCAAATGATAAGCCAGAATAAAACCCGGAAGAGTGTGCTGCGCATGCTATAACATTCCAAAAAGGTTCTGGACCTTATTGGTTGTTTATGGCATGAACGTATTTGAGGTACATAAGTTAAGATAGCCTCCACGAGTGGCAATAATTATAAGAACGACTAGCACACCACAGGCAGTTACTACAATATTGCTGAATTCTACAACATCAGTTGTTCTCGTGTTCCTCGCGCTAGACAAGACGCTCCTTCGGGAAAACGTCAAATACCTTTCAAAAACCAATCACATACCGTAACATCACGCCTTCAAGGGGGGTAGTTAGAGATGTTTGACAGTTATGTTACAAAAACCCTTGAGAAAACTACAACACATAATGGGCACCTGCATAATGCGCAGTGCATGTATTCCGATCTCTCCAAAAGATGGTATACTGGGTATATTATAGTTCCTTAAATTATATTGTTCCTAATTTGTTTATGTTTGAGTCAATTATACTAACATAATGTATGTAATATTAACAAAATTGTGGGTAATTTGTCTGAATTAAAGTTTAATAATTAAATAATTACCGTTGTCTCATCCTCGTGCAACACCTGGTCATACTCCGACATGGCCACACAGAATATGATCGCGGTAACATCCTCGAAGCAATGGATCCATTTCTTTCTCTCGGACCGCTGTCCGCCCACGTCGAACAATCTGGAAATGTACATGGTTTATGTGAATTTGTGGGGATACATTAAGGTTAATTTTGTGATGATTTTTCTTTCGACACTGGTCAAAAGGCCATAGATTTTTAGCAAGTTGGGCTACACTGCTACACGGATTTTTTAGCGCTCGAATGACTTTGACGGGAGGGCGCTGTTGGTAAACATTTGTGAAATGTATTCTTCTTAGCGTGTCAATGGCAATTTAAGTGGACTCGGCCCAGAATTCGGCTACCTGTTTCGCGCCATCACTAGCGTCCATCAGTTCCTGTAACGTGCAGCTGACAGAACACGTAGGACATGATATTAAGTATACCATCGTTTGTGGAACAGCACCACAATGACATTTACGCTCGTATCGTGAAATTTATTGAAAAACAAGATGGGGGCGTTAGTTCCGATTTTGGGCACGCGCCAAAAGAATCTTGTAGCGCTTTATATGTAAATGCTTAGAATGCAGTTAGTATTTGATAATTACATTGATGTAATACACACACAGTACAGTTGTGAACAGTATTTTATTGAAGAGCAACAGAATCATCAATTATTCGTGTTCCGTCTCTATGACAGTGGTAAGGCTCCTGTTTCTTTCTCCAGCGTAAAACCAAATTGTATAATAAACTACGTCTGCCATAGCAATGCCATGCCCTTTAAAGCAAGCCTGAAGTCTCAACAGTCTTTACAGACATCGGGCTTTCAAGATCTTGGCATCTTGCCCAGCGCAGTGATGATTATGGTGGAATGATCCGCCATCAAGTTAAATACTCACTTGAAATTAAGGTTTTTGAAGGAGAAGTGCACTTCGACGATGCCAGTGGTTTTGACTCTAGTCCTTAAAATATCTTGTTCGGTGGGTTGGTAATCTCTCGCACCTAACCGGTCCAAGTCGTCAAGGAAACTGGAATAAAGAAAATATACTAGTTAGAAAGTTAAAATCATCATAAAAACGCAAACAACACATCATCATTATTGAGAATAACATATTTAATTTGCATCAAATTCTTATTCAACCATTAGTTGTCGACTCGTCAAAAAGCCGACCGAAGTATAATTTCTATTTTCGTAATGCCATTCACTATAGGATCGATAAATCAAGTCAGCGGGTCCGAAGCCACGGAAAAGCAAGTTTGTTGTATAATGTAAAACATGAATATTAAAAAACTGCGTAACGTAACTACGATTTCTTGAATACAACAATCAGAGTACAACGCCTTCGGCCCCTTTTTTATTGGAAAAACATCGTTTAACGCTGTCTAAAACATTTTTATAAAAAAATTAAACCACCGAAATAACTGAAAAGCAAAAAATAATAAATCTTTTTTATATAACCTGAATAACTAAGTTCTTAAACTAATTTAAGTATACCTAAGTAATTTTGAGTCGGCGCCAAATAATCAATAAACAAAGATCACTAAATTATCTTAAATTTAAACGGCGCAGACTCAAAATTATTTAGGTATACTTAAATTAGTTTAAGAACTTAGTTATTAAGGTTATATAAAAAAGATTTATTATTTTTTGCTTTTCAGTTTTTTCGGCGGTTTAATTTTTTTGTAAAAATGTTTCTATTTTTAATTTTTTGTGGCTATAATCTACTAATTGTTTGTCAAAGGGCAGGCATATGTGGCACTGAGTAGAGTAATAATACACTAACGCCTTCAAATCTGTGAGTGAACAATAAATCACCCCTATTTTCCACCCTTAGGGTTGGATTTATTTTTTCAAATTTATATGGGTCCAACTTTGGGGTATAATACCCTTTCCAATAAAAAAAAGAATTATCAAAATCGGAACACTCTATAAAAAGTTATGCGTGGTCATACATTAAAAAATATATGTATACGCGTCGAATTGAAAACCTCCTCCGTTTTTTTTCGTCGGTTAAAAAGCAATCGATAATGCTACATAATTTCATGTTAGGTAGGAGTAATTCCTAGTGTGGAGCAACGTTTAGTTTAAAAAAAATGAATATTTCATGTTAATCAAACATATCAAGTTTATCATATAATCGATTAACGTAAACCTGCAATCAGAGGGTTCGAAATAAAACAGTTTGTTTACAAACAATGAAATCATTTGTCGTTGGATATAATTATGTCGTTAAAGAATTTCAAATATAGAGGGCTCGTTAGGGGCTTTGACGAAAAGGTAATCTTGGATTTGATTTTACCCTTGATTTTATTTCAACAGCGAGGTAATTTTCCAAGCTGGTTAAGAAAATCAAAAGTTTGTGGTATTTACAAGTAATTATAAGTAATTATACAAAATTTGTGTCCTCATTTTCCCTGATTATTGCTTCAGTTCGGTCTGGTCAGCTTCCTGGGCTAGTGGAAGTGGAACGCTTATTAGAATCAAGTCTAGTTCATTGCACCCGTGAATATAAACATATCCTGAGTTTGTATTATGTGAGAGTGAGAAGTGACGTTGCCTTCAATACAACTATTTGGGAAACAAGTTTCAATATGGTTGTCAGAGGTAATAGGTTCATAAAATTTAAAAACAAATAAGTAATATAAGAATAATTAACCATAACAAATTATTTAGAACAAAATTAATCAAAGACGCATAAAAGGTTGTCATAAATTTACCTATACATGTCACATTAGCATAATTATTCGCAACTAATATATTAAAATATTGCTCTGTTCATGTGATACGTGGTACCCATCACGCATTCTACTTTTGTATCGTCCGCTTGCCGCACTCTTTCGTGAAGACAATCAAATATTTGTATTCACTTTTGGCAAGTATTAAATTCATTGTTATGTACCGATTGCAATCCGTTTAGAATTCGTATTGAATGATGTCAATAAGTGTGTAATTCTGTTCGAAACATTTGTTTGTATGACATTACAGGACAATATGAGTCAACTTATTAATAGTGATGCCAAGAATGCACAAAAACGGACCGGAAAACGAATGCTGTTCAGTCACTAACCGGAATGAATCAATGTAGTCAACGATTTTGGAAAAACCCATTATCAGTGCATGACAATCCTATGAACTCCAGTTCCTGTAAAGTTTGTTAAATGTCTTATCAGAAAGTCTGCAGTCAAATATCATGTAAGCTACTTTATATTGCTGGCCCAATAGCAACAATAAATTGTATCAGCTGACATACGGAAAGAGGAGCTATGTAATTATTAAGGACGGAAAATTAAATGATTATTAAGCGAAATGTGCATGTTTAATTCCAAGTAACAATACGTTTCGCGTTCATAATTAGATAGGAAGCATTAAGTTCAATAAACAGTGCTAAGTTTTATTGATTATTCCGCAAGCTATATCAGCAGACATCCGGCCGGCCACTAGTTGCAGTCGCCACGCTAAACGACGCCGGGCGACGCCGCCGCATACATATTAACGAGCTGCGAACCGTAGACAACACGCTATACTTCTACATTGCCAGCACATAAGTAATCTTCATACTGACGCTCCCCAAAACAAACAATTATAAGTAAGCATATTTATAGAACATGTTTTCAACCAAACCTTGAGCAAAGATCATGATCGCCTTTCCTTGAAGAGAAAGGTGTACACAAATAGTAGTTTGTTTGAAACATGTGTTTTCTTTAGTCCTAAACTAAGTTCCCAAATGGTATAACATGCGATAGAACTCATATACAATGACGTCACAGTCTCCAACCTTCATTTTCCGCAGCAGCTGGCACACGTGCAACTGTATACTACAGAGCGTTGGCTCCTCTCGTAAATCGTCACATAGACCGCTCCATTGAGTAAAATGCTATAATGGCATCGCTTGTCGAGCGGATTTAATCTTATTTGTACAGGGCGAAGGCTACTCTATTTAATTGTCAAGCTTACGGACGTACTTAGTACAAGCATCCGCCCACGATGACCGCTGCATTGCAGTTCCGAGAAGTTTTACGAGAGCGAGACAGAACATTTTTATGTTGACCAATTATACTGAAGGGCCTTAAAAGATGTGGTCGCAGAATTGTCCTTGTAGAACTCCACCATCTTGGTAGAGCTTTATAGCTCTGAAGCCAATATTCAGGCACTGTTAAATTAAGAAACTAAAACTGTATTGTAGTGACTTGTTTCAGAAGTGGTCACTGTATCACGAGATGGTAAATCATAAGTGAGTCAGTCAGTGACGCCATCAAGCGGTTGACTGTACCAAGTAACGTGACTTTGAACTTCTTCGATCTCGACTAAGATGAATGACAAAACAACACTAGTGTTCGCCCAGATTGCTTAAGATAACATTCTAATCAAACAATCACGTCTGGTGAATTATTTGATGAAAAAAATCGTTCTTGAATCATCATCAGCATACGGTGGTCGGTGGAATAATATCGTGGAGAATCCTTGACTTGTAACAGGCTATGAATGCTCTTTTCTTCTTAAAAGTAGCCTTTGCATTGCAGTAGGACAAATGATGGGCAGGTAGTATTGATCTTGAACCATAATTGTAACAGCATATAAGCTAGGCGCTAAACCAGAATCAACGTCCAGCACTTTATTGGTTGACGTTTTTAGACCAGGAATGCATCGGCACCCATAATTTTGTAATTAGAAACGCTGCTGTTAAAACATTTCATTGTAACACAGAACTAACATCGTCAACTTATCAAAATCTGCAATGCATCATCATCTGCCTAGACTTTTCCCAATTATGTTGGGGTCGGCTTCCAGTCTAACCCGATGCAGCTGAATACCAGTATTTTACATGGAGCGACTGCCTATCTGACCTCCACAACCCAGTAACTGGGTAATATGATACCCCTTGGCAACAGTAGTTGTCAGACTTTCGGGCTTCTGACTAACCGTAACTATTGTCAAAGATCCACGAATGACAGCCGGGACCAACGAGGCACAGAGGGGTCTCGGTATATATAAAGGTGGTCAACCATCCATAGACCAACCGCGGCAAGCGTAGCTTAACCTGATCGATCGACATGTGCGGCTGTTATTATTTAGCCACGGGCCCCTCCTCAAAAATCTGCAATGCAACACTAATAAATTTTCATTATTCAGTACATGAAGGTTTATTAAAATTAACATTTCAAATAGGTCAAAGTATCTTAATTGCAAGTGGGCATGTATCGGCGCCGTAGTTATCGTTCGTGTGAAAGGCCAACTTTGACACGACACACCGGTAACTCCCAACCTAAATGAAAAACTACGTTGGCGAAACACGCAACGTGTTGGTATAGTGAAAAACTTTGCTATTTTACCCATTCGCCTTGTAATTATGGCGATTGTATTTATTTAAACGACAATTTGCTGCAGAGCATGGAACAATCTAAGCTAAGGATACTATTTCGTTTTGAACATTGTGATTACTAAGTTTGGGATGTAAGAATTTATAAATACAATGTATTATTCAATTAGATAGTGCCACGATCACTGTTCGAGACCCAGAATACTGTAGTAGAAGAACAGCCGATTGAGGCATTCGGTACAGCGGAAAAATTAATAGGAGAGCAAGCCAGGCAAGGCAAGAATGGAGGGCAGAAATGCTTAGATATGTCATAGAGATGGCATGTAAGCAACAACAATTTAGCAGAAATATAATACACTAATAATATCAGAATGTGCCATCAATATTGGGGCTGCCCAAACTCCAAAGTAGTATTTCAAACGTCAAACATTTGTTGACTGTATCCGATATGATTTATGCGAACGACAATTGGGTCTATGTCAGGATTGGTGTCAGAAACAACTGAAATTCAAGGCCAATGTGTATAGATCGCAGATCTGACACCGTTGGCCCGATGCCAGATTGCCTAGAACAGCCAAACTTAGACAAGTTAGCGATGTGTAAGCAAAGGCTGAGACAGAGCTAAGCTATCATCCCGATTCTAACATCAATATGTTCGTAGAAGGTAACTTAGCCCTGCAAATTCCAAACATCGTATGGTTGATTATGCTAAACATAGAAAACCGAAAGCGTTTTGTAAGTTGCGTTATTAGATACGCCAAAAGATAAAACATTATTAACATTAACACAAGTATTGACACATTTGTAATGTCTTCATCTCAGCTCAGTAAGTTGTCCAAATGTGCTATGGGAGCAAGAAGTAGGGTATTATGTTCCAATGTCAGTGGAATTCTTGGTGCCTTTGGACGGGTGCCAACAGAAAGGACATCTACGATCCTTATTTAACTACCAGAGGGAAACTGTCTGATATTTCGCTGATACGGAATATCTTTGTGTTTCGCACTGAAGCTGTAGTCACGTATCGAGTACTTTTGAGGGACTAGTTATAGCTGGTATATCCCCTGCATTATGAGGTGTCGCAGTGCGAATTACTGCAGATACAGGACTACAAACGTAGAAAATCAATAAATAAATTGTTACTCTGACCTCGCGAAACACTTATACTATTATTAGAATTTGTAAGCCTTTGACATTTATTTAATCATTATTACAGCAATAGTAATATTTCAACAAGATCTGTCGAAAGAAATCATATTTATGTAACAGTTTACTTTATTTTGGATCATAAATATCCTGTACGTCGAAGTGGCAGTTGAAGGAGCACTGATAATAACCCTTTTTAATTTTTTTTATTTAAAGTGTTTTGTCGCTTAGCGACCACATCGCCCAGTGCCGAAAAACTCAAACTTGTACAATTGTTTAGCCTTATCGGACACTGGAAAAGCAAGGATGGTGTTACAAATTCCAATATCATACCTCTTATATCGTCCGAAGACATTAATTCTAGTATTTTCATTCCGGACACACTCCATCAGGATATGAAAGACATCATCAACCACTCCGCAGTCGATAACCCTCTTGAAGATCGTTCTTATAATTAAAACATATCATAAACATTACAAACATACGTGTTAAATGTTCTAACCCGAGTGTTTATCATACTGGTGCTTTTTCGCGTCGGTCCTGGGCGTTGCTGACGTCAAACCTCTGTCAACATTAACTGGGTCAGTAAACAAGGATGAATTACATTCGGAGCAGCCGAAATCATTTCATTATACTATTGAACGCCGCCGGTGTTATTGAAAGTGGATGTATTGATGACAGCGAGCGTTTAGCGGTGACGGGGCGGTTGCAAACGCCTGTGAGTATCCACGGATAAAATGCCCTAATTTTTTTAGCTTTTTACCTGCCCTGTATGCAATAATTCTGAAACTTTTTACAATTTTTCTATACGGCCTTACTGTCCAATATTCTTATTTGATGTATAAAACGCAACAATCCTGACTAAATTGCCAAAAATCTCATTTATGGTCAGCGCCGACTCTTCGCAATAGGTGTTATCTCGCAAAGAAAGATCGATAGCTAAAACTGGACAGCTGAAATCCTTGTACTGATTGCAGGCTGGGTAATGCATAAAATCCATGTATGGTGCTGTCGGCTGACGCGGCTTGCGGGCGACGAGCGCGGCCTCCGCCCGGCAACAGGTCCGGCCGCGCGATCAATACGCCGCGCGCCGCCGCACGCCGCGCCGAGCCGAGCCCTTTCGATAACTACGCGCTACGCCGCGCCAGCCGAACCGCGGGCGAAGCGACACGAACCTGTGCTCACGTCACGCACAGCCGATTTGCACACAAGCATACATGTCGACCAACATCGAGCGATTTCGCTGCTTCACTATCAATATTCGTTGGCTGTCCAGAATCGCCTATTAATTTTTGGCGCTTAGAGAGCAAAAGCAACTCAACACCTATATGTTTGAAATTTGGAACTGACGACAGACCCACATCATGGAAAATGTAATGTAACTTTCATACATTCAGAATTTGACTCTGTCCAGACTACACAAAGAATTCTGATCCAGATAAGTAGTTTTTGGATTAACCCCACGACTAAAATATTATTTTCTAAATTTCGGTCCCAGTTTGGATAAACCCAACACGATAGTTTGTTTATAACGTCCATTACACGAGACACTTGTCAGCTTCATCGTGGGAACACAGAGATCTATAAAAAGACTGTTGAGCGTAAAAAGAACCAGAAAGGAGCATGAACACCCCTACGTAACACTGTTTGTTTAGTTGGGGTTGAACGGATTCGGTTGAAAGTTTACGCAATGGTGTGACTACACCAATAAAAGTCAGCGGTGACACATTACCCCGAAAGCGGCGGCGATAGGGGTTCATGAGGTGTTGCGGAGTTAGTTGGAGGGCATAGGTAGTTCAGGGTTTAAGCAGCCGGTGGCGCTGTGAAGTGCTTCCGGAATTAGCGCGGGCGTCATGCAATCGGCGCATAAATCTGTCGCCGTTGGCGTTCCGCGCGCCACGCGCCATGGCCCACAGACGACGTGGGCGGCGCCGCGCCGGTTGCAATCGCGAACTCACCGATACTATCTCAATTGCTTTACGACCGCTGACAATCTTTTAAACACATGTATGACGAGGGGACTATGCATTTATAAATAAAAAGCTATCTTT
Organism: Apamea sordens; assembly: GCA_945859715.1. Lineage (NCBI taxonomy): Eukaryota > Metazoa > Arthropoda > Insecta > Lepidoptera > Noctuidae > Apamea > Apamea sordens. The sequence goes on from OX244002.1 coordinate 12,871,212, forward strand.
AAGTATCATGCTATTGCTTACCGCCACCTGAATGATATGAAACGCAATTGTCAAACTAACTTGTTCAGGGGATTGAATCACCCTATCTAAATGAGAAGGGCCATTAGCAGGTCTAAAGTATGAAAACGCTGACGTAACGTCCCTGCTAAATGTTGAATATCACATTGGAGCAGTAGTCGCTCGGAATAATAGCAGCCTGAGTTGTAATTGACAATATACAGCCACAGGCGATGATGTAGCGATCATTTACCGCGGTTTACTACACAATATTTTACAACAATTGCGAGCTTTGTGGCGCCTGAGCGGCGATCCAATGAATAAAACATTCACGAATTTAAGGTTTCGACGAAATCCACCCTTTCAAAGGTTGATTCTAGTAACTTTAAATTGTGTCTAAGTTTGTGTCTTGTTCGAGCCTAGATTAAAGTATATCGGTATGAAATATTGATAGCTGAAGCTATCAATACCGTCGACAACTGTTTCAGACTGAACATGGTGGTACTCTGTTTTAACGTCAGACCTATTAATTTATTTATTCAATGAACACGTATTTTCTAACTTAGGTCCACCACCGCTTAGTCATATATGCGGCAAACACTGCATGCAATCGATATTTTTATAACGGACACAAACTTAGCAAAAAGTGCAATTTATCATCAAACCTCAAGTAAGAAATTATATGATTCGTGTGCCTACTTCCTAGACGAACGATCTTAAGTAGCAATAAATCAAAACATACAATTTCTTTTGCATTGAGTAACTGGGAATCACTTAGTTCCGCAAGGTATATCGGTAATGCAACGCAACAGGCAAGTTAGATATCATTTTTCGCCAATTGAGCATCGGAGCCAATGCTTAGCGGCGAGGTGATTGTGAAATATGAGGATCGTTTACTGCTAATGTGCTGGCGACAGTTGCGGACTTTTTCGACAAACTGCAACATCTTTGATAAAGCAAAATTAGTTATTTTATGATCGCCATCTCTTACCCAAAGATTTGGCAGTGAACCTTGTCGCGAAATGATTATACTACTCCTGATAATTACTTAATTATTGAATAGCTAAAAGGTCTTGACATACACAACATTGTATCAACTATAACATACATTCCATGTGTGATTTTCCTCATGATTGATGAGAGACACACAGATACGAGCGTTGAACCGCGCACAAAGGGTTCCTTGTGACTGTTGCAAGAGCATCCGCCGACCGCGATTCTCGCCACACAGTACAAAACAACTATCCTTATCGTGTTACTGACGGACCACTAAATGGTACACCAGTTCCATTCAGCTCTGAGAGCAAACGTGGAACGTATCAGGAATTCAGGGTACCAGATGCTTCTGTAATTATTGATAATTGTAAATTGGTTTACGGGCGACACAATATTTTCTTTCTGCGACTTTTCTAGCTTCATAAGAACGAGCCATGATCAGCAGTATAAGAGAGCCCATGGTGTGAATAAGAGGTTGGTGATTTCGGTTCAGCCGTTCAGGTCAGTAGACCAGAACATGACGTGTTTTTGATGATTAATGGAAATAGCTTTGTATTCAATAGAGTATATGTAGTTATGTGTCACGTCATTCTTGTAGTTTTTATCAAATTTTACGTAGTTACGAAGGTTATAGAGTACTGCTTAAGCGCTAATCGTAACGGCTAGCTCGTCAGGGATTATAAACTCAATAGGTATGTAAGTATGTAAACCGTACCTGTTTATGGGAACGTGTTTATCATGATGATTCAGTAAACAAATAAATAATAGCCATTTACCATTCTGCGTAAGTTGGAATCAACTGAGCGGAACCAACGCCTTATTGTTAGGTGTTGGAGAACTAGTAATCACTTCATGAACTGTTGTTTTGTTTTTGCTTATACGAGTATATCCATATTTACTACAGAAAGGATTAAATAAATATCCTTTCTGTAGTAAATGGAATGATTAGAAGATTATGAATGGTTGAAAGTGATTAATGTGATTATTTAACACTATTTTTTATTGATTCCTATAATTTTATCCTAAAATTAAAAAAAACCGTTCTAGTGCGAGTCGGACTCACGCACGAAGGGTTCCGTACCATTATCTACAAGGTGTTGTTTTGCAACCTCGTCAAATTCAAAGAGGTAACTATGCTACTGATTCTCGACATGAATCAATAATAGAATAAGTAGGTATTTTTTTTTCAAATTTTCGGAAACGTTTGTGGGACACGCATATTAAAACGCGGCCTGTCTGAGACCGCACTGTAACTGCCCTTTTACATACACACACATAAAAACGCGGCCGCTTTTACGATACAATAACGCGATTCTGTTCTTTGAAAGTGGTGTATTTTGAAATACTGTCAAACTTAAATAACTAAAAAAAAAAAGTATGTATTCATTATTTACCAGGGATCGTAATTTTATTTGATTATTTATGTCTTTCCTAGCAGCCTCCTGAAATTTGACGAGGATGCAAAACAACAGCTTGTATAAAAATCAATCATGAGTTGATTGAATGAAAGGTAAATTTCGGTTTACGATTTATGACGTATTAAAAAAAAACTACTTACTAGATCTCGTTCAAACCAATTTTCGGTGGAAGTTTACATGGTAATGTCCTCAATATCGTTTTTGAAGACCTATCCATAGATACCCCACACGTATGGGTTTGATGAAAAAAGAAAATTGAGTTTCAGTTCTAAGTATGGGGAACCCCCAAAATTTATTTTTTTTCTATTTTTGTGTGAAAATCTTAATGCGGTTCACAGAATACATCTACTTACCAAGTTTTAACAGTATAGCTCTTATAGTTTCGGAAAAAAAATGGCTGTGACATACGGACGGACAGACAGACATGACGAATCTATAAGGGTTCCGTTTTTTGCCATTTGGCAACGTAACCCTAACAATCGAGATGAGCCAACAAGAACTACGTTAGAAGTTTTGGTGATCAATTGATCATCATGGGGGTTACCTGTTGTATTCCTAAATGTGCTAGTTCGCTTGTGTTCCCTTCCCTCAACTCTTGTGTTAACATTTATGATGATAAGCTCAAAGATTGGAATGTTGATGAAGTAAGGCATGATTCTCTTAATTCGGAATTAATGAAGGCAGAACAATTTAGTATTAAGCATGTTCTGGATGGGTGGGATTGCGGAAGAAACACAAATGTACAGTGAACAGAGACCGGACGAGTCAATCGGCGCGCGAGCACCGCTCCCTGCTTCCATCGGGGATTGACAAATTGAATTGATGGCAGTGACGTCACACATAATACAGATGAACGCTTACCATCAAATTATCGGAATGTCCTAATGTACCTACATACAAACTGCCAACGTTCATAATCGTAACAACAAGGTTGTTATCACACCAGACTTTTTAATTAATTGCGACCCCATTTTGCGAATTAAATACGTGTGTAAAATTAATTTAAACGTTTATATCGGGCATTCTAATTTTATCTCCTATATGCGTGTTATCTTAACATGATGCGAATTACTTGTACGACTAGTTAGTAGACTAACCAAATCATTAACCGTACAATTAGCAATGTCATTAAAACGTTATATTATTTCACATAGGCTTATGGTTCTAAACGGTAGATAAACAGTTTGAGAAATGATTTGCCAAGTCAAACTGAAGTCCCTAGCCGTGACTTGCATGTTCCTTTAGAGATAGTTTCTAATATTAACAGCCGCACTCTAAGTGGTGTCATCACACTTACGACAATAGGGCGCTACACATTCGAAACTACATATTTTCAAACTGTTTTATGTGTAAACAATTAGGATCACCTTAATTACCATGGATGTTGTAAAATGCAACAAAGGGATTGTGGAAGAGGATTAGCAACAGCAATTGAATGTTCATGTCTAAGATGTCCTCGGAGTGTAGACTCTCAAAATTATCTATCAGGAGAGTGTAATAAAAAAATGTTCTTAAGAAAATATCAACCCCCCAGATGTCAGTGAGAGGTTTGTAACATCAATCGAGGTTGTATTTATTTGTACGCATGCGTGTGTACTGCGTCAACTCGGCCGGGTGGCGTAGATTACGACATCGGCGACGCTGAAAACGTAACATGGTAACCCCCACTGCCTCCTCTGAAGTGCTAAACTTAGGGGCTGAAGCTAAAGCCATTGACAATTCGTACGCGATGAGTAACGCGCGGTGCTACACGGTGATGCCGGGCCCCAGGCCCCTGCCTATACTCGGCAACAGTTGGCGATTCGCTATAGGCAGGAACCCATGGAGAACTCGCGCTTTGGATGTTTCGCTCTGGTTCCTGAGAGCTTTAGCAGGCGCCGGGGGAGCGGCTAAAGTGGCAAGACTGTTTGGACATCCTGATTTGGTGTTTCCGTTCTGTGCAGAGGAAACAGCAAGAATTTACAGACGTGAAGACGTAATGCCACACAGGGCAAAAGCGCCTTGCCTCAGCCATTATAAGCAAGATTTAAGAAAGGATTTCTTTGGGAACGAGCCCGGACTGATTGGAGTGTAAGGGATTAAATACCTTAGTGTTAAGATGTTAAAATTGTTAATTAAGTTATACGTGTGTTAAGTTCTGTATATTTCCTGCAGACATGGTGAGCCGTGGTCTAGATTTAGATCGAAAGTATCTAAAGCATTGATAGCGCCGGAGGCAGCAAGGGCCGCGGTGCCCGATTTAGAATATGTGACCGACGATTTTGTGCACAGGTATGTCGTAGGTATCAAGTCTTTGGTTTTTTATCACAAAAAAGCGATTTGTTTAATTTACTGAGCTATTCTTGTAATGTTATTTTGGAAAGAAAACATGATAGTGATAAATCACTGTCATCATAATGGAGCTATATTATAGTGCCTACATCACGATGTGTACAGACGCCAGCACATCAAGCTACTACAATCTGTCAAATTTCTTTAATAAATTTTCAACTTTATCTCTAAAGCATTAAGGTTCAAGGTTGATTGGGAAAATTTGACGGTTTCGGGTAGCTTGACCTGCTGGCGTCTGTACCATCAATGTAGGTTTTTAAAGAACAGTTTTTGGAGAACCATTTATTTATCAGATTGCAAAGTTTGTATAAACACTAGAATTAACAAGTAACCGATTTTACTTATAATAACTGTGCATTTAATTAGTGCAATAATTACAAAAATATCTTTAAGAACACATTATCATAAAGGGCTCGGCGTAAACGCATGCGGCAATTTTGTGGTCTAGTACTTCGTTTTGCCTCTAGTGATCTGAGTGTGGAATCTCAGTTTAATGACCACATCCCGTTTTTAACAACGGCGCGCGGCGTCTGCGCATTTGTTTTGAGCGACGGCTACTGACTCATTGTGAACAACAAACCTCATTCAATGAGAAACGTTACGTTTCGTTTGACTGACTTTGACGCGGAATATTTAACGCTTAGACGAATTTAATTGAGAAACACAATTTACATATGGGCTTTAAATGAATTAGGTTGTGATTAGCAGCTAGGCTACGAGAAAATTGGGGTAAAGCAATTTAAATTAAGCACACGAACGTTAAATATTAGTGGATAGCTACATTTTATAATATTTTCGTTACAGAATGGAATGCATTCTCGACGATAATCGTGAGCTGCCGAAAGATTTTCTCACGGAACTCTACAAATGGGCCCTTGAGTGTAAGTGCTACTTGACGAGCGGCGCCACCTTCTGTGAACTCTATTGTGCTTTTCCGCATAAACTTGTTCCAAGTGGTAATTTAACGCCTAAAGAAAACACTCCTCTTTGTTCTAGCTGTGGGTGCTTGGGCACTGGGGACGAGATTGGGATGTCTCAGAGATAACGATGCGGAAGGAAAAGAAATAATTAGATGCATCCACGGATTCTTTCATAGTGTTCCTGTATTGGAACTCTCAGCACCATTATGGCGAATATACTCAACACCAGCCTACAAAACATATATTGAAGCTTTAGATGCCTTTAGATCACTCTGCTTGAAAAGATTGACTGATAAAGGTATATGCTCACAAATAGCGAAAGCTTCTGGTGAAAAGGTTGCAACAATATTGGCTTTGGATCTACTACTGGTCGGTGTAGATACTACAGCGGCTGCTGCAGCAAGTACGATGTATTTACTGGCCAATAATGAAAGAGCAAAGAGAAAATTACAAATAGAACTTGACAAAAATCTTCCAAGAGGCAGAGGAATGACCAGCAAGGATTTGGACAGGCTGCCTTATCTTAAAGCTTGTATAAAGGAATCATTAAGGTAAGCCTTAACTCAATAAGAGAATACCCACTATTATCCAAGAAATTCTTTCAGAAATTTTAAACCCTAATATAGTTATCTATAAGGCGTCTAACGGGGAGGCTATCTGGGCACGCGAGAGTATCTCACGGTGGCAGTTAGCATAATATTGTCATTACAAGGCTAATGTTATTGGAGGAGCAGCAAACATTGGCGGATCCCGATACTGTCTGCCCTTAGTTAACGTGTAGCAACATCACCACTTATAATGTTCCCACTGCTAAGACCCAGGCCTCCTCTCTTTGAGGGCTGTAATCTACCACGCGGGCCCAGTGCTGGTTGGTAGATGTCACGTGTCTTCGAATTTTTGGTTCTACGACATGTTAATTAACGTTTTCCTTAACTATTTCGAGAGCAGTGGCGATGAGAATATTTACACAAAGTAAAGTGCTTGTCTAGGTCCGAACCCACGACCTACAACTCGTAAGTCGGGGCCGTTACCACTGGACCACTGGGCCACCACTGCTCTTCATCTCTCTGCATCACTGTACTAAATAATAAACTCCGGTAAAGACATGAAGCAAACAAGAAGCGTTCAAAGGTGATAATTTGTCCTTTGTTGGCTTGTTAGTCACCATCCTGATAGTTTGCGGTTTCACCAGCCTACGTAAATATCTCATGAGTATATTTTTATAAGAATAATTTCCTTCCTTTCTGATTATCATCCTAGTTAAACAAAATAACAACAAGTTCTTGGAACTGTACAGACAGCTGTGCTGCTAGGGGAGTTTGTTGCGCCACTTCTTCCCTGCTAAAGCACTAGGAAGTGATGAAGAGCGGAATAATTGTTACGTTCAAAAAGTGCTGATTCTCAGCCTAGTTTGAGTAAATGACTTTTGATTTGTTTCGTCATGAAATTTTGTAGTGAAAAAGACTTCATATCGATCGAGTCAGTTTCATGTCATTTACAATAATAAGCGATTTTCCTCGTGACACGAGTACAGTAACCTCCAATGAGCCTATAGGATAAAAACTTGATACAACTGTATCGTCTTATTGTAACGTGACCAATGATGGTCAGCGTCAGATTACATTTGCACCTGAGTCGCTACTAGGACCTTAGTCCACAGAATGTAACAATACTAGTGCTTATAGCACGTTATGTAAATAATAAACTTGCAATACAGGTCCGCATGCACCGATAAATGCGAAGAATTCGTAATTGACATGTGGGTGACGGGTTTTATAATGTTGTTAATGATCTCATATGAGCTGGAATTCGTTGAACGTAATCAAACCGCTTAAAAAGTTACTTTTTCAGGTAAATCCAGTGTCGGTACCATTTTGGAACGTAAAAAGCAAGTGTTCCCATTACAATTACACTTTCCTTGAATATGAAATTACTAAGTTAAACTCGAATGAGGTCATAAACCCTTGTACCCTGAGCAGGAAAAGTGTAAAAAATCTTTATTTAGTAAATTAGTTTATTTTACATTTCATGTCATTGTTGTGTCACGTACCTTAATATTGTTTTGTTATTACAGAATCAAACCAGTGATTTTGGGGAACGGAAGATGCATTCAGTCAGATGCAGTGATATCTGGATATGAAGTACCTAAAGGGGTAAGCATAAAACCATAATGATGTATAATAAATAATAACAGACCAGTTTGATGATCCATCTCAGCTCAGGAAATTTAACTTTGCTTGAGGAAATTCATATCTAAGTACTTGTGTTAGATTTTGAGGGGAAAAGTGAGGGCATCATAATTATTCAAAAATTTCCTTTTTCCTATTTCAGTCGCACATCGTTTTCCCGCACTACATCCTATCTAACGAGGAACGATACTTCCCGTCACCAAAGGAGTACGTTCCCGAGCGATGGCTACGAGACAACGAAGTTCGGGAGCCAACGGAAAAACCCGAAAGATCGATAGTGGTTGGTGAAAATTCGGGATGCCCGTACAATCGGGCGATGGAGGTGTGTCGCAAGCAAAAGGAAGTAGGGATCCACCCGTTCGCATCACTTCCGTTCGGCTTCGGCCGACGAATGTGTATCGGGAAGAGATTCGCCGAAGCAGAGTTGCAACTCTTGCTGGCTAAGGTGATTTTGACTTGACTGTCATTTTGTTTTCTTAAATGAGGGCACAGCAAAGATTTGTCATAAATTCTAGGATACGAAATGGGAAAATTGTGGAGTAGAAAATCGAGGGCAAATTACTCATTTTTCAAGTAACAAAATAATTAGCAATGCAATAAAATCACTCTGAAAAACTTAACATTGTTGGTTGGTCGTTCGATACTTTGTGCAGATATCCTAAGCCTAATTATTTGTTCCCAGACATTCCACAAATACGACGTGTCGTGGCACTACGGAGAGCTAACCTACAGCGTGACGCCGACGTACGTGCCAAACGAACCGTTGCAGTTCGCACTCCACAAGAGAAACGGTAACCACACCAGCCTGTAATCTTCTATGTTAAATACGTATTTAATGTTGTTCGTAAGACGTAGAATTACCTGCCAAAGGTTTTTTACAAGTTGAATTTAGGTCGTTTGTTTTATACGGTTTTGTAATAATAAAATTCTAAGTTAGATTTATTTGACTATTCAAATAAAATCACTTATTTGAGGCTGTATTATATTATTTAAAAGATCCTGTCGTTTCTGCTAAGAAGGAAGAAAGTAAGGTAAAATAAAAGAATAAAGCAAGGTAGTAGTCTTGCTACCTTACTTTCTTTCTTACAAAATGTTGTGCATTTTGTTTGCACATTTCACTCAATCAAAGTCAAAAGTCATTTATTCAAATTAGGCTGAGAGTCAGCACTTTTTGGACGTCAAAATTACGACAGTCACCCAAAACGCTCGCCGTTCACCACTTCTATGTCGTTTAGCTGAGAAGATAAAGTGCCGCACCAAACTCCCCAGCAACACAAATTATGTCTGTTACAACTTTAAATGTTCTAAGCCAAACTTGTACTTACTATTTGGCGGAGTCGTTGAGCTGGTACTCGTTGGAGCGACCGAAGCACTCCTGAACTCCGGCGTCCGCCCAGAGCCTCTTCATCGCCGCCAGCAACTCCTCGCTGAACGGCTCCGTGTCCTCCATCCGTTGGATCACGTCAAACACCATCTTGCCATCGCTCTGCAACAGATAAATACTATAAGTTTGATTTTTCCCGGTAGGCAGTGGTAAGAACAAACAGAAACATTTCGTCTGTAGTATTATAGCTTATTGCCAATAATTGGGCACAAATTCAGACTCCTTGCTGCTACTAAGAATTTTCTGATGGAAACACCCTATAAAACTGTCAGTAACCGAGAATCGAAGATAATGTTCGAATCGTGAAAAATTTAAAAACTATATCGTCATAATAAAAGATGGTTCGAAGTTTTACCGGGTGGGTGTAATAGAAAAGAAGGTCAACTCTACGCCAGAGCAAAGAGGTTGGCAGCGTAGCCAACACTTTCCCCGCTGCCGACATCTATTTTATTTTATTTTATTTGTTAGGTACACCAACGACCTGTTCACTAGAAACGTTACATAATAGAAAATAACATAAGCATTGAGTTATGGTGAATTAGTCATTTACAGGCGTACACAGCACTTACATAAAAAATAGCGTCTTAAATATTACGTTTTAACAAAGAGGTTTAACAAAGATACAAAACATTAAGTGAGACACAAAATAATAATAATAATCGAATTTAGAATGAAAAATTAAAATCATAATCAGAATTATCATTAGAATCAAAATTAAAACATTAAGATTAAAATTTAAATTAAAAAATTAACAGTACAGTTGATATTAAAAATTCAAAACGGTATAACGAGATAACACGTGCAATAAAAGAACATTCCAAAATTGTTATAGTGGCAGGTACATGTGGCAAGTAAAAATTAATTAGAAACAAAAGAATAAACAAAACATTAAAACACAAAAAATAGTAAGACACAAAAAATAATCGAAATGAGAATCAACAATTTAAATCAGAATTATCATTAGAACCAAAATTAAAACATTAAAATTTAAATAAAAAATAAATAAACAGTACAATTGATATTTAAAATTCAAAACGGTTGAACGAGGTAACAAGTGCAATAAAATAACATTCAAAATTGCTATAGTGGCAGGTGCATGTGGCAAAATACCAAAAAATACCAAAAAATTTAAAAATTAAATACGTAGTAAGCAACAAAATGTAGATTATGAAATTATGATTCGTCGCTAATAGTTATAAGTTTTCTGCGAAATTGGGAAAATGAGTCTGTAAATATGTCAATATTGTTGCAGATATCTATTTTATTATAATTAGCCATTAATCGATTCAAGGGGGCATTGAGACCAAGGTTGGTTCTTGACGAGGATGGTGCAAAGGTATCTATTTTGCGCAGAGATCTAGTTACGGTACGCCTAGGTACAGTTATATTAATTTCTGATAATAACTCAGGTACATCCGCCAGATTATGGATGATTTTGTAAAACAAGAGCTGATCAGAAGTGCTTCTACGTTGTTCAAGTGATACCATATTGAAGTGATTAAGCCTTTGGGAATAATTAGCGTCATGAGGGCATCTAGGGCATCTAAAGCGTAGGTACCTGGTGAAGGCCTTCTGTATACGTTCTATCCTGTTAATATGGACACCATATAAGGGATTCCAGACTGGGGATGCGTAGTCCAGTATGCTTCTGACAAGGGTGTAGTAAAGCACTTTTAGTGTCGATATGGACCGGAAATCCGAACAAGTTCTCCTCACAAAACCCGAAATTTTTGACGCTTTGGCTACAATCGCGTCAATATGATTGATGAAAGTTAGCTTGCTGTCGAGCTGGACACCCAAATCACGAATGGTATCAACCTTTTGCAGAGGAACTCCATCCAACGTATAAGATGATGATCGTACTTGTTTGTTTCGCGTAAAAGTCATATGATAGCATTTACTTGCATTGAGAGTCATCATATTAAGTTGACACCATTCTTGCACCGCATCTAAGTCATCCTGAAGAAGAAGGATGTCACAGTCTGTTTTAATTTCCCTGTACAGTTTCAAGTCGTCTGCAAACATGGAACATTTGCAGTGCCGTATTGAATGAACAATGTCATTGACGAAAATCAAAAAGAGAATCGGTCCCAGGTGAGATCCCTGTGGTACCCCAGAGGTGGAAAGATAAAACGGTGACTCATAACCCCTCACAACCACCTTCTGTTTCCGTTCAAACAGGTAAGAGACAAACCACATGAGTAGTTGGCCGGATATGCCAAATTGCTCGAGCTTTGTGATAAGTACCCTGTGGTTAACCTTGTCAAAGGCACTGCTGAAATCTGTATAGATGGAGTCAACCTGTGCGCGGGAGTCCAGAGATTTGCTAATGTCATTGACGTAGTGCACCAAGTTAGTGGTAGTGGATTTCCGAGCACAGAAACCGTGCTGCTGGGGAGCCAACTGCAGTCTTATGTGCGATGTTAATATGCGACAAACAAGCGCCTCAAACAGCTTTGCAAAGACGGAAAGAAGCGATATGGGACGATAGTTCAAAGAATCGTCGACTTCTCCCTTCTTAAAAATAGGCACAACGTTAGCAACTTTCCATTGTGTGGGGAACGTAGATGATTTAATTGACTTGTTAAAAATCAACATAAGTGGAAGAGACAGGTTAGCCGCACATTTCTTGATAAATAACGGGGGCAGGCCATCAGGTCCCGGACCCTTACAAGCATCAAGTTTCATCAGCTCCTTATACACGTCTCGCTCAGTAAAAGTCATTCCACACAAAGCTGATTGAAAATAATTATGCAAGCTAGTACTGGGAGCATTCGGGCTAACGGAAGGTGTGAAGGTTGAAGAAAAGTGTGTGGCAAATTGTTTGCTAATTTCTTCACCAGATGTTGCAATATTCTGTCCCAAATGCATAGTGGAAGGAATGTCGCTAGACTTAGATTTTTTGGCTTTCACAAAGGACCAAAAGAGTTTCGGGTTTTGTGCGATATTCTTCTCCGTATTCATTACGTATGTCTTATAGCAGTCCTTGATCATTGTTCTTGCACGGTCACCTAGGATTTTATATTCGTAATTATCTCTAGGATTTATCTCTATCATTCGCAAATTCTGTTTTGTCTACACATAAGTGCCAATGTACCACTGCAGTGAATGGTACGAGACAAGGGGCATTGCCACCGGGTAAAAACCACTACTGGTGCTTTGCCAGGGTGCATTAAAATGTTCCGCGATGCCACTTTGCTGACTAGCTTTACCACGGCTTGAGCTATTCTCATTAGTTCGTGGTGAGACCAATGAAGAGGCCATTTTCTCCCCCATCCTGACACTCAAATTTTTGACATCACTCAAGGTAAGACAGTTGAAAGTAATTAAAGTCTATTCTTGAAAGAGAACTCGGCAATAATGACACCGTTGATCAATATTAAATTTTATTCTAGTACTTCGTTTCTTGATGGGCTAGTGCCGACGACCGAGCTAACTATTGATTCTTACTAATGAGGTAGGTATTATCGAATTTAGTAACCAACTAATTTATGAATTAATCAATTACCAGATACCGATATAAACCTCAATAGTAGAGACTTTTGTCCTTGACTCCAAAGTTTTACTTGTGAACTCCATGAAGAATTAAAGAAGCGTTTTGAGTATCGTATCATTGACACTGACCTAACAGTGCCTAAATGGTGAACGTAAATGTCAAAGAGGTATTTTCACCGTTATTCCGATGTTTGATAGAATCTGATGGGGAGGATGCAATGCTAAATATAGTTTTAGGCATAATCATCGCTCCATGAACGGACATAAGGAAATATTTAAACGCACCCACGATACAGGAGTAATTCCTAGTGTGGGGCAACGTTTTTAAAAAGAAAAAAAAAATGGAATTGGGGATCCCAAAAATCCTAATTAGTTAATTATTTGGATAGTGACCTGCTGCACAATGTGCATTGTCTCTTGAAATAATTATATTATTGTACCTTTGGGACACCGTTAGCTCAGGAGAAGCGTAAATCTTTGATTAATTATTTAGGGCGAATTCCATCAAACATTTATACCTAGAATAAGTTTTATCCTGAGAACGAATTTTGAATTATTGACAGTTTTTCCGTACTGGAATTGTCAGAAGTCAATTTTATTCCACGAATAAAATATCCCACAAAAACATTTGATGTTAAATGTTGCCAAGACGAGACCATGTAGCTCGCACTGTCAAAAAGTAATCAGATCTCATGTAGAGCCAAGCTTCTAACTCTACACGCCCTAACTCTACAAGGCCTAACTTCGCAAACTCTACAGTCTACACCTTAGTCAAAATATGTGGCCTCTAGCATGAAAATTTACGGAAGTCTCATACAAACTTGGGGGGGTAAAAGTTTCAAGTTTTAAGATTTTTTTGTTGTTTAGTGTACTATTACTAGCTTACATACCAAATTTCAGCTTTCTAGGACTTCAGGAAGAACCTTAAGAATATGGATGATCATCAGTGAGTCAGTGAATCAGTGACGAAATCGGGGTAGTTTAGATATCAATAAAATCTAAAGTATAAGAGCTATGCAATTGAAACTTTATAGGTTTATTAAGTCAACCACTGACATCATATCCCGACAATTTGTTTTGCTGGTATAATCCAAACACAAGTTAAGAAGGTTCAAAAATACGACGAAGTGCTTCGAGAAAAGGTAGGTAGTGCCCTTGCGCTTCGCTTGGCTCGTCTTGGCGGGGGCACTCCCGTGCCCCCAGATAACTGACTTTGGTAAAATTAGCCTTCAAGGGTGAAAATTTCAAGTAATTTGTGTAATCTGTATTGACATAAGCATGTCGAAAATGTGAACAAAAATGCATTGATGATAGTGATTAAATATTAACGACGTGGTCCATACATAACTCATTACTTCATTAGTGCAGTGTTGACCTATTTAATACAGATAGACACGTCTTATTTGTAGAAAATGAAGAGCTGAGCTCTAAAAAACATAAGTGTATAAAGATGTGTATGTATGTCGTCGTCAGTACACGATTCTGAACCCCGCGTTGAAATATCTCGTCGGTTATTCAAAAGAAAATATGCTTTTCCATATATTTTGACCGCGTAGGTTAAACGCTATTCTATGAAACAGCTGGTTTTTTTTAAAACAGCCGAAACATGTCTACGCTAGGGGATCTAGATTTCTAGAATCATGTGCTGAATTATATGAGTCCATCATTTGCAACACTATTTGAAGACAAAGAATAAAGAATCACTCACAATCATACAGCTCATTCCAAAATGAATACTTTAATAACAGAAATATGAAAATGGTCAGTTATTTCTCTACACCCAGCCTACCTCACCTGTAACTAATTTGTAACCTTTATTTCATGATCACTGTTACAAGTTCCAACATGCATAGACAACGATTGCCTAACTTTAAAAGCCATAAACACAGCCATAAAGAACGATGAGTCAAAATAATTCGTGTTGAAGAGCAATATCGTCTCAATTGGAGTTGAGTGACCCAGCATCTTCGACATACGCTAATCCGATTAGTAATCCATTTAGCAAACTCGTCTCGGAGAACCGTACGCTTTCGTTACGCAATCCGCTAACCGCTAAGTTAAAGAATTCTGACTAACTCTGACTAATGAGAATCTCCAAAATTCTGATGTGTTTAGTCTTCGTCTAAAAGTTTCACGAGTTTGTTGACGACGAAACTGCAATGCATCATAAATACTCATACTTTATGTAGTAGAGACAGTCCAGTGCTCTGGGTATTATAAAAGTTTATACTAGCGGCACTGCGGCATGAAATGTCATGCTGTGAAATAAATAACTCGCACATCGGTTTGTGCTTTTGCTTGTTGCAGAGGTTTCTGTGAAATATGCTCTAATTATGACGGGTGTTGCGGGTCGCGGGGCGCATGCGCGGTGACGGGAAGCTCGCCGCGCCATTCACAACCCCTCCTAGGAATAACCCGCTACCACCACCCTTGTTGCTTACACATTGCATATTCATTTAAACATCGACGTCCATTAGCTCGTTACCTAGGCTGGCATTAAAGCATTGTTTCTTTGCAAAGCACAATATAGCGTTCAAATTGTGATGATCAACTCAACTTTTTTTTTTCTTTATGGAATTACTTCGATTGATGACGACTCTAGAGAAGTAGGTATGGAAGAAAAAGACATGTTGCGTGGACCCCAAATAAATTGGGATAAGGGCAGAGAATAGTGACAAAATGATTCCATCTCATCATTTGTAAAACTCCATGGGTATTTTGTCATGCCTTCAGTTACTAACAGGCATCAACAGGCGACGAAACGACTGTACATCTTTACAGTTCAGAAGAGACATTGTACATCCAAAGAAAGATCACAATACTGAACCCGTTCGCTATGTAACCATAGAACATCGTCTAAACATAGGAAACAATGCTGAGACAACCCTCATGCGATTCATTGTGCGTGTACTTAGGTTTTGTTTCAACATGTTTGCGCCGGATAGGGCTGTCACGTCCACTGCTTTCATGTCCCTCACTGTGATAAAGAGATAGGTGCACGAGGTAACATAGACAGTATCATGTGCACACTAGCGACACAGCTTGCGATGCGTACAATGTGCAAAACTAATGGGGGACGGCAGAGGGCATGTCTCATTAGGGGAATACAGGGAAGGGGATCGATCTCCGGACATTGCATGAACTGTGGAAAATACAACCTGCGTGTTTAACCTGAAGTACTAACAATTCGTACTGTAAATTAGTTAGGAAATTGCAGATATTTTTTATGGCTCGCAGTCTCGTGGACTTGAAAGATCCGTTTACGACGTACCTATGTCAAACGGTACGTGCGTCACATCTCGTGACGAGTGAATTAATTACAGTTTTCAGAGCAGCCAGCCTCTCGTTCGTTGTATAACCGATGACGTTGACATGAACGAATCTTCAGCAGGTCGGAACGGAACTGAGATACCTTATCTGACTGACATTCCGAACAGGTACTCTTGGTGATAACACTGGCCAATGTATCCCTCTCCGATTTTATTGTGGTCGGTCGTTGGTTGCTGATAGAATCGCGCACTATCGCAAATATGACATTGCTACCTTATCTAGTTTACCGTAAATTATTCAGTTTGCAATATCTCGTTAAAACGTTAGCACAATAACCAGGTTTACGAATTAACTTAGCCTTATCTAAAGTGGTAAATTGATTAATGTTTTGTTGGTAAATTGGACTAACAACACTGCAATGTTCATGTATTGTATTCTACAATCCTGCACTTAAGAAACCAATTTAATCTCAAAGATAACCTTGGCGAATGTCTCCTTGTATTTACAAGTTAATAAAAATTGGAAATAATTGCTTCAATGAAACTGAAAGGTATATAATAATGGTAATATTTGTTTTGGAGCAATATTCATAGTAAACAAATAATGCAATAAGCTGTTGTGCAGAGTGGAGCCGGGCTCTGGCGGCCGGCCTGCAGCGAGCCACTCTCATGAATAACGAATACCCAATATTGATCTCCATAGAGAGAACATTTCACAGAATCGAACAACGTCCTGGGAAAATGCAGATGCAATTTTCGTTTATTCATGGAAGCCTTTCACCTGTAAATTATGTAGAGCTATATTATACCATAGCTACAATAGTTTAGTACTTTTTTTATCATTCGTTCGATATTCTCTATTATCATAATTTTAGAATTGTGAATCCCGCATTAGGCTGAACGATATATTATGGACATACAATTTAAGCTAAACAGCGTCAGTATTTTAAAATGAATCTATGCCGCATTGGTTACTATGCAATATGTATCATAACACTCCAGCCTCTCCCACAAATTGCTTCGTAATCAGCATTAGCGTAAACGGAAGCCCCAGAGCACTTATTCCCGATGTAGATTTCGATGCAATCGACATTATTTTTACTGACGATCGCCCATTATTTATAGAATACAGCCGACACGTAATCGACGCAGTTTATCGTTTACGCAACGAATACTCGCTTTGATTTTCGATTTTTAGTAAACTAATGAGTACTGTACGATTGATATCTTCGAATAAATATTTCAATTTCATCAGTATACTCATCACTGTGATCAATGTGATCATATTGAGTGTTTTGTGGCAGATTTTTACTAATTTTTGATGTCCTAGCAGGACACGCCAGAAGTTGCTTATGCAATATCATTAAAATTTAAGATCTTGGGACTCGAGGTCTTTGGGATCCTAAGGTTGCTTATCGCAGTTTTTCTAAACTCATAGGATATTTAGCGAGCCTTTACTACTTTCACAAGATACTGTTGTTATTAAATAACTGTAATTGGCATATCAATGGGACAAAATGGTCTGCCCTATTCGACAGCAATTTGAAGATACGAAGTTTTTTCGTCAAAGTGACCTACATAATTATTCGACGTTGTTGATGTGCCACAATTTCAAGCAGGATTGCCTCGCATCTCCAATGTCAGAAAATGAGTATAGCTTACCTCTCGGTCCTTATTGCCGTAGGTGATGCCCAGGTTGGGCATAGCACGCAAGATGGCGACGAGCGACTGAATCGTGTTGCTGTACACCACCGGCCGGTACTGTTTGAAGTCTTCATTTGTAAAGCCACTTTCGTGGATAATTCTGTTGGAGAGAAAGTAATGTTTAGTATGTTAAGTCAAAGAATATGTACTTACAAGAACCTGTAAACTGAATAGTTGATAATATGCCTGCTATCCCATTCTCCAATTTATTACTATTACAAAAGATAATCAATCAGCTCTCATTAATCTACAGCATAGGTTCTCAACCTTATTTTGCCCACCGCCTACTTCGAGCTTTTTAGGGTTCCGTTGCCAAATGGCAAAAAACGGAACCCTTATGGATTCGTCATGTCCGTCTGTCTGTCCGTCCGTATGTCACAGCCACTTTTTTCCGAAACTATAAGAGCTATACTGTTGAAACTTGGTAAATAGATGTATTCTGTGAACCGCATTAAGATTTTCACACAAAAATAGAAGAAAAAAAAACAATACATACTTAGAACTGAAACTCAATTTTTTTTTCATCAAACCCATACCTTTGGCATATCTATGGACAGGTCTTCAAAAATTATATTGAGGTTTCTAATATATTTTTTTTCTAAACTGAATAGTTTGCGAGAGAGACCCTTCCAAAGTGGTAAAATGTGTCCCCCCCCCGCCCCCATGTAACTTCTAAAATAAGAGAATGATAAAACTAAAAAAATATATGATGTACATTATCATGTAAACTTCCACCGAAAATTGGTCTGAACGAGATCTAGTAAGTACTTTTTTTTTAATACGTCAAAATTCGTAAACCGCAATTTACCTTTCATTCAATCAACTCATGATTGATTTTTATAGATAATGGTACGGAACCCTTCGTGCGCGAGTCCGACTCGCACTTGGCCGGTTTTTTTTCTATAGCCCCCAATTTTTTTTACTTAAAATCTTAAAATCTGTAGTGAATCTGAAATAGCTATTGTCACGATTATATTTAAGCATGTAATATTAGATAGGATAATATATAATTTTCTACAGCCCCCCTGAAAGTCTCAAACGCCAACGAGGGGGCGTTATCGCCCACGTTGAGAACCAATAGTCTACAGTGTTCAGAAGTACATGATTATTACATGAAGATGTAAGGAAGAACAATTATCACAATTGGTATCTAGGTACATTGGTATATGACACAGAACAAATAATTGGCTAAATTGAGGGAACGAGTTAATAAAAGGCGTAAATGTGTGTTAGTCATCGATCGCCATGTGATTCATAGGTCCAATAGTGCGGTATTTTAACGAGATTATTAAGTTCCAACCTCGGCCAATGTGATTTCATGACGTAGCCATTAATGTTAAGGGAATGTACAAGAAATTAGCAGTAAATTTGTAATTTATGCAGTTTCCATAATGCACACATATTAAATTGTTGTTTAAGGTTCAATAGAAACTTTGGGATAACTGTTACGCTTCCTTTACAATCGAGTTGCGGTTAGTAATATGCAGCATCATGTTTGTTCGTCCTTACATCCGACTATGCTATTGCCAAATTGGCAATAACATCAAAGGGACAGACAGGTCGTCATTCAAGCACTTCCATACGAGTGAGTTTGCTGTAGTTTTGGTCCGAGCTACAGCAGGTGCAGTTTGTAAGCGGAACTCCTTGCAATCACTTCAGGAAGTAACGTCATAAAATCTATTGGAAGTATCGAAACTTCGTATTGTGACAATGTAACTAACATTTTGTTCCACGAAAGTGACTCACAAAATCTTAACTTGACATTTTCGTATTCCTGTATTATTTAACTCCAACGAATCCTCACCTTAATTTCAAATTTATGATGCATTCGTATTGTCCAGATCTGTCAGTATAAATTATTTAGTCGATCAGACATTCAAATTGCATGTACATAAATAAGTTAGTAGGAGAGGACGGTAGGCTCAACTCAATGACAAACATACAGCCAATTCGGAGAGCGAGATAAATGTGCCACTGAATATGGATTTTGCGAAACTGTCTTTTTTCGTTGTTTCAATTTTTTTACTCACAAACTCAACAGTCAATTTATTTTGGTTGACATTTTTGTAGCATTGAGCGAGTTTCTTTCATGTCTACTAAAATCTAAATGTTACTCTGTCTCCTCTTAAAAAAATATACATATTATGCAGCCCCTTAGCTGATGCCGAAGGAGACAGAATTTAATATAAGTTTAGCTAGATTCTGATTCAGCTGATTATATTTAAAAAAGCTACGCAAAAGATTGTACTTTTAAAGTTATGAAAGCAATAAGCTGCTGACAGTTTGTACAAGATGAAAAGTAAATATTTTAGTATTTTACGGATTCGAACAATGGAGGCGGTGCGATGGAGGATGATGCACTGTCCAATAAAAACAAACGTGCCATGCAACCAGCGCGCTCGATTCTTCAGAATTCGCGGAATTCTTACTCCATTCCTACTAGATTCCGACCTGTACAATTTTTCTTATTACATATAAATGTCAAGTTTCGATTAAGGACAAAAAAAGTCCCAGAGTGAGAGAGATTCATTACTCAAGAACATCCCTTTTTCGGGTGACTATACATACAGTATAGTCACCCAAAAAAGGGATGTTCTTGAGTAATGAATTAATGAAACTGGTAGATATAATTATTAACTTATTCTAATTTTGGGTTTTTGATATCAAAATCGGTTAAATTCATTTTTTAATACATTACAAGTACCACATTGAGATCGATAAAATAATTTGATATTCATCTCTGGCGTTCCATAGATCTGTAGCATCCGGTACGCGGATGACGTCAACGACGGCATGGCACAAAACATTGATCTCACCAACATTAGCGTAGGTTATTGTAGAGCAATATCGATGATTATTGATTGTACTCATTATGACTTGGCCATGTTCATTGACAACTGCGGGATTTGTTGACATTTCGAATAGTAAACAGCGATTAGATAACGACAAAAATTAATAAGTACTATTGTCAACTAGATACAGGGCTATTTTTTTTTTCAATTTAATAATATCAAATAGGAAAGTTCCAATTTCACTATTACGTAGGTTATGAATGAGTCATAATATCTGAATCAGAAACCTGTTTGACACAGATTAGGCATGTGCAATTTTCACTGACCATCATCAACTATTTGGCAGGGCTATTAGCTTTATCGGTGTCGGTTGGTGACGTCACATAAATAGTTTAATTCGTACGCGTTGGTGACAGCTCGCAGCGTGACGTGAAAGCAAAACATATTTTAATTTAAAAAACACGTACAATCGTATCGTAAGATAGCTAAACAACGGAGCATATAATTATGTAGTTATCTACGTATTCGTTACATACGCATTTAGCGTCTGACGTAGGTGCATGTTCTCAAAAGTTTAACTTTTTTGCGATAACTAGGTAATGGTGATAGTCGACAAATATTTTTCTAATGAAAGATGCAAATTGTTTAAGCGTACAGAATTTTGACAAGATTTCTTAAAAAACTGATACACAACGTTTATTGTGCGACGAATTATTTGGAACCTCCATAGAATATTGGGAAATTACGTAGGTACGTAATATTGCGATACTGACATTCGTTACATTGCAACGAAATTTTTCATACAGCCGGTAATCTTTTATCTTCAAAATGTAAAACGTTTGTTGACAAGTCTTAGATAGTAGATATAGGGAGATAGAAGGCAATCCACCGATGTGTTATATCTCTAAACAATAATATTGATTAACATAGATACGAATGAATGTAATTGATAACATTGAACGACATAGCATATCGTAGCGAAGTACGAAACACCTAGGATGGGTTGCGATGCAGAAATAAAAGACAGGACAGGAAGAATGCTGTCAGTTTTC
Organism: Apamea sordens; assembly: GCA_945859715.1. Taxonomy (NCBI): domain Eukaryota; kingdom Metazoa; phylum Arthropoda; class Insecta; order Lepidoptera; family Noctuidae; genus Apamea; species Apamea sordens. The sequence continues at coordinate 12,892,759 of OX244002.1, forward strand.
AAAAGAAGCTGTCTGCTGTTTTTGTCTTTTCTGACAAGGAGAGGAGCTAAAGGGCATAACCATTTGTTTGTACAAATGAACACAATGATGATACAGATTGTGCCTTAGTAACACTTCTTGTTGACTCTCTCGTCATACAATTTTGCACCAACCCTATATCGTCATATCAGATAAGATAAAGTAGGTACATAGTCGATTTTGAAATTAGTTAGGTTTATAACTTGGGAAGGCCATGCAGAATGTGAGTATTGTGCGAATAGTGCGCTGCACAGGTCGTAACTGATTGTGTCGCAAACACCACGCTGCGCTCCATAATTCAAGCAGCAGATGTTGGAGAGAAGACAGACAGGCGGAAGAGGGAGTGGGCCACGAGGCTCACGTCTAGGAGTGCATACACGGAGAGATGGGCAAAGATAGTCACTAACTGGACGACTAAGAGGAGGACATCGCATAAGATCTGGATAAGTTTGCAGAGCAGGTGTGGAAGAAACGCAAAATATAGAAAGTTTAGAAGGAGAAAGGGGAGGCCTTTGACCAGCCGAGTGGGACACTCACAACGTAGACTACGAAAAAATAGCTTTGAATACGAAATGCTTTGTTTCTAAGATATAGTTTTCATTACGTTTCCATTAATTTTCATATTGTTCCAGTCTACCCTTCTAGTTCAGTATACTCAGCCAGGCTGGTGGCTATTCGCCTAAGGAACGAAGTATTTTATAAAATGCTAACATTGCTATTCAACTGCTGTAGATGTTACACGGTTCACGGCTATGCTGCCTATTGAATGGATGCAAAGATCCATTTTCTTTACCAGCTGAGGCGACTTGCACAAAGTTAGGAGTTGTGCCAAACCGCTTGGAAGGGCTAACGTTAATCTATTAGGTACGTGATTGTCTGCAAGTTCAAGTTCATATCTCTGCAATACTAGACATGATCACATTTAAAAAAAAAAAAGTTGCCCCACACTAGGAATCTCTCCTGTATCGTGAGTGCGTTTGCAAACATTTAAACTCACATACACAAACAGCCAGACCCGGAACAACTACTTATAGGTCATACAAATATTTGTTCCGTACGGGAATTGAACCCGCGACACGCAGCGCAGTAGTCAATCGTGCCAACCGTGCCGTCAGTATTATGGAGTTTTCAATGTTTCCTGAATAACTAATAACTTTCCAAATATTTCAGCTGACTATTCCAATAAATTCTCTTACATTCTAATAACTAATAATAACGTAAATAAAGTGTTATACTTACTTCATTTGTTTGACTATAGTACTTTTGCCGGATTCACCAGCACCTGTAACCAAAAACACAAATTAAATACTATTCGTGCACCACTACATAACACGTGTTGTAATTGTTTTAACATTATTTAATCATTATACATTACAATTAATTGGACAAGTGGAGTTAGGCGACTGACATTGCATAAAAGCTGCGTTTCTTCAAAGCAGACATTTCGCCAAACCACGTAATAAAACACGCGATGATATAAAAACATTTAATTACCGCCTAAATGTAAACTGTTTCAGTCCACATTATGCACGTCTAGCTGAGTGAAAATAGCATGGAAAAATAAATTAACAACGTTTACAGTGAACTGTACGCGGACGTACGAAGGGTCTACCACGCTGATCGATAGACTTCAGTGTTTGCAGCTCTGCGCATACTGAGCATGCTTCGGGTTTTCCACGTAATTCCTAGAACACAATCGATAACCTACGTGTCTACGCTACGCAGAAAACCTGCGCTTTGAACCATGTTTAATGAATTGTAATTACTAATTACATAATTTTCTGTTAACGCTGAACAATGGTGATGACTTGATGCCAAAAATGTAATCAACCGTAGATTGTTGAAGAATAGCAATAATTATCTCTCAAATATTGTCTATTGTCATGTACTCTAATCAAACGAGACCTACACAATAGTTATGTAAGCGTAATTACTACAGACAATATTTATTTACCGTTATATCCTTCGTACCTAGATATTAATTGGCTAATAAAGTGACGAAATTACGTGGGTGCAGTAAAACGAACCCTGTCAAATACAGGTTCTTAGTATCATGACCCCTGTTGGCTCTAATTGGCTCGCCAGCGCGAATGGCCGATCTCTGACCCCCGATATACACATTATCACTACACAAGTGCACTCCTGATTTCTACATTGCAACTTGCACAACCATTCATACCTTCGGTGTGATGTCTAGGCTTAAATATAATACTTATGTAACATTAGAGGATGTGACGCCTCGTATCATACAAGACAATGGTTTCATACGTCAAAATAAAAGGTATATCATCATCGCATATTTTATATTCACAGTGGAAGAACTTTCACAATCAAGTGGATGGTAATCGCGTGCCAAGAAAGTATTCCCACGAACACCCAATATAATAACTTTTAAAACAGTGAATGTCATGTTGGATTGTTTAGTTATTAGTGAATGCTTAAGAATTTGAACAGTTTAGAAGTTATCTCACGCTGATCAAGCGATCGGAGTGGGGAATAAACGGCACATTATGTCGCTATCGTGGTTTTAGATCCTAATAGTGTTCCGTACCAGCAAGGAACAATAACATAAGGCATGATTTTATTGTCTTTAGTTACATCTCTATCAGATCATAGAGCACTTTTTCGCATGAACCTGGCAGAACGTTTTATCGCGGCGTAAACCTCGATAAAAACATAATGTATCGAATCGAACTTCTGTATCGCTGGGGTGACAGGATGAGTAGACGTCGCCTCTGTGCCTTTTTGCGCTATCATCACGATAACATCGTCGCGTGCTCGAATGCCGCTTGGCTGATAAAATACCTGTCTGTAATGTCCGTTCGATCGCCTCTTCAATGTTAACCTGACAACATTTGCCTATTCTCGAATAACTTACGATTCAAGAAGTTCTGTAGTACGAAGTTTAAGGAACTTCATATTTCAAGTCTTAGCGCCTATAATCTAATCCCAATGACATAATATTTAACGGATTAAAGCACCATTATCTTTTTAATAACATCGATTTGACCGATTAGTTCAATAGATTAGAATTAATTGCCTTACGAGTTCACATAACGATCGTATTAGAATTATTGTGGGTACATCGCACAAAATCTATTCGTTACGTTTGGAATTATTTCGGTAAAAAGGTAGGTGGATAGCCTGGACAGGGCATTAAGTAACGTTAAACGACGCTACGCACGTAACAAATGGTATTTGGTGTATGCGTAATGGACGTAATGGTGTCGTTTTAAAGATTTTTTTGGCAAAATAACTTCGACAAAAACCCAAGCCTGAACGATGCTTCAAATACCTACCTACCTACTAATTCTAGATTTTTGACTTCGATTCAATTGGTCACAGCATTTATTTAGAAAAAAGTAATAACGGTATGTACTAATGTTAGTAGTATTTTATAAGTCACCAAAATATTTGTGCCTATGAGAGCAGACCAAACTGGATAAAATGGTGTAATGACCCACATAAATTGTGACAAATGAGACCAATAAATAACTTTACCTATGCAAGTGGATTTCAATTATCATTAAAATATGACCCAAAGAATCTCTTTTACCTTCTCGCTCAACTTTTTATTACTCAAGTTTGAGCTAAGACTAATTAAATTACCATGGATTTTTTCGAAGTAAGACATGTGAGGAGTGGCTCATTAAAGCAAAACGCCATTCATGGTCAGATATGCACGCACAGGCAGCCACGGCGGCGTGCCGTGATACCTCAATTAATTTCTAGCACAAGATACCTAGTTGACACAATTGTCACATATGATTGGTCACCACCTCACACTCATTGTGTGATTGCGAAACCTTTTTTTTTGTTTTGGTTTCATTTTCCTTGAAATATCTATACCAGAAAAGTTAAAAGGAAAAATCTTATTTTATCCTGGTTTAGCATCGGACATTGAACGTCAATGGACGCTGAAAACATGACAGAGAATGTAAATTGGTTATACCTAGTTCGTTCTCAAAAAGGACTTTGTATGGTTGGTAAATTCACAAGTCAAATGCAAATAAAATACAACACTTGGTACTGTGTTGTATTTTATTTGTATTTGACTTGTGAATTTTGCCGTTAGGATTTTGTTATGTCTTGTAAAGATGAACATGGACCAATTGAAATAGATAGGTTTTGTGGTTTTGCATGGCATTTTAACAATACAAATAGAATGTAACAATGGCATGAATAGTTGAATATGCCATGGAATGAGTAAATGAGTTGTCATACAACATTATAATAACAAAATGGAAGAAAATTAAACTTAACAAAACCAACCAAGAATGTTCACACTGCCGGGACTGAAGTCTCATTGAGAGGGAGCGGTATAATATACAAACTTATCAAATAAAGATGATAATTGTATCAGAATTTTGTAAACCAATAGTGATGTCACATGTTGAGATAGTGCAAATCTGGATCAAATGTCAAGTGTAAAAAATTACAATTGTATCATATCACCCAGATATGTACCTGTAGTAGTTAGTGTATAAGATGTTCATCTAATAAGTAATGAATATAACACTTATATATAAGAAACATAGAAATTGTGGATCATACAAACTGCCTACTTCATTGTAGACATTAGAAAAACACAATGGTGACTCATTCTGGGTGTAAAATGACTAAGTAATTGACTTTGAATAGTTTGCATTATCCTATAGTGTAGGTAAATGCTGGATAGTGCTAATGCCAATTGAAATGGTCCCACAAGTTGATTAAACAGAAGTATGTCAAGTCACATGTTTCTGACAAAACAGAGGAATGTATGACCCATATTTAAGAAGGTATTTACAGACAAGGGTCAAGGAAGGGTCTTAAAGAAATTGATGACAAACATTTTAATAATTCACTATGGCCGTTGAGAGAAGACAGGTGCTCACCATCCGTGACACTTCACAAATAGCACTGCTTGTGTCAATGCACTCACATAATTATCAGTGTCAAGATCAAGGCAACTTGCTTTTGTAAAGCATTAAATTACATAATTAATTTTAATTTCACTTCAAATTTAACCTCCATTTTAAATTACGGATGGTCCCGCATAAGTTATGTGTAAGTGTAGATTGAAACGCTGTAAATATTATGTTATGACTCAATTGGCACTAAATGGTGAAATACAGTTTAATGACTGCAAATGTCAATAGGTATTTAACATTTCCTGAAATAGGTTGTAACTGAGATCATCCTAAAGCATTTCTTGTACTCTTGTGTTACATTGAATTGAATAGGTACAAAGGAAAAATTCTTTAATATAAATTATTACCCACTTTACTATAAAATTGTATTGATTGAGTTTTTTGTTCAGTTTCCTCTAGCGATTGTATTTAAATGTAAATAAGTATTGTGCCATTTAGAGTTGGACATGAATGACATTGTTCTGCTGAAATATTGGCAACCGTTCAACACACTGCCAACAGGTACTGTTTACAGTGATTAAAATTCTTTAAATACTAGTTGATTGTTTACTGACAACATTACATGTGGTTTTGTAATAACTAAAACAACTTGTATACAATTTATGGTTTTTAAGGGAATCACCTCTTGGTTAGTATTGTAAAGCAATAAATATGTTTTATTTTGGCTTGTGTGTGTAAGTATAGACTGCATGTTTAGTTTCCATTGTCAAGCTGATTTTCTTTTGTGTTTTATCAGCCTGAAAATGTTATCTCATCAGGGTCATCTATGTAAATAGCAGGAAAACTACCAGCTAGTACAATGATGCAGTCTCCGTTCCTACTAAGTCACAGTCGATAAGAATCTTTAGTTATTGTGCTGGATGACTGTTACATATTTCTCATGAAATATTGACATCATTAATGGGTGAGTGTGTTATTAATTTAGAGAAGTGTTATTATTAGAAAAGTGAAGCGGAGATAGTCATTGCTTCGACCTTTACTGATACCTCCATCTGCATTTGAGGTCCTGCTGTCAATAATTTATTATTTTGCCAGGAATATTTAATTTTAGCTAATGATGATAATGTGCTGATATGATGTACTCTAGAAATGTATTTTTAGCAGATTTTTTTTGATAAGATAAATACTACTTTTTGCATAGCGAGATTTGACATGGTGGGTCTAAATAAATTAATCAATCTTATTTTATGTAAAACAAATACCTAGTGGTAATGTTACGTCGCGTCGTACATAAGTTCCGAAATACGATAAGGAAAACCCCTCCTGAATTGAGGTTCGTGACATTGGAACAAAAATCAACCATGATTAGCATAGAAATGACTACACAATGAGTATTTACACATGTTTCCTAAATGTGAAACAAATAGGAACTTTCATTTGCGCACGGAACTACCGTACATACCGGCATAGTGATTAGTTCCAAGTGAAAGCAACTAACCATTTCTACTCCTCGTTCAAAATCTGCAACAAGCTAATAGGATGCATGAAGAGCGTTAGTACGCTATTCACAGGGGCATCATGAAAGTCGGGATCGTACAAGGGGACGCCCAAATTTCTGCAACAACCCCGAAACATGGGTGCGGCCACGGATCGCGACCAAATATTATAGCTACACTGTACCTAATAAAAGCAACTTGATATCTTTGGAAGCCTGGATTCCGTCCTCTTTCAGGTTCCTCTCAATCTGTCGGCTGCGAGCTGCAGCCGCACGCTCCTCGGCCGACTGGGCGCACCCCATGTCGGCAGCTGTCCCTGTTCCTTGGCCGGCGGCCGCCCCGACCCCTGAGCCGGGCGCGCTCTCACCGCTCCCTCTGCATGCGATCCACACGCGTCCTGCCGCTCCGGCGAGACCGGAGCCACCCTACACAACGTTAGCACCCAACACACAGTAACCTAACAGTACCACTTAACACTGTTCATACGACTCCGAAACACACAATCTTTAGATAAACGACCGCGGCTCGATATTTTCCAGAGTTTTTTACTGCACCGAACACTAAAAACACGCAACGACAATGCAAACTTTAATTGATTTTACAAATACGTTTAAATACGAGATAATGGCGGCCGGATGACAAGCACCAACTCCGCTCCGTGACAGCGACCGCGCCCCGCTCGACTGACGTTCGGGTGCGTTCGGAAATCTTCGTTCGGACTCGCTCACACATGCGTGAAGGCACATTCACACGCGAAAGAGAACACGAGCAATGCGCTAAAATCAAAGATTTGTCAAAGACAATTTCTACTTTTTTTTTAGCAAAAAAATGTGATGGCGCGCTTTTTAAATAAAGGTCGTTATAGCTTTTATAATTATCTATTAGTCTATTTGTTCGACTACATTTCATAAAAAAATGTTTTGATCAATAATGGTAACTTTCAAGCTAATCTAACCGAGTAGGTATATTAAATATTTAAAAATATCACATGTTTGTTTGTTTATCACTAATTTGTCGTAATATTTAAGTACGTACATAATATTTAAATATTGCAACTGTAATATCGAAGTTGTAATCGACATTATAATCAATAAAAAAGCGTATTTTGTACATTTGATTGACTGCATTTTCTTTTTTACAAAGAAAAATATTTATAGTGGTTGTTAAAATTAAAAATATTCTTTCTACATGTTTCAGATGGCGAGAGGGGCTCGCGGCTAAATAATAACAGTTGCACGGGTTAATCGAAGGTACGGACGCTTACCGAGGCCGGTCCGTGGATGGGTAACCATGCATTACATATCGAGACCCAACTGTACCTCAGAAAGCACGTTATTTGTAGATCTTTGACAATCCTTACGGATAGTCAGAAGGTAGGCTAGAGGGTAGTCAGAAGCCGGAAAGTCTGCCAAGCAGTCTTCTGTCTAAGGGGTATCGTATTACCCAGTAACTGGGTTGCAGAGGTTAGATAGGCAGTCGCTACATGTAAAATACTGGTACCTGTTCAACTACATTCGGTTAGACTGGACGCCGACCCCAACATAGTCGGGAAAAGGCTAGGCAGAAGAAGATCTTTCAGATGGCGATAGTCCGCTACGGAATTCTGCTTATTTTATTTTAGCTGTCGATATTTAGGTAAGTATAGTCAAAAGAGACTTTTTCTAAACTCGCTTGTCCAGCCGGGAATCAAACCGACAACATCTCCAAAAACTTCACCATGTAATTGGGTGAATATTTCATTTCGTGCATATTATGATCTTTTGTAGAATAGTCAAATAAATGTGCCTAATCATTTTCATTATATGTTTTTATTAAAGTGTTTAATGATGATAAGTGAAATATAACAAAGGGACAGTAATCAGACCTTTAATTTTTAAGATATTGACGTTTGTTTTTTTTGAAGGAACAGTAATGAGATTAAAGGCAAACGGAAATTAGATATATATTTATGGTAATGAGGTAGAAAAAATGGTAATTAACAATACAACAACAGTTTGATAAATCAGCCTTTAATTTCAATAAAACAAACCTATAAATTAACTTCAAAATAGGTACGATCGCCAAAGGAGATAAGTAAACAGGGTCGTCGGATATAGTTGAAGTTTAGTAAGAAACCGATGGTTCTATGTTTTATGTTATGGGTTTGGTTTCCGCACTTAGTCCTTCAGGTGGACCATTGTGCGTGGGCCATGGCGGCCGTCGGTGGTTATTCCAACCAGCCCGCCTCCCTCTAGAAGCTTATTAGGTCTCCTGGTCTGTCGAGAACATCTGTGTAGGATCTGGGTATCCCGAGGGTTTCTGATCTAATCTGGGTGACGCCTGTGCACTCAAAGAGCACATGCGCAACGGTTTCATCAACCTCCATGCAAGCTCTGCACAGGGGGCTGTCCGTTATGCCTATCGTATGGAAGTGTTTGTTCAGTGAGCAGTGTCCCGTGATGGTCCCCGTCACCAGGCGCAGGCCTTTCCTGTCCAGCTGTAGCAATCTTTTGGTTAGCTTGCCATCTAAAGATGGCATGGCTGCCTTGGACTGCCTGCAGCCCGGTGACGAGGACCACCAGTTCTCTGCCTGTGTGTGGGTGTGCTTCTGTAGCCACCTCCGTAGTTGATTGAAGGGGATGGGCACGACTGGTTCCGGTCCATAGACTGACGTGCTGGATGCCCTTCTGGCCAGCTCGTCAGCCGCGTCGTTACCTAGTGATCCACTGTGTCCTTTTATCCATTGTAGTGTCACTGTGTTGCGTTTCGATACAGTTACCTGTTCAAGGGCCAAGTGACATTCTGGTATAAGATTTGATGTGATGCATCCCTTCTTTAGGGATTGGAGGACTGAGGCGCTGTCAGAGAGTATACGAATATGGGTGTCCGTAACTCTCCTGGCTGTTATGGCATGGGCCGCTTGTATTATACCCACACACTCGGCTTGGTAAACCGTGTTGAGCATTCCTAGCGGGCTGGATATGTTTATGTTGAGGTCGTGTGAGAAGACTCCGATTCCAGTTCCGCAGTCGGTCTTTGATCCATCAGTGTAAACTCTCAGCTCTCCTGGGCCTGAGTAGTAGCACTGCTCCTCTTTAAGCACTACGTTGTAATGCTTTTGGAAGCAGTATTGCTTAGGGGCTTTGTCGCAGGGTAATGCCATCATTGGCTGCCGTTTGATCGCCTCGTCCTTTAGGCGTATGTGCTTGATCCTTGAGTCTTTGCTTAGGGTTCCTGATAGATGGAGCCTGAAGGCAGACAGGGCCGCCTCCTCTCTCACGATGAGGTGTAGGGGAGGCAGTCCAAGTATGGCCTGTAGGACAGCGGTGGGTGCAGTTCTCATGCAGCTTGTGATTGCCACACAAGCAAATCGCTGCAGCGTTTAGAGATCTCTTTGGACTGTGCTCAGGTCTGTTCTGGGCCACCAGACTGTCTCCTGGCTCTTGGGGTCATATCGCCTATTGACAGAATTTTTTTTTCTTCTTTTCTTTTTAGGTATCTTTGGTGTTCTTTTTCTTTTTGTAAAGCATAAAGGACAGGGTCTGATTTAATATTTTCATATCTTTTTCTGCGTGCTATTTTTGCCCTTTCTAGTATTTCTTCTGCTGTCTTTCTTCGTCGAGGTATTATGGTCTAAAAAATATATATTAGTTTATATGGAGATATATATGACGAAGGACAAACAAACGTAAGTAAAAACGTAAACGTAAAAAAGGTTAGTGCCTTTTAGTCCGTTATTAATCTATACTTATAATAAATCTGTAGAAGTGAAAATTCTGTACATTGAAGATATCAAAAAAATAAATGGCGGGGGGTGTTACTAGACCGACACCGAACCCAAAAATGTGATTAAAAAAATTTTTGTCTGTCTGTCTGTCTGTCTGTCTGTCTGTTTGTTCAGGCATCACGCAAAAACTACCGGTTCGATTACGATGAAACTTGGTATAATTATTCATTATTATCCTGGGCACCACACTGGGTACTTTTTATCCCGGAAAAGTATATACAATAAAAAACAAACTTAATTTTGCGGTTCGATCCCTAGGACCGATTACTGCGCCAACCGCAAATAATAAGTTTGTCGTAGGTTACGTCACCCGCAGTGGAGTTCACTAAGGTTATGCTCTAAATGTAGTGCTGAAGGTTGAATTTGGCTTGCACCCACGGATCGCTACCGTATATAAGGACATTTTTTGAACTTTGATTTGAACGGACGTGTCGAGTGGCGAGCGTTCGTTCTTATTTTAACTGCTACTTGCAATTCTAAACCGTGCTTTTCAGTGCGACCTTTTTATTCCTTTTAGTTTTTAGAGTTATTTAGGTTTATTTTTATAAGTCGTAGGTACTTATAGATTTTAATTTTAAAGTATAGGTAGTATATTTGATAGTGTACGTAGTGACCGTAGGTTATTTTATAATACTGTTAGGTAGGATTAGTCATTCGTATAGATATTAGTTATTATGGATTTTGCTTATTTATTGAGTTTAGAAAAAAAATCAGAAATCAAAAATCAGAAATAGGTTTATTTAGGTAGGTAGGTATTTTATTTTCTGTTATTGAGTTTTTTTTTTATTAGGTAGGTACTTAGGTAAGGATATCATATAGGTACCCTCTTAATCACCACTAATGAGACACAATTGGTTTTCTATTGTAATTAGCCACAAAGGGCCCGCGAGATAGATGGCATCCTGGGGAAGCACTGCATACATTTTATCCTGTTGGCACGTTCCCGTGGAATAATTTCCGACATCCACGCGGGCGAAGCCGCGGGCAGAAGCTAGTTAAATTAATAAAGCTTGTGCATTTTATCGTACTTGTTTTACTTTGAAAAATATAAATAAATAAATATCGTGTGCTGGTAACCAAAGACAACTAATAAGATTGCGAAATATATTGTAAGTATTCGTTATATCCCATATAAGACAAGTAAGGAAAAATGCAGTGTTTACAGAATTAAATCACAGAATATAATCATTACCGTTCGTTATTTCTCATTACCATTCGAATCCAGAAGAACGGTAATCGATGGTAATTAGCAGAATGGTAATTAGATTCATAAATATTTTCAATAAATTACCGTTATTTGGAACAGGTACAGCATTGTTAAGTTTATCATTGGAAAAAGAAACTTATGCCGAATACATCTGGAAAATAATCATTTGATAAAAATAAATACAACTACCTTTCATAACACGAACGGTATGCAGAAATATTCCGAACCACGTTACTTTTCGGACAGGAGAACTTTAATTTACGTAGCTAAAATCACTCTTTCACGCATGTGTTGGGGTCGGTGGGTGAGCGTTGTCTGCCGTCGAATATATTGTGCGAAGCGCGGTGCACAGAGACGCGTAAATATTAAAATATCGGATTGAGTATACCGTCGAATGGTAATTATGGGAAAGTGTAGGGACATTTTTCAAAGTGGTATGAAACCGCTCAAATATGTTCTTCGTATACAATAAATCGTCTCTAAATAGATTAACTATCCTGCTATCCTTATAAGTAATAAAAATGTCGTTCTTCAAACACAGTTTTTAACAGGATGTGACAATTAACTAAAATCTGGTAAAAGGGACACAGATGGTAATTAGATTTTAGATACTTTGTTATAAATTTAGTGCATTTCTAATAAAAAAAAGATGTTCTAAGGAGTGTGCCTAATAGAACACAAAGTTAACTATACAAAAACAACGTTAGGTTCAAATTCTTTCAGCGTTTCATTTATTCTTTATCATCTGCCGTGTAATATGCACGAAATGAAATATTCACCCAATTTTATGCATATCGACAGGGTCATGTGAAGAAACACTGTGTTTTACACACAGTGTTTATTGATTTTATTTATTTGTATATTAACATGCACAGCAGTATGAACCATTTTATTTTTTATTTTATTTTATTTTAATAAGTACAGTGACAGACTACAGACTAAGACAATTCAACACAGTTATACACGATACAGTACATAAATCTGAAATCCAATTATTACTGTACACAGCGTTCAATGTTTAAACATGTTTCATTAGTGACAGTAAAGGTTAAATAATATGGAGAAGTTAATAAATGACGCTGTTGTAATTACGATTTATATAAATAATTTCTAAATTCATTAAAACTGATTAAAAACAAGTCTACCTTAGGGCATATTGCATTATATTGACTGCACATTCTAGTTAACGGATTGTTTTCAGAAACATTATTGTTACTAGCGGGAATACTGAATAATTGTGGGGTGCGCACAGATCGATTTGGTATTTTAAAGTTTATCCGGTCAAGTAATTGAATGTCAAAGGAGCCATTAGCAATTTTATGCAATGTACTTAAGTCACTAACCCATCTTCTTCTCTCAAGACTCTTCATGTGAAAGTGCGTGAGCCGCTGATTGTAATTGGGTAGTTTACGTCTGAGGCCATATTTCGCGCTTAAAACTCTGACAAACCTTCTCTGCACAGATTCTATGCGATCTAAGTGTTATATATTGGAGACCACACAGAGGAGCAGTGAATAGTACAGTATTAACAGAGTTTGCGGATGTTTAAATGGTTTGGCATTTCGTAATATAAAAGACAGTAAGCGGTTAGCCTTATTGCAAATGTGATCATAGTGGGGCCTAAATGACAAAACCGAATCAAACATAACACCCAGGTCACGCACCACTTTAACCCTATCTACTACTACTCCCCTGATATTCTACTCATAATTAATTATGTTTTTATTATTTTTCGAAAATGTTAGGTATAGCATGACATTTTTTGGTGTTTAGTGACATCAAGTTCTCATCACACCATTCTACAATTGTTTTAATACTACATTGTCCAAGGACAGTAGCGGCTATCATGTTCATCTGCGGCCTGTGGCTAGACTGTTTACACTTTGGTATCATGTTGATGACTAGAAGGAATAATTCATAAGGTCATACGTTCTGAAAACCAGAATCTTACCAGGCCCTGCTGAGTAGTTATACGTATTTATGTAAATGCAATAATTAATTAACAGGCTTATTACGAAACTCAAAATATTTTAATACCAAATTACCTATTTTCTAGCAAAATTTTGTTTAGATTTAAGCTGAGCTCCTTATTTACGATGTTACTTAATTGTCAAATTTCGTCAAGTGCAACTACGAACTGAAATAGAATAGCTTCGCAAAAACTTAAAAAAAAAAAGCTCAATAATCAGAAACAGAAGTAGCAATATCATTTACTAAGGTAACAATCACGAGAATATATTCAGTAACTAGGTTGTGGAGGTCAGATAGGCAGTCGCTCCTTGTAAAATACTCATACAGTATTCAGCTGCACCCGTTTAAGACTGGAAGCTGACCCCAACATAGTTGGGAAAAGGCTAGGCAGATTGATTGAGGTATACAGTCACTGGATTATATACAAAAGATTTTTTCGTGAAATAAAAATTGCGATTTACAAATGACCTATTTCATAATACGAGTATGGTTTCGATAAATTATGTAATACTATTTTCGTAGCACCATAAAATATCTATCAATACTTTTGAGTAAAATCATCATCTGCAACTACATATAATGTTGGGGTCGGCTTCCAGTCTAACCGGATGCAGCTGAATACCAGTATTTTACATGAAGCGACTACCTATCTGACCTCCACAACCCAGTTACTGGGTAATACGATACCCCTTGGTAAGACTGGTTGTCAGACTTTCGGGCTTCTGACTACCCGTAACGACTGTCAAAGATCCACGAATGACAGCCGGGACCAACGGCTTAACGTGCTTTCCGAGGAACGGAGGGGTCTCGGTATATAAAGATGGTCACCCATCCACAGACCAACCGCGGCAAGCGTAGCTTAACCTGACCGATCGACCTGCGGCTGTTATTATATTATTTAGCCACGGGCCCCTCTTATACTTTTGAGTAAAATAGCTGTTGAATTTTGCATTTGGTTTGGCGAATAGACGTAGGTTATCGAAACTCGGTGCATATGAGTAAAGAACCCTGACCCTGACCAACTCTGGGGCCTGGGATATACGTTGCGCTAGATTAAAGAAGAACCCCTAAAGCTTAGGGACCTCAGCAGGCCTTGGGGGCTTAGGGCATCTGTTGCTATCGCATGTGTCGTAAGCTTGCTACGTGGTTTATGTTTTGGAAAGCATCATGTGTGTTCTTGCGAAAATTATTTACTTCAAGCTTAACTGGCCAAGTTTAGCTATGGTTTTAAACAGTTTGATGTGTTTACGCAATCAACTAGTAGCAGCATCATAGAAGTGGTGTCTCAGTCCCGAAACATGGGCGATCCGCTTTAGAAGATCCGGGAGTCACTGATCTTTCTGCCAGAGTTACCAACCACGAATCACCATACCCTCACTATCATTTCTCCCGATTCGCCTTTTAGGACACCCACGAGTTCCTCGGCTCCGCTATACGAAAGGCTACTTGCCAAGCAACAGGGTCTACGGGCGAGCCTGACGTCTACAATTATATCTAAGACAATTCCTATCTGACATGTATTCCAGACTTTCAGGTAACATGCATAATAGGTAAGATATAGCCCGAAGGTATTAATAAAAGAAAGAAGCAATATTTGTGTGTTGTTTGTAACGCAAAGCGGCTGAATACGGAGGCAAGTATGTGTGGCCCTAGCTCTTCATATGCTAGTTCTAGTTAGATACAAATTGCGTAGGATATTCCGACTAGTGTTTAATATCTAGATCGCCAGGTCAGTTTTACTTAGGTGGAATGTTGTGTTGAAGTTCAAAGATCAGGGATTTCAATACTATAATTGAAAGTTATTGATGTTTTCTTATCTTGCTGCTAGTGTAATAACCGGAAGAGCGCTGATTTCCTATTATCATTATCCCTACCTACATAACATTAAACAAAACGTTGATTTGGATAGGTACCCAAAAGGAGACCTCGTAGTGTATTAATTAGGTAGTCATATCAGCGAGTCGATAGATTCTCCTCAAAATATGCTATACAAAAAGCATACCTAATAAAGTCAATGCATTTATCTACATTCCAAAAACGTAGAGTGCCGGTTCAGAAGTCTGAGTCAATAGTGCTCGAGCCGGCGTGCGCGCGCACCTGCTACCTAGACAGAGATAGAGGAAAGCTCCATTACCAAGGAGCAGCAGCTTGATATCCTTGGCAGCCTGGATGCCATCCTCCTTAAGATTCTTCTCGATCAGCTTGCTGCGCGCAATGGCAGCGCGCTCCTCGGCGGACGAGGCGCATCCCATGGCGATGGCGCGCACGGCCTGGCTCGCTACGCGCGGCAGCGCCGTGCCCCTCGCATGCTCGCGGCCCGTCGTCGCGCGCACGTGGCGCCGCGCACGCGCGAGCGAGCGCACGCGTGCTCCGGGACAGGGGGACACGCACCACCACGAGACCGGGTCGGTCCGGCCTGACGCGCGAGCTGACGCGACGGAGCTCGGGGGGCGAGCGGAGCGCTAGTGACGGGGCAAGGTGGCGTCGCGGCGTGAACCCGCGAACGAATGACGGATCGCGCAGGCCTGGAGCGGCGCGCGCACTGCGCAGGCTCCGTCCTTCCGCCGGCCGCTGCCCGCCCGGCACCTCCTCCCTCACATACCTACTAACACCCTACGTCAAACCTACGCGGCGCCTACACAATGACACAAAATGTATGGACACCTAATCATTTTAGGCCAAAACATTATTTAATACATCTTCCCGGGGGTTTTTCGCTTTAGGAGTCCTAAATACCGATACCTAGTGTTAAACACTAGGCACTCACTAGTACCTTGGTGGGGTAGGGTAGGTCTAGGTAGGTAAGACCTATGTCCGGCCTTCTCAACAAAATAAAAGCATGTAAAAAAATATACTACAAAGGGACGAATCTTGAATAATTCCTATAAAGGCACCTACTATTGGAAATGCATGCATTACGGGACATGACAATGCGATATCACATAGGAATCTCATACAATATAGGAGTCGATTGGTAAGACTTCTCCTTGTTTAGTTTGTACTTCGTTTATGTTATTTTCCACAAACGTTAGTCAAGCCATTGTTGGCTGTTAATACTATAGCCACAGCATCCCTGGCAGTGTTTATAATTCGTCTCATTAGTCCGACATATCGGCGCGGCGGTCTGCGCGTGATTGCTTTTTCTCGTTCTAAACAAAGGATGTGAAATTAATAGATACAATCGCGTGTAGAAAATCGCAGTCATAAAATTATATATCTCGATAATTGCCTGTGCTGAACGAGAACTTAGTGATTTCTGGAAAATACTGCAGCAAACTTAATTAATACAACTTATAATACTAAAAACTCACGAATGAACTACATTAGTTAGACAACTTGTGAGCTAGACAGTCGCATAATCTATCTTCATGTCTATTAATATGCCCAATACATAGGGGCTTCTAAAAGTACCTTTATAGGTCATCAATGAGCTATTAAACTGCCTAGTAGGTGCTTATTTAGAATTAATTGTCGACGCATGTGTTTTGTGAAAGTAAAATAATTGTTAACTTTATTTGCGCGTCGTTAGGGAGTGCATACTTTCTTTCTAGAACTAAAAGAATGTTTGATCAACATTCAGGATCTTGTATACATTTCAAAGAATAGATACAGACTAACTACCCTCATATAGCACAAATAAAACATCGTCGTTACAGCTTCTGATCGGTTGTTGTACGTCGTTAAGTGTCTGGTTCGATTCCCAGTTAAGCACAAAAAAAAATCGTCCTATTGACAGTTGTTCCAGATCTAGAGTGGCTGGTCGAGTACATGAGAGATTTGTGTTTGTAAACACACCTAAGTTAGTTTCAAGAGAAATTCCTAATATGGGGCAAAGTTATGAAAAATTAGATTCAAAGCGGTGACGACCTTATTGACGTATGTAACGACCTTAATACGCGGTTAAGGTGGATTGTGAACATAGGACATACCATCACGCCTGTGTTCCCCAAAGGTTTCGGCAGAGGTGTACCTACCTATAAACAATATTTATTAGTTCAAGGCTCAAACCTATTTAGGTACGGACGCCAGCAGGTCAACCTACCCGAAACTGTCAGATTTTCCCAATCAACATTGAACCTAATGCTTTAGCAATAAAGTCGAAAATCTATTAAAGAAATCTGACAGATTGTAGTAGCTTGATGTGCTGGCGACTGTACATACAATTATTATACCTTAAATTAGAATGCAACTTAGTGGTAAGATACTAGACATGTGCAACTGGGTTTAACCTTTTGAGCGCCAGGGTCACAAATACGTGACAAGCGAAAACTGTCCCTGAGCGCCAACGACACAAATATGTGACAAAAACAGCGGTACATTAAAACACGAAATAAACTATTTAAACATTACTTTAATGCCTATTTATTTATATACCTGTAAAATAGAAGGTCCAAAATTTATTTATTTCCATAAAACTAATTAAATTTCATTATAAATATTGAGAAATTTTACGTTAAAAAGAAAGAAATAAACTCTGAAAAAAGAATGTCCTCACACGCCAGAGTCATAACTGCGTGACCGCTAGTGATGTAGCGCATGTTGGATAATATCATTATTTCAAATCAAAGATCGATTCGAAACTTTCCTCTGGAATATATTATTTTAGGTATAATTTGGTACTAGGATAAAGCAGCATTAATTTTATAAAACCAGTCTTAAAAATCATTCAATAAGCTACATAGTCAAAAATAAAATTTGGTTGGGTCGAATTTCGATATTCACTAATCCCAACTCAAGCGCATCCCTAACGCAACCCGAATTATCAGTACCCTGTACGCCATGGTCACGACTAGACGACAATATCGTGACGTCACAAGCGCGGCGACCAGAAATTAGTGGAGTGAATGAATAATATTTATGATTAATTTACTTGTGATATCGAGTTCAAGATTTATATTAAGTGACTATTATAATGAGTGGGAATTTAATGACTACGGAAGAACTTCTTCGCATATTAGAAGGAGTCTCAGATGACGAAGAATTTTCGGAAACAGAATCTTTGGACGAATTTGATTTAGAGGTAAGTTATTTTTATCTGCTTTTATTTTAAAAAATTTGAGCAAATATTAATCTTATTAAAAATCACGATGAAATCTGTAAGTGTGGCCTGGTATTGGTGTTTGTAGACCGAAAGAAACATATTTTTTACAGAAATAAGTTACTTTTGAGAATATTATTGTTGTAAAAAAATAGATACAGCCGATATACAGAGTTTTTAAGTTGATATATCGATCGTTGTTTGTTTACATACGATTTAATTAAGATATGAATCAGCATACAGTTACCTACTAAATGCTTGTTGTATTATTTAACCTATTGATCGCTAACATAAATAAGTAAAAATCAAGAATGATTTTGATATTTTTACTTGTGTATATGTTTAAGCGATATAATATGTTTAAATATTACATAATATATTTATGAAATATTAATTGCGCCTTATACCTAAGCCTGCACTCATAGGTTTCTAATATATGTATACTATTATTTCAATTAATTATTATGTATATATGTGTGCAGAGAACTATCAAAAAGAAAAATATCAAAGATGCAAGCAATGCGCACTTTTAAAACAAAGAAAAAATACACGTTTTAAATGTAACGTTTGTAACGTATATTTATGTGCTGCGCCGTGTTTCCAAAAGTACCACTCTGTGTAATATATTTAGATTTATATTGATTTTAATGTCTCTGTGATACTGATTTTTCTATTGTAACTTGAAGTTTTTTATTAGATTTTATTTACATATGGCTTACTATTAGATGATAAGATAATACAATGCAGATTTTGTATAATGTTGTTCTATTATTCTAAAGATTTATTAGTATAAGACTGATTGGTAATTGTGATAATTATATATAATCGTTAATTGTTTTAATTTGTTACTTTTTATGCCAGGTTTATAGAACTTAATATTTAAAAACATGTATACATAGTACATACTGTATAACATTTTATTAAAATTTTCTATTTTTTCATAGTTTTTATTAACCTTCTTAACCTATTTCAATCATATATTTTTAAGTACCTGTTACATTCGGAATTATAAATCTGATTTAAAAAACGTGTTTCATTTATTATAAAATAATATTGTACTAGAACATCGATAAACGAGATATTACGTTGCCACATCCTTATTTCGGAAGCGAAGTAGTTATTAAAATGGCGGGCCGTCCACGCCATGGCCACAATATGAAGACAGCAGATCAAGAATAGTGTTGTACCTACAGTTATTATATTTAAATATATTGTAGTCTCATATCTGTTATTACGGTATTATACAAGTCTGTAAATAGTGTATAACTATTACTTTAATAGGAAGAAATGTAATGTTGAATTAAATTTCAATGTTATAAGGACATTATATTTCGAAATTAAAGACGAAAATGAAAATAAAATTGATTATCGATGAAGTTTTGGAATCCCTATTTTTTTCGTAGGTATTTGCGGTGAATTTGTGGCCTGTCGTTGAGGGCAAGTTCATGCGTTTGTGCTCTGGCGTTCAAAAGGACTAGGACTCCTGTGCTATAAGCACCAATTACTTCCGCCACCACCGTGATCGACCTATAGTTCAGTGTAAACCCACATTTCGCCAGTTATGCTTAGCAACTGCAACTGGGCACAAATCCAGAATCTCTCTTTATTGATTGATAAATAGGTACCTAAAAAATTATAGAATAAATTAAGTAAGTACCTACATAAGCATCAATAATTATACTAACCGATTTGATTTTGAGGCATGGATTTTATTAGCCAATGTTGCAATAGGTACATTTACGTATTATTATCTAGGTATGTCTATACCTACTTTGAATGCGGGGGAAGCGTGCGGGGCCTCGCATTCCAGAGATGCGTCAGTTTTAATGTGACCGCGTTGTACCTACAATTATGCAAATAATAATTTTCTATGATATTCTAGGTAATAATCCTTCAGTATCGCAGCTCTTTGCATAGAATACAAATGGGATTGGAGTCATAAGGATCGGGATTTGGACCTCTTGGAGCATGGTGCTGACTATGACCTTCACAAAGGTGTTTGGAGAGACGAGACTGGCTCTGTACTAATCGTTAGTCTGTCACAGGACTATGAATAGCAAAAATTTATACGATTTTGTGTGGTTTATTTTGTGTGTGTAAAATTTCTTTTTTTGAAGTGAAAACTTCTTTAGCGGCGTAACGGCGTTGTGCACTTTTTTTGTGTTGGGTAAAAAATGTTAAACTCGCGTCAGGACACGTGACTGATCGCAAATTTGTAAGACGGAGGATTTTTTGTGATGGGTAAAAAATGTTAAACTCGCGTCAGGAGAGGGCAGGACACGTGACCTGATCGAAAATTCGTAAGACGGAGGGAGAGTAGACCGCATTCCAAAATATAAAAAATGCACAACGTTAATATTCAAGTTTTCACTTCTGCCGGCACTCCCGGAGTCCAACCCGTTTTTGCTAGCCTATATTGTGTACCACTGCTGGACAAAGGCCTCTCCCTTTCGGAACAAAGTTCCTTATCGCGCGTTGCGAAAGGGGGCTAGACGGAAAAAATTAAGACCAAAAGTTGGAACGACACTTTTTGCTAGTTGTAAGCCGTGCGGCGTGCGCGTGTTTCTCTGTCTGTCTCTCTCTCTCTCTCTCTCTTATAGAAAGCAAGCCAGTTATACTTCTTTCCATCCGGGTGTCCCTTGACACCTCTCAAGTTTTTTTCTTCCAAACTGTCTCACGATGTCTTGTGCGATCTCTGGCCATGTTGGCCCTGCATATGATATAAGATCGTCACACCACCTTCAACTTGGTCTACCTCGACGGCGAAGTCCTCCCTCAGGCGTACAGTTAGTGACGATATTTGCCCATCTCTCCAGGTGCATTCGTGAGACGTGTCCGTCACAGAGTACATTTATATGTGACCGGCCCATTTCCACTTCAGCCTGGCTGTTTTTTCTACAACATCTGCTAATTTTCATAATAATTGTTAACGAAACATAAATTGTAATAAAATATTTCAATGAATTTAAAGAGAGATTTAATTCTATAATTCAAGTACACATACTACATTAATATTTCACTGAGACAATTTTTATTATATATATATTTTTTTTATTATATATATTTATTTTTAGTTTTATTAAATGTAAAGGGAGCCATCAGCAGGCCCCAAGTGATGGATCCCAATAAGTAAGGCATCCACAAGAGTCCAGACTCCCAGTCCTCCAAAACTAAACAATTTTCCTATCCCTTCTTGCCAGTGGCCGAGGTAGAACCGATCAGCACCAAAGCCTCCAAGTGTTAGGGCGAGGATGACTGCAGTACCCCAGCGCGTGCCTGCAGTCCATGAACATCGGATCTTTTTCAGGAATCTGCGCTTTCCTAGGCACACCACATCATCAGATACCGTGCAGTTTGTCCTGCAAATGTAATGTGATGTTTAGTCACCAAAATACTGTTTTATTTAAAACTATGATTTCAAATGTATTCTATTACAGCAGTATTGCTTACAAGTAATATTTCAGCGGTGAAGCTAGAGAATTGCAGTTTGCTTTCTGGTCGCAGCGATGTTCCCATTTCTCTGTCTGGTAACAAAACCTGCACATTGCTGTTCTGTTGAATGTTTTGGTACCCTGGAATATAATAAAGTATACTTTATTGTTGGAAACTTAAACACTTCAATTATTTTTCTAATGAAGTGGTGTTTACACTAAGTACTACTTACATTGCAAACAATTTTTGGTTTGACCGTACAGGAATAATTATAGAAGCCTCCATATCGACAATCTACGCTTCTATCACAATTTATACAGGGATACTGCAATGAGGAGCACTCAGAAATGTCGTGGTCAACAGAAGGACAGCTCTTCAAGTATTCTTCATTCTCACTGAAATTCACTCCTTTGTCACTCGAATCGTCCTTTATTTTGTTTTCTTTGCTTTGTATATCCATATTGTTGTTAGCTACGACAAAAAATTGTATTGAAACAACAGAATTATTATGTAAATTTAATCATTTACTTCATCATTCTTGCAAATCAACTTACCCATATCAGTAATGTGAATTGTATTAAATATAACTAATAAAACTAAAACTAAACAGTCTCTTATACTTATTCTTAATGGCAAAGTTCTCGGCATCGTGAAATTTATACCATTTTACTAGTATTTCAATAACTAAGAGCAAAATAAGCTCAGGCTCACTGTAAGTAAAAACAACAATAATGTCTACTTGTCAAACTTGACACTAACACTGACAGTGAGTGACAGCAGGATAGCTTGATTGGTTTCCGTGAGTACGACAAAGACGGAACTACGGATTTATGGTAAAGATATTAGAAATCTTTTATCTGAAGTGCAAGACGTCAATACACTTCACGCTTGCTATGGTAAGGACAACAGCAGAATAAATAGCAGTTGCACTGTACGTGATTCTGTATAGTAAAAATTGGCAACAGTATAGCTTAAGCTTAACCGTTCCAAGAGTACGGTCACTATTCTCACCACAGTCACCACTCTGTTGGACCAGCGCACTGCCAAGTCACCTAATGTGTTTTGTAAATTGTACGCCGAGAGGGGCTATAATCTAACACGCGGGCCCAGTGCGGGTTGGTAGATGTCACGTCTTCGAATTTTTGGTTCTAGGGCATGTCGCTTTCCTCACGTTGTTTTCCTTCACCCGATTCCCGTTTTGAGAGCAGTGGTGGTGTAATTATTTAGTCTCCGTCAGGATGAACGGTCACTAGGCTATTTAACGTTGAATTTATGCCTAACATTTGCTTCCCTATTGCTTCTATTTGCTTCCTATTCTCAAACAATTGCTTCCATCGTATTCTAGAAGAAAAAAAACATTTTAAGAGTGACCGTTCATTCTGATGTCAGGACAGCCGGTCACCGAGTCGTAGTGTCCTTGTTAAATAGAATTATTGAAATTCACGGTGGCCATTAATTACTTCCCGTTTGCTTCTCTCAATGTTTTACAACGATAATACTGTAACTATCACGGCAATAAAGATATCGACAAAAGTGTTGTCTATCAATATTTTTATTGCCTGACAAAAAAAAAGGCAAAACTCTTATTTAACATTGCAGTTACGCTTGATTAGGCGATAAATCTATGGTATTGTACCGGTGGCCTACAGCTAAGTATTAGGTTCTTAAAAAGAAGTGCCTATCGTATTTGGTGACAAATTTCATACAAATTTAATAAATACCTATAAAGATAATGTTTCAATTCTTAACTTCCTAGGGAGTGTTCTTATAGGCGCTAGCCACTGTTTGCTAAACTCCCAAGTTTTAAAATGTTACACTGCTTTTTCAATAAAACGTTAATACTTTTACTATCGCGATTATTCGTAACGAATTCAATGTTATAGCAGTGTAACATTTTAAAAACTTGGGGGGTTAGCAAACAGTAGCTAGCGCCTATAAGAACACTCCCTAGGAAGTTAAGAATTGAAATATTATCTTTAAAGGTGTTTATTACATTTGTATGAATTTTTGTCACCAAATACGATAGGCACTTCTTTTTAATAACCTAATACTTAGTTGTAGGCCACCGGTACAATACCAGAGATTTATCGCCTAATCAAGCGTAACTGCAATGTTAAATAAGTGTTTTGCCTTTATTTTTTTGTCAGGCACTAAAAATATTGATAGACAACGCTTTTGTCGATATCTTTATTGCCGTGATAGTTACAGTATTATCGTTGTAAAACATTGAGAGAAGCAAACGGGAAGTAATTAATGGCCACCGTGAATTTCAATAATTCTATTTAACAAGGACACTACGACTCGGTGACCGGCCGTCATGACATCAGAATGAACGGTCACTCTTAAAATGTTTTTTTTCTTCTAGAATACGATGGAAGCAAATTGTTTGAGAATAGGAAGCAAATAGAAGCAATAGTTAGGCATAAATTCAACGTTAAATACGCCTAGTGACCGTTCATCCTGACGGAGACATTATTTACACTAAGTAAAACGCCTGGCTGGGTTTGAACCCACGTCCCACCTCTCGTAAGTAGTGTGGCTGACTCTGGCAGAGCCACCAACAGGGATTTTAATTACACAATAATTTAGTCGCAAATATCAGAATTTGTCGGTCACTGGTTCAAAAGATATAAGGGTTTATAGGTGGCCGATCTGGAGTCTCCCCAGAGTTTTTGAGGTATAAATTTGGCTCTGCTGGGGAGTCCCCAGCAGAGCCAAATTTATATCTCAAAAACTAGAGCACCTAGCGAAGATCTGTTTTCTCCCATATTTAGTCGCTAATTTGTCGCCAAATATCAGAATTTGCCGGTGACTGGTTCAAAAGATATAAGGGTTTTTAGGTGGCCGATCTGGAGAGAGTCTCCCCAGCAGAGCCAAATTTATATCTCAAAAACTAGGGCACCTAGCGAAGATCTGTTTTCTTCCATATTTTGTCGCCAATTAGTCGTAATTTGTCGCCAAGTCACACAGATTTAGTCGGGTCTTAGTTTAGGAGATATAACGACTTCAATTATTAAGGTATAGTCCAAGAGCTAGATCGAAGAGTTCACGAAAAATTGCCAAGAAAAAATATTTCTATTAATATGTGTAATAATTTATACTTCTAGTTTTATCGGTGTCAAGTCCTTTTAAATGTCCAAGAGAGATAAATTCTCAGTTAAATACATGTTTTTATGTTTTAAATTACTAGTTTAGAGTGGCTTAAACTTCTTTGAATAGATTAAACCTTGCTCTTGGTCTATTTGGTGTCATGATGTACAGTCGCATGCAACTGTTTTGCCAGTTTACAATGTTAAGCTCTAATTAACGTAAGAATAATAAAAAAAATAATAAAATGTTTAAAATACTTAAACGTTGAAAACGTATTGCCAATTGCAATCAAATATTAAAAAAACTAATATTTATCTTCTGTCCATTTCTTAATGAAATAGAAAGAAAAAGATGCACTGAACTTAAATTTAGTTTAGTTTGTGAACAAGGGAATCGGCGCGGCGCGCGGCGCCTTTAACTTACGTGACGGGCAAGTCGTTATAAGTAGCTCGTCTGTACACGCGCATCTATCTCTTTCTTACTTACCGCAAATAAAACGGAGCGCAGCGATCTATCTGCCAGCGACTAAGTGGTAAGTGCATAATATTGTGTTAGATAAATAATTACCGTACATATACTTCTTGTAGATTTGTTTATAATGAATACAGCTTTCCTTTGGTGGGTTGAAATGATGGAATAAGTTTATATTTATTTATTTCGAAACAAACATTCCTTCATGAGACGTCATAGATACTGCCTAGAAACTACATAAATAATAATAATAATAAACATTTATTTCATATACCTAACTAAAAAAGTAAAGTATTTTGTACTTGCTTGTACCACTGCATGGGGAAATTTAATTCTATAATATCTTTTTAAATTACACATCGACAAATTCTGATTTTTGGCGACAAATTTCGACAAATTAGCGACTAAATATGGGAGAAAACAGATCTTCGCTAGGTGCCCTAGTTTTTGAGATATAAATTTGGCTCTGCTGGGGAGACTCTCTCCAGATCGGCCACCTATAAACCCTTATATCTTTTGAACCAGTGACCGACAAATTCTGATATTCGGCGACAAATTTCGACAAATTAGCGACTAAATTTTTGTGTAATCAAAATTAAAATCCCTGTTGGTGGCTCTGCCAGAGTCAGCCACACTCGTAAGTAGGGCCGTTACCACTGGGCCACTACTGCTGTCTCGTTTAGGAAGAAAGAAATAAATAAAGAAAGAAAAGTATTTATTGCGACTCGTACAGGATCATCCCCGTGGTCGTTTATTCCCGGTCGTCCCCTCCCCGTCGTGCCCACTCAGTCTGGCGTAAAGGGTTATTATTATTTCGATAGATAATACAATTTACGAGCGCTCACCTTGTGACTCCTATAACATTTTAGGGATTATGCACTACTGATCGTTCCAAAGAATACATCACGCGCGCATACAATTTACTAACCTTGCACTCTGCCTTACGTGATTACATATGTCCCTACAACATTATAACAAGATATAAATGGGAATGGAGAACGCGCGTTAAAAAAAAGAAAATGAGTTTAGAAAAATAATTAAACATTTAATGCATTATAAAAATCATCAAAACATTAACAAAATAATTAGAAAATATAATAGAATAGATTATCAACTAGTTTTTTTTTAAAGCACCAAGCTGGAATGTATCAAAGATTAAAAAAAGATTAAGAAAGATTAGAATGAAAAGCACTCAGAGAATTGAAATCTTCTCCAGTAAGGCCATCTAAGTCTTCTAAAGTAGGTTTTCTGCTGCTATCGTTTTCTCTGGACATTTCCGTGATAGTGGATAGGTCTGGTATGGCGCAAGCAATAGGGAATAGTTGTTTGAGATTGGAGTGGGAGCTTCCACTGCTCAGCATTGTTGATCCTGCCCCGATCAGGTTTGTATTGGTTTCATCTTCGCTGAACAGGTACCATTTGGAAGGGCGTACGGGCGGCGGGGCGTCGTCTGACAGGTCTTCGGTGATCAGGCTGCTGGGCGAGGCCTCAGTGCCAGGCGGGCTGTGGTAGACTGTGTCACTTGTATTGTTGATCTCTGAATTAGCCCCTGTAAAGAGGAATGGTTAGTCGTCATGCTTTTTTTATTTTCCGATTTTCTGTTACGATTTTTGGGTTTGAAATATAGCAAAAATCGCCGCCTCACATCCTACCATAAAGGCAGAGCATATGTCTCTCTTATAAAAGTTCACATTAATCATACTATTTTTAACTATCATTAGATATCGGCTGCATAAATACTGGTATTCAGCTGCATCCGGTTAGACTGGAAGCCGACCCCAACATAGTTGGGAAAAAGGCTAGGCAGATGATGAATAGATATCGGCTGCGCCAAAATTTTTACAAGTCGCCGTTTACGAACTTACGCCGGAAATAAGGCGACCCATACTTTGCCAAAAACGAAACGGTGTTCAACAAAACATAACGTAAGTGTATGGTAAATATAAGTTTTCGACTTACTATTGTAAAGGCTGACATCTTGAGCATTGTTGCAGAACAAATCAGGCGATGCGCTATGCTCTTCATTGATCCCACACCGACTGTTCCATGCGTTGTCCCCAGATTCCATTGAGTCGCCCAGCGTTATCACGGACTTCAGCGAGTTCTCAACAAACTCTATACTATCGGCTACACACTCATTAGCATGCAGACATGTTTCAGAATGATTGTGTATAAGATCCACACTGTCATTTGCAACAAGAAACACTTCTGACGCCGAGTCATTTATACCACTGTCAGTGAAAACTGAAATTCTGCTAGCATTCTGCGCAGATTCAGTACGCATTTTCTCTGTCGCTTTTTTATTTTTAGGTCTCTGTATTTTAACTCTTATAATATCTTTCTTCTTCCTGCCTTTTGTTTTTTCGTTTGCAATAGTAAGGTTAGCCATATTTATTTCTTCTGTTACAACATTGTCATTGCACAGATTTGTTTGTAATAGGGGTGGACAAGACTTCCTCCCACTGTGAGAGCAAGACTCCATGTGTTCCTCTTCCACTACTGGATCTACTGCGGGAGCAACTGATTTCTTTGATCCTTTTCTTTTTTGAGGAGTGGAACATCTCTTTTTACTAGCCTTGGGTTTCTTTTGAACTTCCACACTAGTGACGTCCACATCCATCATGCTTGCTTCTTTTAGCGCACTTATTTCAGACGTCTTTTTAGCGCTTTCCAAAAGCAAGTCGTGCAATTTCTTATTGAGAGTATCTGTTGCAGTAACCTGATCATTTATGTTGAAAGTGTCTATATTCTTTAACAATGATTCTGTAACTGGACTTTTTGGCTCAGTGGACATTTCAGTTACTGTATTGCAACTTTCAAATTCACATTCCTGGTTCATAAGTGGTACTGAGACATCAACATCTGATATCATATTATACTTACTGCGCATTGTAATTGTTCCTTCTTTTATTTCATTACTTTGCATTTCATTTATAGTAGGGTAATCTTCAACAGAGTTGAGCATCTCCTTAGAAATAGACATGTTTTCCACAACTGATATTTCAGGAGACATTGGTAGAGATACATTACTGGAACTCGCAACGTCACTGGTCATTTGACCCGAGGGGCTAGTAAAGTTGTGATTTATTTGAGCCGATATTTCGTTTCTACATATTGACTTCAAATGTCGAACAAAGTAGGTTTCATTGTCAATTGGAGTTGTTTCATTTATAGGCTCCAGTTGTCCCGATGAAACCTTTGCTCGTGGATTTAGAAGTTGGTAAGACTCGGATCTGTAGGCATCTGTGTTCAAACTAGAATTTTCTCGAGTAACTACCATTACAGATCCATCTACAGACGAATTACTGGAATCGTTGTAGGCATCGTGGTGTAAATATGGGTGAGTTTTCCTTCTCGTACTGCGCCGTATTGAATTTCTGGTTTTGATCACAAAGCTGGATGTGTCAATTTTCTTTTTCTTTTTAGTTTCTGTATTAACAGGACTTACATCAGTATCTTGATACCCTTGAGTACTGTCTATGGAATTAAGCGAGACAGAATCGGGTGACGATAATATCTTCGAAGGTTTTTCAGAGCTGTTGAGAAGGAAAGCAAGAAGTGCATATTAAAAGCAAACACAGACAGTGCAGCAGAAGCTAAAGTGCAACAAGTACCATGCAGTATGGAATGATATACATGATGGAAGCAGGTTTACAAACAAATATTATGTTTAAAATGCACTCACCAAAATCTTAAGCTTTATGAATAATACCACAGAAAAAAATATAAAAAAATTAATTACTAATTATTGACTAAGCTATCAGAAAAAATAGAAATAATACACAATTTACCATTGAAAAGTTTATTGATCGTAAGTATTTCCACCTGCTCCCATTCATTGTTACATAATTCATTTCGTATAAAATACATTATCGAGCTTCTTTAACTACTGCTTTTGTTATTTACAGAAATTGCATAATTTTAAATTGAATGGCAACAATCATACTAGCAGATAATTATAATAACCACACACATAAGTTGTAAGAGACCATCGTTAAGACTTAGTTCAATATAAAATGTATATAATACTTTGTTGCATGCAATAAGATTTGTTAAACAACTCAATATGAGTACATGACTTGTACTTTTAAAATATTATTTCTACACATAATTCAGTACTCATTATCAAAAATTATATTTTTCTTGCTACAGTTAAGACGTATATTTTAATTAGATTAAAAGACGATTATTCTAATTACATCTTATGTATAATTTATTTAAAATAATTTAAAAGAGACGTAACCCCATTCTTAAATAATGATATGTTAAAAGAAATAGTAAAATATTGAAGATTTATAGAAATAAATAAAGATCAAAGAAGGAAACTAATTGAAATCAATTGTAAGAAATATCTATTGGAAATAAAATATAAGAAAAAGATATATTATTTTTCATGACAACAAGGGTCCTTTGGCCAAGCATTGGGCATCTGATGGGTTAAAATAACAATATTACAATAAAAATTTCTAACATGCAATTTGAAAAATAAATAAAACAATAGTGTTTTTTAGCAAGTAATGTAAAATACAAAATAATTTGGTACTTGGGATAAATAGTTAGGAATATTATGGTAAAATAAATTATGCAGAGTAAAATTATAATACATACTGTGATCATAGGTCAATGTTAGTGACTATTCGGTACTTGACCTGATGCACTTCCCAATACAATTTTTTATATCACCTAAACTATAATTATTTTACTGCTAAACGCTTTACCTTTTCTTTTGATTTGTCTTTTTGTTAGCCGGTGACTTGAACGAATGCCTGCTGGTCCTTGGCGGCAGCATGTATCTCACTTCTCCGTCTTCCTTGTTTGGGCTTGTGTTCAATTTTTGTGTTGACCGCCGAGTCTTCATTGTTTTTGATTCGTTTATGTTAACGGTTTCTGTCGAGACAAAATTATAAATAATTAATATAACATACAACAATTTTCGATTTCAGAATATTTTGTTAATACTGAGATTTTTATAAAACAGCACTAATAACATTAAAACTCACAAACATAGAAGAAAAATAAGATTATTTGATAATTTAAAAGCGAATAAAGGAGACTTATACGACATAGTTTTCCCAGACAGTAGGGGTGCAAAAAATTGAAGAAACACAAGCCTAACTAAACAAAACGGTACATCTGTAGGCCGACTTTTTCGTTTCAAAAACCGCTCCACGCTTTTTGAATTCAATTTAAGTCAATTTAATCTAGTAAAGAAAATTCTCGTGTCGCGGTGTTTGTTGCCAAACTCCTATGAAACGGCTGGACCGATTTCGAAAATCGGTCAACATCTATTTTTCATACCCCTAAATGTTAAGGGAGGTCCACCCCAATTTTTTTTTTAATTTTTTTACAAAAAATTTTGTTTTTATTTTTTCATGATTCAGCATTGAAAAATACATACAATTCCAAATTTACACCCTTATACAATCAACCCCTGTTTTTAATCGCGAATTTTATATTATTCTTTTCCATCCACAGATCCGCAAGATGGCAATCAAATATAATAATTCATTAGTTCTATCAATCAATCAGCGTGTTACTTATAGGTGGGGTAGGAGTAGTGTAGGAGTAGCGTTGGAGTAGGGTAGGGGGCAGGACACCATGCGAACGAAGTAGCGCCGGGCAGCTAGAAATAATTTATATGGCAAAACAATGTTTGCCGGGTCTGCTAGTTATTTTTATAATTTTTAGTGCGTGATAAAAGCGTGTTTTTTAAACTACATATTTTCAAATTTTTAACAAAATATAATTTGTTTGTTTTATCCTCCAATTTTTTTTTATCTTTGGTTAGTAGTATCATGTGCGCTTAGGGATGTGCAACCGTATCCGAGAGCAAGGGTTCCCCCGCCTGCGACGACTATGTGCGACTCAAACTCAAACTATTTATTTCAAATAACTGACTGACTGACGCTCCCGCCAGGCGGTCCCACGTCCCACACTCTAGTACACGTAGTACGTCCCCCCGCGTGAACCATAGGACCGTCACCAACGAAAAAGCCGGCCTATAGGAATACTTATTTTAAAAAAAATAAGAAATTTAGGCAAATGCATGGCTTACCATTCAAAATTTTACGTGGCACCCGCGTTGGTCGTTTTGAAACATAATCTTGAGTATTATTATTATTTTCAATCTCTTTGGCTTTTTGTTTGCGCGTGCGGCTATTCCCCTCAGATTCCCTTGTTTCTGGCCCATTGGTTGTTTTCGGTTGCTTTTCTGGAGTGTGTGCTGATGCTGATGATGATTTTCGTGGAGGTGGTGGTCCCATTTTCCTAAAGGATGAAATGGTACTTCTTAATGGTGGGTTTTTAAGTATGCACTCCTATTTGGGCATGATCTGAGGGGCAATTCTCGTAATTTTAAGAACATTCACAGTCTGATCTCTGTCTCAATCTGTCAAAAACTTCTCTAATTTCCCTACATTATGACAAGTTTTTGACATTTGTTTGTCGCCGAGATGAGACTGCGACTAGATTTTGAACGTTTTAAATTACGAGAATACGACTTCAGGTAAAAATGAAGCTAAATATTTACTCAGGATTAAAAAAAGATGTTTAAAGTTATGGTTGAAATTTATGCCGCATGCTGAGGTAGGAGCCTTTTGGCCTCGTATACGATGTTTCTTTCTTTCATTTCTGTTTTTTTTTCACTTTTTGTTTCATTTTTATTTTTGTTACTTTTTTATATAACTTAATTTTTTACTGTGTTTAGTTTAAACTCACTATTTATTTCAAATAAACCAATTACAGACACTTTTGAATTGTCAAAGGGTTGGTCAGTCAGAAAGATGAAGCTAGTTGGTGGTTTAGGGTGTGATCTTCCTGTACGAGTGGCAATAAATACCTTTCTTTCTTTCTTTAAATTGTTTCCCTTAAGATGTTATACAGATACTTTTTACTTGGCAAAACAATAATGAAGCCGGACTTACCTTTTAGTGACGTTAGTTGCTTGTTTGTTTGGCTCAATTTCTTCCTCTTTATCTAGTTCTTCAATCTCCTTGAATATTTCTGTTTCTATTTGATTTACTTTTGCGTGTACTTCTGTAAAAAATATAATTTCTGTTTAAGTTCTCAATAGGTATTTTGCCTAATGCTGCAGGCAGCAATAATAATTCCAGAGGAGCTAATATGGGAAATCTCTCTACGATCAGTTCCAAAACTATTTGATGTAAATGTAAACACAATGGATCAGAAATTGTACCCAACAAATTTGTTTTGTCCATGAAAATTGAGACAGTTGTTGTTTTTATAACCTCAATTTACGTCAATGATTTTTTAATTACAATTTAATCATTTTATTCTATCAATATTTGTTCGAAAAAGAGATGAGATATAAAGTTAAAACCTTCTACAATAACAGATGAATGTTACCTTTTAGTGAGTGATTGCACCAAGAAGCAAGAAAGAATTGCAAGAATTTAACCTGCACCCTAATTGCGTAACACAGTGGTCCGTAATCCACCATGCGGGCCCTGTGCGGGTTGGTAGATGTCACATGTCTTCGAATTTTTGGTTCTAGGACATGCCGGTGTCCTCACGATGTTTTCCTTCATCGTTTTGAGAGCAATGGTGATGAAATAATTTACAAAAAGTAAAGTTAAGATCGAACCCACGACCTATAACTCGTACACACGGCTACACGTCAAGCTATACAAAACCAGTTTGTCTTGGCCTCACTTTGTATGATATGTTCTCACAATGAACAGTCAGCCAATACTGGTTTTGCATAGCTTGATGTGTAGCCGTGTGTACATCGCGGCCATTACCACTGGGCCACCACCGCTCTCACCTATAGTACACCCACATTTCGCCGTATCATATCAGTTTTATAACTTACCAGGGTCAGGGATGATAACAGGTGTTGAAGACCCACTACTCATCTCCTTGGATTGTGCAGGGGGGGGCATGGCTGTCATATTAGGCTCCGGGACGACGGTCATTTTAATCTCCTTGTGGAATATATGCACTACCTGTTCGAGGACCGGGTGGATCTGCGGCCAGTGACCTTCGAGTTGGACCTCCTGAAATGAATACTAAGTGTAAGTATTGTCAACAGTACGACAGTAGTTGAGTTACACTTTACTGCTACGAAGTAAAAGCAGTGTAAGTTAAATAAAAAATAAACGTCCAATAAACGTATTTTATTTTAAACTAGTCTTCGTTCGCGCATGTGCGAAAACAAATTGGATTTCAAGGGGTTTTTTTTTTGAGGAACCTTAATTTTCGTTTGAAAATACGTGGCAAGTGACTTCTTATAATATCAGCTATCTGCTAGTGAAAGTCCCGTTAAAATCGGTTTAGCCGTTTCGAAGATTAGCCAAAAAATATTTGTTGTTATAAGTATTGTATATACTTTCCCTATGCATTTAGTAAAAAGCTGTTATTTTGACATTACAAACAGACACTTCAATTTTATTTATTTATATAGACTGTAGATTGTTACGGCTCATTCCCACGGTCATCCAGTTCCGCGGGAACGGCTTATTACTGGATCCCGCAAAACTAACTGGTGTGTTCCTGTTTTTTACTGTGAACTGGATGTCACTGGTCCAATTCACAGTGACAAAACCGAATAGCTAAATTCGATTGGACAGAATACCGCAATACTGTGCCAAAAACGGGATTTTGCTATGGGAACGATCCCTTACCTTATCGATAAACGAAAAAGTATTTGTTGACAGGTTACCTCATTGTTCTTTGTGAATTTTATTTTAATTGTCTCTGGAGGGCCTTCTTTTAGTTCTTCTTTCTTCTCATCAGGCGCTGGTAAATTTGTTTCTTTTGCTAAAAACATAAGATAAATATTTGTTAAAAACTTCAATGATGGAATATCAATATTATAAAAACATCACACTGAATACTTACCAACGCTATTCGAAGGTTCAACAGCTATACTAGGTCTTCTTGAGTTCCTAAAAATATGCAGAAACGCAACATTAGGATCATAGATACTTAGCAAGAACAAGTGATGGCACCTTTAGGATTACTGCGAATTAATATGTTGATTGTCCACTAAATTTAAAAAATCATCATCTGCCTAGCCTTTTCCCAACTATGTTGGGGTCGGCTTCCAGTCTAACCGGATGCAGCTGAATACCAGTATTTTACATGGAGCGACTGCCTATCTGACCTCCACAACCCAGTTACTGGGTAATACGATACCCCTTGGTAAGACTGGTTGTCAGACTTTCGGGCTTCTGACTACCCGTAACGACTGTCAAAGATCCACGAATGACAGCCGGGACCAACGGCTTAACGTGCTTTACGAGGCACGGAGGGGTCTCGGTATGTAAAGATGGTCACACATCCACAGACCAACCGCGGCAAGCGTAGCTTAACCTGACCGATCGACCTGTGCGGCTGTTATTATTTAGCCACGGGCCCCTCACTAAAGTTAAAAAATAATGAACGTAAAAGTAAATGTATAGTCTACGACTCTCCGTCGATTGAGATAGTATTCTCCGATCTATATACACCGTGTTCTTCAAGTTATCCATAAACTTTGGCAAACGCTTCTATAGCTTTTGCAAGACAAAT
The DNA here is from genome assembly GCA_945859715.1 of Apamea sordens. Lineage (NCBI taxonomy): Eukaryota > Metazoa > Arthropoda > Insecta > Lepidoptera > Noctuidae > Apamea > Apamea sordens. The sequence continues at coordinate 12,927,632 of OX244002.1, forward strand.
CTAACAAAGGAAGTAGTACTTAAAAAGGCTTTGTTACTAAATCAAAATCAAAAGTCATTTATTCAAATTAGGCTGAGAGTCAGCACTTTTCGAACGTCAAAATTACAAAAGACAGTCCCCCAAAAACGCCCGCCCTTCACCACTTCCTAGTGCTATCGCTGGGAAGAAGAAGTGGCGGAACAAACTTCCCAGCAGCACAGCTGTCTGTTCAGTTAGAATATAGTGCATGTATACAATACTAGGAACCTATGTTCAGTCATTAACATTACAAGAAACTTAAATTATTTGCCATAAAATATGTCAGCTAGCCACGCCAATATACCAACAAATATAATAAAAAAGTAAAAACTTCTTTTATGGGGTACTGTGTAAAATGTTATAATAAAATACCACTCGATATTCTTCAACTAAATGAGAAGAAATTTAAAACATGCATTAAACGCACACTATGTAGACAAGCATATTATAAGTTGGACGAGTATATAGTAGATAAAAATGCTTGGCTTAATGCTGGTCCTGCTCCACAGGCAGTTGGGTTTACAAGTTGATCACAATTTCAATATTTGGAGGAGATGCTTCCCCTTTTTGTTTTTTTTTAGTGTTTATTTTATATAATCAGGATTTTTAATACTTCAGTATTAAATACCTCTTCATGATTGGTAGTAATTTTTTTTTCTCTCATCTCTTAATTAAATTGCAAACTATAGTTTTGTATAATTTAGAAGCATTTTTGAAAATTTTGTAAATGTAAGAACCATGGATCCGTTTTTTATGTTATTTTGATGTTGACTTGAAAGAGCATGGCAGTTGAGAATATGTCATGCTCACTTAAATGTCTCACTGGTGGTGGCGCGTGTGTTGGATCATTCGGTTCCCTACGAAATGGTTGAGCTGGGTGGTGCTGATCCACGCGTCATGTTCGTGAACGGGCGCCATCTGTTGAGACTGGTCATCTCTTAACTGCCAGGGCTTATTTTTAATTTTATATTTTTAATTTTATATTTTAATTTGTTTCTTAACATTGTTCTCACATATAGAAGCAATAAGAATAATGTAACCAGGATTTTGTAAAAATGTCTTGATTTAAAAGAGTGTCCGTGGAGTTTCTTGCCCGTTCTTCTCCATAGAGATCTACGCTTTGGAATGGGCAACTAGCTTCAATTTTCTGACTAACTGACCGACTATTTAATTTTGACAATTCAAAAGTGCCTGTAAATGGTTTAATTGAAATAAATGATTTGAGTTTGAGTTTGAGTTTGAAAAACTATACGTACTCAAGCTGAAAAATAATTAATTCAAATGGAAATAAAAACTTACTACCTAAATAAAAGCCTCCAGGCATAAAGGGCGTGACAGCTTACATATTTATGCATAGCTGGGTTCTGGTCACATAGCTGTCACTTGAGTCACATGAAAAACTTAGGACCATTGAAGTAAAATACATAAATAAGTTAATACTAATAACAATAACCTGTCAGTAAGCTGATTCTGGAGAAAGAACATGAACATTGTCTTGAGTTAATTAGGGCGACCAACTATTCTTATCGTGTAAGTAGTCGTTGATGGAATAGTAAGCCTTTGAGCAAAGGTTAGATTTTACTTGAGCTTTAAACGCATTGAAAGGCAAGTCTAGCAAAGAAGAGGGTATCTTGTTATAAAAGGTTATACCAAGCCCAACAAATGAGTTATGAACCTTATGAAGCCGGTGAAAGGGGGCACGTAGTTTGTCCTTATTTCTAGTGTTAACACTGTGAATATCACTGTTTTTAGTGTACAAGTGCAAATTTTGCCTAATATATAAAATGTTGGCGAAGATGAATTGTGATGCAACCGTGAGAATACCAATATCTTTAAAAAAAACTCTTAGAGAAACTCTGGCACCTAGCTGGTAAATTGCTCGAACAGCTCGTTTTTGAAGGACAAATATATTTTGTATATCAGCGGCTTTGCCCCACAGCAGAATACCGTAGGACATAACACTGTGAAAATAACTAAAATAGACTAAACAAGCTGTATCAACGTCAGTGTATTGTCTTACTTTCCTGACGGCGTAGGCAGCCGAACTGAGCCTTCCTGCTAGACTTGATATATGAGGTCCCCACTGAAGTTTGGCATCTACTGTTAGTCCTAGAAAAATTGCCAAGCCTACTGTTTCAAGCACCTCTTTATTTAAGACGATGTTGGGTCCTAGATTTCTGACATTCGGTAAGGCAAACTTTACACATTTCGTTTTCTTGGCATTGAGGTTATTTGACGTAAACCAATCTGTAACTATTGAGAGTGCACTGTTTACGTCGTCAAAATCTTGTCTATTCCTGTCTACTTTAAAAATAAGAGAGGTATCATCTGCAAACAGTACAACGTCACAGATGCCCTTCAAATGGAATGGTAAATCATTGATATATACTAAGAACAAAAATGGACCCAGTATTGAGCCTTGCGGAACACCTAACTGAACTGGTAGCCCGGAAGATTTTGCGCCATTAACATCTACACATTGGACCCTATTATGTAAATAAGAAATTATTACGTTGAGAGCCACGTTTCGGACACCGTAATGACGTAACTTACGCAAAAGCGTGTCATGGTGCACGCAATCAAAGGCTTTGGAGAGATCACAGAAAACTCCAATAGCATTTTGTGATTTCTCCCTAACTGATTGATTGATGATTTCTCCCTACTAAGATATTTATAACTTTATTTAATGAAATTTAATTGAGCTATGCAGTAAGAAAGGGTATTAATTTGGCCTATGTTGCCGCTTAGTGCAATTAAAATGATAAATCTATCAAATGCTTCGGATAAAGAGATAAAGAGGCATGAGTATCGGGTGATTTACGTGAAGGTATTTAGTTTGTATGAAAATTAACAAAAAATAAGAATTCATTAATCTGTCCATATTGAAAAATGCTTATTTACATGGTCTGAACATCTGGTTGAAGTTTATGTATATCGTCCGGAACACGGTGTATTATATAACGACGAATAATGTGTGAGCGTTAAGTTAAAATAATTGAAACCTATTGTATTAGTAATTTTATAATAAATACCACGCAGGCGAAGTCATGGGCAGAACTAAATTATATATATATAAAGAAGAAGAAGATTTATACAAACTAATGTAACACATTTTAAAAGAGTAACTATGGAGTTTCTTTCCTATTCATCAGAATAGGAAAGAAACTCCATAGTTACTCTTTCGTCGTATGGATTGGATCACCAATCCATACGACCTTTTGGAAGGGACAAATATAATCAATTCTATTGTTTTGTAAATTTTGATGTTCAAAAGTATGTATGTGCCTAATTGAAATAAATTATTTGGCTTTGATTGAATATAGTAGAACATACCTATTTGGGTTTGCTTGCCGCACAGGAGAGTGTGTGTCTTTGAACTGCTGTGGCTCTTTATTTTTTTCCAATAACCTGTTAAAAATACAATTATGACATAACTATGTAATTAAAAAAAACGGGTTCCACTCCGGGAGTGCCGGCAGAAGTGAAAACTTGAATATTAACGTTGTGCATTTTTGATATTTTGGAATGCGGTCTACTCTCCCTCCGTCTTACGAATTTTCGATCAGATCACGTGTCCTGACGCGAGCTCCGCCTTACGAATTTTCGATCAGGTCACGTGTCCTGACGCGAGTTTAACATTGTTTACCCATCACAAAAAAAGTGCACAACGCCGCTAAAGAAGTTTTGACTTCAATAGAAAGGTTGAAACCTTTCGGCCATGACGTCCAAGCGTCTCAGCGGAGACTAGCCTTCAGCGCGGGAGATATTATAGTGCACAAGTGTGTGAGCAGACAAAGGTGCAGTCTCTCTTCCCTCACTCTTATAGTCTGATGGGGCGACAATCCGACAATCGCGGAGCTCTATCAGACGCAGGAGCAGGCGAAGCGTGCACGCGAAGCGCGGGGTATCACATCGCCAACTTCCTAACTCCGAGCTGTTACTAAGAAATTCATAATAGAAAATCCCAATAACAGTGCCCGGCCTGGGAATCGAACCCAGAACCCTACACTAAACAGTCGCACTTGTGACAACGAGACCAATGGGGTTGTTAATTAAAACTATGTGCACAAAGTGTGTCTACCATTTAACCAACACTCACTTTTTAAATTCCGATGCTTTCTTCTTTTCGTCTTCATATTTCTGTTTCCAGAAGGTCTCACCTTCTTCTGAGTCGCCTAAAACATAAGAAATTGTCAATAATAATTATGTAAAATCATGAAAGGAATAAAATGCAAATACTGGGCATTATTATGACACATCGATCTTTAGAATGAGAGAAACCACACCAGGTACATTTTTTCACACGAAGCGACGCGCACTTTACTTGTGGTAAATCAAGTGTACAAATACCCAGTGAAATTGTGAATGTGTGCGTGAAGACGAGTAGCGTCAGCACTATAACACACACACACAGTTCCGACTTCGCCATTGTCTCGGACGGCTCCTGCGCTTATACACACATTCAAAGCGTGTTCATACACTTGGTAACCACAAGAAAAGCGAGCGTCCCTTAGCGAGATAAGTACTACACTCATAAAAACTGTATGAGTGACAGAGACGATGCTCTACAAAAGACGGACCTTTTCTAAAACCCGATGTGCCATATTTACGCCCGGTTACTATCCACAATACATACTTTCTGGCAAATAACTGACGTAATTCTTGACAATTTTGCCATCCTTTATTATTGGGTATATTTTCTTCCCGTACATGACGAAGAGACCACCTTCTTCTTCCAGTGCCGATATCCTGAGGGCATGTGGCTTCCTGCAAGTAATCAACAAAGATAATGATGTAAATTGAAGACTCTTGATAAATCTACGACGTACGAAAAGTTGTATTCCATCACCCCCCATTGGTTTACCATCGTATATTTTTCTATCTAGTATTCTATCTTGGACAATGTAGTCAAATCTCGTAATAACTTTGTGAAGTCTAATTCTGATACTTAAAAACGTTCAAATTCAAGTCAATCTCATCTCAGCGACAATCAATGTCAAAAACTTGTCAAAAATATAGGGAAATTATAACTATTTTTGACAGATTGAGACAGATCAGACCGCACATTCTTAAAATTTTTAGAATTGCCCCTCAGACCACTTCACATCTCAAAAGACAGAATAAAAGAAGAAACATCATTCATATTCAAGTGGTTGCCATTAAAATATATGTAGAATTCAAAATATAGAGCTAAGTACAAGGATTTTGTGGCGCTTGAGTGACGTTTACAGAGGGCGTTGTTGGTATACCTTTGTCAAATTGTATTGAAAAAAAAAATACAAGATGGCGACGTTAGTTCCCATTTTGGCCATGCGCCGAAAGATTCTTGTACAGCTTTACTCACAGATATTTCCTGGTTGGCCTGTTCTTCCGGCTGCGTGGCGGCGACACGAAATCTTCACTATCTGATGTCCAGTCACTTGTGTTCGACACGGGGGCGGGAGCAGCAGTGTGGCTGAAATACCATTTCTTTCCTTATTTGGTTCAAAGTGCAGCAACTAAAGACTGGAACTATTCGATATGGTGTGGACGCATGAAGTCAAGAAAAATAAATAGAATAGAATTACTTGAGCATATTGATGATGAAGTGTTTATACAATGTCAAAAGTGTATAGTGTCATAGATAATCAAAAAACTTAAGCATCTATGACTCATGGAGTTTATATTCCAACACCTGCTTGCCATGCTTAGAGGGAGGGGGGTGGGTTGATTACTTACTGCGAAGCATTATTGTGTGAAGTATTGTTGTGTGATACGGTTCTGCTACGACGACTCAACTGCCGTTTACGCTTTGCACCAACTCCTCCTCCTAAGAAACAAATGACAAGAATGACACTAAATTCTAGACAAAAATAACCCAGATATTGTTTTAAACCATACATGAAAATACATGAATTACGACAGGACTGGCTCTTGATAAAGGAGGGTTAGACTAAATGGTTTATGAATTAAGATGATGACACATAATATAAGCTGGATTCCTCTCAATAAATAAAAACCTTTTTTCTGTCATGTCATTAAGCATTCTGAAGCGAGTTTTAAATATTCCTCACACAATATAGTCGCATAGTTAGTATAAAAACACCAGCTCTTATAACGGGGCAGAAGCTGAACTGCACTGCTTTTTTTTTATTTGTACTATGACTAAGTACAAAAAAGCAGTGCTGCAGGGGCTGGTAGTAAGCTTGATGATGGTATTATCCTGAATGACAAGGTGTGTCTTAAAACCAAAGCAAGCCTGAAAATTATGAGTATCTGATATTGCCAATAGTTCAAAAGTAAAGGAAAGTTTTAGATAGTTTGATAATCTATTTCATGCTTGTTTGGAATCAAATCCATAAAACACCTTATTTGTGAAGCTGCATAGCTAGTACCGAAAGGATAAATGTGAACAACTGGTTAAGTTGCACATGCCATAATGTTTCTCATTCTATTAACTAAAAGCATTGCCACAAGCTGCAATGTCCCGAACGTAACTTACCACTAGTGAATCCAAACATGTTTGCCATAGCCTTTTCCCTTTCTGCTTTACTTATTAAAACTCCAGCACGCTGCTTCTTCTTCGGTACAGCATGAACTTCTTCGGTATCAGACTCTGAGTTGGACCTCAGCAACCCTACCTCATTTGAAGGTTTCGACACAGATGCTCTTTGTTTATCTGCTTGAGATTCTTTCTTATTTTGTTCAATATCACTAGAATCTGACAGGGTATAGTTGGTCTTATTAAATTGTTCATCAAACAGACTGATGTTTTGCAAGCAAGGGTTTTTGACCTCTGGTAACTCTTTAGTGGTACTTCTCTTTTCAGTTTCTATAATATCTACTACATGAGTTTCAAAACTTGTTGAAGGCTTGTCAAGGTCAATTGGATTGTCTTCAAGCAATGGTTTAATAACATCTGGTTGAAGGGGCTCTTCATTAGCTTTTAGCTTATATTCTGCATTTGTGTCCGAGTGAGATTCTGTAACCTTGTTATCTGTTTTTGCTGGTGGCTTTAACTTGATATCGAGCTTTTTTTTCTTATTGTCTATAGTGCTTGAATTATCTTCAGAAAACGATCGTTTCCTAGAAGCTTTATTTCTTTCTATATTATTAGAGTTATTAGTTACTTCAATTACAGTTTCTAATGCTTCATTGTTGTTAGCAGTTTTTGAATTTTTGTTTGTTAATGCTTCTGGATTATTCGGAAGTGAAGCATCTACAGTGCTATTGGAATTATTTAGTCCACCAGATGGTTCTTGAGGTTCTGAGTGGGAATCGTGAACAACTATTACATCAAGAGTTTCAGAATTTTCAGCAACTGGTTTTTCAGTAACCTCAGCGGTGACCATATTTGTTTCTTCAGGAGCCTCAGCATCAGCAGGAGCCTCAGCATCAGCAGGAGCCTCGGCATCAGCAGGCGCCTCAGCAACATCATCATCCTTTTCGGTGCCATTTTCGACTTGCATTGAAGAAATTTCATCATCCATATTGGCTACTGGTAACTTTTCAATATCACTTATTACATTAGGGATGTTTTCCTTAGGAGATGTATTTTCTGGTTTGCTACCACCATCTAGTTCTTGAGCCAATACTTCCTCAACTACTTCGGAAGACAGTCCTTTGGTATTTTTAGCAACATCAGTATCTTCGCTTTTAGAGATAAGAACTTCATTGTTGGGTTCAGGAACCTTCTGATTATCTTCTGGTACATTTTCATCTATCTCCATCTGGCCTTCCCGGTCTGAATCTTCAGGTTCAGATGCAAAGTCATCCAGCACTTCTTGTAGCATAGGTGTCAAAGGTTCGGAATAAGTAATGCAATCCCTGAGAGATTTGGATTCTACAGTTGGCTTGTCATCGGACTCATTGGATTCCAAATCCTTCTGAATTTCTTCTGCAGTTTCATAGCAGTTTTCAAGTATTACGGTGTCAGCAGAAGATCTACTTCTTACAGGTACCTTTGAACATGTTATATTCTCACCTGCAGTGGTCTCCCCTTCATTGTGAGACGGCTCATTATCTTTCGGACCTAGAATAAATTAAACTGTGTAGGACAAATTGTATTTGTTTGAAACAAGATATTAATGCTCAATGCTCATAGCTAAATAATTTTTTGCTCATAAAAACTATATTTTTTAATCAAGTTCTACGTTGCAGTAGCATTTTAGCATCAATATTTATAAAAAGCGATTGGGAATGAAAAACATTAATAGAAAACATATACAGTGGACCCCTGGTAATCCGACAAACGTTTTGCAGGGCAGTGTTATCGAATTTGTCGGATTATAGAGTACTGCTTAAGACTGCCTATATTCCGGATTTTTTTTGAATAAGAGCACCTTGTTGTCCGACAAATTACAATTCAAAATAATAAATAAGTAGGGCCAGGGATTTTGTGAAAAAAAAATTCTTTAATTGCCAGTGTTTTGTGCTTTCGCTTCTGGGCTTGTGTGTGACGACATCGCTAGGTATATATACTGCAGAATTGGCAAATGCTAACAAATCCAACCATCTTTTTAACCAAAAAGGTTTTTTTCTTCATATTGGTTTTAGTTTTTGAATCTATAAGTGTCATGTCTTTTCTCTTACTCATGATTTTTCATTTGATGGATTTTTTGGACACAGGAAGGAAGTCTAATGTATTATTTTTTCTGCTAATACACAATGAATAAACACTAAACAATGAACGCTTCGCTATCACATATAGTCAAATTGAAACTGAGCAATCAAAACAAAGCGCGTCGAGCACAATACAGTGACGGTGGCGCGTACAAGTTGCACCCTGCTTAATCATGCATTATCTTACATTAGTGAAGATTTGTCAAAATATTGTTTGTGTTCCTGCAACACTGATAGTCATGTCGGATTACAGGGGGCGCCGGATTACCGGGGGTCCACTGTAGTTTTAGGCTCAATAGTCTATGGTATATTGGATAAGCTAAATATAAGAAAGATTTCAATTTGATTGAAACCTGAACTCATTTTGATAAAAAAAAAAAACCGATCAAGTGCGTGTCGGGCCACGCGCAGTGTAGGGTTCCGTAGTTTTTACAACAGTTAAGTGCGGGTCGTATTCGCTGACTGATAGTTTCGTACCATGCTCTAGGTAAAAGCCAAACATGACTACCTACCTAATTTGACTTCCTATACAAATCCTCACCTGATCCGACAATTGGACGTAGTTATGCAAACTAGAACCAACCCAAATAACGAGTGAAAATTTAATAACATATTAGGTAGACAACTAATGGTGTTTTTTATCTCCTCAGAAAAGATCCTGACCAATATACCAAGCCACAGTCATAATACAAACACGGTACCGTTAGTAATAAAAGCACCGTTAGTTGTCTACCTAATATGTTTTTCAGAAAGTTTTTTTTTTTTTTTTAAGATTTGTATAAGACTTGTCATAGCGTGTAGCAACTGTATATTTTTTATAAAACTTATTTAGGAATGAAACAATAGCGCGATACGACTGACGCTTAGCGCTATCTATTGACATTTCTATGGAGTTGTTCGAAATTTCTGAGTCTAATACAATTGGTCGACTATTACTCGTAAACTTGTAAAGCCCACTTAAGTGTGATAGATTTCCTTTAAACTTCGTTATATATAGGTACTACTGCCGTGACATTTGAATTTCTAACTACAACCGTTTGGTTGGTAGAGGGGGGGGACACACTAACGAAAATTGGTACTTTAAAGCTTGATAACTCACGAACGGTTTACTTAAAACGGTCTTCCCAAACCCCTAATATTTTTGAAAGACCTATCCATCGATATCCCACACTATGGGAAGGACGAAAAAAAATTATCGTCCCCAGTCCCCACTTTAGATGTCGGCGTCATTAACGTGTATACTCGTTATACACGTTAATACTTGTATACTTAGGTCCAACACTCTACCTTATGTCCACCGCAGACTTACCAACGTCAGAAGAAGTTCTCTGTGCCACGTTCGCTGATGATACGGCTGCTTTGTGTAATAACAAAAACCCTCATATGGCCTCACAAATGTTACAAAAGCACCTCGACAAAGTCTATAAGAGGATGAGAGAATGGAAAATAAAAGCTAGCGCCAGCAAGTCAACGCATGTGACATTTACTCTCAGAAAAGATGACTGCCCACCTGTTAAACTCGGAGATGACCCACTTCCACACGGGACAACAGCTAAGTATCTCGGCGTACATCTCGACAGGAAACAAACGTGGAGATACCACATAGAGAAAAAACGTGACGAGCTTAACATCCTACTTCGAAAACTAAACTGGCTCTTAGGAAGACCATCACACGTATCACTGGAAAACAAAGTACTCATATACAAAGCAGTAATAAAACCTGTCTGGACATACGGAGTTGAGCTGTGGGGCTCTGCGAAGAACTCAAATGTGGATATACGTCCAACAATCTATACTTATATCTATATCTATACTTATAATAAATCTGTAGAAGTGAAAATTCTGTACATTGAAAATATCAAAAAAATAATTTACAGGGGGTGTTACTAGACCGACACCGAACCCAAAAATGTGAATAAAAAAATTTTTGTCTGTCTGTCGGTCTGTCTGTCTGTCTGTTTGTTCAGGCATCACGCAAAAACTACCGGTTCGATTACGATGAAACTTGGTATAATTATTCTTTAATATCCTGGGCACCACACTGGGTACTTTTTATCCCGGAAAAGTATATACAATAAAAAACAAACTTAATTTTGCGGTTCGATCCCTATACCCGATTACCACTGTCTGTTCTGTACCAACCGCAAATACTAAGTTTGTCGTAGGTTGGGTCACCCGCAGTGGAGTTCATTTTTATTCCTTTTAGTTTTTAGAGTTATTTAGGTTTATTTTTATATGAGTCGTAGGTATAGATTTTAATTTTAAAGTATAGGTAGTATATTTGATGGTGTACGTAGTGACCGTAGGTTATTTTATAATACTGTTAGGTAGGATTAGTCATTCGTATAGATATTAGTTTTTAGGGATTTTGCTTATTTATTGAGTTTAGATTAGTTATCATCAGAAATAGGTTTATTTAGGTAGGTATTTAATTTTCTGTTATTGAGTTTTTTTTTAAATTAGGTAGGTACTTAGGTAAAGATATCATATAGGTACCCTGCTCTTAATCACCACTAATGAGACACAATTGGTTTTCTACTGTAATTAGCCACAAAGGGTCCGCGAGATAGATGGCATTCTGGGGAAGCACATACATTTTATCCTGTTAGCACGTTCCCGTGGGATAACTTCCGACATCCACGCGGGCGAAGCCGCGGGCAGAAGCTAGTTTCAAAATAAAGCGCTCAGAATAGTATCAAATGCTCCTTGGTTTATGAAGACCTCAGAATTACATGAGCATCTACAAATCAGAACTGTAAAAGAAGAAATAGAACACAGGATACATTCATACAAATATTGAATAACGTCACATACCAACACCTTAGCCACAGCCCTAAGTGAACCAATAGCCATGAAAAGGCTCAAACGACACCACATATGGGACTTTATTGAATAAAGCCTAAACAATTTTGAGAGGCAGATTCTTCGCTGGAAGAATGGACCTCAGCAGTTAATATCCGCACAAAAAATCTGCTAAAGGTTTACAACCGATTGCAAGATAAAGTATAAAAAAAAAAAAAATTAACGTGTATACTCATGCCAAATTACAACTTTCTAGTACCAATAGTTTTTGAGCTAAACCGCGGACAGATAGACACACAGACAGACGACATGGCGAAACTATAATTTTCCTTGTTGACTACGGAACCCTAAAAAAAAACATCGCCTACTAGAAGCTGTATGTATGTAAGCGTTCAATGGTGTGTTTTTCTTATGAACAATGGAGGTTCATTATGACATTTATCAGGTTAAACATAATTTCCATTTTATTGAGTGATACCTGGAGTTTACACTAATGACGAAATTAAGTTAATTTGCAAAGGCATGAGACAAGGGATTGATCTAAAATAAAGTTTTTAGTATGTTGTATTGAATCATACCATTTGAGCTGGAGTCTTCACTTGTAGCGCGGAAATCAAGCTTGTTTTTGTTCTTATCTGCCAGGTCACATCTGAAATTATATGAATAATCTATGTTAACAAAGCGGAATAGTTTGTTTGAATGCACTCCTCTTTTGATAAATCAGTCGGATTAAAAAATCTTTTTGCATTTGATAACACAATTCTAGAGGTCATTTTAATTTTACTCTTGGCTACGCAACCATCACCCCACCCAACTTATGACTCGTAGCCTCATTGCTCTAGTAGTCTAGCGGTTGGAGATGCAACCTGAGCATGGGTCATGAATCCAATCCCTAGGTTGGACCAAGTGTGTTATATTTCCATGATTTGGGAAAAATACTTGCATAATGTTATGTTTATCTCTACTACAAATTATCATGGCTAAATGATTTGTTAAATGATGAATGATTTTATTTTGTAAGTCAAACCTGTACACACACTTTTACACGTCAATCATATTTTAAAACTAGATGAGGTCGGCGTTTCCTATCTGACTAGTCTGAGAAGAAAGGCTGAAACAAAAAACTTGAACATTTCAACTTTGCGTAGTAGCCTGGGAGAAGCCTATGCCCAGCTGAGGACTGCAATAAACTAAGTTGATTAATTGATTGAATTAACTTTACCTAGCTCTAAAGCTGCTGATTTGTTCATTAGTTAGATGGAAGTAGGGATTATGTATGTCTGGTAGAACCCGTTTTAAGAATGTTTCCTTTAAACTCTGCCAAGTCCTCGAAGTAAGCTGCAAAACAACATATTATTAAATTAACATGCTACAAACTCAGTAGTTTGTTTTCTACTCATTACATTATAGATAAGAATTCAGTACTTGAATGATTTCATACAAGATTCCTAAAAGAAGTTGTTACCTTTGTGTTAGCAAAATCCACCCACATCTTTCTAGCTTTGGTTTCACCATATAGCTTGTTTTCCACTAAATAGTCCACTATCATCTTGAACTCTTGAATGCTATACGGTTTTCTAGAAATATAAATAAGGAAATACAGTTTTATTGTAGGTAGGTGCCTATAGTTAAAACATACCGAAATTTTTTGAAAGTGCATGATTAACACGATACAGCTTTAGATGCCAATGAAGCGCTTATTATAATAATGATTTACAGTCTTACCCCGACATTTTGATGCGTATTTTCTATTGTAATCGGTTAATAATGCTGACGGTCAACCTAGGTATACAAAATAACTGCAGACGGGTATAGTTTCCAATTAGCTCAAAATCATCATTAAGGTACCCGTAAATTCACAATAGTATTTAAATTAAAATGTTTCTGGGAAATTGGGAATGCACGACGAAGTCTTAATTCTTGTCTCCCTTAAAGATAACCTGAGTTTTCGGTAAATTTTATCAATCGGCCGATAAACAGACTTCCAAACGTAAGCCAACCAACGATTATGTAGTATTGCCAGAAAAAAAACTTCTAAAATATTTTATTGCCACACATATAAACACACTTGAAGAAGTCAATATCTAAAAAAAAAAAACTTGAGAGGCAATGATATTCTAATAAAATATCATTGATTTATTTACTAAAATATTATTGACTCGAATGGACAAAAAGTGGAAAAGTGAAAGTCAAAGTCAACAGGTAACAGTGATGATGATGAATGAACAATCTAAAAATAAAGGTTAAATGCAAAACTACCGATTTTTATTTCAATACACCGATTTTTTACATTATTTCTACCGAATTCTGATTTTTATGATCGGCAACACTGCAGTCATGTCACTCACAAACAAAATGACTGATGACATTTGCCGACAGCGCGCCAAATTGCTACAATACGAAAGGCAAAAGATTAACTTTATGAGTAATTTTCTTTTATTTTAATACCACTTTACTATGGAAAATAGCGGTTATCTCTCTTTATCAGATATACTAGTAACAAATGAGAAAATTCCATGCAAATTTTTACATGACCTACCAAAAATGGGTTAGTAACAAACATACCGCAAACAGCATAGTTTTTCGTGAATGATCTTAATTATGTTAATGTTTTTACTTTCTTTCTGTTTCAGGCTTCTTAGATCCCTCTGCAGCAGAAGACGATTTAAAAGCAGGAACAAATGTGGAAATACCTTTATGGTTAGCCGAATCTTTATATTCCAGAAGACCGCCTTTAGTTTCTGTGGACTTACCCAAAATTTATAAAGATTCCTACAGAGAAATCCTTAACGCAGATGCTTGTACAGTAGATATGCACAAATTAAGCCAATACTTTTATGAATTTGGATGTTACATAGCAAAACATGATATCAAAGGCGAAGTGTCATCTACTCTAATAAATGTAAGTATCAGACTTGATGCCACCCTGTCAGCCTATTACTAAATATGGGCTTCCTCATGAAATAACTACTTTTAATAAAAACTGATGGAATATCCCAATAATTACCATTCTTGGTATACTTAGGCCCGTATTAAACCTCATTTCCTAGAACCTCATTTAAAACCCAACAATGACTTAAAAGTAGTTTAACACTTTCCAGGGCACTTTAAGGTTATAGCAGCATAACAATAAAACTTCTATTGTGTCCTGTTTACCGCACCCAAACCTGTTAAAGCCATTTGTTGGTTGAAACAAGTTTCAAGTAATAGTACAAAGACAAACTAATACAAAAATAGGGTATTAGAGAATAAGCATATAGGTACATTAATACTTAAAAAGTAGCTTAGCAGATACTCTGTTTTATTGGCTATGCAATTCTTTAAAAATAATTTCTCTTCCTGTTTTTTGCACATGCAAAAAACATTACAACCACACATCTAAGCAAAAGCAACTATAGGAAATTTTCCTCGTAAGGCTTTCCATAGGGACTATCTAAACATATCAATCAATCATCATACCTACTTATTATAAAGTACCTAACATAATTAGAAACTACAGTAATATGCCTGAACTCCAATGTTATTATTAAGACTACATAATAATATGAGCTAATAGTCTAATTCATTTTTTCAGACATTCAGGCAAAGATTCAGAATGCTGCTATCAGCCAGCGTGTCTACAGACTCAGTAGGTGCTATACAACCTCTATCAGTGAGTGAGCGTCACCAGGCTGCTGAGGCTGCAAACACTGAGAAAGCCGTCTCGACCTGGCTACAAAGAGGAGAAAGTGTACTCACCACTGCTAATATGGTTGCTAACCATCGTAAAAGAAAAAGGGCTGAAATGGAAATGCTTTAGTAATAATATTATTGTTTAGGAATATTTTTTAATATATTGGTTTGAGAACAATTATTTCATTTGATTGAGTTTAGATTATCAAAAAAATGCTCTCCACAAAATAAAAACAAATTGTTTTTAGCAAAACCCTACTAAGTTAATTCATTAGTAATTTTCTCACACTTCTTGTTATTCCAATCTTTGTTCCCAGTCTAATGCAGTTTGCTGTAGGAGAGAAAATAAGTTTCAACACTTCTAACTTATCTTAAAATGTACTTACTTATTGTTAATGTAAATCTACTTTTTATTCTATACTGAGTTATTTATTCCAGTTCTAAATAAGATAGAAAAAAACCAGTCAATTGCGAGTCCGACTCGCGCACCGATTCCGTACAAATTTGCAGGTATGTAACTAAAAATTTACGGTTTTCGCAATTTTTCCTTTATCTGTGCTATAAGATGTTGCTTCGTACCAAATTTCAAGATTCTGAGTTCACGGGAAGTACCCTGTAGGTTTTGATTCCCTTGCGAGTGTCGAAAATTTGATTACGTTGGTTGTGGTAAGTTTGATTTTTTCATAGCTCCAAGGGTCAGTAGACCTGAGTTTTTGATATAAATTCCAGCTTGATACCTCCACGCGTTCCTGAGAAAAAGGGTCTTGACAGACAGACAGACGGACGGACAACAAAGTAATCCTGTAAGGGTTCCGTTTTTTCTTTTCGAGGTACGGAACCCTAAAAATGAAAACAAATTCTAATATTGGGTCGTTTACCGTTTTTAATAAAAATAAGTTAACTTATAACACTGCTTAAGTGTCGCTTTAACGCTCGACAGCCCCACCCAACCACTAGGATTCGGGATAGATATTATTATGGTTATTACAAGTTATTACAAGACTGCTGATTCTTAGCCTAATTTGAATAAATGATTTTTTATTTTAAGTGACAAAAAGTTGTTGGTAGGTACCGTATGCTTTTCCTAGCCTAGACTATGATTGACTTGTGAATATAAACGATCGATTTTTTAAGGCGCGCTGGATTTTCAACTCTGTATTGAGCTGAGCATTGAGAATCCAACAGAGCGCAACCCAGCTCATCAAAATAACACATTGTTGGATTTTGAACTCTCGGAGCTAAGCAGCAAAACGCCCGTGGGTACCAGCGCTAACCGATGTTGCAGGGCTATGTTCATTGCTGAACGTGAGGTCCTAGGTTCGATTTCGAGGTTGGGCATTATTGAGTTTTTTCATGAGGAATGTTTCAGCTGCAGGCAGATTTGTGCCAGTTCGATGGAAATAAGCTGCCTTCTATTACTGGGAACATGAAACATAACAGCAAAATGTGGATGTAAGACTGTATTGTAAAGGGTTCCCAAATTGTATTACTAATCTCTATTACCAGTTGAAGTGGCGGCCTATGTCCAGTAGAGGACGTTTTTCGGCTGAAAGGACTAGGACCTACCCTTTTTTAGTGTTCCGTAGCCAAATGGCAACGGAACCCTTATGGATTCGTCATGTCTGTCTGTCTGTCTGTCCGTCCGTATGTCACAGCCGCTTTTTTCCGAAACTATAAGAGCTATACTGTTGAAACTTGGTAAGTAGATGTATTTTGTGAACCGCATTAAGATTTTCACACAAAAATAGAAAAAAAACAATAAATTTTGGGGGTCCCCATACTTAGAACTGAAACTCAAAATTTTTTTTTTCATCAAACCCATACGTGTGGGTCTATGGATAGGTCTTCAAAAATGATATTGAGGTTTCTAATATCATTTTTTTCTAAACTGAATAGTTTGCGCGAGAGACACTTCCAAAGTGGTAAAATGTGTGCCCCCCCCCCCCCCTGTAACTTCTAAAATAAGAGAATGATAAAACTAAAAAAAATATATGATGTACATTACCATATAAACTTCCACCGAAAATTGGTTTGAACGAGATCTAGTGAGTAGTTTTTTTTTAATACGTCATAAATCGTAACGTAACGGAACCCTTCATGGGCGAGTCCGACTCGCACTTGGCCGGTTTTTTTTTGTGTATGGGAAATCATCGAATGACCCCTCCCGCTCTGGGTGGAGCGGAAGGGAGTGTCAGACTCTTACTGACTAAAACCCAACCGTGTTCCTTCCTTAGCCCTTTATGTTCCAGGGCAGCGGTAACCCTTTCGGACGATCCCGCTACCCTGGCAGGCTTCGGCCCTATCGGGCCCCACCTACCCTGGACTAGGATCTATGGCTTACCCTGTTTGTCTCTGCAGCACCCAAAGGTTGACTGGTAGAAAATGTCTATGGCATTAAGTCCGCCTCTGTACATTTGTGTGCTTAAAGTATTAAATAAATAAATACCCCTTTGAACAGGCGTGACATTATTATGTCATAGCCTTCGTATCTACCAACTAATTCAATTAGAAACAAACATACCACTGTCAAGAGAGCGAACAACAAGTAAACAGGAAAGACCTAATTATCCGATAGAAATTCGATCATGATTCTAATAATAATCCGATTGGAACAGAGGATCAACATTTGAATGTCGGGCTATTTATACAGTTGAGAAAGTTCGAGCGTCCGTCAATGATTGGTATCGATGTTTGTTTCATAGGGGTGAACCCTGTATTCAGAAAATTGTCTGACAAAGGTAACCAAGGCACTGGTTAACGTTTTTTTGAAAACAATTGTCATTATTTTTGTACTGGCTTACCTGGCAGTACGAAATAATGACAATCAATGCCAATGGTACACAACACAAGTATAAGTACAGAAGACAAGTATGCAGGGTCGTCGGATATAGTTGAAATTTAGTAAGAAACGGATTGATGTTTTCGGATAAAATTTTATTTAATTAATAGAAAACAAGCAGTTCATTTATCAAACTAAATTTCATTCGAAAACATCCATCGGTTTCTTCCTTAACTTCAACTATATTCGACGACCCTGCATACCTATCTCTTTTGTTGACTGTACAAGACTGTCTTCTCAGTCAGTGTAGGTAGATAACACTCATCAATATTGCCGCCAAACTCGCATTGCAGTTTAGAGCTTTACAGGCATATCGTATATAACATCACGCGTCTTCACAACGGGGTAAGTAGGACTAGGGCTCAGGACGCCACGTTTTCCCTTCAGATTAATAACATTATAATTCCGAACTTTTGTAGTAAGAGGCAACCATGCCAAATATTTTGTATAGGACGTATAGTCGGCTATAAAAGCATTTGGCACAGTGATGCGACTCAGTCGCTCCGATTGTTTACTTGTGTTCTAACGTCGCACATCCTCACAAGATGGAGTTCCCTAGAATGTGTCCAGCTCGGTGGCTATCAGACCAAAACTTCGGCATGTGCATGCCACCACACGACTGTCTATATCCATTCTACGATATGCATTCAAATTATTTTCGCCCTTGGAAGTGTTACAATAACAGCCAAGATGTTTCTAAAGAATTCGGATCTACAATTGAAAACGAGAAAGGTAACTATAAAATAACATTGGATGTGAAACATTTTCGCCCGAACGACATCAGCGTGAAAGCGACGGATACTGAAATAATAGTAGAAGGGAAACATGAAGAGAGACAGGACTCCCATGGATTTGTTTCGAGACAGTTTAAAAGGCGCTATCCTTTGCCAAGCCATTGTCTTGCGGAGAACGTCACTTCAACAATGTCTTCAGACGGTATCCTGATTATTATTGCGGAGAAGAAATCATCTAACAAAACGGAAAAAATCGTACCAATCAAGATGTGCGGCTCGAGTCCTAAAAATACTCAGATCATCGAAAGCAAAATTACTTCAGAAATCATACAAAATTCTGCCAAGGAAAATATTAAGGATACTGAAGACATGACGTGTAGCAAAGAAAGAGCTCAAATATTATTCAAAGAAGACCATAGTCGTCTGCTAAAACCAGAATTACTTAAGGAGGCTAACGGGGAGAAAATGACGACCAAACAAGTTAAGGATATTACGAGTCTGTCTGAAAAACAGGACGCCACGATTGTCGGTGCCACATCGAACAAGATCGAGGAATCACTTGCGAAATCTAGTCTGGGCTTGTCTGAACTGACTGAACAACTGGGGCAAAGAAATTTAGCTTCTACGTCAGACATGTGTGGAATGAAAGGCATGTCTAATATGTCAAAGACACTAATTGAGAAAAGTTCGTCGTATAAGTCGACATCATCCATGTCTTCTACCATGAAGACCAGTGGAAAGATCGGCGAATACGTGAGTGACATCATCACCGCGGAGTTGAAGGAAGCTGCTGAAAATATATAAACATGTTAGCTGGATTTTATAATGTTTATTACTTAACTATAAAAGATTTAGTTTAGTTTTATTACAAATTCGAACCTTAATTTATATAAGTACAAGTCATTGATTTGTAAATTTATTAACAAGAGCATTATTACCTATTTTAAATATCTACAACCTCATAACTTCTTTAAATAAAACCTCACTTTGGTGAAGCATATTAATATCAATACAATAAATAAGCAATATGAGATCATTGAAGACTAATATCAAGTATACATAACAGTATGAACCTAGCTTGAACAACTTCAAGATAATTATTGTTATCTTCATGTAATGAAGGTCATTCCAAGTCAACAATTGATTAGGCAATAAAACAACTGCAACAAATTGTGTGAATAAATACATGCTTCATTCCCAATTAAATGTTTAATAATCTCTAACGCTAGCTGCACACTAGACGAAAAATAACTGGAAGAAAAACATAACAAAATAACAATCTTTAAGACAAATGCAAACATCACACCGACTACCACTATAAATTCACTGGGTCCACTATACGTATAAGTTGTCAGTATCCTTATATTCTAATTAAGTCTCTTCGTCACAACACTCTTGCACCTCATCATTGTTTTTATCACTAACCAGTAGTTCTGAGGTGCAGCGGTAAGGACGTATTGATTGTTAACATCTGTCATTCTTGACTGACGGATTGAGGTCGTGGAAGTAGGCATGGGCCATGGCATCATCAGCAGGCATCCTCAGTGCTGGGTTGCAGGTGAGGAGGCGGGCAAGGAGATCCCGTCCCCGTGCGGGCAGACGGGGCACCAACTGGGCTAATCCTAAGCTAGGTTGATACACTGGCAGTGGCTTGTAGTCAGGCAGCTGGGTCACTCCAGGCCATGTGTCTTCATTTGGAGTACCTGGAAATTGTAATAACATAAACAGATTAATACTGAAATACTTACATCTTGTTAGGAAGGAAGACTGACAATTTAATTTAATAAGATACAACACAGATCAATACTGTGAAGACGTGAAGCATGATTTATTTCTACAAATTGCAAAGAGTGCTCACCAAAACTGGTATTCCTATTTCCTACCATAAGTAACTTAGTAGATTGGCAAAGGTTCTTTTCTATATTAACATATTTATGTCTCAACCATGTAATAAAAATAATTTATTAGCAGAAAGTACAATGTTACCTGTTGTCAAAGCTGGTGGTTTATGTATAGTCCATTATTTTACATTAATACTACTTAGGTATAAGTACCTGTACCATAAGTACCTGTCTCAGCAGTGGGAATATTATAGGCTGATTAAAGTTATGATGACTTATTTTAGTAAAATATACAAATATATTCCAATATAAATTGCAAGACACACACATGCCATAAAAAAGCAATTTTACTTTCTTGTTTATAGATTTTATTTATTGTAAAGTATAAAAACAATTTTCTATCAACCATCTATCAGTTTATTTTAACTCTAAAATATTTTAATAGGAGTTCCCATATATTATTAGGTTATTTATTAAAAATAGTAAGAACATCTTATGATCATTCTTTTTAATTAATGATAGATTACAAAATCAAATCAAAATGTTTGTTGCATCTCTTAGCTGCCTAATGATAAGAGTGAAAATATAAAGCTCAATAAACTACTTACCAAGAAGTTTGAAAATCCTTTTCAATTGATCATCAACATCAGATCCAGGGAACAGTGGTCTCCCAGAGTTAGCTAGCTCTGCAAATATGCACCCTGCTGACCACATGTCAATGCTGGTCGTGTAGAGCTTGGCGCCAAACAGGACATCCGGAGGCCGGTACCAGAGCGTCACTACCTCCGCCGAGTAACACTTCACAGGTATACCGAAAGCTCTAGCCAAACCAAAATCAGCTAGTTTCAATTCCCCATTTTTATTAATCAACAAATTCTGAGGCTTCAAATCCCGGTGCAGAACATTATGGCTGTGACAGAAAGCGAGTCCTCGGAGCAGCTGATACATAAACGATTTGACGACATCCAAATCTATCTCACCATTCAAACTATCGAAATACTTCTTCAAATCTTGATCGCAATGTTCAAACACAAGAGTCAATTTCTTTTCACTGTGCAAGACGTCGTATAGGCGTACTATATTCTTGTGTTTTAACTCTTTCAAAAGGCATATTTCACGTAAAGCAGAGGATGGTACTCCCTCATCATCGTCATCTAACCTCACCCGCTTTAGGGCTACTATTTCATGGGTCTCTTTGTTTTTAGCTTTGAACACTGTGCCATACGTTCCCTCCCCAATTTTCTCTAATTTTTCGTATTTCTGCATAATTTATAAATATAAAGTAAAACAGTAGTGTAAAATCGATTGTTTATTCCGCTTCGCGAAATACCTCCTCCCAGGCTTTTTGACAGTTTGACACTTTGACATTGGTTGATCTGGTTGTGATTTGTGAATCCATTTTAAACGGCTCGTTTTAAAGCCTTTCATGCAAAAACAATCGTCATTTTGTGTGTTCATTATTCATAGAGGTTTTTCTGGTTAAAAAAACAAAATAATGTCTTGAAAACAAAAAAAACCTCGAGGTTGTTTTACTAGTACAGTAAAACAACCTCGAGGTTTTCAATAAACCATAAAAAATGGCTTTTAAATTTTAACTATGTCCATAGCTATCTTTTAAACGCGTGTACGTTCCGAACATATTAATATTTTTATTTTACCACGGATAAACGAAGTGTTATTTTTCTATAAGCTCAATTATTTACATGGAGCCTAAATCTTCCTAAATTAATGTCACGAATGTTTCTAAAAATATGTATTTGTTTTAAAAAATATATATATTCACACATTCGGAACGATCTTCTGTGTTTGCAAAATAACATTCATTCAATGATCAATCAAATCAATTCATTCACAAAAAAACTCAAGTCAAATCCAAAAAGTTGAATTGTCATAATTTCATTATTATTTTTTTGGAAAGTGATCTATATTTTTAGCTATTTGATTTATTGAACTGCTAAGGTAAGACGGCTGTGGTTATTTGATAAAATTTTGTATTTTTGTTAGATTTGCTAAACTGTGTTTATTGAATGGAAAGTAAACATTATTACGTATTAGTTGACGATGAACACATTATCACGAGCGCGTGTTTGTAGATGAGCGAGGGCGAAGGAACATTGGTAGACAAGTCGGAGAGTAGCTCGTTCGAAGACCTCGCAGCTGCGGCGGCAAATGAGATCGAGGAGGCGAAGCTGGCTGAAGCAGCTGCTTCCAAAGAAAAGTCAGATGAAACAAAAACTGATGAGTGGCAAGATTTGCTAGGGTCAGGCGCACTACTGAAAAAGGTCAGCAGACTTTGATTATCTCAGTGGACCTATAATAGTTTAGTTAACAAATATTTTTTGTTTCTTGTATAATTTCGATTGTAACAATTTTTAATTAGCCATACAAAACATTCTCATACATTAAGGGAGTGATTATTAAGCACACTAAAATTTTACTGCAGGTAACTTCATGATTTTTGGTCATTCATATTCTTTGTTGTAATTATGCACATGCAGTCAAACTATAATCTTAAAACTCGGCCTATTTTGGACTAAGGTTGATAGCTTGTATGTAAAATTATGTAAATATGAAACAAAATGTTCCAACCAATCATCCGTTTCTTTTGTTTTGATAGCGATTCATGTTATGACAACAATATTACATGATTTGAAAGTCATTGGTACAAATTAGCATTCAGATATTATTTGCTTCTAATTCTCATGAAATATCCATCTGTTCAATGTTCATTCAATGTCTTTATAAAAACCGTACAAAATATCTGTAGAAACTCTTTTGCAGATAATTAAAGTAGGTGAAGATTCAAATGGTTTGCGACCCCATAGAAGTGATATTTGCCGAATTAGTTATGAGGTGAAAATTAAAGACACTGACAATCTGGTGGAGAAGAGGGATCATGTCAAAATTTATTTGGGTGACAATGAAGTAAGTATCAATGGATTTTTATATTATTTTTAGGTCTTACTTAAATTGAGAATCCATAAATCCATTAAAAACATAGTGTATTCAAAGTAATATAATAATAAGTACTTGTCATCAATGGGGAGACCTACGAAATGTCTGTCAATCAATGAATGTGCCTAACCTTTTCCGAATTATGTTGGGGTTGGCTGTTTAACCACATGCAGCTGAATATCAATATTTTACATGGAGCAACTGCCTATCTGACCTCCACAACGCAGTTACTGGGTAACACAATACCTCTTAGTAACACTGGTTGTCAGAGTTTACGGCTTCTGACATATTTTGACATAAAAAAATGTTTATGGACAAAGAAAACTGGAAATGTGAATGGGGATAACTTTGCCCAGCACTGGCACAACACAAGTAAAATAGTACCTACATGATTAAGTGGATAAAAAGCTTTCCTAGGTGAGATATTAGTCAACCATGAGGTTAAAAACTCAATAGTTGCAAGTCACTGCCAAAATATGATTTTATCCTGTCATGATGAAATGCAACTTTTGTATAAATGGTTAAAAAAAAGTAGTGCACTTGTTCAAATACAATATGCGGAATAGTTATAAATGATGAAATAATATCAGTACAATCATCATTCTCCTCCTGCCCTCATCATTTCAGCCGAAAGACGTCCACTGCTGGACATAGGCCTCCCCTAAGCACCTCCACTTCAACCGGTTTTGTGCTTCTATCATCAACAGGTTCCTGCGGCCTTTACAAGGTCCTCGGCCTCCTGCCCCAATTCCAATTTATCTTGGGTTGGCACAACATATCTTTTTCTTCCTTACTTCTCTATTAGTCATGATCTTGGTAGTCCATCCATTGTTTCGTTGGTCCTCCCAACTTATAGCCATCCACATAATATCAGTATAATGCACTTATACTCGTATTATCAAATAATCAGGTATTGACTTTGTATTTTCCATTACAATAGATGTACTTATCTAATCAGTCATCTGTTTATCATTGATAGCATTTATTTCAAAAGTTTATTTGAGTTTGCCATCAAAGGCAATGTGAACTAGTTAGATAATCTTATCATTCTTTTATAGAAGGAAATTAAAGTTGTTCTACTGTTTATATTGGTTTAAGAAAGCATGTGATTGTTATTGTATATTATTCATCTGCCTAGCCTTTTCCCAACTATTTTGGGGTCAGCTTCAGCTGTTGAACTTGGATGCAGTTGAATACCAGTATTTTATAGGGAGCGACTGCCTATCTGACCTCCACAACCCAGTTACTGAGTTATACGATACCCCTTGGTAAGACTGGTTGTCAGACCTTTGGGCTTCCCGTGCCGGACGGCGTGTATGTGTTCCACGCGCGCCTCAAAGAGATGTCAGCAAGATTGACGGGGCCCGATAGGGCCGAAGCCTGCCAGGGTAGCGGGATCGTCCGAAAGGGTTACCGCTGCCCTGGAACATAAAGGGCTAAGGAAGGAACACGGGTGGGTTTTAGTCAGTAAGAGTCTGACACTCTCTTCTGCTCCACCCAGAGCAGGAGGGGTCATTTGATGATTTTCCAATCCTGAAAAAAAAAATAAGCTTTCGGCTATTGACGACAAGGTAACAACTGTAAAATATCCACGAATGACAGACGGGACCAATGGTTTAGCGTGCTTGTCGAGGCATAGAGGGGCTCGGTATGTAAAGATGGTCAACCATCCACGGACCGACCATGGAAACCGTAGCTTAACCTGATCGATCAATTAGTGCGGCTTTTACTACTTAGCTACGAGCCCCTCCTATATTACTATGAAGTAAATTAATTTATTCCGTACAAACAAAATTTAAGGTAGCCAAACGCCTTGTATTATGTGGTTTTGTGGTGGATTCAATAATATTATATTAGGTATAAATACGGGTTGTATGGCCTCAGTATTTTCATATAGGTATGAGCTTATTATTCTCAAATCAACAGGCTAGATTGTTGCAGAATATTGTAGACAAAGACTATTGTTGATATAAAAGTGGAACTCTGCCAAATTGAGACAAAGAAAGTACTTATAACAATCATCATTCTCCTGCCCTTATCCCAATTTATTTGTGGTCGGCGCAACATGTCTTTTTCTTCCATACTTCTCTACTAATCGTGATCTCGGTAGTCACCCCCTTTCTAACCATATCATCATCATTCACACAGTCCATTCACTCAAAGTACTTATAACAATAAAAACTAAACGAGGTCCCTCGTTTAGTTGTATAATTCATAATTACATTTCACACATGACATAATCATGTGTGAAATTTAATTATGACTAGCTTCTGCCCGCGGCTTCGCCCGCGTGGATGTCGGAAATTTACCCACGGGAACGTGCTAACAGGATAAAATGTATGTGCTTCCCCAGAATGCCATCTATGTCGCGGGCCCTTTGTGGCTAATTACAATAGAAAACCAATTGTGTCTCATTAGTGGTGATTAAGAGGGTACCTATATGATATCTTTACCTAAGTACCTAACTAATTAAAAAAAAAAAAACTCAATAACAGAAAATTAAATACCTACCTACCTAAATAAACCTATTTCTGATAATAACTAATCTAAACTCAATAAATAAGCAAAATCCCTAAAAACTAATATCTACACGAATGACTAAACCTACCTAACAGTATTATAAAATAACCTACGGTCACTACGTACACTATCAAATATACTACCTATACTTTAAAACTAAAATCTATACCTACGACTCATATAAAAATAAACCTACCTAAAAACTAAAAGGAATAAAAATGAACTCCACTGCGGGTGACCCAACCTACGACAAACTTAGTATTTGCGGTTGGTACAGTACAGACAGTGGTAATCGGGTATAGGGATCGAACCGCAAAATTAAGTTTGTTTTTTATTGTATATACTTTTCCGGGATAAAAAGTACCCAGTGTGGTGCCCAGGATATTAAAGAATAATTATACCAAGTTTCATCGTAATCGAACCGGTAGTTTTTGCGTGATGCCTGAACAAACAGACAGACAGACAGACAGACAGACCGACAGACAGACAGACAAAAAATTTTTTAATCACATTTTTGGGTTCGGTGTCGGTCAAGTAACACCCCCTGCCATTTATTTTTTGGATATTTTCAATGTACAGAATTTTCACTTCTACAGATTTATTATAAGTATAGATTGTTTTATTGCCTCAATCAAATTACTTTTCTAATTTCTAGAACCAATAACTAAATATTTTCTTTTAAGATTCTACAAGGTCTGGACTTAGCAGTGACAATGATGCACAAAGGCGAAGAATGTCTTCTACAAATGGCCCCACGATTTGGTTTCGGTGAAAATGGTCTGAAGCCCGGCGAGAGCTTGGGACTGATTGGGGTGATTGATGCGCCCGAGTATCAGGGCCCTGTAATAGATGGAGAAACTTGGCTGGATGCCCGCATTGAGCTTCATGACTGGGAAGAAGAACCTGAACACGAAACCTTGCCCATTGCTGAGAGAATGGAAACTGGGTAAGTTCAAAGAATAAAATTTTACCTAGTTTTTTTTTCAAATCACAGTATTATAAATTAGTTGCTGCCTGAAGAAAGCCTTCATCTATCTGATATTAAAACGGTAATGTTATTATAAGTACGGCAATTGAACTTCGAAACCAAACAAAAGTGGACTCAAAATACCTATAGGTACAGCTGAGTTTCGGTCCGAAACCGAAACCCGTAACCGTATGAGACAAACCCAATGTTTATCTTTAAAAAAATCACTTGAGAATGTTTGGAACCTGTAGTTTGTAAAACATATAATTCGTCGGTTGTTGAGCCACTTTTTCACAGCGTAACAGGTTCCTAAGGCTATTGACCTTTACATTATTATCTTGGCACGTAAGTCGATTAAATTTATAATATCCGAAGTATTTTCACTGACTGGCAGGTCCACCATCAGGGATTTTAATTTTGATAACACAAAAAATTTGTCGCTATTTAGTCGAAATTTGTCGCCAAATATCAGAATTTATCGGTCACACAAAAGATATAAGGGATTATTTAAATTACGACTGAATCTGTAACTTGGCTACAAATTGCGACTAATTGGCGACAAAATATGGGAGAAAACACATCTTCGCTAGGTGCCCTAGTTTTTGAGATATGTAAATGTGGCCCTGCTGGGGAGACTCCAGATTGGCCACCTATAAACCCTTATATCTTTTGAACTCTTTTGTTATCAAAATTAAAATCCCTGATGGTGGGGCCTGCCAGTCAGTGACACTCCGAAATAAGAATGATGATAAAAAATGTTTGTGTATTTATGCAAATTAATGTTCGCTTCGGGTTTATTTTTTTTTAAATTAGTACCTAGTTATAAAGCGGAACTTACTTATGTTGTTCTTGCAACAAGTGCAAATTAAGCTAATGTTAAGGCAACTGCGTCATATTGTCCAACTGTTTACACTTAGTGCAAAAACAATACAGTATTGCAAAATTAGAAAGTTGCCGATGTTATTGTCCTGTTCCCTCCTATAATGTCAAATTAAACGAATGCATTATTCTGTCGATTGTTTGAAAGCAGTCTCGCCCTTGAATATATTTACATAAAACTCAGTTTGATGTAGATATCAACCTTGACACATTAAATTGAAACATTGACAAATGCTTGGTTTATTGTGATTACTTCTAATAGGGTCAGCGTTTGAGCATATCGTAGGTACAGTTTTCTTAATCATGCGTATGGATAGACTATTTAATAAAAAAAATACGTGACTAATTTTATTTCCGAAACAGTGATGAGCGAAATTTTATTTGCATTAGTTTTGGGTGCTGAGTTAACATCTATGGCATTGAATAGATTCCTTTTATGCTTTAGTTGGCCGAAACCACTCTTTTTATAGTTAAATATTAAATATGTATACTTAATTATGCGTTATTTTATGGCCACAGTGGCAAAAATCCGCAATGCCTTTGAAAGAAACTGCCCGTTTTGCAGTTAGAAGTTTGACCTAGCTACGGTGACCTTTTACTTAAAATATAAGCATCTTAAAAGTGGGTGTGTCTCTTATTAAAATATGGCAAAAGCGGTGTAACTGATGCACGTAGTTTTACAAACACATGTTTACAGCATATTTGCCATCATTATAAATAATTATTCGCCAATACAATGTATGTAACAAGGAAGTACCAGACAGGAAATGATAGAATATTCTGTTATCTTGCGGATATTGGGCAAAACTATATTTATATCAAATCATTGGTTTAATTATGTATTTGGAGAATTTAACAAAAACATACCTACAGATCTCATTATCGATATTCAATGTTCTTTTGCTGTCCTAGCCACGAATGCCCCTAAGATCTTAATTGTTTATGGTGTACATAATAAAGAGTATTCTATTTAACACCACTGCCAAACTTGTTGGTTGATCAAGTCCCAAAGAGCTCCGAAATCCTAATTGCACTTGTCATTCCTCAATGTTCTAACATTTTTAACTCTTTCATAATTCCAATATTATACCCTATGACAGGCATTCAACTTCACCCTGTACTCGTAATCCCAATCAACCTGCACTTTCAATTCAATTTACACTCACACACACCCCCCCCCTCTCACACACACTCACACAAACACCCCTTCTCACACACTGATACGCATACTACACGCAAGCACACAGTCACCTATACAGGCTTTTCTAACAAACAATTTTTATTATTATTATTCCATTTTATTTTTTCTTTAAGTACTTTGATGTTTTGCTAATTATTATTTTCTTTGTTTTTTACTTGTTAATCTTATTGCATAAATTTGAAATATTTCCTCCTGGGAGAGGGCACTGGCTCTTGTAACACAGGTTAACCACCTAGCACAAGTGTCAGGGACTTCACACAATTTGTAACCACTTAAAAAAAATTTTTTTTGAACCTACCCTGCATACTGATAAGGTACACTTTTACAGTGTACGTCGTCGTGCTCGTGGCAACTGGTGGTATGGCCGTGGTGAGCCAACTTTAGCCGTACAGCTATACAGACGCGCTCTCGACGTTTTGGACGAGAGCGATGGCGGCATATCCGCGCCGACACCCTCTGGCGAACTTGAGTCCGCGTCGGCTGATCTACAGGCGCTATTAGATGAACGACTCCGGGTACATAACAATATGGCCGCTGCACAGTTGAAGGCGGGAGCGTATGAGGCTGCACTGCAGGTATGTTGGAAAATCTGTCTGAGTTGAAAAGAGATGCCACAAATTACTGTAACATAGAAGAAAGATAAAATATTTATTGGGACTCGCACAGGAAGAACACAAACTAAATAGTATCATAAAAAATAAAAATAAATAGAAGTCTTCTGGGCTTGCTGGTTCCATCATAGTCCCCATCCATCGCTTTCCACCAGTCAAGATCGAAGTCAAGAGCTGGCCTACTTCGCAAAAAAAAAAGAAATGAAAAAACCTAAAGCCCTGTACGAGGCAAAAAGGCCCCAAACCTACCCGATTTAAGATCTAGTCTTTATATTTATATGAGTTGTACATGGTTAACATTTTTTTAACTAGAAAGAAAACATTCGCTATATGACCATCTCTGAAAACAATATCATGGTGAGATCTCCAATAACATGTCTTGTTTCTAACTTACAGGCAGTAACTCGAGTGCTAACCTGCCAGCCGAAGAACGCAAAGGCATTATACCGTAAATCTCGCATCCTATCCTTGATGGGTCGCAACTCAGAGGCCTTAGAGGCCGCGCGGGCCGCTGCGGCCGCGGCCCCAGATGACTCGGGGGCCCGTAAAGAGCTACAACGTTGTGAACAGAGGGCTACCAGGGAGAGGTTTGTGGAGAGGAGCCTAGCTAAGCGCATGCTCGGTACCACCCCGCCGAAGAGTGGCTCACCTGATAAGAAACCTAGTAGAGCTAAGGTGAGATTATTGGAACGAAGTTCCTTATCGCGCGTTGCGAAAGGAGGCGTGCGCGTGTTTCTCTGCCTGTCTCTCTCTCTCTCTCTTTGAACTTCGTTCCACCCGGGTGTCCCTTGACACCTCTCAAGTTTTTATACCATCACAACACTTAATGATCCTGAATTATAAAATGCAGCGATGGCATTGTTCGTAGCTAACCGGCTGCCCTAAGGTTCCAAGAGATAAGACTTTTCATACAGGTAAACCAGAAAAGTTATGCGCTTCGGTAAACTTCGTGTGTTCAAATTAGCACTAACGTCGCCGCAGAGTAACCCCACACAGAGGCCAAGCTTCTAAGATTTGTACTGCTACGCTTTGTAGTAGCATCTATCATTAAGCGTTGGTACGAACTTATATCTCGGTCGGGTCACCTACTCCGGTTTCAAAAGGTTTTTGGATTTGTATACCACTCTATACAAATCCAAAAAACCTTTTGAAACCGGAGTTTGACTATAATTTGATAATCATGGTAATACACAATAGGCAAGTACTTCCGTGGTTGTAACAGCTCTACCTCATCAGCTCTTAATTAGAGATCATCATCGCGCATTTGTATTTCCGAAGATAGAGGATGATTTCCGAAGCGCAAACTTTTTTTAGGTTACTGAATGACGTAGGTACGGTAGGTTATTTTCTTGGGAGCGTAAAATACCCCTCAGGTTTGCCATTGATTCTAATACCAGATTCTTTTGTATGATTTAAACTGATAATTATTATGTGGTCATTAACCCGTTTGCCTATAATTTGTTTACTAAGGGCTGATTTTTCAATATTTATTCCTCACTTTTATTTGTTCATATTCATGACTTTATAAGTAATGACGTAATTGCTTCCAGGTGTGACGGTATATTTCTAATATTATTCTGCATATAGATGCTGGTGTGGGGTTCCATTCTGCTGAGCATCCTGATGGGTGTGGCCAGCGTACTGGTCTACCGGTACAAGATACAGGCGCATTGACGTCGCGAACCGAGCTTTAGACCACAAGTAAGTACAAACGCGCTTTAGAATAGTCAACTTTATTTCCTTTTAACAAGGTTCAGTTTTCACTGCAACTGACATTGAATTAAGATATTATTTTGCCACTTAAAAATGCAAGCTATTACAAATACAAAGGTATCTTTTTCGTTGTTCAGGTAATGGAGAGTCCAATGGTGTTATTGGAGGGGGATGGTGCACATTATACTTAAGACCACGTCATATCTTCGCTGATAAAGAATCATAAGCCTTCGTTAGTCTATTGGTCTTTACCCTATGTATTGATAACGAGAGAATATGTATAGTTATTGTTACTGCTGTAAATAATTACTTTAAAAAAAAGTTCTCTTCAGAATTGCCGAAGTGCAATCTCATTATTTTTTTATATTTATACAAGTTACGAATTATTTTCTCTATGATAAATACAGCAGACTTTAATTATGTGGTCGTCGGACAGTATTTAAATAGAACAAATTCGGAGGGGTAATGATATTACACGGGAACAGCTGCATGTATATGTAGATACTGAGTTTTACCCGCGTAATATTGTACGCAACGAATATCTGGACGCGCGTAAAATGTTGTCTGGACGTGCTTTATAAGCAGTGATAGGAATAGGTAGTGCCTATTTGCCTAAACTTCGAAGAACAGAGACAAGAAACGGAGACTTCCTTAGGACTAAATTTTTTCCAGGACATCAGTTCCGAAATTCGGGACAACACTTTTAAATACATTAAAAAAATATGTTATTCCAAATAACATGTTTTTAATGTATTTAAAAGTGTGTTTAAAAAAATATGTTATTCCAAATAACATATTTTTAATGTACCTATTTAAAAGTGTTGTCCCGAATTTCGGGACTGATGTCCCGGAAGTCTCCGTTTCTTGTCTTTGTTTTTCGAAGTTTAGGCAAATAGGCACTACCTATTACTATCACTGTTTATAAGATATATCAATAATATAAAGTAAAACTTTCCATAGTTTCATCGTATTTTTGAACTACAATCCTAAATAAAGCTGGGATTCCAATAATAATAATAATTGTTGTTAGACAATACTAAATGTACGTACTGTATTGTAAAAACGGGGATAGGTGTAGTTTATTAGATATTCGCAGTTATTTTAATCATTGGCTTATTTCGACAGTTCGCCACTATGTGCATTTACGTCTAAATATCTATGTATATAATTATTATGTATGTGTAAATTCTGTGTTTATAATTAGTGCCAAAATGTATCATAAATGTGTAGGTATACATATAATATTATAGTCTCTGAAATCACATTTTGCAGAAGATATTTATAGGAAAAACAAAAGTCTAACTTATTACATATTTTTCGACTCTATATTTGCAAAGTAAGAAGATGGAAGCGTTCGGGTAAATATTTGAAGCATTCCAACTTGTTTTTATTTAGAACACAATATTTTTTTACGAAACGTTTGGGAGGCGCTTTCCTCCAGTCGTAAGGGTGCTTTTCACTCGCATTTATGTATCCATCGCTGTTTCACTACCAACCGACAATCCCAGGTAGCTATGCATTAGATAAATTATATAGTTTCTCGTTTATCTTCTAGATATCGCTTTTAGGTGGTGAAACTGCAGTTCAACAATTAAAATATCCGTGATTATTTTAAGTAAAATACTTATATTTCGAAGTATTTAGTTTCGTTGATTGAATTAAAATGCACACAAAGTAATGTAAAATTAGATGTATTTAGGACATTGGTTTGGTTAGGGGTCGTTGCGACTCCTATAGAATATCATTATAAATAAACAATGGTGGTTCCAGTATACACTTACACTAATAAAAAAAATTGTTAAGATAATTTGTTTTATTATTTTTGCTCCTGTAACATTCATAAATAAAATAGCATGCCGTATCATATCATTATTCCGATGAAAATAATTTGTTACATACAAAAATATTAAATTGTTCAAGGAATGACATAAGAACTTTTTTGTTTATATCAACTTACTTTAAATTTAATTATATTGCTATGTTAATGTACCATATTTAAGTACAAACTAACGTACCTACAGGTACATAATAGTATGTCTCTTATATATAGACAGAGCTTGTACTTCCACAAAGCCTCTTACAACCCATCATGTAGCTATAAAAATAAATATGAATTTAAATAAAGTTAATAACTTCACTAAATATTGGACGTTGCTAATACGCGGTAATCACATAACATTAATGGCAATATTTAACAATATTTCTGCGTATAGTCTCACAATTCACTTTAGGGTTTCAACAACCTAGAATACCTTTGGTAACTATTTGATGGCTATATCACAGTCTTGACTTGTAAGTGAACATCCGGGCTAGCCAGTTCGTGACATGCGCTAGTACCTCTAGCTGTGCAATCGTGGCTAAAGCCTGGATGCTGAACACAGTTGCTACAAAGTCGTACAACAGTTTCGGCGAGAACACACTCCACACAAACAAGTGATCTCGGAAGATTGTCGCTATAACACAATATACTACTACGGAGTATATTCGGTGTAACGCGAGGATGTTCGCCGTTCGCCATACTGTTTGTAAGTACCTGGAAAAATTAAAAATACAAGTATTACTATTGTTCTTACCTTTAAAATTAAATTGCAGTATTATCTACATTTGTTGCTATTGTAACATTGTCACTCTGTGGTAGATTATACGTAAAGTGTATAAAGCGAGGGCCCAGAACGGACCCCTGTAGCACTCCAGCTAAGATAGGCTCGACTTATTTTAATTATTTGAAGTATTCTATCCCTCAGATAGGATTCTATTAGTGGAGCGATTTAGTCTTTTATAAAAACCCCTTCTGCAAAACCCTATCAAAGGCTCGTTAGAGATAGAATAACCTATAGCTACTTCGACTTTTAATTGTATTCACTAACTTGATAGTTCAAAGAAAAATAATATTACCATACTAAAACTATGTTTGGGGTAGTGAACGGTTTTGCGTAAAGAACGAATGATAAAAATGGTTTAATTTAAATACAACTTTAAATATTCGTAATATTTTCGTAATTCGTCGAATATTCGAAAAATTGAGATTTGTATAAGACTCGTCATAGCCGGTGCAGCAACTGTTTTTTTTATATAACTTATTTAGGAATGAAACAATAGCGCGATACAACTGACTCTTAGCGCCATCTATCGACATTTCTATGGAGTTGTTCGAAATTTTCGAGTCTAATACAATTGGTCGACTATTACTCGTAAACTTGTAAAGCCCACTTAAGTGTGATAGTTTTCCTTTATACTTCGTTATATATAGGTACTACTGCCGTGACAGTTGAATTTCTAACTACAACCGTTTAGTTGGTAGAGGGGGGGACACACACACTTGACTAACGAAAATTGGTACTTTAAAGCTTGATAAGTCACGAACGGTTTACTTAATCAAAAAACGGTCTTCCCAAACCCCTAATATTTGAAAGACCTATCCAACGACATCCCACACTATGGGAAAGACGAAAAAAAAAATTATCATCCCCACTTTAGATGTAGGGGAGGTACCCAAAATAATTGTTTTATTTTTTAATTTTATTTTTTCACTTTTTCGGCGTCATTGACGTGTATGCTCATGCCAAATTACAACTTTCTAGTGCCAATAGTTTTTGAGCTAAACCGCGGACAGACAGACAGACGACATGGCGAAACTATAAGGGTTCCTTGTTGACTACGGAACCCTAAAAAAGACTTTCAAGAGTGGCTGAATAAAAATAATAATCAATACATTCTAACTACGTTGTACTACTGAGAAACAAAACATAAGAAATTCTAAATTTTACAATAGTGTATGTTATTAAAAAAATTAAAATTTTGCATTTAAGTACAGACGCCAGCACATCAAGCTACTACAATCTATCAATTTTCTTTAATAGATTTTCAACTTTGTCGCTAAAGCATTAGGTTCAAGGTTGAATAGGAAAATTTGACAGTTTCCGGTAGCTTGACCTGCTGGCGTCTGTACATTCAATTTCGTTCATTTTTGCACCACCTCATTATCTTTTTTTTTTGTCAAAATCTGGTAACTCTTCAACTGTCAAGTTACTGAATACAATTAAAAGTCGAAGTATAGCCGTGCTACCAACTTTTTGATTGGCTACTATATTTTACAATGGCTAAAGAAAAATGTTCTCTATTAATTACATACAACAGCTATACTCTAAGTGTGTTCCGCGGAACCCTAGGGTTCCGCGATACCTCTGTAGGGGTTCCTCAAGAATTTAGAAAAAAAATCAAAACCCCTCTCTTTGGTCGAACGTTTTGACACCGCGGCCGCGCGTAGGTATTTATTTATTTGTATAAACATGTGTTACAATAGCTGGTACAATATCTCATAAGTTTGGTATCAACATGTATACTTGTATACTTGTGAGCGCGCAGTCCCTTTGATAAAAGCCGCCTCTGAATTAGACGCTATAGTTGTCAACAAGCGACTTTCGACTCTAACTTAAAAAAATAAAGTCGAGATTGTTTACAACGTAATTTTTATATTTCTCTTTTTATTTTTGCTTTTTGTTTATCAAAGGCGCCGACTCGAGTATTTTCGAGAATATTCGAGATCGAGTCTAGGACTAAGTATAAAAGCGGCGATCGCGCGTCGCGCCTCGTCAGTCAGTTGACGATTAGCGTTCGGAGCTATAAGTTCCTACCTACCTACTTATAAGCTTGCTAGCGAGAAACTAGTGTTCATTGTTCTACTGCCTGCTGTATTCGTTGTCTCAGTTTTATACATTTCTTCATTGTACTAAACTTGGTCTCTTATTATACGCAGTAACGATTGTGCATTATTTAGACCCCACTTTCCTGACGTGTAACATTCTATATATATAAAATTCAAAGTCCTGACTGACTGACTGACTGACTGATAGATCAACGCACAGCCTAAACCGCTGGTCCTAGAGACATGAAATTTGGAGGGTGTGTTCTTCGTGAAGAGTAGGCATCCACTAAGAAAGGATTTTTTGAAATTCTACCCCTAAGAGGGTGAAAAGGGGGGAATTCGTTTGTATGAAAAATCTTATTCCTTGAGTTAATAAACTTGAAACTTGGCACGAATACTTATCTAAATAAATTATGAAGATTGCCAGTTTTTTTTCATCTAAACTACCCCCTAATAAGGGATTGGGGGGTTTCAAAGTTTGTATGGAAGAATTTTAGCGCGCAGTCCGATTTACTCGAAACTTAGTATTTATACCTAATATTGAAAGTAAAGAATAATGTGTATCAGGGTTTTTTGAAAATCTACCCCTGACGGGCTGAAATGGGGTAGTCAATTTTTCAGGGGAGGATTTTACTCCATGGCTTGATTTACTCGAAAATTAGTATAAATAATCTTTGAGTTAAATTATGAATACATCCAAAACCATTTTTTTTTAATTCCTCCCCTGTGGGTGTGAAAATTTATATGGATACAGTTTATATGAAAAATCTTCTTCTTTAGGTTAATAAGCTTGAAACTTTTCAAGAATACTCGCCTAAGTAAGTAATAAAGTTTTTCATTATAAGTTTTTCAAAACTACCCCTCAAAGGGGGATATAGGGGTGTTGAAGTTTGTGTGGAATAATTTGAATGCGCGGTCCGATTAACTCGAAACTCAGTGTTTATACTTAAGACCAAAAATAAAGAGTAACATGTATCAGGGTTTTTCGAAAATCTACCCCTAACTGGTTGAAAAGGGGTAGTTAATTTTACAAGGAAGGATTATAATGCGTGGTTTGATTAAATCTAAAAGTGGTATAAATAATCTTTGAAAAAAGTTATGAATAATCCCAAACGACTTTTCAAATTTCCACCCCTCTGTGGGGGTGAAAAGCGGGGGATACAGTTTATATGAAAAAACTTATTGATTTAGTTAATAAACTTGAAACTTGGCAAGAATACTTGCCTAAGTAAGTAATAAAGTTTATCATTATAAGTTTTTCAAAACTACCCCCCAAAGGGGGGGGGGGGTGTTAAGTTTGTGTGGAAGAAATTGAATACGCGGTCCGAGTAACTCGAAACTCAGTATTGATACTTTTGACAGAAAATAATTAATAATAAGTATGTAAAGTTGTCCAAAATTTACCACTGACGGGACAAAAAGGGGTAATTCAGTTTTTAAGGGGAGGATTTGACCTTGAAACTGTATGTTACATTTTCACGCCTAAACCACTGAACTGATTTGGCATAGAGATAGATGGCATCCTGGGGAAGCACATACATTTTATCCTGTTAGCACGTTCCCGTGGGATAATTTCCGACATCCACGCGGGCGAAGCCGCGGGCAGTAGCTAGTTATAAATAAAGAAGAATGGAACGTTGGCTTAAAGGTGTTAAACGTGTTGCAACAACATCTTCTAATGACGCTGAATGTTCAAAAGCAGTACGCGCGGAGAATATAGCAATCACCGATCCAGACGATGATGCCGCGACGTCAAGCTCGACGGTTTCAAAGACGAAAAAAAGGAAGTATGATGAATCATATATCAGTTTCGGATTTGTTGATTCCAACGGCTCACCTCTCTGCATGCTATGTAGTAAACTGCTTCCTAATAGTTCCATGGCACCTGCCAAATTGCGCCGACTAGTGATGTAAAATGAAAAAAAACGATTTGTTTTTTTTCACTTTATTGAAAAAAAACATGAAAAAAAACTTTGCATCGTTGTTTTTTTTCTAAATTTGGTTTTTTTTCTAGCCTACGTTTTAGTTCAATTATAAATTAAATTTATATAAGAAATCAAAATATTATTTATTCATAATTCACTACTTTCAACATTGAATTACGATTCAATAATCTTTTTTCAATTTATTCTTCATCTTCACTTTCTGTATCAGTTCACTCTTGTAGGTGCTTTAAAAGTCTTGTACCGTTTTTCGTCACATGTTTTGAGCAGAATGTGCATTCTGCTTTGGGGATTTTCGAAGTTGTAACCACGTCATTAAAAAGATTTGCCACAGCCGATGTTTTTCGGCCTGAACCAACTCGTTTCGGCATACTTAGGTAGGTATTTATTTTTGTAATCAGACTCGAATTAACAACACTTCAATATCACAAATTCTAAATAATTTTATATTGAACTTTCTCCGTCCGTCACACGTCAGCGTCACGCACCACAATTGCGCTAAACTAACTACGTTCAAACAAACAAATCGAAAGGGGATTTCCCCGTGCATAAATAAGTATATGATTTGGGGATTTCCCTTTCGTTGAGTTAATATCAATGAATGTTGACAATATTTTTATGAAATTTTGGTACTATTTTATCAGAAAAGTACCGTAGATTCAAGAATAAACCTAAGACTCTATTATGTAATCTTAAGTATTAATCTTTAACGGTAAATGCCCGAACAATTTTAGAGTTATTATACTCTTGAAAAAAAACAAGGCCCAGAAAAAAAACTGTTTTTTATCAGGTTTTTTTTCAAGGTTTTTTTTCACATTAGAAAAAAAACGGTTTTTTTGCAACACTAGCGCCGACATTTAGAAACTGTACACCCCGAGTCTAAAGAATTTTTTGTTCGTAAAAAAGATCAGTTATTGGAAAGTCAAAAAAATATGATGCATGTAACACAAACTATCAACGAAAAGGCCACGGAGGCATCATATTTAGTTAGCTATCGCATTGCACAAGCAGGTGAAGCGCACACTATCGCTGAGAATTTAATAAAGCCATGTGTATTAGACATAACAAAATGTATGCTCGATGAAAAATCTGCAAAGCATCTTTCTACTGTGCCGCTATCAAACGATACTGTTTCACGGCGAATCCATGATCTGGCAAGCTACGTCAAACAAGAACTAGTTACACGTCTACAAAAAACACGATTCGCCTTGCAAATGGACGAGTCAACTGATGTCGCTGGTTTGGCTATCTTGCTGGTTATCGTGAGATATCCTTATGAAAGTTTTTTTAAAGAAGACATGATTATGTGTTCACCGCTGCTCACAAACACTACCGGGGAAGAAATTTTTAATAAAATAAATATATGTTTTGAAGAACATAATATCAGTTGGAACAATTGCATTGACATTTGTACAGATGGGGTCAAGGCGATGACAGGTAAAACAGCAGGAGCAGTGTCACGAATAAAAAATAAAGCGCCTAATTGTAGTTCCAGCCATTGCATTCTGCATAGACAAGCACTTGCGATGAAGCAAATGCCGTCAAATCTAAAATTAGTTATGGATGAAGCGGTAAAAATAATTAATTTTATCAAATCACGACCACTACAATACCGATTGCTCTCATTATTGTGTGAAGATTATGGCAGCAAACATAAAACACTGCTGCTCCATACAGAAGTGCGATGGCTGTCTCGGGGTAAAACTTTAACAAGGCTATTTGAACTTAGAGCCGAGTTACAAATGTTTCGAAAGAAACATTTGTAACTCGGCTCTAAGTTCAAATCAAACGGTCCTTCAAATTAAAAGAAGTATCTGCTGAAAAGCAGATACTTCTTTTAATTTGAAGGACCGTTTGTATGATAAAACTTGGTTGTTCCGATTGTCTTTTATGGCGGATATCTTTCAAAAACTGAACGAATTGAATTTATCATTGCAAGGTAAACAGACAACAGTGTTTCAGGCCTATAACAAAATAACTGCCTTCAAAAGAAAATTAGATTTTTGGATTATTTGCGTTGGTAAGAAAGAAATAGAAAGCTTTACGTCACTCAGTGAGTTTGTTAGCGATAACGACTCAGAAATGTTTCAAGATGATGTGTTTGGAGAATTGGTCCAATATCTCAGATCGATGCGCGCATCTTTTGAAAAGTATTTTCCCGAAGAACAGACTACAAAAATGAAACTGAATTCATGGATTCATAATCCTTTTTTACCTAACTTGGAAAAGCCCGAAAGTATGTCAAACGAGATATATGAATCTCTTTTAGAAATGTCATCAGACACAAGTATGGAGTCACTGTTCAAAACGACGCCTCTCAACGATTTTTGGTGCAGAATCCGTGATGAATATCCAATGCTTGGCAAAATTGCTCTATTTCTCTTTTTATTGCTCTCCCGTTCCCAATTTGTGCGAAACAGGATTCTCAACCTATGCAGCCCGAAAACAAAATATCGCAATAGACTGGACGCCGAACCTGATATGAGACTTCAACTGTCTTCTATCAAACCTGATATCAACCAATTGATGAAAAATAAAAAACAGTTTCATACCTCCCATTAGTTAGATTTTTTCTTTTTTAATATCTTCTATTATTGTACTTGCCATGTGGTAAAGTAACTAATAATTAGTAACTGTTACATTGTAGCTTATTAATAAAGAATACACTTTTAAAAACTATTGTTTTATTGTAGGGTTCCATCAAGTATTTTGCTTCCCAAAAGGGTTCCGTCACCAAAAAAGTTTGAGAACCACTGACATACAAGAAGAATAGTTTATTACAAAAGCTTCTCATGAAAGTGTAAACAAACTCTAGTCAGCTTAAATCCTTTCGTAATCCGTAACAAATTCAACTGGATTTAGAATTTAGATTGTTTTAACTTTATGTCTCACTAGTTTTTTCCAACAATCGTTTGGATAACATTATCAAATTGTAATTGAAAAATCATCGACGATAATTGAGGTTACTATATAAAAATAAGTCGGGTTTTCCTTCCTGACGCTATAACTCCAGAACGCACGAACCAATTTCCACGGTTTTGCATTCGTTGGAAAGGTCTCGGGCTCCGTGAGGTTTATAGCAGGTAGAAGTAGGGTAGTAGTAGGGTAGGAGTAGTGTAGGAGTAGGTTAGGAGTAGGGTAGGAGTAGGGTAGGAGTAGGTTAGGAGTAGGTTAGAATTAGGGTAGGAGTAGGGTAGGAGTAGTGTAGGAGTAGGGTAGGAGTAGGGAAGGAGTAGTGTAGGAGTAGGGTAGGAGTAGGGATGGAGTAGGGTAGAAGTAGGGTAGGAGTAGGGTAGGAGTAGTGTAGGAGTAGGGTAGGAGTAGGTTAGGAGTAGGGTAGGAGTAGTTTAGGAGTAGGGTAGGGAGTAGGACACCACGCGAACGAAGTAGCGCCGGGCAGCTAGAAATAATTTATATGGCAAAACAACGTTTGCCGGGTCAGCTAGTTGAGGTTATAAAATTAACCGCAATTAACAAATGAAAATGGTGATTAAAAATAAGAATTTTTGGGGTTTAAGTATTCAAATCAAAGTACTCGCACATTTGCAAGTGGCACTACAAAGTGGTATCCATAGGAACATTTTCTG
This sequence comes from Apamea sordens, assembly GCA_945859715.1. Classification (NCBI taxonomy): domain Eukaryota; kingdom Metazoa; phylum Arthropoda; class Insecta; order Lepidoptera; family Noctuidae; genus Apamea; species Apamea sordens. The sequence goes on from OX244002.1 coordinate 12,969,160, forward strand.
ATCCATTTATTTACATTTTTCATTTGACGACATGGTTGGCGCAGTGGCTGAGCGATCGACTGCTGCGCTGAGTGTCGCGAGTTCGATTCCCGCACAGAACAAATATTGGTGGTTAGGTAGTTGTTCCGGGTCTGGCTGTTTGTGTATGTGAGTTTAAATCTTTGTAAACGCACCCACGATACAGGAGAAGTGTGGGGCAAAGTTAAAAAAAAAAAATCAGATAATTTTGGAACAAACTATAAACACGATACTCACTGCTGCCACGTCTCGGCATTCTTAGCCACAGTACAGAAGAGCGCGGCTCCGGCGATGGACGGGCCGGCGTACGCATGGAGCCCCATCCGCAGCGCCACGCGCACGGGACAGTACTCGCTAAGGCCTACGTAGCCCGAGCCTAGGTCTACCGAGGACAGGCTGTTGGAGTTGCCCTGGAACGAAGATTAGGACAACATTATCATGAAACTTTCTTACCACAACTCGTCAATAAAAAGTTCTCAGGTTTAAAAAGTAATATTGTGATCGAGTTATAGATTACACGCATATTGAAGCATCATCTCGGTCTCTCTCTCAGACCGAGAGAAGTACAAATTTAAGTATTTTTTGGACAGAATTAATCCTTAGTTTGAGTAGCATAGTCATCGTAAATATCCAGGTGGAGCTGTTTGATGTTCGTCCAATTTTCTAGCATAGGCAACCCTTTTTTGTGTTGCCATGTTGCAGATTCTATTTGTCCCGATAATATATAACATTAAGCCTGTATACCTCACAGGGTTAGGCAGAGGTGTACACACGGCTACACATCAAGCTATACAAAACCAGTTTGTCTTGGCCTCACTTTGTATGATATTTTCTCACAATGAACGGTCAGCTAATACTGGTTTTGCATAGCTTGATGTGTAGCCGTGTGTACCTATAAACCCACATTTCCATCAACCTCGAGCAACCAGGGTCCGAGCTGCTACTGAGAAATTCCAGATGAATTTCCCTGATAACAACTTTTCGTTATTTTAACTGCTTGCCTATGAAATATGGATAAAGGAAGTAAGACTCACCTGATAGAAGAAAAACAGGATACCAATCCACATATGCACTAGCGTTCTACTAATAATATCAACAACTTCAGTCTTTCTACTGGACTTAGAATCTAACAGTTTGTGGTCCATACACTCAGAAGTTAACACACACGTTATATAAATACTGGGCACCATTATCACATTGTGCGGCCTCATTAGTAACGCTACAATCAACATGAGATCATTCAACATTAGGTGGGCTATTGACCGAACAAAATTTAACTTCACTTCTTCTAGATTCCAAGGTTCTTCGACCAAATTATCATAGAAATAATCCTCAGTTTTCGCCTTAGGTTTATTATACACGAACTTAGTAGCACTAAAATCTACAGGTTTCAAGCCACAGGTCTTCAACGATCCGATGTAAGAAAACATTTCAAGGCCGAACTGGACTATAAGTATGGCCCAGAACATGTTGACTACTTGTACCGGGTCCCAAGTCTTGATGTCCGCGAATGGTGTTTCTAAGGCTTTGGACGTGATTCGGTAGCATAGTACGCATGCTACTGCGCCGATTGTCAGCCCTGATTGGATGTAAACGACGTTGTTGAGGTAGCGAAGGTTCCATAGACATATTAATAATGTTGCTAATGTGCCTGTAAAACGAAAAAAATAAGTTAATAACAAAATGATAATTATGTCGAAAATTTGTTTGTGATTTGTACATGTCTGCTTACCTACAACTAGATGAGCTTGAAGGTAGAAGGCATTTTCTGGTGCATTCAACCAGTCTGCTGTATCTGGGAGGAACAGCCACCGGTCTCCCGTTTGGTTCATTGTTCTTAGATACCTGGGAACGTATAAAAATAATATGAAAAAAATGAAAATACACTAAACGACACTGTGGCAGCTGGATGCCGACTATGCGGAGATGCTAAGGGATTCACTTGACTTCTACCGTAAGGACTAGCCCGTAAAAACAGCGAACAGAAGATTGAGAAAAAGGGAGGGAGTAATAGAATTCGGATAGTAATAAAAAAAAAATTAAGATTTTTTACTCACAAAACAGTCAGAAAAAGGTATAAATTCCAATTGGGCGTTTCCTATGGAGATGGCTACTCTGTTAAAAATAACATGTTGGCATTCACAGTGGTTTCATGCTACAATGTTAATAGGTATGAGAGGAGCATCAGGTATAAAAGTAACACTTACCTGTGTAAAGCTATAAGCAGCACCCATTTCGGCAATATGCCGACCCCGACCGCACTCATTCTCTGCGCTAACTCCGGTTTCTCCTGCACTTCCGTAGCGCCACTCCATCTCTTACTCAAATACATGAGTAACACCACGACAGTCCTCACTAACACAAAGAACATCAACGTATTCCAAAAGAAATACCACGTCATATGCTCTTCTTCAATAAAACTGGTCCCGAAGAAGGACCAACAATGGAAAATGGTCGCTCCGATCAACAGGTAATCAGTTGCATTTAATTCTGTCAACGTAGACAGGTCCTTTATCCTTTCTATGCCAGTTTTTATTAAGAAATAAGTTGCTGTAAATGCGCAGGCGACTGCTGCAAAACCTATGGCCCAAAAAGAGTTGAAATGGCACAGTTGGCTTTTAGTTTCTGATATGAAACAGGCGGTGGTAAGGATTGCGCTGCATATGGCTAGGATAACCATGAAAGCGACGACGGTTCCGATTTGGGAACGGTGGTGTGAGTGACCGGTGACGATGTCTTTGTGACGAGTATCCGGTTGTAAAGAGTATAGGGTGACGAGGAGGAGAGATGTGGCGATCTGTAAAAATAATTTATCTTTAAAATAGTCTATTGTAATTAACAGTCTTGAGGAACATTATTGTATCACATTAATGTTTGGCAATAGTGTTGTTGATTGTAGAGCATCTACTGTCAAACTTGATCTATCATCCCTGGCTGCTTTGTACGACAGTCGATTTTGTCCTATTCTTTGACAGATATCATAGACGCGAATACTGGTGAGGCAAGAGTAAAAGTTTTTATTATATTTTTATTATTTTATTCTTTGTGTGTTTTACTAACGTAGTTTATAAGTGTTTTTGTAACTAACCCAATGGACCTCTGATGTCTAATAAATAAATTCTATTATTATTATTATTATAGACTCTTTGGTATAAAGTCACATCAATACTTCTAAGTTTGAAACCCACAGTCCAGCCGTCGAGACAATGCGTAATGCGTTCCTGACATCTGTCAGTGCGATAATTTTAGTAGCTAAAGAAGATCAAATTCGCAAAACACATATACGGATATGTGTTTTGCGAATTTGATCTTCATTAGCTACTTGTATGAAACTGACAGGTGTCAAGAACGCATTCTCTCGTCAGCCGCACTGTAGCGAATTTCAAATTTCCTATAGAGGCAAGCTTAGGAATATTCTGGAACCAAATTAACTTTACCTATGGTGCGTTTGTTTAGGTGATTAAAAAAAGGTAAACAATCTTGGTATGTCTTTTTATATTAAAGTAGTCGTATAAAATACATACGAAGGATAATTAAATTTAGTTTATTACCTAACATTAATTTAGGTAAATACCTAATTGTAACATTTTTAGATACAATTTTTAAACAACTTTTAGATAAAAAGACATACCAAGATTGTTTACCTTTTTTTAATCACCTAAACAAACGCACCATAGGTTTTTTCTTATAAAAAGTTACTAAATACAGCAGAACCCCAGCCATCCGGATAGCGAACATGTCGAACTCTGCCTTGGTCTCGGTGAGATACTCGGACCACTTTTAGAGTGACTTGCGGCGGCATCTACAAGGCCACATGCGAACTACGCATCATACTGACGTCACACAAAAATCCTGCATCGCGCAAGCAGAGTTTACAGCGTAACTAGCATATATGCCACGTCCCGACATCAATCGTCGGGTAGTTGCCTACCAGACACGATACACCTGGTCGGAAGATCCTCTTTTTTTCTGTTCCTCATACCTCTATAGACTCTTCGTAGAACTTTTCCGCTATCTTATTCAATGATATAATAATAATAGTCTAAAACTCACCAAATATAGCAGAACCACAGCCATCCCGATAGCGAACATGTCGAACTCAGTCTTAGTTTCAGTGAGGAACACGGACATCTTCTCGAGCGACTCTTCGTAGAACTCCTTGGCTATCTTAGCGGCGCTCTGCTGGCCGGTCGCGAGGTAGTGCGCGAATTGCTTCTCAGCGCGTTGGAACTGCTTGTAGAATTCTGAATGGAAGTTTTGTTATGAGGTAGTATAGACAGTAGTTAAATACTTTAAGACAAATCAGTTTCATTGTTACTGTGATTCCGCACAGTATGTAAATCAAGGACCTTTGCCCAGAAAAACGATTTTACGAGCTAGAATAGAATCAGTTTCAAGTCTGAGTATTTCTGAAATTTGAATGTAAGTCTTTATCTGCCTAGCCTTTTCCCAACTACGTTGGGGTCGGCTTCTAGTCTCACCGGAAGCAGCTGAATACCAGTACTTTACATGAAGCAACTGCCTATCAGACCTCCACAACACAGTTACTGGGTAACACGATACCCCTCGGTAAGACTGGTTGTCAGACTTTCGGGTTTCTGACGACCCGTAAGTACTGACGAAATCTGAATTGTAGGTTCGGTCAGCACCAAAAGTCGGTCGGTAAACACTTTAGTTGTTTAAATCTTAATTATAGAGCAAAATGTTCTTAAAAACCATATAGTTATAGAATATTTAAGAATAATTAACTCTGCTATTATATGAAATCGAGAAAACCAATGTATCGCATTTTGTATCAATTTAGATGATTAATTGTAAAAGTAACAGTGTTAATTGACTTTTGTTGCTGGCTGTACAAGCCATTACTACAAGTTGCCATGCCACCGCAAAGTTAATTTATGTTGTATTTTAGAATAAATAACAGGACTATAGTTAATCTAATTTAAGATTTCGTATCAACACCAATGTGCTGCAATTAAAGGTTACGTGTCATCAATTAAGAATCTTCCATACATACCAGTATCCGTAGGCAGCGCCTGCTTCGCGTTATGCTGTGCCATCACGTGCAGTAGATACAGATGTTGCCTGGTGTCCTGAGGCAGTAAGGCAGGTAACAGTCGGCCTCCGCTGTCGCCCGGGGGCGGAGCGCCCAGTAGCCATGACACAGAGGGCGCCACATCTACTTGGGCCACTGTGGGGCCAGGGCCTGGGCTGCGAAGAATGTTAAAACGTTTTGAATGGGGAATTTAAAATGAGTAGTTGCAAAGGTGAAATGACGAACCTAAAATTTTCGAGACGCTCAAAATATTTTTGTTTGTTCTTTCAAATTAAAAATATTTAGAATTTTGGCAGTTTAAGAATGGAAAGTGAAAACTATTTTTCTCCTCTGAATACCTTCCATGCAAATTGCCAGAAATAACAAAGACACAAATAACTTTAATACATTCGGATTGCATACAAAAGACAGATCTACATACGGGTGAGGACACTGGAAGTCAGTGCTCCTGGCTAGTACTAATGGTACGAGCACTTCACTGGGCGTGGCTCCGCCGTGCCCCCCCGCGTCCCGCATGCCGTGGTCGCCGCATACTATGAGGACTCCGTTGCGGTCCTGCAACCAATACGCCACTCAGTTGGTTTGAAGTCATGTCTGCAAGACTTAGATATGGGTATATCGGAGTAACTGGCAAGATTAATCTACAACTTTCTCCATGGGATCAATATCGTAATCGCGAAGAAATTATCAGCTATACCTACATTTAGAACGAGTAGGTATTGAAGTTTTGTATGGAACAGCAGATTATTTTTTCGCGATAACGATATTGGTTTCACGGAGAGAATTGTTCGGTTTGGTGGTCTGTACACCCTTAAATATGACCACATATGTATGTGTGTATATGCTGTACTTATTTTATAAATAGTATAAAGCAAAATCACTTTTGATGCCTGTCTCTGTGACCGCGATGTTCCTATTTACTTTTGATGTGGTTTTCACCATCTATTTATGTGTATAATAAGAGGTACACTAATATTAAACTTGTAATGAACTGGATTAATTTTAAGTATTTGTGATTTGTATATTAGGACTTGGTACCTTAGTTAAAAAATAAATAATTATAAAGAAATATCGATGGTTTTTCAAGTCGTAAAAACCGGGCGAAGCAGGGGCGGGTCGGTAGTAAATTAATAAAAAAATACTAACCCACTTCTGCATAGCAGTAAATATCTTCTTAACAACTTCGTCCATTTCCAGCAGCTTTGGTTTGATCTTGGGACTGCGCGCACCCTCCAGATGCCCAATATGGTCTAATCCTAGATAGTGCAACACTAGGAAGTCAAATTTGGGCTTTTTGTTCTCGTCCGGAGTCAATGCTTTGTCTAGATGTCTTGTTACGTTGTTGTCTACCTGCAAATATTATATTGTGTAGCATAACAAAATAAGCAGATGGTAACGAAGGGAAATACTTTATTTTTTTCAACTGGTTTGCCACCAGTTGAAAAAAATAAAGTATTTGCTACGAGGCGTGGGAACGAGTCTGATGCTGAAAATATAGTTTTTAGAATTTTTGTCCGTTTGTCTGGTCTGGATGTATGTTCCGGATAGGCGCAAACCGATTTACTTTCAGCTGAACGGATTTGGATGAAATTTAGCACACAGGTACATAGTATAAAACTTTTTTTTTTTTTGTTTCGCGTTCGAAATCCTCATGGACTTCCTCCATCGTGGGGTGACGGAGGGGTATGCTGGGGGCCTACTCCGAAGTGCAAAGTGCGAATGTTCGGATCGGACCGACACATGGCCGAACCGAATATTATTGAAAAATGCGAAAAAACTTCGGATCGGCTCAGTTGGGTCGGGACCATAGTCAATATTCGAAAGAGTGTAGGAGTGTAGCATCGGAACCGACCGAACCAAATGGTAACTTCGTAGCAGGAAACGACCGAACGTTCGGCTGATACTACTTCGGAGTAGACCCCCTGGACTCTTACCGACTAAAACCACCGCGGTGTTCCACTTCTGCCTATGGCCGGGGTGCGAGATTCGCATAAGCATTCACCGCTCCCCAGACAGGCCTTGACCCGCTGTACGTCAGCGGGTCCCACCTCCTCGTGCGGCCATTCCCACAATGGTCGCACCCACTGTCGAGTGGCGCGCGTGGAACACGGCGCCAACTCGGGCCTGTCTGGTCGGACGACGGACGCCCCTAGTCCGCCGCCCGCAGGCCACCTCTCATGGAGGTCGCAGATCGTTTTGCACTCTTCTCGGGCGCCCGGTGCGTCTCCTGCGGGAGAGGATGCGACTTCTTTCTCCCACTCGGCTGCCTCCTTTGCAGGCATGACATCCTCGCAACCCCGTCCCATGCGCCCCCGCTCTCGATAACCGATTGAACGATGGCCGGGAGCGAAAGATCGCTCCCGCCTATTGGGCCTACCCCAAGCTGGGCATTCCTCCAACGTGTGCTGCGCCGTATCCTCCAGGCAAGCATCACAATGGTGACACACCGGTGTCTGCTCCCGACCTATACGACACAGGTGCTTCCCATACTTGGATTATTAGTGCGTTCGCGTGACATTTTTTCCGACAAACACGCATGCGAAGCCGCGGGTAAAAGTTAGAACTAAAGTTACATAAAGCTAAAACTGGGCGTATTATACGCCCTGAAATTTTGAGTAGTCATCCATCTTGAACCCTTTGAGAGCGGGAGCTTTGCTTCCTTTTCTATGATAAACCGAAGACTTACGTCGATGCCGGGCCTTCAGTCGGTCTATTCAGTAAAATTTCACCGTGAAAACTTAGGTGAAGTGAGCTTGTAGTCAGATGTCATTCCACCTGATGTTAGAGATTGACAGTATGTACGCCTCATTTCAAACTCGCTTCACATAAGTTTTCACGGTGAGAATTTCACAGAATAGGTCGACAGATACGGCGCCCACTAGCGTAGGTAACACTACTTCAGAGGAATCAACTACTTACTAAGTACCTCAGTATAATCCGTGACGTAGAACGAGGTGGTGCCGTCGAACTCAGCCCACAGACCTGGGAACAGTCTCAACCAAGTATCGTCTCCATACATCACTGTACGGCGTCCTCTAGCGTTAGCTACGCGCAACACGCTGTCACCGCGCACGGCCGGCGCTCCGAAGTTTAGGGCTACGTCCGCAAATGTTGATACACTGCCTGTCATCATAGCCTGGTGGGATTAAATATTCAAGTTATTGCTTTTCTCCTGACAGTTGCCTTTAAATTAACTTGGTATGTACACATGATAGTTTTAAACAGTATGCAGACAACACATATACAAACATTTTGGCAAGGCAATAATATTGATGTGGTGAATTACTTTCGTTTTCAGTGCAACAGTAATATCACAATCAAGCCAAGACAAGTGCAATGATGATGCTGTTATGACGTCTAAATAAAAATGCTACATTTACCCCCTTATTCATAAACGTTGCTTAAAGTTAAGAAGTGTTTTTTTTTAAATACGTTGCCCCACACTAGGTATTTCTCTTGTATCGTGGGTGCGTTTACAAAACATTTAAACTCACATACACAAACAGCCAGACCCGGAACAACTACTTGTAGGTCATACAAATATTTGTTCCGTGCGGGAATCGAACCCGCGACACAGCGCAGCAGTCAATCCCTTAACCATTGCGCCAACCGTGCCTTCAAACTGTTGATTAGTGACTGTTTACACATACATTTTTGACGTTTGAACGTCACTTAACTTTAATCATCAATTATAAAAATATTAGCTAATTAATTTCTAATAGGTTTTAAAGTTAAGATTATACAGGGTTATTTGTAAAACACCAGCAACCTCTTAAGAGGTCATTGTACACATCATTATGAACAACTTTTACTATGGGACCAAAACTGAAATCGCGAAAAAAAAATCAGCTGTTCCCTACATTTATGTTCACATAACTCTTCAAAATGTAGGGAGCAGCTGATTTTTATTTCGCGATTTCAGGTTTGGTCCTATAGTAAAAGTCAGGTTTGGTCATAATGATGAGTACAATGACCTCTTAAGAGGTTGTTGGTGTTTTACAAATAACCCTGTATAGGTCAGTGTTACGCACATATTAGATCAGTGCAGCGGGGTGATTGCGTAACGCACCATCAGAAGCAATGGGTTTCATTTTGACAGTTTAACCAAATTCATTGCGTTATTTATGTTGTTGAGCAGACATATTTTTCGAACATATGAAGCAATGGTTTGCAATATACTTCAAAATGATTCAGATTGAGATAGATAATGTGTCGAGTGCTGATTAAAAATACTGGCAGTCTGGCACGAACATATATTATTCATTTACATTGTTTAGATGTACACAACATAATAAAGAAACAATAGCGTACCACCATCCTATCTAACACGGAAATGTAAGCAAAACACGACGGTTTTATTCTAAGTAAAACCCACAATGTGTCCAGCTAGGTAAACATGCATAGCGACATTTGTCGTCACATTATCTCGAGCTGCAATATGATTACGCAAAGCCCTGTCTTGTATCAGCGCGACATAATGCGACGACGAAATTTTGCCGCTCCAACATTGTATTGCATGCAGAGAAAGGGAGCCACAAGGAAGGGAAAGTGCAAAAGATATCAATTAATGCTTGCTCTTCCTAAGGTGATGTGCATGACTGGAACTATATTTACGATGTGCAATGACTCGGAACCCCAGGAACCGATGTAATATTGGTGCCTAACTTGAGTAATATCAATTCTTGACTGTAGTTATGAATTTTAGTAGTCTTCATTTGTGATTTTATGACTTTATAGGTAATTTAATAACACGGTTTAATTTCCGTTGTTCTTTCTTTATTTCCTTCTTTATTAACAACATTACTCCTAATTACAGGTGGCTATGACGGTCATAGCCACCTGTAATTAGGAGTAATGTTGATAATAATCTATCTATCTTAGGAGTTATGTTGGTAGATTTTTGCAGAGTGCAGTGTTTCAAAATATTTTCATAGATTTATTCAGAAGGTTCGGCTGTTAGAAGCTATCAAGTCTTTTTAAAGACCGTAAAGACCGGTTCTTGCCATCGTGGTGAAAGGATTAGTCACCTAGACTCTGCGTTACCGAGTGCTAGGTGTCCAGGGTGCGCCGGACGTTTGGGGAATGGGTACCGACCCATTCCCCCAAACGTCCGGCGCACCCTGGACTTTGCTTCCCCGAGTGACGTTAGAAATACCGATTTCTAACGTCACTCGGGGAGGCAAAGTTCCAGTTCCAGCAACACGAAGAAGACCATAAAAATATTTAGTAAGTGGCTTGGCGTATTTTAGTTTATGAATATTTCATCAAATACTTAATTAATTAAAAAAAAAAAAAAACTGGCTGGTGATGTAACTATCGTTAAATTAACGAAGAAAATGTAATATCGGCCGGCATATCTTCATGCCACACGCTAGCCAAACCAAAACACGCCAAGTACTTATGCTGTACCGTAAGTACCCGATGTTATAGTGTAGCAAAATATCTGTTACGAAACTTTTAAGTATAATACACTAGCGACCAGCCCCTGCTTCGTACGGCTTTTACGAATTGACAAAACTTCGAGATTTCTTTGATAAGTTTAAGTGAGTTTATCATGAATGATCAAACGATTATACGCATAAACCTTTCCGAATAAATTCTCTAACTGACGGTGAAAACCGCATCAAAAGTAGTAGTGTATAGTTTAGGAGAACAACGCGGTCACACAGACAGACACGAAAAGTGACTTTAATTTTTAATGTGTATAATTGTATATGTCGATTTTACGCGTCTGTTGCGCAAGCACATGTTAAGTGGTCATTTCCATCAGAACTGTTATCATAAATACTCTATGTCTAGAATAATATTGATTGCCAGTATAATGTTTGAGTACAGAAGAAATTTAAAAAATATTATTGAAAATGAAATGATTATAAAAGAGAAATTAAATCTTTACTAATAATAAAGCTAAAGAGTTTGTTTGTTTGTTTGAATGCGCTAATCTCTGGAACTAACCATCAGATTAGAAAAAAAATGCATTTGATGCATTTGATTTTTTTTTTTTAGTTTTTTTGCATTATTTATAGGTATTATATTTAATAGGCTATTGAACATCACCCTACAATCCTTAGGAGCCGAGCAAAAATACAAAAAGATTGTGAAGCTTAAACGAAGTGACATTGCAGGCAGGTGATGCGATGCAATATTGGGGTGGGTACAAGAAATTTCAAACAGAAGCTAGTTAGTTGCGAGAAAAGCATGAATGAACCAAACATGTAAACCAAAAACGACAAACACAAGACCAAAGAAAAAACATATTTCTTGTTTTGAATTTTTTGGACAGAGTAAACAAACTTGAATTCAACAAAATAATAATTTCGGCAAAGTTTTTTGTTGTTGTTTTTTCTTTGTCTACGGTCATGCGTGGAAAGCTGAATAAATACTTGACAGATAGTTTTAATATTTAAAGGTGACACTTGCAAATATATCCCGCCAGAAGTTTATTGTGCGCCTCCACTGTGCCTTTTCCATCTTACGCTGAGGTGACTGTACACAACAGAATAATTATACACATGTCAGCATGTACAACTTGTGTGATTTTGTGTAATTAGAAAAATTATTCAGGAATTAGAACCTGAAAGAATATGGTACTTAAAATTAATTGTGAACTTTTTTCTTTGGTTTTGTGTTTGGAAACAAAACAAACATACTTGATTATGTATTATTTAAAAGTTGTAAAATTGAAGCATTTATGTTACACAAAAAAAAGGTTTGTTTTTTGTTCTTATTAATTTTATTTTCCTAAGTGTAACTTACCTTGATTCTAGGCATGGTCACCGTAGGAGGTTCAGCTACTGACACATAGATACAAGCCGACTTGTTCTTCAGCAGCTGACCGGTGTATGGCATGTACTCTTCAGTTACGAAGTCATAACGAAGGCCATCAATCACCATGAGGACCACACTGTTCTCACCAGAACTGTACACTTGCTGGCCATCAATACTGCAAGTTTGAAAAAGATAATCATAATAAGAACATGAAAAAATAAATAGATTATGTTGTTATTCTTTTTTCAATTTATTCATAAAGTTTATTAATGTGTAACACAATTTAAGGTTTGTTGAAAAACAATAGGTATACTTATATTTGTTTATTTATTAGCACTGGTGTGTAAGAAATGTAAAAAAAAACAATGAAAGTAAACACTAACCTGACACCATCTATGAAGTTAGGCAGATCATCCATATGGGACATCTTCCCTGAATGGTATTTCAATGGGAAAAACCCATACAGGAAAAGCATCAGGGCTCCAAGCCCCGTCACAAGGAGACAGAGGCCGCTCCATCGGTGCTGTATCCAAGGCAGCATGACGATCGACCTTTGCCGCGTTCTAATCACTTGAATCATCCACTAACACTAATTCTGAATTACCGGTACTCGACGAATTTTACGCTACATACACACGCTTTCGCTTCTGCAATATTTCATAGCAAATGTACTTGTCTTCCCGTTATAGGAAACCGCATTGTGCAATGAGGATGGAGAGGAGGAACCTACACACCTATTATCAGAAGCAGTCTCGAATTTATGACAATACGATAAGATCGGAAATTTTATTCACGAAAGCACTTCACAACGTTGTTGTAACCTTACTAAAATATAATTTTATGGAAAAGCCATGCTCGGTAAAAGTTATTTCCTCATGTGCACTGGGCAAAAGTTGAGTTCTTCAGAAAATAAACAAAAATTCGGATGGAAGACTGCATGCATGTGCATTCACCGGTGGTTTAGCAAACTTAGCAAAGTGTAGTGTTGTGCCGCATAACGCATTGACTACTGGACTTGATTGTTGTTTGTATTGTTACGATTATACATGATTAATAAATCGTGTTGGCAAGGTTATCAATCTCTATTAGAACCGCTAAAAGGTGACTGAAAGATTTGTAGTAAATATAAACAGAACACACACACGCTCATTATTTAAGCGCTCATCCATTAGACGAAATGTTTTTATTTTTAATAAATCGATTAATACAAAACGAATTCAGTAGATTCGATTTAGATTTTCGTGCGTGCCTAATAATAAAACTGATCATGACATCACTGGACTGGGCTGACGTTTTGCTGACAGTGACATGAGCACCTGTTGACGTTGACAGTTTGACACTAACTTTTTTAATTAACTGAATATAAGCGTATGCTTGGATTATAGTCTTTTTCGTTGTCTTACCATAACTGAGGGGCAATTCTCGTAATTTAAGAGGGTGCACACAGGTCCACTAGCGCCACTCCTTTAACAAAAATATTATCTCGTGACTGAGAAGGAATTATGAAAATCTGTTCAATCAGCGACCTCGGTAAATTTATTTATTTATTTATTTATTTCGGGATAAAAAACAGGAGTACAATTAAATATTAAACAATTAACTGCTAATTAAACAAAGTACTTATCATACTACCAACAACATTATCCACCTATTACTAATATGTTGATGCTACGTGAGGAAAAAAAATAAAATAAAAACAGAGTACATGAGTGCAAGATAAATGACAAATAGTTAAATTTCATATTGAGACACGAAGCAACAAAATTCGATCTAAAGAAAAGCGGCCACATTCCTATATATCGTATTTAGTTGCTTCGTGTCTCAATATGAAACTTAATAAAAGGTATTAGAAAATTCTAGACACACTTACCGAGGTCGCTGATTGAGCAGAATTTCATAATTCCTTCTCAGTCACGAGATAATATTTTTTTAAAGGAGTGGCGCTAGTGGACCGTTGTACAGGTTCTTAAAACGCTCAAAATCTATTCGCAGTCTCATCTCGGCGACAAACAAATGTCAAAAACTTGTCAAAATGTATAGAGGTATTTGTGACAGACATACCTAATCATAATGTTTTTTTTTAGTTGGTTGTATGACACATTGTAAGATGCGTTGTTTTTCACTATAATTGTTTTATTTTAATAATAAATGTTTTTTGCTAAGTTTTTTGTTTGCATTTCGTATAAAATATAACATAACCTAGAAAATTAACTTAGATTTTTCATGTCAATTTAACTCATGGAATGAGTTGGTAAAAGTTGGCCATTTGGAGAATTAGCCACTTTACGAATTAGTCCTTTTACGAATGAGTCCTTTCACGAATTAGGCATTTTACTACTTAGTCCTTTTGAGAACTAGTCCATTCGCGAATTGGCCCTTTAGAGAATCGGGTGCCATTTTGCGAATTAGGCATTATACGACTAAACGCAAAATATCAGCAATAGGTACATTGTGGATGTGACTGCCAGCGCTGCAACGTCCAACGAAAGTCTAGCTTGTCGTATTTATCAATCAGACAGGGATTTTTTTTACCGGAATCTGACTCCGAGTACTCCGACAGAACTGTTAGGTAATCGCTCGCCAGAAGTAAGGGCGCTTTCAATTTAGACGATTGGTGCCGGACTGCTGCAGTCCGGGTATCGTACTGCGCACGGGCGGTTATGATTTTTCATACAAAATGTCTCGACGCAAAGTCGTGCGACAGCAGTGCGGCGCACGTCCGTTGGCGGAATGGCAACAACCTGTCTCAGTCGTTGTTCGCTAGTGCTGTGAACGCATCGTGTTTCTTAGACGTTTTCGTGCATACCTACCTAATTATGGATGATTTAAATACAGAAGATTTTATAAATGAAACTAGCTTCTGCCCGCGGCTTCGCCCGCGTGGATGTCGGAAATTATCCCACGGGAACGTGCTAACAGGATAAAATGTATGTGCTTCCCCTGAATGCCATCTATCTCGCGGGCCCTTTGTGGCTAATTACAATAGAAAACCAATTGTGTCTCATTAGTGGTGATTAAAAGGGGAACCTATATGATATCTTTACCTAAGTACCTACCTACCTACATAAACCTATTTCTGATGATAACTAATCTAAACTCAATAAATAAGCAAAATCCCTAAAAACTAATATATCTATACGAATGACTAATCCTACCTAAGAAAAAAATAAACATTTTTTATTTCAATACAACGGAACCAATTTTGAAAACAACCACCAGACAACCCAACAAATAAACCTTTTAATCTACTAATACAACGGAGCCAATTTTAAATTTACGAAACGATTAATACACAATTCCACGACAGTACCGAAGCGCTCGGCCGATACCCAACCAAATGCGTGTAACGAAAGCATAGCGCGATCTATTTCGATCCCAACGCCATCTATCGAGCATAGTGACAACTCGGATTATTTATCTATACTCCGTTCGGGCATTTTCTTTGTACTAAAAGTTTTATTATATTGATATTATTTTTTTCATACCTTTTTACTATTTATTTACTTTTTTCCGATGAATTAAAACAATAACATGAACCGAACTCGTGTAACGATCGACACCATTGCGCGATCACCAACTCGACATTATAGTACTAATAGAATTATCTATACTCCGTTAGAGCATTTTCTTTGTACTAAAAGTTGTATTATATTATATTTTCATACCTTTTTACTATTTATTTACATTTTTCCGATGAATTTTCAGTACTGAATTGATGCCGACTCTTGACCAATAGATGGCGCTGTATGCCCGGAATAAATTTTATTTAATTTTTTATTTTATTTTTTGTAATAAAAACTATCCTATGTCCATTCTCAAGTTCCAAACTATGTTTGTACCAAATTTCACACAAATCGGTTCAGTAGTTTAGGCGTGAAGCAAAGACAGACATACAGAAAGACAGACAGACAGAGTTACTTTCGCATTTATAATATTAGTTTGGATAGAGTTGCAGCCCGCCGTTTGGGATTCTAAATGTGACAAGTATTCAAATCGCTTGGAGAAAAAAAAGGCTTGGGATGTTTTATGTGAAAAATTTATTACCGATTTTAAAACTAAAAAAGCAGCTGAAAAGAATACTGCAGGTACAACAATAAAATAGTTCAAAAAATCAGCTGAGCTTTCTTTTAATCTAGGGTAAAGTGTATAAAAATCACCAGTTTTATATTTTAAAGAAAACATTGGCGACGCCCTAGTACGGCGTCGTTTATGTTTCTGCCGAAGCAAGAGAACTAACAATAACACTTCCTCGTCAGAGTCCATGGCACCGACTAAAGTTGGGTTTCGATGGAAATCACTAAAATTCGATCGGTCTGCAGCCGCGTATCTCTTCAAATAAGACGATTTACGTCGTACTGCTGTCGTCCGGCAGCAGTACGGCTCATGGTCGTAACAACCGTGCGGCAGCAGTCCGGCACCAACCGTCTAAATTGAAAGCGCCCTAACACTTGAACTAACTATGAAAACCACGCTTGCCGCTACGACATAAAGTCGCTGACAATATAAAATTGTAACCATGGATGTGCGGTTGTAGTTGACGACAAAATAATTATTGTGTTACCGTCCTGCAATAGTATACCATATCAAGTAGGTACTTAGCTCTTAAGACGACCCTCTGACCTAGAAGTTGCGTTCACCAGACGCCAGATTTGATGCCTGTACACACGGCTACACGTCAAGCTATACAAAACCAGTTGGTCTTGGCCTCACTTTGTATGATATTTTCTCACAATGAACGGTCAGCTAATACTGGTTTTGCATAGCCGTGTGTACATGTACCTACATGCCTGGTTTTTTATGAGGTTACTTATGTCCAACAGTCGAAGTTTCTCGTAAAGCAAATGCCGTCGCAGTCTTGTAACCCATATCGCTTTCAACGGTCTTTTGAACTGTCTAATAACGAATTACCTACTTAGAATAATAATTCTAATAAACATCTGTCGGTTAGCCAGTACGACAAATATCAAAGCAATTTTAATAAACCTTTCGAAGAATACGATTCTTTGGCATATTCGCTCTAGAACTAAAAAGATCGTGAGTATTTAGGAGACATGATTAACAGTGTATTTACATCACAATGTTGTTCAGAAAGCGTTGGCCGAAGTATTCTTCACGCCTATTTATACCTTTTACAATCATCCACTCAATGTATTGGGATAAAATTGTCATGAACTAAAAATAGGGTGTCTATTTTGATAATTCGTGACGTCGATGTGGTTCGAGACGACAATGATTTTACTATGATACACTGAATAGTAATCTGGAATGATGTCGATCTTCCCACATTTTACAAGAAAGTGGATTTGTTCTCGAATGACACCCACCGATTTTCTATGGGAAAACAACGTCGAAAATATATCAGACTCATAATTATTATGGTGACCATGATGTTTGTATTTTACAATATATTTTGGAAATATAAAATACACATTATGTCTGAGGGTTCCACTTCTACCCGAATATTGCTCTGTGAAGAATATTGTTGTCATGAAGTTCCTGAAGTGATGGATAAATAAAAGAAAGCCCAGTATCCTCATTGCGAGAAGAGTAACGACCTTCATTGCGAGAGGAGTAACCCTCAGACATTATGTCTGAGGGTTAGGTACAGACGCCAGCAGATCAAGCTACCCGAAACCGTCAAATTTTCCCAATCAACCTTGAACCTTAATGCTTTAGCGATAAAGTTGAAAATCTATTAAAGAAATTTGACAGATTGTAGTAGCTTGATGTGCTGGCGTCTGTACCTACACTTCTGACCGAATAGTGTCCTGTGAAGAACATTGTCATGAAGCTCCTGAAGTGATGACCGTGACCTTCTTTGCGTAACACAGTTTCAATCAGAATTTGAAACAATTTGATGGATATCGCTAATCCATTGCTTCATATGTTCGAAAAATTTGTCTGCTCATCAACGTAAATAAATGTTGTAATAATTGTTGTTAAACTGAAATCCATTGCTATTATTACTATTATTAGTGTTAGGCAATTACCTCGCGGAAGAGGAGAAAGAAATCTGTAGTATGGTGTTATAATAATGTATGGGATAGTTTCAGGCTGAAAGAAAACTAAAATGCATCAAATTATGATTCAACCTCTGCAACTGGATGGGTTTCGAAATCGCGTCAAGATAATCTCTGCTCAGGGTGCAATGTAGGTACAGACGCCAGCAGGTCAAGCTATCCGAAACTGTCAAATTTTTCCAATCAACCTTGAACCTTCATGCTTTAGTGATAAAGTTGAAAATCTATTAGAGAAATTTGACATATTGTAGTACCTTGATGTGCTGGCGTCTGTACTTCCCGTACGCACTGAAATAGTTATTTAAAGAAGAAGAATAACACTGCTTGTAATTTCTAACCATTTTCGGTTCTACATACGATTTGAAAACCCGGGGACCCTTAACATGAATCGTGGTTACCACCACAGGTATAAGCTACGAGTATCTCCGCCAGAAACTTGCGTGGACCATAAACGGCAATTTCCCGCCCAAATAGTCCGTCATACGGTAATAAATGATACCGTACTATCGCTTCAAGTTCAAGGTGTATCCTCGTGAATCAGCCCGTGTGGGCCGCTGAAAATTCTATTTAAATCACATCATATGGCGTTCGTCTCTAGTCTCGAGTCCAGAGCGGCGCGCGCCTGCAACGAACTAACAACCACAAAGGTGAATTGTTTTTTTTTTAAGCAGTGTTATCGTAGTGTTGTTCTTTTGTGCTTTTTAAGGTATAGTAGATTTTTTGTTTGTGTTCATTGAAATTGTTATTTATTTTGAAAGAATTGAGAAATTCTGTTAGCTTTTCTACCGGCGAAATGGGATTTTGTATTATTTTTCTGAAAATGAAAATATCTAAGAGAGTTTGAAATACTCGCTATGTTTGATCAGGTGCTGTTTACATGCACATGTAGGTACCTAGGTAGATATACGCAACTCGTTACAGATTTCTTCAATAAAATAACAAGCTTTAATTCAATAAGTATATCTATTGAATTACGCAGGTACGCAGTTCATAAATTATTAACCGTAAACACCTTTAGTAAATAATAATAATAATATCCCTGGACATTTCACACAAGAAAAGAACACTTTAATATGCATCTATAAATTCTATAGGTCCCTAAGTTTTTTTAGTATCTTTAAGTTTTTTCTTATACTTATTATTATAAAATTAGACGCAATAAAGTTTAGGAACAAAATAACGTTATATGTATGAAACCCAACATCAAAAAAAAAAACAGTTTTAACTAACGGTACTTGAGAGCTGTAAAATTGTTATATCTAAGTACTTACTCACCTCTTCAAATAGACAACTCTAAAACATCTCATCCCGAAGATATTTTGCTTCACAATGTTTACATCAACACGCGATCTAATTTTATCCTATTACAAAACGTATAGATAATGTCGCAAAACTTTCATCATAGCGTGAAAAACGTTCAGCGGGTTGCATCAGTTCTAAAACCGTTCCGAACCGTTCCCAGGTGACTCACACACGGTGGATTCGTTCCAGAATTTCGTCGATTATTATTTGCACGTATTATTGCTTGTAAATGTAAACAAACCCGGTAAACTTCCACAAGCTTTTCGTTGGAGCAATAAAATCACTGTTCATCTTGTAAATTGAATTTGGTTAAACAGCTCTGTTGATAGTGAGAAGCTGTATGTTATATTATCAATGTAACATGATAGTTTTACCTCCATGGTTTTCTTTCAGTTTTCCTAATCTGGGAACAGATCCAATATGTATCTACAGGATGAAATTGAAAACATGCGATAAATCGAAATAGGAGGTGCAGTAACTGCTACATACTTACTCATTATAAATTGTCTTTTCCCAAATCTAAATTATTGAAAAAAATCGTGTAATTATCGTCTTAGATAGTGCATACTAAGTTATTGTCTTGAAGTAGACACATATTAAAAAAAACTGGAATACGTTCAGTTTTTTTTTTTTTAAATATCAATCATCATCTGCCTTTTCCCAACTATGTTGGGGTCGGCTTCCAGTCTAACCGGATGCAGCTGAATACCAGTATTTTACATGGAGCGACTGCCTATCTGACCTCCACAACCCAGTTACTGGGTAATACGATACCCCTTGGTAAGACTGGTTGTCAGACTTTCGGGCTTCTGACTACCCGTAACGACTGTCAAAGATCCACGAATGACAGCCGGGACCAACGGCTTAACGTGCTTTCCGAGGCACGAAGGGGTCTCGGTATGTAAAGATGGTCACCCATCCACAGACCAACCGCGGCAAGCGTAGCTTAACCTGACCGATCGACCTGTGCGGCTGTTTTTCAAAATATCAATACAAATAATAAAATTGAAGGGTCAATTTTAACATGTGCCCGATAAGCAATCTATTAATCGCAGAATTCACAACATGAATCAAGTTAGCAACGCGTTGAACTAGCGGTATTTACCTAATTTTAACCTTTCCTACGAAAAAAACGTTGCCAAATCGCTTGCCTACGCGCACGTAGGTATGTGGGTGTCAAAATTTACTTTATAACTCGTTGAATTTGATGGTTTAATTTGTCGCACCTATTCAATTTCATGCTGTTTTAGACTACACAGTTTTCAGAATCTGAAACTATTATTCTTTTCGGTTGACCACCACTAACATGCTAAACTGCACCCTAATTGCGTAACACACGATTAATCGGAATCGGTTTCATTTTGACAGTTCAACAACATTCACTGCGTTATTTACGTGTTTAGCAGACAAATTTTTCGAACTTATGAAGCAATGGATTAGCAATTTGCTTCAAAATGATTCAGATTCCGATTGATCGTGTGTTACGCAATTAGGGTGCTGATTTATCTGGTAGGATAGGAGTGCATTTACTTCATTAATGGAACTTATGGGTTTCAAACTCACGCACTCTGTTTCCAGTCTTTCGCACTGACATTTGGGCTATTGGCCCTTACTATTATTTTTCTTGTTAACAAGATGTTAAAAAAATTAAATACCATAAATATTTCTAAAGCGCATTCAAACAACACTCGCTCGTTTATTACAAGCGCAAGCGCATAAGAGGTGTAACCGCTGAAAATAAACGCGCCATGAAAATATCCGCCGTTTATATCTACGATTTGAATAGACAATGTTGTTGATTTATTTCAGTCCAAAGATAAGTTTTACGAGCGCTCGCGAGAGTATCGACAATCCTATGGTATCCATGGCTGATTTGATTGTTGTTTATGACTTGGCACCGTGTAATGAAATAGGACAGTCATGAGAATGTTTTACTTATATGAGCTTTGGTTTTGCACTTTGGGGAGGAGTTCGTTTCATGGAATTTTCCCAAGATGGACTGGGAGGACAGCAAGTGTAACTTGCTTAATATTATTCGGGATTAAAACACAATCACTAAGGAATAAGATAGGGTTTTTCAGTTTTACAATATAATCCAAATAATGAAACCTTCAGTTTCTGGAAGAGTTAGCATTGGTTCCTAGAAGCCTGTTTAATTTATTTGTCAATCAAATTTAAATGATCTGTAAATTCAGTTGTTTAACCATCACATGCTCTGGGCCTGGGCTGCCCACATAATAATTACTAGGAGCTATCCTATATTATCCAGTATTATACCAAAAGATACAAAGTAACTTGGCTAAATTCTTTTATCTTCTGTTTCCAGATGTCGATAGTACCTCTTATGTTCCGTGATTGGTGGGACGAGTGGGACAGGCCCTCCCGGCTGCTGGACCAGCACTTCGGCATGGGCCTGAAGAGGGACGAGCTCCTCTCTTCCCTCTCCACACTGCCGACTTCCTCGCTGTTCAGGAACTCGTACTTCAGACCATGGAGGACGAGCTTGACGAGGCAGGAGTCTGCTTCTACTATTAACCTGACTAAGGACAAGTTTGAGGTAGGATTCGATTTATAAATGATGCTGCTAGTGCTGCATATTTCTGTCAACCATAGATTATCACAGACCGGTTTTGGTGAGCTGCCCGCTTGATTCAAATAGATGTAACTAGACTGACCAATTTGTCTGACTATGTTGTCTATGCTGACTATTATTCTGTGCTATTTATAGCAATGAATTATTCTTTTTACTAACCTTGATGGTTTTGTTATTGAGTTAACACTGGTCATGCCACACATGCAGCGATGTGTCTCTCTGTACCGGACTGATTAAATTTGGTACAGTCAATGAAGCAAGTTAGGACCGTTTAATGTCCCTTGTTATTATCATTACATTAGTTACGGCACCGGTCTGGGTAGCGGTTAGATTATTTCATCAGCTTCACCTTCACTTCTATTAACTTGCCTAAAGAGTTATATGACGTTATGTTTAACAAAGACTTATTCCATGTTTTTCTCCATTCCAGGTCATCTTAGACGTCCAGCAATTCACACCTGAAGAGATCACAGTCAAGGCTTCAAACAACAGCGTCCTAGTCGAGGGTAGGCACGAAGAGAAGCAGGACGAGCACGGGTTCATCTCTCGCCAGTTCACTCGCCGGTACATCCTGCCAGGAAACTACGACGTCCAGGACCTCGTCAGCACACTGTCTTCAGACGGCGTCCTCACTATCACAGCACCTAAAAGACCCCAACCTAATGCAGGCGAAAGAATTGTACCCATCACAAAGACAGGCCCCGCTAAGCAACCTGAACCCATCTATAACACAGAACAACCCCGGGAACAAACCGTACCTATCGTCACCTCCCCCTAATTTTAATAACATCCCCTTCATTAAACGAGACATCGATATTCATAATTAATCGATGTTCAACGATCGAATCATAAATAGCATTTATTATAAGCGCCGTTGTTGGCCAATAACGACTAGCTATTCGAAATGAACGAATTAGGTTTTTTATATTAATTTGTATAAAAGAGGAATGCAATGACATTGTTTATAATAAAATTTGAATAAACGATTCCTATCATCACTGATTCTTTTTATTACAATAGCGGGGTAATTGCGTAACTCATACCTACTGCATACAGTAGCAATGGCTTTCATTTGAGAGTTCAACAACATTCATTGCGATATTTACCTGGTTGAGTAGACAAATTTTTCGAACATATGAAGCAATGGGTTAGCAATATTCTTTAAAATGATTGAGATTGTGATTGATAGTATGTTACGCAGTTGGGTTGGGGTGGTTCATTAAATTGGGTTTTTTTAAACATATAATAAGTATGTTGATACGGAAAGCACATATGAACCGCCCATTGTGGCGATGCTTGGGGGAGGCCTATAAATTCCAAGAAGTAGACGCCTTTCAAGTCAGGGAAGTGGTGGTCCAAGGAAATCCCATCGGGGATTTCTGTCATTAAAATGGACTTGATCATACAATCTGAAGGCCAATTCTCGTAATTAAAAAAGTTCAAAATCTAGTCGCAGTTTCATCTCAGCGACATAAAAATGTCAAAACCTTGTCAAAAATGTAGGGAAATTAGAGGTATTTTTGGCAGATTGAGACTGAGATCAGACTGTGAACATTTTTTAAATTACGAGAATTGCTCCTCTGATTGTATGATCAAGTCCATTTTAATGACAGAAATCGGTGTATTTTCAATTATAAGATTACAAGCCGTGGACCCGATGGGATTTCCTACCGGCAAAAATTACGAACTTCCATACAAATTTTAATCCTCTACTTAATCCCTATAGGGGATATTTTTTGTTAAATCTTTCCTAAGTAACTTACTTTCATTCATTATTTATGGAACTCGTGGGTAAAATTTTATACCTCTGTACCCAGCCGCGTCAGTGAATTAATGACTTTAACATTTTTATTAAGTAAATCTTATTAGTAGGAAGCCAATATTACTAATGTCACGTCTTTATTGAATTATATTATACAGTTCTAGGTATTCAACTTCTCTAAATCGCAACAAACCAGAAACAAAAAAATAATTTAACAATTTTGTAATCGTTTCCAATAATGTAATGTATTGCTTGTCTACCAAGCAGGTGCGGCAGACGACTATTCACTCTCACGTTTATAAGTGACAGAACGCATTACTAAGAAACACTTAACCGTGGGGCTTGGCGCAAACCGCGAGTGTACATTAATGCTTAACAAACGGGCTAGCCACAAAGAAGAAAGAATACCAACAGCACCTACCATACTGAACTACAAATAATGAACAATAATTCCTCCACTAGTTAATGTAAAACACAAACTGCGGTGTGTCAAGCGAGAGCTGTCAGTGTAATGACAAATTTTCTATAAGTCAACGTGGCGAATGGTCCTGGGGCAATAAGGGCTTCGTTTGACTAATTTAATTTTCCCGCGAAGTGTTGGGTCTAATAATAATGTTAATTTATCATTGGAACGAGGGTTAGGGCTGCGGAGGAATTCCGATAAACAACATCATGCAAGTTTAAAATGTTTGTTGAGGACCGAAAGACCGCTAAGTTATTTTTATTCAACAATGAAATAAAATTCAACCATGTTCCTATTTTATTCTCCGATCAATATGCCAACGCCATCTATGCAGCAATTGAGGTAAGAAACAGCGCCATCTTTGACTACTGAAGTGAACTTTTGTTTATAGATCTTTGCATAGATCATTATTACCAAACAGTTTAGTGGAACAGAATTAGAAACGTTTACTCTACAAGATGTTTGCACGTGTATTTCAATATTTGCTTACAATTTCATTATCTACCTCGACCAAGCATATATAGGTATTTATAAGCTTACAGATTTAATGTAAAAGCAAATGCATGTTTGCTTGTTTGGTTCAACCTTTTCACTTTTGGGAGTACTTCAGTACCGTGTCGTCTCCTAAAAGAGTAGGAGACGATTGGGGATGGATGAAAGGTACAGAAATCAGTCTCTATTGATTGCTCCTCCGCATGTTGCGAAAATCCCCAAGCAGCATGGGAGATTGCATAGACAATAATTATGCAATCTCCCATGCTGCTTGGTGATTTTCGTTGCCAGGATTATTCTTTGTCGATAGTTACTGTGCAGTTGTATTGTAGGTATGATCGGCATGAAAGTAAACAAACAAACAAATAAACAACAACACAACTAAAGTATGAAATTGGTTTGGTTGTGAATTCTTTCCTTCTGAATTTCTTAAAGGTATATCAAGTATCTACAGCTGCCTGATGTGTAGCGTAAAATTAACCCACCACAATGAATTTGCATGAAAATTACCAAACAATCCTTAGGTGACAATTTAGGCAAAACTTACGTTAAGTGCAAGTTACGACATTCATGTTTTCAGTTTTCACCTTCGAATTTACGCTTTAAATTACCTATTCTTCACAATTACTTATTCTCTAAAACCATTATTTAAAACGAGAACTATTGCTCAGACCGCAGACTAAACGCTGTGTGTAATTATTACACTTCGTCGCTGCATCCTCGATATTTACACGGTAGGCCAGTTGACAGTTTTTGAGAAACCAAATAATAATATTGCTTGTGGTTTATTTTCCTTCAAAATAAAAAGGAATATTTCAGCGAAATATTAATATTAACAGAACTTATTTTTCATGTTTATACTAATTATAAGTTTTAATCCTAAACGGCTCAAACATATGTAAAGAAAGAAAGAAAGAAAGAAAAATGCATTTATTTGCGGCAAACATGACGCATAAAAAAAAGGACATGAACACACAAAAAAAAAAACAAGTTGGGGGTAAACATGCGTCACATTCACGCAAAACGGCCATCGCTCAGCATAATGCTAAGACCCTATACGAGACAGAGCCCCAGCGCTGGTTTTCAGCGGCAGCCGGCGCTGACGTGATGACGTTTACCAGTGCAGCATATGTATAAGTTCCAAAAGGATTGGAACTTATATAAATAATTATGTTTGAGCCGTTATAACCTCAACAAAGCAAATAGGTACTTGCTTCGTTGAGGTTATACTTACCTACCGCAATTTAATTTTGTTTGGTAACACGGCGCATTCTATTGTGGCGACTCGAGTGAATTTATGATAAATGATATTTATTTCTTTAAATTTGTTAAAAAAAAACACACGCTTAAAATAACGTAGTTAAAAGCGTATACATTGACATCTAAACGAGCCTCCTATTTTCTTGAGCCTTGTTTTAGGTACGGTCACCAAAGGAGATAAGTAACCAGGTAAAAGAGTGTCCATGGAGTTTCTTGCCCGTTCTTCTCCATAGGTACCTACGCTTTGGAATGGGCAACTAGCTTCATCTTTTTGACTGACCGACCTTGACAATTCAAAAGTGCCTGTAATTGGTTTATTTGAAATAAATATTTTGAGTTTGAGTTTGAGTCAGGTCGTCGGATATAGTTGAAGTTTAGTAGGAAACCGATGGATGTTTTCGAATAATATTTAATTCAATTAATAGAAAACAAACAGTCCATTTACCAAATTAAATTTCATTCGAAAACATCCATCGGTTCTTACTAAACTTCAACTATATAATTATATTCGAAGGCCCTGGTTACTTATCTCTTTTGGTGACTGTACAATCAATTTGTGTCTTTTCTTAATACGCATTTACATCATGGATATCACCGTACAATTTGATATGGGCTTGGTTTTCATAAATATACTGAGAAGGCACAGTCATTATCATTAGATACATTATTAGTAGTGTATTCTGTATTTTTTTTCTTCTCTTTGCTATTGTAACTTACCGCATTTGTGTACGAGTGCATAATCCAATTTGAATGTGACTGCTTCTGAAGGGGTGGAGACGCAGTGCAATTCTGTAACCATCTCACCGTGAAAACTTAGGTGAAGTGAGCGTGGAGTGAGCTGTCATTCCAAATAAAGCTAGGGATTGACACTACTGCTGACAATTCACATCAAGCTCACTTCACTTGAGTTTTCACGGTGAGATTTTTACAGAATCGACCGGCTGGTGTCCTAAAATACAGGCTTTACGCCTAGCTTAGACACCAGTCTCCCACAGTATAATTTAAACTATTATGTATTGTTCTTGATCTTTTGATGTACTTAAATATTGTGGCGAGAAAAATAAATCATTTTTTTTATCTTATCTTATTAATCTGCTTAAATTTCTCTTAGCAAGAGTGTCTCGGACTTAATTTTAAAATTGTTCGGACAGCACTTTACTGCAAAATAAATATACCCTGAATATTAGCGGCATTTTCCTACAGAATACAGTACGACTTGTACGACATTACACAATAAAAATAGCCAAAGTACCCTAAACGGGCTGTCTCTATGTCACTGACAGCGTTTGATGCGGAACTTGGCTTTTTTGACACTGTAGCTGAAGCCCAGTGAAGCTTAGCATCCCAAGTTAAGCTGAAGAACACTGTGCTTAGCTTGGGATTGCTTCTATTTTAGTTTTCACCTGCATAACTTGAGGTAGCATAAATAAACTTAATGCATTTGGTTTTTTCCATTTAGAAGTAAATTATTAACATTGAACCAGTGAACTACTTTTGCGATCGCTCTTTTTATATTGTCAGTAACCAGTTGCTGACGTTTAGTTTAAATAGAAGTGAAATCTTATCCGCAATAGCATGATTATCCTTTATGTGATAAGGCAAGTTATTAATACAAATTAGAAACAAAAAAATACCAAGAGTTGAGCCCTGTAGGACATTGTTTCTTCCCATTGATTATTTATATGTGGTTAAAAATACTAGTGCCAGTGAACTTCATTTGATGCTTCATTAAAACTATAAAGACTACCTTCAAAGACGATTATTTCACATCTAAATCAGTTCATAGAAGTTCTATGAAATATAGGTCTACCCTAACAATAACATAACCATTTTCGGGTAACAGATTTTTAGATGTATCGCTATTAGCTTGTCTTGCTTCTTCATTCATATCAAAACATACTCGTACAACCTGACGCTTTTTCTTATGTATTTTCATAGGTTTTTTACAATTTATATTGGAATCATAAATTGTTAAAAACGTAAGAAAATTTTAATTTCGCGGTTTTCTCTGGCACAAGAACGATCAAAAAGAAGATACAGTTACCTAATCTATTTTTACAACAGAAGATAGACATTTGCAATATTAAAATGGACCTACAATAAGCATGATAGAACCGTGTAAAATAAAACAGAGTTTGCAGGGCATTGTGGTAATGTAGCCAGGGTAATAGATCTCCTACTCATGGATCACTCGGGCTAAACGGCGGGGGAGTCCAGTCCGCCTGGCGAAGTGGGAGGGGGAGTTCATCAATCAGCCCGGGGAGCGATTACAGTGGCGGTGGTGCAAGGTAGGAGCGAATAAATTAAGTAAGAGGTATTGTTTAACCGTATTGTTCGGAAGCGCCCCTGATTGGACCCGAACACACGAACCTCGCCGGCTCGGTACCGGGTCCCATCGGACCCAAGAATGACGACATCAAATCTTATAAATGTGCAGTAATTAAAATACTAGGATAAAGAGTTCATATGAGTACGTTAACGCCATTAAATCTTTTAGCGCGCAAGTATACGAGAATCGCCATTTTGATGACAGTGGTGGTCGAGGCTAAAAAACATAAAAGTTGGGGATTTCGAACATCCAAACTCCACCACAGGGGCAGAGAATAATACATTATTTAATTATTTGACGAATTCATTCATTGTACCTATGGGCTAATTTTTCAATCATTTGATAACTTTGTTCGAGGAATAATTTTGAAATTTTGACAGTTATTTCATACAAAAACTGTCAAACGTCAATTTTATTCATCGAATTAAAGTTATCTGGCGATGGAAAAATCAGCCCTAAGTTAAACAAGTAGGTAATGAAGTTTTTTGATATACATACATATTATCATAAACGCAGGATTGGCGCGAAACTTCGACATTGGATCTAATGTGCTAATGTCGAAGTTTCGCGCCAATTCTGTGTGTTTACATTTTTACTTTCCACAAATGTCATACACACACATGTAGATAGGATTTAAAATGTGACAAATATTATTAGAAATATTATAAACATCACGAAAATGCCCAGATCTTAAAGTAATATTCAAACAATAACATGTATTATTCATTCCATATGTGTTCAAAATCGCCGACCATTAATAATTTTTTTTATTGTAATGATGTGCGAAAGCGATTATGCCAAAAGATTTGTTTTTTATTTCGATTAATTAATGGGACGAATGTTAGAAATCGATACTTGGAAATTGAAATAAAATTATTTTAAACACGAAATACAATATGCAGTATTTATAATAATGAGATAAGCTTTGCTAATGTAATTTTAATCGTTTTTCGGACATTATATTGAAACCAAATCAATAACAGATAGGACCTATGACCTCATTTATTGAATTTTGCGCCGAATTGTTTCTATATTTGTACTTATATTCGGAATGCACTCGCTGTTCAAAATTATATTTATTTATTGTACTTAGTACAAATATTAATTTTGATATTGTTTGATAGTTTGCTATAGAATATGCCCAGCATACATTTTATAGGCTCAGCAAAAATTTGGGAATCATGATAAATTAATTCTATAAATTGGGTATTCCGCAAACACTTTCGAATATTATTTTGTTATAGCTTTTAACACGCTCTTTTTAGCTTCACTTGTAACAAACTAACTAACAATATCTTCTAAAGGCTGATTTTTCTATCACCAGATAACTTTTATTCGAGGAATAAAATTGACGTTTGACAGTTTTGGTTTGAAACATGTCAACCTTATTCCTCGAATAAAGTTATCAAATGACTGAAAAATCAGCCCTAAGTCAATTTTAGCCTA
This sequence comes from Apamea sordens, assembly GCA_945859715.1. Classification (NCBI taxonomy): domain Eukaryota; kingdom Metazoa; phylum Arthropoda; class Insecta; order Lepidoptera; family Noctuidae; genus Apamea; species Apamea sordens. Next base: position 12,998,669 of record OX244002.1, read on the forward strand.
CTTCTACATAAAGATCGTATCAAAATGAAACTTTGTATCTGGCCTCCAACAAAAAACAAAAATCCTGTGGAAAAAATTAAAATCGCAATCTTCGATTTGTAAACCAACCTATGAAAAGTTGATGTATGATTTCTTATTTTTCTGAAATTAGGTACTTTACAATGAGGATCAGAACGTAAGTAACAAAATAAATTATTAAAAAACTACCTATGAGAAGTGCGATTTTTTACTGTAGATTTTTTTTGAAGTCTTCCAGCGCGTTTCTCACATAACTTGCTCCATACAAAACCGCTTGCAGTGTTCGACAAGCGATTGATCTACCGGCCGTATTAATTGTTGTTGTCTGTACTATACCTACGTCACTACACAGTACACGAGTACCTACTACAGGAGGTACTCTTGTTTGTATTGTCTGCTCCCGACTACATGGTGAAAACGAAAGCTCATTCTAATTGAGTTTGGAAATATCGATTTATTTCATTGGATTGAAGGAGTGGTTGGTCTGTGGATGGGTGACCATCTTTACCGAGATGCCTCGGAAAGCACGTTAAGCCGTTGGTCCCGGCTGTCATTCGTGGATCTTTGACAGTCGTTACGGGTAGTCAGAAGCTCGAAAGTCTGACAACCAGTCTTACCAAGGAGTATCGTATTACCCAGTAACTGGGTTGTGGAGGTCAGATAGGCAGTCGCTCCATGTAAAATACTGGTATTCAGCTGCATCTGGTTAGACTGGAAGCCGACCCCAACATAGTTGGGAAAAGGCTAGGCAGATGATTGAAGGACTGGAAGACAAAATGTCGGTCGTCCAGCAGTGAGGTGGGCGGACGATATTGTTGCCAATGCGGGTAGAATCTGGATGAGGCTGGCACAGGCGTGTGGGGATTTGCACTTGAAAAGAGACGATGCTCGGCAGTGGGTGAAGACGGGCTGTGGACGATGATGATGAAGGTGAAGTTCGTTTGATTGTTGGTTTCAAATTTATACCTATTACGACGGAATTACAGTTATTTTTTCTGTATAAATAATCTCCAGTACATTAACATCCGATTTTTGACAAGGACATATTATTAGTCTTTCAATAGCTATGATGGTATTCGCACCAAACTTACGGAATTGCTTGATCAGTTATGTGATTTTTCCATAGATATTATAGCGTTTTGCGAAACTAGAATTTTTTCTCGTCTCAAGCTTGAAACTCCATGCTACAATTTTTATAGGCACGACAAAACGCTGAATACCGCGGGCAGGGAGTGGCACTGTTGGGCCGGAGTAATACATATAATGTACCTACTCTTTCCACTCCAAACACATATAATTTAGAGTGTATAAGTATTCAAGTAACAACTCCAGAGAAAAATTTGGCTATCTACTCTACTTACCAGTCACCTAACCTCCCTCTGCTGAATAGTGATCTAGACTTATTGCTAGATGCAAATCGCAAGTCCCTGATAATGGGTGGCCTTAATGCTAAACATCCCTACTGGAATGGCATTACCTCTAATCCACATGGCAAAATCTGGCTAAAATCCTCTTCGATCACATGATGTGATCGAAGAGGATTTTAGCCAGATTTTAGCGACCATGTGATTCACATGGTCGCTAACGATTATGAGATACTAGCACCTTCTTCACCTACCCTAGTGCACTACCAAAGCTCTCACGAACCTTCTTCTCCAGATGTTATATTAGTCAACAATACAACGTAAGTGAACCTCAAGTTCTCACAAGTCTTTCGTCGAATCACTTGCCAGTATACTTCGTTGTACCTAGGTGGAACGTATAGCACCAAGTCCCAATCAGCATTTTACTTTGCCAGATCTGACTGGAAATATTTCAGATCTCACTTTGATAACAATATCACACTATCAAGTGCAATATTAGACTCAATATCCTGTATTGACGCTGCTATTAATCACTGTGCCATGCCATGTGCTATGCTAGTGTGGTAAATGCACGGAAGGCGAGTGTTCTTACCACCGAAATAAACAAAGTTCGTAAACGTTTAAAATTACCAAGTCGCATTAAGAGTCAAATTGAAAGCAACAATTATACACGCAAAAAAAAAGGCATTGCATGAGTGTAATCCTTGCCACAGACGTCAACTGCCGATCGATTCTGTAAAAATCTCACCGTGAAAAGTTAGGTGAAGTGAGCTTAGAGTGAGCTGTCAATATTGTCAATCCAAAGCATTTAGTTTGGAATGACAGCTCACTCCATGCTCACTTCACCTAAGTTTTCACGGTGAGATGGTTACAGAATCGCACTGCTGTTCTTTAAAGTTAACCAGCTACAACACTCAATTATAGCTAGTATCCAGACCTTGAATGACAGTATTTGGAATAATAAACTCTCAAAAGTGGATAACCCTAGTACGGCGTCTAGCTCGGTCAATCAATCATAACCCCTGGAATATTCCTTCTCTAAAAATGAGAAGCGATCAAATGACGTCCTCAGTATCGGAGCAGTATGAAGCTCTTGCTGATGCATTTGCAGGTAATTTGAGTCTCACTCAATAATCGTCAGCAGTAGTCTCACTCATCAATTGCAGCGCAGATAGGTGTTAATTAATTTTGCAAAGTTCTGTGGTAACGCAGTTTTTGATGGTGGTGGCTATCTCGTCAGATAAGGCTTTGTGTATCTCAACACGGATAGTATCAATAATTTCCGCAGTAAAGGAGGTCTCGGAGTGGACAAATTGCTCATTAGGTTGTTGTTCCTGTGGTGAGACAGTTGGGCACGGACGTTTACCCTTGAAGAAATAATATCCTCCAAATCTTGGTCAAGGGACAGCGGGCTTTCAACAATATCTATCTCCGTTTCGATAACAACAACCTTTGGGGTACTTAGGTTCGGTGGAGTGCGTACGACTTTAGGCATATTTAATCGACAAAATATAGAAAGATTGCCGAGACCTCGGGACCAATTACACATTACATTATTTTACTAATGATGCAAAAAGCTGATTGTATTGTACAGCACTATGCGCCTGTCGATGGGAATAATTAAGTAACGAGTCCAAAGATCACTTATATCGTTTGTTACCAACACAAATTGCAAATGATCTCGAAGAATGTCCGTTAGTGGTTTAGAAAATTGATTTTTGGAGTTATAAAATGAATGTTTTGTTATAGTTTTAACACAAATCTGTGTTCACTGACTTATGAATAATAAATAATAAACTTTATTGCTCAAAAAATTACAGAGATTTTACAATTATGCTTAACCACAAGGTCTGTACCGGAATGGGTGAGTCCTGCCTCTTAAACTAGGGTGACCTGTAGGTAATAATAATAATTTATTTAATAAAACGATTACAAAAAGGTGTACATTTATCAGGAGTGGCAAATTTTCCATACCACAAATTTCCCGTAGGTCATCTTAAGAGACAGTGATCAGTGAGCTAAAAGGTATCTTATTAAATAAACAAAAACTTGTGAGGTGTGTCAGTTTGCCATATTTGTATTTATATAATATAGTTTTTGTCACCATCTCAGACATCGACCTACATGGTCTTCACAAGATTATGTCTGGACTTTAAAAGAGACTGTGACGTCTGAGTTTGTTTCGGCCTTTCTTCTCAGACTAGTCAGATAGGGAAACGCCGACCTCATCTAGTTTTAAAATATGATTGACGTGTAAAAGTGTTTGTACAAACCTACTTACAAAATAAAATCATTTATCATTTATCCATCGACTGGTCACGTATCCAGACTCCGAACTGCTACTGATAAAATCCTGATGGAAAAACTCAATAACACTGCGCGACCTCGGAATTTTACCCAGGACCTCATGTTCAGCAGTAGTGCTTGCTAACACTAGAGTCTAGTCTGGTTGTCTCGTTGGCAATATATCAGACAGGTATATTATTTTGACAACTAGACTAGGGGCCCGTGGCTAAATAATAACAGCCGCACAGGTGGATCGGTTAGGTTAAGCTACGCTTGCCGCGGTTGGTCTGTGGATGGGTGACCATCTTTACATACCGTGACCCCTCCGTGCCTCGGAAAGCACGTTAAGCCGTTGGTCCCGGCTGTCATTCGTGGATCTTTGACAATCGTTACGGGTAGTCAGAAGCCCGAAAGTCTGACAACCAGTCTTACCAAGTGGTATCGTATTACCCAGTAACTGGGTTGTGGAGGTCAGATAGGCAGTCGCTCCATGTAAAATACTGGTATTCAGCTGCATCCGGTTAGACTGGAAGCCGACCCCAACATAGTTGGGAAAAAGGCTAGGCAGATGATGATATTATTTTGACAACTTGTTTGGGATCGAACAAATTATCTAAGTATCACGATACTTAGATAATTTGTTTGCTTGTTCGGTTTTCGGGTGCTCTGTTGTTAGTCTCACGACACTAATAACAGAAAAAGAAGTAACGACTTCTCGTTAGGAAAATTGTATTTCATCTCTTAACTAAAAACGGACATGAAAGAACTTTTCTTTTTTCGGTGTCTTAGTCAGCCAAAGTGATCAAAAACCACTAAGACATCGCTAAGCGGTTGGTTGACTCTTCACGTGACCAGAGGGCTGGCCTATTTTTTGGCCAAAGAATCAGCACCACCATACAACGTGGCAATGCTGCCAGCCTTTTAGGCTTTTTTCAGCGTGTTGACAGCGATGCGGACGAATTTTTTGATGTCCTGTGATTCTGTGCCCTCCTTTTTTATATGATTACATGTACAGATGTCAGCACATCAAGCTACTACAATCAAAACTTCTTTAATAAATTTTCAACTTTATCGCTAACGCATTAAGGTTCAAGGTTGACTGGGAAAATTTGACAGTTTCGGGTAGCTTGACCTGCTGGCGTCTATATTATTATTTTAAGTCTGTTAACTTATATATTATTTTGTTTGAAAAAATATAGTGTTTGTAGAAGCTCTAAATGAATAAAGGAAACTTTAAAAAGGTTAGGTAGGGCTGACCTAACCTAATTTGTTCTTTACTTTCGTCAAACTCATGAAATCACAAAGCTGCAGTTTTATCGTTTGTGCTTCATATTTACTTCCAGTATTTTCATACTGTTTCTTAGGGCGAACTCCACCTAGAGATGTTGGTGTCAATATTCCACAACAACCATGATGACACTGACAGCTCTTGAATGCGGTTTATACGTCGAGCTGGTCTATTCTGTAAAAATCTCACCGTGATAATTCAAGTGAGCTGTCAATAGTGGACATAGCTCACTTTACTTACGTTTTCACGGTGAGTTTTTACAGAATAGCTCTACTGATCGCGTTCAATTTTATCGAACACTCAGCGAAAATGCATATTTGTATCGAACACAAGTATGCAAATTCGCTCGTTCACCAAAATGTGGGTCAGTTCCCGTTCAGTTGTGCGATTCTGTAACCATATCACCGTGTAAACGTAGGTAAAGTGAGCGTAGAGTGAGCTGTCATTCCAACGAATGCTAGGGATTGACACTATTCACAGCTCACTCTAAGCTCACTTCACCTAACTTTTCACGGTGAGTTTTTTACAGAATCGATCGGCAAATCTCGTTAGAGACACCACGTACTCAAAACCATTACTATTTTACCATACATTTTACCAATAAGTTAGTTATATAGTTTACCATTATTACCATTACTTATAACTATGTAAGTGTTATAGTGATTCAATATAGCTATTTCCCTTATAACTTTTACCATAATATACCATATCCTATCAATACGAGAAAGGTATGTTAGATCACTATAGCGCCGAGCTCTACTTTCTGCAGTGCCCGTAAGATCTGAGCCCCTTGGTGACATTACCACGTTGAATGCACGACGACGAGTTAACTTGTGTTAACAATAGTTTTTATTGTTTCTGGTGTGTGGCAGTTAAAGTGTAACTTCACCTGGGTGATCAGCCGATCAATTCTGTAAAAATCTCACCGTGAAAACTCAAGTGAAGTGAGCTTGATGTGAGTTGTCAGTAGTGTCAATCCCTAGCATTATTTGGAATGACAGCTCATTCCACGCTCACTTCACCTAAGTTTTCACGGTGAGATGGTTACAGAATCGCGCTGCTGAAGGGCAATTCTCGTAATTTTAGGAACGTTCACATTCACAGTCTGATTTCAGTCTCAATCTGTCAAAAATGCCTCTAATTTACCTTAAATACCCACATTTTTGACAAGTTTTTAACATTGATTTTCGCTGCGATGAGATTGCGACTAGATTTTGAACGTTTTTAATTACGAGAATTGGCCTTCTGATCACTGATGAGAAGGTCAATTCCTGTAATTAAAACGTTCAAAATCTAGTCGTTATCTTATCTTACCGACGCGACGATCGATGTCAAGAACTTGTCAAAAATATGTGAAACTTTAGGATGTTTTTGGCAGATTGATACGATAAGATTTCAATGCGAATTTATTAAAAATACGGGAATTAGATACCTCTCTTGTCATCAGTGAAGTTTCACTATTTCAGATTAAGTATCTCAACTGTAAGTTCCTCCTTAATTGCACTTTCAATCACAATCTGAATCATTTTGAAGGATATTGCTAATCCATTGCTTCATATGTTCAAAAAAATTGTCTCGTCAACAACGTAAATAACACAATGAATGTTGTTGAACTCTCAAAATGAAAGCCATTGAGAGTAGCTTAGTGTGTTACGCAATTACCCTTTTGGTTGTAGGACTTGTAGATAGAAACACTAAATTAAATCTACACATGTTTTACTAATAATGTAGAATAGAAAAACATAATTCTTAATTAAAGGGGTTATATTACATTATAATATTAAGGTTGTCCTTAAATAGAATAATGATTACATTATCTACAAATTGCAAACAGTAAAGGGCCTAGGATGGACCCCAAAGAACGATCACATTTCTTAGCTACATTATTCTATCTATGCTCATTCGTTTGTTAGTTTTTTTTTGTTTTATTTATATTAGGTTATGATTTGTGTAGATATCTAAAAAATCTGCTCCTCTCCCGCCATAGATATATAATTGCATTTTTTGGAGCAACTTATTTCGGTGTACGCATTATTAGAAAACTAAGCCAAATTCGAAAAGTTAGTAAATTAATAGGTTTTTGTAAGTTTTTATAAAATATCACCAAATATAACCCAAATATGGTTCTTAACCGGCACTGGGCCTACGTGGTGGATTGCGGCCCACTCCCTCTCGCAGAGAGGAGGCCTGTCTCCCAGCAGTGGGAACATTATAGGCTGATTATGTTATGGTTCTTAGAACATTTCATATATTGTAGGTTATAATTATGCAACTCGGTTAAGAGTTATCAATTGTATGCTTTCTTTTGTTGAATTGATGAAATACATTTTTAATTATATACAATTTATCATTCAGAATTCTTAATAAGCTTATAGCAATAATTATGTCCTTACAAGCCAAGTAAAGACTTCAACGCGTTATTCTTAGACCCTTCAAATTATTTTTCCTTGTATAATTTATTTAAATACTGATCATAGAAAGCTTGTACCAATGTCATTAAATTTCGTAAGAACCAATTAAAATGAACAGATTGGTGAATGAACGGATTGTTCATTTAACAGCCGACCTCATTCATCCAATCCATTAATCAAACGTAGCTATACGTACAGTAACAAAACTAACACTAACAGGCTCATTAAATGCGCAAACGAAACCCCGATTAAGGCGCATTAATATCGCGTTTCACTATCGCTATTAATCACAAAGAGCGATCAATGCCACGCGATTATTTTATAGCTTGAATAAAAACAATATAAGTGTAGCGGGCGGAGCGTGAGGCTGAAATATCAGTTTGATATCGCGCGGTTTGATTCGCCGTGACGCGGCCGCCTTAAGGCGGGGCCTCGCAGAGAGGGGCGACCGGCTTCCTGGCGCGCCATACCATTCCGTGCGAGCACACGCAACGCTCGTTTCTCGTCTCGCCTCTACGGCCCGTGTATCCGTTTATGTCCGACGCGAGTGTGTGAGCTAAGCACGTGCCCTTCCGTGGCGTATTCGTTGCACCGTGCATTGTAAAAGCCGCCAAGATTCGGGTGAAGAACCGTGAGCCGGTGCCGGCGTACGCCATGGCCGACGCCGACCGTGATTCGGACCTTGGTGACGACAGTCCAGTGGTGAGTTGTCTTTTGTTTTAATTCAATCCTAATAACAACATACCTGACGACGAAACCGTGTTGCAAGTGGCTGTCAATATCGACTTCATATGTGTAATTGAGCATCTTCTGGCTCCGTTTCTTATTACTTCTTGTTCCTGTGTTCCTATGCGGTTGATTCCAGTCGTGCTGTCAGTCTGTCGGCGTTTTTATAGCCGTGCAAGGTATGTTTGAAGTGTTGTTAGCAAGCGTATTGTTAAGCCGGCTGCGACGCGTTGTTATGTTGCCGACTGCAACCGGTTGTTATGACAACCGTAACTTGATAAGCCACCAACTTATGTATTTTAGATAGAAGTTTTATCACTTTTTAAAAGAAGAAATATTTTAAGATGAGGGTATGTCGAAATTAATTGATGAATTAACTTGAGTAGCTTAAATGACAGATGCAAAGAAACATAATGTCGATGAATAAGATGATAGTTTTGATTAAAATTAAAAAATTAGGTACAATTAATATGCTTTGAATATAAAAACAAGGACTAGTGATGTCGTTGACAGTCTTTATGAAGTAACACAATAGCTATGTGTTGTCAACAAACCTTTGGCCGAAGCTAGGCGCAAAAATACTCGTTCAAAATAATATGTCCTAAATATGTATGTAAATTACACATACTTAAACATAACAAACTTGAATGCCATTTCACCGGATTTGTTTAGCAAAATATTAATTTACATTTGAAAGGAGTTTCAATAAGGAAATAATAAAAGAGAATATAATCCTTTGATGAGAAACAAAGCCGTGGGTGGGTATTAGTATTAATGATTGATTACTTTGACATTTCAGCCCACAGAATATATATTTAGAGATTTATTTAGGAATAATCTTATAGATAGAAGTCAAACCTCATGTTTAATGGTGTTATATTAATATATTACTGACCCCCCAAGACTTTGTGGATATCCAGATTTTTCTATCGGTATCACAATAGCATTAACTTTTACTACAGTATTTTCCAAGTTACTGTTCTCTTAGTTATGTCTGGCGTGATTAATATCGTCTTTTGCATTATCTTCAGATGAACTTTATATAAGTATGTCTGGCGGTGTAGATATCAATATATTTAATTTATGTAGGAATTTTTATATTTGAAATATTTATTTTATATAATTAATATATAAGATTAGCGGACATGGATTTGTGAAAGATGATATGGCTGAAAGGGAAGTGGACACTGACTTGAAGGCTAATATTACATGTATGAAGGCAAGCAAGACAGTATGTATTGCACAGATCCCAATTAAATTAGCATAATGGCAGGAGTATGATAATCTAGTAACAAAATCTGCCTTAGGACCGTGTTACCTTATAGCAATATACATATTGATAATTCCTATGAGCTAAAAGAAAAAGTACGTTTAGAACTATGGAGGCCCATTAATTTACCTGTAGAATAAGTATTAATTTCAGCTTAATATATCTACCATTTCTTTATCTGGGCAATAAGAATGAAGCCATTCAAACACAGCTATATCAATCCCTCGTGGTGTTTTCGTCGATAGCAAAAAACTTATTATCAGTTGTTTTGTCCGATAACTGTGTCTGAGCCACATCTGGGATCCTATCCTTCTATTGTTGTTGTCAGGTACTGACTGCAAGATGCAGGTATATAGGGTTTATGGCACTTTTATTATGTTTTTGTATTTATCGTAACGAGTAGCATGCCATGTGGTCTTTGGCTTCAAAAATTGAAAGACTAAGCTGAAGAACGCCGCCTTCTAGATGTTGCAATTGGTGTTGGCACTGGGCCATTTGTAGGTTGTTGCGAACGCTTCAAGGCGAACTAATACCCAATAAACCCTAAAACTATTTTGAACAAAAATTATGACAGCATTTTGATCGAAAAAAAATCGAATGGAAATGAGCCCTTATGTCTTGCAGCAACAGTAGTGTGAGTGAGGATTGGAATGGTATAAATAAAACATAGAGAGTGGGCAAAAAAATGAAAATCTTATACCTAACCTGAAAATTTTGGCTGCCCAATGTTTGATTAGTTAGTCTGACTTCATATGACGGTTGTTGATAATACTTTAATAGTGGAGGAAGATAGTATCATTGATATTAACCCTGTTCAAAAACGATATCAGTGTTTGCTTCCAAAAGAAATGACATAAACATAATTCACAGCCCTCACAAAACGCAGCAAACAAAAATTCATGTTTGGCGACATCTATGCAACACATGTGTCGCCGTCAATGTGGCGGCTTTAACAAAATGGCGCCGATATAATTATTAATAATGAATTCGGCTGCGATTCGGTTTCAAGCTTGTTTTATTGCAGGCCGAAGGTTCCCATCTGCGGCGGCTCTACGAAATTTGACTGCACATTGTTTATTTAGCGGAACTGTTTTTGTCCATGTTCATAATTCGTCAAAGGCACGGCATCGATATTTGGCGTCTATTTTTTGTGCTCTCCGCAAAGGCACTGGTTTGTGGTTTCTATGCTAATAGCGACGTTGTCGTTGATAAGATGTTAATTAAGTTTTTAGATTAAGACTTGTAATCATTGTTGTTATCGAAGTAGATACCCTAGTGCTAAATATACGGCACCTGTGATTCACGAAACGCATACATTCGGCAATAATACACACGCTGTCATATGATTTACTGTTTCTAACATAAATACAATAATAGAATAATCTAGATTCGAAACTGAAATAACTGTAGCAGCATCAAATGTACCAGAAACAAATATAATCTGAAACATTTCCAGCGCGTCAGAATTGATGAACAATCCGGGAATTCTAATGATGTGAAGTAACGAGATCTGAAGACTTTATTATCGCTTACCTGTATAACACATCATTAGCCGTTTATTTCTGTCCGGACACATATAATGTTTGCGTCTGACTCAATCATTTATTCAGCGGTGTGTCTGCCTTTGGCGACATCTCACGGGAGGCCGGAACGCACGATTTATTATTCCCACTCGGCGAATAGAGAACCACGAATTAATTAATCAAGCCTAGCTGTCACTCAGTGCACAATCGCGGACTATACTTAGCTCATATCCCGAACGCACGCTTCCTTTTCCTGTCGACACCGCGACGTACCATTAATTGAAATAATTGGCGGGCTTGGAGATTTTATTTTTTCGCGTTGACAACACCGCTTGGCGTTTTGCATTAATTTTAATTAAGTATGCTTGTGTGGCACTTATTTTTACGCCATTTCTTGGTATTTCGGTGAAAAATTACGAATTCAGTTATGAACTTATGAAAGTTATTTTTAAACAGGTGTTGACTTTTGGTGTCGTATTTTATTAATATGAAATATTTATTTATTAACGTTAAAGTCCAGTTATTCGGGCTAAAAACATGTTTACTTTGTTGTTATAAGGAAAATTAACGATTTGTCCCTCCTTGTTACCTCCTTGAATTTGACGAGGATGCAAAACGACACCTTGTATATTTTCCTTTATATTAGCATGTGTTATCAGAAAATTGAAACCCGGGTTATCTACTATGTAATATTTAAACACGTGAATCAGTTTATTGCATAACATGGCGCGTTAGAGTATTTATTTGGCTTCATTTCAAATGCAGATGTATTCTGTGGAGGAATGATCTTTAATTTACATAAAAAAGTCAATATTATTTAATTCTATCGGCACGTCAACATAGCAGATGTCTCTAAATCACGTATCAATTTAAATGATAAAATATGAACTGAAATACCTTCTGACTTTTTTGTCTTTGCGGTGGAATTTCTTAATTACAAATGAGTACAGTTTTACTGATTTGTCCTGAAAATATTTTCACAGTTTGAATATTTTTTTGGAGTTGCAGAATCGAAACTCAATTTTTGAGTTGCTAGAATTAAAAATAAAATGGTTTCGGTTTAGGGCTGACTTCACCAAAGTCAGAAATCTTTTATCCGTGGAATAAAATTGACATGTGACAGCTCTAGTATGAAAAAACTGTCAAAAATGCAAAATTTATTCTCAGTATTAGACTTATTATAGGTATAAAAGTTTGATGAAATTCGCCCTCAGTCTTTCTTTTACTATAAGCGGCCATAAGCCACATATTTCTAACTGTTAATACCATTAATACACCTAATATTTTGACGTTATATTTTTTTGCTGACGTAACCCACTTGTGGCACAAAGAGGTGTATCACACAGTTGTCGGCAGGTGGAACGCACCACGCTACCTGGTCGCGTGCTCGATACAATGGTAGGTGGGCTATATGGGCATCCACCCTATCTGATGTATTGCTCCACTATATTAGGAAAAAAAATCATTCACACGTTTTTAACGTGACTTCTTGCTGCAATCGAATGATTCTCGGCATCTTATTGTGTCTTCTTTGTTCAAGATTACGAATAACTTGAATCAATAAGATTTTACAAATTATTGATCAATAAGTCATTTTGCAGCATTCATCATGACTCATTCATCATGAAAAAACTAAGTAGGTACGTATGTCTGATTAGCAAGTTATACTAAACAGTAAATTGTGATAATCGCAATTTATACTTCTATACTAATATTATAAGGAGGTAAAAGGATGTCACCAAAATCTGCTCAAACGAAATACCGAGGTACACTTAGTGTCATAAAATACACTAGATTACACTGAATACTGCATTTATATATTTTTCTTATGGATACCAGGGGACGAGAATAAAATAACTTTTAACGTAATAAAAAGCTCGCCAATTTGGGCACAGTTATACAACCTTGGTCCATTACCTAACCTATTAAAAAAGAAAACTGTCAAGTTGACAGTTGTCTGCTGTCGGCTTCAGCTGCTGTTGTTTTTGTTTAATTTAAAATATGTTTAAGTATAGTATAATTCAATCTGAATTCAATAATAACTCTCATTGTATAATCGATTTTCGTTAGGCAAAGTTATGTACCTACCTAACATAAGAAAGGGAGCTTATACCCAAAAGTATGTAGGGGGCGATCTCCAAAACTACGAGTCGGATTTAAAAAAATGTTTCTGCATTTGGTAGCCCAATTCTTGAGGAAGGTTATAGGCTATTTAACGTCACGCTACGGCCATTAGGAGACGAGCAAAAGGAAAAAAGTCAGAAAGAAGGCTAAGCTAAAACGAAGTGGTAGCACGGGCGAGTGGATACGACGCGACGGGTCGCGGGCCGAAATTTCACACGGACGAAGTCGCGGGCAGAAGCTAGTAGGCTCTAAAGTTATAATCCATCAAAAAGTTTTCATTTGAAGCTAGATTTTCCGTTATATTTCCATTGTTTTTATACATCTTTCTTTACATGTGACCATGCACACGGTTCCCCGAGCTTTCACTTCACTGTAAACTTATATTATGTAGGTATTTACCTACATACCTTACCTCTTTTGAATTTTTTATGCAAACGTGCATATCAAATTGATACTTTTCATATGTTCAGATATTTTGATTATCCGACACGAACAGCCTTTTGTTGAAGATTTTAATTTGCATACAAATAAAATGGCTGACTCGACAAAAGAACCATTGTCACAGTTCTTTATACAGAAATCGAACTTGATCCTTTATCTCTCATTTATATTCAACATATCTGTCGTAAATAATCGTATTGACATTCAATATTTATAAAGGAAAGGTTGCGTGGGATCGCGGCGGCTGCCCCTCACACCGACGCGTAACGCCCTGAAGCTATTCAATTATTGCTACTATCTACGATCACGGAAGGATTTAAGACCGTATTTTGCTCCGTTAATCTTAGCTAATTCGTTAAATGTCAGTGTGTCTGTGGGTTTGACGCTTAATAACTCAGCAGCTTTTTGATATGTTGGAATCAATTAATTCAGCCTATCGCAGTCCACTGCTGGACATACGCCTGTCCTATATGATTTGCGCCACAAAACCCTGTCCTTCACCTTCCGCATGCAGTCTGTCCCAGCCACCTTTTTGAGGAAAGGTGATCTGTCCATCTATCATTATCAGCTGGGGGGCGTTCCACACTACGCTTACCGATACGCGATTACGCAATGCGTAATATTCAATAATTCCTGTTTGAAATCTGTGTAAAGACGCCACATTACATCAAGCTACTACAATCTGTCAAATTTCTTTAATAGATTTTCAACTTTATCGCTAAAGCATTAGGTTCAAGGTTGAATGGGAAAACTTGACAGTTTTGTAACACTATCTCCCTAACAATACAATCGGAGCTTGTCTTATTAAAGAAAACTGTGTACTTTCCATACAACGACGCTTATGCAACATATAAGAGTGAGGTGACGACCTATGTGTAAGTAGTCACAATAGACATGCATTATTCTAATAATATCTCTGTTTATCAGGAGAAACATCAGTATTCGCATCTCTATTATTCATGTTTACTCGGAAAATCGTAGAATTATTTATCAACAGATAAAAGGCATGCTTTTTCTGCCTTTGTTATAGTTAACTCCTTTTAGTTACCTATTATAGGTAACTAGCTTCGGCCCGCGACTTGGCCTGCATTGTAGTCAACTATAAGTACTATAAAACATACCCTAAGGCACTTGGCAATTATACTGTAGCTTACCACTGGTGAAAGAATTTTCTGAATCAGATCAGTAGTTCCGAAAATTACCGTTTATCTACAAACTCACTAGTCTGATTTCACCAAAGTCTATATCTATTTTATCTGTGGAATAAATATTGACGTTTGACAGTTCTAGTATGGAAAAACTGTCAAAAATTCAAAATTTATTCTCAAATTTATTTTCAAAAGCTTGGTGGAATGCGCCGCTCTTAGTCTTGTAATATTAGTATACAGGTTTGATTTCCCTATCAACGCGAAACCTGTTACCATGGATTCAGTACCTACATGATTTTGAACAAAAAAAAAAAAACTGCTGTAACAACTGTTTTTTTTTTAAACTGACAAAACATTTCTACTTTAGGGGCCATCTCCACGAGCGAGAGAATCGCGGCGATAATATAGTCGTGCCATCCAATTCTCGCCGCGATGATATCGCCGTGTGGAGACACGTCCTAAGAGAGTGTATAGAAATACGTGGCACGACGATAATATCACCGCGATTCTCTCGCTCGTGGAGACGGCCCCTTCGGGTTTTAGAATCATGTGCTGAATTCATGGTTACCTACAGTTTGCGCTTCGGGCATAGAAAGAAATAAAAAAAAAAATTAGAATTAAATCCTACTAATATTAAAACAATGTATTTTCTTACTTTCTTCCTACTAATAATATAAACGCGTGAAAATTTGTATGGATGGATGTTTGTTACTCTTTCACGCAAAAACTACTGAACGGATTTGGATGAAATTTGGCACATAGATGGTTTATAACCAGGATTAACATATAGGGTACTATTTATTCCAATATTCCCACGAGATCGAAACTTATGCGGGTGAAACCGCAGGGCGCAGCTAGTCCATTGATAAATATGATAGCAAGACAAACCCACTGTTCTCAATTAGTTTTGTTAATTCACTCACTATTGACATTTGCATAGTGCTGTTTTTAAAACGTGGATTAGTTGTAAAATAACATAAGTGTGCACTATGGTTTTTTACAGCACTATGTAGTATTCTATTACTTGTTTGCATACTTATAATCACGGAAAATTGTCTATGAAATTTGTATGAAAGGAAATTACTTTTCTATGTTTTTATCCTTATGACGCTGTACAAATACATGTTATGTTTGCATTTGTATATTAACAAGTCTATTGTGTACCTTCAATACGTTTGCAATCCATAATCCACAATAATTTATTGATTTGGCTGAATTTTTCTTAATTGTTTTTATTGAAAATGATGGATGGCAAAAATGGGTGACATTCCCATTTTGGACATGAAAGGAAAAAAAGGGTTAAGTGATTGACAATTTTAAGTGAGACTGAAGGCAATGAATTAGTATGATATATCAATTAATATGTTTGTGGTTTCTTGTATATTAAAAACGTTTTTACAAAAAAAAAAACATGGTAAGTACTTTGAAAAAAAACACTAACTGAAGAATTACTTTAATTTTGGATTCTTCTATCAATAAAAAAAACTCGTCGAATGCATAACCTCCTCCGTTTTTGAAGTCGCTTAAATAAATATAGCCTGCGTAACGTAAACGTAAATGTAGCACTCATCATAAGTTGATTTGTCTCACAGTTTTTTAAATTTTGCTGTAAATTTTACCCTTGAAATTTTATTTAATTATTTGTAAGTAACTAACTTTTGACAGGGCTTTATGATTCCATATTTTTATCACATAAAACTGCGAGGTAATTGCGTAACACATTAATAGCAATGGCTCTCATTTTGACAGTTCAACAACATTCATTGCGTTATTTACGTTGTTGAGCAGACACATTTTTCGAGCATACGAAGCAATGGATTAGCAATATCCTTCAAAATGATTCAGATTGAGATTGATGGTGTGTTACGCAATTAGGGTTCTGTTTTGTGTTGTTATTTTGTAATGTATTGTTTATAACTTTTCATATATTTAAGAAGCAATTGATACATTGTTTGTTTTTCTTTTGCTCCAGATTGCTGGTCTGGCAGTAAAAGAAAGAAATGGATTCTCGCTCAATGTATGTGCTTTTTACGTAACGTCCTTTTTTATCTTGGTATATTAATTTGTCATGTCAATGTAATTCGCTATGTAATTTACAACACGCGTGGCTAACGCAACCCGTAGCAATTCTTAGCGAAACCTTATCGTTTACCTACTATAATATTTTTCTATCAACTATTAAATTATAAGTACTATTGCAATTTACTATTATTTATAACTGAAAAATTCTATAGAGTAGTAAAATGACATTTATTTCTGTCGCCATAAAGTTTAATTTGGAATGTAGCACATGTGCTGTTATGATGTTTTGTTAGGTCAGTTCGGTGACGACGGCGACTGCGCGGGCGCCCGCATATTCGTACTTAACAGAAACAATTTATTCCATAATACCTTCCCTATTGGTTAATATAGCATTCCTATTAATATCGTTGATTAACAATTCAAACTTATGTTGGTTAACGGTTTTGTGGTTTATAACGAATTTATTGATTTTATCAATTGGTCTTTGGTCCTTAGGACTTTGGTTGGGAGCTTCAGATTTATCGAAAACTTTATTTATATTGAGTTATCATATCATCCTAACGATGGATGGACTGTGTGAAAGATGATATGACTAGAAAAGGGGTGACTACCGAGATGACGATTAATAGAAGGAAAAGACATGTTGCGCTTGCGCCGTCCCCAAATAAATTGGGATAACGGCAAGAAAATGATGATGATGATGAAGTTATCCTATTGTCAAGATTCTGTGATTATTCTTTAGGAATCTTTTCTTGTCTTTAACATTATTTATATCAGCCTATAATGTTCCCACTGCTGGGACACAGGCCTCCTTTCAGTTAGAGGGAGTGGGTCATAATTCACCACACGGTTCCAGTGCGGGTTGGTAGATTGTCACATGTTTTCGAATTTTTGGTTCTAGGATATGCCGGTTTCCTCACGATGTTTTTCTTCACCGTTTTGAGTGCAGCGTTTGTGATTTTTTATTTATTTATTTTATTAGGTCCACCAACAATTGTTCAAACTAGATACAGCAACATAATTCACTCTTAAAATTAAATTACAGCGCAACAATTACTTATAGGTAGACACCACATGCACAAAACCACAGAACAGATAAAACCTCTTTTATCTGGGCCCGTATTCCCGTAATTTAAAACGTTCAAAATCTAGGTGCAGTCTCATCTCGGCGACAAACAAATGTCAAAAACTTGTCAAAATGTAGGGAAATTAGACGTATTTTTGACAGATTGAGACTGAGATCAGACTGTGAACGTTCTTAAAATTACGAGAATTACCCTGCTGTTCTGCGTGCACAAAACAATAAATTCGGATAATTAGCTTACTAAGTACTAAGCGCAAATATTCAATTAAATAAAATTAAAATTGGAAATAGTGAAACACAGAATTATGATAAAAACGATAAAAAATAAATTGATTAATTTTTGGCAATGACAACATTTTTTTTTAAACGTTCCCCCCACTAGGAATTTCTCCTGTATCGTGGGTGCGTTTACAAACATTTAAACTCACATACACAAACATTGGTGGATAGGTACAATAAAATTAAAATTATATTATTTTAGTGAATTGATAAATTATAAATAATTTGGATTAAGTAAAGCGCTTGTCTGGGTTCGTACCTACGACCTAGCTCGGAAGTCGCGGCCGTTATCACTTGGCAACTGCTCGCTTTAATGGTATTTCTTACATTACATACATCACCAATATTTCCCCTTCATCTAATGAAGCCGGCACCTCTGCCGTTTAATCACATTTCATTGATCGTGTATGTTTGTCTGTCATTACATAGCGAACCTACACATTTGCATACACGTAAGTACGTTAGATGATAGGGCGGCGACACACCGGGCGCATTTTATTCAAATCTAGCCGCGGTGAAATTGCGGAGATTCATTTACTATGAGATTTCCACTAGCTTTCTTTTTGCATTTATAAATAAAATGCCCAGGCACAGGTTTCACGACTTGAGAAAACATCCAGATTTATTTAGGTATAATATGTCAATTTAATAATAATTAATTAATAATTATACACATGTGAGCAGTTGTCGCCCAGTGGCCGTAACTTACGAGTGTAGGTCTTGGTTCGAATTCGAGACGCGCGCTTTACTGTGTGTAAATCATTTCATCATCACTGCTCTCAAAACGGTGAAGGAAAACAGCGTGAGGAAACCGACCATATCCTAAACATGTAATATTTACCAACCCGCACTGGGCCCGCGTGGTTGATTACGGCCCACTCCCTCTCACCGAGAGGGTGCAGTGGGAACACTATAGGGATTATGTATAGGTACATATAAAACTTCCAGAATAAATTGTCGTAATAATAATGAAAACTACATGAAAATCCGTTGGTCAGACAGACAGACACAAAAAGCGACTCTCTTTTATAATATTTACAGATAGATACAGCACTAAGTATCTATAAGATTTGATATAAACAAGACAAGTTTTAATAAAGGTCTTTTAAAACTTGTCTTGTTTATATCAAATCATGATTTATTATCTGTATTGCTATTCCAATCAAACTTTATAATCGCGATGGATTTAAAGTTATTGCCAATTTTATATCAAGTTTGTTAGACATCAAAGATTTTAATTTATCTTATGTTTATAAGATTCTTGCTTCAAGGGCTAAACAGTGATTATTCAATTGTTTTATCTGTCGTGACGTCACTCGACACAATTAACATGTTGATCAATCCTAATTTAATGTTTGGATTTTATAGAGTTTGTTAGCTTGTTATTATGAAGTAATCACTATAACACATCAGCTTTATTTTGTACAAATTTTATTTAAAACTAGCTTTTTTGCCCACGGTTTCGCCAGCGAATTCATCTCACGGGAACTTACTACCGGAATAAAAAGGATCTTATGTCTAGGACATAAGATCCTTTTTATTCCGGTAGTAAGCACATGGGTAGACCATAGCCTGGGTTAGGACCCAGGCTATGGTCTACCCATGTGCCAAATTTCATCCAATTCCGTTCAGCCGTTTTAGCGTGATAGCGTAACAAACAAACAAACAAACTCACTTTTGCATTTATAATATTAGTTGCGATAAATTAATTTTATAACCCTATTGAGTTAGATCATAAAATGTATTAATTATTTAATCAATTTTATTTATTAATTTGTAACTTAACCGCTGTTTGTTGGGTTATAAAATGTATTCAAGCAATACATTGTTGCTAATTCTTTTGTTCTAATATAGCAACTGTAACATCTCACCGATATTTCTGCGAAATCGATGATTGTATTTATAATTCTATGATACATCGAGGTAGTCACACAAAATTATGTCTGATACGCAAATATAAGATTGTAAACACTCGCATTGTAGGTAACGATCATAAATGTCACCAGCTAAAGAAATAAACGCTCTGAGTCACTCAATTTTACTGTTAAGGAATTAATATTTCACACAATTGTGTTAAATCAACATGAGAAAAACATCGTCACGCTTACATTCGCGAAAGGGATGACTAGTTTTTGTTCAGCCTATTGCGAAAGTCAAATAAATCTGGTTTTACCTACTACTATTTTGATGGCTATCAAAAAAGATTGTCCCTAGTAAATTAATAGGGAGGACGCGTGGCATACATGATATGTCAGGAGACAGAAAAAGACAGAAACGATGATCAAGAAAATTGTTGTTTCCGGTTCTGAAGGGATATTGTTCAGGAATCATAACCAAGTTTAACCGTTACAACTTCTATACCTCTCAGAATTCCTGTAGCATGACATTTGACTTGTAACGTAACAAACTAAGATATAGAAACGGGCATTAATTTTGACTGATGCACAAATTGCAGTGCATACAAGAAAATAGAGGATTCAAAACTCAAAGCTGTTTATTTTACAAGACCTAATGCGTTGGAAGAGCAAACAAAGGTCAATAAACGCACATACGACACGAATGCCGATGCATGAACATTAGTTATTAAAGGCCTTTCTCTAACCGGAGCTAATATTATTTTAATAGAAGATGTTCGTTAGTAATAACAAACATAGCGTTATGTAAGGCGACACCGCGCGTATCACGGGGCATTGGTGGGTCTTCGAGAAGTCATACGATCATTATAATCGCGTTCCGATATTGCGATCAGTGCACGCCTGTCCTTAATTAAAATGTCGTGCGTGCATGTCGTACTTTGCCGACTGTGAGGAATTGTTCCAATTTTCTTACCGATTTGTTAATAGATAGTCAAAATGGTGACACGAACTGTCAATTTTTCTATTGAAAAGCTGGAGTTGTCAATTTTGATCTTGCATCTTGTGAGATGAATGATGTAAGATGAAAGTTTGGAGGATTTTGGTTTGACAAGTTTTTCGCAACCGTAACTTTTTAGGGATGGTAGCACAAGGAACTGAACTATAGTTGCACCACATAAATATAGCCAGATTTTCCAGTGTAACCTCTCACTTTTCGTTCTTAGACATATGAATATACAGATAAGTGGGAGCCTAAGAGCTCTATTTTATATTATTCGATATATTTTTTTTTTTTTGTCATTCGATTCTTAATAGTCGAAGTACCGATGCATGCTAACCATTTATCAGTTTCAGGTCACACATTTGAAAATACCATTATGATAATCAATGGTAAAAAACTAGCAGTAATGAACGTAGTTTTAACACTATAAACTTTAATAACATTTGAAACTCCTAAAGAAGAAACGTTAGTACCTCACTAATGACGTTTTACATGGCTGATAGCCAATATTAAGGTAAAAAGTAATGGCGAAGATGCACGATCGCAGCTTTGTAGGGGGCGGAGTGGGGATGATTGATACAGCGGCATGCGCGCGCGCTGCTCAAGCGGTCACGACGCGCAATAATCGTTGCTTTTAAATATTTTAATAATTTTCTCTGGTTTGAGAGTTAACAATAAGTGTTGGGGTTTTGAGGTGGGTTTGATTGGGTTACGTGTTAGAGGAGAATTGAGTGGTGGTTAACATACAGTTTAATAGTGTTTAGGGGACTTGACTTTGATTTCTTTCGCAATCTTAAGTTTCTATATTAAGGTTATGAGCTTGACTCCTATATACCGATAGGACTTTCGGGCACTAGCAAAAGACAGAATAATATAACAGGCTAGATAGATAGATAGGTTAAGGTTACAGGAAACCAGGACACAGTTGACAGACTTTTAACGTCAAAAGGTTTTCCGTCATTAGCCTTAGGAACCAGAGGAAGTGCTTCATTTTCTGCATTGTGATGCTATGCAAGGCGAATGAGAGCTATCAGCGTCCAATATTCCAGAGCAATGATGACACTGACAGCTCTTGAACGCGGTTTTGATGTGCTGATCGCGTTCAGTTTAATTGGTGAATTTCGCCCTTAGTATTTTAGTATGTTCCTTAAAGACGCTTTGTTAAATAACAGTTCTTCAATCCCTTCCCGTCCCTTGCCGTGTCAGTGTTCAAGGTAACTCGATGCTTCTTGAAGGTAGGTCATCCTTATTGATTGCTGCAACTTGATAGTGCTATGAACAATCAATAAGTACTCCTTGGTAAGAGTTGACGACATTTTACTAGCCCTGATTTAGGAAGTGATACAATTTGTGCTAACAGGATTTCTATGAAAGTTGAATTGGAATGGAATTAGGTCTCGAACAGTGTAAGTTATCGCTAGAAATCTGCTGTCAAGATTTTATTGAGTTTTTGGTGATAGCAGATTGGCTAGGCTAGGTGTAGGATACATTCAAACTTGAAGCATTTATTTCAAATAAACCAATTACAGGGCTTTTGTCTGGAATTTAAAAGAGACTGACCTCCGAGTTGGTTTCGGTCTTTTTTCACAGAGTAGTCGGTTAGGAAATACCGCATTCTAGCTTTAAAACATAATTTACTTTGACCGATTTACAGAAATAAATTATGTTAGGGTTTATGAATTTTGATTTTGCTAATCAATTATTTTAATAGATATTCGTCTAAATATTTTACACTGGCCACTTTACCGTTTTACTATATTCATGGTCGCTCTGTGATTGGTTGCCGCAAATCGCGGGAATCCATCGGAGAATTCGCTACTTCCCGCGAAAAATGAAAAACGCGGGCTAAGAAGGAACGCTTGGCGGTCGCACGGTTTTGGGGATTAGACTCCACACGATACCGATAGGTTATAAGAGAATTAATAAGTACCTAGTGCTAAGTATTGATTTTTGTATGTGCAGTTCAACTGAAATATAAGTCAGTTACGTATAATCGTTGTATCATTATTTGACTACGTCCAGCCGATCGATTCTGTAAAAATCTCACCGTGAAAAGTTAGGTGAAGTGAGCTTAGAGTGAGCTGTCAATAGTGTCAATCCCTAGCATTTAGTTTGGAATGACAGCTCACTCCACGCTCACTTCACCTAAGATTTCACGGTGAGATGGTTACAGAATCGCACTGCTGTTCCTGTTGGTGTTGTCTTAAAACCCATTTATGTACCGCCCCTTGTCATTCAAAAACTAAAACCAAATTAAATTAAACGTATTAAAATACCTATTTATAATATTGTGGAAAGTTTTGATTCCGTACCTTGCAGATTAGATCGCATTACCCTTCGTAGGGCTTCCCAAGACTTCTTGCTTGAAACTCGATCGGCACGGATTGTGATCAATAATAATTAATATTGTGGCAACACCGAACTGTTGGGTTTTATGATACAGTTACCAAGGTTCTGTCAATATTTTGAGAACTAGGCATGTTTAGACAATGTTTTATAGATTAGCTAATATTTAAAATATCAAACACACATTTAATAATGACGCAAATCAAAATCAAACAACTTGAAAATAATTAATTTATTAAGTAGGTACTCACTTAGAACTTATTTAATGTATTAAGTACTTACTGTACTTAATAAATTAATTATTTTCAAGTTGTTTTATGATAATAAATTGGCTCTTATCTTAGTTTTAGAATTTTATCTGACTAATTTTTTTTACATCATTTTTGTCTTTTTAATCTGCGGCCGGATTATAACAAAATACAATATTTGGGTTTATCTGTTTATAGATTCGTAAATATAAATTTATAAATTATGAAAATTCTAGTAGTAATTACCAATAGTTGTTCTATATTAAAATGAAAATAATTAAATATCAACACAACAAATTAAAAGTCACTGGCCAATACCTTTAGAAAACACATTAGGATGACATTAAATGCCAGAAGAAAATAAAATGATTTATTCTTCATTTTGTTTTAATGTTACCTGAAGATTTTTTTGAGGAAAAGTGGCCAGTAGTAATGTAAAGTTCTAGAAGCCCAAGAAGGTTGGATTTGGCTTAAAATCTCTTTTAGTAAGTTTCTAAAGAGTTTGTACCTACCTGCTCGTTGTGTTTTCCGTTATTTGTAAAATCTTCAAGAATTAGGTATTTTCCCTGCTCCTTTGTTTAATTAAAGTCTTATTTCCCTGCCATGATTACAAGCATGTGCGGCGTCATACAATCGACGTTGCCCACATAAACTACTCACAAAAGAAGCTTCCTTCGCATCAAATTAGGCGGTTTAATTATTTACTAGCACTAAAACGTACTGTTAACACTTACAAAATATAACTTGACCTACCCTCACCCTCTTTTAACTGCTGGGGTAAAGAGTCAGAGGGGAAAATAAAAGGCTCTTCAAGGATCAAATTAGGATAGTCTTTTCGGACACTAAAACGTTGGAGGAAATAAAAGTGATGCGAGGAGCAGTCTGCTCAGGCAGGTGTATTTTTCCTTTGGGGATAAATTATTCTTTCTTTAATTTTGGATAAGTGCCCACCTACACGGGTCTTATGTCTTCATATTTGAGGTTGAGTAGAAGATACGACGAACGGTAATTGTTTGTAGCACCTACAACATAATTAGTTTGAGCATTATAATATCGAAGTATTTACAATGGGAGTTTTCCATTTCATTAGTGAAGCTTTTAGAGATAAAAGACCATTATTTATTTCGTATACTCCACGGAGTGAATGTCTTGTGTCAATCGCACATACCATCTCTAAAACTTGTCATTATAATAATTATGATTTCAGTTAATCTCGCACATATCCTTATACGCATCAAGATTTGCGTCATTCATTATTTACGCTGCGTGTGCGACTTTACAACATAACATCGGAGTGCGCAATTTTATACATTACACAAAAGAATTTAACAAGTCGTCTACATGTTTGCATTCAACGATTGATATTATCCGCCCGGGACTCGCCAGCGCCATCTTTGGCGATGCGTGCTGACCTTAAGCTCAAAAGCTGTAGGTTTTATGGTTTCTATTCAGCTATGACTAACAGCAATTCATGTTTGACAATTTTACGAGCGCGACGATTCACCAATGGCGTCCACTTATAACTACCGGTTACGCTCAATAAAATGATCATTTATTGCGCGTACGCCGTGTTAGTTTTATTGGGCATATGTACTAACATTTTTGTTGCGCTACAAGGAAATTTATTTGTAAACATACGACGCTATTTACCCATTCGCTCACTGTGTACGTAGAATTACGAGATTTATTGATACACTCATGTAAAACGCTGACGGCTGTGTAGGTGGACATTTAAATTGCAAACTTTTTGGAATTCATCGTTCTAATTTTGAAAATGCTTCTGTTCTAGTTGTGTAGTGCCATTTCTTAGCTAGAAAAAGAAAACTCGTCAGATAGGGACTTAGGATAGGGATAAAACTGTAAAGACATCCAGTTTTAAAACTTGGTTAATTGCCAGAAGGCTTGGAATACTTCTGTGCTTTCACAAACACAACACATTTCTAACTTTTACAACAAATATACATACATTATCCCATCACAAATCCATCAAATAGCTAAATAATTTGGCGTGGCCGTATTTGTCAATATCGATGCACAAGTATGGCCATATTAGCCATGTTGGCAAACTGTGGTATCATGGAAAGCTGTTTACACAAACACCACAAAGGTGCCGCACGCTACACCGAAATGTAAAGCTATGACCATAGACGAGGGAATGAATTACCAGTCTCTCAAAAATCTAATACTTAAGTTCAAATTGTGTAATCCGGGGGTTCCCTATATAAGTTTTTTTTTAAATGCTAGAACACCGATACGTGTAGTGGTCTCTTAGTGCGCCAGTCCGACTCCATACTTGGCGAGTTTCTTTGGTTGCTACGAACGCACAGTAATCCGTAGCACGTAGCTATAAATGTAGTCTTCACTATATATTTTTTAAAATAATTTGTTGTTGTTGTTGAAGTATTTCAAGTTTTGTAGACAGGATGTGAAAATTAGATGCTACTTTGTACTTTTACTTGCTAATTGTGACCGGTTAGTACCTATTTAAGATGATAAATGCGAATTTGTAATAATAATTATAAATGGTACATGATATGGTGGTGTTTCTCAGTAGCTGCTTGGTCGAAGACCAGCCGGTCGATTCTGTAAAAATCTCACCGTGAAAACTCAAGTGAAGTGAGCTTGATGTGAGTTGTCAGTAGTGTCAATCCCTAGCATTATTTGGAACGACAGCTCACTCCACGCTCACTTCACCTAAGTTTTCACGGTGAGATGGTTACAGAATCGCACTGCAGATATATCTCTGGTTGATGGCAATAAACTCGCCCCTATTACAGAGGATTTAATCATACTCGTAACTAGCGAAATGTGGGTACCTCTGGCTAGCCCTTCGGGGGAATACAGGGATGATGTTATGTTATAAATGGAACTCGGTTTGTCTTGTCTCGGCAAAAAACATTGTTATTGACTTTGCTTTTGAAACATTTAGGAAAATGACAAAAATATGTTAACACCTAGAATAGGAGATATTTATTTCGAGTATCACGAGTTAAAATCTTAAAAATGTGACGCCATCCAAAACCTCGGTATGAAAAAAAAGTCGCAGCTAAACAGTAGTTAAAATTTAAAATTAAACTAGTTTGTCCCCTCAAAACCAGACACAGTACAATTTCACTTCAAACATTGAATGATACGCAGTTATTGCAGACAATAGACAAAAATATTTTTTTTTGTCTATTCCTCTATTGTTAAACCTTTCTCGGATGGTTCTCCGAAGGATATTGGGTATTTCCCTTACGTCACTAAGATGTCCTATTTACATCACCCCACCGATCTTGATCTTTGACACATTCATACAATGATTGCTTATGATAATTATGTTTATCATAATTTATAGCGACGTAGCAAACATTAATAGTCTTTTGTTGGATCAAATGCATAAAGTGCTATGAGAGGCTCTCACGTTCATGCATATAACACTTAAAATCATCATAATACACATATTTTATACTTACAAGATGAAGTTTTGAAAAATATTTGCTCTTGTGCGTAAATAACATGTGTAATATATTTGTACTTACTGTTAGAACTGTTCGTAGTAGGCGCATTCTGCTTATTGTGAAAATATTAGAAATCCGGAATAACTGTAGTTTAAGATTACCTGCATGGGCGTGTAAACTATGGCTTATCGGCTAAAATCTAAGATTAGAATACATAGAAAATGTTTTTTTTTAACCTCATTATTAAACGCTATGACGGAGGCGTTGTAACGATCAATAATTTTAATGATTGTTAGCATACACTTGAAACCTAAATAACTATTTGTTGACGTCATTATTTATTCGATTGACAGAACATTAACTAGTATCAAGTAGGTTTGCCGACAGTTTTTGCGAGGGATTGAAGTGCGCGTCTCTCTAGTACCGTTAGCAGTCGAATAGGTATAAAATGTCTGCGCAAACTAATTCACGTGTACTTTACATAAAGTTTATTGAACGGTGGCGGCCGAATGTGATTGGAACTGAACTACTGTTATCACGGCATGACTTGTGTTTGATATTTCTTTTAGAGTGTACTCTCTAAATGGTATACATTGTCAAGTGGGTATGAACTGAGAAAGTATACGAACCAGTTGAGACTACTTACATTACCGTCTCACACATAAAAAGTCCCATCACTTAATAAATATAGCATGCCTTATTATGTAAGTACCTGTTTTTAATTAAAAAAAAAGTTAATCAGCAATCAGGCAGTCGATTTATTGAGTACAGCCTGGCCAGCCTTTTTTTTTTTTTTGAGGATGGGAAATCATCAAATGACCCCTCCCGCTCTGGGTGGAGCGAAGGGGAGTGTCAGACTCTTACTGACTAAAACCCACCCGTGTTCCTTCCTTAGCCCTTTATGTTCCAGGGCAGCGGTAACCCTTTCGGACGATCCCGCTACCCTGGCAGGCTTCAGCCCTATCGGGCCCCGTCGCTTATGCTGACATCTCTTTGGTAGCCTGGCGCTTTGATTTGAATTTATACACAAAAACCAAAGTGACACTTAGCCGCGTTGACATTATAAACCATGAAAACGCAGTGACTGCATTCGAAAGGGCTGTAGTATAGACCCCAGATAGCGCTTCTCACCAGGCAAGATCGGAAGATTCTTCCTTTTCAATAGAGGAGTGCCATGCTGGTACCTGCACTTTCTCTAAGCGACACATTATTGTTTTCCGACATGAACGCGAAGGAAGTCACGGGCACAGCTAGGATAGCCTAATTTCCTTTGTTGAAAAAAAAAACAGAAATGTCTTCGTATAGCTTTGGAAGGGACTTTTAATTGATCGGATTACGATCAATTAAAAGTCCCTTCCAAAGCTTCAGTATCATGGGCTATCAAGTTGTTTATAAACAGTTGGGCTCAGTAACGGCGCGTGCGCACTTTGATCTCCCCTCCTCACACCCGCGGAGACGATTAATACATTATCTTGTTTGTTAATTTGTTACTACGCTTTTATAAGGATGGGTTACATTTATTGTTTTAGTGGCTATATTTGTAAGATTGTAGGGATTTTTTTTGAATTAAATAAATAAACTGGTCCTTTGAGACGTGCAATTGTAAAGAATGTGAAATACTGGTATATTTTAATAAGCGAAATCTAACTGTTATAATTTAAAGAATTGTGACTTTGTGATACATCAACATAATAAATGAACATTTCAAGCCCGAACACAAAATCTCAAACCATTGCGAAATGTCATCATTTCATCTACCCGACAAAGTGCTCAACTTTTATTCAGCATGAATAACAAATTCATCAGCAACGCACAAAAAGTATTAATACGTCGTAGTAACAAACAAACGCGACAAAAACGAGCGACCGCATTAACTATAATTAATTAACGCCACATAAAAGAGCATTAAGCGATCTTCACAAACGCTATTCAATGGCCGAATGTTTCTTTTCAAGTAGCTGTCTCTATAAACGCGCGGTGTTAGTGATGTGGCGCATGCGTAATCGACGTGATTAATTGTCCAATCACGGCGCGCTATAAAAAATCTCTATATAATTGAAGGTAACGTAGGGATGGCGACATTACGATTGAAATGATAATTATGTGCCACCATTTGCTAATTATGTTTCCCATGGTTAATGTGTTTATGTATTATTTATAGATGGGCTAGGATATTTTTTGAAGTTAATTAAAAATACAAATTATTAATACGTAGACAGGTATTTACTTGAAGTCGATATATTGTGAAAAGTTCGGGGACTCACAACATTAATTAAAGGATAAAAAAGAATTGTGGATTAATTAGGTAGGTGCTGATTGTTAAATATTTTGATCCTGCGATCCATAGGTACCTAAGTAACTTTTAAACTGAAGGCCAATTCTCCTAATTAAAAACGTTCAAACGTTCGTAGGGAAATTAGAGGTAATTTTGACAGATTGAGACTGAGATCATAATTTAAAACGTTCAAAGTCTAGTCTCAGTGTCATCTCGGAAAAAATGTGAAAAACTTGTCAAAATGTAGGGAAATTAGAGGTAATTTTGACAGTTTGAGACTGAGATCAGACTGTAAATGTTCTTAAAATTACATCTACATAAAACAAATTTTGACACCTATTGAAAAAACATCAGTAGCCCAAGTAGGTCCGTAACCAAACAAAACAACAACAGCCTGACATTGATCTACCGTCAATCTGGCAGGTACGAGATATCGCACAGATTCTCACGGGCCTCACACGCCACCGCGGACTGTAGTTAGCGGGTTCTATGCAGACGAACCCGATTCTCGGAATAATGATGTGTATCGCAGCCCTAATGATACGTTTCCTATACTTGAAGATACAACAATCAAAATCTAAACGGAGGATCCTGCATACTATAGACTATTTGGTGTTTGTTTTTAATGAGGACAGAAAAACTACTCAACATCGTTTGGTTTCGAAAAAGGATGCAGCGTCGTGTCAGTGCAGCTGTCAAAAATGGTTTCAGAACGTTTTAATTCGGGTCCTGATAGACTAGTTTTTGGACCTTACTTTTCAACTGATAATTAAATACCTGAAGTCTATAACCAGCATCAAAGCCTGCTAGAAATAGATAGTTCATTAACACCATAGAATAGTAGGTAATAGAAGCTTATCATTTTTATCGTCTAATCGAAGTTATAGCAAATAGACAAGTTCGTAGAAATTGTAACATGTAAGAAATACTCAGTATCATTTTATCGGAACATAAATGTAGGAGAGTCAACATTTAATTAGAAGTTTATCATCTATTGACACTTTTTTCTCTACCCATTTCCGCATCTCATCTTTAATATATTTTATTAATTTCACAAAGTATGTTCATGGATTGAAGAAATAAATTGGGTTTGGAAATAACTCTGTTAAATAACAAAAGTTTACAAGCCACGATGATGGACACACATTTCAATAGGAATCATCGGAGCTTTCGATATGAATTGGAATTTAAAGAGACATTGGAATAGGTAAAACAAAAAAATACCCAAAGATGAAAAAATCATAGCAAAAATGAATAAACAAAACTGTCAATAGAATCTCCATAGGAGTTATGTCCATATAGAGTAGTGTTGCTACTGTTTAATAGCGGGCGTTTTGATTACAGATTACAGTAATTACGTATCTGGATCCCTCTCGAGACACGCGCGGCGGAGGGCGGAGCGCACGCGCACGCTAGCTCTGCCACTACCACTATACATCACACTTGAAATTGAAACACTATTTTTGTATCTTAGAAATAAAAGACTTAACAAATCGTACTTCTTTCTCGTACGATTTGTTTTTCAAACTATTAGATAAAATCTTGTCCAATGTGGTCAGCTTCTGAATTAAATTCTACCACATTGAAGGCTTCAACGAAACCATTCCTGAGCTAATGGTTAGAAAATCGAATAAATGCAAAACCTCGATTATGCGTCCAGTGATGAAAATAGACAGCAATCAGCCAACTTCGAACGCTTCTCATACATTAGAAAGCAATTATTCGTCGAGTTTACGCCCATTTTACGCCACATGTAACACCGCGTCGATCAAGTGAATTATATTTCCAGTTTATAATATCCAATATTATTTCTATTGCGTTGGGAGGCACCGGTAGCGGATAATTAGAGGATAGCAGGCAGGTCGCGCGATAACTAGTCTTAATGACGTGAAATCGCACTCCGACGCCCGCCGCCATCTTGAAAATGAAGCAGCGATGGCGGGAAAGCTCGCAATTAGCCATAACCGCACACCGCTTGATCACGGTATATCGAGCTTTGCTGAGTTCTCGAGGAATGTTATGACTATGAGAGACTTCAAAGCTTCAACTATCATCAATTTGATGGAAACTCTCCATTGGTTAAAAGCTATCATAATTACTTTTGCGGCCTGTCTGGACTCCCTGTTAGAGCCACTTGAACAGAACACAATTTAATCCGATTCAAAATTCTCACGGGTGACTTAGACAGAAGCTTGTGAAAAACTATCCACCACTTAGACACCAATTTAATGAAATTTATATCGAGTTGTAAAAAGAAAGAAATCGCATTGATGCGTTTTTTGTCATATCAGACAAAGAACTATGGAATAATCGATTCCCACAATTTAGCAGTGAGTTTGATCGGCTGTGGGATCGGCTCGTCCTGACTGCGGCTCTGACAGGCACCAATTTGGAGCCACGATCAGTGCTACTGTTCCCCTGGAGCAATGATTTGGACACGCGAACTCCAGCCAACATGGACAAAAAACCTTGCTTAAATGACGATGATAGATTATGTTTAGATAACTTTCTATAATATGTAGTATGCTTTACTATGACATACACTACAAACTTTTCGATACGATTGGAATTCTTGCAGTTATTATATAACTTTTTACATTGATAATAAATTACTTACTTTTCCCTGTCTTTACATATTAGAGCTTTCCATATTTGTTAAAAGTAATAGTCACATATTCCCTACTTTAGAGGACACAAAAAACGAAGTACATCAATCAGGTCTCAATATAAATAGGTATAAGTTATGTACTGGTGCTCACAAAACATCTTTATTAAAAAAAAGTGTCTTAGGCATGGCACCTGTGATTTATAATAAGGTTCCAAATAGAATCAAGGAGCAACCTTTGCGATTTTTAAAAAAACAGCTTTCGTCTTTTTTAATACAAAGATGTTATTATTCTGTGTCAGATTTCCTAACAGATCAAATATAGCTATTGTTGTTACTTTATTTAATTCTGATATTGTTATTATTATTGTTACCTATATATTATTATGATACTTTGTTGTGAATGTTTTTAAATTGAAGTTGTATAATCGTTTATAAGTATAAGTTTTTGCATGCCAAATGGTAGAATGTACCAGGTGTAACAATGTTTTTTTACTGTAACATCTCATATATGTACCTACATTCAATGCAAATAAATGACTTCTATTCTTCTTCTATTATGTTTTCAAAATTGACTCAATTAATGAGAAGGCAACCTGTCAATATACCTATAAAGAAACCAGGCAACTGCCAGTTGCAAAAAACTCCGAAGGACCAAAAACAGTAACACTAGTTATTACAGTTTTGGGTCCTTCGGATTTTTTTGTGTGTCATCTTAAACGACCCGAACAAAAAAAAATGGTCGGCGAATTGAGATCGTTTAGGTAGCAAATAATATGTATGTTTTATGCTATTACTGAATTGATATTATGATTGATTATAATGGCTACTTACATCAAAATATGTTTCTGAGTGATGAAAGAACATGTTCACATATGACATTACTAGCTTTTGCCCGCGACTTCGTTCGCGTGGAATAGTGACTTCACCAATAGATGACACCGACTCTTGACCAATAGATGGCGCTGTATGTCCGGAATAAATTTTATTTTTTATTTTATTTTTTGTAATAAAAACTATCCTATGTCCATTCTCAAGTTCCAAACTATGTCTGTACCAAATTTCACACAAATCGGTTCAGTAGTTTAGGCGTGAAGCAAAGACAGACAGACAGACAGAGTTACTTTCGCATTTATAATATTAGTTTGGATTGCACCAAAATTCCTAAAGCATAACATAGTTAGGCAAGTTCTAAAATCTTCATTGTTATTAGTGCTAATTTCATCCGAATTGGTTTTCGCACATCTCTGCAAAAGTATTTTGTTAAAGGTTGCTGTAAAATTGAGATGATTATGTTCAAATGACTACTAAAATGTGGATCCATCGACAATTGAGCTCGGCTGTCGCCGCCGGCGATCGTGACGACACGCGAATCTAACTCGATGCTCCTGCGCAACTCTATTTAGTTTTAATTTGAAACTAATTCATTCTTTCTAATCATTATACTTTTTCATCGGCGGAATGTGAAAATTATGTTGGTTTTTATGGGAATGCAATTTAACTGCAATTACTTTGGAGATTTCTTTAAGGTCAAAAATGATAAACGCATTTTGCTGGCCATTATAAACACTAAAAGTGCAACAAATATTTTGCCATCGGGAAAATCTTGGCCATTCCAGGAAAAAAATAGTATGGTATCATTTGATGGAATGCCAAAGAAAATATCAGAAAAGAAGCTGTTGTAAGGTCTTATGATGCATATTTTCGAAATGCATGTACAAAGTGTATGAAACTTGTTATTGCGAATATTTGCATTGCCATTATATGCACTGTAGTTGGTTAATTACAATATTATATTTATGTTAGTAGACACGAGACATACTATTATGCATTGGGTAACAGTTTGGGAGTGACACAAAGTTTCATACATTATTTTCGATTCTATCGAAATAGGGAGCGTGCCCAGCTCCCGCCTTAATAATATTTAAATTTAGAACAGCGAAGGGATGGGACATGTGTGTTGTAACGCGTTTGGCGAAATGTGATTACAGTCGGTAATTAACGAGGCGCTATTTATGGGCTGCCTACGCGACATTATTTAAATATTTTCTTTTCATATTCTAAAAACGGCGTTGCGTACCGGCCTGGCCGTTTCGGAATCATACTCTTTTGTAATAATTATCATTGTATTCGTGAAAGTGTTTTACCGTTGGCCAACCGTGTCATGTCCGTTTTGTCCGGTCTCTTGAAATAAAGCACGCTTTCAATTGCAGACTAATTATTCCAACACGAGAAACTCATTCGGTGCCGTCAGTTTTTACGTGTAAAGAGATTAGTCCATTTAAACGACACTCGCACTCAAAGGAGCATTGTGATGCGGAGCGATAATGATGATACGTTAAGAAAAGTATTACATTCTGTCCATAATGGGCCGTTGAAAAGGAGCGTTTCTTATAAAATTTCATTTGGATTCAGCGCTCGTCCCGCCGGTGTGTCACAGAGTCTCCGCTTATGAATAAATTACGGTTGTACATTAATTTATTGATTGTTATTCAAATTGGGTTTCTCAATCGGAGGTTGGAGGTGATGTGTCTCGTCTCGGCTTTTTGTCCCCTCTGATGTTTTGAGGTTGACTTGCGCTCATTCTACGCGACGGAAAATTGTTTTCGAATGCTCAACAACGTTTGAATAGAACTCACTCGTGATATTATTGTGATTTACTATATCTACGTCCTTCAGCATTGATTCCTCAAACGTATCTAATTTTATTGTGTACTAGTTTGTGATTTGTGACTGA
The DNA here is from genome assembly GCA_945859715.1 of Apamea sordens. Lineage (NCBI taxonomy): Eukaryota > Metazoa > Arthropoda > Insecta > Lepidoptera > Noctuidae > Apamea > Apamea sordens. The sequence goes on from OX244002.1 coordinate 13,033,160, forward strand.
CGACTGGAAAATTTATACAAATCATGAATTTTCCGAGTATGAATTATTCTAGAAATAATTTCGCACTTGGGATTATTTAATTTGTAAATCACATGTTTGGTTTTCGGTACTTATATTTTTTTTATAGAATGGCCGTACAATATTTGGCATTTGATTTAGGTATGTAATTGTGATGACAGCAAAAAACCCATTGCAGCGTTAGAATTTATGTGACATTAACCGGAAATTCAAAGATGATCATGATAAAGGATGACCATTTAAGGAAAATTTAAAGAAAAACTTATAAGAAAATGACTCATCGCCCAGATAATTACAGATTAAGACATGTTTAGAAACTTTGTAAACGATCCGTTATAAAATGTACGTGTTCGGACTTCATTACAAATAATGTTACGTCCTCAATAGATTTAGATACAGTCATAGACGTTGCATGAAACACAATATAGTAAGTAATTATATATCCGCCATATTGGCGATTTGCGCGCGCGCCGTCCGATTGGTTAACGTCTGAAAACCGATTCATCGTCTATACTATACGGAGTTATTATTATTCTTGGCGTTATGGTGTTTCTAAGAATGTTCGTCGCCTCGACTGTTTGTAATGACAAAGGCACTTTTTATTATTTGATCGCTCGCTCGTTTCTGTTAATTGTTCCGGAGACGTGATTTTAATATATCATGCATGTTGACTGGTCTCTTTTATCGTGTATGCAAATAAGTATCGATCCACGTCGTGGGGCAGCGGTCGGCGTGCTCGACGCGAGACCTGCGCTCGCGCAACCAACTGCGAATGGCACATAAAAGAGTCGTTTAGCGCTCGTTGCTTTGTTTTGGGGTACCTTTTTGCGTTGAATTGAATTAGGCATTTGTTCGTCAAAGCTTGAATGTTGAACTTTATTCTATACCTACAGTCGAACAATGAAGGCATTACTTAAGCGTTAATTTGCATACAAATGGATTAATGAACTTTCAGTGAAACAGAAAATGTGTACTTAGTTTCAAATATTGGTCTGCTACTGCAGCAGGTACTAAAGTGTGTTAGTTTTTTTTTTTTTATAAAATGAAATGAGTTCGGTCAACTATAGAAATGAGCTGTATCTCGGCTCATTGTATAAATTCAGTAGCTACACTTCAAGGCCTCCGTAAGGCTTCCTCTCCACCACAAACATAAAGCTACGCTTATATTCTGTTTATAGCAACTTTCGGAGATATTATTTTGATCTAGCTACAAAACTTGAACCCACCATATTTTATATTAGGCACACTCATTTTTACGTAGGTATACCTATCTTAGGATTATTACATCAAGATTTTTTATACGCATAAATAAGGTGAAATAATGCGATAATGATTGCGGTTTCAATGAAATAATATGTAGCACTTAATCAAAATATCAAGACTGCAAAAACCATAATAAGTTGTCGTCCAAGATATCAAATTAAAGTCACATCAATGACACACAGATCGAAATTAATTTGCTCCAGTGGTGCCGCGAGCTGTATTCAGTCGCCTTACCGCATTAAGTAGATTCAACCCTAAAATGACTCGCGTATTTCTCGCTCCATTTGACTTGCTGATGCTAACACCGGTGGTCCTACGGGACCCGGGGTCTCTCCGACCTCTTCTATTTGTTAATAAGCACCCACTAGTGAGCGCTCGAGGGTTATGTATGCATATCATTATGGTAATGCTATCGTCAGATATAACTTTCCGTTTGTATCAACTGAATTTGATTGTAATTAATTATTCACTAGCCATTGTTATGTAACAGTGGTTATAAAGGTTATTATTAGTTTTCAAAGCTCACGCTGAGCTTGACTGTTAGTTTCCTGGAAGTCATAATTTTTTATTTCTGTATTGAATGTATGTTTTTAATTTCTGCTCATGTAAACGTCACACTCTTTACAAGAAATCCCGTCATATTTACGAGTATATCTTCGCACTTCCTAGTTCTCCTACACTTGAATTTACTGCTATTTTGAACAGAAATTTTCTGCTTCACATTTTTTGGCCCTTATCTCCGAAAAAATTGGTCCTTCTTCCAATTACCGTTCCTCTTCTATTGTTTTAATGTCATCTGCAATGTCCAACACACCTTCAATACCGGTTCCCTCCCAGCGTGTACCTCCCAGGAGGACTCTCATCTGAGGGTCATCACTACCGTGTTACGGATCGCCCCCACATTGTTTACCCTCTCGAGCTCTTGGACTACGTTGTCACATAATTGGCCGGCCACGTGTGGTCCGTAACTATGGTAGCTTGTCCACTTGTTTGATGTATGAACTGCCTAGTGGTTTTAGTGGAAATTAATGGACATTTTAAGTTCTTGAAATGGATTTGTAATTAACTTTCTTTTCGTTAAAATGTGAAGCGAAGTCTTTCTTAAACTAACATGTACTCTAGTGTTGATAGACTACGCAACGCAGTTTAGTTTGATTTCAAACTAGAAATAATTGAGAAACGCATTTAAAATCTATGATAAACAGAAGACACAAATCTTTTAATTACCACTTTAGATAATGACGGGCTTCTGCTGCATATTTAAGTGCCAATTATAGCATTTTTCCTTCGTTAAATATGACGCAAGTTATTAATGTCCTTATGATATTGGGAGTGGGCCCAGTGTGTTCCCCGAACAGTCGCTAATGTGCGGCGACCACGCCCCTTCCTGTCGCCTCACCCCCGGACACGATGCGCTTGCGCCGATGACACTGCGCAGCTGAAGGTTCAGGATAAATATAATCACTTAGCTTTCAGGACTGCATCTATGTAGTTTATGAGTCGTTGATTTTGGTCCTGCGAGCATTTTGTATGCGGTTTGAGATGGTGAGGTGCGTAGAAGGGTAGACAATGTTGAATATAATTATTAAGAAAATCTAAATGGTCACAGGATACAGTATCCCGAACCGATAAACAAGATAGTTTTTAAAATGAAATATAGTTTAAATTAAACTAAACGAACTCGTCTACTATCAAATAAACGGAAGTTTGGAACTTATTTGGAGGTGATGAAACAGACTTTAAATCCTTTAAAATGTGTTCAATCCAACTCCAAATGACCATAAGAATACCAAAGGACCAATATCAAGAACAAGTCCTATACAATCAAAAACAAAAGTCATTTACTCAAATTAGGCTTAGAATCAGCACTTTTCGAACGTCAAAATTACAAAAGACAGTCCCCCAAAACGCCCGCCCTTCAACACTTCCTAGTGCTTTCGCTGGGAAGAAGAATACGTTCTTCAATATAATGTATAGTAGCAAATAGCTTTATAAACGCACGGTAGTCCATTTCTCGCCTTTCAGGTTTGTGATACGCAGTCTCGCAGTTTTACCATGAGTAATCGCTATTGAGTCATTGATTAATGTTATTAATCAGACTTTGTTATCTGATTTTGTTTTCTGATCGTAAAGCTCTGATTAAGTACGGTCGATTTATAATTTTTGATATGAGCTTATAACTAACTGTTTTAAGCTCTGTCGTTTCTATTCCTAATAATCCTGCTCAAACTCACCTATGATGTGAGTATATTTTATTTTAAGAATTGCATCGCATCGGCTCTAAGGACCAATATCGAATTTTATTGATTTTCAATTTCTTACTATTTTAATAAATCCGAGGTATTTGATTTCTACTTCTTAGTTATTTGACTTACTTAGGGTTGATTTTGCAATCATCTGATAACTTTATTCGAGGAATAATGTTGAAATTTAGACTATTGTTTCATACAAAAATTGTCATCTGGGGATGGAAATGTCAGCCCTTACCGACTTAGTTGCACCATTACAGTTGGAGGTTTTATACTGTTTGGAAGAGGTGGAATGTACCTTTATTAGATTAGCATTCCTAATCGTTATTAATGTTGGCTCATCAACCTATTTACAACATCGAGGCCTAGTTTTTGATGCTTCATTAGCCAATTTCCTTAGGTTACACCTGATTGCTCAATTTAATGCTAAGATACAGCTGCATAGCTTCTGCAACGTGCAGATGCACTTAAAACGTCAGTGTTCGTGACTTATGCGTCTCGTTGTCGGGTGTCATCGGGTGTCGTCGGCTCGTCTGGCTACCGGCGCAGGCGCAGCTTCGCCCACACGACCTTCACTGCTTATTCACCACCTCGTACATTAATTTTATTGTTTTCGTTACTGTGTAATTAAATCATCTGAAAACCTGTTTTACTTAACTGGAAGTCTTGTTTGACGTATGCGCAGAGGTTTTAATTTTTAAGTGGTTTCTGAAACTTAGCTAAGTCTTATTACTTAGTCATTTGTACGAATGTAGCCTTTCTCAAGCAATAGAATTAATTACTCACCTCCAAAATAAAAAAATAAAAAAAATTATACAGCTTTTATAGGTTTTCAAGTTGCTAATGTTCAATTTTCTTCTAGTCCTGACTTCCTCGTGCGTGCCGATTCGATGGCCATTCCGATCACTGTTGTATAAAATCGTAGTCTCTTGAGCATTGGACAAGTGATAAGCTGATTATAACTATACTCATGTTTCGCAAATGGCATACTTACCTAATGTGTCGAATTAAAAATTATGTACTAAGTCCAACTGATTCAATTACTTTCACTTAAAATATAAATACCTACTCACCGTTTTAGGCAATGCAATCGTGTATCAATTTGTGACGTGTGCCTCCAAAGCTACTAGTTTACCTGTAAAGTATACTAAGTGCTATAGTGTTGTTCTAGGGACCGATGTTGACTTGCGTCCGTGTGTGGTCCTATGGCCGCACGTGGTCCTAAACAAAATGTTATATCTCACCGAATGCGTAACACAAACTTGAATCTTATTTCTATTTTATAAAGACACAAATCTGTTTGTCTAAATATTTACTTACCAGATTGCCTCCCGAATGTTTGGCTAAATAAGACAGTGTTGCCTTTGAAAAAAAAAGAAGGATAATAGCGAAAGTGTTAAGTCGGTCTGGTTTGTTAACTTTTTGTAAACACATAAATTGAATTTACGTTATTTTTAGACACGAATGACGTGTGTAGATATGCAAATTGTTTCAAATTGCAAGAGGATGTGCAAGTTTCACGCCAGACGTTGCGTGGGAGAGCCATTGTATTCTGTGAAATACTGGCGACCATGCTATTACGCATTCAATGTCGCAAACTTAATTAGATCATTTAAATCGTCCCTTCATAAAATGATATCGTTGCAATTATATTCTTTATCGCAATTAAATTCCACAAGAGTAACAATTGGACTTTTCAATAAAACTGTTTAAACAAGATAACATGACTCAAAAGGGCTGCAACGAATTGAGTCGTCATGTTCGTCTGTAAAATTAATGAGTACACAAAGTGAGACAAAGGGCCAATAAAACTCAAATAACTTTTTATTCTATCAAAATGGCGTTCGGCGGCCATTAATAAGCTAATGACAGGCGAGTTTGACAGCCCGTTATCGCGCCATCTAGTGGGAACAGTTTAATATCGAGCACGTTTCTCTACGTCAAAATATTATGATAGACGGTCACTTATTCTTTTTGATTTAGTGCCCCTCGCGTTGAGAACTGCATTGATTTATCAATTATTTCAGGTATGCGAGCTTGGTATTTTTAAGACACGATCTTACTTTCATGTCATACCGTTTGAATCAAATCATCAATTATTGTGTTCAATGCGTATTTTGGTATTATCTGATTGGTATGAGTAATACTTTTAATAATAAATGAAACGAGATTGAAATAACAACGATAAAGGTGGTGGTTTTATAAAGCTATTATAAGAATTAATCGGATGCGAATGTGAATGGTTGCGTGGTGTATTGTTTGTAAATGGGGTGCGCCTGCGCAGCGGGGTGCGCCGTTTTATTAGGAAGTGACAGGATCTGTGCTTTCGAAATGACATTGTCACCTCATCGTTTTTGTCTCCTGTGCCTCTGCCTCGTATAATTTGTTACAAAAAGTTGAAGTGTGCCAACATTTAGGACTGAGTTCAAAATATTAGGTTTTATGCAAATGGCAAGCAACCATTCCAATTCTATAAATGTCCATGGCCAATGATAGAATTCATGTCATATATAAGAATCAATCGATTTATTATAATGTGATATGTTGTGTTCGATACAAATATTATAATACAATGATGGTTGACAGATTGTTGGTCTTCGATTACGATTATTTAGGAACCGAGATTTTTTGTCGATTTGCTTTTATTTGAATCGACATGGTTTATTTGAACGCTATCGGGAAGGGTTCACGTTATTGATTTTTAAAATGTATGTTTGTATTGATGGATTGACTCTTTAGGATGGTTTTAATAAAAATAATGGATTCGACACTGGTCGTTTTTGTGGCCGTTGATATACAGATATGTTTTTCTGTCAATTGAATTTGGATATTAATAAGACGGGTGAAGGTTGAAAGCAATAATCTGATAAACTTGGCCTTTATGCTGAGCCTATTAATCCTTTAACAGCTAGAAGTACCTATGAGCTGAGCAAAGGTCAAGATCATCATATAACAAGATAAAATTTGGATGATTTTTCTTACAAAATAGCAGCAGCGGGGCAATTGCGTAACTCACTAACTCACTAAGGCTTTCCTTTTGACAGTTCACCAACATTCATTGTGTTATTTACGTTGTTGAGCATACAAATTCTTCGAACATATGAAGCAATGGATTAGCATTATCATTAAAAATTTATTTAGCTTGTGATTGATTGAAAATGTTACGTGATTAGGGTGCAGGATTTTTTAGAGTAGTGAAAAGACAGAATTGTGTTAAGAGAGAGAGAGAAATGATATTAACCAAGAGACTGAAGAAGATTCTAACGTAGGATACATTGCAAAATATCACCAACAGAATAAATTAGCAAAAATAAAAACAAAGAAAAGTGTTGAATGAACCGCATCTTGTTGATACAAATGTTAGTGCAAATATTTGAATCACGTGTTTAAATAAACTTGAAAAAGAACTAGAAGGTGAGCCTAGACGTCATATATCTTTTAAGAATGGCGTTACATCATGATAATGATTCATTAGCTCAAAGAATGAAATAAAAATGATTTGCATTAGCAATAAAGATAAACAGAACGTATAATATTTTTTATTTGTGTTGATACTATCTATTATATTTCATAAAATGTTGCCAAAGAAACTAGAATCAACATGAGAAGGAAGAACTCAGATATTATAAATCTGTAGAATTAAAATCTAGGTTATTGTAGCACTAGGAGCTGTGGTTGGTAGGTTTAAACATTTATATAGTCACGGTCCTGATATATAGACCATAATGGCTGACTGGCGATGACTGACTGATGAGCTTGCTATACATAATTCAAAGGAATACTTTAAAAAATAAACCAAGAGACAGAAACATTTAAGGATCATATCTATCTATTACCCCAAATACGATACAGCATAACTACATTAATATGTCAAACAAACAAAACGACGATCGGAATCCTTCGTGTATCATCGAAATCGATATTAACGATGTCAGTGGGTCGATAAGTGTCGCTACAGCACTACTTGGTACCACAGACTACTTCCACATCGGGCAGAGATTGATAATGCAGCAGGTACACATAAATTCTCTCCTTGATTTATGATACCAATGAATTGGATTGACGTACTGCGAATCGATTTATTTGTATAAAATTCTAAAGCTGTGTCTCATGTTTGCTTGGTTTTGAATTTTGATGAAGTTTTTCTTTGATTAAAGACTTTGATCCCAAAATTATTGGCCATTTTGAGCCAATATCATCAAACTGTGTTGGGATTAAGTTCTGTTTTATTTTGCTTTGGTAAGACACAAGCCTAACATGTTTGTTTTCTTCAAAGTTTTTCCTGCTTTACGCTCAAAATGGTCACTATTCGTCCTGATTTCGACCCAAGAGGTTTTGATGCTGTGTGATTCCTCATCTAAGTACTTGATACAAAGTAAACTCATCCGTTTCACTTGACCCACCTGCGGTCAGGGCATTAGTTTCCTGAAGTGTTTACGAGCACCGCAAGCCTTAGGTAATTAAACTTCGGTTAGGGCTGGGTTTAACGATACGGTTTACAGCCGTCACGCGTCCATTGTAGGTGCCATATCTAGTGTTACCAAATGCACAACTATGTAAATAGACAATGCTGAATGTAATTTATAATATTTCATTCTTATCGATACACGGGCCTTCTATGAGGAGATGCTCCTAAGAAATCTCTCTCTCCTAAGAAGTCTATATCTACATATTTCGCGCTGCCTCATTGCATTGGAAATCTTTAACTAGCCTCAAGGTTAGGTTAGATCAAGATTAAGGTATATCTTCTTTAGGAATTCCTTTGTCTGATTTTGGACATCCCATGTCATTAGACCATAACTTTTCGTATCTTACCCAAACATTACTGATATAGTAAATATTGCTCAAGCCAGTCAAAAATTTCCAAGTTCTTAATTACTCATGAGGTGACAGGTCACCTGCCTATAAATGGAACGATTGACGATTTCCACTAAGGAAGTGACACAAGTCGGCCATCTTTTATACAAATATACAACACATCCGTTTGGCGCCTCTATTGATCAGCTTCAGTCAATAGGTACTGCGAAGATTAGTACAAATTGTTGTATTGGAAATTAGCTTTTAAACGTGTCTGTAATAGATTTGTTTATTGCTTACGTTCAGTTGGTTACAGGCATTTGTAATGTGGCGATTTCCTTAGATGGATTGCGTATTAAAAGATTTCCTTGCACAACATTTTCCTGTTTGAGATGTGTGACATATACAGACGCCAGCACGTCAAGTTACTACAATCTATCAAAAATAGATTTTCAACTTTATCACTAAAGTATTAGGTTCAAGGTTGATTGGCAAAATTTGACAGTTTCGGGTAGCTTGATGTGCTGGCGTCTGTACCTACGTGCACTATAGTGACATGCTTAAACAAGGAAATCTTAGTACAATATTTTGATGGAAATCCAAATCAAATAAAAAATGTCCAATACTTTTTTTGCTGCATTAGGAAGCATAAGCATGATAATTGCAAAAAGTGCAGATAGGGATCTCGATCAACCGCACTCATGAATCCATTAGAGCTTTTGTTTGATCGTTTGCAAATTTTCCTCGTCGGCGCTGGGGGAAAAGTGACCCAGGGTCACTTTCGCGAATCAATGACTCTTCCCTTTAAAAATAATGAGTCAAGCCAAACACGCTTAGCGTCACAAAGAACTTTATACACGATGATGGCTGTTTGCCGCTTTGCAGAATAAGTTAATATAAATGCAAATAAAGGCTGAGCTTCGAAGTTTACCTGACATGTTCACATTTCACACGGTAACTCCGCGATGCGTCAGCGGATCAACAGATAATTCGATGACAAAAGACCTGCAACAGGCCGCATGTTCCAATGAAATCACGCGTTAAGGACCGCTCCAGTTTGTCGGTCCACTTAACGTCCGTCTCGCGTTCGATTCGTCGGCAAACGACATTTCACATCGAGGTTCCTCGAAATGTCACCATCGGCCGGCGCGCCTACACACGCCACGCAATAAAAGCGATCGATTATTACCTATATGTGTGAAAAGCGGAAGGAATAGGGCGGCGCGCGTCCAGCCGCGGCCGCGTCCGCCGACGCTCGTGAGAACTGTCAATATTTAACCCCGGCCCGTTGCTACGCTTCGAAATTGTCTCAACGATTTCGATATTTTCCAATCACAAATATTATCTTAATAACTGACAGGCCAGATTCCCTAACTATTAATCGGCCGTCGACGTCGTTCGTCCGCGTCAGATCGCGCACCGCGGCTCTCCGTAAACATCGATTCATTATCTCAATCGCAGTGTTAAAGAACTCGTTTTTATTTGCGCTTTCTACGCATAAATAAATATGTATAAAGGTATATTACTGCGGAATCTGGCACGCGTCAATCAAACGGAACGTACACGAATCCCAACGATTTGTCACTCCGCCATTTTGAGGCATCCACAATAATGGCTGCCATTTTGGTGACAATAATTAACAGATAGGCATCTCCGTTCGACCGCTTTCTAGTTTTTGTTTTCTAAAAATAATTATCATCACAATAAGCGAGGCGATCTCTTTCTACTTACCGCTGTTGCGGTATTTTGAATAAAATTAAGAGGCCAAATGATTTCAAATTCAATAGCGTCGGTACGGTTGTAATGAGCATCTATTAGAAACCAGTGGAACAAATGTTTATGTACCTGACACTCAGACACTCAAGAAACAACAAGTACCTGCGGTGTTATCCTCTCGATTCTAAATAAAATATGTTGTGTAGTGAATCGGTCGGTGAGTTCGCAACGGCTCCATTCAACTCGGTAGCCGTCGGTCGCTAAATAGTCGACGCTGAAAATATTTCAGCGCGGTATTTGAAGCGTTAAACAGCTGTTGAACGAGAGTTTAGCGCCGGTGGCGGGTCGCGGGCGTCTCGCGGCGCGTGAGTGCGGGCTGCGCGCGCGCCGCTCGCCGTCACGCCGTCAATGGCCCGGGTTATTTACCTCTCCTTATCACCTTTTGTTTTGCTCAAATACTTGTCTCGTTTCGTGTGACACTCGTAGCTTCCTGATACGCTACTGCACGCCTCCACTATGTGACGTGCACCTATAATACCTATGTCCTTACGGCATCATAGTAAGTATAGTGCGTAATAGGATTGAATGAAACTATATAGAAAGGTTATACCTACCTATAAGTTTTTGATAGATTCTAAATCGGGCAATCAACATTTCAGATTTCAACAAAAAAGCTCCTGAGACAAAAAACGCCAAAGAATCCGAGGCATGTTTGCACAAGATATCGAGGATATCGAGCATCGCAGTGAAATAGAAGAAGCCACAGCTATTGGAAGGGCTAACAATAAACGCATCGGAGGCCGATCGGCGATACAGGTCCTTGTGTCCACATTAGCATCTCGAGCCAGGAGTGTGTGCAAACAGCGAGGGTCATCTGATGAAATGTTCAAAGGCTTTTAGTTCCCGAGAATTATTAAATGAAGCCCCAGGATCGTAATGTAAACAGTGTGTGTTTGTCGAGCCAAGAACCTGTTGCTTTGTCGACGTTTTGATGCGTGCTTCGGCTTATTGGCGGTTATTTTATGTCTGCTAATGTTAATGCGAGTGCGGCTGTTAATGTGGCAACATTGTGACACCAAACCCATTTCCCTAGATGCGATATTCTTGCCTTCTTTGTTGGATTCCAGCTCATTACTTCGTACTCCGTACAGTCTAGCATTCTTTAAATCATATTTTGTTTTCATATCGACGAAAACATGGCCGCCACCGTCCACCGTAACACAACGCGGAACGACTTCAGTTGGCGCAGAATGGCTGCATTTACAAGTTATTTGTGTGAAGCATCTTGTACAATCAGCATTCCCTCGTATATTACGCAAACACGAAGGCAGATTTCCCTTCGACGTCAACAATACATTGCTCAAATGAGTGTTGCAACGACCTCTGCGAAACACCAGATATGTGTGGATATCTAGGCAAATATGGAGGGGTTATGTCTAGGTAAACATGCAGGTAGCCATCCCGGGCGCTAACACTGCTAATGTGTGGACAAAGCTCGTCGTGACGGATCCTGCTAATAAATATTCCAGGGAGTGTGGATGCGCGAACATTACCATCACGCCGCGCCGCCGCCGACGGGAACCTAATGAACTTCTTTGTCCTTTATGCGATGCTGCAGCGCTGCTGAAACAAATGAATGTACTCTTCAAGTTTCTGCACGATTCAATGAAAATTTTGCAGTGGTTTGCTTTGAATCCCCTCTTAAAAGTTCAGCAAACTTTCCATAAAATATCCTGGCAATCATAAAATACGATGTGATCTTTTAATTAATTGCATTTTTAGAATTATGGATTTCTAATAGGCACCATTTATTAAAGAGTATTTCTTAGTCCTCGTGCCCGATTTGTTAATTGTCGTGTGTTCGATCAATTCACACAGTCATCAAAGTTTTCACCTCGCACAGCGACGATATCTCCGCCGACATTAACAACTAAATGTTCAATATTTTATTACCACACGTATTTGTCTTGCATACCAGCCAAACATGTTAAGCGCACACGACATCTTTCATTACAAGTTTCTATTTGATTTCGCCTCATAAAATCTACTCGCATAGACACGATTATGATTTCTATCACAAATATTACATTGTACATATAAAGTATCTGAAAGTTTACTTTTTGTAATATTCAACGGTGTTTCGACGAAATAGAGTTCAATATTAGGTGCTGTGACTCTTCGATGATTGATGGCTAAGGCTGCAGCACGTGTGTCAACGTCATAGAGTATCTTTTCCTGTAAAGCTAATTTTGTGTTGTTATCTTCATTGATATCGGTAGCTGTAAATCATGCTCTATTTAGAATTGAGCTTAATGCTGAATGGTTTAAGACCACTTTTGGTAGCGTGGTGTTGGTAGTAAAAGGCGCTAATCAATGGTGTGTCCTCCTGCTTATATCTGGGTATTACTTCGGGATTCTTCTGGGAACAGCACCGGGTCCATTCCCTGTTTATTCAAATAATAAGCAAAAAGGTTGTTTAATAGTTCCGATGGATGAATTCTTTCACTTTCCGTTTCTTTGTTGGGGTCACGATCACGATCTAAGATGTATCAGTGTGTTTTTGTTTACACGATACAAATTGGGTGCAATATTGTGTCAAGTGTCCGCTCTGCTCGGTGTACGTCGGCGACGTTTCATTCTTCATTTCCCTTGGCATCGTGTTAACGTGTAGTGAAATTCCGGTCGCTTTTATTGACTCGTTCAATTCAACGTACCTTTTCATCGGCCCACTAAACAACTTACAGTTAATATTATATTATAAAATCACGCGAGGGATTCGAAAAAGCTGCTAAGTCGCTCCGATTCTGTTTGTACTGGCGTTAGCGCGGGTTGTGCTAACGTTATCCTACTTATCAGACCGTGCAACTGTTGATTTTTACAGTTCGTCACATGATAATAACATCAACATTTAGTATACCGCGTATTTGTTCTGTTCACTGAATTTGGTGAATCTGCAGCTTATAGGTAGACGAACTTAAAATAAACGCCTTAAGTGGCTCATTTTATTGATATAACGTTTAAATAAAATTGCGGTCACCTTAAAAAGTAATAAAAGGTGGAAGGAATCCAGTAGCAGTCTGGACCCATGAGAAAGAAAAGTCGAATAAAATGACAGGGTGTGGATACGGGAGCGCGATTGATGTGATTATAGGGTTCCGTAGGCGGGAGTAGAGCGTTTCACGTGAGATTATACTGCTCTGGGATGGAGATAAAGTGACGCTTTAAAGTAATATATCTTTTGTTGGGTCGATGACATTAAAGTTTTTGTTAAATTTTTCGGTAATTAAGCTCGTTATTTTTAAACCTACATGTAATTTTATTGTTATTAAAGCACCTACAATGGGTATTTACGCCATGAATCACGAATCATGTATAAGCCTTCAGGATACTTTTTTCACACAGAGCATTTACCCAATTTGGAAAAAAGCCGACACATATTCCGAAGCACGATAAATTGTTGCATATTAATTGATATAACACGCGGAACCCTGAAGTGGGCCGTTGAAGGAAGCTTGCGTGTCGTTCGGAGGCGAGCGTTTATCCGAACGAAACATTTCACCGATAATAACTCCACACAATATAATAATGCGAATAATAAATAAAAATGGAAATAAAATAATAATTTTAATGTCGTAATTGTGGGCCGGGGGCTGTGTCGGCGCAAAACGCGCTCATTTCGAACAACGATTTGATTGCTGCTCGCAACACTTGCCTCATATTGATTCCGATGGAACTTTAAGTGCATTAATACTGGGACTGGTTTCGCATAGTCGGTACTTGTGTTTCTCGCAATGGAATGATGCATTACGCGCGGAGACCTGCCATTAATTCCTATGTGCCGAGTACTGCCGAGCCAGCGCTCGTGGATTTCCGTGAATCCGATTAAATTCACTCAATTGCTGTAATAGTTGTAATGATAGAACGGTAGATGATTGTATTAGTATTGAAACTTGCCTAGTTGTTTTCTAGGAAGGTAAATAGCTCCACTTTTCTAATTTCAACACCTCCTCCTACATTTATAAACAATGCTGTATTTTTTGAGATGATAATAACATTATTGTTCGCCATGAGCCCTATGTTGATGTCGAACAATATCCACTAGTATTCAAGTATCTTGACTAATAAGGCCGGTTTCAGCAAATGTTGTATGCCCTAGGCGACTTATTGCGGCCACCACATGTTACTCTGCCGATATCGTTATAAACAAAGAATAAGTATAAATAATTGAACAAATTTAACTCCTCGGGCAATCCGGGAACGGAAGCTCACGGCAAATTGTGTTTATTAAATGTATGCATCGGAAAGTAAACAATTGTAGATTAAATGCGAATCGAAGGAGAATAATAGTTTGTACTAATTATACAGAATACATTGTTATTACTTTATTAGCTGTTAACCCTCTGTATGCCGATGATCGTCCCTGAACGACGACGCTCTTGGAAAAAATCGTAGATAATAACACGCGTTCTTGAGCCGTTTACGTCAAATATAGACGTTTTTATTTATAGAACCTTATTTTAACAATAACTTGGACATGTAAAGAGTATTCTTAACGTGTCATCTTAGTATTTTTCTACATTTACGTGTAAGTTTGACGCCTTGCGACATTTATAGGTAATTGCAGTTTAAACTGGCTGGTCTTGGTGGCCGCACCTGCCACTCGGTTAAAGGTAATTTAAAAATAAGTCACATATATGAAACCTAGCTGTATGCTGTAATTATGCTAACGTTATGTCGGAAAAGTCTATGATTTATATTAAAACTGTATTTCTAACTATTTCCTTTTGATAAACCGGTGCAACTTGGATCTCTGCTGCAGTTTTGGGTTATGGACTATAATTTAATGTTTCAATGTTAGATTTGTTTACGTTATTGAATTAGATTTGGCTGTTTTATTGTAATGGTGTGATCTGGCTGTATTATTGTGTGTTACATCCTTTAATGATTCGTATTTGTAAGAACGAGCACTCTGACTCTGAGCTTTTAAGTTAAGGGGGTCTACTCCGAAGTGCAAAGTGCGAATGTTCGGATCGGACCGACACATGGCCGAACCGAATATTATTGAAAAATGCGAAAAAAAATCGGATCGGCTCAGTTGGGTCGGGACCATAGTCAATATTCGAAAGAGTGTAGGAGTGTAGGATCGGAACCGACCGAACCAAATAGTAACTTCGTAGCAAGAAACGGCCGAACATTCGGCCGATACTACTTCGGAGTAGACCCCCAGGTTATTGTTCAGAACAGCCGGTCTATTCTGTAAAAATTTCGCCGTGAAAACTTAAATCAAGTGAGCTGATTCCACCCGATGCTAGGGATTGACAGCTCACTTCAAGGTCACTCACCTAAGTTTTCATGGTGTGATTTTAACAGAATATTGCTACTGAGGTTGACATTGAAATATTTTGCTGAATTCTACCAAAAAGCGTTCAAATAATGAATTGAATTAAAACGTTGCTGTGAACATTCCAAAAATCCACAACTTTTAAGGCTTTCCGGGTAATTTTCGGTCGGCGCAGTGGTTAAGCGATTGACTGCTGCGCTGCGTGTTGCGGGTTCGATTCCCGCACGGAACAAATATTTGTATGGCCTACAAGTGGTTCCGGGTCTGGCTGTTTGTGTATGTGAGTTTAAATGTTTGTAAGCGCACCCACGACACAGGAGAAATTCCTAGTGTGGGGCAACGTTTTTTTTTTAAAAAAATATTATAAAATAAATAATTTTCATCCATCTTTGTTAAATTTATCAAATTTATCACCGTCATCATCATCCACAGTCAATATTGGTCAATAAGCTTCACGTTACGTACTGTCAGCATAAATGATGCATCAAATAAGACATATGAGATGTTCTTCTAACCAAACCTTTCTTTGTTCCAGTCCGCACGGTCTGAGGGCGAGTCTTCTGGGGAGCAATCCTGCGAAAGCTCCGACGAGGGCGTGGGGCGGGACGCGCCAGCTCCCCACCCCCACCAGCCCCACCAGCCCCACCAGCCGCTGCAGTTACAGACGCACCAGTCTCTGCAGCATCAACCGATTCAGCATCAGCCCACACATAACCTGAGCCATCACGCCTCGGTGCAGCATCAGCCGCTGAACAGTCACCAGATGACGCATCCGCATCAGAGGAACTCGCCCAGGCCTCTTGAGAGGGAACTGAAAGTAAGTTAGCTTTAGAAAAGTCGATTTGGCAATAGGCAGATGTTAATACTTTGTGGAAGACCCCTGTTTGGTAGGACCGAAAAAATGAATATCAACTGTACCTACTCGTAGCCGAAAGGCACAAATCCTAATGGTCTTCGGATCTATACCGGCCAAAAATTCGATTTCTAAATATTCATGCTAATTGCAACGTTGCTAAATGCTCATCTCCAAAGACATTGCAAATGTATCTATGCAATTTGCGGTCAACTCACCATATACATATAGTACAAATACTATTATTTGATTAGAAATTATGACACTAATCTACTGTTAGAAAAAAACTTGAGAGGTGTCAAGGGACACCCGGATGGAACGAAGTTCAAAGAGACAGAGAGGGAGAGACAGACAGAGAAACACGCGCACGCCGCACGGCTTACAACTATAGCAAAAAGTGTCGTTCCAACTTTTGGTCTTAATTTTTTCCGTCTAGCCCCCGTTCGCAACGCGCGATAAGGAACTTCGTTCCAAAATTTAATTGAACCAAGATTTAAACCAGCAATATGATCCATATGAAATCCATGTAAAGGAACCACATCACTTCTTACCTACCTTTTTTACCTCCAGGTGCGCGACGACTTCGAGTCTCTCAAGTCCTCTCTACACCCACACTTATCATCACTGGCGTCATTAGCCCAGGGGGCCCCACTGTCGACCCCCAGCAGTGTGTTCGCTCTGGCCGGCGCGGGGGCCACGGGAGGCTTCCCTTACGCGCCTCCAGCCTTCCTGGCCCCCGCACCACCGCCACCAGCACAGCCAGCCGGCTCTGCGTCATCGTCGTCTTCAGAAGGCAGCGCTGCTGGTTGGAGCTTTGAAGAACAGTATAAGCAGGTCCGTCAGGTAAGTTCGTTTTTGATGATTTATTAACTATGGTAGATTAAGTAAGTTAGTTTACTTCTTGGGACGCAGACGCTTGGATTAGCAAAGCAGGGTTAAAAAAGAGAATAATAAAATTTATAGTAAGAGAATGTGTAGGTATAAACAGATCATCAACCTTTCAGCCGAAAAACGTCCACTTCTGGGCATAAGCACCGCCATTTCGACTGGTTCTGTACTTCCCGCATCCTTAACCGATATTAAAAATAAAATAAACTATGAAACTGAAAAATTAAACTATAAGCTTCCAAAGTTAAGAAAATAAACGGAAAACATAAGTACTAAATATTTATCCACATACAAAATCAATAACCATTCCAATAGTCAAAGTACAGTAACATCGTAATCGCTCAACCGTTGCATAATAAATCATAAACAATTTACCTACCATAGAGCAATCAAATGAAATCGCGCCGACCCTCACACAACCCTACTGAATAATTCACAGCCACACATGTCTGTGTCCAATAAAATGGACTCCTAAATCGCTACATAATGGCCGGTTCAACCCGTTCTTTTGTTACATATTTCATTGGTTTTGCGAAGGGTTGTCAAAACATGTGAGGGGTCATTCGGGCCCCCGGATGAATAATAATCCGCTGTCGTGTTCGGAGGGTTGAGGACGGATTGTCAATGTTCTTTATGACTTTATTGCGGTTATGCGAGGGTTTCGTGGTGATGTTTTTATTATTATCAACTTACAAACTGTTATTAGGTGGGTATAGTTGTTTTGACGTTTGAAAAGGGATGTGTCAGTTGTATTTAAATATTTTTTTTACAAAATATATACTTTTTAGGACCATGAAATGCAAAAAACCTTGTAATATTTCTTTTTCTTAAAGGATTAACGTTTCATTCCTTAAATTTTCGACACCATTTAGCAGAAAGTTAACAAGTTCGGTAATTCTCTGATACAAAAGTATTTTATTTTCACCTCACGACCTTACTGAACAAGCTGTTAAGTATTCTATCAAAGGGGAGAAAGGTACAAAATTGTTTAAATTGCTGTTGTCGATCACGCCTCTATTGTTCCTTAATTAACTGGAGGCACGCTTGTGTGCCTTTACGTAATATCGAATAAGGACTCACATTCACGGTAAGACATTTTCCTTTACGTTCCGAGACAGTTCAAACGATTTTATCAATCACTCTAACCAGAACATTTGAATTTGATTCTGGTTAGAATGGCAGTGGACTTGAAAAAGCTAGGCGGACGGTGCAGGTGATTCAAAGTCGATCCAATAAGCTTTGTTGCAGTAGATCTTATTGTCGTGACCATAGTGTACATAATCCGTGATCATCCATTTCTAGTTGTCCTATTTTGGCAAGCTTATATTGCAAATATTGCAAGCTGTTACAAATGTAAAAATACAAAACATGGTTATGATCTGTCAAGTTAGAAAAACTATTTTGTAGATAAACTAAGCTGACAAGCTGGCTGAGTTATAACAAGTAGGTAAGTAAAATCAAAATCAAAGTTTCCTTAAAATTTAGAAATGTAGCGACCATTTAGAATGCGAACGATCATCACAATCTGAATCATTTTGTAGGATATATTGCTAATTAATTGCTTCAAATGTTCGAAAAATTTGTCTGCTCAATAAAGTAAATAACGCAATGAATGTTGCTGAACTGACAAAAATTAAAACCATTCCTATTGTTAGTGTATTACGCATTACCCCGTTGAAAGGTGTTTCTTAGATATATGGTTTCAAATCATATTATATGTTAATTGTGTTCTTAGATTGAACAGTAATTGATCTTTATCAATTAAGACTCCATAATTTCAATAGATACAAGTATTATTCGATAACCCTTAATCGTGGTATCCATGGCCGTCTTACAGGCCTACATATGGCATATTGGAGTCAAATTAACGAGGTATAGTCTCTTTTATCTCAGTATGCTCGCGTGGCTCGCTTGTTTATGAGTCTTACAAAGGCTCCAATTGATACCTACCTGTCGAAGGATCAATTATAAACTTAAGAATATTTATGCGGTTCAGAGGGTATTATGTCGGCAAGATATTGTTGAAATTTTAATTTGTAGAGGCTTTTGGATGTTATCGGTATTAATAGGTTACTTTTTATACAGCTTAAAGTGGAGGCTACATTCATTTTATATGTATATTTCATTCGTTCATGACGGTTCCTTTTAGCAGGTACGATATTAAGAATAACTTGAAAGCTATATTTTGTAAACTTTAGCCATACAAACGTAGGTCCCCATGATTAAAATTATTACTTTAAATTACCATGTTTAACAAGTCTTGCCATTGTTATAATTTCACCGACAGCTTGAACACCCTGTAGGTATTAAAAGGCGAAAGTAATTTCGGGAACGAGCCAGTTACAGACAATAGCCCAAATATTTTAATTTGTAGGCTTTCATGTTTCTGGTCCTTCAGGCCATACGGTGAAGACATGGTCCTTTGTGTCTAGGTTAAAGTTTAGCACGTTAATTCATCCTATATGTCGCAATTTGCGACACAACGTCCAAACAATGAGGACAAAGGACTACGAGCACTCACAAAGCAACATAGTCGATGTGTTAATGTATTGCAATTGGATGTTGGTTGGTGCTCTAAGGAATTCTGTTTACGGCCTGGTATTAGTGTTTATTCCGTTTAATGTATGTCCTTTGTGATGGAGGTAGCTTATGTGTTATAAGTCTGTCTACAATGTTGATAGATTATCCCGATTAATAAAAATGTGTGGTTTTATGTAGTTAGGCTTTGATACAATGTTGCTGAACAAAGCTAGCGGTGCTATTAATTTTGATATGAAATGAAGTCTATTCATAATGGCCGACTGGATGTATAAGTGTTACTTAGCTTTTATCCTTCGCAATAAAAATTTAGCTCTATGTCAGTTTATCGCCCTTGAAGTAATACTATAGAGCCTTTAATCCAAATGTACTACTGTTTTCTGAAGATATCAGGGTGAAATGGCTTCCCAACGAAACGAAGTCAAAGTATTTTATTTGTTGAACATAGTTAATATGGTAAATGGTATAAAAATTTGCGTTGTTTGTTTTGCCTTGCAAGGCGTACAAATTAGGCGCAAAAAACTACAAACTAAATAAAACTATTTCAAACAAGTAACGTCGTAAATACAGGGTGTTATTGACAGCCCTCCACAAAAACACAGGATTGATTCAGCTCCTTATTCTGAATCATATCCCACTGGAAATTTTCTCAGGAAAAAAAAAAATTATGCCGTTTTTTCTGCTGATATTCCTTTATTTCAATGTAAAATTACGTTCTCTGTATGCAACACTCCATTTATGTAAATAAAACAGCTGAAAACAGCCTCGCTCAAGCTCGCTGCGCTGCCGTCCGCTACGTGCGTTTTGCCACGGTAACGATACGTTGCGTGTGAGGTAATAAAACAAATCTGGTTTTTTGGATTCCCTTAATGTTCCTGAAAGAATTACATGTACCGGTCATCTTAATATGATGTACTGAAGCCACCCTATCAGTTTGCGGAGGGCTGTCAATAACACCCTGTAGATAGAATAACAAGTGGATCGGAATTTTTTATTTTACGCTTCTATTATCTAAAAATTCATTGATAGAGTAGTAAGCCTTTTCAATCAATAATTTTTTAAGTTGCGATTTAATATGGTTTATGTTGGTAGTTTATTGTAAATCTTTGGACCCATGCCGAGACAACTCTTTGAGAAAAGTGCAGCATTGTGTTTTTTTGATTTTACTGTGCTTAGGTGACGTCTAGTATTAAGTTTTTCAAATTTAGACAGATTCTCCTTAACAAATATTGAAATTTCATAAATATAGGGATGGAAGCGTGTATTTTTAAACTAACGAAAAATGGTTTGCAACATTCGGTGGTTTTTAACCAACATATGGCTCGAAGACATTGTTTTTGGGCCTTAAATGCCATTTCTCTATTGGTAGAGTTGTCCCAAAATATTATGCCGTAACGAAGAGTTGTGGCGACATGCATGATATGCAGTAAGGACACTATTACGATTTGCAACCTTATTAAAATTGTGTGAAGCATAGCAAAATTGATAATTTTTTTTTTATCATAGTCTCAATGTTTATTTTCCATGTCATGTTTTCGTCTAGCCAAATACCTAGAAATTTGGTTCGTTCCGTTTTAATAATCCTATTTTGGTCATAATTAATGTCAAGAATTTTAGGATTAGTTCTTTGTTTAAATGTCATTATTTGAATTTTATTAAAATTAATATGTAAGTTGTTATTATTTAGCCATTGAATTATTAGACTTAAGCTACTGTTTATGTCATTTTCATATGAGTCACTATTTTTACCAGAAAATACGATAGTACAGTCATCAGCAAATAGAGTCATAGGATGTGGTATGGTTTTCGGAAGGTCATTTATATAGCATAAAAATAATAAAGGGCCAAGCACACTTCCCTGAGGCACACCATAGTAAATTTGTCTCTCTCTCGATTGGTAATTAATTTCAGTTTTAGTTTGAACATCGACTGCTGAAATACTAGTTACCGGTTTTCTGCCAGTAAGGTATGACTTTATTAAGTTTAAAACGTCGAATATTCTTTTGTCTATTCTCTACCAAGACCACACTTACTGTTAGCCTGCATCATCCCACTGCTGGGCAAAAGCCCCTCCCCATGACTTCTAGCTCTTTCGACCCAGGGCTGAAGTGGACCACTGGCCGTTTGTTTTCTCCAGCTCGTCCCACCATCATCTACGAGGTCTGCCGCGGCTTGTTGCGGTGTCAGAGCTCCACGTAGTGATTATTTTGGCCTACAGCTCATTGGTCGTGGCGAGCCCAGTCCCAATACAGCTTAGCGGCTTTTTGAGCAACGTAATCTGTTTTAGTACAAACCTACAAGACCACACAAATACATACTATCTCAAGCAATAAATTAATTACCATACAAGAAATCTTAAAATAGCATTTCGATAGTCGTCACCAATCGCCCCGACCGAGGCAAACGCGCGTTGCGATAATCGCACGGCTGCATGCGCAGGCGATAATCGCGCATTTGACGCGCGACTGCGGTGCGTTTGCGCATACCGGTCCACTTGCGACGCGTCACGGTGCCTTTGTGCGATTCCAATGTTATGCCGCTATTTAGTTTTAGATATTGTTCTTATACTTCTAATGCTCTAGTTAATACGGGTTCAGATTCATACTTAACGGTAATTTATGATGTATGTATGTAGGAGCTGGTTCTTGATTTGAAAACTATGTCAACTGCATTTCTTGAACTTTTATAATGAACACGTCTTCCCTCTGGAATTTCATATATTTGGTATCCTGCATTGTAATTGGATTAGGAACGGAAAATTATGAAAAACGTTCACACCATGCAGTTTTTCATTGACTAATAACGAATCCAACAAAGGTCCTGTTAAAGTACCTATTCTACGAATTCTAAACGTATGTCATACATAATTGATTAAAGACAGGCTGTTTACTGGATAAGACATGAATAACACGAGTCAGTATTCACACCTTCTTGTTATAATTCTATCACTTTCCTATATTTGATCAATCCACTTTGGAACTCCTCGTCTATTGACACAGAGAGTGATGAATTTGACGATTGAATGAAATCTGTGGTAACGTTTACTCAAGGGACTCAGTAAATAAGCTTCATTCATTCGTACTTCATTCTTCAATTGAAGATAAACTGTGCAGTGATTATGAACGGATCGCACCTCTACGTGAACTTAATGACAAGTTTCAATCTTTTGCAACTTTAATTGCATAGTGGACGTTGTTTGCGTGCGTATTTAGAAAATAATATATTTATGTATTACCTTTATAAATAATGACCCGCTATTAACTGTTATACGGTTGCTTAATCGTAAATACAAAGTTGTAGATAAATGGTAGCGTTATAAAGCAAAAAAATACGACGTTTTCCCCCTCGCTCCTCCCACATAATTTCTTACCCATAACAAAAATTACAAGGTTGATTCTCCTGCGAGGTTCCGTGTGTATAAACATTTATATTTCTGCTAATAGTATGATTATCGCGCCCTCTTTAGGGCGTTGTCGTTGAATTAACAGTTATTTGTGCAAAAAGCCGGAAACTGTTCGATTTTCTACCTTGTGGCTTGGTGGTAGGGTTATAAATTAAAAAGTTTTGAACTAACGTGAGACCTAAAGTCCATAAACGGCGGCCATGTTGGAAAGTCCGCTGTTTTCCGACCCTAAATCATCGCCGTGGATATTGTTGTTGCTTTTATTATCGTTTACTGTGTTGCTACTTGTCTGATAGCGTATTCATAGAGTAATTTTAAAGCCTGCAACAATGTGTGGACGTGAACGGGCCATGTTTTTAGGTTTACTTTTTGTGTCACAACCGAAAATGTTGAGCGTTTGAGGTGTGCCTCGTTTCCGGTACGTCATAACTGTGTTTAGTAAACTTTCCCAACTTATAAGTACACAATGTAAATAAGTTTGAGCTTTGTAATCTTGAGTCTCAGCACGATATAATACTTGGTACCAACTTATCCAATTCTGAATACAGATAGCGTACCTCAATGTCTCCTAAATTCTCGATTTAACGAATTCTTCGTAATCCCCTTGAATTATCCCTATGAGTCAATGTAAAATATACCTTTACATTGCGAAGATTTTTTGCGAGCAACCTCTTTATAACGAATTTACAACTATAAAAAAAAAGTGTAAACCTCTAATTAACGAATTTTGTCAACCCAAAACCTTTATATAACGTTGCCAATAGTATGTGATTCAGTCGCGACAGGTTTCGACACGTTTTTACCTCTTTATAACAAATTTTAGACCAACCTAACCTCAAAATATAACAAACCTCAGTTTAACGAATTACTAGATATAACGAATATTTACTTGTTCCCTTCCGATTTGTTATATCGAGGTTGCATTGTATTTTCATTTCTTTCCTTTGCGAAGTAGTTTCAGATTGTAGGAGCATTGTGATACCCTAGGTGACCCTTATGTTGTTTACAAGTATCTCCTCCAGCCGATCGATTCTGTAAAAATTTCACCGTGAAAAGTTAGGTGAAGTGAGCTTACAGTGAGCTGTCAATTGTGTCAATCCCTAACATTAGTTGGAATGACGGCTCACTCCACGCTCACTTCACCTAAGTTTTCACGGCGAGATGGTTACAGAATTGCACTGCAGTTTCCTGGAGGCCTACTCCGCAGTGCAAAGTGCGAATGTTCGGATCGGACAGACACATGGCCGAACCGAATATTATTAAAATATGCGAAAAAAGTTCGGATCGGCTCAGTTGGGTCGGGACCATAGTCAATATTCGAAAGAGTGTAGGAGTGCAGGACCGGAACCAACCGAACCAAATAGTAACTTCGTAGCAGGAAACGGCCGAACATTCGGCCGATACTACTTCGGAGTAGACCCCCTGATCATTTAGGCATTATACGAGTACTATGAAGTTTCATATGAAATCAATTCGGTTGTTGGTCTTCCGGGCCCATACACAGATTTTGATGCAGATTCACCGGTTTCTGCATAATGAGCCTATAATATTCCCACTGCTGGGACCTTCGATCAATAATAGTACTAGATTAAGGATCAGGAACAAAAATCAGTCGCTCAAGTGGCCACGTTTGCAAACACGTAAACATCTACATTTCTTAGAAGAAAGTTTAATAATATTAACAACTTCAGTTTATTATAATCCTTAATGCTTAAATATAAAGTTTAATTACCATTGCAAAATATATTTAAAATGTCGCTTGAAAATATTTTTAAATTTTCAGTCAAGTATTCTAAAATGAAACTTAAAGTCTAAGTAATAAGGTTAAAAAGTAGCAAAAGTATTTGTGGTCTTATTTTTCGGGCCGTTTTTGAAGCGCTTATCGGGAATCTAGTACTATTATTGATCGAAGGCTGGGACACAGGCCTCCTCCTCTGTTTCTGCGCGCAAAGATATTCAAATACACCTTCACTTGTTTAATAATTTTATTACGAGTTCCTATAAAAGTGTCCGTGTCCAAGATTCAGTATTGTCACGTATTCGGCTGCGCGCACGCCGCTCGTCCATTAGTCAGGCACCCCCCGCGCAGGCGCAGTTTATGTGCGACTGTGCGACACGTTTGATTTTATACTATTTATCATTGCTATAAATTGCCTACATTGCAAAACACGTTGCTTGTTACAAATTGATGGGGTTATAGGCCGATTGTGTGGTTTATATTGATTGTAGAATTAATCAAGTGTTAGCCTTCATTTTCGGTAGACTGGTCTGTATTGATTATCTGACTTCTGCTTCTTTTGTGGTGTTTGTAGCTCCATAAATCACCATAAATGTTTCTACACTAACTAGCTCTTTTCCGTGGGATTCTTTATTTACTAATATTCTCAACCCTTGACATATTCATTTGTTATTACTGTTATCAGTGCATGTTTCACTGTTTTGCTCCCTGTGGCTTGTTATTTGTTAGTAACAAGTCCATAAGATTGCAAATAGCTGAATTTTCTCCGAAAATGAGTAGTTAAAAGGTAAACATCGTCACACCCAAATGTTCCGTAATCTCTAACGTGGTTGTTTTAAATGCACGTGAACTATTAGATTCGCCGTAAACCTTTTAAAGTGGCACTAAGGTTATGGGTGCGTTCGTCCAAAAAAAAGTAACTTATTTTTTTAACTGGCAACCCAAACGATTAGCCAAGTGAGCCATCGTGCTGGTATTCGAGTGTTTTGGATATTTATTCCGTCTAGACAGTTTATCTAGTGGATGCTTTCGATACGTTTATCGGGGTGGAATGTTTTATACACTTGAAATTGTAAAGTTAACGACGAATGAGCTTTTAAGCTTTTTTTTCTGCAGTGTGTGTAACGTTTAAGCCGTTTAAAAGACGAAATAATTGTCTATAGATTGTCTTTATCAATTTAACAGTCACTTTTGTTTATTTTTTTTGGTTAATATTCAAGTTATGTGGTGTAGAAGTTTTATTTTCCTTGTAGATTATTATTTGGCTACACATATTTTTCTGCCAATTAGTTTAATTTTAATGGCGTCTCGAATTATAATAAGGACTTGTTTCCAACAGCACTTTGGGCGTTATCGTTGTACTTTCTGGTGACGTCACACTTACAGCTACATAACAAACAAATTAGTCAAACATTAAAAAGCATTCGAGACTTCCGATCCTAATTAAGGTGTGTTCGAACTCGTTATTGTTGTTTTCTTTAGATTTAGATGCGGCTATTATCGTTAAATAGCCGATTTGTCGTCGCAATTAGCCTTAAAAAGTTGTGTTGTACATAAATCGGTACGATTACGTGTATCGGCCTCATTAACGAGCATGCAGTCATTTATCTTGTACCTATGTGTTATTAGGATAGTTAGCATTGAACATTTTATTGTTGTGACATGAAGGAGGTTATCATCCTGGAAGATATGGTAAATATTCATGTTTTTTTTTATGTAAGCCTATTTGGCCCCACTACTGAGCAAAGGTCTCCTCATACTTTTCCAATTTTCCTTATCTTGCTTTCTCCGGCCAATCGGTCAGGAATGACTCCAAATCGTCGCGCCAGTGTTTCTTAGGCCTGTCTCGGTGACGACGCCCGTCTTGAGGCACCCACTGTGTGACAATTAATATTATATACGATAATACGAATATTCATAATACATAACAGATAAAAGAAATTAAGTCTCCTAGCATCTCTTAGCAAGTCAATATAGTGATTCCATCAAGCTGATGAATATTACCCGATTTACAACAAACGCATAACAATTCTAAGCTTAGTTAGACTCACATGTGCCATGTCTATGGGTCAATAGGTTGGATGTAAGGACCAGCCCCCTAACTGCGTAACACACACAACCACAATCTGAATAATTTTGAAGGATATTGCTAATCCATTGCTTCATAAGTATGTTCGAAAAATTTGTTTATTCAGCAACGTAAATAACTTAATGAATGTTGTTGAACTGACAAAACGAAAGCATTTGCTACTCTTGGTGCTTTACTCAATTACCCCGCAGCTTTAGTGTATGGTATACGTATAACATACCTAAGTACAGACGCCAGCACATCAAGCTACTACAATCTGTCAGATTTCTGTAATAGATTTTCGACTTTATTGCTAAAGTATTAGGTTCAAGGTTGATTGGGAAAATCTGACAGTTTCGGGTAGGTTGACCTGCTGGCGTCCGTACATACTTTAAATTAAATATTTAATTTATGCCAAGACATGAATCTATATATCTACTTGCTGCATCATTTATGAAACTACAAAGTTACCTTCAGCAATGACTTCATCGCAGTTATCAATTGTTATTTTAATATAGTAATTATCATTAATACTAACTCTGACTGAACATACATACGTTAATGTATTCAATGGACTAAATACGGAATATCGACACATTTAAAGGCTCCTGCAGACAGGCGCGACGCCACTCCGGTAGGACAATTTCTATGAAGTTTTCATAGAAATTGTTCTGACAGAGTCACGTTGCGCCTGTCTGTGGGAGCCTTAACTTGTGAAGCAATAATTACGAGGACATTATTCTAATGACGTGCTCTGATTGGTCGATATTGAATGGCATTCTCTCAATTATGACATTTTGATGAGACGTTGTAACTAATTACTTACAATTGTACGTACTGTTTGGTTTATATATAATATTTAAGATTAGATTAGTATAGTTTTGGTTATGATTTTTCCTTATTTACAGTCGCCAGCACATCAGGCTACTACAATATCTGTACCTAATAGATTTTCAACTTCATCGCTAAAGCATTAGGTTCAAGGTTGATCGGGAAAATTTGACAGCTTCACAATTTTTGTTGTTTTTAATCTTAAACTTTTGTTTACATTCATAGGTACTAATGTTATAAATGCGAAAGTAAGTCTGTCTGGGATAGGCTTCGACAAAACTGGAAGGAGAACGGGCGGGCTCGCGAAAGATGGAGGGAGTGGAGGTAGGCCTTTGCCCAGGACTGGGACAGCACAAACAAATAAAAAAAAAATTGCCTGACTACCTTTTCACGGGTCGCGGACGTTTTAACCACTGAACCTGTCGTTATGAAATTTTACAGATAGGCCTGGACATTGGCTAGTTTTGATCCTGGTTCGCAGACGAAGTCACGGGCAAATAGCTAGTTAGTTATTTGGATAAACAACTAAGCACGTATTTCAAGCAATCAATAAAAAATAAAACTTGCAGCAATGATAAAAGTCCTTCAATTTGGTCAAATCTTCCTAAATTCTTCACCTGCTCACAAAAAATCTACCAAAATAATTCATACAATTTAATCAGTATAGAGTTACCTTCTATTTCTACGCCATATCACGCGCGTGGTTCTCGGCGTGATATCGTCGCTGACGCACCCCAGCTGATCGCTATTTCTGGGGGCTTGCATGGGGGCCCTACGCAGGCGCAAGTCACGGGACATGGGAGATGAGACCGATGGTACCATCGATGAGGCTTAATCGATTTATGGTCTCTGGTTGAGTTTGTTTTATGTGGGAATTAGATCAGGAGTTCACAGATCTGTGGCAATCTGTCAAAAATATCGATAGCTGATGTCAATGCTAACCAAAACATTACAAGACCAAACCCCGTAAAGTGTCACGTTTCCGAGATATTAACATTCAAAGTTAATCAACTAGACATTCATATTTTTTAATTACTTTAAACTTTGGGGGTGATTTTTATAGGTTTATATATGTATCATGCGTGGCCACCATTTTGAAGAAAAATCAAAATGGCGCGACAGTAGGAGACCAGACTTAAATTCAACCCCTTTCTGCCTCCTAAGGTATTTTTTAAGTTTTTCGCTCCTTTTTTTGTATTTTCATGGATGAGCTCCACTGGTTTTTATCTCATTAGTGCATTTATTCGCTCCCTCTTCTATCTTGGACACGATTGCATCGTCTAACAGTGGGAGTGCTATCAATGCGTGCAACATGCCGCATGTGGCGTATTAATTTGATATCCTTTTTATTCGCATATGCAACGAACAATAAATATGGTCGTTGATCAAAATAATATAATATTTCCTGGTCCTTCGATTATTATTAGCCTGAATCGTCCCACTGCTGGGCAAAAGCCTCTCCCATGACTTCCAGCTTTTTCGATCCAGCCAGGATCTTTCGGTAGCGTTTGAAAATTGAAAGGGCCAGAACACATATCCTAAATTCCTAATGCTCTTTAATTTCGTTTATTTTCTTTATGTCTTTTTCTTGAATACAACGTGGAGATGGCAATACGACAATATATTAAAACATTGGCAATACTAATGCGTAAGAGTATTTTGGAATTATCAAATAAATCCTAGCTTCGAAATTAAAAAAGTGTTTTTTTCAAACAAACTTAATAGTATTGATGGGTCGACTATGGGTTTTGCCAATCAGCTGACTAACTATAGTGACTAAACTATTTGATATATTTGATTGAATTTCAGTATGCAGACTGAGAACGGCATTAGATATACGCAATTTAATTTACTGTTGTATTGTCGTCTCCACCTTGTATATCTATAATCTATAAAGTAATTTTTATGGAGAACAGCATAATTTTTATGTTTATTTTAGTAGAGTAATCAAAACAAATGTTGTAGTTAATTCACAATAACCCTGTCATTACGAGTACAAAATGGATGATATCATTCGCAACTAGAATCAGTACAGTTGTTGAAATGCGAACAGAAACAAATCAAATACTATAACAGTTTCGATAGTAGGATCCAGCGTACTATAAGATATTTTGGTATCAAATGATTACTACATCGTGAAATTATTGGCTCTTCTACTTAAAGATGAAACATCGTATCAACGACTACGCTACCTTGGCGATAGACGGAAATAATATTGATGGCAAATGGATGGTAATTGAGCCTGTTCCCAGCTTTATTTTCGCCATTCGCGTAAGTACATTGTTTAAGAGTATAAACTGATTTATTATTTGATATGATCCGTCGACTGACGGTTCACACTTGCAATACAACTTGTTAGAAATATGTTTTTATTGTTGTGTTAATTCTACGTTTCTAGTAACCTACGTCGTAAGCGATTCTTTGTGATTTAAGCGTGTTTATTTGCTCTCTGTATTTTTGGAACTGTGTACGTTTAGAGTATTTTTTGTGTATTTGTAGTTTTTGTTTAACGGATCACTATGCAATGTTTTATTCGTCTTCTAAGAATGAATGGTTTCGTGAATGATTTTTCCTCTTGATTCTGAAGACAGGTGCTTTTTCCACATTGCTAGATTTTGTTAGATCTATTGATCTATGAGGTTTGGATCATTATATTTTCTTCCTACATTACCAACGCTCAGATGTGGTAAATTTTCAACAAAATTGTGGCTGCCTGAACCAAGGCATATTCTTTATAATGCAGTTATTATCAGGATCTCTCTTATACATCTCTCCATTGATTCTCAATAGACCAAAATACATATAGTTTTGCTATTAAAATTAATCAATTTTGAATCACCAATCTTATTATAACGTGTAATGTCGAAATAGTGTGGATGGCCATCGGCGTGGACACGTGGGCCATATGTATCGAGTCATGGCGC
The DNA here is from genome assembly GCA_945859715.1 of Apamea sordens. Lineage (NCBI taxonomy): Eukaryota > Metazoa > Arthropoda > Insecta > Lepidoptera > Noctuidae > Apamea > Apamea sordens. The sequence continues at coordinate 13,063,787 of OX244002.1, forward strand.
ATTAGCGTGTCGGGTGACCGTCACTCTGCAACCGTGCAACTCGCTATTAATAGCTGAAACCGGGATTCTGTTATCATTGTTTGAGGAATCGCTCGATGAATTTAATGAAGTATTGGAGATTGCAAACGTATCTAACGTATAGTTTGCGACAATTACTCTCTGTTAGACAAACTTCCTCAAAATGTTTCTTCTCTGATAAATTTTTCTCTTAGTCGACTATTTACTTAAGAGGCGGCTTTCCCTCGTTGGTAAGAGCAATACGAAACTATTCCCAGAAAATATACCAAGGGTTAAGAATGTTATTTATTTCTCATGCACATTACAGATTTGAAATCATCTTTAAACACATACTCATTCAACTTGCTGCTTACCTTTTGCCATCGTTATGCTTAGATTCATTTTCACGTCATCTTTTTTGGTTGCCATATCTTCCGCACCATCATCATCTTCCCTTGCCTCATGTTACTTGGGGTTGGCGCGAAACGTTTTCTTTTTCAATTCTCCCGTACCAAACCCCCATATACTCCGAATCACTTACGATACGTACATTAAATCACTGATCTCATCTACCCCTCTTGGCCACGCGTCTTACATTCTCGTGTTACTAGAGTGGCTCGCGCGAGGGCTGCGAGGGTGGGGGCCTGAAATAGCGCACACGCAGCATCTGCCGGTATTAATAGCCCCCCAAAGTGAATGTAGTATCAAGGACGCGGCCGTTTATATCGCGTGATTACTAACTTAGGAGCGGGATTGGACGGAGCGATGTATAGGCAATGTAGAGAAAGATTGCTCTTGAGAGAGCGGGAGTTATAACTGCATGGAAAAATTATTGAATAATGTATTAGTTAGCTGTAGCACAAGCTAGTCCAGCAAAAGGGGTCTGTGTAAATCACCTATTTGGAGTAAACAAATTAGTCGTCATCGTTAATGTCTACGTTAACGATGTTTATCAGTGGTTGCTATGTTTTTCTGATATTTTTGTATGTAGTTATTAAATTACTTTTGCATAAACAATGTTATTGCTATTTGCTACGTCTTCAGCATTTTTTTGACATAATTATCTACCAATTCAATCACTGTTGGCTGTGTGAACATCTATAATACAATTCCTTTATGTATTGTACAGTAATTTAGCAAACACATGGCAAAAGCAAAATACGTGATAAAATACATCTTTACTTCCTTTAACAAGTTGATGAATGTCGCCGTTCTTTGTTCCAAAACCACGGACGCAGATTTATTATTTATATTACAACTTCCTTTACGTGAAACCCCTAAATCGATACGAACATTTGGTTGGCAGTTTTTGCTCCAAACATTCCTATAAAATGTTTATCACCGATGCCTCGTCCACATGTGGCAGCAGCCCTCTTGACTAGAGATTATTCTAAAATTTCCAGATTGCCACCCCGGGCAAAAAATAAATAAATCCATGCTTATGGACAAAAAATGTCCCGAATCCTCGAGTAGATGATTACAATCCCCTTGAAATACAGATTTACAGTTATCGCTGCCACGAACCCTGAGAAGTAATCTGCCGTCATTTTTATGAGTGTTTTTAATATTTGTTTCATAATTCTTACAGTGTGTGCAATCATTTTATGGATAGGGGGATGGAAGTCGTGGAATACATTACCAGTTCGATTCATTTCATTGTTGGTTTTACTTTCTTTTATTATACAATCATCTCTATTCTCATTACTATCCATGATTCATGATCATGATTATCCCGTTTATTATTTTCATCTGCCATATTGTCTCTCTCAAAAACCCTTACTTCTTTACTCCAGAATAATTCATCACATTAGTGTGCGTAATTTAATTGCCATCTTCCTCGTGTAGGCGTAACTATTTTGTTTATGTCAGTGTTATTTGCATGTGTTGGTGCGATGCCGGGGGTGGCGCGGGCGCAGTCGACCCGCGGGTTATCATTTCCTGTTCTTATTTTAAATTTTACAACATAATATTTTTTGCTTACGGCGGGAAGCTGAAGCGCTGTTATTACTTTGTATCTGCTGAATGTTTTGAACAATCATGAGATGCTCGCGTTTGTATTCGAACTTTTTTGAAAGGAACTGTCGGTCGGTCTTTTGCTTAGATTTTATGTAGCAAGAGCATTGTGGATATTTATAATTCAAGCATGACTTGGCACTTAATTTAATGTAATGCCATGAAAACATATTCCAAGCAATTTTAGATTGTAACATTGAGGGTTGATTGTTACCATTAATTTTTAAATTTACGGCTACCTCGCAATTTCTCAGCTTTCCTACATGGATTGTCGGCACAGTCGATTCGGACGATAAAACTGCAAACAACAATAATTTTACTGTTTATACACGTAATTGTTTATTAGGGCGAACTCGGTCGCCGGCGCCTTTTGTCGGTCGATACGTCAATATGATTTTATTACGCGCGATTCGCTGCGGCAGCCGCGCCTATGTGTAAGCACCTTTAAGATTTGCGATTCGAATGCAACACTTGACCTAACCTGTTGAAAGTTTATTTTTTTAACTCATTGTTTCTGTTCAGTAGCTTAAAATGTATGTCTTTTACTGAAGGTCTGAGCTGACCATTGTAATTTTTTTGGGTTATGAAATGACATTTTCGTTCACATATTTTTGACTATAACCCTGTCCATTTTAACCGTTTTTTGACAGCTGTCTTAGAACGAACTATTCCAGATTACTTAAAAGTTCATTTTAAAATGCCTAATAAAATAAATATATAAACTGCCTTATCTTATTTATATACCGTACGTGTATCAATCATGTATTGTGTGTTGCTGCAATCACTAGTTTCACCTGTCAAAAAACGTTTTACCTAATGGACAGGATATAAAGGTCTAGTCGCACATATTCGCCAGTGGACGATAACCAGTAAATAATAAATATAATCTCTGAGCATTCAGCTCAGTACATTAAAGGAGATCGCCCTTTGACTCTAATTGACTGAAACTAAAGACAATACTAATACAATTAAAGGCGCGAAAGTACCTAACATTCCAATAAAAATCTTAATAGCCCAATTAGAAGAAACCAAGCTCCATTATCAAAACGCCCACAAACAAACAGCAAGGCGAATGATCTACCAAAGGCACTCCTAACAATGGACATGTCAAAACATGGGTCCTTTGATCAGAGCCCAATTAAACATGTTCTAGGAAATCACTTAATGAGTTGCACGTAAACAGCTGTAACTTGTTGCACTTACTCTGGATGCACTTTACGTCTGGAGACTAAGTAGAAGAGCAGGTGCTTGGTGTCACTGGTCCTTGTGGCTTGGTCTTTGTGGACGAGATTAAAGTTGATACATATTGTTCTTGGTTACATGAGAATCTTCAAATGTTGTCTCATGTTTAGAGGACTGTTTTGTTTTATTCAATCATTTCATATATAAGGTGCTATAAAAATATCTGCCACGGCTTTAATGGGAGGTAGTATTGTGTTTATAGATTACAATAGTGAAGAACTTTCGTACCCCGGAACAGTTAATTCACGACCGAGTGGCCGCCGCGCACGGCGGCATTGTTTGATAAGAATGGCAACAGTGTATGAATGAACGTCGCCGGCGTTTTTAATTGAATTCAGTGCGGTGCGGTAACAGCTTACAAGTCTACGGGATGGTTTTATACTAATAAATCAATTCAAATTTATACGTACATTTTTTTTGTATGAAAAAAAATATGACGAATAATCAATAATTTATCTTTACTATTGTAATCTATAAACACAATACTATCTCCCACTGCAGCCGTGGCAGATATTTTTATAGCACCTTATATAGAAAAAAAAAAAACGATAAAACGTGTAGTATTCTATGTTCCAATTGAACCAGCTTATATCAGTTTACTGCTGCCAAGTCTGGGACAAAAAGAAGGTTTTGTTTTTTGCTTAGACAATGTCAGTTTCAAATTTTACATGGGTCAACGCCATAGAACACGAAAAGGGTGCGCTCGGCATATTGAGACCACACTGAAACTTAACCTCTATTAAAATAAACCCCTATTAAAATAAAAGCACAATAAAGCCCAATCAATCGCTTGAGCACGCTTCAAGCGCTAGCCAGTAGCATACACGTCATCCTCACTAGAGCAGTGCGCTTGATTTGTTTAGACAGCGGCGATCACAAAGCGGCGGCGATCAGCCTGTAACGTTTCCTCTTTACGACCTCCCCAACTGTGGAACACTTTGTATAGTTATCCATTGTTTTATCAATTTCAATAATTTATCACTCGTGTCGAGAACGGAACGCGTCCGTCGCCACGTCGGTACAACGTGTGATTCTTGATATTCTCAGAAGTAAACATGCAACTGTTACAATTGCTCTTACGATTCCTGATGGGTTTTTTATTACGTTTGGTTGCTGTAATCTGTTCGCTGTTGTGCAAGGAGTTTTGTCAAATATTTGTAGCGTACGCTGGAGTAAATGATGCTGTTGTTTATGAGCTTGCTATGTACTGAACGTTAGTTATGGCTTCAGCTTAAACAACGTGAACTGATTTGTGTAGTGTCGCATATTCTTGCATAAAACTTTGTATACTCTAGTCTGTATCTTACAAGAAGATATTTGGATTGCCTTCTAAGTAATTTGAAATGATCTCAGTGCAAATGTCGCAGCCAAACTAGCCTATTTAACTATTAATTAGTTTATTTAACTAGCTTATTTAAACGGCTAATTAAGCTATTTGGCGGTGACATAAACACGCTTATTAGTGAAAATAAACAAGAACGTCCTTGTAATAGGGTAGTTGCCTGGGTAAAAAAATAATTATTATATTTAGTCCGTCAGTTAGATTATCGAAAAATAATGGACAAGTATTTTTTCTTTTGTCAATAAAAAAAAAATGATAAGGATAAAGCGCGTGCAAAATTTGGGAGTGGGGGTTCGTGACGTCACTTGCTTGCAAAAGTGTCGCAAGCAAGTGACGTCACGCGGAACTTTAACGGGCGATATCTTCATCATTTTTTTATATAATTGACACAGGAAAAAATACGGGTTCAATATTTTTTGATAATCTAACTGACGGACTAATTCGATTTTTTTTAGGAAAATAGCCTATTCCAATTGAATAATTGTTTCAAATTGTAAAAAGTGAAACAAGAAAAATAATCCAAATAAGATTTGATAAGCTGAATCTTATTTATTAAGTTCCAAAGCCATAAAATCTGCTTAGACAGAAGCTTTAAACGAAGTCAATCTAATTAAAATCAAACATTTGTGATAGCATGAACAATAGTATCGACGGGCGCGCCACCTAGGGCGCGGGGCTGTAAACGAAGCGCCATTAACGGTCTGTTTATAGGCGCTTTAAACACTACTTTAATTAAGTAAGTCGCTTATGGTAGTTCTCGAGTTATAGCTGATGTAACGCCTGCGAACGCATTGAAATTCTTTATGTATTGTCATGCTCTGAGCTTAGAAAGGGAAATTTTGAGAGACAGGAATATACTTGACTGATATCTTACGATAGAAAGAGAGAGTTATATCTTTCTGTTCCATATTTCATATGAGGGGCCTGTGGCTAAATAATAACAGCCGCACAGGTCGATCGATCAGGTTAAGCTACGCTTGCCGCAGTTGGTCTGTGAATGGGTGACCATCTTTACATACCGAGACCCTCCATGCCTCGGAAGCCGTTGGTCCCGGCTGTCATTTGTGGATCTTTGACAGTCGTTAGTCGAAGCCCGTAAGTCTGACAATCAGTCTTACCAAGCGGTATCGTATTACCCAGTTACTGGGTTGTGGAGGACAGATAGGCAGTCGCTCCATGTAAAATATACTGGTATTCAGCTGCATCCGGTTAGACTGGATGCCGATCCCAACATATTTGGGAAAAGACTAGGGAAATGAATGATGATTTCATATGACAAGACAAGGATTTGCTCCTTCAAATGAGCAATACTCTCTATCAGGCAGGTAAAATTTACTAGATGCTCCTAGTAGTTGTTTACAATGCGGAAGTAGGGTTAGTAATGCGTTTTCGGGATGTTATCTGTTGAAAACCATTTAACCCTCTTCTTAGTCTTAGAGAACTTTTACAACTTAGGTGGGAAGATAAGCCGTTGATTGATTGCACGTTTAGTTTCATCACGTAAAAACAAAACGAATGGAATTGCTATAGAAATGAAGATTCATAAAATCATACTAACGAAACGGAGCGAGATAGTGACAATAAAAGCCAAAATATAAAAATGTTTTACGTCTAAGATCCATAATATTAGTATTCAAAACGGTCTCAGGCAAAAACAAAACTCTTTCATCAATACTAATTCTTATAGCAACCAAAAATTGTAAAACATATTTATTTTCTTTTTCTAAAAAAACATTTAATCTTAGCTGAGTTTGAATCTGCTGTTAAACCGCAAGTGTTTACACTTTCAGTAAATATTGACGATGAAATTATTGAATTAATAGATGTTACTCAGAAATTTAGAATCAAGTGGCAGTAACGTTCGCTGTTCGCTAATAGTCTTATTATGTTTGTCGTAAAAACGCATCATGGGATTCCCATTGACATCTTTGCTTACAACAATAATACGCTTGTACGGTTTCTCTTATAAATGCGCAAACAAATTTTGTTTTCTAATAATGGGTTTGTTCCAGCTTTCGTTTGAAATTGTTTTAGAAGCCTTTTCTCCTCATTTCTTCCGTTCACTCGATAAATTTATTGTATTCCAGGTATTTGCGACTATAATTTATTTACAATCGTTAATTGGCCAACATCACTGTGTTTATTTTATTTGTTGTTTCATTTTGCACCGATAATTCTCTCCTTTGTAATGGTTCTCGATCACGTTACGGTTTACCCGCACTCACCCAAACATTGAGATATTATGAGCTTAATTACACTCACCACGAGGGGATATCGGGCAATCGGGAACTATTGACTATCACGTGTTAATTAAAATCGCGCGACGATAAATCTTCACCCCGTGCGAAACGACGAGTGTTGGCAAAAAGCAATTAGGGATGATACTTGAACTATCTGAGGGTAGCTTAAATTGTAATTGAATGGCTATTATTGATAGATACTGATGTAATTACATCCCACACTACATATGCGTCAAAGTTGTTATCATTAGTGAAAATTCAATACCTATGTTAAAATGATATTATCGAACACAAAGTTTCTGTAAACTAAGATTGGGTTTCAATAAATTATTATATTATTATTATATTTCTTAGAAATAGAAACGATTGTAAATATATTCATAAAAAAAAATTGTAACAAAAGTGTTATCTCCAAAGTCTAATTACACTGATAAAGAAATTTCTAGTCGATGGCATAATGCAGTCGCTTAGCCCGCACAATACAATAACAATAATATCAGTTATGTTAATTACATAAGTATTTTTGGAATAGATAATCCTAAAATGAGTCAAAATATGGTAAATATTCATCTGACGTATATTTTTTTATGAGTCCTTGATGTTTTATATTTATCCTGAGTGTTCCTCGTCGGGTTGATGCTAAAGTTAGCACAGACGCGCACGGGTCAGTAGGCCTATGTCAGAGGTCGATTATGAACGGACTCGCATTCATTTAAGCTCTAGTAAGCTTGATCCCAAAGCCCCAAGGATAATAGAATAAAATATGTATTGTGTTTAATGCTACTGAGTTGTAGTGGTCAGATAGGCAGTCGCTCCATGTAAAATACTGGTGTTCAGCTGCACCCGGTTAGACTGAAAGCCGACCCCAACATGGTTGAGAAAAGGCTAGGCAGATGATGATGTGTTAAAAATTCTACGTCTCTATAGTACAGTAATTTGGGTGAAAAAAATGAAGCTATTAGAAAAGAAGTAGGCCTGAGGTTCACATAAAATTAACGAAAACGTGACTCACAAACTACTCACACAGCAATGTTAAAGTACCGTGTATTTAAAGTCGAACATTTGTTTTTGATTACTATGGAATTTTTCGTATCCATTTCATTGTAATTGCTTTGTGCTAAATCTTTATTGTGCATCTTTCATCTCACCCACATGGTGAATAAAAATGGTGTCCGTCTGGGTAGTCCGGCCCATTGTTTTACGGTTCCACACAATATTTCGTAGAACCGTGCCCATAATGCTCCGTATCTATTGACTTCCTTTCGATAATAAAGATTCTTTGGCGTTCTATTGTTTGTACGACGTTATTTAAACTTTTTTTTGCTAGAATTACCCATCGACCTTTTTTTTTGTTAATTGTTCCTGCAGACAGATATTATTGTGCTGGGTTAGTATGGTTAAGCATTAAGTTGTAAATTTTATTATGTTTGAAATTGTTTCAAAGTAAATGCATTTACTTTCAAATCCAGGTAAGGTGAGTTGATAGAATTGACTAAAGCTTTCGATAAGGTAGATCACAAAGCAAGTAGCAATAAGAATAATGTACCTAGATTTTGTAATAATATCTTGATTTAAAAGAGTGTCTTTGGAGTTTCATGCCCGCTATTCTCCATAGAGATCTACGTTTTAGAATGGGCAACTAGCTTCAAATTTCTGACTAACTGACAGACTATTTAATTTTGACAATTCAAAAGTAAACGGTTTAATTGAAATAAATGCATTGAGTTTGAGTTGTTGTTTAAAAGTTATAACTGAAACATTAACTATGTAAATATATGTATTGTATGTTCAAGAGAGTCTATTCTCCAAGGTTGTTTAGTTGATAGGTCCTTTCAAAGACCTAAAGTAAGGCCACGTGGTAAAATTCATAAAAATAAAACTTAATACTAAATCTTTAGTAGCATAGGCGAATCAAGTCTCTCTAAATAAACTTAAAGAAAAGTCAACTGCCGTTAGCTCAAAGGGTATGCTTTCCGATCCTATAAGGGATGGCATGACGTCACCGGGATTTTTTTGGCGTCTATTCAGTGGATTCCCGAAATAACGGCACCGGCGCCACGGCGCGGCGGTCGGGCATACCAAAGAGAATTGGAAGTGTGGTAATTTACACAACGCTTGCACTTTTTTTCATCGATTATTCTCTATTATTCATTCGGACTATTTAGATATTTATTGATACCGGTGTTAAGTTCGTAGAACGGCTTAGATGATATTGGCACCGAGTCCCTTGTTCACAATTTATTATTTTAATTTTATTATGAGCCTGTATTGTTTAGTCCTGTCAAATTAGTCAGCGCCTGACGTAAATTGTCGATTTTTGTGGAGCCAATGTTTTTATCACGTCTAAACTTGTCTATGGAGTATCTTAATTTGACAGGACTAAACTTATCGTCATTGTTTTTCTATAGACCTTAAAAATGAATAAAATACTAAGGTCATTAATTAATTATTGTCATGCAACCACGACACCATGAAAAACCTTAAAAACTAGAGAGCATAATAGTCTTATTTTTAGAGAAATCCAAGAATGTTAACCCGTTGAATGGCTCAATGGAACTGTCACAACATCACTAACCCTGCCAAATCCACCCGTATCAATTCAAGTGCCCGTATGACCAGATTCGCCCACTTTACCCCATTTATAAAGATATCAATAACAAGATAAACTCGCCCCATGCAATCCTATGACATTTCAATAGTAGGAATTTAATTGATTATTTGTGAAACGACGAAATAATTTTGTGGCGAAATTATTATGGGACCCCTCATCACTTGTACAATTACACGATTCTGAGGGTCTGTTAGATTCGCCCATGGGGTCTTTGACAGTGCTAAAACTATGCTTCTGAAATGTTTCTTGTTTTAGGCCGCTATGATTTCCGTGAAAATTTTAGCAACGCTTCTCGTATATCCATTAACACCAAAATATTTAAAGGTCCTACCGTTAAAATGTGATGCATGAATTATTTGTTCATTCCGTCTCATATCTTCGTTTACGCTTTTAATGCGTGTTCGTGTGTCGTTGACTGTGGTGTTTATTGGTTTTCAATAGGTATAGCCGATGGTAAATTACGATTCTGTTAACCTAAATGTTGTTTGAAAACATAAATACATATCTAAGAATCTCTTTGTACTTTTATGTGTTGTTTTGCTCACAATTCACGCACTAATTTAAAACAGTATCTTTCAATCATCAATGTTATATTATAAAACAAGACAAATTCTCAGAATAGCCTTGCGCATTGTATCCACGCGTTTGCTATTTATAATTACAACTTAAAAAATCTTGTTCTAGAAAAGCTTATTTATTTTGTTGGTGTACATAAAAATGGTATTTTTCTCATTTGGAATAAAGTTCAAACTCGTTTGAATGAGTTGATGTTGTTTGAGTTTAGTAAGCAGGTAGAAATTTTAAATTTCGAAACGATCTCGTCTGGCGACAACCCCTGCGCCGCCAATGTCGATGGGGTGGAGCGGGGCCGTCTCGAGCTCGCGCCATCCCGCTCGCGCGTCGCCGCTCCGTTTATCTCTGTCTCGCCTATTATTGTCATATCAAGATTCGAACATTGCATTTTGTTTCCAATTTTCAATTTAGTTTATATCGGATGTTGGCAAGAGCAAGACGTCTGGCGTGCCACCATACTTCATTGTGCACGTGTTTATGTCGCGCGTTCGACTTATTACATATTTGAATTATTAGTTCGCGGTAAATTATTGAGTTCCTATTGTTGTTTAGTGTGAGTGATTGGACTTTGATAGTGATTTACTATTAAATGGAATTCATGGATTTTATCAACACATTCATGGAGAATTGTCATAATCATCACCATCAGAACTCGCATAACGAGCCTCCGAAGATGCCGAATTTTTTCGAAGTGGATAAGAAAAAGGTTGGCTGTATAGTAATTATTATAATCAATTATTAATTATTCAACGCTTACGCATACTTTATTTTTATACGTCGCTAGCCCAATATTTTTGCTTTCCTTTTTAAACGACTTCAGGAAGTTCACAATTCGGATGTTTATATATATTAATTTTTTTTATGTGTGTTCGGCATAATTCCGTCTTATGTATAGACGGATTTGCAAAATTCTTTGTTTGTTCGAAACAAGTTTAGTCCGAAATGGTCCCATTTAAATTTCGTAAAGATCTAATTTTAAGTTTCGGAGACAGATAACGGAACTCTTCAATAAATGCCAGCAAATCAACCGCGATTGCTGCTATCGCATTGTTTACGCAATCACACAACATAACATAACGCCTGTACCCTCTAAAGGGGTACGCAGATGTGTTTAGTATAACACGTTATACCCTCATTTCTGTCAGAGTTGTTATTGGGGTACCTCTAATCTTGCAAGTACTCGTATATATGAATTATGAATTTGTGGGATAGGTATAACTAAAAAGTGAAAACGAAAAACGTTTTTACAAAAAAAAAAAAACGGCGTCAAAAAACGAAAATTCGGAACCAACGACACCGACTTCCGAAATTAAAGTTATTTTTCACTTTATAAGTAGTGTTTTTGTTTGGAAGTCGGTTGTTTTTTTTTTTGTAAAAAAGAGTTTTAGATTTTGCGGCAAAATAGTGCACGATCAGTGACAGGTTAATGACAATTTATTTTGACAGTTCAATATTTTTTTCGCAGTTTTTTGTTCATACCTGCCTGGATTGACTTGATAAGCCTATTGACTTTGCTGTGGCTACAATTATTAATTCAATTATTATAATACTTTAATTACAATTAATTATAAACCAAATACAGGATACCTATCTACATTACAATATGATTGAGGAAAGGTCGTTCACATTTTTTGTACTATCATATATATTTTGTCTGTTGACTTCCTGTTATTATAATCATTCCACTAATTTTATATCATTTAGATACCCGTGTTTGCATAGCATGGCGGCTCTTGACTTATGCCATTATAATGGTTTTGTATAAACGACCAATCGGGCGATAACGACCGTAAATGATTTCAAAAGTTAATTAAGGACCAAAAAGAAAAAATGTTTGTTTGTTTGTTTGAGTAACTATTTAAAATGAACAATAAAACTCATTCTTAATTAGGTTATTCTAAAACAATTCAATAGTTCCCTTCCCTACCTATACAATGTAGGTAGACCAAACAAGTCGCCGACAACAGTGTTGCTCCAAATAGCAATAATAATTCTTCAGTTTTATATTAGCACATAAAATTATATGAATTCCATTTTAATAATTCAAATATCGAACCGAGAATGAGCTAACGAACGGGTTTCAATGGCTGACTTAAACAATATAAAATAAATTAGTAATAAAATAGAGGAATGAAGCGTAAAAGATTTATATGAATATTAAATCGCTTAATAAAAACTGGCGATCTGTTTAAAGGGACCTTTTTATGTGGAAGTTAATTATAGTTTTAATATAAAACGATGCCGAATTAATAACGAGAAGCGGACGGATTAAAAAAACCGATTCGATATAAATTTCGATTATTTATGGGGCATTTAATAGGCGTTTAATATCGTGTCATTATGAATTAAACTTTTGGTATACCTAGTTCAGGTTCTGTATTTGTTTGTCAAGTAGACATACTTGACAAAGGCTGGCCTGTCTCTAGGCCAAAGAATCAGCATCGCCATACAACGTGGCAATGCTGCCAGCCTTTTGGGTACTGTTCCTGTTGACAGAGATGCGGACGAATTTTTTGATGCCCTATGATTCATTTTTGATTATTTTTCACATGTACAGTTAACCAAAGAGATAATGATCTTTTCACATCTACAGTCAACAAAAGAGAAAAGAGTATGCAGGGTCGTCGGATATAGTTGAAGTTTAGTAAGAAACGGATTGATGTTTTCGGTTAAAATTTTATTTAATTAATAGAAAACAAACAGTTCATTTATCAAACTAAATTTCATTCGAAAACATCCATCGGTTCCTTATTAAACTTCCACTATATCCGACGACCCTGCATACTTATCTCTTTTGTTGACTGTACATAATTATTATTTTAGATGTTAGCTTATATAATATAAATATTATCTTGATTAAGTAAATAAAACATTATTAGAACCATAGTTGATTTTAAGAATCGTATCATTATGCCCTGTATGCCTTAGGCGTGTGATCTCAAGGAGCGAAACTATATTATTATTGCATTTGTCGTGTTTGTTCAAGTTAGCGCACCCTGGAAAATTCCAGAAAAACTTCTGGATAAGAAAGAAAGTTAAGTTTTGGCTCTTTGAGCTTCCATTTTAAATCTTTCGGCTACTGGAATATAATAGTAGCTATCTCATCTGCCTATCCTTTCCAAACTATGTTGGGGTCAGCTTCCAGTCTAACCGGATGCAGCTGAATACCAGTCTTTTACACGGAGCAACTGCCTATCTGATCTCCACAACCTACTTACTGGTTATACGATACCCCTTGGTAAGACTGAATGTCAGATTTTTCGGGCTTCTGACTACCCGTAATGACTGTCAAAGATCCACGAATGACAGCCGGGACCAATGGCTTAACGTGTTTTTCAATGCACGGAGGGGTGTTGGTATATAATGTATGCACGGGTCACCCATCCACGGACCAACCGCGGCAAGCGTAGCTTAACCTGATCGATCGACCCGTGCGGCTGTTTTTAATTAGCCACAAGCCCCTCTTATGATAGTAGCCATCTATCGTATGTTATGCATTTCCTGACAAGAATTGGAGAAGTTTTTCATTAAAATAGGAAAAGTTAGATAGGATTTACTTACATAGTTTTCTTTTCAGTAGAGATCAAGTATCTCGAGACTTACAACGACATAAAAAAAAAATGGCTAAATTATTACTTATTTGGACAGTACTTAGGTATTTCTGTAACCTTTTTTTTAGGATCACGTCAGGTAGCGGCGTCAGTAAAAATGTAAACCAAACCGAAATTAGTTCCAGAATGTAGGTCGCTTTCTTATAGTATCTTATCTAGTAGACAAAGTTGTACTGATTGTGATGTCAGGGGTGGTCAAACTCCCGCCCGTTTATTTTTATGACGCATCTCCTTTTTATCACCGGATAATGCGTGAAACGGATCATTTTATAACGACAACATATCTTAATGATCGGATTAGAACCCTTCTTGATCCCCATTGATTTATATCTACATATCACTTACATTTTATTGGTCTAACTTTTAACTGCTACATTTTTGAGTAATGGCGTCATGAAACAAGATTATCTGAGGAAACTTTGGAGTGTGCTGCTCAAATAATACATGTGCAGTCATAATACTAGGTTCACATAGGTTCGTAGTAACAAAAGTTTGCAAATACGCCTGGAGCCGGGTGTCATTTGTATTTATACGTACAGCAGAGCGATTGTTGGGCTTGGTAAGAAATTAGCATGTCGTCGCTCAGTGCGGTGTGGTCATCCCCTCCCCCTCCCCCTGTGTGTGTACTGTACAACTATGTTGGTGTTGACGCGAGGGTGTGTTGGTGACGCACACAGCCGACCCGAGAGCGATGACCGCGCGTTTGTTACACCTGCAAATAAACTGGAGTCCATTCGCGGGACCAATAAATGCATGTTTCCATGTAGTGTATTCATTAAGCACCTTATACGGTGAAAATCTTGCCTTTGTGAGCACGTTAACATGCGATCTTTATGTCTATGTGTTAATGTTGTACATACAAACACTGTATAGAATTTAACACGTTTTATTATTTAGGCGCAGCGTTTGAATAATTTGTTTAAATAGAAATCATTGTAAATTATCGCTGGGACTTGTTTTAGCTGTCGTTTGTTTCAGTGTTTGGAATGATTGGTTACGCGAATCAATTTGATCATTTCTGTTGGAGCGACTATTATGAAGTTCGTTATCACCTTACAGGATATTGGTCGGTTATTTACGATGCGGGCTGTTTACCTCCAGTTTTTGCATCGGCAAAGTATCTAATATTGCAGCTAGAATAAAATTATCGTTTGCATTAGTCATTATTAACGGCTTGCTAATAAATCACAAGTTTATCTCAATTGAATTATCAAATAATATCGTCCATATTATATTTATGCAGGTAGTACTAGGTAGCAGGTAGGGGCCCGTGGCTAAATAATAACAGCCGCACAGGTCGATCGGTCAGGTTAAGCTACGCTTGCCGCGGTTGGTCTGTGGATGGGTGACCATCTTTACATACCGAGACTTCTCCGTGCCTCGGAAAGCACGTTAAGCCGTTGGTCCCGGCTGTCATTCGTGGATCTTTGACAGTCGTTACGGGTAGTCAGAAGCCCGAAAGTCTGACAACCAGTCTTACCAAGTCTGTAACTGGGTTGTGGAGGTCAGATAGGCAGTCGCTCCATGTAAAATACTGGTATTCAGCTGCATCCGGTTAGACTGGAAGCCGACTCCAACATAGTTGGGAAAAGGCTAGGCAGATGATGACTAGGTAGCAGGTAGTAATTAGATGAAAATCTAAACGTGGAGAAATTAAATGAACGATTCATTCGATTCAATCTTTTACTGTTCGTCATTGCTGAAATTTGCCCTTTTTTTCCTTAAAAGTGTAACTTTTACTTACAAAACCCAATATTTTATTTAATCTGAAACACCAACTCCCAACATTAGTTCAGTATAGTGCAGCCAGGGCCTTACACGACGTATGTCTGAATGGATGCGCGGACGCATGTGTGCGTCACTTGCTTGCTAATGCCTCCGACACGCGCTGACCGACGTTTAGCGTGTTTCCCTATGCGAAGTGAAACACGTCGGGAAATATTGGAAAAATGTTTTGTATAGAACGTTGAGAACTCAGAATAAATAAGGTGTTGACGCTTCAAAATATTTGCAATGTGTTGGAGGCATCTATGGATCGACACGTTTCTATTTTACTTCGAACAACAAGAAGTTTCTTGAGAATTGTGAAACTTCAGCAAATACCTATTTATGGTCTCCATATTTCAGTTGCCTATTAATTATGCACGCAACGCGTACCGTTAAATAATATATTAATTCTTTAAAAAAAAAATGACAAGTCTCAAGGTTGATAAATTGATAACCATTGAAAAAAACCTTAAAAAACTAAAAAAACATCGGATATAAGTAAAAATGACTTTTTTACGTACGAAATCTGACTATCCAAATTATAGATAAGTATATATGTAAAACTAGCTGCGCCCGTGGGAATATCGGGATAAAAAAAAACAAATTTCATCCAAATCCGTTCAGTAGATTTTGCTTGAAAGAGTAACAAACATCCATACAAACTTTCACGTTTATAATATTATAATAACAATAATATAAGTAGGATTAATACGAAGTTAAAAACTATTGTAACGTTAGCGGAAACTACGCAAAAAACAGAGCCAAATAAAAGATAAATATAGACGAAGGAAGCTGCTCAAACAGCCAAGAAAATCTTTCATCGCGGGCAGGTACGGAATTCTGTCAAAACAAATTGTTGTTTTCTTGAAAATTGTGATGTCTGTATTACTACTTACTAGTTATTTCTTTCTTTTTTAAAAACGTTGCCCTACACTAGGAATTACTCCTGTTGCTTCTCTAATGATTTGACATTGCTTTATATGTTCGAAAAGTTTGTCTGCTCAGCAACGTAAATAACGCAATGAATGTGGTTGAACGGTCAAAATGGAACCCATTGCTTATATTGTGTTACGTAATTACCCCGCAGGACTTCATTTTCAGCATTATAGCGCCAGCCACCACTAGACCAAAGAGGTAGTAACGATTAACTTTTTTCCCATTTTCAACTCCATGATCGCTCATTATATTTTATTTCACTTTGGCTTTAATAGGTTTCCTATTGAAGGGTGTAAACTTATAGAAACGTCCAACACTGGGTGTAAACCGACAATTTATCGGTCAAACTCATCTGAAAGAGGTTCCTATTTCAAGACGTTTTAACGGATTCTTTCAATTTATTTTTGCAACAAATACCTTTACAAACCGAATTGTTACCTTGAGAATTAGAACCAGAGCAATTTCATAGGTGTATCTAGATCAGTCTTTTATTTTTATATTAACCAGTTATTAAACGAAACATGCAACAACCACTGCTCTCAAAACGGTAAATGAAAACATCGTGAAGAAACCGGCATGTCCTAAAACTAAAAATTCGAAGATCAGTGACATTACAGCCTCACTCTCGAAGAGAGGAGGCCTGTGTCCCAGCAGTAGGAACATTATAGGCTGATTATGTAAACGAAACGTACAATGATAATTGCAAAGTTTAATAACTTTTAAGAGCTTATACAAGGTGTCGTTTTGCATCCTCGTCAAATTCAAGGAGGTAACTATGCTACTGATTCTCGACACGAATCAATAATAAAATGAGTAGGTATTTTTTTTAATTTTCGGAAATCGGCATGTGTGGGACACGCATTTTAAAACGCGGCCTGTGTGAGACCGCACTGTAACCTCCCTTTTATACACACATAACAACGCGGCCGCTTATACGATACCATAACGCGATTGTGTTCTTTGAAAGTGGTGTATTCTGAAATACTGTGCAACTGATATATGTAAAAAAAACAAGTATGTTTCATTATTTACCAGGGATCGTAATTTTATTTGATTATTTATGTCTTTTATAAAAGCCTCCAGAAATTTGATGAGGATGCAAAACAACAGCTTGTATATTATAAGCTCCACAAACTTATAAATAAGAGAATCACAACCAAAATATAATAATGTCCCCACTCATTATTACATCAATACTAGTTTACACTCGACCGGTCCGGTTCTAACCGGCTAAAACCGACGACAACCGACTTAATCCCCGGTGGATAATTGCGGCCAGCAATACGAGGCTTTGCGGGCGGGCGGATTAATTTTCCCCGCCCTAGTTCGTGCCGCCCGCCCTAGTTCGTGCCGCCCGCCCTAGTGCCACGTTATTATTTCAGATTGATTATTTTTGTGAATTGGTTTTGTTTTCTTGAATAGAACATGACATGTAATGGTGAAAGGATTGCATTATATCATTTTTAAAATAAAAAAATATTAGGTAGGTAACCTTTTTCTTACTGTGACCCAATTTTGGTTGATCTTCCAAATGTGGGTCATGGTCAGCATAACCTTAACCTGTTTTTCGTTTTCGCAAATGTTTTTTACTGTGAATTTTCAGAGAACTGTTATTACGTTGTTCTTCTAAGTTTTATTGGTCCATTATTACAAAATAATTTTCAAAAATATTAATATTGTATGTTTACTGTAACTAGAATATAAGACAGAGTTATTTGTACAGTGGTCCTCAAACAAGGCAGCGCCATCTTAGGGAAGTAAGGTAGTTAGGTAGTAACATAATTTAAAACCCCACAAAATTAACACCCATAAATTCTTGTCCACAAAATGATCTAATTTGGCACAGTTGGGAAAGTAATTCACACCCTCGCCACGGCCGGACGAGCACGAACATATTTATTTACAATCGGTAGCTCCCCTATCATACGGCAGATATGCGGAACCCCAAAATGTTCATCTAATTGGAGATCAAAGAGAGGGCGTGTAATCGTGTACACTTTGTGTATACTCTATAGTTGAGTGTACACTGATGTAGAGGATTCGGAAGTGACAAGGAGCTGTGTTTCAATAGGTCTCAATAACAGTAACCCTTTTTATATTTTTGCAATCCGGAGTTATTTGGTCAGTTCTTTTGCGACTCATTTTATTCTAACCTAAATAAATAAGGAAAGGTTCTCAATTCGACTAATTGAATCATAACAAATTCGTACATCATCGTCATGTCTCACCCGATCTAACTTTAGAGTTGTGTTTAAAAATTCCTGGAGGCGATATATCCATAAATCTGTTATATAAATAAGGAAAGGTTCTCAATTCGACTAATTGAATCATAACAAATTCGTACATCATCGTCATGTCTCACCCGATCTAACTTTAGAGTTGTGTTTAAAAATTCCTGGAGGCGATATATCCATAAATCTGTTATTACGAGTATTCAGTGCAACGTAAGTCATCGATCTCACTTCAATGTTGTTGTTGTCAATTTCAGTGCAAAAAAAAGCAGCGCCTCGTTCATAATGACCTCCTCATCGTCTGTCGTATCCAGTGCCCAATAATCCTTGTCCCCATGCGTTGATGACCACGCGCGCGTATTGTTTTCGTCAATTACGCGATTACTTGCCCGGAATAATTCCACCAGAGGGCGCTATCCCGCTCCCTGGACATAAGCCGCTCACTATTATGTAGTTTTATGTATATAATGTACTCTTCCGTGTGTAATTAATTGTTCAAAGACCCGAATTTATGCCTGAGTTATTAGACTGGAAGATTTCATTGAGCAATTGATCACTTTCGTAGATGGGGCATTTAGTTCAGGAAGCTTCCTTTTTGTTTGAAAGCTATAACTATGTAATCTGTAACTTTTTTTTAGTTTATTGATCGTTGAATCAATTGAAACCATTATCAGCCTATAATGTTCCCTCTGCTGGGACACAGGCCTCCTCTCTGTGAGAGGGTGTGGGCCGTAATCTACCACGTAACCCTAGTGCAGGTTGGCAGCTGTCACATGTCTTCGTATTTTTGATTCTAGGACATGCCGGTTTCCTCACGATGTTTTCCTTCACCGTTTTGAGAGCAGTGGTGATAAAATAATTTACACAAAGTAAAGCGCCTGTCGGGGTTCGAACCTACGACCTACAACTCGTAAGTCGCAGCCGTTACCACTCGGCCTCCATTGCTCCATCAATTAAAACCATCACAGTCGAATCAATGAAATCTTCACTTTTCTAAATGAGAACGCACGGTCCCATCTATCACCACTTTCACGAATAGCTATTTCAAAACCATTAATAATTCATATCAGCATCAACATCAAGCGAGTATAAATTAATCTAATTGTAGGTGGAAATGATAATTATACAAGTGTGTGCAACGTTACCTATCAATCCGGCAGTACTGGCCTCAAATGAAAAGTAATTTATGGGTAAACATTTGGGATGGGAATCACTTAGCACTTTCGTACTTGCTATCAAAGCGTACACCGATTGGGGACGGCCCATTCATGAGAGAACCAAGAATTGGAGACTAGTTTCATTGTTTCCAAGAATTCACAGATTTAAAATAGAAATTGGCTTTGAAATGAGTCAGGTAAGAAAGTATTAATTTGTGCTCAATGAGCCAGTACAATTCGTTTACCACAGGGTATTTAGTCAGTGTCATTGTGTTTTTTAAGGTTTTGGTAAATCTGTATTCCAGGAAATCTTCAAGCGTTCTCGAGCAATCAGATATTGTCCTATTTCTCTTTATACATATAGAATATAGTCCAGCGGGTATTTATTATATTCATTTCGACAGTTCAGCAACCTTCATTGCGTCATTTACGTCGTTGAGCAGACAAATTTTTCGAACATATGATGCAATGCATTAGCAATATCCTTCACAATGATTCAGATTGTGATTGCACGGTACGCAGTTAGGGTGCTGATAACGGAACGAAGAAGACTATAGTCAATAAGGACTATAGTCTTCTGCTCCGTTAATGGCGTTCCTTTTAAAACTATTTCATCAGATCAGAACTCTGAAAAACATGCAAAATTAACTTTTACATAGCATAGCATAAGCATCAGCTTACAACGTTCCCACCGCTGGGACTGTGACATCCACTCTGTCAGAGGGAATGGGCCGTAAACCACCACGCGGGCCCAGTACGGGTTGGTAGATCACATGTCTTCGAATTTTTTGTCCTAAGATATGCCGTATTTATTTTTATTTCCTAAGGAAAACATCGTGAGGAAACTGTTATATGTATAAACGGTTAAAACTACAACTATAATAGTAGTGGTTCCATCCGCCATGACTGGTCCTCCATTAGTAGAAGTAGATGTACACTTTGATTTCGACACTAGGCACTGCTATCAATTGAGGCATTGTTTTTGCGGCCAACGCCCTCTCGGCTACTTTACTGTGTTTTACATATAATGCGTACATTAATACAAGTCACAGGCGGAAGCGTTTATCAAAAATCACGTCTTAGTTACTCATTTTAATCCAGTAAACATAACTTTATTCCTAGCTTCATAAAGAAATTGTAGGGGGAAGTACCAGGATAGCCCGCGAAATTTAAATTTTCTT
Source organism: Apamea sordens (assembly GCA_945859715.1). Lineage (NCBI taxonomy): Eukaryota > Metazoa > Arthropoda > Insecta > Lepidoptera > Noctuidae > Apamea > Apamea sordens. The sequence continues at coordinate 13,084,688 of OX244002.1, forward strand.
ATGTATTTTGCAATTTGCAGGTCAGTGTCATGGTGTATGTTGAACACAATATTATGATTCGCGAGCGTAACAAAGTATGTATTTCTGGAATTATAATCAATGCAACCCTCTAAGTTCACATATCCCTATTGATTGATATTTTCATTTTAGCCTTGAATTCCAAACATGAAAACGTAAATTTACTTTTCGGTGCTTCGAACAGAAACTCCTAGTTATACGAGTAGGTATAGGTCTATTGAAAATATCAATCAGATTTCCCTCTTATTTTCCAAAGTTTTTATCTTATTACATTTTGCTGTCTCTCGCAAGCCCTACTGTACCTATCAACGTCATATTTTGCATCTACGCCGTCGAATGCATCTTTGAGCATTTTAACATCAAGTTCAACAACAATGACGACTGTCGATACTTTTCTTGCACAGTTTTACTCGTTACTTAAACCAACTAAAAATTATGCAACATCGGACATATCCTTACCAGCAAAATTAAGTGCTCCTTCTTCCTTAACAATGGAGGTAACAGTATCGCTGTCACTTACACCTTGTACCTCCTCCCTCCAGCGTTTGTTTACCTCATTACAGCTCCGGTTAAAACTGTGCTACACACAATACAGAGGTGACACCTGCCGGCTCTTCGACAACTCTCTCTCATTTCATTATTCTATTGATTTCAGCTTTTAACTGACTCACGGGTAGAGATCGGTTACGGGCTATATGTCCTGCTGTTTGTGTTGCGGTTTTGTAACGAATGTGGTTTGCTTGATTTCAAAATATTGTATTCATTTAGTCAATGAAATATGTTGGGCTTGAATTTGATGAAAATTTTCTTAATATCCATTGTCATTGTCATTTTTCGGGTCAGTGTCATTACCGTTTACAGTTCTTACTCAAGTCATATCTCTGCGTTCACAATTTAGTTTTATAACGCGAACCTATTTCGAATCACTCAGTAAATTCCGATTTTTTTTGTACTCTTCATTGTGTCCCACTGCTGGGCAAAGGCCTCCCTTTGTTTCTTCCAAACTTCCCTGTACTCTCTCTCTGGCTCTGCAAATATTACCACATCGTCGCACCACCTTCGCCGTGGTCGACATCGACGGCGATGTCCTCCCTCAAGCGTCCATTGGGTTTTTTTTTTCATTCCGAAAAATATAATACGTAATTAAGTTATTAATCATTTTAAATTCGTCTTTCCTTAGTTTTCCTAAACAGTGGATTTAAAACTGATGAATTAATCATTTGCTGTTTCATTCATTGCAATAGCTAGTAAATATTCGTGAGCTTCGTGATCCACAATACCATTTTGTGGTTACATTGCCTCCATACATTGCAGTTGCATTCGTTCAAATTATTTGCTATCATCATCTCTATCTAAATAGTTTTGTGTGGGAAGCTGATTAGATCGTACATTTGTCTCACGATCTTCTTAATGATGTATATTAATTATTCAGTTCATTTTAACAGTAATTGACTTATTATGACTGTAGGAAGTTGCTGATGTAACTTCTTCTAATTTCTCATCTTTGTTATCATTAGGAATAACTGTATTTTATTCATTTATTGTCTTGCCCGTTTTTATATTTAAAGGAGTTGGTATATCAATCACAGTATCTGTTTCTTCATTCTGGTAATATGTGGTATTAAAAGGACAAACTTAATGCATCCAACACGCATTAACTTACAAAATACCTGGTCTTTATGTTCCTTCATTAGTATCACCTCATTCTACTTCTACTTAGATGCTATCTCAGGTACATACAGTGCGTGACTGCGACAATCTACAGCAACTTAGCATTTGACACTTATCAATACATTTTAATTTATTACAAACGGAAAACTGTGGCGTCGCTTATAATTATAGCATTCGAGCGATATGCAAGCGATCGGTTAGTGTTTAGAATATGGGTCGCATTATCGTCATAATGTGCGCGAATACACGAGCAGACATTACCATTTTACTGCTCTTGCTGATTGCAATGAAACATTGTCATTGTTACCTTCAACGCAATGGAAAATCAATTTCCTTGGTAGATTGGTAGGTAGTTTATGTGTTATGTTTTTCTTTTGAAATTGCTGTGTAATTGTAGCTATGTTATGATAACTTGTTACATTGTTTTTATACTTACCTATAAGAAGCAATGAAAATAAATAAATAGTGATATTTTAATTATTAAAATCAACTAAAACATTGTAAATTACAGAGCACAAGATCTATTAAACGTTTCGAATGATATACCGTTACTACCTCTATTTAATGTTGTAAAACAGTTAAATAACAATAAAATAAAAAACAAGTGCAATAAATTCTTGTTAATTAACACCGTAATGTCCGCTATGAATCACGCTATAAATCGCAGACGTAAAACGCAACAGCAATCCATTTGTTATTAAACAAAACACGAACAAACGTAGAAACTAGTCTAACACCAACCATATTGTATGCAAAGCGAAATTTATACAGTAATTTCTCCCGTAAACCATCAAAAGCAATAAGTATAAATCTCTTACATTACCATAAACGCTGTTACTATTATGTTTAGATACCCACCACGAGTTTATTTATAAACGCATCCTTCTTAAATATTACGCCTTTAAATTATTGCAAGCAATTTGAAATTGTCTCGCGGCGCGGCGCGAGCGCATGCTCGCGGACGAGGCAAGGCAGCCAGGTTCATTCGCAGTCTAAAATGTTATTTAATGTAAGCGCCCATGTGTCGACAAGTGCTAGTGTAAATTGTATTGAAATTCATGAGAAGACCATATGAATCAGTGCCTCAGTGGTTACGAAAACGGAACTGATGTGGATTGATGTTGACCTGTATTGTGATTTGAAGAAAGTTGTACGCATTGTGTAGTTCAAACTTGTTTGTTTGACATACCGGTACCTGACTTTCGATGTAGATAAGATAGCTTTTACTTGATTGAGAAGTTGTGTAGATAAGGTTTGATATACTAGTGTTTAGCATTTCTTTTTTGGCGTTTGTTGCGCTGTTACTCAAACGTTTCCTTTCTGCTGTGCAACCAGTAACTGTTTTAAAAGAACATGGACTAACATATTGTAACATAAGATCTCTACTTCAATGATGTTTATCATTCAAATCCCACATTATGTTGTTGCAATGAAGGTCTTAAAAGTTATAAAAATCCGTTCATAAATCTGTCTTCGTACACAATAGTCTATCAGAGTGGACTCGCCTACGTGTCCAAATTGAACGGTTCCAATATAAAGGTAATGGCGAGTACACCTTGTAACATTTACTAGTGATTCAGCGCTGAACATTGATTTATATTATTCGATACATCAGTGCGTGGTTTGTTTGGTTCTTTTATGCAATTTTGATGTTTGTTTTAGAATTTGACATACAGTATATGTGTATATGTTGGAGTTAGCTTGTTTTTGCTCATCACAAGATTTCTCAGAGCAAAAAGGGACAATTAGTCCGATGAAACTAATCATCATCTGCCTAGCCTTTTCCCAACTATGTTGAGGTCAGCTTCCAGTCTAACCGGATACAGCTGAGTACCAGTATTTTACATGGAGCGACTGCCTATTTGACTTCCACAACCTAGTTACTGGGTAACACGATACCCCTTGGTGAGACCGGTTGTCAGACTTTCAGGCTTCTGACGAACAGTAACGACTGTCAAAGATCCACGAATGCCAGCCGGGGCCAACAGCTCCGATAAAACAAATATAACATCAAAAAACTACAAGTTCTAAAATGCAAGACATTTCATATCAATCAGACATAATTTTTAGATTAGTAGCAATAGGTATAATACCTGCCCAATAATCTAGATTCAATTTTAAGTAAGTATTGTCAAGCGACGAGTTTTTCATCGATTTCGTCGGCTTCACAGCACACTAATAACATAGAAGATTGATTTTAAAATCACCTTGAGTTAAAGGCCACATCGATAAAATGTGTATGGGGCCGATTGTTGACGACATCGAGCAAACGACAGTGATTGGCGCTTATTGTATTATTGTTGTACATAAGCAAGTTGATCGTAAACGCTGTTGCAACGACTAATAATGTGTGCGATCGATTCGTCTACTTTGTGATTCTAATCGATGTTTGTATCGATATCGATAAAAATAATGCTATCCAAAGCGGATTGGACCTCTAATTGTCTATTATGCTACAGCCGATTTGGTTTGTTTTGAAAGTATTGTCATTTAAAATCATCATGAAATATTCATTTAACTTTGAATTAGTTGTATTTTGAATATGACACAGACATTCGGCCTATCTTAGTCATTGTCATCAAAAAGATTTCTTCCTCTTTCTGGTAGTACTTCTTAGAGTCAGTCTTCCTTAATTCGCTTGTTTTAATCATTGTTTTCTTCTAAATTATGTAACTTGCCAGAAGTTTCAACCTTATATTTAAAGTTTATTAATCGATCTTGTCTCGAAGTATCGATAGATTTACACACAAACTATTGATTACATCAGTCACTACTTTACTATTTATGAACTTCATTGTAATCATAATTTTATTGTTTCAAAACTATAAAATTACACGATTTATATTATTTATAACTTTGTCCTATTTTATTTATAAATTGCTACATTATCATGCATGTCATTACTGTCAATAGTCACTTCAAACAAAATGGTATAACTAGGAAATGAGCGATGAGCGATGTGCGTATACGCAAATAATAATTTTTATGTGTGAACTTTGACGCGGAGTTTCATCACATAATAGACTTCAAAATATTATAAGAATACAATACTTTTTTAAAGCTGTGGCTAGCACGGTACAATGATAATGTTTTCAAAATATTTATTTATTTATTCAACCGGAAGGGGAGAGGTCGTTAATTGGCGCATCACAATAGAGATTACGGAGATTAGCCGGCCAGTTTTGTGATTCAAATATGGCGACGGTGGGCGACAGTATCCCGGGCCTGTTATGATAATATTCCCGTCATTTCATACAATAATTTGTCCGGGAATTGTTCGGGTGGACGTTGTAATACCCTTATAACACGGTCGACGTCTGTTTTGCGATAATTGGAATGCATAATGTAGTGTCTTACCCTATGAGAGTTACGACTTACGATAGTTAGGGTCAATTTTGAGAAATTTCTTTTTTTTTATATATTGTTAAGAATATTTTCCGGTCTTGTGAATATTAATCCTCTTTACTGTTGAAATTTTATTTCCTGTTTTTTTTTGTCGTAGAAAACCGGTTCAGCATTTAATATGACCAAGAGAAGCGTAATCAATTAAGCGTTCTGCGTCTAAAACTGTAAATGTATTTAGGTACGTATCGTTAGCCACGTGGTACCCAGGTGTGGTTACATTAGTCGTGTCGGTGTCAATAGACGATCATAAGCGTTTGCGCGAGCGAGGGCTTGACTCTTAATAGCGGCAACAGGCGATCGCCTCTCGCATCAATCTTCTCGATCGTCACTGTCGACTCGGACTCGCCCCCCGCGATTAATCACCAGCCAGAACGTTTTCGATTAGCGCCGGATAGCACACACGGAATAAAAAAGCACGTTCCATTTACGAGCGATCAACGTACACCATTTGTTTTAGCGTTTCGTCGCGGTCAAATGTGTCCAGATCTCGAAGGGCTAATACGTAATAGTTTTTTTTTTGCAAGAACAATCTATCTTTAATGACTATACAAAGGTGTTAGACGGAAACAGGAAGTGTCAAATGGCGTTTCGTTGTCTCTCCACGGCCCAGTTCTTCGTAGCGCTAAGTGCGTCGATGTAATTGCCCGGGCAATGCAAATAGCTCGGTGTTTGATCGCGTGTACGACGGCGCCGACATGTATTCGAGCTATGGGACACTTTTGCCCGCTCTTCAATGTAAACCGGACGAGTTGCGCATGATTGTTTAACGGGATTCCCTTTGTTTGAGTATGATGTCAGGATCACGCTTTCGCGTCGACATGTGGCTTTGTTACGTTGATAATTTCTCAATATCACAGATTTGATCGGATTGTCCATAAATCTCGACGCCTAACATTGACACGGCGCGTCACTAGTATAATAAATTTAAATGAATGTGCAAGCAAACTACGGATGAAACTTCCACAACTTGATAAAATATTGCATAAAACATAAAGATCAACTACGTATCTTCCGTTTATAATAAACTCAAACACAAGGAAATAGCACAAAAGAGCTTCGAAGCTAGCCAAGAACATTCACCAACAATTCAAAACAAAATCAGTAGGTATCAATTAATACAATACCTACCTTCTGCCTCCTCCTGACCAATCAAGCGAGTCGGTTTTATCTGCAGTAGTTAGTGATACGACCGTGTTATCAGTATTTAAATTGCTGTGTGCATTTAAATGGCGGATATCGAGGTAATTATGTAGAAGACACGCCTTCTGCGGCTTGGAGTACTTCCAGGAGTCTTATCTGGAACCCCTGCGTTTCTGTATAATTAAATATAAAAGCATGATTGCGAATGTAAAGGCAACGGTAAATTGATTCCTTTATCGAAAACTAGCTTTTGCCCGCGGGTTCACCTGCGTGGTGGTCGGAAATTGACCTACGGGAACGTACTATTAGGATAGAAATTCTATGCGTTAAACCTGGTTATAAACAATATGTGTGCCAAGTTTCATCCAAGTCCGTTCAGCCTTTTTTGCGTGATTGAGTAACAAACATCTAAACATCCAAACAAACAAGCTTTTAGATTTATAATAATGATGGTTTTAGGGCTGATTTTTCAATCGACCGATAATTTTAATTTGTGGAATAAAATTGATGCCTGGCAGTTTTTGTATGGAAGAACTGACAAAAAAACATAATTATTCCTCCGATAAAATTATCTGGCGTTGGAATAATCAGTCCTAAGTAGGATAGTAGGAAGTAGATAATAATATAATAAGAAGGATATAATAATAATAATTTATTGAAACCCAAAATCAGTTTACAGAAGCTCTGTGTTCAATAACAACTGCATTAGTATAATACTGTGTCGCAGTCATTAACGCCCACCTCCAAACAGTCGAGACAAAAGTAAAACTAAAATACTAAAAATTAAAACTAAACAAAATATTAAAAACTTAAAATTAAAAGGATTAGGAGGAGGAAGGAGGAAAGGATCGTATATTTTCATAAACATGATGTTACCAATATTGGACAAGGCCTATGTTGTCTCTGCTGCCTTTATTTATAACATATACATATAATAAATTCCTGCTATCTATAAAAAGAACTTAATAGTCCAATTTAATAGTCAGTTGAACATGCATATATCTAAGGTATGAGAATTGAATAAGGTGTAATGCAGTTCCTATGTTCTCTGTTTATGCGGGTGCACGTGGTCGCGTCGCTCCGTTGAACATCGCTTCCTATTTGGAATATTAATATCTTCATTATAACAACTGTTTTATGTAAAAATGGCTGTTATTCTAAGTTGTTTTAGTTGTACCCGCAAGTAGTGGTACATGAATTAGCTGATTATTCGATTTGCACCTTGTGAGAATTTGACTCTTATCTGGTATAGTTTCGATACGTTCTGAAGTTTTTTGTTACTTTTCTTTCTCATCAGTTAATTAATCAGTTAATTTAGTTTTAGTTAAATTCGTTCTTAGTTCCATAATTATTACGTCTCTCTGTGTCCCAAATCTTCCAGTCGCAATCCTTTGACATATCTCTCTCTAAGCTCTATAACCATCTTCATTTTAATAATACTCTCTTTCTTTTTTTCCAGTTATACGAGATCAGCGATGATCCACAAAGGAAGGAATTCCTGGATGACCTTTTCTCCTTCATGCAAAAGCGAGGTAAGTCCACTTCCCACATTATTCATCCCTAAGGTTGCGACTTTAGACCCAGCCGGAGCGATGCCGGTGTGCATATAGACATGTGGCATCAGAAAAAATGCTGTCGATATTGTTCTAAGTTTTTCTTTAACAAACGTTAACTGTTAAGCAAGTATTATGACTTTAAATGCAAAAGATGTAGCTGATAATTACGTTAATTTCGGAAAAAGCTTTAAATCGTCAGCTTCAATCGTTTATTCACCTGCTTCATCCAGTGTAGATACTTCTCTGATTACTTAAATGATTGACTTTATATATTTCTTCAAGCATAGAAATTATTTAATAATAAAATATTTAGCGTTTTCACCGCTACATCTCTATCTGTAACCTCAGCCTCGCCTTATTTTGATTAATCCTTTGTAACGATTGATATTCATTGTAATTTATCACTACTCCAAATGCTCCATTCACGATTATCGATCCGAATGATACGAAACAATCCAATATAGTGAGATATCTCCTCTCTAACAATTAATTATGAAACAGGGGTCAACCTATTACGGTCTTTAGATACAAATCAGATACAGGGTAATATCAGTCATTGGTTGTATAAACGGTTTTATATTGTGGAGATCGGTGATCGGGTGATAAGATCACGGGTGATGGACGAGCATGGTCTGTGATGGTCGAACTATGAGATATTAATGAAGCTTAGCTACGAGATATGAACGACTTCAAATTAATAGGGAAAATTTCAATCAGGCCATGATTGTGTTTAAGTAAATCTGTGCAAATTCTATGACTATAATTTTCGAATGAAATGCTTGCATTTATGTTAGGGAATCAGGTGTTATTTTGCGGAATTCCACACAGGCAGTGAACTAATATTTAGTTTTCATTTCGCATATTATCGTCTACGTCATCTGACGTTATAGAAATGTCAATCAAGAATATGATGCTGTCAATCAAAGTCATAACTATATAACCAACGGAATTCCTCTTTGCTCGTACAGAAACTGTAAAAACACAATCAACATTAATTTCAGTAACGAGCGTAAGTGCAAAACTACTAAAATACGGGCATTCTAAGAACTGCACTTATTTATTGCAGCTTTCAATCATCCACAAATTTTATAGACGAGTAACATTCAAAACTGTGGGAATTCGCCATACGAGGCTTATCCGTAGAGATAATCATTATATTTTAAATATCATAATAGAAATAATTAAGCGGGAGATCGTCCGATCGCTTCGGGCGTCGAGATCGTGCGCGGGCGCGTGATTGATAACTCGACACCTGTCTCTTTCACTCGCGTGTGTTCCTGTATCTCTGTTCTTGTCTAGCATTAATTGATCTCTGTTGTAAATGGCGCCGATTGTCGCTAGATAGATCATGTTGATATCTGACCGCCTAGTTGTTAGTCAAATCAATGGTTATTGTTACAGTTGCAGCTTCGTGCTTGCCTTGTGTAGGATTTGATTTTAATTATGAATTTTCTAACGTGATTAACTAATCTTACTGGTTGTTCTTGCTCTTTGTTTCCGTTTAAATCACCCGTAGCATAGATTTTGAATTGACAAAACTTGTAGATAGAATTGTAATTTTTTTTTTACAATTCTATCTACAAGTTTTGGTGTTACAAAACTGACAAGTTAACTTCTATCTGTTGAAGCGCTGCATTCCAATAGTCAAATACCTCATAACTGAGGAATAAATATAGCGATTTGGCAGCTTTTGCATGGAATATATGTCAAGCTGTCATATATCTATATTCTTCAGATAACAGAGGGACAATTCTCGTAATTTTAAGAACGTTCACAGTCTGATCTCAGTCTCAATCTGTCCAAAAATACTTCTAATTTCCCTTTACATTTTGACAAGTTTTTGACATTTGTTTGTCGCCGAGACGAGACTGCGGCCAATTCTCGTAATTTAAAAAGTTCAATATCTAGTATTTTGAACTTTTTAAATTACGAGATTTGGCCTTAAGTTTTCTGACTATTGAATCATCAACCTTTATACTTGATTGATTACTAGTTTATGCATTCTGTAAACTCGTTATGTTTTGCCCAAGAACTAGTGGTAGGTAATGCTTTACGAATTATAAAAGTACAATTTCCCCCTTCTTTAATTTCATTATGTCACAGTTAAATAATTAGAATAATTTAAAGGCTTCACTTAAGGCAAGTTTTCCATTTGCCGTGCATTTAAGTTCGCAAGCGTAATAAATAATTAAGCAGATGTAACTGTCAGCTGTACCTAAGTGTTTACTGCTGAACCTGTTTGTTTAAAAATACGAATAAATTTTCTGTACAATTTTACTTTAAGTTGAGAGTGATCAATGAGGTCTAAATAATAAAAATAGACGAACGAATTATAAATATGTACATTGCACATCATCATCATAATCAGCCTTTAATGTTCGCACTGCTGGGTGGGACACAGGCCTTCTCCCTTCGAGAGGGCTATGATCTACCACGCGGGTCTACCATAAAGTCCTTGCTCACTTTTCGCTCCATAACTCGACATTTGAACTTTCCGCGTTCGGCATTTGGACTTACTGCTCTTGGCATTTGAACTTTCCGCCAAATTACACAGGCAAAGTGCTTGTAGATGTCACATGTCTTCGAATAAAGGAAAATTATCAATAAGCTATTTATCAATAGAAATAAAGTGCCCTGTATGATGTATCTATACGGTGCAGACGGCAAAAATTATGAAACACTTTACAACAGAAGATGAGTCCACCAAAACATAATTTCAGTTCTATTAGCAGCCGGCTCAGCATCTTGTGTTTTATTTTGTTCACAACTCTTGTTGATAAGGGTAGGGTTGGTTCTCGTATAAAAACCCGATAGCTTCATCAGGGGTTGGCATCGGGGGCGGCACCATTCGCTCCGCAGTTTGTTAGGCCCTGTGTGTAATTGAAACAGAATGTTGGGCGCACCTCACACCGGTGTTCTGTGGCGATGTACATACTTGCACAACGCTCTGGTTGGAAGGAAACCATTAATAACTATGAATTTATTAGATGGTTGGAAATATTTTCGGGAAATCTCAAAAAAAAAAAATATTTAAAGTTTTTTTCTGCTCGTAAGCGAATAGTTACGAAACTGTTACAAAACGTCAAATAAATTGATTCCAACGATCGTTTTAATAACTACGAAAAATATAGGATTTTTTGTAGTTATTAAAACGATCGTTAGAATCAATTTATTTTCTATAAAAGCTGTTAGGTTTTACCGTCCATCAAATGTTAATATTGATCAATTTAAAAAATTGCACTTAAACGACTCTTTCGTAGCACATCGTAGCAACGTCTACGAAGACGGCTACGAAGTTTAGGATATAAACGGTCGATAAATTATAATAAAAATTATTGCAATTATTTTTATGATCCGGTGTAACATGCATCCGCTCACACGTTGAGAGTATCAAGGCGCGCGATCTGAACGCTACCTTATCTTGTTCGGAATAAATTATTATTCAATTTATCATTCCGGGGAACCGGCCAATAAACTTCTGGTTATTATTACGCGACCAGATAACACAGGAAACTAATCGCATAAGACTGATTACGATTTGTTGGCTAGACTGCTAGAAATCTATGTTTATACTTTAATCAAATAGATTCAGTATAATTTCTGCATAAATAAATACATTTGTTTAATTCAAAAGCTACAAATTGTTACAGCCCGAGGGAGGAAACAACATTTAATAATTAGAATTAATTTATTCGACGTAGGTTAGCGTGTGTGAGCCATCAAACGGAGTGATCTCCTCGTATTAATAATGTTTTATCATTTATTATTGCCCGTGAGTAATGAAAGTTAGTCCGCCACGCCCCGCGCCTTCTCCGCACTCTGTCTTCGTCTCGGTCAAAAAAAGAAATTAAAACGTTTTTTTAATTTTATCGAGTCTCGGTTTTAATGCGAACGACAAACGTTTATGTAAATGTTAATCAAAACGCTGCATACGTTACACGCCTGGCGAAGTGGGTGTTCCATTTTGTAAATAAATCGATTAGTTTTTTGTCTCGATTCCAATGCTGCTATTGCAAATCGATGAACGAGTTTGATTGAAGGAAAATTACTCGTTAATTTGACGGCGATTGATGTCTAATTTGTTATTGATGATTTAAATGTAGATTAGTAAGTTGCAGTTAATTTGTTTTTATTTCGCTTACAATGCAATGAACTGAGAAGTGTAACAAGTCTGTCAATATCTTAAATATCCATATTTTTTATAGAGGTAAAAAATTATTGATCAAATTTTATATTTTTTTGTCTATTTGTCCGTTTTATCACCTAATTATGATAGAAGATATGGTAAGTGTGTTGGATGTTGTGACCACGTGACCAGCTCGTTAGCAGCTGATTGATCGGCCAGCGGCCGCTCCTTGCCGTCTGCATACAGGGTGATTTTAAATATTTGTTATTTAAATATTTTAACTAATATTTTGTACATATAAAAGGTAGCCCAAATACTTTAAACAAATAAAAAAAAACAAACAAATAAAAATATCATAATCTTTTGTTTGAAATGATTTTCTTTAGAGTCTAAAGAAAATCATTTCAAACAAAAGATTATGATATTTTTATTTGCGATATGATTGGTAGGTTATTTCCCTTGGATAATCATGATATCATTTTTCATATCAATTGTGTCATTTTTAATGTTCCGGAATTCAGATTTATTTTCTAGATAATGTGCCAACTATATAACTGGCACATTAGTATAGTAACACACATTTAACATATAAAATGTCTTATCAAGATAACGATAAAACGTTCACTAATTGCTATATAAACGAACGTTAATTTGTTCCTGTCTGAAAGAACAATTAACGCCATATCATATTAGCATTGAATAAGTGCTCACATTCACAATGCAATTTAAATATAAACTAAAGTTAAACTCCGTTTAACGATCACCATGTAAAGCCGAGCTATTGTTTCACTTCGTAATAGTGAGTGTGGTATAACTAATAACATCTCATTCGGATTCATTTCCCGTGATTAATTATCTGTTTAATCGATATAAGATGTTGTGCCAACAGCCTTCTCGAGTTTCTACACGTAATCCACCCTTTGATTTCGAACCATACTGTTTTGAGATAGAGTTTAATTTAGGTGGATGTTTAACAGATTATAGATTAGGTTAAAGAGTTGATCTATCAAATTTTTTTCGTCTCATTGAAGATAGCCTTTGTTGGAGGTTTAATTGGTGTCTTAAACATGCATGCGGTTAATTCGATTTCGAGTTTGGGCTTCGCTCATTTGTTTTTGTCTGTTTAGTCTTTAGTTTAGACGAGTGTTAATCTAAAGTTGATTGATTAGAAGCGACTTCGATGTATTAATGGGCGTGGATCTTATTACGTTTTGAAAGTGGATTGTGAATTTAATATGAATGAAAAAATGTAATTTTGTTTTTGTTGACCTAGATGATTTGTTTTTGAGTCGTTGGCTATTATCTGAGGGTTCGTGACTGATGGTCGGTAATCGAACTTTATGGTTCTGTCAACAGATCGAGGAAGACGATCTTTATAATCTTTTTTTTATCGAATCTCTTTGGTGAATCATGAACCGCGATTCGAAACTAAGATTAGTATGAAATCTTTCCTTTTCGATTCGAGATGCTTAACCGTTGTTTAGAAAAAGAACAAACAAATGAACATTTTAATATTCAAAACCGAATGTTTCAAATTCGTCACAGCCCCGTTTATTGAAGTAACAAAGTCTAGGCATGTCCCATGCTTTAAATAACCAAAGATTGATGGCGAAGAGTCCACGATTAGGACAAGGGGGAAGATTAATGGTGCTCGAGTTAGTAATCATTGTCAAAACGATGTGCTATGGACGTTGTTATAGTTTTAATTGAATTTTGTTAGAAGAATTGGACTGTAGGATAAAAATTGCATTGGTAGAATAAGTTCGACTGACTTTAAATGATATAAGTATGTAACGTTCTAACATGGCATTGCATTTTAAATAATTTTATTGACATACATTTCTTGAATTGAATTTATGATTATTATATATGTAAATGTTACACCACAGACTACCTGCAGTATTGTCTCTCCTTTCTCTCTAAATCCATCCAAAGGTTGTCTTTAAAAGATCGCTTTTAGCGATAAGACCGCCCATTGTGTCACGCCTTGTAAAATTTCTACATTTGTATTCTGTAATATTTACGGTGTAAGTAATAAAGAATATTCTTTTCTATTCTATGATGAAGTGAAAACATTGAACAGAGGTGAGAAATAAAAGAAAAGTTTCAAACACGCTGTACCTAATGGTACTGCAAAACAATATGACTAATAAAAAGTTACCAAAAGTTTATGTAAGTAGATACAATACTTAACTGTTTCTTCAACAAAAGATTTCGCTAATCCATTACTTCATATACTTATTCGAAAAAATTGTCTGCTCAACAACGTCAATAAAGCAATGAATGGTGTTGAACTGTCAAATGAAAGCCATTGTTACTGTTAGTGCAGTACACGATTACCCCGAAGGAGACCGATTCCCGTAATTAAAACCGTTTAAAATCTAGTGGCAATCTCATCTCAGCGACAATCAATGTCAAGAACTTGTCCAAAATTTAAGGAGAGGCGGGCTAGAGGGGTTTTTGACAGATTGAGACTGAGATCAGAAGGCCAATTCTCGTAATTTAAAACGTTCAAAATCTAGTCGCAGTCTCATCTCGGCGACAAACAAATGTCAAAATGTAGGGAAATTAGAAATATTTTTTGACAGATTGAGACTGAGATCAGACTGTGAACGTTCTTAAAATTACGAGAATTGCCCCTCAGACTGTGATTACAGAAAGATATTGGAATGTCAACACAAGGTGGCTAACAGGAAGTCAGATTTATTATTCATTTAATTTCACTGTTTGGTTATATTTCGGCTTATCTTTTGATGGCACTTTTTATACCAAATCGCCATGTAGTCACGTACCTTACTTAAATATCGATGAAAATTTGCGGATATGACTTGGCAAACATTTGGCTTTTATGATTAACTCGACTTTTAGCTTATTTTTAAGACATCAAAGCGCAGGCTCACCGCCTTCAGCTCTAATAATAACGCTGTTTTTAATTAAAACCATAAAATTGTCAGAAGTGGATTGATTAAGTTTTTCGATCCTGTAACTTGAATTTTACCAACTAAATATTATACATATTGTATACTTTTTTTTATTATGTAAATAAATAGCCCATAAAGTAATAGATACTAAGGCCAGGACCTATACCCAAATGTTACTTAGCACGTACTAAAGGCCCCCGGAGACAGGCGACTATAGTGGAACAATTTCTATAAAAACATCATGGAAATTGTTCCGCCGTCGCGTCGCGCCTATCTGCAGGAGCCTTCAGCGATAATCTTGTTGCTGTCACACAACTGTCAAATTAAAAGTGCAAGATAGAGACGGCAACATGTAGATCTTTCACAGCGACTATAAAAGATGCAAGTCGCGTATAAATAGCGAGTGTCCCAATAGACGATTCCCTCTACATTTAACCCAAACAGTATCCTTACTCTATTTCCCCAATAAACTGCCAACAGAAGGTGTCAGTAGTGAGTAGGTGCACATCGAACAACATTGTGACGGTCATCTAGCGCCAATAACGGTCCAGATATCGCCGTGTCACGATGGGAGACCCGCATCGTGACGCGGTATAAGACATAGGCGGAAACCTCTATTCTCGTGCCGGCACGAAATGTAAGCCCCACTTGCACCAGAAACCACTAAATGCATCGTTCTGTTTCTCTCAATCGTTTGAAGATGAAAGAGACAGAATTATGTTTTAAATATGTTTAGCGTAAAAGGCATTTAACGATTTGTGGTGCACTCGAAAATATTGTCTTAAATCGAAAAGTCACTTAGAGACATCATAATATTTTTAATTATGGGATCCAACTGTTGCATTAATTACATAAACCTTCCGGAAGAAATTCTCTAAATGATAGTGACTTTAATTTACAATTTATGTATAGAAGGTCGCTTAAGCTTATAACTTACGCCATGTCACTCTATGCAAAGACCATAGAGGCAACACTATCGATCTTTGCATGCGGTGAATGAATGAATGACTTGAAAAAGGTTGAAACTGTATTAAATTCTCTTTTTATAGCTCGTGTTCAAAGAATCTATAAATAAAAGAATGACGTGTTCATTCAGGTTGTTGTCATAGATTGACGAGACCACTTAACGATTCATTACTTCGAAACCACTTCAATTCCTTAGCTAATCCTGCCAATCTCGCGTTGATTTCACGCGGTTTCGTTCATTGTGTCATAGAGAATTACGGTCCTTATGACAATATTATTAAGAACCACATATTTTCTTTTAATTAATTATTCCAATCACATTCTGTACATGAACGGTACCCAAATATTCCACTAAATACAATAATAATGACGACATCTAACATCAAGGTATGCGCTTTCCCAATTAGCCGACTTTCCCTGCGTGTGCGTTTGATAATTATGCCGTTTACACACGTCTGGTAGCCGCTACTGGTTTGTTTGTTCACCTCTCATTCTATGTTCATCGAACAACTCACTCGTTCAACATTATTTTGAAAAACTGCTTGAATTTTTAAACCGTCTTTGCTTTTTTTTTTGTTTTAATCCAGAAACGTTCCATTTTCAAAAGCGATGTGTTAGTGTGCCAGTTGGAATTATAATTTTGTAATATATTTAATGGTCGAACAAGATAATATTTACAAAATATAAGCTAACAGACTTTAAATAATATACATGTATTTAAAAAAAAGGAAAACTATCATAGGGCATCAAAAAATTCGTCTGCATCGCTGTCAACAGGAGCAGTGCCTAAAAGGCTGATAGCATTGCCACGTTGTATGGCGATGCTGATTCTTTGGCCAAAAAATAGGCCACGTAAAGAGTCAACCAACCAGTGTGCCATTTTAATTTATCGGATTATTAGACTTACATCTGAAATTCAAAAAAGCTTTTCATTTATTTCTAAACAACAGACAATCTAAAAAGATTTTAATTAAAAATATAGCTATCTCATTTCTTGGAATTCTTCAAGATTATGATCGATTATTTTCGTCGTGTTTTCGTCGTGTCGTGAAAAATGCTAGCGACATTATGTCGACGCGCTCTACGGCGTATCGGGATCAAAAGCTCGGTGCCAGCTGCTTGATTCTTATACAAATAAAAGTGGAATTAATCAACGCACTGCTAGTGTGGGGACAGTTTCTAGTTTTTTATAGAAAAAAGTGAATGACCGGAGAAAAAAGAAATGTTTAAAAAAAACTAAACCGTGTCTATCAATTAAAATTAAAATTTTACTTTGTCTCTGTCCTGATTTCCCTATCTTTTTCTTTTATTTAGGCTAGTATTATTTAAATTTACTATTTTCCCTGAATATGTTGTAAGTGCTAGCTCCCAGCACTAGCGGAGGCGCGGATGAGCGGTTCCCGTGGTTTCCTGCGAATGCGGCGGCGGCGGTCGGTGGCACATACGATGATAATCTCGTGCCGAAACGTGGATTAATATATCAAAGTCCGTCTTACATATTTTTAATTTAACGAAATCGTCCAGCCAACGTTTACCGCTCTATTAATAATTTTTATCGCGTCTTAAACGTTCCTTTTGTTTTTGCTACCAATAAAATTATTTTATTAGCCTTTATGCGACGCGCTTTGATCTCGGAAACGCTATATATCTGTTTCCATAACGCATTTGAATGTTACTTTTTATGTTGTACACTGTCATTTGTAAGTTTTTATCTGATACAAATTACAAAGTTTGACCGTCGTTCATATTTACGATCGCTTAATGAACCGGTTTCCTTCATAATGCTAATGTTTATTGTTTCACAAATTCGGCTCTCTTAAAGGCCGATCCATCAGGTTCCCAGAGGTTAATATTTATTCTTCGGATAAGCTTGAATGAGTTCAACTTGCATATATTTAGTGTTCATTAATAAAAGTCAAAATAAGGGTCGCGGTCACGATGCGGTTAAACTTGGTTTAACTTGGACTTCCAGGGATTCAGTTATTGTAATGTTAATAGGTCATGTCGAACTTTTCAATTTGTAAATACCAAAAATTATATTTATACCCAGCTTCCCATAGTTAAGTTGTCTAAACCAGTTTTTTAAGTGGTTTTAGGAAAAAAAAACTACGAAATCGTAAATAAACATGTCCACATCAAACCAAGAGAGAACGGCGCCAAAATTCACTATAATTTATAATATTTTCGTTTATACATCAACAGAACATCCATTCACACTATAAAGTAGATAAACATAATTTTCCTGTAATAAATCTTAGGATTCTATCGACATAGTGAGCTGTCACATCACGAGTGCCGACTTGCCGAGTTAGTTCGTGGTGCCATCGGCTGAAGATCCCGTCTCGATTCCTTGGGTGTAGTATATATCATCTCACCAAATTAATACCGCGAATAAATCACATAGAATAAAAGTAAACAGTGTTAATGCATATTTTAATGACAAATACAGGAACTGAGTAATGTGTGCGAATGTTGAGAATGTCAGCTGTGACAATAGTTTTTTTCTTGAATTTAATTTAGATTTAGATTGCAGCGTTTTAGCGGCGATGTTTATAGATTGATATCAATTTGAAGAAAACTTTTGGGTTTTTATACAATGATGCTCTATTTACGCAAATGTCGACTAGGTACATGTGAGTATTAAAAAAATGTTTGGGTTTATTTATAAACAATGATTAAAGTTAAGTGATGTTTAAACGTCAAAAATGTATGGTTAAACAGTCGCTAATCACTACTTAATCTACAACTGTCTAGAGTTTTCTTAAGACTATAATCGCCGGACTGAGTACTAAACTAATTAAGTGATCGATCCGTTAATTTATGAAGCTTCTCATACATCATACAGACATCACTATAATGACATACATTATTTTAACAAGAGCTGTCCTTAGTTTTCTAACGAGCAAAGTCACCTTACTAAATCTCATTAATTCAAAGATTTGCATAAAACAATAGCCGTTTATAACACACAAACACACATGATTCATATACTATATTCGTCACATGACTGGTCCTAATTCTGCCAAAAATAATCCTTAGTCGAACCCGCATTGTATTCGATTCGAGCGCGTGTTTAATCGATTATGTTTAGGTATCGAATTCGGACGTTGATATTTGCGATTTAATTGACCTTTCGACATTCGAAACTTTTGATTTTCGTTTTTAATTTTTCGGTAACAATGGCTGGCCCCTTAACTGTGCCTCGTGGTTTATTTTAAAAATGGATTAATTTACGCGTTATACTAAATTTAATGAGGATCATATTTATAGCACTCAAATGCCTGAAATTCAGTGGTTTTTCAAAAAGAAGTAGGGTAAAGCAGAGAACTGTTGCCATAACATTATTTCGTGTAAAATAACTATTATTTTGTTAGATAGTTCGCTAAATGACGCTTTTATTAATTCACAGAAGATAAAAATATTCGCTATTAGCAGTACTTAAAAAAAAGCTGTAATGGCGAATTTCATCAAGATGAGTGCTCGTAGTACTTACTCGAAAAGATAAGCATTTTAATTATTTTCTTAAACATTTACTTATCTAAGAGTTATTATTTTTGAATGTTGTTTATTATATAAGTAGGGATAGCCATGAAGGGATTGTGAAAGAAGGAGTACCTACCTACGCAAGGTAGGTAATTGATTGAAAATGTGGTCATTGACAAGCGTAAACGATAAAATGTAATAATAATAAATTGCGGTGTGGTCTCCACACGACAGGAAATCGTAACCGGTCATCATGAATGTGGCGTAAGGTTAACGGACAGTACATTTGAATACTCGATTACTGGCCACCTTTCATTTCAATTTAACACAATAAAAGCGGACGATAAAAGTAATCGAGCATTTGTTTCCGAGAAGTATAGGCAATAAAAAAAGTTATTCAGCCCGAGTAGGGGGAGTGTGACCGCATTATAATACTAAAACATGGCGCGCGTTCCTGCCCCGCCGGTCTGTACGACCCTATTGTTGTCCGTCTGTCCATCCGCATCAAATACGCCCGTAAATCATATTCGTCGTAAATTCGATACGAGTTACAATGAAAGATCTGTTCTTATTTTGAATCTCAACGATTTTCGTGTGTGACATTCTTTATGAAGCATAATTGTATGAACGTTTTTGACAGAACGCGTTCTTTAGGATTCGGTACGCAAATTACGGTGTATAAGAATTGCAGTGTTGCCATATAATGGTTACTATTGTGGGATGTTGAGTTTAAACATGGCCACACAGACCCGAGGCTACCAAAATCGGGAAAAATAAATATTTTTTCTTTGCTGGTAATTATGGTGTATTATAGAGTAGAATCACAAATTGCACAGTAGCTATTGTTGCGTGGTCGGCCCCACACATCATTGCGTGTTTACGCGACAAGCACGTACGTTTTACTTTGTCGCCGGCGACATCTGCTGTACTAAGTTGACGAATGATACACCTCTATTACAAGGTGATAGGGTTCAGAATTGATGAGCTATGTGTCAAGTGTTAAGAGGCTGCCCTATCAAACGTGCGCTTAATTCTATATACAGCGTGTAAAACGATTTTTATTGACTTTATTTCAAGTATTCCTTTTTTGAAATTGTAGTTTTTTTTTTCATCTGGCTGGCTATCGTAGTAGTATCGATTCAATCATATCGATTTTTGAATCGATATCGTTATATTTACATGTAATATTATAGCGTGAACGTCTACATCGGAGGTCTTGTAAAATGACCAATTTGTTATCTAACAAAAACAAATACGTGACCACCTACACAATACGAGATTGAACTCCACCCAAAAACCAACTTTAAGACCTAGAAACTTAAGTAGAAGTTACTTTGGATATTTCTACACTGCGACAAAAAAGTGATAAGTCCTTTGTAATCCTTCTGACGCCACGGAGGCTTACTCAAGTTAATTGCTTTGAAATAGTTTTTTTGTATCTTAAATGTTTTATTATTGTATTTCGTCTACCTGAATTGGTGGAGACAGTATCACTAAGCTGCAATAGATACGTAGACGTCGAAAAAAGTCGATAATTTGTCGACTGAGTCACGATTCAGCAATGTTATCGATAGAAGGAATGTTTTTATCGAATTCTGTTTGTTTTGGTTTGTCGTACTTAATTATGATATTCAGTTACATTGAAGTGTAACTAATAGGATATAAGCTTAGGTACTTTATGTAATGTTACATAGTTTTCCTTTGACATTGCAGGCAGTGTAAAAAAATATTTCGTTTTAAAACAATAATTTCATTTTTATTCCAATCGTCTTTGAATAGTCATTGTTATGATTTCTTTCGCAAATTAAAACAAATGGAATAATTTACTGACATAATTACAATCAGTGAAAACTAACAAAAGCTAAATTCTATTTTTATTTCCTTGTATTGTGATCGGCCCTATTTTACGACCGGCCATTTGGGCCCAGACATCCGTCGGGATTTTCCACAATGACAGCTTTTGCTTATACCGCCATTGTCTATCATTGGTCTCTCCACAAACATCCCAATTTCTTTTCAATGTACGCAGCCCCTATAATATAAAGCGAAATAAAAAAACTTGCCGGTCTTTATTTTCTGAGAATTTGAAACGGCGTTCTAGAATTTAATCATTAAGAACAATGTGTTCGAATTTCAAAATTCATTATTGTTTTTTTGGAGTAGCGGTTTATTGCCAGTGTTTGCTGAAACATAAATGTCCCCCATCCCTATTCTAAAATAGTGTTGTATCAATGTAAACTAATTACAGGGAACTATTTAAAATGTACGTGCTAACCAAAATAGGTTTCTCACGCAGCCGCCTTATTGAAGGCAATAAGTAAGTACAGTTCGTTCAAATAAAACGTTTCAAGTTATTAAACGGCTCCACCACACCCAACAAAGGACTATTCTGGTAATGTCAACACGCGTTTCCGTCGCAAACGAGGCATAAGGAAACAAATGAAGTAAAACAAATGATTCGCAACTTTGTTAACCGATTCATGAGTCGATATCGGACTGAAATCAACTCCTACTATTGGCGTTCAATTTAAATAATATAATTAATTATGGTTTTAGGGAAAAAAACATTAGTTACTTTTAAATATTTCAATTATATCTGCGGTCGGTTCGAACCCAAGCAGATGCTTCACTTTGAGTAAACCATTTCATCACCACCTGCTCTCAAAACGGTGAAGGGAAACATCGTGAGGAAACCGGCATATCCTAGAATCAAAACTTCGAGGACATGTGCCCAACTGACACAGACAGACTGACAACCCGCACTGGGCCCGCGTCAGCCCGCGTGGTAGATCCCGCTCCCTCTCAAAGAGAGGTAGCCCGTGTCCCTGCAGTGGCTGATTACGGTTAGGGTAAATATTTCGATTCATATAATGACTTTAATTTTGATCTTCTACAATGAGATTATAAGCATCTATATAAATTCAAATATATAAATATTAAAGTAACATAGACTGAATAAAACAAAAAAAACAAAATCGTGTAAGACTCTTGTAGGGTAAAAATATTTACGTGCAGCAGATTTTCAGTAGCGTTTAATAATCCTATTAGTATCATCACACGAACCCAACTGGACTAAACCATACCGCCATCTTGATTTAACAACTATTTCCAACAACCACTCTAGCGCTTCATTTACAGCTAGCTAAGCCCTTCCCGATATCGATCGTGTTTGAGATCGCGCCGCAATTTGCCGATCGCTAGATGACGTTTCGCGGAAGCGGCGCCCGACGTCACGCTGCGCCCGCGCAACCACCATTGCTATATAATTTATTGGCCATTTCGCTGTAATTGTACCCTCGCCGCCCTCTGCTAAATGTTTCTACTTCTTGGCGTGCCTCACAACAATGTTATAACTATAAGGCTATAATTTTATCTACGACTCTATTCAGTTGGTAGCGTTTTGGTCCAGTGCTCGGGTAGTTACAAGGCGAGTTTGAACGTTGTAATACCAATCAGAATTGGCTGTCTTATTTTTTTTTCTGCTTGTGAATTTGTTTGAAATACGTCGAATACTTTGTCTTACTTGGTGTCCTGTCTTACCAAGGTCTTATCCCTTAGTAACCTAAAATAATTTTGGAAGAATAACAATACTGGTGATCTCTTCTCGGCTCTAATTCTTGCACAATCATAACTAAGTTCGCTAAATAGTCAATTTTACTGAAAATATCAGCTTCACCACGAGAATGCTAACTCAATCGCCGTCTATGGTCTATGGCTCAACTCAACATACTTCCCTCTATGCCTAGTTATAATCCATTCAACAAATCCAGATATTGACCAATTCTATTGAGTGAACTGGCTGCTAGTACTCGCTCGCTAGTAGTCACGGCACTTAACTGTCAGTTGTGCGGACAAACATGGCGTCTGTCGCAGGCGCAGGCGCAGGCCGGTTCCTAATTGTTTTCATCGGCCTTTCTGTTGGTCGTGTCACAATATTAGTGGGGCTTTATCTTATTACTAGCTGCGCCCCGCGGTTTCACCCACATAAGTTTCGATCCCGTGGGAATATCGGAATTAAAAGAATCCTATATGTTAATCCTGGTTATGAACCATCTGCGTGCCAAATTTCATCCAAAGACGTTCAGTAGTTTTTGCGTGAAAGAGTAACAAACATCCATCCATACATCCACACGTCGATTAGTAGGATACGTAAATGGATCATATGATAAAGTACCTAAGCTTTGCAACTAAAGGAATATTTTAACAGAGTTTGGAATTAATGGAGAGTGATAATCATTATTCTGCTACCCTTATCTTAATTTATTTGAGTCGGCACAACATGTCTTTGCCTTCCATACTTCTCTCATCATCATCTTTCACATAGCCCATCCATCGTTTCTTTGGTCTTCCCTACTCTTATAGATAATGTTGACTAAAAATGCTGAAAATTGCCAGCTCATAATGTTGCTTGTTATAAAATACCTCATTCAAAAAATAAACTTGCAAGATATAATAAAAACGCAAAATAGAATCTCTTATGTGCATTTATGATGTGCAATCTGCACGATCTATTTCATAAAACATTCACCAGTAATTTTAACGTCATTGTGGTGAATCCCAAGTGAATAGTGGCGGGAAGCAATTGTGTGGTACTTAATTAAAATAATTGTCCAATTGTCGCGGCGATTGCGACTTCTCTGCTAGATATCGTGCGAATCACACCTTGTCATCTTGATTTGTAACTATAACTGTAGATATGCAATTTTCAATTTAAAAGTATGCAGCCTGACGCAAATGACTTTATATGAGTTGATAATTATAGCACGCAACTTTTATTTATTGCAGGAACATGGTCTGACATTTTGTTTAACCTTACTTATGAGAAAAAGAAAGTTGGACTGTGAAAAAAATATAAACACAGATGCGAAGGGAAAGGTTGCTTGTTATTGGAGCTCTACAAGCTATCGAAAATAATTCTGAAACGGTTTGTGCATCTCTAGTTCTCTACAAACGTTTAATGATATAAAAGGCTTCAAGCTTTCATGACTACTTCATTATTTCTCAGGAGCAGTGATGATGCCGTGGTAACGGCCATTACTTACCGAGTTGTAAGTTGTAGGTGCAAACCTTACAGGCGCGTTACTTACTGTAAATTATTTCATCAGCACTGCTCTCAAAACGATGAAAGAAAACATCGTGAGGAAACCGGCATGTCCTAGAACAAAATTCAAAAACATGTGACATTCATCAATCCGCACTGGGCCCGCGTGGTGGATTAGGGCCCATTCCCTCACACAGAAAGGATGCCTGTGTCCCAACAGTAGGAACATTATAGGATGATTATACATTATAATTTCCACATTAGTTAATGATTCAGTAGTATTTACTGAAACTTTATGTATTTATACATCAAAAGTATCCGACATATATTAGTTCCACCAACAAAGATTTAAACAATTTTGTTTTATTTAAAATGAAATCAGGATTATTATTTAAACATAACATGAATTTATAAACTGTACGAAAAACTCGGAATCGAAATAGTCCAATGTTGTAATGGTCTAATTCCAGATAAATGGAATAATGTGGAGGTCATGCGGCTGGCTCTGAACCGCCACATATTGTGACTGGGTAACACGACACTGACATCTCATTTATTTCGACTTTAATGTACGTTATCAAATACAAATTGAAATGTATTTTGATAGATAAATATTTTCACAAAATTCTTTCGATTGATTTCGAATATTTTCAGTGACCGGACTAAATTTTGGAATCTGTGACAGTATATTGTGCCAATTTTGTTCGTGTTTTCGCATTCCAGTGTCTCGTAAGTTCGCACTCAGATTGTAGTTGATATCAATTAATATCAAGTGTGTACCCATTGGCCTATTTCGATGTCAACAAACGCTAATTCCCTCCTGCCGGTGACTAGGTTATAAATAAAAACACCACGATTAGCGTGTGTCTCATTAATCATCCAGTGTATAGTGTCACAACACGTCCACGCACTCTCTGATCTCGGTACCATTCAAAAATTACACTTTCCAACTCTTCTTGTGTTATAACAGAAACGCTGGAAGCTAATTGCTTTTAAATTGTGTTTCTTTTATTTTTTTCTTCACATGAAATAAGTAGGACACTTGAACTCTCTTTCAATTCAGTTTGTCACATAAGATTAACTACATAGATCGTTATTTGTCGTATTATAATAATTACGTGACTCTTCTACCTCAACGACATCGTTCCAGCACCACATCTCTACACAATCAAAATACAATAGTTCATATTTATTATTGGATTGCGGAAACGTGTTTGGCTCTGTTCCATAGTGTGGTTATTGTAAAATTTCCACGGGCTCTATCAAAAACATGAAGGTATTACTCAAATTGTACTTCTGAACCAAATGAGTCTTCATCTACTGGGCATGCATCATGTTAATTTCCTTTACAGTCGCTGTTAGAGCAATAATGGTTTGATTTAGTTCAGTTTAACACAATGTCTGCTCCAGCATCTTCGGCTGTGTGCCAACATCCATAATAACAACACTTGCCCACAATTAGCCGAGTGGTGGATGATAAAATAATTCGCCATGTCTCGCCAATCGCTTTATGTGTAGCATTGTTTCAACATGATCTACAGCCGCGCTCTGATCAAAGGCGGCTGCACCCGTTACAGTTGTTTCGCGAGAATGATATTAATCAAACACATTTATTGCGGTCGCATTCAAAATTAACAACCATATATTAAATTCAAGTTCTGAGAACTGTTGGCTATCAAATATTTCCTACAATAAACCAGTTGGGCCCGCTGTTAAACTTCCCAGATTCTTGTGCCATCTGAACATTACAACCACAATAACAGCGACGTCATATTTCTGGATTGCAGCCAATGCTTTATGGACATTTATTATGGTTAATATAATAATGTCATTTAGCTCTCATAACATGTCGTTGTTGAACATTTGGTACGCAGTAGTCAGGAATCAACCGCATCTTTTGTGATGCGATTCGTAACGCGCTCACTGTTAAAACAGATGTGGCTCTCGCTCGTGCTTCTAATACATAAAAGAATTAAAATAAATAACAAAGCACCAATCAAAGAATTCAGCCGGCAAACAAGAAAACATGAAATCTCCCGCGACGTCTGTCAAATTAGCATCACAAACGAAAATAGCGTCATTCTAATTATTTTGATGACTCAACCGAAATACAATTAATCTTGCCGCTTCTGTGAACTGTCCAAGTGACGGACGGACGAAAATATCGTCGCATTTCGCGATAAATAAACTTGTGAGTCGAATATCGGATTTCGATTCCATCGGTGCTGCGTATCAAAGATTTTATACGCGTGTTGGATGCGAGCAGCGGAGCGCAATGCCGGACGCCGCGCACCCACCACCGCGCGCGCATGCCGCGTTGCGTTAGTGCACAGCCTGCCAATACTAACTGTTCATACACCAAAATAATTGAACGCATTCTGTTAACAGAAACTGGAAAATTCAGCCACAAAATCCATCAGATCAGCAACATCTGCTCATTAGGCTGCCAACATAATTTTAGTAACAATCTTCGTTCTGACAGGATTGAATCGGAGACTTGGTGCTATCTAGTGCTCGCCGTATCTCAGGCCGGAAATCAGCTGTCGTATCCCGATTCCTAGTGGGAGATCGGCCAATGCGTCTGAGTCTACGATTACATTAGATCGAGTTGGTTCCTAGAGTTCTGATTGGAAACTCGAGACGGCTTGTGTTCACCGGAACACTGTCTCGGTTAATTAGAATGCTTTGTAAGAATAGATTTGCCATCGACTTTCGAATCTTGCTCTACAATGATTCATCTCGTCTGCAATCATTACATCTCCTTACATTTGTAACTGTTATCTTGATCGGACGGCGCGTTTATTATATTATAATTCTCCACTCGTCTGCCAACGAGAGAACAGTAAAATATGTAGCGTTACACAAAACTGAATAAAATAAAATCAGGTAGGAAAACAGAGAAAAATGTGAACGTTGGATTTTCCACCATTAAATAGTTTAGATAAGGTGTTTAAAATTAAGATTGTAATGTAATAATTTTACAAAACGCGATAAAATACATCATACACCATGTAAAGTTGAGCGTAGAGCGCGAGTGAAATACAAAGATTCGTCACACTTCGTTTCGGTCGTAATCCAATTTCAGCCTTTAACTTATTCCAATCGATATTCTTGACGAGTATAAGGGGCGTTAATGTTACTATTTTATAGCTAGTCGTCATCATGGTGATACAGTCAACAGTGGCTCATTGTACGACTGCCGCGTGACGGTCCGTCTGCGCGGCGTCTAGCGTCGATCTTGCCGCTCGTAAATCTCCCGCGCCACAAATTGGAAACCCACCGCTAAACAGCTAACCACTATAAAAATCTCAAATAATAACTTCGGATCTAAATCTCATAAAAATATGATTTCCAGTATTTTCGAGTGGGTTTTTAATCCCGTCGTGGTTTTACGATGTTGTAAAATTTGATTAATAACAGTTGTGTGTAGGTCTATAGAGGTGGGACATTGTTGCGGTGACCCATTTACGGGGCGTGATTGCGCCGTATTTTGGCGGTGGCGCTCTCCAGACCAAACAAGCCGCTGTGTGGCGTGACCCTGTAACATGACTCATTTTAATCAAGGCCTTGTTCACTTACGTAATAATAAGAAACTGCTTCTAAACCCCTAAAACGACTGTCACGAGAAGTAAAGTTAATTGACTGCTTGAGTTAATAACCATATAAATTATCTGTACTCACAAAATTAATCCATCTGTCACTAGGAATATTTATGCTCTTGTATCTGTCTCTGTTCTGTGAGTTTATGTATTGACACGAGTAAAGCTAAACTTAATTTTATTACAGTGAAGTATTGTAATTATAATTATAATAATCATTTATTTACTTTTCACTTCAAGACACAAACATCAGTGTAGCCCTGGCTATTATACTAGGAATTCCTGTATCACAAGATCCAGACGTCTCAATTTACAGGGAATAATATGATAAAGAACACAAAAATGAGATACAATTGCTACTAAACTTCATAAATCAGAAATTGAAAACTGTGTGATTTTGTCAATTCTTCACACTTGACGTAATTAGATGTACCTACATTGCATTAAAAATAAACCACTGCTATCGCGTGTGTAGGCGTGACAATAAGTCATTATGTATGTAGGCACAGCCGTCAATCTACGTCCGCTGTCACTTCAATTTTTCTATTTTATTTTTCTCCTATTTTCTGTTAGATTTCCACATTGTGGTGCGTCTGCGCCGCGACGTCGGATGCGACGTTATTTCACGATCCGTCACATGATTTGAACGGTATCGGATTTAGCTCTTGACAATGAAGGGACGTTACCGAGTTCTTTTTTTATTATTACTTTGTTCGATATTTTTAGATTTGATGCCGTTTTTAAATTGGATTTAGCTGTAACGAGTTTTAAAATTGGGGACGTTTTTTCTTTGTAAGTTTTTTGAGATTGTTATGTCATTGTTTTTACGAAAAATTGAAGCAGTTACCAGACACGTGGCATTATTTCCAGACTTTCTATAATTACAACAACTCTAATCCCTATCAAATTAATTTCTCCATCTATAAATAAATCATCTCCAAAAATTAAACATCACTCCAGTAATTCATCTCAAAATATTTACACCATTTCCTTACATTGATAACATAACCTGTAATGGGATGCCACAGCCGATACATCTCGTTACGAATCGAATTTATTCATCGGCATATATTTTATAGTGTTGGCCTTGGGCCCAGGCCCGCCGCGGGGGCCTATAAAATCACACGGATAAATAAGCACACGATCGGCCCGTAATTAAAAACATAACTTATTAATATCGTTTATTAACGCTCGCGGGTCGTACGCGCACTCGACTCGTCCCGTGCCTCGTTTGGACGTCTCTCACCTTCTTCCGATAAATCTACTATGTCTTCAATTTCATTATAATTGTCTTATTTATTGCATATAGCTTGCTCGTAATCGTGTTTGATTTAATTTGATTTGTTTAGGTGGTTAGTTTGTAAATGTTAATTTGGTTGCTTTACGCCAATAGTTACATCGAAAATCAATGTGCAAATTGCAGTAGTAATTGACAAGCCCAGAAGTTTGAAGTTGATTGGTTTTGAGAAACATTAATTACCTGAAATCATTTGGGTGTGCTACATGTGTAGTTTAAATGTTAAGCTCCGGGCGCTTACAATATTGTATGTCGTTACACAATTATTTGGATCATTGCTACATGGGGTCGAGTAACATGTTTATACTCATTGCCTGGTCCAATAATGTGTGAATTACTATAGGCAGCCCGCCGGCAAATGCAATATTTATAAGACCACTGGTCCCGTGCTGTTCTCGATGATTTGTGGTTATTTAAACACACGCCATCTAGTAACGTCTAGATTATTATATTGATGACAATATGTCATTCATGGATTCTATTGTAAGAGTAGTTAAATATTACTCCCTGACTATATTAATCAGAGTTGTAGTCAAAATAATAATTTGACTTGCAAATCCAATTTATGCTGCTCAGAGTTTATGCAAATCAGAATGATTGGCAATTTGACATGATAGTGAATGTTATAAAGACATCTATCTATAAGTTCATAGCTATTGTAGATACTGAATTTAAATGCGATTTACAAGAGTAGGCCCGATTAGACTTGTGTTACCATTTTAAATAACAATATTAACAGGTATTGTAGCCGTAAGTATTACAGAAAGCATAACATTCGTCTCCCAAAACAACAATAGTCGCTAAGGCGAGAAGAGAACAATAAAATGGCTGATTTATTTTAATAAAGTAATTTATGGGCCCTTACAAATTGGCCTCATGACGGCCGCCTTATCGAGTGGCGAGAATCGATAAAATCGTTGGCGATGTATCGATACAAGGTTATTAATGGTGAGCTTATTGTACTCGGTAATGAGATAACATTTGTTTTGTAACTACTTGTCGTTGTATTCAAGTGGATGTAATTGTTGTTGAATGTGAGTTAAAATTAATGGATTCCAATATTTTGTTTCACTTGATGATATAATTATAATTTTAAGTTCGGATATCAATACCAATACCAACATGGAAATGAAGACTAAAATAATCGATTAGGTACATTCGATTGAAAGTCTACCGTAAAACAGCTCAAATGACAGCTGATACGTTTGCAAAAAAAAAAAAACACCCACGCGTCCACGTAAAACGCAGTAAACCGCAGAACAGTGTGAAAACAATTTTTTTTCGTCAATTGGCCGTCCCATAAAGCAATCGTATCGACGATCGCTGATAACTCATCTGGCCGGATCGTAAATCGAACCAGCGTCCATAACTCGCGCGGCTTAATTACGAATAAATAAATAAATAATTGAATGTGAGCGGCCGCGGGCCTAATCGATCGTGTTCCGAGGTGTCGGAGGTGCTAACAAGGGCCCGCCAGCATTCGAAACGTTTGCTTTGTGATCGCGGACGAGTCGACAGCGAAGCGAAAATCTCGCTACCGCACGAGATAACACAATTGGATGCAGCGATTTATTGTTATCATAATCTCGTTCGGTGAATTGATTTAACGAATTCATTTCATGATTTAAATAAATCATGCAGCATTTGCCGTTCGTATTGTATCAGGTGCTAGCTAATACACTCATTGAAATCCGAATACAACAGCTCGCTCTAATTCAGACACCTCCTCCTTACTTATATCTTCCATTCAGCTTTTAAGAAGGTCAAAAGTCAATTCCAACGGTCCATTGAAACGGACACCATCTAAAAATAGCAGCACGGAAGCCGCACATTGTTCTTTTCATAACGTTTTTTCGTGTGTCGGACGATTGACGCGTATCCATTTCCTCGGACGAGAATAGTAGCCACCTCCGTGTCGTGCTATAAAATAAAGAGTATCACTCAACGACCACCGACCATCTAGATATTAGGAGATGTCGCTGATTGCCGCTCGTTAGAATCTAATTAGCCCACGGATCACTCATCGCGTCTATTTCAATAGTTGTGGAAAATTATTTCTATTTGATTCGGCCTTCCCACTCAGTTTGTTATTCGCGAAAAATCAAACGTCTGTCGGCCTGTCAAGTTGAAGTGTGCAGCCTACACGAATTCGATTTGCTCATGTAACCATGCATATAACAATGTGTATGTTATAAATTATATTATTATTTTATGAGAATATCGAAACGGTACATGCCTACGTATGTATGTTCATATATGTAATTGTCGTCTACTTGCCAAAATGGTTATGAATTTGACAAGATATCTAGACAAATAAGTTGTCAATCAATTTTTTTCGTAGTAAATGTGTTATTATGAAACAATTTTCAGTATTCTGCTTTAATTTCTATCAACACTAAGACCTTCTCATTAAAATGTAAGTGATTTTAATAGAATTTGCATTATTCAAATGGACTTGACATAAGGTTTATTGCAGATTTTCATAGTGAATCCGTGACGATCATCAATCAACCTTAATTGTATCTATGTCAACGCAGGAACTTATTTTGTGGTCTTTTAACACAATTTATATTCATTTACAGACCATTCATTAGTTTTACAATATTATATTACCAACAATGAATATAATTATCAAACTCAAATCATTTATTTCAAATAAACCATTTACAGGCACTTTTGAATTGTCAAAATTAAATAGTCGGTCAGTTAGTCAGAAAGTTGAAACTAGTTGCCCATTCCAAAACGTACATCTCTATAGAGAAGAACGGGCAAGAAACTCCACGGACACTCTTTTTAATCAAGTTATTATTACAAAATCCTGGGTACATTATTCTTATTGCTTCTGTATGTGAGAACAATGTAAATAAAAAACAATTTAAAATATAAAATTAAAAATAAGCCCTGGCAGTTAAGACACAGATTACTGAATAGTTGTTAAGAGATGACCAGTCTCAACCGATGGCGCCCGTTCACGAACATGACGCGTGGATCAGCACCACCCAGCTCAACCATTTCGTAGGGAACCGAATGATCCAACACACGCGCCACCACCAGGTGAGCATGACATATTCTCAACTGCCATGCTCTTTCAAGTCAACATCAAAATATCGTAAAAAAAAAACGGATCCATGGTTCTTAAATTTACAAAATTTAAAAAAATGCTTCTAAATTATACAAAACTATAGTTTGCATTTTGTTTAAGAGATAACAAAAAAAAAATACTACCAATCAGGACCAGGTATTTAATATTGAAGTAATAAGAATTAAATCTTGATTGAATAAAATAAACATTAAGTTCGTAATGTCAGAAACACTAAGAAAAACAAAAAGGGGAAGCATCTCTTCCAAATATTGAAATTGTGATCAACTAGTGAGCCCAAATGCCTGTGGAGCAGGACCAGCATTAAGCCAAGCATTTTTATCTACGATATACTCGTCCAACTTATAATATATGCTTGTCTACATAGTGTGCGTTTAATGCATGTTTTAAATTTCTTCTCATTTAGTTGAAGAATATCGAGCGGTATTTTATTATACCATTTTACACAGTACCCCATAAAAGAAGTTTTTACTTTAGATAATCTGAAGCGCGGTTATCTATGTATCATCCATATACATATAACCATACATTAAATCCGAATAAATCCTTGTCCATAAAACTGTAAGATTTTTAAATATTGTTAATTGAAAGCTAAATCCAGGTCGGTGCGAAGGTGTGCGTGATGGATGAGCAGCTAAATTACCTCTCTCCCCCTCGTCCCTCGCACCGGCTTCCCCCACTAACGACGCGTTGGCCAAAAGTGATTATTTATACCGGTGATGACAGCACTTCCGGCGTTATAACTGGTGATTAAGACGCTGCCCGATTGAAATCTAGGACTATTCTAATATACACAGGTGCTGAATATATTCTGAATAATAAAATATGACTTGTGGTTGAAATTGTAGATAATAAAATGACGGTCTCGAGGTGTCGCTTTCGGAGGAGCTTCTAAGAATGCGTTCGATGACAGGTTTTTGACATGACGAATTTTCGAATATTTTCTAGTTACTTATATGATTCTCAAAACTGTATATTCATTCGTATGATAATTTGATACCTTATTATTCATAGCTGTTTGTATTTTACAACTGCATTTACAAAATCACTTCAATTTGTACTAATTGAATTCTAGCTAGTAATTATGCAGGTCTAGAGTTATTTTGCCATTTGAACCAGCATAGTCATCATACAGCCAATTCCATAAATCAAATATTGACAGCATTAGTTAATATCCGCCGATCGACTAATCTAAAGGTGCCGGATACCGTTATCTGCGTACACATGGCAACACAGCTTGGTATAGTCTCCAACAAAATGTCACGAGTGTATAGCATAAGTACCTACCTTTACTCTAATGGGCCGGTGTACATTATCTCATATCCGCGAAATGCAATAATGTGTGTCTTTCCCACGGATATCCACGTAAGGGCATCGTTAGCTTTAGTTACTATTTTAATTATCTTGAGATATGCTTCTTAATATTAAGCATTGGTTACGTGTTTATCCATGATATTCCTAGGTATGCTAAAATCTAAATCAGTTTTTTTTTGTCCTGCAATCTACATTGGGTAAATAAAAGTGACATATAATTGTAACTGTAGTTCGAATCTAACAAACAATTTATTACTTCTATGTAATTTAATTTATAACGTGTACTACGAACTTAATTAAATGATAGAGCGTAACACGGGTAGGCGGCGCCGTCCCGCCCTAGATCCCCGCCCGCCCTGCGAGCTGGGCGGATCTCGTAGGGGAAAGTTTATTGCATTTATAGGACTATTCATTTGATAGGGAGTGGGAAATGGAAAAGGAGGAAATAGGAACCCTATGTATTAGACAAGTAGGTAAGACTATCATATACATATCATTGATAAACGGAAAGCTGAAGTCAAAATATTGCACTGCTATTTGAACAGTAAATAATTATAATAAACATCATTTACGATGAACTAAAAATCGTGAATAGAGAATTGAATGAAAACAAAGAAAATAAAAATGGTAAAGATATTGAACACGTACACTTTTCAAGGAAAAAAGTGGGTGTGCCACTTCTCAATCAATCTATCAACAAAATATCAACCCACTAATACCTACCGACGGAAATCAGTACGCAACATAATATCTATACGTATCTAAATGTAATCTATTATATAGATACAGATAGGGTCGAGGCGGGGCGGCAGGAAGCGGCCGATATAACGCCATGATAAGCTAAACCTATCGCTTCATCGGATTACTTCACAAAGAATATCGATCCATCTCAGATATAGAATATAGAACTCTAATTCGATTATTCTAAATGTCAGAGTTCAGGGAAGCCAATTTCGTTGTGCACGATGTTGCGGAGTATATGATGACGATGTTGTATCAGAGGTTGTAAAAGTTGATGCAATTTTGAGGCTAGTTGATTAAGTTGATGAAGAATTCAGCAGGGTAATTCTCGTAATTTTAAGAACGTTCACAGTCTGATCTCAGTCTCAATCTGTCAAAAATACGTCTAATTTCCCTACATTTTGACAAGTCTTTGACATTTGTTTGTCGCCGAGATGAGACTGCGACTAGATTTTGAACGTTTTAAATTACGGGAATACGGGCCCTGGTAGCAATCTGTAGAGTAACCTGAAATAGACAAGTTTAAGGATGAAGTCTGTAAAATAACCTGCAATAGTAATAAGGCGGATTAAAATGATTTTATCTTGAATAAAAAGAATAAAACATCATCGAAAATAATTTAAACGTATCATTCAAATTTTAATATCACTAAACTAACATCCATCAAAACCACTTCCAGATAGGCAGCCCCACTAACAATATTCATGAGAGAATCAATAATAATAATTGTCCTTTCTTCTCGTTTATAAACCACTGTCGAATGTCACCCTGTTCCTTCATCCCATCTTCCATCCATTTATGTAAATGCAGCATTGTGGCAGACACCTCATTTGTTCTATCTGCCAAGCACGGCCATTGTCAATTCTTCTTGCCCTTTGACTCCATTGTCTGTTTTTTGTCAACCAACACTAGATTATTTTATTTCCGTTATATGTTATTCTTATTCTTTGTTGGCTCATGTTTATCAATATTAGCTTCAATCACTTTTTATTTTGTTTTGTTGTGATATGCTAGTTTATTATTTTATGGGCGTGGACCGTTAAACTTGGTTTCATAGATGACATTTACCACAATAGATTTATTAGACGTTCGGAGTTTATGTAACGCGTGCTCCTGTTTTAGTTGGGCATCGTATAAAATCTGAATGCTATTCATGCGAACGGCGAAAAATGATTAAATCTTAACAAAATAATCCAATTCAGAAAAATCCTGTCTCATAATATTTTTTTACGGGTTATTAACGATCTTCTGTTGAATAAATGCTGTAGGTGTTGGTTCCAAATGTGCCTCGTCATCACCGGGACGCCGTTCCACATTGTAATTTAAATTGTCATTCAAATTACCATTGAGAGGAGACAGTAAACGCGGTGGCACTCGAATGCTCGACACCTTCGTCTAGACACGTCCAAACATGAAGGTTTTATGAATTCTATTATTTGGGTACAACTGACGTGAATATGGAAATATCCTGACGATATTTTATTGTGAATAAGGAAGATAATTTTGGTGCAGTAAAGCTTAGGAATAATTCCTCACCCCAGGACATACTTGAAACTGTTTTATAGGTTTTCTTCAAAACCAATCTTTGCCCTGGAACATCGTAAACACAGATTAGCAACAGTGTATCACAACAAAAGGAGTGATATACAAATTAAGGGTTTCCATCCCGATGATATTTTACGATAGCCGTAAGCGACAAAACGAGAGTCATAAAAGATACCATGTAGTAAGTAGAGATTGTGAACTTGTGGAACCTGCACAATAGCTGCCAGGCCGGACTAGATTTGTTGTATAGGACTTTGAGTGAGACTAAATCTCCACACAATAAATAATGTTTGTAGAATACAATTTGATTAGGAACAACTCCATAATGATGCTTGTTGATGTGTAATTATGCTCAGCCGTGGAAACAACATTGTAAGCACAAGACTCGTTTTGTCGGTCAATTTTCTCCGCAGCCATAAAAAGCGCAAACATGACTACGTTAATAATAAATTACATACATCTCAGCCAGACGATACTACCATTCGGAAACAACAAATGCTAATAATTACTTTCAGATTTTAAATGTTCGAAGGGTCGAAGCGTACTCGGGTCTGCGCGATTCGAAACAATACATTATTATCGATCGTCTTAGAGACTTATTGAAGAATAAATTCGAAAGGCTTCTTGAGTTACTGTGCATCGGGTCTCGGGTGCCTTTGTTGTGATATCTGGCGAGTTGGCTCCGACGGGCCTGATGCATTAAATTAACATATTACGGGTTACATGTATATTGGACGTCGCATAGCTACGTTTTCCCTAGATTTATACTTCTCCCGCAAATAGGTGGAATACAGAAATAGTATTCGTTCGTTAACATTGTGTGTGCATGCGCAGTTTTATTACAATTACATTACGTTGGTATTGTTCGTATCTGTCGAGTGTCATAACGGCGGCCGCGTCGCGCCGGATAGCTCAGCTTTACGGCCGTCGATAGTTGCCACCTTCGTTTGGAGGATTCCATTGTTGCATTCATCGCAATGATCCGGCGTAGTCGCATCGTCGTCTTTCAGCCGCATCCGACATTTCCATTGTTGCAATTTTATTGCCGGTGTTACCGTGCTGGCGGAGATCGTAAACTACGCACCAGCGCTCGATACTATCGGCGGCGCGGCCTGATGGCTGATGGGCCGCGCGACCGCACCGCGCCGCATTATCGCGCGCCACCGCCACCGCAGCCGCGATTTCATTCGTTTCTAATAAATTGATACGATGGCTACGCGACGCGCCATTGGTCGGCTCGCTCCCCGGACTTCGATCCTCGGACCCTGACCGTAAATCAACTTTACAACCTTTAATTACAGATATTTGCCATCTCATGTGAGCGTACGGGATATCGGAGGGCTGTGCTCGCGAAAATATAGCATAATAATGGGTATTGACCCGTAATGGCTCGCCTGTAGGTACTATCGGCCGCCTTTGTCTTGATTGTTCGAGCGAGAGTATATTCTTTTCTGAATGATTGCCAATTACATCGAATGGCCTCCTGAATTCCACTGAGAGCGATACTTTAATCTTTCTCGGTTTTGATTTGCATTCGAATAAAATGATTTATGTGTTATTGGGATCCAGGGTTTATGTTGTGACGTTTTTTTGATTCATTGGTGTTTTTTAATGTTGTCAAATTTCGAAGCGGGATCGTGCTTACCAGTAATAATTACAAATTGAAATCAGTGCAGTCAGTGTAGTGGTGCCTGCACCGGGCCGGTGTGGTGCGGGGCGATGTCTGCCACATTGTTGCACCGGATAGGGCCGACCGGCCGCTGTTTTAATGTCTCTCAGACGGAATTACGCTGGATTGTTCTCAACTTTACTGCTCCCTTCATGATTGATCGTTGTATCCTCAGCCTTATGTCATTTTCGCGCCGTATCTCCTGGAATTTGTACTACAAGCAATAAATATTACATTGAGTTATGGTAATTTCTCAAAATTATAGTATATGACTCTTTTACTGGCGTTGTGTATTATTAGTTCTCAACTTATGTATAAGAACATATTATGGATATTAATAAATAATTATTAGCTCTTATTCTTATTAAAGGAGGGTTCGTGTGTGCACGTGTTTTGTTCCGAAGTGTGGAAATTAACACTAG
The DNA here is from genome assembly GCA_945859715.1 of Apamea sordens. Lineage (NCBI taxonomy): Eukaryota > Metazoa > Arthropoda > Insecta > Lepidoptera > Noctuidae > Apamea > Apamea sordens. The sequence goes on from OX244002.1 coordinate 13,122,702, forward strand.
AATGATCGTATTTCTAAATTAAAACCTCGCTCCGAGGAGCAATAAATTCTTCCGCCCATAAACTTATAACGACTGTCTAAATAGAGGCTAGCTGTCGTTTATAGCCTTAATACTCGAATAAGAAATAAAATAAACACTATGCACTTATGTTTTTGATCCATTTTGCACACCTTTTTAATTGCGAATGATACTAAAATTACTTGAAATAAAAAGAAATGGAAATTAAATGATTAATCGGAGTGTTTTTACGGCTCTATTTTTGCATTTATTTGTCAGTAATGGGAGGTGTTTTAATTAAAAATCTTGTATAAATTGGAATTAATTTTCCAGTCGGTCTGTCTGTCTGTCTGCTAAATATGTAGGTACCTAAGTGGATACATAACGATGTAGCTTCAGCTATGTTTTCATTACAAGTGTACCGTCTATGGTCTGTTGTTAAGTTCATAGTTTAAGCATTCGTTTCTTTCCAATACAAGTTACTGATAAATGGGTCATTTAGTTTGAAAGATTTTTACATGTGACCCAGCCGTATGGTAATTATTCAGAATTAATGTAGGTTTATTTGTCACATTAGCATTAATTTATCTACAATCGTAAATGTTTTAGTGTTGTATAGGTGGGTTTTCTGTACGTTTCTCAGTACCTACGGATGTATACGCGGACCAGAATAACTGATACTACTTAACTAGGTACCCATTATGATTCTCATGTTGGTATATTTCATTATTATTTGTGTTATTTTGTGATTTATAATGTAATAAATTAAATAATAAACTTTGCTTCAATGTTCAACCACATCATCTTCTCCGTTTTATTGTGGTAGAGTCCGAACACGCTGTATAAGAACTCTATCGAATATCTAATTCTGCTAGTGTACGAATTGTGAAACAAATTCCCAGAAGTTAATGTGCAATTAAACGCGCCTGAGACCGACCACTTGGAGTAGTACCAAAACTCACGAATAATTGAGATTGATCGAGTCGTGAATCGAGTGGGGCGGTGCAATCAAAAGCGTATCAGACCAATGAGCGGCCGAGACGGGCTCGCGGACGGCTCTCATTGGCCCGCCGCGGGGTTGTCGGGCACCAAGGGCCTTGATACTGCTCTCGATAAGCGGGAGGCGTCGAATGTCGATTCGATCGATTATCGCCCGTGTCGCCGCGCTCCGGCGACCGCGACGCCGCGCACACCGCGCCTGTTACACTTGACATTTTGATGACCCGCGCCGCGTCATTAATACGCCCGTGTCATCACTACTTTATCACCGTATTTATTAACCAAATCACCATTTTACACTAATAAAACGTCGCTCAGAATTTATTAATGCACCAACAAAATTAAATGTTCAACTTAATCTGGCTGTAAAACGGTGCACAAATCAAAGTTGCAATCTGCAACACTTAAAACAGATTAGTCGGCTAATCGGGCGTTATTTACAATCCTTTATCAGCACTCGGAGGCGTTCGGTTAGACGATTTACGACACTCGCGAGTTGCCAGCACAAAAGAATTAGCCTTTCTAAGCGACACCGAGTGCCAATAAATATCGGGCGAGGTGCGAATAATCGCGGGCAACACTGTAGCGGTCAAGACGTGGAATTTATTCCGTACGCAGTTCCATAAAGCGTATGTTAGTCCATAAAGTGAAATTCATAATACAAATTTAGCGTAAGGTTTCGTAGGAAAAGCAATAATTTGTCACAATTGGGCACGATTAGATTGGCTCCGCTGGCGATTTGACATAGGTCGTAAATAACGCTTCGGGCGGCCGAATTGAGTGAGCCGTCAGCCCCGCTACGTTGTGTGGGCCTTTATAAATGGTACGTGTATGCAAATAGCGCGCGCGACTCGGCGCACGCGCATCGAATCGCGCGTTTTCCGCCGCCGGCGAGCCCGAGCGTTTTGTGGAAATCGTTATTGGGGTGATTGCTTTCATAAACAATAGCTTTTGTCCACGGGTTCTTGTAAGCGCTGTGTTATTTAGACGGATAACGGAACTGTTGGCGCGCTCCGCCTGATAACGCACCCAGCGTTTGTGCAATGTTGTTTAGAAGCCATTCGATGTTGGAAATCGTGCTTTATCTATACCATGTTCAATTGCGGGTAATTTGTATGATGTATTTACGATATTCTCGTAATTCACCGTAACCACTGACCCATAAGTTTTCTTGCCTCGTTTACTTGTGATTTCATCATTATTTTGTAAGCCACTACGACTACAAACTACAAAGTAAGCACACTTTTCTCTGCTACTTGAACTTTCCTCTCTGTGCTTAGTAACCACTTCGACTTGTCATCTCCACGACATCCGTCAGTTAAATTTTGAATTTCCATATAATTTATGACTCCAGCATGTCATTAGTATTTATTTAGGCGACCTTAACACTAAGGTTTCACTTTATGGTGACCATTACAACGTCATGGCATAGAAAAGTTACACATAATCTTGCACATCAAAGCGAGGTGCACTATCAAAAGATGACCAGCGTATCTTGGCCTTTTTACCCTATAAGGTGTGAATCAGAGTGCTGAAAAGTCACAGTTCATTTTAGTGTGGGTGAAATGTTAGCCATAAAAGTCGCTATCGGGCTCAAAGCAACTTAGTAGGGTGCAATAAAGGTTGTCAACGTGCTGTGACGAGCGTGGGTGGCGAGTGCAGAGCGAATCGAGAGAGAATCGATAGTAAGGATTAGTGATGCACGAATATTGATTTGCGAGATGCAAATCATAATATTTTGACAACCAGTCATACAAAGGGGTATCGTAGTACCCAGTAACTGGCTTGTGGAGGTCAGATAGGCAGTCGCTCCATGTAAAATACTGGTATTCAGCTGCATCCGATTAGACTGGAAGACCCCAACATAGTTGGGAAAAGGCTATGCAGATGATGATAATGGTAGAAACCTAAGATACAGACTCTGCCTAGTTCGGGACCAACGCTAACACCATAGTATATTTTTTATTGTTATAATGAACGATATTTACTTTAACATGTGTAAAGCAGTGCAGCTTGGAATTACTGATAACATCACTGGTGATAGATTGACAGGCTCAACGTATCCAATAACAAAATACCTACCAGGTATCTCATACAATACCCAACAAGTACTCTAAATACTCCAATTCTGCGCATCATGTTGCTCCATTTACTCTTCAAACGTGGCAATTAATCTGAACGGGTGACGTTGCCACCCCTTCAGCCACCACCCCCGGACACCCCGCCTCACCCCCGCTCACCCCCGGCCCAGATAACCGGGGGAATGATTAACTGCAGACAGGAAGACGGATTGACAAATAGTCGTTTAGGTATTTCGCTAATGTTTCGCTCTCATCAATAAACGATCGAGGCTGTTACATGGAAGGGCTGCTCTTGTTTCGGATGTTTTTCATTTGGTATTGCTGAAGGTTTAGTGCCGAAGTTGTATAAATTGTATGAGTACAAGGTGAAAGGCTCCTATGACAAGCTCGTCATCAATCAGTAGGTCAGTGCTATACAATGTAGATGTACCTGTAGCATAATTCTTTAATTAAGACTTTTTTTAATTAAGACTGGTCTAGATTCTTAGACAGCTTCATCTGTGTACTTTTCAAGTTCATATTTAAAAGTTATGAACTACTAATTGATAACAGTAATAGTTAAGAGATGTTATGTTAAACTTTACAAGGCCGTGTCTGATAAGTTTAAGACTAAAAGTTTAAAGTTTGGTCAACTTGAAGAGTTACATTTTTACCAAGAGTACTTACTTAAATTTTCCATTACCTACTTATGAGACCAATTGACACAATATGATACAGGAGCAACCTGTAATGGCGGCAGGCGCGAACTGAGACAGCTTGTAACTCGATATCGAGCGCGCGGTGACTGTGCAAATGTAACGAATTGTTTGCAACAATCATTTAGACAATGTTGATTGATTGCCACCGACGCCGGCGCGTTCGAACAAGTCAAATTGAAATAACTTTCAGAAGCTTGCGTTGAAGATGAATGAAATAAAGGGATAATTGGTGATGTTCTATTAGTTTCTGATAACAGAGAGTTTGCGAGTGATGCCATGACGGCCATTAGAGATATCTTTGATGATATTTGGCAATACATTGATGTGATTATCCAGTGTAGACTTAGCACTTCCTAGGTGGTAATTTGACATCCATTTCATAGTAACGAGTGTGAATGTAACTCAGTCTTCAGTCGGCGAAGTAATGGGATATAAACACTGTTGTTTTCTTGTTCGAAAGATGTAAACATCACAAGCTGACAGTTCTACTGTCTCACTAGCGTAACTAAGTGGCTAACAGTTCCTTATTGTAAATCGCAGTGTTAGCGTTGTCGGTACGGATTCGTCACGTCATCGGTTAAGTTAACAGTCAAATTACAGTAAATCAAATAGTCGCAAACTAGCCACATAGAACAAACGGGCCTGGCTTCCGTGGCCACACGGGCTGTGCTAAATCGGGGCCACTAATGCTGCGCGCGCGCATCGTAAAAGCGCGATCTGACTCGCTCGCGCCCGTAAATCATCGATCGTGCGATGCGATGCGATTTAGCACGCTCGCCTTGTTGCCCACTTGACGCGTGTTGTCCCAGCAAGCGCTGTAAAGCTTGATTTGATAGATTGTTAAATCTGGAACGTTTTTGTCCGTATCTCATAGATATTGTTACGTCAAGCGCTCTTTAGGTAGATTTCATAGCTTTATTTGAAAGGCTCTTCTATCCGACACGCAGCATTACCTCTAAAGGCTGAAGTGTTGTTGTGAGATCACATTAAACCGTGTAATGTCGTATAAAATTGTGATTAATGTCTCCCAAAGGGATACAGTTGGTGATAAGTTATGGTTGTCAACATAATCAGCTTTTCTTCTCATTTTATCGTCACTGGCTGTTAGATAAGCGGTTGAAGCAGTAATTCAAATTCTATTCTTCCGATAGCTTTATTCATAGTGGTGGAGTAACGTTGAAAAATAAAATGGGTACCATCAAATTCTTCAAGCATTTCCAATATAGATTTCAGCATTTCTTCAGCTCAATCTAGCGCTGTATCTGTATCTACATTCTTATATAGACGTAGTTTGCTTTTACGATCTTTATGAAGTACGCAGTAAAGGGTTTTACAACTTGCAATACCGAGGGAATGCACTGCTCTCCTCTATTGGAAGTTATATCGTGATGAACATGTTTCTCCTGTTTCTAAAGACTCTTTTGTTACATTACAGTATATTTGCTATCCTTGATTTTGAATCGCTGCTGTTGTATTTTGAGAAATTTTATTGCTGACGGAAGTTTCAAGTTGATGTTCTTATTGCCAATAGGTACTGGCACTTAAGTTATCCCTATTTCAGTGGGTACCTTGTTAAGTATGGTATTTTATGTAGGCATAGAATGAAGTTTATTGACGACAATTTTTAATTTCTTTAGATTAGACAAATATCGTCTCTTCTACAACATTAACATACACAATAGTTTGGACTTCTTCAACATCTAGATGACTATGTTTTTAAAATTGTTCTTTTTCAATTATTTGCATCATATTCCTACCCTTTATAGTCTTTGTTGTAATGTCGTATATCGTCCAAGACTATTTCTAATATCTCCCATACTAATTTCAAATTATCGTTGCTCCAGGCACTCCAATCAACCGGCTACCGATAATGGCGAAGTCGGTGCTAGACCTGTATGAATTGTACAACCTAGTGATTGCTCGCGGCGGCCTGGTGGAGGTCATCAACAAGAAGCTGTGGCAGGAGATTATCAAGGGACTGCGGCTGCCGTCATCCATTACATCTGCTGCCTTCACGTTACGCACACAGTGAGTAGCACCCCTTTATCTTATAAGCCTATCATCGCAATAAATACGTTTATCATTTCATCAACTAACACTACCTAAAGTGATTTTAGTCATCTCAAGACCTAAAAGAAGCAATTTGAAAAGAGCTATTTGCATAGAACTGAGGGCATTTCAGTTCCTTGAAGATCGTTTTAAAAAGAGAGCATGATCAGAGGAACCCTAACAACTAAAGCTAATCAAGATTTACTATTATTCAAGGGGAGATTAGAACTCTTTGAGCACGTAACAAATATTCCCAAAATTAAATCCTTTCGAACAGCTTTCGTTCTGACGGCCTCATCCAAATCAGTATCCATTATCCTTCAATCTAGAACATGATCGACAAAAGGTGTGTCTGTGTGGTCCTACAAGTCAGCAGCCCGCTCCATATTCGACCTGCTTTGTATCACATCCTCATTCAAATTCTCACGAGGTGGAGACAAAAGATGCCCCACAATGGCACTACGTGAGCGTCGGACGCGACAATATGACAACTTCATAATTAATAACCTTAGCTCATCTCAGCCGATATAATTTCTCATTTATCTCTCTAGAGTTCCTTCACCTCGTCTTTTGTCGGATGTCATAAAGGTGGTTTACGTTTATGATTCAAAATATACGACGGTTACGCACGAGCCGATGATTTCGAACGCAGCTTCTTTTATTTCGATCTGTTTCTGTATGCGTCTCGTTACGTTAATTTTCATAGTGTTTGGACTTTGAAGTGATTTTGTAACTAAATATTTCAAACTATGTCGTAGATTGTTGTCCTAAATAGGTGTTGTGATACTAGAAAGCTGACTATTGTTTGGTTTCTAAACCAAATCATTTCGAAACTGATGTGAGCCAGACAAGTATCGAGTCTTTTATTCGCAATTTGTCTTCAACATAATGATTTCTAGTTTCCATGCTGAAAAACATTAGTCATTCGTTAAAATTCTATCGAGACAAAAGTATTCTGATGCCAAAGCTTACACATCATAAAATTAGACTAACAGTAATGACGAATGTCGTATATATAGATCGCATGTGACAGTTTTAAAGGTGGCGTTTTTACGAGACGGCGGTTCTCATTGTGTTACGCATTAATACGTGACCGCTTAATATGACATATGGAAGGTACACGCGACAATGGGGTCATATAAAATTGACACGTTACAGAATGGGATTAGGATTGTAATGGTACGCATTATACTTGAAGGATAGACTTTTGATAATAATTGGGCTTGAAATATGATTTATAAGGCTGTCAAGCCGCGGGCTGAGCGATAAAGTTATTATTAGATTCGTTCGTTCTAAAGGATTGAATGGTGACATCTTTTGATTTATTTTCGAGTTGATAGATACGGAGATTATTCTGAATGATAAAATATTTGAAATGAGCTTTGGCGGTGCCGCTTCGCCATCAACTGCTGTCCTTCATTCTATTTTTGTAAAAATTCCATGTATGCTGTTAATAGCTATTATTATTTAAGACATAAAATATCTTCACTATAATAAAGGAGTTCTTACTATTGGCTAAGTAAGCACCTTTGTCATATTTCTGTGATCTATGATGATCTACAATCTGCTCAAACAAAAATAGTCACTAAGCACGTGATAAAACATGGTACAATTTTTTAGCTAACATTTTCGTATTTTCTTCCAGATACATGAAATACCTGTATGATTACGAGTGCGAGAAGAAGAACCTTTCAACTAGAAGCGAGCTAGACGCAGCCATTGAAGGGAACAAGCGCGAGGGTCGCCGCGCATCAGGACAGTACGACGCACAAGCTGCTTTAGCTATGGTAAGTACCTATTACCGAAACAACTGATATTTAGGTCAACCAAGTAAGATAGAAATAACATCATCTGCCTAGCCTTTTCCCAACTATGTTGGGGTCGGCTTCCAGTCTAACCGGATGCAGCTGAATACCAGTATTTTACATGGAGCGACTGCCTATCTGACCTCCACAACCCAGTTACTGGGTAATACGATACCCCTTGGTGAGACTGGTTGTCAGACTTTCGGGCTTCTGACTACCCGTAACGACTGTCAAAGATCCACGAATGACAGCCGGGACCAACGGCTTAACGTGCTTTCCGAGGCACGGAGGGGTCTCGGTATGTAGAGATGGTCACCCATCCACAGACCAACCGTGGCAAGCGTAGCTTAACCTGACCGATCGACCTGTGCGGCTGTTATTATTTAGCCACGGGCCCCTCTTAAGAAGTAAGATAGAAATAACATAGTCTATTATTTATATAATTCTACACAGTCGGTTAAGCATGTACCCATTAAATGACTAAACGATCAGAATGTGGAGCCAAATTCCATCTGTCCAACTATAGTTACCAGGGCTCCAAGTAAGCAATATGATGTTTAATTTCCTTCCAATCTCTTTTAATTCCAAATTTTTTGAACTCTGGCTCAGTATTTTTTTGACATATCTCTGTCTGTGATCTCATACAATAAAATTGAAGCAAGAAATGAATTGCGGTGCAACTTTTATTGTTGCTTCATATTACGGTATGATACAGGCAATTAAATCGCACCGTGTAGGCCTCAATCGCATCATTCCATCATCACTGATGCCTGATCATCCTCACCTCAGGATCTCGTCTTCTTGTAGCCCCTACTAAACTAACTTCTTAGTGCTATTCTGTAAAAATCTCTGCAGTCATCCCACCTGATGCTAGGAATTGACACTCTCTCACTTTCACCTAAGTTTTCACGTTGAGATTTTTACAGAATAGATCAGCTGGTGTCTGGCCATCATCACGTAACGTCCCGGTCTTCTTGCAGCCCCCACTAAACCGCGTGCCCGCGTCTCTCGCGCAGCTGTCGCAGCACATGCAGCCGTTGTCGCTGTCGCTAGGAGGTGTCGCACCACGCTTGCCGCCGCTGCCGCCGCACGCGCCGCACCTCGCTCAGCACGACCTCGAGTACAGGGTGCGCGAGTATATGAAAATGATACAGCAGCAGAGGGAGCTAATGAGAAATGGTAAGTTAGAATTTGGTAAAAATGTAGCAATACAGTTTTGGGAGAGGAGATGTTAAAGTGAATTTTTAAATGTCTTTTTTGAAAATGAGGACAATTAGAAAGATTTATCTAATTCTTTCTTGCTAGGTTATTCATTCATCAATTAAAAATGTTCCGTCTTTTTACAGGCTCCGAATCACCCCCTAGCAATGGTCCTGCTCCAATAATGTCTCCTCGCGACGCAGCAGCCCTCAGTGCCATCGATGTCTCCCGTCTCACTCTCTGGTCGCTCTACAATAATAACAACAACAACAGCCCACAACCCGACCTCGAGCCACAACGGTAAGTTGATTTTACTTGATTCAAAATATTTGTTGCTTAATCTCTATCCAGTGATTTAATTCAATATGGTCCCAATATAGTTCCCTGGGGACACTGTACTCTTCACTGATCTTGTAATATAGAAATTACAAGATACTTACTTCGTGAGATGTTTTAGACTCGATTATATTTAAAAATAAATCAATTACAAGATTTAAGTCAGATATAGTATCTGCTGTAGCAGTGTGCCATTATTAAGTCAATTGAAAGCTGTTCACACAGTTAATTATAGAGCCTGCGCTACGACTGCAGTTACGTTTACTATTAAGGTCAACTATGGTTGACGAATTCTGACACTCTCCTTATCCCTCAGTATGGGTTACAGCGAGGCTCTGAACCTGAGCGAGAGCCCCAACTCCCTGACGAGCAGCGGCAAGCGCGAGGCGTGCCGCTCGCCCGCGCCGCCCGCCAAGCGCCGCACGCCGCGCCCGCTGTCGCGGCCCCCCTCGCCGCACTCCGACCTCTCGCCGCCGCAGCATCGCCACAGCCGCAGGGACACCACTTCACCGCCACAGATCAACGGCATGCCCAATTCCAATGGTGTCAATGGAGCTGCCTTCAAGATTACTACCAGGGGTAAGCATCAGCTCGCCCGTGTGCGTTAGTGTCTTTACGATCGCGAACGCTCGGGAACGAGGATTCAATGCGCGCTTCGCCGTCGACGTGCTGCCGCCCGCCGCTTGGTGTGGTGCGGGGGCGGTGTGTCGGTGTGTGCTGGGCGCGCGTCGATATCTCTTATAACGAAGCTTACCTCCTTCTGCGAAGCAGTAATGCTCGCGAAAGAGGAGGCGGAGCCCATGCGGGAGAGGTAATCTCTGCCCCCTCACGCCCCTAGTCACCGCAGGAGTCGCCCTGGATGGGAGTCAACAGCCGACTCCCGGCCACCGTAGGCGCGGGCTTGCGGGCGGCGAGCAATGGGCAGCTCGCCGCCCGGTAAGGACCAGCATCCTAATTGCGTAACACACGATCAATCGGAATCGGTTTCATTTTGACAGTTCAACAACATTCATTGCGTTATTTACGTGTTGAGCAGACAAATTTTTAGAACTTATGAAGCAATGGTTTAGTAATTTGCTTCAAAATGATTCTGATTCCGATTGATTGTGTGTTACGCAATTAGGGTGTAGGCCCGGGTCGACGGCGCGTTGTGTTCCACGCGCGCCTCAAAGAGATGTCAGCACGAACTGACGGGGTCCGTTAGGGCCGATGCTTGCCAGGGCTGCGGGTTGTTCGAAAGAGATACCGTAGCCCCTGGCACAGGCAACTGAAGGAACACGGGTGGGTTTTAGTCTGTAAAAGTCTGACACGCCCTTCCGCCCAGCCCAGAGCGGGAGAGGTCATTTGATGATTTCCCACCCAAAAAAAAGATGAATTGTTTGTGAGTTTCTGTCCACTAAGGTTTTAGAACTATCTTTTAAGGTTTTAACTAAATCCTTGTTGTATATCCATCATAGTTTTTATTTTTATTTTGCTAGAGTCAATTTTTGTTGTTGAAATAGACCATGTTCTTCTAAATTCGCCTCAGTTCCTTCAACGACGAGTCTTCTATCAATTTGTAATAGAATATTCTTTTACCAAAACAAATCTTAAAAAAAAAATATATATATTATGTAATTTATTAAAAAAAAATATTTTATGTATTCAACTTTCTGTTGTCCCCCAGGAGACGCGAGCACAGGTGACCAGCAACTGGTAGTATCAATAGAACTGAACGGAGTAACATATGAAGGAGTACTTTTTCCTTCAGGAAGCGGTCAGAACGGACACAGACAAATGGTGTCTTAAACACACACACACACACATTATAGCGTAGTTATTAGCAGCTGCGGTTTCAAGCATCGAGTCAAATTTTTTAGCTTCAAGGAAGCAGATTTGTTGTTATGAACATCTTCTTCGTTCAAGTAAACTTCAATATTATTACAACGCTTTGAGGAAGATCTTGCCATCATATGCAGAATGTTGACGAATTGTCCATGTTTAGGAGTTGTGTGAGTGAGGAAGACGCGGTCACTGTTAATAAGGGATACATAGGACGTGATCCTGAACTCTACAAACCTACTTTTTATTACCTTTTTATGTAAAACATTTAAAGATCATCCCAGTTCCATTTCTCTCTGCTCTCCTCTTCAGAGCATAGGCAGTAAGTTTCGTCATCAGAAGGTGTATTATAGTGGAGTTCATATATTAGAGTGCTTTTATGGCCGATTCCTAGAATTTACGGACCGTTATTGGTTAAAATTAAAACTCTTGTATCTTTACCAATAATGAAACAAAGACCTCATAGCTTTGCATAGTAGACCATCCCATATGGAAGTAGCTATCACACGTAAAACTAGCTTACGGATCTATTTATACGCCTGTTTGGCAACAAAAAATGCTACCATTGGTAAGCAAAACGATTCGTTTTTGTTTATTAGGAACCGAGCATTAAACAAATAAAAAAAAATAATAGCGTAATCGATGCAGACAGCTCACTGAATATTTTGAGCTACTCGTATTGTGAGAATTATTTTTGTAACATCTTAAAATGAGTCTGATGTGAACTCAACGCCATCGAAGCCTGAATCATATTTTTCTCTGGCGTTTTTTGATTTTCCTTGGTAAATGTTCGGGACTTGAAATCGCAACTCACAAAAAAGTATTGTTTTAAATATTGAACTCAAATTATTCGAGATAAGTACAAAATTTTCACCTTACGGATCATCCAATAAAGATATTATCGTACTACTTAGTTTATTTTTAAACGTGATTAAGTTTTTTTATGTATTTTTTCAAAATATTTATAGTTCTCTAAAAAAAAAAATATTACACTGCCTAAGAAGAACATGAAATTATTTGTAAATAAAAAAATGAAAATAATTTCATCGCTGTTCTTTAATGGATGTTTTGTATGATAATTTTAATACATTTTTTATGATGTCATACAGTAATGGCAATTTGTGTAAATATAGGTTTTAGTTTTTACGTTATTTATAATTTGACAGATGTTTGATGAGTGGTCGAGGCGCCTGGGCCTGTTTTTGCGTGGTGACGGAACCTATTTAGATTATGCTGTTCTACGTATACTCAGCTGCAGAAGTGAGTGAGCAAATTGGAAATGCAAAGTGCCAGTGAACGGGTTAACTGATATATGGGTACTTAATTTTGTACTTATAATTTGTTTCCGTATTATCGGCACCGGCAGCTTGTGTTTAGTTTAACTATTAGTTGTAGCACTTTATAAATCTTTTTAAAAACTCATTAAAGTGACAAGTAATTTTAAATATAATGTGTGTTTGTAAGTACTATAACGTGTTACAAGTAATAATCTGAGTTTCATTACGTATACTTAGTTAACGTAATCAAAATAAGTTTGTCGTGTTTGTATATTACTGTAAATAGAGATTATTGTCGTGTGAAGTAGTGCAGCGTTTTATACACCCGTGTCGTACGTTTGTGATTCTTAATTTAAAAGGTGTATATTTTAATTTTTGTATGAAGACGTCAGTATTGTACTTAGTGAGTAGGTATTTATAAATTGTGGATTGAAACTTTGTGCACTTTGGGTGGAGAAGTTGATTGATGTACTGATGAACGGAGAAGCGCGTCAAGAATCTATTTCGACTTAGGACTGATTTTTCCAACGCCAGATAATTTTTATTCGTAGTAATAAAATTGACCTCTGACAGATTTTGTGTGGAAGAACTGTCAAAAATTCAAAATTATTCCTCGGATAAAATTGTCTGGCGTTGGGAAAATCATCCTTTGTCGTGCAAAGTGTATGTAGATTTCCTTTTAAAAATGTAGGCGTTTATGAAAATAATGAATGTTACTAAAATCTTTAAAGTACGATTTTTTTTACTTTTTATTTCCACTTCGTCACAGTTTTTGTTTATTGGCATTTTCGGCTGCAAATTTGATGAATGGAAACTGTGACTTACGCTGAAAGTGATTCTCGAATAGGGGTTTGAAATAGTCAAACGATTATTATTATTATTTTAATGAATTATTCAGACAGAGGTATAATTGAACGAAACATTGCAGGCTACTTAAATTTCACAAATAGTTCGTTTAGCATCACAACATGCCATTTTATTAGTTTTAATTAAGTGTAATTTAAGTAACTTTGTCGAAGTGATTGATTGAGTCCGTTGAGCTGAGCAGTCGAGTGGTGGAGCTGTGGAGCTTGCCCTATTCATAGTTTGTATACTAGTTTTCATAAATTATGATAATCGTAGTGCAATAAGCAATATCCAAAATTACAAAAAAATAATCTTCAGTAAAATAAAAAAATCTTATCGTAGCATTGTTGTAAAAAATATTGAAAAAATGTTTTTTTTGTAAATGACTGATTTAATGTTTTATAATCTTAGTTAATTTAATGTATTTAATTTTAAAGATTATTGTGTAAAATTCGTTTAATTGTTAGCCGCATAATTGGAGCTAAGTAGTGGTAGATGTTAGTACATTCCTGACGATGTACAATACTTGTTAAGAGCAACAATATATATACTGGCCTACTTATATACAGGTAGTTATGCCAGGGGATTGCGCATTAGCGAATTTCGTATTACACCAAAAATTTTTGATGTATTCAAATAATTATACACGAATAAATAATTATGTATTACGAATTATATATTTTATTTAAACCCTGAAACTTCCCAATTCAAAATCCATAATGATTGTACTGTATTAGTGTCTTGGGGTCCAAATGTCCCATGATCAGTCAAAAGTAGGTCAAATACCTACATCTGCCCACCCACCATAGATATGAGATCCTGAGGATAAAATATTCTACGGCTGTCCTTTAAACCAAGTGCAGCTATGATTACATAATCATCTAGCCTTTCCTTATAATAACAGTGCCGTTAAAAAAAATTAAATTAAATGCTGGTTTAATTAACTACTGGATGATAGAGGTGCGTTCACAGACAAGGCATTTAGCGTATATATCTCATAGAATGATCCATTAGCACTTACTGAACTAGTCTACATAAAATGTTAATCCTAAAATACCCAGAGTTACCGTTATTTATCATAACGCCATCTATGTTATAACTATGAAACTCAGTGTGAGTAGGTACTACTAGCGACATCTGCACTAGCCTAACAGAACGAGAACGCTAACGCAGAATAGGCGCTGATATGCGATGTGTTGGCACCACAGGTTCACCAGTGCCCGCTCGAGTGGTTAGCGGCTTCCATAATGTAACTGTAGATGGCGTTGCAAGTCAGACCAGAACTATTTAAAAAAAATCGAATAACTCATTTGAGTTATTTAATCCAGTATCTATAACTGTGTTTTAGTGTGTCGCGTTTTTTTCTCGGTGCACTCAAAAATGAGTACATTTTCATCTATTTTCTTTAATAACTTTAAATTTTTTTCTTCATGTGGTATGTCACACTATAAAATTTGCAAAACTAACAAAAAATCCAAGAAGTTTTTCATTCGGACGAACGGAACCCTAAAAACACTAACTTATTATAAAAAACCTAGCTCCACCCAGCAGTTTCAACTGCATAAGTTTCAATCTCGTGGGAATATTGGGATAAAAAGTATCGTATGTCATGGTCTAACCATGTGCCAAATTTCATCCAAATCCGTTCAGACGTTTTAGCTTGTAACATACAAAAATCATATATTTTCTCTATATGTTGGTTAAAATAAAATTATTAGTTTAGGAAAGAAAGTTACACTACATTATAGTAAAAAATTAATTCAAAATTTATTTTTAAATTCAAGAACAACGTGCTTTAGGTCACTAGATTGCACCAAATGGGAGTCCAGCTCAGCATGTGTGATGTGTCAGGCAAATAGGTAAATAGTAAGTACCTGACGATGATACTCTGCAGTATCCGCTTGCAGTCCTCACGCCACATTGTTTTGAGATCAATCTATCATTACTGACAGGTCTATTGTAGCCAATAAGCCTGAAGGCCAATTCTCGTAATTTAAAACGTTCAAAATCTAGTCGCAGTCTCATCTAGGCGACAAACAAAAATGTCAAACTGTAGGGAAATTAGAGGAATTTTTGACAGATTGAGTGAGACTGAGATCAGACTGTGAACGTTCATAAAATTACGAGAATTGCCCCTCTGATATTGTGGTGATAGATCCACGAGAGCGCCGAGCAATGATCGTTGACATCGCTGTCCCTCATGATAAGAACTTAGCACATGAGGTGGTCGACATGTGGGAAGTGGACTCTGCAATCATTGTAGGTAGGTACCGATATCGTTACAGTACATGGCCTAATAGCGGACTAGCGCCAGTAGTAACCTGGGTTAAATAGATTTATTTTCTGTCTTTCTTTCTTTTTGTTTACTCTTGTACGAATAGTGAGAAAGTTGCTTTCTCTAGAGTCCTGCCGATCGATTCTGTAAAAATCTCACCGTGAATAAGTAAGGTGAAGTGAGCTTACAGTGAGCTGTCAATAGTGTCAATCCCTAGAGTTAGTTGGAATGACAGCTCACTCCACGCTCACTTCACCTAAGTTTTCATGGTGAAATGGTTACAGAATCGCATTGCTAATCACCGGCAGCTTGGACCCTGTTCCTGATGCCGATGGGCAACTATTTTTAAAGGTTTTCTTTTATGTTTTTTATAAAAAATATTTAAAAATGTAGTTAATATGTAAGGGGCCGGGTTTTCAATCGAAAAAGTTCGTTTCTTAAACCCTCAAATTTCTATACTAAAAAAACGCAAACTCAAAAGACTTAAATGTCAGATCAAAAACGAACTTATAAGTGTTAACTTTTATCTGTCGAATAATTTTGTCATTTTGACAGTTTTTGCACATTTATTCTTCATGTAAAAGCTAAGTAGGTACTTAATGATTAAAAAATCGGCCCTAAATCTTAGAAGATTTTTTATAAAAAAACATCGAATGTCAGCTGCAGCATTTTTTTTTCTTTATTTCTGTAGAAAACAAATCACTGTAAATTACAACTACAATCACATTTTAAAACTTTCATCAATAAACCTATAATACGTCTGGCTGAAAAGCTGCAGGGGCATGTGACAGTTCCTAAATTACCCTAGGCTGATAAAATTATCGTTTTTTCTAATTATGTGAAAATGTCAGTAAAATAGGTCAGGTCCTCCCCCGCAAGGGGAACCTGGCCTATTTTACTGACATTTCCACACAATTAGGAAAAACGAAAATTTTAATAAATGCTGGTTTATAAGCAAGTATTTACAGTGAAATTGACAGAAATTATTGCGCTATAATAGGGCAAGAAACAGAAATGCTATAAAATGGCGTTTAACAGCAATCATAACCCAGGCTACGGCGTTTTACGAATGAATATTTTATAACTGTTTGACATTTCTTTGTTTTACGACTGCAAGGAGAAACGTTTGTCGATGTGATGTAAAGTTCCGTAATATCTCTAGATCTTGTGCAAAATAAATATTCAGAATTTAAACTACGGAACCAAAAAACTAGAATACAATCGTTATTCTAGTCAAAAACATTCACAGAAGTGCACATTGTATAAAACGATCTTGAACAAGGTAATCTTAACAGTCCCATGGTCAGTCTAGCGGGTCCTAGGGGGACGCGGGTAAAAACAAATGACACTCACCTGACCGCACAAGGTATAGCGTTGTCAAAGATAAGATTTACTTCAGCTGAACCTATCCACCAACCCGAACTGGGCCTACGTGGGGTATTATTGCCCACTCTCCCTCACAGAGATGAGGCCTGTGTCCCAACAGTGGGAACATTATAGGCTGATTGTGACTTTAGTTGAATGAAATTTCAGGCATAAAATTATAAACTAATTCCCGAACAGTTTTGTTTATTATTGTACCAGAACAATACTCTTAATATTCTAATGTGCATTGGTTAAGTTTCTTCTCCATAGAGATCTACGAATCTTGGAATGGGCAACTAGCTTCAACTTTCTGACTAACTGTCCGACTATTTGGCAATTCAAAAGTGCCTGTAAATGTTTTAATTGAAATAAATGCTTTAAGTTCGAGTCTAAACTATGCAAATCGAATCAGTTCAACCATTCAAGACACAATTAATAAGAAGACAAGAATCCTGTGGTCCTACCCCAAACATTAAGTGCCATTTCGAAAACCTAAACACAAACTTCATCTGACTGGGTACTACGAGTACCCATCCCTGAACTAGTAAACTTTCAAATTGTGTACTACTAAGGGTCCAAAATTAACATTTGAATAGGGCTTATGTAGTTAAGTTGACCCTTAGTGGTGGGCCTTTGAACTCGGGCCTTGGCCCTGCTGTTAGCTTAGGACCTTTGCTGTATGGTTCAAGGAGCACACACAGAATCTCATCAGAAATAGCTACTGTTATTAGGTACAAGAATGAGGTTTTGATTGATATCGGTGTTGTGACGATAGATTGGTTTTAAAGTACCTAATGCCTTAAAGTTATGTAAATATGAAAAGTAATGTATTCCGTTGGTACCTCAATAGTTTTGAGCTCTTTCCTTGTGATAAAATGATGAATGATTTATTTTGTAAGTAGGTTTGTACAAACACTTTTACACGTCAATCATATTTTTTTTTAAACTAGATAAGGTCGACGTTCCCTATCTGACTAGTCTGAGAAGAAAGGCCGAAACAAACTCAGAGGTCACAGTCTCTTTTAAAGTCCAGACATAATCTTGGTCAGATCATAGGAAGACCATGTAGGTCGATTTCTGAGATGGTCTTTTGAGGAAAGAACCACACAGATTGAGAGGACCTGTCCAGTCAGTGCACGCATTTGTCAGAAATCGTGCAGCTCAACTCAAAACTTAAGGAGCTCAACGATTCGACGAACAATACCAAAGAAAGGACATTTGGGTAGGCCACATTAATTACTCAAACCGCCAGACCATGACAAAAACTAAGAGAACAGAAAGAAAAATAATATAAATAAAATGACCCACATACCTAGTCTTCACATTCACAATAATTAAAATCATAGAATACTTTACAAAGTAAGCAAATGTCATAGTATATATCAAATTCATTAATGTCAAAGTATGTGTGTGTGTATATAAAAAAAACAACAACAAAACAAAAAAATAAAAACATTCCATATGTAAAAATTGGAAGCAGCTTAATCCCAAGCCTTTTTGTCCTCAATATAAGCCTTAACGGTATAAAAGGCTTTCTGGCACAACTTACGTTTAATGAATGATTTGAATTTATTAAGGCTTAGATCTTGATCGAGCCACGATTTGTTGTAGGTACAACCAATTTGTGTTTGTTCCTAGTATTTATATCATGGATATCACTGTATTTTTTAAACAATTTTTTATTTGTATGGGCATATAAAAGATTTTCATAAATATACTGAGAAGGCACAGTCATAACATTAATTTCTTTAAATTTATCTCTGAGCGTGTCTCGGGCTTAATTTATAAATTGATCGAAGAGCTCGCTTCTGCAAAACAAAGATAGTCTGAATATCAGCGGCATTTCCCCACAATAGAATACCGTACGACATTACACTATGAAAATAGCTAAAGTACACTAAACGGGCTGTCTCTACATCAGTTAAATTGCGAATTTTAACAGCGTATGCTGTGGAACTTAGCTTTTTTGACTTGTGCCACCTCAAACGAGCCATCGTGGTATTCGGTCGGCTGCTTTTGAAATTCGCCGTGTCGTTTGCGTCATGTTTGCTGCAAATAAACGTATTTTCTTTTTTTTTCTCTCTTTCAAATAAACCGGACACTAGCATGCTTGCTTTTATTTTCCGTTGTGACGATCCATTCGTAATTCGTACGCTACTGGACATGATGCAATAAATCAAAGCGAATTACTATGGCGGTTACACGTGTCAACAGAGGCGCAGATTTCGGAGTGTTGACACGGAATAATTGATGGCTCTACCGCAGGGTTGAACCCGATTGATGCTCTATTGGATAACTTCGTAACATTCCGGGAATTTGAAACGAGCGAATTTTCTCAGTTATAGGAGTTACATAATATAAGGTGCTATAAAAATATCTGCCACGGCTGCAGTGGGAGATAGTATTGTGTTTATAGATTACAATAGTCAAGATAAATTATTGATTATTCGTCATATTTTTTTTCATACAAAAAAAATGTACGTATAAATTTGAATTGATTTATTAGTATAAAACCATCCCGTAGACTTGTAAGCTGTTACCGCACCGCACTGAATTCAATTAAAAAACGCCGGCGACGTTCATTCATACACTGTTGCCATTCTTATCAAACAATGCCGCCGTGCGCGGCGGCCACTCGGTCGTGAATTAACTGTTCCGGGGTACGAAAGTTCTTCACTATTGTAATCTATAAACACAATACTACCTCCCATTAAAGCCGTGGCAGATATTTTTATAGCACCTTATATAACTGGGAATATTTACTTATCATTAATATTACGACGAGTTTCAAAAGAACCAGTCATGTTATTTTTTTGCTTGAGTTAACTTTGCGTTCATAGGCTGTATACGAGTATATTAAGTATGGATAGATTCTGCTCTCTAAATTGATGGGAAACATCGTGGAGAGGAAATCTGGATTAAATATTTTGAAATTGCCAATGCAATGGGGATGAGGTCTTCTGCGATGAAAAGAGAGTCTTGGCCTGCAGTGGGACAATTCACAGTCTTATAAAGTTCATAGTTGTCCCAAAGCCTGAAACAAAGGTTAGAATAAAACCTAAATCTGTCGTGTTATCATTGATTGTACCTGTGATTAATATTTCAGCTATAAGTACACGAATTTTTACCTAGGCTAGTAAAATCAATACGAATTTACTATAAAAAATACAAAAAAAAATTGGAAAGAAACAAACAAATCAGAAGACACACACACAGACGAGCCACAGATGGCAGCTTAGTTAGGCTTTTAGTAAAAGTATTTTAAATAAATTTGATTATTTATGTTTATTATATGACAAAGGAGAGCAGTGGTGGCCAAGTAGTAACGACCGCGACTTACGAGTCCTAGGTCATGGGTTCGAGCCTAGCCAGGCACATTACTTAGTGTAAATTATGGCATCACCACTGCTCTCAAAACAGCGAAAGAAAACGTAAGGAAACCGGCATGTCCTAGAACCCAAAATTCGAAGACATGTAACATCCACCAACACGCACTGGGCCCGCGTGGACATGCCTGAGTCCCAGCAGTGGGAACATTATAGACTGATTATGCTATAATTATGATAAAGCGAAATAAGTTCAAAGTAATATATCGACGCAGTGCGTGTCAATATTTAACTTGACGTGTACCTAATGACAGCGCCGCACCGCGATGTCGCGCATTCCACACCGGGGGGGACCGGAATGTTTCACAAACAACTGAGCTTAGAGTGAGCTGTCGATCGATTCTGTATAAAACTCACCGTGAAAAGTTAGGTGAAGTGAGCTTAGAGTGAGCTGTCAATGGTGTCAATCCCTAGCATTACATAGTTAGAATGACAGCTCGCTTCACCTAAATTTTCACGGTGAGATGCCGGTCGATTCTGTAGAAATCTCACCGTGAAAAGTTAGGTGAAGTGAGCTTAGAGTAAGCTGTCAATAGTGGCAATCCCTAGCATTATTTGGAATGACAGCTCACTCCACGCTCACTTCACCTAAGTTTTCACGGTGAGATGGTTACAGAATCGCACTGCTGGTTACAGAATCGCACTGCAGAACCAAAATGGAATAAAAATGTCTTTACTCAATTAATTTTTCCTTCCGGAGCTCTGGCAGAAATGATGAATACAGAGTGGCAGGGACATCGAATGAATTCTGCACATGATTCGAGGCCCCTAGCGTAGAAATTTTCGAAAGGAAAGAAAGAAAGAAAATACCTTTATTTCGTCGGTTATTAAAAATAAAAAGGCAGTTTCATAGAAAAAGTCAAAATGTATGGATCAGCCCTTTTTTTTTAATAACCAACGAAAAATTTCAACGCAGGGGGGGGGGGGGGGGGTATTTAGAATCATGTACTGAATCCATAAAGTTTGTGCGTCGTTGTCCCTGCGAACCTGTATGAGGCGTTCAGTTATTTTTATTTCTTACTTTTGATTGTTGTTTTTTATTTATATCTAATCATATGCTGCACTGGTTACGTCAAAACATCAACGCTGGCTGTCGCTGAAAACCAGCGCTGGGGCTCTGTCTAGTATAGGGTCTTAGCATTATGCTGAGCGATGGCTGTTTTGCGTGGATGTGACGCAAGTTTTCCCCCATCCTGTTATTTTTTTTGTGTTTGTGTTCTTTTTATGCGTCAAGTTTGCCGCAAATAAAAGTATTTTCTTTATTTATTCTTTCGTTTACTTAACATCTAGCTCTTTGACGCCGTTACAATAAACCTTAAACTACCATTAAAGTTTTAATTACAACATCCAAGAAATAGATGATAAACCGTAGTTCAATTGATTCCTCCCGGTACCCGGCGCCTCCAATAATTGTGAAGAGCTGATGAGGTCTTCAGGATACCGGGAGGAATCAATTTAAACACGGTTTAACACGTACCGTATGTTAAATAATTATTCCTAGAAATCATACTACATATTTTACATCTTTTTCATTTGGCTTGTCAGCCAAATCTGACACCTAATCTCTTCTAATCTTAAACTAACTACATTTTTGTCTCGTATTTCATGCCAATGACTTATAACTGACTCGCGGAAGTTGCATATCAGCACCAAATAGGCTGTCTCTACATTACGTTCTTAGATGCTTCTACGTTTAAGGTCAAAACAGGCCTTACTTAATAGCTAAATAGCTTTAATTATAAATAGATCATGCGCCGAGGTCGTAAGATCTACCCACGAGTAAGACTTCCTGAATGTGTAATAAAAATTCCATTCCATCCTCGGGGAATACCTTAGGGGAATTCCTTTCTGAAGCTGCTAAACATGGACGGTTACAATAACTTATTCTTAGCCGTAAGCTAGTAACACGTATTATCTTCTAGATTATGGATTCTGTGATAAGATAATAATATTCAGTTTCTTCTGAATATTTGTAGAAGTTAAACTGTGCATCTATAAATACGAATATATTACTAATTTCTGTCCGCGACTTTGTCCACGTTAAAGGACATGGCTAAATGACTGCCCCAAGCATGAATAGTAACCTCACATTAACTCGTAATATTTAAATATTAATTCATGAATTATTAAGCGTTTAATAATTTCCTAGAACTTTCGTGAAATGTTAAACATAAAAAAAGTATCTTAGTTGCTTTTTTTGATTGACATGACATGTTCAAGGGGAATAAAAATACAGTACTGCAAACTAGGGACGGGTCATGTCGCTTTTCTAGAATGTGAAATCAAACTATACTTGTATCGATTTTTGATAACAGGTATCAAAACGATTTATTTTCTGAAACTAAGAAGTGGCAATCACAGTTTTTGGCGGGAATCGATGGCGTTCAATTCGGTGTCCTGTTTAGTTGCTTCTTATTGTGTTTTCACAAGGAAATGGGGTGGTTTTTAAAGTGACAATCGACTCTATTCAATTCCATTCTTTTCGTATCAAAATCAAATAAAAATAACTGAAAGCTGAATGTGCTTCTACGTTTAATGTTACTACCTATTTTGTGTCGAAAAATATTAACTGAATATAGGGCGACAAAACCTAATTATATTTTTATCTTTCAACCCAATCGATTATTTAATTGATTTGACGTTCAATCCCATCTCTATGAAAAAAACAAACGTCAGATGTTAGACATTGTTGGAACGCTCTGCCGTTTGCTTGTTTGTTGTGATTTTTTATTTTGAATTTTCATTGACCCTCGCTTGCTTATTGGACTTATTGTGTGTGCTTGCCTACCTACTGACCTCTTGATACTCGACACGGACTTGGCTAACAATCAATTCATCATGCGATGCATAAACTGCGGTTTAACCACGCAAAGACTGCGGCGGCATATCGCCTCTTCATTGCCTGCTTTTCTACTCACTATCTTAGCACGATGGTTAACAATTGAGGTAAGTCATCTACAGCTAGAATTCTAGAACTAATAAATATAAGAAACATCCAACAAATGTGACTTCAAGCTGTTTACCGTGTTTTCAAAATATATAATGAACTCAATGGCAATGAATCAGAAAGACTCATCTTGTCTCATCACGACCACACCAGACTGGTTGCTTTAGATGTCATAATAATCAAATGTTTAGTTATTATAAATAATTCATGTGGGTACTAAGGTAATTAAGTTTGTTCTAGGTTCCAAGGGATGCCAACATTCGTCATCCTTGTTATGAACTGCTGAATTCAGAAGCAAGTAGTTATGTACGTTTATTTGGCCATACAATGGTGCGCATAACTTGTGGCCGTTCTGTAAGAAGTATACAACGCCATGCAGTGGAAAGAAACGATTCAATATTGCAGAATTTACCAACTTCACATCCAGCTTTCCATCAAATAAATAAAATGTTTTTTAAACACAGCGTGTTCTTTTATATTTATGTACATGCCCATCCGGTAGCATGGATCATCTTCCTCTTCAGATATTCAGTTTCTCGGCCTATAAATCGTCAGGACACAACCAGAGAGAGAGAGGTCAGGAACAGTATCCTGACCTCTCTCTCTCTGGTTGTGTTAATGGGCTAACATCCAATCAGAATGATTTGATCAGACAGACAGATAACCTAAACTAACTTTTTTAGAGTATGTTCATAAAAGATTCACAGAATAAATAAATAAATCGCATTTTTGTTGTTTTATTTTAATATGGCGCGTTTGTTTGTCAGTCTGTCTGTACGGATGTATCAACAAACAGATTTTGATGGGGTTGTCACCAGTAGGTAGATTGGTTCTTCTGAAAGGTTTAGGTATACATTCGTGTAGGTTGTATTGACCAATGTAATTCAAGTCAAAAAAATCCTGCTCCCTGAGTATTATTCTTGCTCGCGTTGCCCCCATGAGCGCCCAGAACCCGCCTCTCCGAGTCCATTTTTTTTTCAGTTAATATTAATCCTTATTTGCAAATACTTTCATCATTTCAACTACTACTTATATTGTCTGTAAAAACTGTCTTTATTTCAACTCATTTGAATAAGTAGTTTAGGATTTACAAGAGTTTAATACTTAAATACACGCGGGTGGGGAGTGATTTTTGCGCGGATTGTAGAATGCTCATCGTATCACGGTTTTTGGTGCAATTACCCCTTTGTAGATATTTACTCAAGTACCACCGTGCGAAATCGGGGTGGGTGGCTAGGCAAAAATACAATTATTAGCAATATTATCGCAGATACATCTAAACGCCTAGGTAAAAGTTCATAGCAAAGTCATTTATTTGCAGTTTTTGTATGCCTATTGATGTAGGTGTTACACGATTTAATTTTCAGGATTTTAAAGATATTAAAAGTTCCTGAATCTTTTTTTATATGAAATACTAATATCCAGCTATTCAGCGTTACATATTGCTAGGTACCATGTTTATACATTGCTGAAAAGTCGTCCATACTTCTATTTAGCCATCTCCTTTCTTGTTCCCCCGACTCACTCCGTTGCATCGCATCGCCTGTCCGCAGTTCATTTTCACTTATCGTTCCTTCTGATTTTCTTTTTACTCACCTTCTTAGGACCTAGCGTGATGTGAAACAGCCTTTTTTTTCCATAAAAAAAAATGTGAAGAAGCCTTTGTGTATCTTCTAAATTTGGTTGACCGTACTTTCCCAAGACATTACTTTGTTTATTTTATTTGTGGTCCCAAAATACCACTCAAAATAATAATTATATTTATAGGGGGAATCCGGGAAATCGAAGAAACCTATCGGGTCAAGTGAATACTGTTATAAAAATAACAAGTTATAACATCACGCTAGTTATCCCCGAAGAGTAAAGCAGAGGTGGGAGGGTACCTATAGTATACACACATTTCGGCGGTTATGTAACGAGCCTATTCTCATCTACAGGGCACAAATTCAGACTCCGGGCTACTGAGTATGTGTGTGTGTGCGGTGTCTCTCCATAGACAATGCCCACCTCCCATGCCCTGTCACCTTCACACGTGAGGACCTAATGGCTGCGTCAGCGAATGCTATCCGCGTTGCTGAATTTTGAGGCAAACAAATTTAAGAAAAAAAAAAAAACTATAATTTTGCCTTCGACACGCTAAGAAGAAGACTGACTATAATTCCTGATGGAAAAACCCACTGACACTTTTTCCGACCTACGAATCGAACCCAGGACCTGCAGTGCGATTCTGTAACCGTCTCACCGTGAAAACTTAGGTGAAGTGAGTGTGGAGTGAGCTGTCATTCCAACTAATGCTAGGGATTGACACTATTGACAGCTCACTCTAAGCTCACTTCACCTAACTTTTCACGGTGATATTTTTACATAATCGATCGGCTGCACCCTAATCGCGTAGCAATCAATTAACCGATCAATCGGAATCGGTTTCATTTTGACAGTTCAACAACATTCATTGCGTTATTTACGTGTTGAGCAGACAAATTTTTCGAACTTATGAAGCAATGGATTAGCAATTTGCTTCAAAATGATTCTGATTCCGGTTGATTGTGTGTTACACAATTAGGGTGCAGCACTCTAATTGCGTAACACACAATCAATCATAATCGGTTTCATCTTGACAGTTCAACAACATTCATTGCGTATTTACGTGTTGAACGGACAAATTTTTCGAACTTATGAAGCAATGGATTAGCAATTTGCTTCAAAATGATTCTGATTCCGGTTGATTGTGTGTTACGCAATTAGGGTGCGGATGTTTATAAACAGACGCAGTAAATAACATTAACGACAACTCTGAAGAGGATTCTTACGACCTTTAATCCGCAGGGAATACCAACATTTCTACACCTGGCTGACGGAAAGCTGATCGTGTTATTTTTCTGTAGTTGATATCACTCACTCTTGTTCACATGTCTTTTCGAGACCAGTGCGATGAAAAATGATTGAAGAAATACTGTGTTTTCTATGATCATGAATCAGACTAGCACAAAGTAAAAAAAAAAATGTTTTTGACAGCAGCATCACCCGCGTTGTTTTCAGAAATTATCCCACAGAAACGTACTACCGAGATAAAAAAATCTATGTGTGTACCCAGGTAATAACTATTTGTGTGCCTTTCATCGAAATCCGTTCAGCCATTTTTGCGTGCTTAAGTATCAACATCCCAATATACAAACTGTCACATTTTGGGAGTTCCCCATACTTAGAACTGAAACTCAATTTTTTTTTTTCATCAAACCCATACGTCTGTGGTATCTATGGATAGGTCTTCTAAAATGATATTGAGGTTTCTAATATATTTTTTTTCTAAACTCAATAGTTTGCGCGAGAGACACTTCCAAAGTGGTAAAACGTGTCCCCCCCTGTAACTTCTAAAATAAGAGAATGATAAAACTAAAAAAAATTATATGATGTACATTACCATGTAAACTTCCGCCGAAAATTGGTTTGAATGAGATCTAGTTTTTTTTTAATACGTCATAAATCGTAAAACGGAACCCTTCATGAGCGAGTCCGACTCGCACTTGGCCGCTTTTATTAGTAGGAACTTAGGAAGTAGGATGCTAGTTCCTTTAACAAGAGAAGTTTTGAAGTCCTCAAATGAATATGGTGTGACCATGATTATACTTTTGTAGTTGATGGCATCTACTGCTCCAGGGTCTAAGCAGAAAATGTGATTAAATTGTTTCAAAGATGCGTATCGTGTTTCTTGCGAACTCCGCAATCAACAGGTTCTGAGTATCGCAAGACGAACTCTATCACAAAGTAATACTCTTCGTTTGAGAACTTGAAATTCTTGAACATTTTCATTACATTCCGCCCCTGTAAAATTAAACCATTAAGTTATTGTTGTGTAAAGAACTTTTCAAGTTTCCACATTAATGATGTGAACATACTTACTTTATGCATTCTTTTCAATGCAAGGTAAAAGCCACTTCTCGTGAAAAGAAGGAACAAGCATTGATCATTGATAAGTTTTCAAGTGAGTGTAAGAAATTTGAGATATTGGGACCCTAATTTGTCCCAAGGTTTTCCATTAACATAAGTCAGTAGTATAGCGTAATCAGCCTGTAGTGTTCCTCTCTTCTTTTGAGAGGGAGTGGGTGGTAATCCTCCGCTCGGGTCCAGTGCGGCTTGGCAGATGTCACATGTCTTCGAACTTTTGATTCTAGGATATGCCGGTGTCCTCACGATGTTTCCCTTCGCCGATTTGAGAGCCGTAGTGATGAAATGGTTTACTCAAAGTAAAGTACGTGATTGGGTTCGAACCCACGACCATAAGTTGAAATCGAAAGTTAGTTGAATCGTAAGTTGGCCACCACTGCACTAAGTCAGTAGAACCTTATATTAATTTAGAAAGAACATTCTACTTCCTATTTCCTACTAATACTATAAACGTGAATGTTTGTATGGATGGATGTTTGTTACTCTTTCACGCAAAAACTACTGAACGGATTTGGATGAAATTTGGCACACAGATGGTTTATAACCAGGATTAACGTATAGGATACTATTTATCCCCATATTCCCACGGGATCGAAACTTATGCAGGTGAAACCGCGGGGCGTAGTTAGTATTAATATAACATTAAGCCAGTCGCATGGTATGGTACACTTTATGGAACCTACAACTTGGCCTACGACGCTAACAGCTACGTCGTAGCAGCTACATGCCTTTTTTCGTAGCACGGTCATTTTTGTACGAACCATATTTTTATGCCCTATTTAAGCATATATATATTTCTGTAACTATGTACATATTATGATTTGTGATACTATATTTCATTTAATTTTGTTTTGTTTTATATAGTCTTACTTTTTGACGAGTTTCAGTAGAAATTTATTCCACACAGAGCAATAATTAGACAGCATTTGACGGAACCCATTGTGCTCCAGTTCAATGAGAATTAGTCGTAACTTGAAATCTGACACAATTTCCATACACACGTGTACGAGTATGTGTGTCGTAACTACGGACGCGTATGAATGTGCTAATACGCTCTGAAAATACACGCATTTCGCATGAATATGTGAAATATTCGAGTAGATCAGTTTGATTTCATGTTATTACCTGGTACATGATTCAGCTGTGGGAGATTTGGTTCATAACTAGTGATAGTGGTGGTAATTCCTAATTTGTAGGTACTATAAAGCTAAAATTCAAATCATCCGGAATAGAACAGGAGTTGTCACATGGCTTGCAGAGTAAGCAAGCTAAAGTGGCAGTGGGCTGGGCTATGTTTGTCGAAGGACCGATGGCCAGTGGTGGAGACCGCGTATCGACAAGCATAGCGTGGGACTTCCCCCAGACAGATGGATCGAAGACGTTAAGAGAGATATGTTGAGACTGTGTGTGCTTCCCTATCACTTTTCCCTAAAGGTTCATTAGAAAACCAGCGTCAGACAGCATCTGTCTGGCATTAATGCTGAAATGAACCTTATTGTCGCAGCCGTGAGGCTCACACTATTGTTGTCTGAAACATTATTTTTAATTTTATTATTTTTGTATTTTGTGTTTCACGAACTGTGTCTAAATAAACTTTTTTCTTTCTTTCTTTCTTTCTTTCTTTCTTAAAAAGGCGGCTGGGACAGACTGGATGCGGAAGCCGGAGAACAGGGTGTTGTGTCGCAGCCAGGAGAGGCCTATGTCCAGCAGTGGACTGCGAGGCTGAGTAGATTGATAGATTGACTATAAAGTTGATAAATTCAGTCTTTAACCAGTCAAACGTCGTGTGGAAAGTGTAACAGCTTTTTTTTATGGATCCTCCTTCTCTTGACTTCAATATCACCTGATTGAAAACTAAGGAGGAAGTCTATATGAAAAGATTATCAGTTTTATTTTCACACGAATATATTCATGTGTCATGACCAAAGACATTTTTACAATAAAATATTGACCCTTAGTTGTACGTTACACACCCTCGAAAGTAAACAGAGGGACCCATTACTTTGTCGAAAAACACACACAGTATTTGTTCAGGCATTTTACTACAAAGAATTTGTGTCATATAAAAAAGATTTCAGAGCGTGTTGTCACGAAACTCCCCGGAGGACGCCAATTACTACCTCGGTCGGAAATCAGGAAATTGGTGGAAATTGAGCTTGAAGATTGTTGATACAAACACACAACGTTTGTTTTGGAAATATAGACGTAGGCTTCAATAATCTTATCGTTTTTATTTGCAAGGTATTGTTTCGAAAGGGTCCGTCCGAAAGGGTTATCGCTGCCCTGGAACATAAAGGGCTAAGGAAGGAACACGGGTGGGTTTTAGTCAGTAAGAGTCTGACACTCCCTTCCGCTCCACCCAGAGCGGGAGGAGTCATTTGATGATTTCCCATCCTCAAAAAAAAAAGGTATTGTTTATAAGTTTATTTTTAGTACTTAAATATTTTGATAACCAATTAGATGATCGGTATCTCATCATCATCTGCCTAGCCTTTCATTACTATGTTGGGGTCGACTTCCAGTCTGATCAGATGCAGCTGGATACTAGTATTTTACATGGAGTGACTGCCTATCTCACCTCCACAGCCCAGTTACTGGGCAATACGAATAGTAAGACTGGTTATCAGAATTTAGTAATCGGTATCTAAAAAAAAAATATTGTGTCCTATATTTGTAAGTCTTTAAAACCTTACACGTATTTATCTAAGAGCCTCATCTGTTCGACACATGGACCATTCTGAGCTTCCATAAAGCATGGAAGTATGTATGTATTACCATCTACGGCATCTACGTCCTTCCTACTACTACACACACACGCGCGGAAACACATGAACACGCGCGCGCATACACACCCTCACACACACACACCCTTACACTATAGGTACGACTCTGGCTAATCCTTCGGAGAAAAAGGCGTGATGTTATGTGTGTTGTGTAGGTACTTACCATTCCTATGCCATAAAGTTTTCTTCATTTTCATTTATCTCATTCGTAGTGATTTTCATTAATACATCTTTGGATCAAATCATTATTATCCCAGATCCAACAAATTATTCTGAATTACAATATATTATTAGGCTATTATTTTCTTTGTCTCGTAATTACATTTTTTACGTGAACGTGCCGACTTGTGCAGCCCACGCTCAGTCTGCCATTAAACATATCAAAAATTACCAAAACAACTTATTTTTTATACTTTTCTTTGTTCTGTATTGATATCAAAGCATTACATTGTTAATTTAGAAGCTCTGTGTCTTGAATAAGGCTACCAAGATGTATTTTTTTGTATGTTTGTTTCGGTATTTCATCTGTATTTAAATACAAATAAAAATGAAACAAAACAAAATGAATCATCAACATCATTCTCCTGCCCTTATCCCAATTTATTTGGGGTCGGCGCAACATGTCTTTTTCTTCCATACTTCTCTATTACTCGTCATTAGTTACACATTCCATCCTTCGTTTCTTTGGTCTTCCCCTACTCTTATAGCCATCGACATTCATACTCAAAACTCTCCTCACGACATTTTCCTCATTTCTCCGTAACACATGCCCATACCATGACAACCGATTTCCACACAACTTTTCAGATACCGGTGCCACTTTCAGACTTCCTCTTATGTACTCATTTCTTATTCTATCCATTCGTGTACCACCACAAAAAAAATGAATGAAAAAAAAAGTAAGGTTTTATCTGTAGATATGTGGAAATAAATAAATATATATCTTGTAAAAGTGACATTTAAAAGAACTATTTAGGTACTGATTTAAATAAACATTAATCTTTTATTGTAATCTCCGATGAAATTTCCTTTCCAAACTAAATGTACAACTCTTCCAGAATAGAAACCACTTGTAGGTAGATCATAAAAAAAGTGACGTTACCATCATGCACGCAAGTCATCAACAAGCTATTAGAATTAGCATATTAATGAAGCAACAGTATTAAAAATGTGTTGGTGGTTATGCAAACGTTTTCCGCTTGGGCGGTGGCGAGGTGATGGGCGGGCGGGGACTCGTCGGACGTCGCTACTTCGAGTACTTCGCCAGTCGTCATGCACCCGCGGCCGGAGGTGCACGCCGCGTCGTTCGAGCCAAGCACCCTCCGACATCGCCGACTCGTCTGAGTATCAGATCTCCCCTGCCCCCCGCGGCACGTTCTCCGCTAGGTGACAAAGGGGAACGTGGATTATTATAGAAGTACCCCGTGAATGGACGTCGTGATTGTCGGAAATTGACGTTTCACGAAAACTAGAGTTGTGTGTTTAATGTGTTATTGTGTGTTGTGTGTGAATTAGGTAAGTGGGCTTCGTTTTTATTATACCTAATGTTATTTATTTTGACGTGTTTTTGTAGTCAGCTGATTGTTAGGAATTAAGTTTTTAATGGACACGTTAGAGTTCTTCAAGAATTTAATTTACAGAAATTGCGTGTAGATATTCCTTCTGCCCTCTTCTGGTAATCTTTCGACGTTGTATCCTTATTACGAAAAACACAAAATAAAATAATTGGTAGCTTTTCTTGTATCTCAAGGAAAATCCGAGAGAAACGTTCGCACAATGTAATCCCGCCAAAATTAATCCAAGTATTATGTCACTGTTGTTGGCATATCCAAACAATGTGTTGTATTATATTTTGTCATATTTCAAGTAAAACTGTTGCAAATTAAGTCTCTTATCTGGGTGAAAATTTATAACAATGTTCTCGGAAAGTATATTATGCTGATATCATTGTTTCTGCTTGATTTAAATATGGTTTAAAAATATGAGTTATTATAGATTCGAATTCAGTTACAATGCTAACGCTACAAAACCGACGATCCAGCGATGCTCTATAAAATTAAACAAATAATACAAAGTGGTAATAAGTGGTAGCTAGGATATGGAACAAAAGCTAGAGGTCGTGAGTTCGATCCCCAACTGTTGCATTATTGACGTGATCTCACTCACATCCCATCCATCTTACTTGACAGATATTCTATCCAATGTGCAAGCCACTTAATTAGTTATTATCTTTGTCTTAGAGATAAAACAAGGCATATATAATAAATGTAAGAATCCACATAATATACTATTGCGAGTTACGTTCTTATTATTCCATCCGCTGATGTTAAATCTTTTACTAGAGTCTACAATCTTCTTCAGGTAAGTTTCAATAAAATCTGTGTAGATTTATGTATTGTTTTTAATTTTAACTGAATCTGACCGTGTATATTTGTCAACTTATTCTACTCGTATACTGACAAATAAATACTATTAATATCTAATTTACAAAACATAAACTTTGATGCAGTACTCGCCTAGCTTAAAATGAATAGAAAATATTTTTTTTTTTTATGTAGGTACCCACAGTATAAACAGAAAAGAAAAAACAGAACAGAAAAAATTGGTACAGAGGTGATATACTAGCCGTAGCAAGCAGTACTTAGATAATATTATCCAAATTTCAATTATAAAACCCTGTCTTTTAATCTGGGAAATATCCTGTTTTTCATGTATCCATTGTCTATAGAAAGACAGAAAGAAAAAATATTTATTTGCCACAGAGGGGGACCCACACCACACCGCTGATTTTCAGTGGTCACCCCAAAATGACGGAAACAAAGTCAGGTATATTTGTACATATTATACACAACTATGTAATAAACAAAAATAAAATAAACAGTTCTTAAATTAGCACTTGTATATACCTAACAGTCGAGATACAGATACGGGATTCCTAAGTATATTTATAGTAGTAGTAAGTAAGACGACTCGACGTCTACGCTGGTTATCTTAAAATATTTTAAGCTGTAATCGTGGATCGTGTGGAATGTTGAGCACTTTACTATTAGGATATCTTAGCTTTAAGAGTCGGTGATGAAGAAGAGCGAGAGTTAATGTTTTATATCTGAGTTTGTTTCGGCCTTTCTTCTCAGAGTAGTCAGATAGGAAACGCCGACCTCATCTAGTTTTAAAATATGATTGACGTGTAAAAGTGTTTGTACAAACCTACTTACAAAATAAAATCATTTATCATTATACTTTAGAAAACCATAACATCACCTATAATCCCCGAAGGGGTATAGACAGTACAGCCACATTTCGTCAATTATTTTTAAGTTCAATGTAATAGGGGTTGATTTCGTGGATTCTTTTTCTCCGCAAACAATCGTTATTTCTCCGGACAAAGTTTGTATTGTTTATATGTGTGTATCCATTTACTGTTATTTATTCTCGTATTTTATAGATATTTTTGAGCTATCTATCCCTTATGTTGCACTTGCCACGTTTTGTCTTTACATCGCTCTAAGGTTGACTTGTAGGTACAGTATTATTTTATTGGTGCATAAAGTTTGTTAGTGGTCAATTTCGTAGTAAAGTGGTTACGTAGGTAATATGCGAAAAACCAGGATTAGTATTTCTATGAAGCAGTGATTCCTCGATCATTTCTACGTATAACATCAAATTATACTCACAAATTCGTCTATCAAGCGTCGAAATTAGGTCAATTTTCTTTGAGCGATCGTTGCAGAAATCTCCATTTGGAAATCCATGTTTGACAACTTCCTCGGGATAGCAACTTATGTAGGTACTACTATCACCATCCTATCACTCTTAGTCCTCAAAAACCTTTCAAACTGTGAGTACTTTAATTCATTCTCGACAAGCAAGTTCTCCGACGTTTTTAACTGAAGGGTTAGAACCACTTAAACCGTTTTCAGATTAAACGATTTCGTTTTGCAGAAAGAAAAGAAGTGATCGGGGGTAAAATCGTTTTACAATTGTTATTTATTCAGTGGATGCAGTTTGTGTAAACAATCGGTTGTTTGGTTTTTGTTGTTTCGCCTCGAATTATGAGTACCTATTCAGCTTTACTTGAAATTGAAATACATGAATTAAATAATGATACTAATGAATGGGGTTTGTGGGTTTTTTGTGGGGGTGGGGTTTTTTTGGGGTATCGTATTACCCAGTAACTGGGTTGTGGAGGTCAGATAGGCAGTCGCTCCATGTAAAATACTGGTATTCAGCTGCATCCGGTTAGACTGGAAGCCGACCCCAACATAGTTGGGAAAAGGCTGGGCAGATGATGATGAGTAATGAATTTTATGTATTTGTGATTTGTATATTGGGACTGAAGCCTTAGTAAATAAATAAATATGAGAAAGACTAGAGCCTTTTCTAGGTATATATTTATATTAATTTATCTGTACTGCCTCAGAATAAACAAGTTAAATAAAAGCTTGTTAAAAATGTCGTGTATACGAGAAAATGAATCTTCACTTTTTTTTCATGAATTATTCCCATGTTTTAAAAGCTATTCTGCTATTCGAGGCGGAGACAAATCCAACAACTCAACGACTTTGTTTTATTAATATAGAAGTAAGATTAGATAAAAGATTGAAAAAAAAAAAAAACGGAGTGCACCTAATTTCGTGGTTGTATTGTTGCAGGTTAAAACTATTTATATTTTTCTTATTTATACAATACTGCTGACATATTTTATGGTGCACAAATAACTTCAAATACAGCCAACTCAAATATTTCATTTATTAATTTATATATACTTTATTGTACACCAGAAAATACATAACAAAAAACACAAATAACAAGGCCGCGATCTCTTCCAGGCAACCTTGGAATCGATATTTTAATGGATATGTTTTGGATAAAATTAATCCCATTTTTATCATATTTGGCTCCAGCACAGACACAGCCAGAGATCTTGATGACAGCCCCAAACGTTTAACTTATCTCAATATTCATTCATCCGTGTAACCCGTTCCTTTGTGGCATTGTTCAACAGCCCCTACAAAAGAAATATAATATACTTCATAAAATTCACTTACATTCCATTATCGAAGGTCGTCAACCCTTCCATTGTTGGCAAAAGATTTCTTAAATCAATTTCCACGGCGATCGGGAATATGAGAAAACTGCGTATCTATTTTTATTTTTGTATCGAAAATTCTGGGAGGTGATTTTGACACGTCCTGAAACCTTTTACTGCTTAGTAATATCGTGAATGATGGGGCTTTTCGTAAGAATTGTAAAGGAAACAATGAAATGGAGGGAAACAAAATTCAGTTCTTTATTTCTGGATTCTTGATTGAATTTATTATTGCCTAGCAGCGAGCCGCGGTTTCACCCGCATAAGTGTCGATCCCATAAGAATATCGGGATAAAAAGTATCCTATGTGTTATTCTAATGTATAAGCTATATTACTGTAAAGTTTCATCAAAATCGAAAATATAATAATGGCAAGTTTCTTACTAAGTGCTCTAAAAGAAACATAATAAAGTAGGGTTATTAACATTTATCCAATTACATGCAGTTTTTCTCTCATGCAACAAGCTATTCGAAAAGAAAATAAATTTTCCACTAACCCGACCGCACGTACATAATTATTAGGTACTGTTCTAATAAGAACTGTACACCAAAATAAAGTCTAAATATAAAAACATCGGTAGAAAATATTCTTTGGTAGCAATAAAACCCTAAAGAATTCACCTACGTCTGAACCCATATCGTAAGACATATGAACAAGGACAGTCCAGCCAGTGACCCACGCATCTATCATTCATACTGACAAATAACTTTCAGGGGCCTAACCTAAAGCTGTATACACACGGGCAATTTTTAAATTATTTCCCAGTAGGTCGATTCATATTTCCTTTCTGATTTTATCATTACTGACATCGGTGAAGGAAAACATCGTAAGTTAATATAAGTTTATATTATCTCCTTTATTTCACTTAAATACTTACAAAATACATTTTTAAATATTTTTATAAAAAAAGGATAAAAAAACATTTAAAAATATAAAAAGTAGTAGCCCACCGGTATCGGGAACAGGGTCCAAGCTACCGGCGGTCAGGGCTTCAGAGAAAGGAACTTTATATTATTATTATTATTTCGTTTATTTTTATAAGTCTGAAATATCCCCAACCCGTCTTGAGCAAGCGTGGTGATCACCGCTCGTGCCTTCTCTGTATAAGAAGAGGCCTTTGCCTTGCTGTGGGACAATAACATACTGATATTATTAAGTCGGAGGAAGTTGAGCAACCTGCACCCCAATTGCGTAATACATTTTACAATCGCAATGTGAAGGAATTTGAAGGAAACTCATAATACATTGCTTCATACGTTAGGAGAATTCGTCTGCTCGACAATGTAAACAACGCAATGAATTTTGTTGAATTGTCAAAATAAAACGCATTTTAATATAAGTGTTTCGCTGCTGGAGTATTTCCTAAAAACTGGTTCAATTTCTTTCTGATTATTACAAGCTTTTATTTAACTTCATATTTCATTATTTTGTTAATTCAGCTTGTTTTTTTTTATCTATATATAATATATATATATATCTATATATATAAATTTTTAAGTGCCACTTGCCTATATGCCAAATCTGCATTCCCGATTTATTTGCCAAAAATGTAAACAAATAAATGAGTTTATGGAAAAATTACTTTAATTCCCACAAAATAAAGTTCAATTTACGCCACAACTTCAAACATTTTTATAAAATTTTCAATTTATAGTGCTAGTCACTGTGAAATTAACTTAATTGCCATTAAAATAAAGTTGATATTTGTTTAACTTGAAATAACTTCATTTTGAAACATTAGTTTGAATAGACTTTACATGTTGGTATAACAGTACATTGCGTGATGTTGCCTTGAAAATTGCCGAGAATCAAGCAATTTTTTTGTACAAAGCAAGTTGCCCGTGTAGTGTTTATCTCAGCTATAACAGGAAAAGACGTAGGAATACGTTTCAATGGAAGTCCAATAGTTTTCCCTGAGGTGACCGCTCTTGAGTGCTTTTCCTAACCACAAACCTTTTTATGTCGGCGACAATTTTCGAGGATACGGTCGATAATTGTGACCTACGTATATGTGGTCAATGGTCAGCGCAATTGTAGGTAGCCTGAATAACTGTCTAGTTTTGGGGCTCACTGGCAATATTAATTGTGAAAAATAACTGTAGGTTATTAATATTATATTTATTATATTAAAAGTATATATATTTATTATATTAATATAATATTATTAATGTTATATATATTGTAATATAATATTTCTACCGTAAAGTCATCATCATCTGCTATGTTCGTAACAACATAAAATTTCATTAAAAAATAAAGGAGTAAATCGCTTTTGGATAAAGCCGAATGTATACATACTTTTGCTCGTGACTGTACAATTGTATATTTCAAATAGCTTTCGTCATCAGCATCTGAACCGAAAATCATCCACTGGTGCACAAAGGCTTCCCCAAAAGGACCGACCCTGTAAACAATATTATGAGGTACACCCAAATGAATACGGAAACCAAGAATTAGAGAACAAACGATATCGATTTTTACTTTGTGAATTTTCCATTCGTATTCAAAATCCTCCGTCTCTCGAATACTCCAGTTTTTTTTTACAACTGAAACTCACTAATCACTTTATAGGAAATCTTGCTACTAGGCGGAACGGACTGTCCAATTAATCCATTAGTTTTCATTAACAAAAAGGGTCTGTCTAAAATCTACGCCCTCTTACAAGTTAGGTACTCTGTTAGTTCCTGGTGTCCCTGTGAATCTTTGTGAGGATAGGCAGAGTAAGGGTTTGGGCCTTTTGTCTTTATCATTTTATACAGGGGGGCAAGGACGTTGATGCGCAACCTTGGAGTCGGTACATGATTTTAACCCCCCTGCTTAGAAATTTAATAAATACGAGTACTTCTAGAATATAAAAAATTGGCTGTTCCATACATTTTGACCGCGTAGGTAGGTATTGCTTATTTTCTATGAAACGGCAGTTTTTTTTTTGATCACCGCCGGAAAATTTCTACTCTAGGGGTCTAAAAATCATGTGCTGGATTTATAGTTTCAGTTTCGCGTCGATGTCCCGGCCGCCCTGTATAATATTTTATATCTTCATGACTGTAGAATCTACTGTGTAGACTTTTGAAGAAATAAAATGACGATTGTACAGACGCCAGCACATCAAGCTACTACAATCTGTCAAATTTCTTTAATACATTTTCAACTTTATCGCTAAAGCATTAAGGTTCAAGGTTGATTGGGAAAATTTGACAGTTTCGGGTAGCTTGACCTGCTGGCGGCTGAACCTAAACTTTTTTCACACATGCAAATGAAATAAGATTTCAGTACCCAAGTAATACTCATCCAACAATATACGGAAATTCAAGATTTTTCCCATTTCTTTAATCGATAGCAGTCGGCAAACCTTACCTAAACAAACAGATCCAGTACAAATATTGAATCGAGATCAAAAGAGTTTTAAAAGGGTTCTCAGTACAGATGCTGTGCTTTCATCAATTTTGTATCATCTTTTCTTGTTGCTTATAACATGTTGGATAAAAAAAAGAAACTGGAAAATCATCAAATGACTCCTCCCGCTCTGGGTGGAGCGGAAGGGAGTGTCAGACTCTTACTGACTAAAACCCACCCGTGTTCCTTCCTTAGCCCTTTATGTTCCAGGGCAGCGGTAAACCTTTCGGATGATCCCGCTACCCTGGCAGGCTTCGGCCCTATCGGGAAGAAACAAGACCTACCTTCAGAAAACATCCTGGAAGAAAATTTGACATCTTAATATTAGCTAGGAAAATCGGCCTCAAGGAATACGCAGAGGGCAGTGGTAGGGTAGCCCAGTGGTAACGGCCTCGACTTACGAGTTGTAGGTCGTAGGTTCGAACCCAGACAGGCGCTTTACTTTGTGTAAATAATTTCATCACCACTGCTCACAAAACGGCGAAGGAAAACATCGTGAGGAAACCAGCATGTCCTAGAACCAAGGAGGCCTGTGTCCCAACGGTGGGAGCATTAAGGCTAATTATGGGTTAACACACAGCAACAGTGTTAACACACAGTGTTAGTGTGACTAATTTTTATTTTGCTTTGCTACCAATAAAAATATCCTATAACCAAACCGTCTTCGGGTGTTTTCCCTCTATGGCCATTTACAAAAAGCCCTTCATCGTCCTTCAACAGTGGGTTTAGAATGGATTATGGATTTAGATAGGACGAGATCACAAAACCACAATAACAATATTAATTGAAATTACTGAGGAAAATTAATAGACGTATATCTCAGCCATGACAGAAACATGACATCTGAGCAGCGCTACTAGTGGCGTATTTCTGAACTAAGTATGTGTTAGAAGTGAAACCTACATATTCACTAGCTTACACCACAATCAAACAACTTACAAGAAAAGAGAATCAACAAGCACACACACCTATATTTTCCCCCTCCTTGACGTCTAGTACCTAAACCTATAGACTATACACTTACCTATAAACTGAGCCTACACCTACGACAAATACTCGTAAGTTACAGCACAGCACACACGCCGATCGAGGCCATGCTAACTATTTCGTCATGCTGAAGTTTGTTGACATAACACTCTCGGGACTTCCTGAATTCATAATACTCGCCTGTAAGGCGGTTCAGCACTTGAGGATATTTGAAACTTGTGTTAAAGGCAAGAAAATCTGGGTACAAGATGTTTTGTTAATGTATTTTGTATTGCGTCTGGATTTGGGCCCGAAATAGCAAGGGATATGAGATGTTTTGTAAAAATCTTTTGTTTTTTGTCTATATTACGAACAACTAGATGCCCAATAATCGTCTTAGTCTGAATACGTCCACAGCTGGACATTAATATAAGATTAGACAGCTTGTAAGTTAAGTTTTTCAAAAACAGGGCAACATTTTGAACACACAAAATTGCAGCATTGTACACACATCGGTATCTGCGCCTATAAATAAATATAAATAAAACAAAATCGGGTTAGTTACACCATTTATAACTCAAGAACGGCCGGACCGATTTTTATGATCTTTATGATTTGTTGGATTTGTCTCCACCCCGAATAACAGAACAGCTACTTATTAAAAAAAAATAATGAAGATAATTCATTTTCAAACGAATTTAATTCTGCTAATAAGTTTAAGCTTATAATTGATTCTGAGGTGAGACGAATTTCGCCGGGTCAGCTAGTAGAATATAAAATTATCGAGTTTGTTTTTATTAGTATGAAAAAATAAATCTCTTTTATCATAAAACCAGTTAGTGCGGCCATATAAGTTTATTGTTATATTCTGCACGACAGTTAATTGTGTTATAAATGTTATTTAAACACGACAGTTTGTTTGTGTGTCGCTCACTCGTGATGTTGACTAGGTATGTCTGTTTTGTTATTATTGTTTAACACTGATAAGACATTTCTTTCTACAGATTTTTAGATAAAACTATTTGAAATTCGCAAAAAATATACTTTTGTCCGTGATTGTTGGAAATGTTATAATGTAATTTTTTTTTTAACCGACTTCAAAAGAGGAGGAGGTTGTCAATTCGACGGTATTTTTTTTTTTTGTGTGTTTGTTATGCGATTACTCCTCCAATTGTAGACCGATTTTCAAAATTCTTTTTTTGTTCGAAGGGAGATAGTTCTGAAATGGTCCCATAGAAATTTCATTAAAAACGGTTCAGTAGTTTAGTTTTTAAACCAAAATTACTGGTAAAAATTACAACTTAAAAGTGAAAAATAAAAACTTTTTTGCAAAAAAAAAACAACCGACTTCCAAAAACGACACTATAAAATGAAAAATAACTTTAATTTCGGAAGTCGGTGGCAAACACCGAAAATTCGAACCCAACGACACCGACTTCCGAAATTAAAGTTATTTTTCACTTTGTAGTGTCGTTTTTGGAAGTCGGTTGTTTTTTTGAGTACCTATTTTACAACATAAAACCTAATCTGTGATTATTTGGTAACAATACCATAAAGTTTGTGTTGAATTGTTGATACCATCGATCCGCGCGTGTCTAGTGCCTTGTTATCAAGTGTGCTGCTGTGTGCTTCATTTCGTGCCAATTTTTAAGCTATTTATTTTGTTTGAAAAATTCAGTTTTAGTAAAATTGTTTATTTTTAGTAAAATTGTTTATTTTATTATTCGATTTTATATTAATGTGATAACCTAATCGTCACTCTGCATAGTTAAAGTAATTCTAATAAATGCCTACCTACCTCTCAGACTTCAATATTTTCACATTACCCAATAACACCAACAAATACATCCCATTAAACTTTCGCAATCAAACCTTTTCAAATATTCAGAACTTTGAAAATACAACTTTCAAAAAAGTTACAAGTACATGCCCGCGGGCTACTGCTCTTTGCGACTTTAAATTTACTGAATTTCAAATCAACTGCAGACGAAAGGTGCCAGAAAACATTAATATTTAACGAAAGAGGATGAAATAAAAATACTTTTAGTAACTTCAAATATATATTGTTGGAGGTGAAAGACCCTTTAGAGAGTAAAAAGTTCTAAACATTTACGAATAACTTTTTAGAACATATTTTTACAAGCTTATTTTCTTAAACACCTTTAGTGGCTAGCGTATCTAATGTAAAAATATCAAGTATTGTTTTAACAAAATAGTATAAAAGCTTATGTTGGTCCTTCACCTCAAAGTGCTGTTCTCTCAGAGCCGTTCAGTTTTCTTGGTCTCGCCTTTTATATTACGCGGGGTCGGCTTTCCTAATCATGCAGCGTTATTTATTTCGGTCTTGTGCATCATCTTCTCTAAGTCCCATCTCCCTCATGCCCTTTTGGACCTTCGTCATCCATATCGTTTGAGTTCTTCCTTTTTCCTCTTCTGTGTAGCCAGCCTCTTCGTTGTTGCTTCTCGTTCACTGTATAAGAATATAATAATATAACAGTTGGTCTATTCTATAAATATGCGTGAAAACTTAGATGAAGTAAGCTGTCATTCCGCCTAATGCTAGGGATTGACTCTGATCTCACTTTACCTAAGTTTTCACGGTGAGATCTTCCCAGAACAGCCGATCGATTCTGTAAAAATCTCACCGTGAAAAGTTAGGTGAAGTGAGCTGTCAATTATCCACGGAATGATATACATTCCGTGGATAAAAGATTAGTCATTCATAAAGGTTAGCAGTTAGCCTGCAGTGAGGTTATTCTCATTTCGGGAGGCAGTTTTAATAAAACTCCAGACAAGATTAAATAAAAAACCACCTTTTACGAAAACATTGTTTCTACAAAAATCAGAAAGAAAGAAGAAAGAAAGAATGAAAATGCAATTATTCACGCATTGCATTTGTTCAATCACGTCAACAAACACCCAATAGTAGCTCAAACTCTGTGCAAAATAAAAATCCTTTCTACAAAAATCCGTGCCACAATACCACCATTCAACAGGTAGGTAGGGGGCATTAGTTCTAATACATTGTGTATGATAAGCGGTCTCATCATTCGTTATCACAGCGATAAATAAAGATAAGGGGGTACGGAGCACTTAGCCGAGTTATCTCGCCCGGGTCACACTAGTCTTAAAATAGTTGGGCAATTTGTGACGCACGGCCAGAGGATGCATTACTTACATGTTTTATTTTGGAACTGCTGGATTGTGGGGCTTATAGATTGGCTTTTTTTTGACTGCCGACTATCTGGATGAATGATGAACACACAACATTACAAGACACACACACACACACATGACACACACATTCACATAACACACATTACACATTACACACACAAGCACACACACGCACACGCACATTATTGGACATTAGAAGACTTCGTACTTATTTCTGCTTGCGAAGTCGATAGTACGTTTTATATTTCTTGGCATAGGTTACCAGGTAATAGCTGGAGTGTCCAGTGTCCATGAAAATGAACTTTGATGAAGAATAGAAAACTCTTTACTATGTACACCATATACATTACAGATATAAATGTATAAATTTTACATAGGGTGTCACAATGGGTGGTCTTATTACTAAAAGCGATCTTTTAAAGACAACCTTTGGATGGTTAAAAAGGGGACTTCCCCTTTTTAACCATCCAAAGGTTGTCGAGTAGTCTCTGGTGTACCATTATAAAAATATACATAAAGCATATACTAATCTACATATATAAATATGTATATAATAATACTCATGAAACAGGAGCATTGAAAATATAATGATGATGTTTATGGAGAGAAAGTGTTTTTTTTCATTTTAATTTTGAAAGTAGCACGTAGAAAGTGATCACGCCTCACCGCCACGGAAGAACTGAAAAGAAGTCAGATCTCTATAGTCTATTTTTAGCGATACAATGCTTATACTTAGCTACATTTAGTTAGACTGGAAGTAGACCTCAACAAAACCTAAGTTAGATGAAGCAAAGATGATGACGTAGACAAACAATAATACGTCAATGTTTGGAAAACTGACGATAAACATTTGATGATCGATTCCTACACTCGACAAAATCTAGTTATTTTACTCCGCGCTGACTGATGATGTCGATTCACAGTCACAATATCGAAATCCAGATCAAACGAAGAAACGTTCTGTGAAATATTATGATGGTTAGGAAAGAAGTAAACACTGAGGTTGTGTTATGACTGCTAAAGATCAAAGGGAGTAAAAGAAATAGCACCAGTCGAAAATGCATGGGAATAAGTATGAAGATGAGAGGAAAATGGCTATATATCGACAAATCCGATCAGATCGGTACAACATAATCAGCTGTTCCCACTGCTGGGACCACAGCACAGGCCTCCTCTCTGTAAGGGAGCGGGCCATAATCCACCACGCGGGCCCAGTGCGGCTCGGTAGATGTCACATATTTCCGAATGTTTGATTCTAGGACACGTCGTTATCCTCACGATGTTTTCTTTCCCCGTTTTGAGAACAGTGGTGATGAAATTAAGTACACAAAGTAAAGTCCCTGTCTGGGTTCGAAACTACGACCTGCAACTCGTAAGTCGGGGGTGGTACCACTGGGCTACCAATTCTCAGCAGATCGGTAGTCACCTCTATTTGCGACCGTTAGAATTAGAGTTTCGTTTTGATAAACCGGTATTATGATTAATGTATTTTTTATCTTTTCAGCCCTAATGTTAGTCTTGTTATGACGTGCGTGTTGTAATGGCTGCTGTAGTCAACGACTATTGGTAACGATTTTTACATTATTTATTTGTTGTTTTTGAGATTTGTGTGCTTTGAGAGCTGTGTCAGTGTCACTTTGATTTCTCCTGAGATTGTCGCCACATTGTCATTTATACAGCTCATCTGGGGTGTTTTCGTTCCTGCGATACAGGAACTTTCGAGCTATTCACTAGATCAATCTCATTCTAAGAATTCACTTTGTAAGACCTGACTAAGATTTTTTCAGTAAATGTGAATAGATCGACTATGATTATCGAGTTATATAAAGCGATGGATGTCAAAGAGACATCTACGGGCATTGTTTGCTTACAAACAATGATAGTAGTTTACTAACTGAACCGAAACCTTCTGAACAGATATTCCATAATATAATTTTTATTGGAAAAAACTTGAGAGGTGTCAAGGGACACCCGGATGGAACGAAGTTCAAAGAGAGAGAGAGAGAGACAGACAGAGAAACACGCGCACGCCGCACGGCTTACAACTACCTATAGCATATAGCATAAAGTGTCGTTCTAACTTTTGGTCTTAATTTTTTACGTCTAGCCCCCTTTCGCAACGCGCGATAAGGAACTTCGCTCCAAAAATCTCAGTTACCAGCCCGGGGTTTCTAATATTGCATCCCATAAATGTCAATGGCCTTATTATATGTGGCTCGAGACTGCCATCGGATAATATAGTTCCACCTCCAAACACTATTTCTTTTTTTTAAAGAAAACGACTTTTACTACATATTCATAGCCTTTACAGACGACG
Organism: Apamea sordens; assembly: GCA_945859715.1. Taxonomy (NCBI): domain Eukaryota; kingdom Metazoa; phylum Arthropoda; class Insecta; order Lepidoptera; family Noctuidae; genus Apamea; species Apamea sordens. The sequence continues at coordinate 13,167,458 of OX244002.1, forward strand.
ATTTGTAGTAAAAAAGATGTTACGCCATGAATGTGGAGTAAACGTAAGGAATTTGATTTAGTTCGTACACAATATATTCGGAATATATTCCGAATTCCATACATACTGAATGAGATTGAGAGATATTCCTTTCTTTATAGGGCTGTTATCTAGTATTCTAGAATCTAAAATGTTTTACAGTGAGTCGTTTTTTTCATGTTGATTTCAAAATATAAAAGGTTTTGAAGTGAAACTTCTTAGACGGCGAATCGATAATTGGGCGAGAATTCAGAGTGAAATTTCAAGGACGCGTCACGTTTAGACACATTTCGTTACATGAGAGAGAAGAAAGGTATAACTCTCTCTGTCTGTCACACTAAATCTCTCTAATTCTTAATTTTTTGAGGAGGTCTACTTCTGTGACTTTTAGGTTATGTGCATTTTTTTTATTTTTACAGTACCTATCTGTTTATAAAGCTACTGTATTTTTTTAGAGTGCGCTTCTTCTCTCGTTAATATCAAAATTATTTAATTTCTTAATCTTCGTGTTTATTATTAAAAATCGAATTAAAGTTAAGTACAGACGCCAGCACATACACAAGCTACCCGAATCTGTCAAATTTTCCCAATCAACTTTGAACCTAATGCTTTAGCGATAAAGTTGAAAATCTATTAAAGAAATTTGACAGATTGTAGTAGCTTGATGTGCTACGATACTTTCTGACTGTGGGAACGTAAAAATACGTTGGGGATCTTGTTGAATTTTGTTTATTAATTTATATTCCGAAGTTTCATGGACAAATATTATTTCTACTGATACGTTTAATCGTGATCTTTGATGTCGCCTAAATAACAAAATTGTATTAAAGCAAGATGAGAATTTGTTTACCTACATAAAAAAAGTATAATATTTAAAACAGCTGTAAAATTTCCAATTGGAACTGAAACGCAACTAAATATTATGAAACATTTTAAAAGAGTAACTAAGGAGTTTCTTGCCCATTCTTCTACATACATTTTGGAAGAGGCGACAAGAAAAAAAAAACTGTTTTCTTGTACATTTTGACATTCACAAGTGCTTTTTATGTGACTTTGACAAACTAGGTAATTCCTGCAGTTGCTTGCATAGCGTAAGTATCTAAACTACTCGTAATATTGTAAACAGAACAGATTTGTTTTTTTTTTTGTAAGTTTATCTCCTACGCTTTCACGCTAAAACAACTAAACGGATTTGGATGAAATTTGGCATATGGGTAGACGATGATGTGGATTAGGATATAGGATACTTTTTTATCCCGATATTCTCACAGGATCGAGACATATGCGGGTGAAACTGCGGGGTGCAGCTAGTAGCCAATATACCAGCATCTACTTCTAAAATCAATTAGTAGTGCAGGAGTTTTATTTATAATCAATCATCATTGTACACCAAAACATACATTGTCTTCCCTCGGCATCATACTCTTCACATTCTGACGTAGCCAACCACTAGTGTTGCCATAATAACAGTCTAAACAAAGCCAAGCATTTCATCGACCTGCTGCAGTACTGGCGACATCCATATTTCGTATGGCGATTCTAAAATACATCACTGACGATGCTCTGACGTCAGATTATAAATAACTTTCGCTATTGAGTTCGTCAGATACTCGATGCAATCGAACACGAAAATCGAGAAGATTTGAGTTTAGAATCGTTTTTATTTGATGCAAAATGAGCTCTAATTATTCAAGAGCGGACTCAAATCGATTTTATTTTAAAGTAAATGAGCTGTTATTATTCGGAGTTGGCATTGAAATTTGAAGTTGATTGTTAATGATAATGCTTTGTGTTAAAAATTACAGTAATAATATGTTAGATCTAAAACAATCTTTCTCTCTATTCTTGTCTTCTATATTATTTTTGTACTTATAAACATCTGTTTTACTCTATAAATATTACGTGTGTCAGTCTGTTTGTTTGTAAAATAGACAACGGGAATAGAAGCACTATCGGAGTTTTATTTGAAGTGAAGTTCATGATTTTTTGCGCCGTCATACAGATGAAGCATAAAAACAGACGCGATATCGAAAACGTTTTATATGGAAAAGTTCCTATGCACGAAAGTTTATTTGCACTTCACTATATGATTTAACATGTCGCACGGCAGGTCACTCTTTTTATTTGGATAAGCCGCGTGAATTAATACTGCATAACCCTTTCCCGACTACGGTCGGGTACCAGTTTAACCAGCTGCAGCTGAATACCAGTATTTTACTTAAAGCGACTGCCTATCTGACCTCCACAACCCAGTGACTGGGCAACACGATACCTCTTGGTTAGAGTGGTTGTCAGAGTTTTATGCTTCTGATAAACCGCGTGAATGCTTTACATATATGCGTGAACAAAACTTCTCTTCCTTCTCTCCTTATCAAAACTTTTGACAGCCATGTGACTGTCAAAGGTTTTGACATCAGTTTCGATCGACGCCAATCTTATTTGCCCTGTTTGAAGTATTTTTGCAGTTGAATGCTCTCGCAAATTGCTTCCATGGGGTTTATATATAAATTCGGTGTACGTCAATCACAATCTTTCTGTGAATCGGACGCTTTTGGGCGCCATATCTGATTGGAACATTGATTGGTGTATGTATGTTGTCAGCTTTTAAAGTGCTTTTTTGATTCACAGAATTTGAATCAAAGCTGTACAAAATATGACTATTTCATATAGTCATATTTTGTACAGCTTTGATTCAAATTCTCCGTGAGATTTGATCGAAAAAGTTTTACTTATTGCAAAAATATTTTTTGTGTTCCTTAGAATACGCATAAGCATGATCAGCCTATAATGTTTCCACTGCTGGGAAACAGCCCTCCTCTCGGGGAGAGGGAATGGAAATACAAAAATACATCCCATATTCTGTTGATTTGTATAAAGGAGGGTTCGCAGAGCTTCAGCAATTACCTCTTTATCCTAAATAGAAGAAATATTCATGGAACAAATCAAAACGTACATTTATTTATTAATTCTCAGTGTTTCATTAGTGGGATCCCAAATACTATGACGAAAATAGGATCTGGCTCTTTATTCATTTGCACAACATGTCTAAACGCCTCGATATCAAAACATGAATGGAACCTCAATCCCTCATATGAAAGGCTAAGCACGTAAACAAGCGGACAGTTACATTACTCATATTGTAATTAACTTTCGTCGTACATGTGACTGGCATTAATTGATCGTCTATAGCCAATCACGGGTGGCTTTAGAAAGAAATAAAACGTGTCTGTCTGCTAGACTGACGTCATTTTCTGGAGGGCTTATCAGAGCGTTTCATCTTTTGGCTGTGGTTGGAATATTAAAGAGACGGATTTTCAGCAACGAACATGAAAACTTATACAGCCTGGGTGGTTAAGCAACTAAGAGCCGTTTCGTACTACGTCCGATCCGAATACGAATTCAAGGTCCGAGTTCAATTCGAATTGGGAATGTTCTAAATTCGGACGGACTGAGTTCGGATGTAGTGCGCAGCCCCTGATACAAATAGTACTATGGCTACTTTCGACCGTCATTTCTCGGATTCGGATAGAATGCAGTGCAGAACCACTCTAACCTCGCTGACTGGCCTAATCCACTGCGGTTTAGTGCTCATAGGCACGAGCGACACGCGTCAGCGGCGGAGGCAACTGCAGTCGTCGACGCTTCGGTGGTTATTGACGCTTCTGTATGCACACTAACGCTATTTTCCTATAGTTTGCGCCGACAATAAGATGGAGCGGCCGCAGTCAGCTAATGACCGATGGCCAGTGGAGCAGACTAGTCCTAGAGTGGATACCGCGTATCGGCAAATCGTAGTGTGGGACGCCACCCGACGTTAGATGGACCGACAACCTTAAAAAGTTGGCAGACTAGTTGCGGAAGTCGGAAGGCAGGGTGTTGTGGCGCAGCCTGGATGAGGCCTACGTCCAGCAGTGTACTGCGATAAGCCGAGTTGATTAAGCCAGCTGAAGTATGTAGCGTGATGTTAAGTAGCCTATAACCTTTCTCGAGGATTGGGCTATCAATTGGGTAATTGAAGAGATTAGCGCGTCCAAACAAACACACTCTTCAGCCTTATTATTCGTAGTATATACATACATATAGATATCGTAATGTCAACTTCCCGGAGACGCAACCAACTGCATCCTGTAGAAACATGATATCTTCAAAGTAACACGTTTACTTGTGTGCAAGTGCTTTGTCTTTCAGCCAGCTTATCCTGGAATAGCATCATACAAGATAAATTAATATTATTCTACACGCCAGATATTTCCCCTAGTTCCCTCATAACTCCTCGCTTCATCGGAGTATAGTTCCGTTGCATCGCGTCAATGTGAACACCGCTTATCTTGTGTGTACACTCGCGCACATCAGCGTCTGTGTTGTGTTGTATTAAATATTTTACTGCGTTGATTCTTCTATAGAAGTCGTGTTTGCGATACTAGTTTCGTTGTCTTTGTTCGTTTGTAAGCCTTCTCTATATTGACTTAAGTAAAAGCATTTACTTATTGTATGTAGTTTCATTACTTAATGGTGGTGATTAAGGCGTTCAGCTTTAGATGCGCATTTCCCGTATTTTTAAGATTCGCATCCAGATCTCAATCTGTAAAAAATACCTGTATTTTATGTACATTTTTGACATATCATTGCGACTAGATTTTGAACGTTTTAATTACCGTAATTGGCCTTCCGGTTTCATAATAAATTTTAAAATATACCTTTTTATAAATAAGATTTCTTGTCTAACCTAATAAAAAAATACCTAATGAGCCATTACCTACTGATAAACTTATTTTACTTAGTTTAGTAGGTTTTAAAGTTTTGCTGCCCATCACATTTATAGAAACAGGAATAAACTTTAGATTTTCTCTTGAGACCAAAACCAAAACTAAAAATATGCTAATCACCGATCAAAGGAAAATTAACCTGAAACCACCTGTGCTCTAGTTTGACCACCAACACCCCAGTACCAGTACCCTCTGGTCATTACAAACATTATAATGAAGCTCCATTAAACTAATTAATAATTTCAAAGTAACCTTTGTCAGCCACGACAGCGGGTTAAATCGCCATTTTGTATATCTAACTCAAACAAATATAGTTGAATTTTCCTGTTTGTTTTACTAATTTAGAGGTGATTTTCCCTTGATGTGTTTGTGAAAAATCGGTGGAATAGTTTTCCCGTGAGTGTATGAGTGCTATTGTAATTAAATGGCCGGGGAATTATGGTTGTTATTCACTTTTTTTGAGGTTTTTTTAGCACCGACAACATAATATACAACTTTACCCAAAATCAGAGAAAGGGATTTCTTTTTCATGTTGATTTTATTCGCAACTGACACACAACATGTTTGATAAACAAAAAGCACCCATAGATAACAGCCGCACAGGTCGATTGAAGGTTAAGCTACGCTTGCCGCGGTCGATTCGTAGATGGGTGACCATCCATTACCGAGACCAAAAGTCGGACAACGAGTCTTACCCAGTAGGTACCTAATTTGTTTGCGGAGGTCAGATAGGCGGTCACGCCATGTAAAATACTGGTATTCAGCTGTATCCGGTGAAACTGGAAGCCGATCCGAAACCCGAAACTGGAAGTATTTGGGAAAAGGCTAGGCAGATTGATTCTACAAAAGCAAAGTGGATGGCGATTACAGTTGGTACAGGTCCACGTATCGATTTTCAGTGAAACATTATAGGGACAATTTTTGCCCCCAATTTCTTTCTACGAAAGCGGTTGATCTTTTCTCTATATCAGTGTTTTTCAATTCAACCTTTTTGACACACAACATGTTTGATAAACAAAAAGGACCCATAGATAACAGCCGCACAGGTCGATTGAAGGTTAAGCTACGCTTGCCGCGGTCGATTCGTAGATGGGTGACCATCCATTACCGAGACCAAAAGTCGGACAACGAGTCTTACCCAGTAGGTACCTAATTTGTTTGCGGAGGTCAGATAGGCGGTCACGCCATGTAAAATACTGGTATTCAGCTGTATCCGGTGAAACTGGAAGCCGATCCGAAACCCGAAACTGGAAGTATTTGGGAAAAGGCTAGGCAGATTGATTCTACAAAAGCAAAGTGGATGGCGATTACAGTTGGTACAGGTCCACGTATCGATTTTCAGTGAAACATTATAGGGACAATTTTTGCCCCCAATTTCTTTCTACGAAAGCGGTTGATCTTTTCTCTATATCAGTGTTTTTCAATTCAACCTTTTTGACACACAACATGTTTGATAAACAAAAAGGACCCATAGATAACAGCCGCACAGGTCGATTGAAGGTTAAGCTACGCTTGCCGCGGTCGATTCGTAGATGGGTGACCATCCATTACCGAGACCAAAAGTCGGACAACGAGTCTTACCCAGTAGGTACCTAATTTGTTTGCGGAGGTCAGATAGGCGGTCACGCCATGTAAAATACTGGTATTCAGCTGTATCCGGTGAAACTGGAAGCCGATCCGAAACCCGAAACTGGAAGTATTTGGGAAAAGGCTAGGCAGATTGATTCTACAAAAGCAAAGTGGATGGCGATTACAGTTGGTACAGGTCCACGTATCGATTTTCAGTGAAACATTATAGGGACAATTTTTGCCCCCAATTTCTTTCTACGAAAGCGGTTGATCTTTTCTCTATATCAGTGTTTTTCAACCTTTTTCATGGCGTGGCCCCCTTAGTACGGAAAATATTTCGCGACCCCCTTCCCTCCGCTGCTTCTAACTTTGAATTCAAGTCTGTCGCCTTGAGTACCTTTTGGTTAAACAGAAAAATAGAAATTCCACAATCAACCACTGAAGCTTTGAAGTGTTTGATTCCATTTGGAACTTCCTATAATTTTAAAGAAACAGCGGCCCCATTAAAGAGACTCGGCGACCCCCTAGGGGGTCGTGACCCACACGTTGAAAAACACTGCTCTACTATACTGTCTAAAATCCTGTGATGTCTGTCTGAAATATCTTTTCCTAGAACGCTGAGATACTTTCAATTTAATTTGGATCAGCTGTCCTGATAGCTTACAAAATGAGGCTGCTGGGTTTCCAATTATTAATTACAGGGTTTTTTTTCAATTACTTAATCATCTTTCTTTCAAGAACGTTATTCTTGATCACTTTCTTAATTGGATATTAATTTTAGACTCGATTTTATACTCCTGCCTTTTGAATATGAGAGGAAGTCTGAAAGTGACACCGGTGACTGAAAAGTTGTGTGGAAATCGGTTGTCATGTTATGGGCATGTGATGCGGGGGATTTTGTCAGGGAACTTTTGAGTAGATATCAATGTGGATGGCTATAGGTACGTGTTGGTGAAATTTTTTCTTTTGTTTTCTTTTGCTACTTTCTAGTTAACCTAGCTTTATCAATGCCGTGAAATTCTTTTATTGGCTTAAGTGATAATTGTCACCATCTCGCTATCACGGAGCAGTGTGTGCAGACTGTAAGATGCTGTAACTTTGACGTAACTGCAGTGAGCTGTTCATTGATAGTGGGGTGAACATTCATAACTCATGTAAATTAATTATAAGCTGTGAGTTTCCAAATAAATAAAATAAAATAAAGACCGATGTTGCGCTGACCCCAAATGACATTGAGATAAGGACAGAAGAATGATGACTCTAGAAACACTATAAGCCTCTAGAAACTCTTAGTATTCTAGAGGGCTAGACGAGCCCTCTGAGGTAACGAGAGGAATCAAACAACGTTACGACTCCTTAAGATTATATTATGAGCACGTCTTTACATATTTACGTCTAAATAATCACTGACTGTTCTAGAACAAAAATCCTACTATAAAATAATTGACACTAGTTTGAACGTTCGAATGGAACCCGCGCTAAAATATAGCCGGCCTACATCATATGAGGTCGTCTTCGACAGACAAGCCTCTACAGTATCATGCGAATCATTAAATTACTAATAACTTTTTAAAGTGAAAACTGTTTTAGATGCACTCTTTCTGAACATTGAACGAAACTGAACAATCACGCTCGGGTTGGTGACGCTGAATCGGGTATACTCGGCTCCAGTCGGTCGGTGACGCTGAATCGCGAATGCTCGACTCCTGTCATAACTTTTCACATCTATCTTGTAATCATAAGCACACAACGCCTTTTTAACCAGCTTCAAAAAAGAAGGAGGTTCTTAAAACGGTACATAATATTATTATTCAAAATGTTTGATATTTCTCAGCTAAGAAACACTTACATAAGTATCCCTGCTTTACCTTCTAATGTCTTCCCAAATACTTGACCTACTGACGAACTCTTAAGGGTTAGCTACCATTAAGTAAAACGTAGATAAACGTTTAAATAACTTATGCAAACCATCCCTATTCAAAAGGGATTAAATTAAACTGTGAAACTCGATTGAGCACTTCAATTTGGGAAGTTATTTTAGTTACCCTAAAATGTTCAATGTGATTCTGTCCTTCTGTTTTTGATTTAATTATTTCTACGGGTTTTATTATAGCTTTAGATAGATTGTTCTATTATTGTGAGTGGTACTCGTATTAAGGGAACGGTGGAAATATGTAATTTTGGAAATGGATCTTTTGAATTTTAGCTGAGGGTTTAATAATAAATAATAATAATAATATCCCTGGACATTTCACACAGCGCCATCTAGTCCCAAGCTAAGCAACCTAATGCTTGTTTTATGGTAACAAGATGGCTGATAAACTACTTATATACATTTTTTTTTTGTAAATACATACATATTATAGATAGAAAAACACCCAGACTCAGAACAAATACATGTAGGACTTACAAATATTTGTTCTGTGCGGGAATCGAACCCGCGACACGTAGCGCAGCAGTCCGATCGCTCAGCCACTGCGCTAACCGTGTTGTCCGTGTTTATAAGGCTCGTGCCAATACGTAACTAGTTGTAGAAGAATTGGCGTAAGATAAGCAGTCAAATTTCCTGTCTGGGTTCAAACCTACGAGTAGTCGTGGATTCGAACCCAGACAGGCAATTTGACTGCTTATCAGGCAATTTATTTTGTGTAAATTATTGCATCACCACTGCTCTCAAGACATCGTGAGGAAACCAGCATGTCCTAGAACCAAAAATGCCAACCAACCTGCACTGAGCTCGCGTAGTGGATTACGGCCCGCTCCCTCTCACCGAGAAGAGGCCTTTTTCCCAGCACTGGGAACATTTATTCTGATTATGCATTTGGGGATGTAGTATGTAGATACCAAACAAATAAATTAATAACACAAAAAGCTGACTTTCCCTTCATAAGGTTGCTTTTCAAATACGCACAATTTTCTTAACCCTGTAATAAAATTCCTTAACCAGAAAAGATCTTAAGTACATTAAGAACAAAACAGACCCTGAATTACCTCATTAACACCCATATGCCTCAACTGCCATAAAATTATCGGCTAAAACCTTTAGCCTAACGATGTTCTTACTCAACCGAATTATTTTCAAATAATGGCCTCAGGGGAAAACGAAGGAACAAAGACATCCCTCCCCTAGTTCATGTGGTAACAAATGCTCTAGAGCTGCCCCCGTAATTAATAGAGGTGTGCTGACTCGAACTAATGAAGTTGTCTGGTCAATCGAGATGTATTGTCAATCGAGTGGATGTCTTAATTGGTTGCATTTAGTATTGTTTGGAAAAAATCGATTAGTTGGTACCGATATGTGTAGGTACCGATGTTTTTTCGTATTAGCAAGTTAGAATTATTAGGAGAAACAAACGCACACCTGTATTTCCCAAACGGGTAAGCATAATACATATGTTTATTAATACACCCACATTCCGCCTGTCGTATTTAATTCCTTTACATTTTTTCAATCGTCGGATCACTTTTATCTGAAGAATAAAATATGGTAATTTGACAGCTTTTGTATAGAAAATATGTCAAACTGTCATAATTACTCTCCAGATAACTGACATATCTCCGTATAACTGAAGATTAGAAAATCAAGAGTTATTCTATTACCATTAAAAAGATCGATGTAAAAAGTTTCCACCACACTTCGTTGCGATTTTAACAAAAGAGATTCGTATGGTTTTGTGGCCAGTCTTATTGCTGGCTATAAATTATAACGATAGTCGCAGTAAACGGTCCACTTTCCCGCTAATTGGCCACTAGTTACCGTGCAGTTTTAATTCGTTGTAAATCACAGCCGTCAGTTCCTCGAGGATTAAGTGCTTGAAAAATAAAGGTAAGGCTACCGTGGTATTGTACCATTCAATGTTATATCGAAGCTAATCTTGTTTTTGTACTTGATGAAACAAAAACTGAATCTACCATCATCTACTTTATAAAAATACTAGCTGCGCCCCGCGGAATATCGGGATAAAAAGTATCCTATATATTAATCCTGGTTATAAACCATCTGTGTGCCAAATTTCATCCAAATTTGTTCAGCACTTTTTGCGTGAATGAGTAACAAATATCCATCCATACAAACTTTCACGTTTATAATATTATTATTAATTCTTATATTATTATTAAGTAGGATAGGATTAAAGTCAGGCCACCGGAAGGATTGATAGATTAACAGCTCTTTCTTGATTCGGTGGGTGGTGGTGAAAGGCCATTTTTAGTTAGTAGAGCGATTTGTCTGGTTAATTCCGGTAACGAACGAGACCCTGCTAAATAAGCGTCATCATTTAGGTGTGCGTGGCTCCCCGTCACGCAACTCACTGGCGAATTCACAGAAGAGATACAAGAGTTGCTAATGTAAGCTATTGTTCCTAGTGTATAGAAAATTTATTTCCTAACGGGGTTAAATAGATGAAATTTCTGTCGATGGAAAATCCTATCGGCACATGCTTGGTATTATAACCAAAGCTCTTTTAATTCTGAGTGTAGGTACTTTTTATGCTCTCCCAATATATATACCATATATTTGCATGGTATACACGCCACCATATCAAGCTACTACAATCTGTCAAATTTCTTTAATAGATTTTCAACTTTATGGCTAAAGCATTAAGGTTCAAAGTTGATTGGGAAAATTTGACAGTTTCAGGTAGCTGGATGTGCTGGCGTCTGTATGTCACAGTTTAATCTTCTACCTAACTATTTTGTCACTTTTTCTGTATCATTTATTTTTTGTCAACTGTTATAGTATAAAATCTATGTTGCGACGGAATACGTATACGCTTTTACTCTTTCTTCGGAGCCGCAAGGGCGTACCCAAAGAGCACTTGACCGATTTTCATTATTGCCTGCGTAGGTTACAATACGACCCGAGTAAAACGGGCAACTTGTCATAAATTGCCGGAAAAACGGGGCATGTAAAAAAAAACCGATAGAAATTACTGCAGAATACTGTAAATACGGACTGCGTAAAATCCAAATTAAAAGTCATTATTAAAGGCTGATAATTAGCTCTTTTTGAACGTCAGAATTTCATGAGACGGTTCCCTAAAAGGACTACCCTTCACCACTTCTTAGTGTTTTAGCTAGGAAGAAGAAGTGGCGCAACAAACTCCCCAGCAGCACAGCTATCTGTTCAGGTAGAAGAACTTGATATCATTCACATAGTATAAACACTGCTGGGACACAGGCCTCCTCTCTTCGAGAGGGAGTGATATATATTCTACACGGACCCAGTGCGGGTTTGTAGATATCACAATACATGTCTTCGAATTTTTCGTTCTAGAACATGCCGGTTTCCCCACGATGTTTTCCTTCACCTTCACTTGTTTTTCTTTTGAGAGCAGTGGTGATGAAATTATCAAAGTAAAGCACCTCTCTGGGTTCGAACCCACGATCTACAACTCGTAAGTCGGGGCCGTCACCACTGGACCACCACTGCTATCGCATCTATTCATATAACTGAATAAATTTTATTTTGAATAGAGTTTTTATTATATTTGTTGGTATATTGGCGTGGCTAGCTGACATATTTTATGGCAAATAATTTAAGTTTCTTGTAATGTTAATTACTGAACATGGGTTCCTAGTATTGTATTCATGCACTATATTCTAACTGAACAGACAGCTGTGCTGCTGGGAAGTTTGTTCCGCCACTTCTTCTTCCCAGCGATAGCACTAGGAAGTGGTGAAGGGCGGGCGTTTTTGGGGGACTGTCTTTTGTAATTTTGACGTTCGAAAAGTGCTGACTCTCAGCCTAATTTGAATAAATGAGTTTTGATTTTGAAATAACACGAGTTCAACAGTACATAAGTTCACATGCAGTCTATTTCGCTAACTACCTGAGCACACACTGGTGTATTCTTTGTTAATAAACTGACCTGTGCGGGATATATATGTTCTAGAACAAATATATCGGTCTGCGTCAACAGTGGCACTGGCTGCGACGTTCTCTATATTGATGAGTGGAATCTATCTTGAACGGTACTGGCTTCTTTTTATTGGGTTTTATTAACTACTAGCTGTGCCCGCGACTTCGTCCGCGTGGAATAGTGACTTTTCGGGCAGCATATTTTGAATTACATATACCGTCGTTTGGGTAGCAAAAAATTTACTTTACAGTAATGCTTCTCTGTATACGATATTTGACGTATGGCCATCGGGGATGAAAGCATACAGGCTCCTAGGATTGCTAACCCGTGACAGAACCACATACAACTGACCGTGCGAGAAACAGCTGATACTTAGATCTGCTTTATTAATTGTCATCGCAAAACATAGGCTGACTGGAAACTGGACTCGTTTAAAACTAAATGGAAAATTGTTTGGAATGAGAGGAATCTGAGGAATGAAAACACTTTCACCTTTTCCACACCCTGTTAAAATCTCTGCTTCTATCAGATTTCGTTGTAAATTGGTCACTTTTAACCTGGTACCATTGCAAAGTTTTGGGGGGCTTAAATTTCTAAGAATCATTAGGGGTTCGCAGAAGTCTCAGACTCACGCGATAGCGCGTGAGCTTCGCGATCGACAGATAAACGTGCCTTTCGTTGTTCCCCGTTTTCCCTATTTCGAGTTGTCATCATTCGAGAACGATTTGAACTCAGTCGAGATTCTCGCTGAGTCGAAGTTTCTGCAGCACGAAACCTAGCCTGATGTTCCCGAGTTGCAGAAAGCCTTGCCTCACGACCTTCTTCAGATTCCTGTGATCGAACTAATCTCATCCTTTTAGCATTTTTGCTACATTGGGAGAGGTTGGATCTTCTTCGAGGCATTCTTACAATAAAATAGTATTACTACTTAACACACAGTTATTTAGTAAACACGTACTATCGTAAACAATTATTTTAAAGAAAATTAAGAAAAAGAACTTAACCTACAAACCCTAAAATATAAATAAATGAAATATGCAGTCAGTTTTTTTTTTCCTTGAGAGGCCGTGACTACTTAACCGGACTATCCTGTGGTTGCCTAAGGAATTCTTAAAGCCTCCAGCCAGGGCTATATCTAGAATAAACTAAGCGACTTAGACTAAGCGACTGCACGCTAAAGGCACCCCCTGTGGGGTACGAACCTTGGCTTAGGGCGTCGCTGGGAGAGGGCAGCAAGGGGACAGGCTGGATCGAATTAGTAGTATTAATGCTTTGATGAGCGCGGCGTTTCCTAGGACTATCTCTGAGAGGAAAGGCCGAAACAAACTCAGAGGTCTCAGTCGGGGAATTTAAAGCTACAGGCTCAGCTACGACGCGGGCTGGCACTTCAGCGGGCAAGGGTCAGGGGGGAGAATTTACTTGGGGGCGTCGCGAGGGACCTCGGCGGTGAGGTCGGAATGTCGGTAATTTGTGTTTGTATACTGTACTGGTTGCCCTATCGCTCTCCTGGAGGAGGGTTATGGGGTCATCGGGGTCGTCGAGAACATGCCTTGGACGGCGAATTTTACTGAGTTTGGAGGGGGTGTAGTTGGCGGCCGCGACCACCAGAGGGTTGGGGTGATTAGCGGCTGTGGCAAAGAAACGCTTGGAGAGGCGTTTCATGAACTGCTGGATAGTGGGGATCTTGAGATCAACATGGAGGATCTCATTGCTAACGAACCAAGGGGAATTTGTGGCCTTGCGGAAAAATCGGTTCTGCAGGGTTTGCATCCTATGGATGTGACGGGGCTTTGCGTGAGCGAAGACTACGCAAGCGTAAGTCATTATGGGACGGATGCATGCTGTGTACAGGCGCTTTTTGCACTTGAGTGACAGCTTGCTGCGTTCATTGAGGACGGAATGAAGGCAGCCTAGAGCGAAAGAGGCGCGCGAACGGACCGTCTTTATGTGCTCTGAGAAGGTGAGGAGAAGGAGAAGAATAAAACAAAGGTATTTGGCTCGCTTTTCCCAAGGGATCGGCTTGCCGAACATGGTGATTGGTGGAGGGGGGGTGGGTTGTCGTCTGGGTCTCGAATAGAGCACCGCTTGACTCTTATCGGTGTTGACTTCGATTCGCCATTTCCTGAACCAAGCAGCCAACTTATTGACTGCGGTTTGGAGACGAAGTCGTAGTTGGATATGGCTGCGACCAGTGTAATAGATGGCTGTGTCGTCTGCGCACAGAGCCAATTGGGACTTAGCATCTTTAGGGATGTCGCTAGTGAACAGCGTAAATAAGAGAGGGGCGAGTACGGAGCCCTGAGGGACTCCTGCTCTGATGGGGGGCAGCGGCGCTGCTCTCAGCGCGCTTTATATAGCCATAGACGCACAGGCGCGAGGCCTGTACGTACTCTGATAGAATACCTTAACAAATGTTCGCCGTGATTCTTTAAATTGACATAACTTTTTTATTTATGAACCGATTGACATGAAATAAACACTAACTGTTAAGTGAAGCTTACTACAATATATTAGTGAAAACCGCATATAAATCAAATAGGCCGTTTCTGATATTAGCGTGCACAAACAAACAGACAAACAGACAAACAGACAAAAAAAAAAATTAATTACAATTTCGGGTTCGGTATCGATATAACAACAACCCCTGCTACTTTTTTTTAATATATTTCCATTGTACAGACACCACTTTTCTACAATTTTATTATATGTATAGATACACCGTTAAATTTTGATCGTTTTAATGCTTAAAAGGTGTCATTGTACTCATCATTATGAACAACTTTCACTACGGGACCAACCTTTAAATCGTGAAAAAAAATCAGTCGGTCCATACATTAGTTATGCGAACATAAATCTATGGATCAACCGACTTTTTTTTTACGATTTCAGGGTCGATCCCGCAGTATGCGAACATAAATCTATGGTTCAACTGATTTTTTTTTTACGATTTCAGGGTCGGTCCCGCAGTATGCGAACATAAATCTATGGATCAACTGATTTTTTTTTCACGATTTCAGGGTTGGTCCCGTAGTAAAAGTTGTTCATAATGATGAGTACAATGACCCCTTTAAAGGATTAACGATCAAAATTTAACGGTATATTAAAAAGTGAAGATATTTTGTAACGTGTAAGAAAGAAGTTAACAAAGAATCGTAATCCAGCATCCTAATTGCGTAACACACTTTTAGTCACAATTTGAATCATTTTGAAGGATATTGCTAATCCATTGCTTCATATGTTCGAAATCAACAACGTAGAGAGAGAACGAACGCAAGCGCGAGTGTTGGATTATGGCCCACTCCCTCTCACAGAGAGGAGGCCTGTGTCCCAGCAGTGGGAACATACTAATAGGGGGGTGGGTGATTATACTAATAGGTAAATGTTTCAAGTGATTTGTGCAAGTGGACCATAGTATATTCAGAATAAGACAGAACAAAATGTGTTCTGATTGGCTATGACCTGATGCGAAGTTCATAAATCTTCATTCATGAGATTATCAGTCAACCCTACTATCGCATCCGAAATATCAATCATCAATATTTAGAACTGGCTTCTCAACTAGCAATAACTCAACGGCTTCACCGCGATATTGACAATATCGGAATTCAGTTCAAGTATTCTATCGTTATTAATAACTATGAGCTATAATCACAGTTCGTAAACCTTCGCTCTGTGTTCGTAAGATTATTTTGTGATAAAACTTGGGTTTATGATATAGATGCCCACTTACTGAATTATACAATTAATTGTGAAGCATTAAAAAAAAAAGTATATAAGTAGTTTATCAGCCATCTTGTTACCATAACACAAGCATTAGGTTGCTTAGCTTGGGACTAGATGGCGCTGTGTGAAATGTCCAGGGATATTATTATTATTTTCTCGTAATGGAGGATGAATAAAACATATTATTGTATTAAAGCGTAAGTTTACACTAAGTTCCGTTTATGTATCTTATTTATAGACTCTTTTCTTAAACTCTGGTTTTTGTTTATGGTGTAGTCTAGCCCTAACCTTTATTTATTTACTAGTCATATTTATTTACTACCTTTTAACATGTTCAAGGAATCGTTTCGTAAGTTTTGTCTAATAGTCAATCAATCACGAAATAGTTTTAAGTCTTAAGCGGAATCAAATTCCATAATAATATTATATTTCAACGTCTTTGCTTTTAGAAAAAGATACCAGTCATTCGCACCAGGTAACAGCTGCCTAGATAGAAGAAAACACAGAAAAGATCAATTTCAATTTCCTCAGACGAACTAAATTTTGTGTAGGTAGCTGAGATGAAAAATACGGGGATTACGAGATGAGGGAGGATGACGCTCAGCCAGCACTTGACCCACTTCTGATAAAAATGATAAATATTCTCTGCTTTAGAATGTGCCCGGTATTTTTATTTTATTTTTATAAAATTACCCGTGGTGTTGGCGGATCGATGGCCCCGAAATGTGTTTGAGGTAATTCAGATGTTTCGTTACGGTGTTTTATTCATATTTTGTTTTGTAGGAAATCGTAACTTTTACGTAACAGCTAAGTAATAACAGCCGCACGGGTCGATCGATCAGGTTAAGCTATGCTTGCCGCGGTTGATCCGTGGATGGGTGACCGTCTTTAACTATATGCCAAGACCCCTTCGTGCCTAGGAAAGCACGTACAGCTGTTGGTGCCGGCTGTCATTCGTCGATTTTTGACAGTCGTTACGGGTCGTCAGAAGCCCGAAAATCTGACAACCAGTCATACCAAGTGGTTTCGTATTACCCAGTAACTGGGTTGTGGAGGTCAAATAGGCAGTCGTTCCTTGTAAAATACTGGTACTCAGCTGCAGATGATGATGATCGCAGTATAATAGTTAATTATACTTATACAGGTTCTGAATGTAGTTATAAAAATGATAAAGTTTCCCTAGGAAAATTCTTTAAAGGGACCCTAACTATTGATCATAAAAATGATGAATAAATTTCCCTTTATAGCTTCCCAGACCAACTTGGTGTAGAATGATTGGTAGACTGAGCCACAGCCATTGTCAGCTTCCATGCATTGGACTAGGTACTTGGGTTAATTTATTTTATTTTATATTGCAAAATGGTCCGGCTCCTGACCTCGATCTCGCCTGGTGGATAGCGATGGACGATGATGAGTAAAATCACCCTTAATTATCAGTAAGCTAATTAAAATCTGCAGTCTGCACGTATTTACTGAACATCCAGGCACAGAAAGTAACCCGAGAACAGATACTGAAATGTTGTAGAATATTCTCTAACCATATTTATGTGCATCATAACAAGTCTGCGAGATAGGTACTACACGGCTACATATCAAGCTATTCGTTTCCAGTATAAGCTGACCTGGCATTGGTTTATCTTGCTGTACAATAAGAGGTCAGTTTGCACTGGGAAATATACCTTGACATGTAGCCGCGTGTACAGACATTCGAGCAACGACATACTCGTAATTATCTACGTTGCACGTTGTGAAACATTCGAAAGCTCAGGTAAAAATAAAAACAGAAAACCTATGTTTACAATATCTAAACTTGTTTTATCTCCTTTGATATTTTGACGTTGATATTTTGCGAAAGTATGAGCAATGTTTTGGAAAAGTCTCGTAAAATGTCAGGATATTTCTAAAGAGAACCATCCAACTATTTCCTACAGCTTAATGTTAAGATTCTAAATTGTAGCCTTACAAAATTGATTATGATTTCTATAACTTTAATAATTAAAGTAGGGCCTTAGACTGTATTAGGAAGTTGGTAGATGAAACTTTTTTTCAGTACGAATCTCCTTGTCTATACTCGTAGATATTTTTTGCATTCGTGTTACAACATAATAAAATGTAGTCATAGGTATCTTTGAGGTATTTTAAAATTGCTTGAAAATGAATAAGTCCATACTTAAATATAGCGTACACCCAGTGTAGCCAAGCCAAGTTATCACCTTGTTGACTGACTAAAACTTTTTTTTAATCACGGCGTTATCTATGTTAAAATGCTACCGATACAAGAAAACGTCTGTAACATTATTTCCATCTCCGGACAGCAAAAGCCAAGTGCTAATAAAGCGATAAATGAAACTACAAATTGTAAGATATTAGACAACTTGTAAATCAAATTACCTCGATTGGCTTACAGAAACAAAAGCGGTTTACAAACTGGCAGATACCTGTCACACGTCATGTTAGAATTTCCGCGAAACGTGTCGAAGTACAATAGCGTACTCGCGTCGCCACCGACGCGTCGCGACGTCGACGTCGAGGCGCGGTTTATTGTGGTAGCGGAAACATGCCACACATTGAAAAGGATACGGTGAGAAGTTTATAGACCAGAAAATAATATAAAAAATGCAGATAATTTTATTTAGGGCAGATTTTTCAATCGACAGATATTTTTATTCGTGGAAAATAATTGACGTCTGACAGTTTTTGTATAGAAGAACTGTCAAAAATTCAAAATTATTCCTCGGATAAAGTTATATGGCGTTGGAAAATGACACTTTGTCCCATGGTTCGTATCACCATAAAAACAAGCATGGGTGCGCCCATTCTTGTTTGTTTAGGAATATTTGTGAGGCTACGTCATTATATTTTTATTCTTGTGCGTTAATAGACGTCTATTTGTATCTAGTCTTAATTCAAAGAAAATTGTTTTGCTTATCGTTTAAGTTTTGAATACATATCATACGGGGGGTGTAAGACTGATGGGTCTAAACTGGAACGGGCCGGGGCCGCCCTAAAGCGGCTCTTGCCCAACCTGAGGGGGCCAAACGCCTCCTGCCGGAGGCTTTACGCGGGGGTCGTGCGGTCCATGGCCCTATATGGGGCCCCGGTATGGGCGCGTTCACTGCGGCTCCGAGCCGCACACTACCTGAACGCGCCCCAAAAGGTGGTAGCCGTAAGGCTGATCCGGGGCTACCGCACGATCTCAGGCGAGGCAGCAAGCCTCCTTGCCGGACTGCCACCATGGGATCTGGAGGCGATAGTAGTAGTAGTAGTAGTAGATGATTGGCGCGCGGAGGCACTACGCCGGGGGGAAACTCCGCATCCGCGGCAAACTGCGGCGGAGCGGACGAACCTCCGGCGCGATCTCATGGTGGCATGGAAGGAGCGACTATCGCAACCCAGCGCAGGGCACGCCACGATAGCGGCGGTAAGACCCCTCTTTGAGGAGTGGCTAGAGAGACGTCACGGCGTTCTCACCTACCGCCTGACGCAGGTCCTCCCCGGACACGGATGTTTCGGGAGGTTCCTGCACATCATCAGGCGGGAGGAGACGCCCGGGTGTCACCACTGTCAGGATCGCCCAGAGGACACGGTGGAGCATACGGTGGAGGTCTGCCCTGCTTGGGCAGAGCACCGCCGTGTCCTCGTAGAGGCGATTGGCAGCGGCGGCGACCTCTCGCGTCCGGCCCTGGTTCAAGCCATGGTCCGGGGTGAGAGGGAGTGGGAGGCAGTCACCTCCTTCTGCGAAGCAGTCAGTCATGCTAGCGAAGGAGGTGGCGGGGTGGGCGAGGGAACGCACTTTGCGCACCTCACGCCTCAGCCGCCGCGGGAGACGCTCCGGGCGTCGGGAGCCGCGTGACGACTCCCGGCCACCGTAGGCGCGGGCCTGCGGGCGGAGAGTAATGGGTAGCTCTCCGTCCGATCAGGACTAGGCCCGTGCCGGACGGCGTGTACGTGTTCCACGCGCGCCTCAAAGAGATGTCAGCAAAAGAGACGGGGCCCCATAGGGCCGAAGCCTGCCAGGGTAGCGGGACCATCCGAAAGGGTTTACCGCTGCCCTGGAACATAAAGGGCTAAGGAAGGAACACGGGTGGGTTTTAGTCAGTAAAAGTCTGACACTCCCTTCTGCTCCACCCAGAGCGGGAGGGGTCATTTGATGATTTCCCATCCTCAAAAAAAAAAAAAGACTTATGGGTCTTACACTCATCATTCTGTATATTCGCTAGCTCATTCGCTCGCTCAGCTATTTGGTGTATTCGCTCATTCTGTAGATCAAACTCAGTAACATTGAGCAAAAATTGTTGCTGGAAAATGACTTTTTGGTGCGTACAATCGTTGTTTTCGGGAGCGTGTAAAATAAGACACCCAAAGCGCGCATTGTGTTTATGATTGCATGCAATGGAACAAGTCAAAATGTTCACAATGTCATGGAGAATAAGCGACTCTCTGCTTCGTTAAAAGCGTCTTTTTACACGAGTTATTTCAAACTAGCTGCACCCCAGGATTTCACCCGCACAAGTCTCGGTCCGTGGAAACATCGGGATAAAAAGTATTTTAAGACCTAATCCAGGTCATGGTCTACCCATGTGCCAAAGTTCATCCAAATACGTTCAGCCGTTTTAGCGCGAAAGCGTTACAAAAATATAATAATAGTTTAGACCAAGTTTCCGCACATTACTCTCGACCCTTTAAGACCCAGTACAGGTGTCAGCACAGTATCTAATACACGTGCTAGAATCTATGTAACGTGTCGAGGTGTCGAGGTACAAAAGTGTCGCTGTCTCGACGGGCCAAGCATTGTAGGTGAAAGGAAACATGCTCCTGGCTGACACAACGGAATGTAGTTTTATTTTTTACTAGCAGCGCTCCACGGTTTCACCCGGATAAATGTCGATCCCGTAGGAATATCGGGATAAAAAGTATCCTATGTGTTAAACCGGGCTATAAACTACTTGTGTGCCAAATTTAATCCAAATCCGTTCAGTAGTTTTTCGTGAAAGAGTAACAAACATCCATCCATCCATCCTCATAAACATTCACGTTAATAATATTAGTAGGATTTATATGAACAGAATCCTGAAAGCTCGCAAAACTATTTTGTTAAATGATGACTCTGCATCTGCATTGATTACGATTGTATTGTATTAAGATTTGAGAAGGTAAAAGGTAATTCTACAAGTTATTGAAAGTTTAGAATTTCACTAAAGGTCCTGGGTGTTGAGTTCTGAAATTCTTACCTAATTCTGTAAAATATATCTACTGGCAAAGGAATTTGTATGATTTAATTGTAATTGTAAGGAACAGTTCAAACTAGATAGTTCGATAGAATACTCTTTATTATGCACATCATACAAATTACAGATATAAATGTGGTTTACATAGGGTGACACAATAGGCAGTCTTATCGCTAAAAGCGATCTTTTTTTTCAGTTTAAAATCTTTATGTCAGTGGTTACCCCACACATTTTAAAAAGCGCATTTCCAAACGATCGGCCCCTATAACGATACACCAACTAACTGTATTACCCGTAATTCCGACACCGATACACCGACTAACTGTATTATCTGTAATTAGAATATAAACACTTAATTAGTCCAATTAGTTGAAACTGTTAGCTTAGCCCAGTTCACATAACAAAGAGAATATACCTTTGATAATGTGTGCAAGGCCAGGTGTGCAATATCGATTAAATAATTAATATGGGAATAAAAATGAAGAATGGTGAGGAGTGATAGCGTACTCGTATTTCTCTGTATATTTGTCGTGAAGAATCCTTTAGAATCACAGACGATGATGTGTGGGAAATGTCGTGGGAAGGAAAACTCTGTCATTGTTTGTTTGCTGGTGTATCTTACAATTTTCGATCGGCGACTGTCATGGTGAAATAGAGTGAAATGCTACAGACATTAAGTCCGCCGTTGTAAAGATATACGATATACATAATTATTATGGTAAGAACTGCTTTTCCACCTGCAGCAAGCAATAAATGAATTTGAATATATTTTTTTACTTGTGCATAAAATTTTAATAAATATATGTAGGTGTGTGTCTGGGTGGTGTGTGTGCATGTATATTTATGTTCTGTAATTTGTATGGTATACAATAAGGAGTATTCTATTCTATTCTACTTATGTAGGGGGAAGTCCCCTAGTGGCGGACACTAACCGTCTTATTCCAAAACACGATCTAAATTTAGTACTGGGATTGTTACTAGGTTTAAACCATGACTAAATAAAACGTTATTACAAAATGAAGTTTATCACTAGTTCTTGAACTAACTAAGGTACTAAAGTTAGTCCGCCGAGACCCCTAGTTTAACCATGGATTTGACATCGGTACTAATTTATTTGAGGTTAGCTTTGATTATTATTGTGTCTTTTTATTTACAAATCGTCAAAATGGATATTGTTATAATTGATTTGATGGATTTGGTTATGCTGGAGACGTCTCGGCGACCTTACAGATGTCGTCATCATGTAAATCCTTATTAAATTGAGTGACGAAGATTTTAAATATAAGTATAGGTTCACAAAACGTTTTCGGGAAAAAATTGTGGATGTTTTACGTGAAGATTTACTCCACGACCCTCGAGGATGCCCATTGAGTCCTGAAGTGCAAGTGGTTTACGCATAGGACACACGCGCACCCGCGTAACAACGAAATAACGCTGTCGGTATTATTATAATAATTTGTAACATTATTGTATTATGTAAACCAGTTCCTTATTGATAATACAGTCCACTTATTCCGCAAGGATCCAAACCCAACACTTACACAACTGGGCTCGCCATGAAGTACCTAAGTACCCTTGGTCAATGCTAACATTACATTAAATAAAATCCAAATAATATCCCAATATTATTGTTTTATTTGTCATATTAAAATAACAGAGACGAGTCTAAAGATCTAATATGCGGTCACTATTCAGGCGGTTTGTGATGCTGGCCTGAAAATCATGGACATTGTTACCAGATGACGTGGACCATGACTCCAGAATATTCCGAGGATGTAGATTGAAACAGAGGTTTGAGGCTGGCGCTTTATCTGGAATATTATTCGGTGGCTGTGGCTATCACTGCACTCCATATTTATTTACACCATTGCGTAACCCCACAACACCACAAGAAGAGAGGTTATAACAGCAGCCATATATACCCGGAAGACGATGGAGAGGTGTTTTAGTTTAATGAAGCAACCAACGGTTTCGTTGCCTATTACGAGGCATAATCGGACACATCCACTCACGAACAAACCTTATCGAATAAAAATAAGAATTGTATTATTTGTTTCTTAGAAGATAAACATTCGCCTCAAATGACGCGGGCTGTCGCCGAATGTAATTCGCTCCATTTCACGCTAGAGGTGTTAAAAATATAACAACTTGATTATAAACAGCGCGTCAAAAGTACAAGCTGTTCTTGTTCATTATATTGTAATCCAAACAAAGAACCATTTATGACATATTTTTGTACTGATAAATAATTATTAAATCATTTCAAGTGTTATTATAATATCAATATTTAGAGAAACAGAACGTTGCTTCAAATAAATCCTGTACGAACGAATGAAAGAATGCCATTTTTATTTCTTATCTGTGGATATTATTTGAACCATGGACCTTCTTTGGTACTAACAGATCCTCAGATAGTCTTCGTTTTGTAATCAGGACACATTTTGATCCTGGTACTAATCTTAATACCGTCACAATCCTAGACTTTTTAGTCTTGGTTTAAACCAGTACTTAAGCAATTTTTTGTAATAAGACCGATAAGGTTTTCAGGAAATAAAATTAAAACTACATCGACAAATATGTATTTATTTATGAATTACTTAAATTAACAAAACATAAAATCAAAAACAAATAACAAAAATACAACTTCTGCGTAAACATAATCAGGAATGTTAATTAAGTTTTGGTAAGAAAAAATTAAGTCTTTGACATTGGCACCTAGTACCGGACGGGTTAATCTTCAAACCCCAAGCGCCGGACATTCTAAAACATTGTGTATCTATCACATAATGTAGGGATCTCCACATTCAGGAACGTCTGCACATGCTTCATGAGCCAATTCTTGGCAGCTGGAGCATTGTATCCAGTCCTCGTCGTGGTCCTCTAAACACACTACACAAGTAGTTTTTTCTATATTTGATACTTCAGTTAGTGGCTCCTTTTTGTTCCTTATTTCTCATTCTTTTCTTTTGTTCCTTCTGACTTTTTTTATTTTCTTTTTATTGAACAGCAATTTAGTAGGGTGATGAGTTGATGACGTTAAAATTTCACTTCTTTCACTTTTTCTCTTCCGAGCCGCTGATCTTTTTTTTGCGGCATCTGGCAATGGCGACAGTTTATGCACAGTCTGGAGAACATCAACATCAAAGCTGGTTGATGGTTTGGGACTGCTGATTGTTGGTACGTTGGTAGTTTCTTCAGGAGGGTCAGTCATTTCTTCTGGTACTAAATTATCACGGGAAATCGATGAGCTAGCCATTTCCTTTCTTTTTTGTCTCTTCCATTTTCAAATATCTCCCTCCTTATATCCTGTAAAACAACAAACAATCATCCTTAGAATAAGTAAAAATGCTGAATAAAAAAGCCAACCTATAAACTGTCCGGTGGTAAGGGACACCTCTGTGTCCGAAAGTAGGGGACAGGAATTGTCCAAAATTACGTATTTCATACTAAAACTGATGAGGTTTTTAGTAAAAACTTTCACAATATAATGATTATAATGGAACACTGTCTTTATTAACAAATAACAAAAACAATTAAAGATAAAACCATAGCAGTAATACTCACTTGAAATTTTCGTGACGCAACGCTTTTCCGCCAATAACAGCAATCCAACGCTCCCGCCGGGGCTATGCGCCTCACTGGCAAATTGCGTGGCGTGATCCTGTGTTCCCCCACACCCCTTTCACCGATATATGAATAGATCGCGTTGATGTTTGTCGAGATAGTACGAGTGTCCGACGCTAGGTGCCATCCGGCGTTACGGGACTTCCCCCTACATGTTAAGCAGTTCTTGAGACAGATTCTCAGGGGTTTAAAAGAATGATTGATAGATTGGTTTTTAGAGGCAGGAGTTCAATATTTAAGAAAATAAATGACACATTATTTTTTTTGGAACAGCTACTGGAACAGGAATAGAATCAGACATGATCGTCAAAAACTGTTTTACAAAAAAAAAAAAACGACTTTCAGAAAAAAAAAACACTACAAGTCGTTGTCGTTGATTCCGTATTTTCGTTTTTTGCCACTAATCATTATTTTCGAATCGATCCACAATTATTGTTGAAGATATCGCGTAACATAGCTGTTCCTTTTTAAGGCCGGTAAAATATTAATAAAGTAGAGAGCTTATACGCATATTAAGCTCCTAATCACTCCATTATGGACTCCACACGGCAGTCATTAGCTTAGACATGGACTTTGATAAATTCAACGGAAAATAAAAGCAGCGAAGTCTAGCCCGGTGTGTAGACAAGGTAATTTGTCACTCGTTTATATGCGACGGGAACGCATTTAGAACGACTCAATGTATTTTTTCCTCAGCACAACTTTCAAAGTTTATTTTTTGCTTCGAAACTTGCTGTTTTTACTGAGGAATGAGGACTCTTGTTCCGGTAGCAACTAGAAAGTAAACTCTCTTACTTACTGAAAATAATTTAAATGATATTTTACAACTTCCAGACATTTTTAAAACATTTTCCTATTTAATTGCACAAAATCTGAGTCATATGCGTAATTGGTGACAAATTAAATTTTCCATACGACTTGAAACTTGGCACCGTCCATAATCTGCCTATAATGTTCCCACTGTTGGGACACAGGACTCTCTCTCTCTCTCTCTCTCTCTATGAGGGAGTAGGCCATAATCCACCACACGGGCCCAATGCGGGTTGATGGATGTCACATTTCTTCGATTTTTTGGTTCTAGGACATGCCGGTTTCATCACGATTTTTATCCTTCACCGTTTTGAGAGCAGTGGAGATGAAATTAAATACACCAAGTGCCTGTCTGGGTTCAAACACACAACCTATGCTCGTAAGTCGGGGCTGATACCACTGAGCCACCACTGCTCAATAACTAGCTTTTTTTTTTTCTTTGTTTATTTGCAACTAGCTTGCAAATAGAAAATAGACTCGACTACTTCCTGAATACAATTTAAATTATATTTTACAACCTTCAAAACATTCAAAAACATTTTTCTATTTATTTACACAAAATCTGACTCATATGCCTATTTGGTGGCAAATTAAATTTTACATCCGACTTGAAACTTGGCACCGTCCGACAGCCACAAATTAGCGATTTAACTAATTCCAACGTCCGTCACATTTTATTAATTTCAACACAAATCCAGTCACTCATAATTACTCCACATAATTTCACAAGATTTAAGCCCGTGACACATTTGTAACAGAACACGCGTCACGCGTGCTCATTTGTCACTTGATAGAAACAAACTTCTGTCGTGTAATTATCGACTAAACGTGTAGATTAGAAAAGAAATTGTGTCTGGTAAATATGTGAATATGAGTTGAGACTAAAAGTAATTGTAAAAGCCAATTATTTTCTGAAGAGTGATCATGGAGTTTCTCGTCGACTCTTCTCTCTAGGAAACGACCAACTAGAACCGTGGACTAGACGAGCTTCTGACAATCCATAAGTACCCATGTAGGTTTGTGTAAAATAAAATATTTTGATTTTGAATGTTCAAGGTAAGCTGATATCATCAGCCTGCTAGCAGCCATCTTAAAATCACATCGACGTTATGAAAGATAGTAAAATGTCACCGCTGAACAAAGATCATAGCCGCGTGTCTTGATATAAATGTGTTCCCACCTTTTCTCGCTAATAATAAAATGTGTTGAAACGCGACAGGTCGTGACGCAGGTCGTCAACAACAAAAAGCTTTTTCTATATTAACATTTAATTTTATGTCTGTTTCTGTGTTGAATGATTTCACTATAGCGACCAGTCCAGCGTTTGATGATTCTTTTGATACGAAATAATTCATTAATTTGATGCAATTATTATATTTAGATATTACATAATATCCATGAAAATAGAATGTTACGTGGAAGCTGTTATTTGTGCGAAATGTGCCTGAATTCCTGTATTAGGGGAAGTGTATATCTGTCAACAAATAATATAGCGTTTACGTGTATAGAAGATGTTACCGTCATGCATTCAATAATTGGGCAATATTTATGTTTCATTTGAATAAGTTGTGGTCTATTGCTCTTTGCTATTTCAAGAATTAGTTAGTGATTAAATCTGTGCTTATGTATTTCTAAACGATCTTATAAATATCGTAAGAAAACACGAATCATATCTCACACTGACTTAGCACGTTTCCTCCGCGAATATTTTGGTGGAAAACCGCTACTGTAGTCACTTTCAAGTAAAATATTTTTATGATATTATGCCGCGTCATTGCAAAAATATCTTAATTGCTAGGCTTATGCTGATAACCTAAAAAACGTTTACATTTTTTTAATAAAAATAATGAGAAAAATATGTTTATTGGTAGGAAGTTAATTATTTTTCTACATAGACATTAACGATTCTCTCAAAAGAAATGGCTCCGTATCAACAACGACAGGTTTACATCACAGCGTGGGCGGTCTCCACTCTATCTCTAAATTGACAGCTACAACAACAAACACCTCTCTTTTTCATCCACTATAAAACTTTAATTACGAATCACCATCACAGATGTAACACAAAGATACAGAATTTACTGCCAATAAAATCGTGCAAAGAAAAATATATCTCGCGTATTAATTTAATCTTAGTGGGTGTGCAGACGAGCGACTGTGATCGGACAGACTATTATTGCTCTATGGGGCATGTTACATTGTCAATAATATCACGATACCGTGGTAATATTGATGGTATACCTAATAGGCCGTATCACGGTATCATGCTCAATAATTGCGATATCGCGATATTTGGATCGTGATAATATTGACAAATGTAACATGCCCCAATGAAGGGTATCTCACCTACATAGCTAATCACAACCATTCGACAGGCTTCCGAATCAAAAGTGCCACATTTTCTGTTACTTGATTAGCATACTCCTCGACCACAATTAGCTGTCGGAAGAACAGCGGTCCTCTATTTGGTTTATACTGTCAAAATTTTCGGGTTTCGAAATTGTGAACTGCGTTTTGAGGGTGGGTTCCTCAGCCGCCGCGGAAGACGCTCCGGGCGTCGGGAGCCGCGTGACAACTCCCAGCCACCGGAGGCGCGGGCCTGCGGGCGGAGAGTAATGGGTAACTCTCCGTCCGATCAGGACTAGGCCCGTGCCGAACGGCGTGTATGTGTTCCACGCGCGCCTCAAAGAGATGTCAGCATAAGTGACGGGCCCGATAGGGCCGAAGCCTGCCAGGGTAGCGGGATCGTCCGAAAGGGTTACCGCTGCCCTGGAACAAAAAGGGCTAAGGAAGGAACACGGGTGGGTTTTAGTCAGTAAGAGTCTGACACTCCCTTCTGCTCCACCCAGAGCGGGAGGAGTCATTTGATGATTTCCCATCCTCAAAAAAAAAAAAAGGTTGGGTTCCTTTGATAAAATTGAAACATGTTCGATTCGGCAGGGAAGCGTATCGCATATTTGTAAATAGGTAGCTATGCTGGTGTCCGTTTTGTTGCTCAACCAGTTATATATTTTTGGCAGCGCGCCACCATGATGTCCTAGTGAGATTTACGCCTAACAGTTTTAGCCCATTTTAATCTGTAAGAGAGTTCTTACGGATAAAGTCAGCCATTTGATTTTTTCCATGAACCAGATGGGTTTCGTTGTTTTCGCAAGTTGATTGGTAATTATCAGCTTTAATTGTGTTATCTTAGCACTGACTTTAGTGGCTAAAGAAATTAACACTTTTTTCTTACAAAGCGGAATGTTAAGATAAATTCAGTCGCTGATTATTATGGAGAATGCTTGCGTCATTGTGAAATACCTACTGTAATGGTTAGTAATACAGCCGTTTGATGTCAATCTGTAGATTTGCGCAAAGCTTTACACTTAGAAAGAAAGAAAAATTGTTTATTCTTCACAAACAAAACGCATGACAAATTTAAAAAAAGAACCACCCACCTAGACCTACCTACCTACTTACTTACTTTTTAGGGTTTCGTACCCAGAGGGTGCCAACGGAACCCTCTGCGTTTCTCCCTTCACTGTCCGTTTGTTCGTACGTCCGTCTGACTGTCAGCAGGCTGTATCTCATGAATCGCATCGCATCGTTTCCCCGCGCAATCCTTCCTTTTTTGCTACGCATTCTTTCTGACTTTTTGCGCGGCTCCTAAGGCCCTAGAGGGATATAAAATAGCCTATAGCCTCCCTCAAGTATATGGGCTATCAATTTGCAAAAAGTTTTCAAATCTCCACTAGTAGTTCCAGAGATTAGCGTGTTACACAAACAAACAAACTCTTCAGCTTATTAGTATACATAAATAAATAAATCGAGTCTTCACTCGCTGATAATTTGAAGTTTTAGCCCGAAATCCCTACAGAGGTGGCTTGTAGAATATTTTACTTTTATAGGATTCTGCCCTCGGGTAGGTAGGGAGATTTGATTTCGTAGAAACCAAGCCATTTTGCTAACACCTCGACTTTGTTTTTGGAAGCAGAAATCATCAATTACGTTTGGTTAATCATTTAATTTTAGAGAGGTTATGAAAACATTCTTCGTGGAAGGACGAAATTTGTTTCTCGGCATTTCTAATAAACATACCTATGTCTTAATAAACGGCTTGTCAATGTCATTTGGAACTATAGGTATCCAATAATAGTGTTCAATATGACATTACAGTAACACGCAAAATGAATTTATCTATATTCAAATTTTATTTATGTTTCAAATTGACGTTATTTCAAGTTAAACCAATATCAACTTTATTTTAATGGTAAATAAGTTGATTTCAGAGTGACTAGCACTATTGAAAAAGTTATAAAAATGTTTGAAGGTGTAGCGTTAACTGAACTTTATTGTGTAGGCATTAAAGTTATTTTTCCATAAAATATTTTTTACATATTTGGCGATTAAGTCGCGATTTTAGTTTACATGCTTTTTTTGTGCATTCCAGTTCAACCCACTGCACTGCCTGCCGTCGTCCTACCGCGGTGGGACGAACGGGAATTTAAGAAATCATATGAAATTTATTCCCGTTCGTCCCACTGATATTGTTAGTTGGACGAATGGGAATAATTAATTTCTAAACTTCCAATAAATAATGTCAGTCTAGTGGTTCAATGGTGAAAAGAACCTATTTATCCTAACTTATTAATAAATGCGAAAGTGAGTTTGTTTGTTTATTTGCCTTTTCTTTTTGTTTGTTTATTTTCTTTGACACTAAAAATAAAAAATATTACAGTTCGAAAAAAAAAGCTATTACTGCTTGGAAAAGGCCTTCCTACTCTCTATCCACTTTTCTGTGTCCAGAGCTGCCAAGAACCAATCTTTATTACAAGTTTTTCACAAAAAAAAAAAAAAAACATTTTACTCAAAATATGGGATAAGAGAAGGAAGCTATTAATAAAACAAAATTATTCTATTAGAATGGAAATTTAAAATAAATACAGTACATTATCCTTGTTTCGCAAACTTTGCAAGGAAAGGAAGCTGTTAATGTGGGATTATAAGGCAAAAGCGTCAGGGTAGCCCGGATAATTCAAATTTTCTTACGTTTTTGCAATTTGCAGGTCAGTATCAGAAGGCCAATTCTCGTAATTTAAAACGTTCAAAATCTAGTCGCAGTCTCATCTCGGCGACAAACAAAATGTCAAAAACTTGTTAAAATGTAGAAAATAATTAAAAGACCAAATTAGAATTAGAAGAAAGAAACAATTAGAATTGAATTAGAAGTATTTTTTGACAGATTGAGACTGAGATCAGACTGTGAACGTTCTTAAAATGACGAGAATTGCCCCTCTGCTTGTATGTTGATCATTGATATATAAAAACCCGGTTTTTATATATCAATGATGTTGATCTAAACATGATTCGCGGCTGAGCTTACATACTCCTTTTGCTCTCTTCCGATTATATCCCGAATAACTTATGTACGTGTCAGATATAAAAGTTCAGTTCCATTTCAAAATAATAGTCTTGTATGTACATAGTGACTATTAAGATGAGGACTAATAGAGAAGTATGGAAGGAGAAGACCCCAACAAATGGATAAGGGGAAGAGAATGATCATAAGACACTGACTAGGTATACAAAGACTCCTCCAAACCGCACCTCGCCCGCGTCGTGGATTATGGCCCAAAGAGTGGGCCATAATCCACTCGGCTCTTTCTTACACAGAGGTGGCCTGCGTCCCAGCAGTGGGAACACTGTAGGCTGATTATCTTATCCTAACTAATATTATAAATGCGAAACTAATATTGTTTGTTTGTTACGCTTAAACGGCTGAACAGATTTGGATGAAATATGGCACATGAATAGACCTGGGCTGACCTGGAGAAAGATATAGGCTACTTTTCATCCTGGATCGCAGACGAAGTTGCGGGCAACAGCTAGCTTGCTATGCTTATACGAAGACTGTGAAACTGTTTACTGTAAAGGGCACAGCACCTAAACAGTTTTAACTAATTGTCAACATGATGTCTTGCGCAGGAAGTAGCCAGGTCGTAAATCTAACTAAGTGTCAACGACTTTATCTTTAAAGGCAACGGACCCTATTAACAAAACACATTATCTAACGTGCTTAGAATATTATATTAATATCTTGTTAATTAATATGGAATATAATTAATTAAATGCATTGTTTTATTACTTCTTATAAAAGGTCTGATGGAGCGTGCCATAGACTTGAATAGAAGTAATTATTTATGATTAGATTATTGAAAGCCATAGATACTATACATGGTGGCCCGATAGACAAAATACGGGCTTCAAAACACAGATAACAAAAAAAAAAAATGTTTGAAAAATAAAACTAAGCTTTTAGGATTTAAAATCTTCATTTACCATTGCCGGAACACAGGCCTCCTCTCTATAAGAGGGAGTGGACCAGAATCCACCATGCGGGCCCAGGGCGGGTTTGCGGATGTCCCATGTCTTCGAATGTTTGGCGCTGGCTGCCCACATCTTTTGTCGCTGCTGGTGTGGTAATGTACGTGTGAACCCTTAACGCGTCCGTCTCGATATGTATTGGATGGTCACCCATCCACTAACCGACTGCGGCAGCGTAGTTTAACCTTCGATTGACCTTATCGATATAGACGAGAACAACTGCCGCCAAACTGTTATGCAGTTTGACAGACTATGTAAGTTATTGTTAATACATATTTAGAACAAATTAATATATAATCATTTTGCCACGATCTCCCATGTTCCTTATAGAACGACATACCTATACTATTCTATCTTCATATAAATAGTACTACACTACAAAAATAATATAATTTCCGTGTAACTCTTGTCTCTACATATCAGGGGTCATTACTCGACCCATAAACAATTGCGCGGTGCGACACCAGCCCGATGTTATCACATCACTACGTTTATTTTGGCTGTTAACTGCGTCTTTCGAGATAAAAGTTACTCTTTAGACTTTTATGGATGATCCAGATTTAATGTTTTGGGTCAAATTGACTCGTTTTGGATGAGAAAGATAATTTTTGTTGTTTTTTTTACATACATAAATATTTATGAGTTATTAGGAGATGTATCTGAGATGTATACTTCTCTACTTACTTACTGGAGGACTTAAGATAGCACAGACTATAATGTTCCCACAGGCCTCCTCTCGTCGAGAAGGTGTGGGCCGTAATCCACCACTCGGGCTCAGTGCTGGTTGGTAGATGTCACATGTCTTCGAATTTTTGGTTGTAGGACATGACGGTTTACTCATGATGTTTTCCTTCACCGTTGTGAGAGCAGTGGTGATGAAATAATTTACACAAAGTAAAGCGCCTGTCGGGGTTCGAACTTACAACTCATAAGTCATGGCTACTAGGCCACCACTGCTCCTCAACGCAAGGGCTTAAGATATTTTACTAAAATTGTGAACCCTCGTCTGTTTAACTGAGAAAATCCTAGGAGACAAAGAACTAGATGTACTTTTCCCATCCTATTTACTCCACATGAGGTACAGAAACTAAAGCAGCTAGGTGCCTTGTAAAAATTAAATACAAAGGTGGAACATAGTTTGTGACTCAGCTCCACATCCCTGCTGCCGTTGCGTCGAGGTAGCCTTTCCAGTAGCCTACCGTTCCTATCCTGCCCTCTGTGCCCCAGAACATGCGGCCAAAGTAGACGCAGAGTGACCTCTGCGCACCGATAACGCCGTGGAAGTGGCGAATTTTTGGGACAACGAAATTTGAATAACTGTCGTGACACGAACAAGAAAAATGCAAAGGTGTACTTACCTATTGGGCTCTTAAGGGTTGCCACAAACACATTATTTCCCCGTCACGTAAACACATTCAGCGCTTTCTCCTTTACCTACATAATCACCACACATCTCCCCACGTTGATCAGATAAATACATTAGTCGGCTACTTTGCATTCACCTCCTCCACCTGAAAGCCGTTCATCATTCAAAATAACTCAAGAGAAACCTCTTTAGAATAAGATATGAGAACAATTGTGCAAGATATGCTTAACTTTGATGGGACCTTGGCACGTGAGTCCGTGCCCTTAAATGTCATGCTACAGGAATATACCTACAGTCCGTTCATAGTTCTTTTACCTCTGACAACAGCAACCGAACAGCAACCTTATAGTGACGAGAATAAAGATCACAATGATTTTGACAGACTTGTCAATGGCAGCATTCCAACAGCAACCTTATTAGAGTGAGAGTAAAGATCACTGTGATTTGGACAGTGATGCCAAATCAGAGGTAAAGTAACTGTGAAAGGCTCTACTACTACTACGCATTTTAATGGCGTATTTTAGTGTGGACTGGGCTTTAAAACAGCTGATGTTTTTGACATTGTAAAGGCTCAAGTTTAACCGTTATCTCCTCTGGTGCAGTATTTTCTATGACACAACGAACGAACCCGCGCGAAATTAACGCAAGATTGGCGGGATAAAGTAAGCAATTGCTGTGGTTTCGAAGTAAGGAATCATTGAGCTGTCATAGTGAATTAGGCCCTGATGTTAATTGATGAATGGTTGACGCTTGCCTAGAAGTAAATGGTACACACATGCTCAGAATAACTTATATAATAAACAATAATGTGATTTGATTTTCATTTGATGTTAATTTGTAAACCTAAAACTATAGTGTTTCCTAAGACAGCGGTGGCCATCACATAGCGTCCATAATTTACCGTCGAATGACGTCACTAAAAAGTTATTTATAAAAGCAAGTTAGTATGTTTCCCTAGAGAGCGTTTTTCCCGATGCCCTCAACGACCGCAGTGATGGCTGCGGCGGTCACGAAATTCAACCACCGTTTTTCCAAAAAACCGTAGCATATGTTTATATTTGAAGGAAACTACTGTACTAAACTTAAAAGTCTAAACTTAAACTCTAGAAATACCCTCCTTCATTTCTGGGGGTTCAACAACTCTAGATACTTGCACGATTTTCCATTTAGGTAGGCATTGCATCGAAAAGGTTCACTTTCAGTGAACAGAAAAGCCAATTCCGGATAACTCAGACGTCATGACAAGAAGGAGTTTTGTCCATCCTCTCCAAAAATAAAACCGTATTCACCTTTAAAAAATTATTTGTGGCCCAGCCATACGAGATCGGCCATTTTCGAACGAACAGATTGAATTTTCGTTAATTATTTATAAACTTGATACGGTACCGTTCATGTTTGTAATTGTAACTTTTCACAAAAGGTTGGTTGGTTTAAAGGCCAGAGTTTACCGGGGAAAAAGCCATTTCGTTTCGTAGAATATTTATCAGTTTTAGGGCTGAATTTTCCATCGTCAGATAATTTTTATTCGTGGAATACAATTTACGTGTGACAGTTTGTGTATGGAAGAACTGTCAAAAATTCAAAATTATTCCTTCTATAAAGTTATCTGGCGTTGGAAAAATCAGCCCTTAAAGCTACAGAAAAGTAAAAATCACTAGGTTCTTTTTTTTCACTTGCATTGAATGTATTTTGCTAACGTAAACAAACATCAGAAGAATCAGAAAAATTGCCAAACTTAAGTGGCATCGAAAGGTTTTGGAGTGGCGACCGCGTCCCGGAAATACGTAGTGTTGGAAGGTTTTCCACAAGGTGGACCGGTGCCCTACCTACAGTACCTATTTTTCTCTCCATCCCCTTTTTAATCCACCAAAAGGTTGTCCTTAAAAGATCGCTCTTAGCGATAAGACCGCCCATTGTGTCACCCTTTGTAAAATTTCTATATTTATGTCTGTAATTTATATGGTGTACATAATAAAGAGTATTCTATCCTATGACATTGTGAAGGCCGCAGGATTCCGTTGGATATAGCCTATAGGAAGCATAAAACCGGTCGGAGTGGAGATATTTGGGGAGACCAAATCCTAGCAGTCAGGCAGATATTGCCTATTTCACTACAAGTATTAATTATTTTTAACCTGTCGAATTCTGATGAATCAGTAGGTATATGTTCAGTGATAACGTAATATAGTAATATTTTTTTTATTAACAAATAACTAAATATCCGATAACCTCACGAGACGTACTCCAGTCACATGAGTAAAGAAACGGTTCATTGGCTCTCAAGATTACCTGACAGTATCTATAGAAGAAATATTACGACAGACAGGAACATTTCCATAAATAACAACCATAGATAAATTAAGTACCATAGACAAATCACTGAGACATTTAAGCTAAACCAAAAACAAAAGACGAGTTCGCGGTAACGAAACAAAAGATGGCGGATGGCGGTAATACATTATAATTAGTAACTGTCAAAAAAACAGATATTTTATTTTTAAAATGCATGCAAATTGGTTTTAAAGTAAGGAAATATTGTAAAAATCTTGTTATTGTTTGTAAAACAAGGAAATTTCGCGGTTACCGTGTCATATTGTGGTTCTAATCGCATGATAGATCTTCTCGGTCACATTATTGAGTTTTATAGTAAGTAATTGGTGTGGCCAATGCTCTAATTTGACAGGCGTGACGTCGAACAATGTCCTTGACATACTGTTGTGTTATCTCGCTGAGAGGTTCACTTATGTGTTCGCGATAATGTAGTGTCGCCACACTAAATTATTCTGTGTTGTTATTATAATAAATTCGGGTTTATGCTAAAGACTGGTCAGACTTTAGCATCGTTTGTATATTTTGTAAGCATGGCACACACTTTTTGATTAAGAAGTAACCATTAAACAACGGGTTCAACCTGGGACATATTAGTTCCTAATTAAATACTGAGATACACTGGGCTATAAAAAAAAACAAATGCTTATTCGCAAGAGTCATCATCTGCTTAGCCTTTTCCCAACGATGTTGGGGTTGGCTTCCAGTGTAACCGGATGCAGCTGAATACCAGTATTTTACATGGAGCGACTGCCTATCTGACGTCCACAATCCATGTTACTGGGTAATACGATACCTCTTGGTAAGACTGGTTGTCAGACTTTCGGGCTTCTGACTACCCGTAACGACTGCCAAAGATCCACGAATGACAGCCGGGACCAAACGGCTTAACGTGCTTTTCGTGGCACGGAGGGGTCTTGGTATGTAAAGATGGTCACCCATCCACGAACCAACCGCCGCAAGCGTAGCTTAACCTGATCGATGGACCCATGCGGCTGTTATTTCTGGTTTAATTTGGCTTACATAGAAGAACCAATTAATCCAAACTCTACGCAGATATACTGAAGTGTTATGGAGGCAAAAAAGTATGAGCTTATTTTAATTAATAACTCAAATCACTCCACCGGGCATATTCGAGCCGGCAGTCCCGAGTGACACTCGGGAGTGACGCGTGATGTAGGTACTGTAATGAGCTCTCGAGTAATGTGGAGCTTTAACCTGCCTGAATATTAAGTAGACTCTGAGTATGTGAGGGATACTAACTTTTGCCCTCTGATTTACGGGCATTCTAGGGAAATAAATTCATGTATTCGGATATAAAGGCCTATGTTTTAATGCAAGACATGGTTTATCTGTGAGATAAATTTCAGTCAAATACTTTCAACCGTTTTAGGGTTATGGAGTAACAAACCACTACTTAAACTTTCACATTAATAACATTATAATTGAGCACTAGCGGTGGCCCGCGGTTTTACCCGTATATCGGGATAAAAGTATTCTATGTCCTAATCCAGATCATGGTCTACCCATGTGCCAAATTTCATCCAAATCCATTCAGCCGTTCTTCTCTCTCTTCAAACAAACATACAAACTTCTCTTTAAATGTTAATATCATCTCATCTGCCTATCCTTTTTCCAACTATGTTGGCAAAAGGCTAGGCAGGTGAGTTGGTCGGCTTCCAGTCTAACCGGATGCAGCTGAACACCAGTAGTTTACATGGAGCGACTGCCTATCTGACATCCACAACCTAGTTACTGGGATATTACGAATTCCTTGGTAAGACTGGTTGTCAGACTTTCGGGCTGCTGACGACCCGTAACGACGACTTTATAATGTTAATAAATTCGGTTTAAAGATATTTATTCTCATAAAGAACACAAACAGTTCACTTTTATTAATATGAGATTACAAATAAATCATATATGGGTCGACGATTATATCTAAACTGCGATCGATAACAATATATATAAATAGGGTTCTAGAGAAATTAAGTACACATGGTTAATTACTAAATTTGAGATACATAAGTCTTAACATTTTTTTAAAGATATTTGTACTTTTTACATTAATCATATCATCAGGCAGTTTATAAGTAAATTATAAATAAGTTTTTAAGTAAGTTTAAAAAGTTTAGAAAAGTCAAGTGGTAATGATTTAAATATCTAGCAATAATAGGTACAAAAATATTGATGTCGGGAAGTTTGTATGTATGCTAATTGCGCGGTAAACTCTGCTTGCGAGATGCAGGATTTGCGTGACGTTAGTATGACGCGTTGTTCGCATATGGCGTTGTAGATACCGCTACACGCTTATGCGACATAAGATGTCCTGGAATTTATTCTATGAAAACTTTGTGTCGTTATAATGAGGCAAGGAAAGACGGTAAGATGGCACTCGGTAGAAAGTTCCCCAAGTCTTATATTGAGCTTAGACTTAACTGTCACGTTGTAAGTATCAATTTTATAAATGGACGAAGATCGGTTGCTAAATAAACCATTTTCCACGTAGCACCTGTGACCCGAGAGAACAATTTACAGAGCGGTCTCAGTAACTCGGTTATGGAATTTCACACATTTTTGAAATAATTTTAAGAACATTAAGTTATGTTCTAAGGGCGGGTTGTTTCACGTCCACTTGACACACGCGTATACTTCAAAAATAACGCTAACTATCGTCAAACCAAAAAAAGCGTTGTTTCAAATAACAATTACAAAATTATGATTATTATTTTACGTACTTATGTTACGTTAACCAACCGTTTGAAACAACCGGTCCTAAGTACGTCATCTTATGTTACAGGCAATTAGACAATTCCCTAGTGGCAGTTTTGGACGAGAGTTATTTTTTAACACTTGCTTTAGCGAAATATTTATGGTCTGCACCCTAATTGCGCAACACATAATCAATCTCAATTTTAAAAATTAATTAAAAAATTAAAATAGTTTATTTGATAACCTTAAACGTACAACAAATTTGAGATTGGAGCCTCCTTTTAAGCAAAACATGCCTGTATTAGGAGAGTCCGCTCAAAAAATTTAGACAATGCTTAACCATTGCTTCATATGTTGGTAAAAAATGTCTGCTCAGCAACGTTATTTACGATGCTGAGCAGACATATACGCAATGAATGATGTCGAACTGTCAAAATAAAATCCATTGGTACTGATAGTGTGTTACCTACGCAATTACGCCGCTGAAGAGCAATCAATCAACTTTGATTTTGGCTGTGCTAAGAAAATATAACTGTGTCATGGCCTTTCGCTGGAAAAAAATGAATGTCCCATTGAAAATAACTTCAATTAAAATCTTCCAGATTATTTTAAAAGCGCTACTTCTAAAATATCTCGTAGTACCCTCTGTCCATTAACATTGGCAGACAAAATAATGGACAGATTACACTCCTATTTAGATAAGGCACAGAGTAAACAACTTTTAAAAGAAAAAATAAATACATAATATTTTGTTACTCTGTGGGCTCTTAGGACCAGTCCATTACTGTAGAGGGCTCAATAGTTATGATAACAACAGATAGATGATGTTGGTGACACCAGTATAAGTGTCCATGTGGGTAGTACCTTTTAGGCAGTATAAAGCTTCTGATACACCAGAAGTTTTATCGCATTCATCTCCAGAAACTCTAGTGCGAATGTGATTCGGCTACATTTCAAGCGTGGGTCAATGTTTGATATATTTTGTTCACTTAACCATACTGAATCTACTATGCCTTTTGCCAACTATGTTGACGTCGGTTTCCAGCCTATCCGGATACAGCTGAAAACCAACGCTCAACGGCTTAACGTACTTTCCTAAGCGCGGAGGGATTCACCATACAAATATTATAAAAATGCGAACAGAACTCTATCTGCCTAATACTTTTTAAGGCCTGAACTTCTGAACCGATCGCGATCGTTCTGAAATTTTACCGGTAGCCTGGGACCTAGAGATGGCCATGCTACTTTTCATCCTGGATATTTGTCTAAGACGAAGACAAAGGGGCAACAGCTAGTAATATAACTTTTATATATTTATGTGTCCCAAAAGGTTTCAAATTTCATCAGAAAAACATCGTGAGGAAACCGGCATGTCCTAGAACCAAAAATTCGAAGACATGTGACATCTACTCGTACCAACCCGCACTGGGCCCGCGTGGTAAATTATAGCACACTCCCTCCCCTCCCTCTAAGGAGGAGGCCTGTGTCCCAGCAGTGGGAACAATATAGGCTGATTATGAAAGGTATTATTTGACAGAATCATACGTAGTGATTTTACTCCTTCACTTTAGTTTTTCGTTGCCAACAAAACTTTTACTGATCAAATAATATAAGTTTTCTAAGCTAAGTTATTCAATACTCAAATCTTTATTACATTCCATGTTTGTGAGTTAAAGTAACTATGTATCTCGATATACCTAACCCTATCACTTCAAAGTAAGTGATATTTGGCGAAGTATTCTAGTATTTATTTCCATCCAGGCTGACATTGCTAGGACATGGGAATATTGAATCACAATGGCGTGATTCAGTTTGCATAGATTCGAACATCGATTGCTATGGTCTGCGATAGTGATGGAGAAATCGATAGTTTTGCATATTTTATGAGAGGAGATCCGTGATATAGCAGCTGTTTTATTATACTTTGACTTTAGTATCGCGTTATAGTTTTAATTTGAATAATGATTATTATTATTGCTGATGATATCCAAACCTTGTCTGCATAATGTAGCAGATACACTCTCGCATACGCTTTTATATACACGCACACATACAGACACACTTTTTTTTCTTTAGCCTATATTGTGTCCCACTGCTGGGCAAAGGCCACATACAGGTACGTCCAGGTATTATATACAGTATATTGACACTCGAATCATACTCTCACTAACATATTTATTTTTATTTGATATTTTAAGTAGGTTTTGTGACTATGGAAGAGCGGAGGCTGCAAACACTAAATCCTTTTTATAAACTGAAGTATGTACTAAACTTACGAAAATTGTTTGCTATTTTTTTTCTGTCTTCAGGAGGTCCCATGTAAGATTTACTGTAAAAGTTGTACAAGTTTCTGCAATAAACCTTTTTTTTTTAATTATTGTGTTTTTGTTCTGTCTAAAAGTCTACTAGTATATTTACAGCCATTGTAAGATCACCGAGTATGTAAGGATCGTAGGGCTCTTTAGTCAACTGAGGCCGCTCGAACTTAGGTATCCCGCGGGATGAGTTGACTAAATAATTAATTTTATTATTTTTCCTTTCGTCAACTGATTCCATTTAAAAAAAAAGATTAATAATTATATATAAACATGTGAACTCGTGAACAAAATTCTTTTGGGAAAAAAATGACACACCATGGCTTGGCGTTCTTTAGTTTCTGGCTACCTCCATGCACAAAAAGCGTGAGTTTTCTTTTATAAGACCGCCTGTTGAGCATATTTATTTCCTTTTCCCTATTTCGTTTATCCTGTTAGTGCAAATAATTATAATTTATTTGCACCAACAGGATAGACGAAATAACTCACCTTACCCACCTAACTTACCCACCACCCACCTAACCGACTATCCTACAAATATTAAAAACGCGAAAGTTTGTGGGGATGAAATTAGAATCAGCACCCTAATTGCGTAACACACGATCAATCGGAATCGGTTTCATTTTGACAGTTCAACCACATTCATTGCGTTATTTACGTGTTGAGCAGACAAATTTTTCGAACTTATGAAGCAATGGATTAGCATTTTTTTTCTAAATGATTCTGATTCCAATTTATTGTGTGTTACGCAATTAGGGTGCCGAATCAGAACTTTATTTGCTTCGAATGTAGGTACAGGTATAAGATGTTATAAGTACCTACATAAATTAATGAGATCGGCTACAATCTACCTTGCGGCGTACAAACTATTACATAAATTAAAATATTAATATTATTATTATGTTGGATAGATGGATGTTTGTTACTCTTTCACGCAAAAATTACTGAACGGATTTGGATTAATTTTGGTACACAGGTAAGTAGTTTATATCCAGGGATCGAAACTTAGGCGGGTGAATCCGCGGGGTGCTGCTAGTAAATTATAATTAAGCGTATCCTAACGACAGTTATCAATCATACTAATCTTCAAACACATGTCCAATGCTCATTGTTCCACCCTCGTTCATTTTGATGTCACAGCACTCAGCATTATTATGTTAGAGCATTATTAGATAATCCCACTTCCGATATTATTTTGTTACTAGCAACTTTCACCCGAAGAAAAGTTTTGGAAAACTTCTAAAATGACTTGGACGGCTTTAATCAGATTTTGGGGATAACGCCAGTGGGCGTAAAAACTGGTTGAAGTATTTTTTTTTATCATTTCGAAGTTGCTATTGATAAGAGCACTTTCTGTTATTTTAAGAATCGTTCACAACCAGAAGGCCAATTCCCGTACTGAAAAACGTTCAAAATCTAGTCACAATCTCATATTAGCGACAATCAATGTCAAAAACTTGTCAAAAAGTTAGGGAAACAAGAGATATTTTTGACAGATTGAGACTGAGATCAGGCTGTGAACGTTCTTAAAATTACGAGAATTGCCCATCTGATCTCATTCTAAATCTATCAAAAAACCCTCTAGTTACCCTTTTTGACAAGTTGTTGACATCGATTGTCGATGAGATGAGATTGCGAATAGGTTTTGAACGTTTTTAATTACGAGAATTGGCCCTCAGGTGACTTTAGGTATTTAAAAGATATTAATTAGCACTTGAATAGTTATTTTGTTCTGTCTTGATAAAAATTAGAAAATATTTTTAGACTACAATAAAAGGGCACCTGGACGATTTAGACTCGGACAACCTTTAAAGAATAAGTTGAAGGGCATTGACACCAATATTAAGACGAGGCCAAATTGCCCTTTGGTAATATACCTATACAACTTAATGAAGACACGTATACTTTCTTAGGTACTATCATTAGCATTAGGTACTCATTCGATGTAATTTTGATCTGGAGTTAGTTGTTACTACATAAGTATAATAAAACAATAGCGCACTCTTTATATAGGTACCTAACATAAAAATTTTAATTGAAAATTGTAACGAAGTAAAAACTGTAAATGCTACGAGGTGTAACGACGTAGCGTAGTTTTGAGTATTTTTATCCGTTTGTGTGTTTGTTTGGTTGTATGTAATTCTGGATTGGCGTAAAAATGGCTGAACAGATTTGGTTGAAATTTGTCACTGGATCAACATATAGGGTACTTTTAATCCGGGTAGTACGTTCCCGTGGGATATTTTCCGACACCTACGCGATCGAAGCCGCGAGCAAAAGTTAGTAAGGTGAATTTATCTCACCGTCAAAAAAATTAGCATAATCCAAATAATTTACTTAACTAGTTCTTTTGCATTTGTATCTTGGTTTACAATGAGGATTAGGTGGTTATGGCAACATTTTGCTATATTCGTGAAAGACTCAAGCACTAGTGTACAATACTACAATTCATTTAATAATTCGCATCAAACTTTATGGTGGCTCTGAAGTGCGCTACTCGCTGCGCAGTACCTCACCCCTCACCCCCGCTGATCCATGAATGTGTTACTGCGCAGCGACTCGCCTCCTATTCCGAGCCGCCATGAAGTTTGAATCGGGCTGTATAGTCAAGTCATTTAATAGTATCTACTGTATAATGTTAAAGGTGTCTAGAAACCCCACAATAAATTAAATCAACACGCATACAAAATACACGTTACGATCTTAATCAATGCATTATTAGTAGATAGTATCGGCGTGCGCGCATCACGATAGCGCATTGCTAAAGAACACTCAAACGAAAATTATCTCTATGCTAGTGTAAATTAAATTAATTTCAGGATGATTCCTTATCACTCTTGAAAAGGTCGTAAAAATTATTGAAGTTGTATCGTAAACTGAATTCTATGATTGGGCGTTAAAGTTGGTTTTTCCAAAAACACATAATATATTTGTTTACATGCTTGGAAACTAAATCTCGAACGCAGTTATACATTGACTACTGTTTCCTAAATAAAGCGTTACAATGTTGCAGAACATAATCATATCAGTTCCTACAATCATTGTTTACTACGTCACGAACTGGGCCTTTGACCTTCATTCTCTTATGGGTCAGGACTGGGCTTAAAATGGCAGACATTTTGTTTGCTTTATTTCTCAAATACTATAGCGAACTCGGTTTAAGATGAAGTGATGGGACTGGTGGTGATGGAGAGGCCTAAGATAATGATAAAAATGAGTGGGTAAACCAACGGCTGGAATACTGTCTGAAAGTCGAATGTCTGACAATCCGTCTTACCCAGTAGCTGGGTTGTGGAGGTCAGATAAGCAGTCGCTCCATGTAAAATACTGGTATTCAGCTTCAACCGGTTAGAATGGAAGCCGACTCCAACATAGTTGGGAAAAGGCTAGGCTGATGGATGGAGGTACCTAATACTAATCTCATACAAAGGAAGAAGCAACACGGATATAATTGAAATCAATGTTGTTTATGTGGTTCCTAATACATAATAATATCATAACCTCACTTCACTAACACAACACAAATATTATTCACACTTTCATAGATCGTTGTAGATAATTCTCCGAAGAGAATGTTAGGGAAACGGCAGCCTCTGTTGGCATACTGACAGCAAAGGAAACTAATTATGTCCTATGTTGGTTTCGACTGTAAACCTGTAATCCCACCCGATCATATCAAGTTTAACTACAAAGCTACTATTGACGTGAATTAAGGTTAACTAAGAAACTAATTTGAATATTATATACAGATTTTGTAAGTAGTTAGAAACAAGATTAACTAATATTGACTTAGATATCACCAAAAAACTTATTTTTTCGATT
The DNA here is from genome assembly GCA_945859715.1 of Apamea sordens. Classification (NCBI taxonomy): domain Eukaryota; kingdom Metazoa; phylum Arthropoda; class Insecta; order Lepidoptera; family Noctuidae; genus Apamea; species Apamea sordens. The sequence continues at coordinate 13,211,966 of OX244002.1, forward strand.
TATAGGCGGGATTTTATTAGTTTACAGGGGGATTCACACTAGGTCGTGTAAAGCCGTGCAGCTGGTCGCTTACCAACGCAAGCGGTCTTACAAGCCGAACCGCCACCCCATTTAGAGTCGATAAAAATCGCAGCTGACTAGTCTATTTTGCATCAAAATGTCGACATGCGGCGGGTGATCGTCTGCGACTGAGCATTTTCACGGTTGCCATCCACCGCCTGCGAACTGTCGCCGCACAACAAAAGTCGAAACCTTTGGAATTTGCGATTTTAGCATAGATTTTAGTCACCTAGCCGAATTGCCATTTTGACAGTCGATTGTCACCGTGCAGCTACCTGCGACCTGTGTAAAGCCCGCATTAACATTTTGCGGGACACTAACACCCTCAGACGTAATAACAATAAAACTTCTACGAGTATATTATGTCTCGTTCAGTATAATTTAATGGGTTAACGTATTTTTGAAAAAACGTAGAAAAGAATCACGAAATAAGTTCCATATTCTCACGATTGTGACTCTTATCACCATCAGCGGCTCATTAAAATTTTCATAGGGAAAAAAATAAAACCAAGTAATGGACTTACCTGTATAAAAAAAAAAAAAATAATAATAAATAAATAATAACTAAATTAAAAAGTTCTAAGGGCAGAAGAATTAGCGCAGCCATTTTCCGTTATTGATTTTTAAGCAAGGGGCAGAAATACTCAGAGGTGTGGGTAATTAAAAATAGCTAATCATGAAACTCAAACAATTTTATTTTAGAATAATTTCAATTCAGAACCTCTGAGTTTGTTGCGGCCTTTCTTTATTTATTTATTTATTTTTAGGGATAACAACAGCTAAAAACTTAACTAGGTACTTATCTGGGATTACATGACTAGCCAATAATAGTTATCCACGGCAGATACACAGAGTGGATGGATATGCTATTTAGACTCACTAAATTTACCTATCAACATTAAAGATGATTGGGCAACTTTGAAGAGATAAGTATATTTAAGATATAAAATAAATAAATATAATTGCAGAATACCATATGCAAATGTATATATATATATAAAGAAAAATAAAATATATATAGAAATGAAAATATATCCTAATTATACCAATGAAATAATCAGCCATTTCGTATAATTTGATGAGATATATAAATAGCCTATTTTTATATCAAGTGAAGCAGAACTCGTTTTTTAAAATCTTTCTTAGAGCCAATGAATAAGTCCACACTGTTAAAGTGTTTATTATATGTAAGAGTCGAGTATACGTGGTATTACACTGTTTTTACCATAATTACTGTAGTGAAATGGAATGCAAAATAAAGTACTCGTAGTGTGCCTAGTGCGTTTTCTTGGAACGTTAAACTTAATATTCTTCAAAAGCATGGGGCAATCGGTCCGTCCCCGTAATATAACATTCTTCGTAGTGTAGTCGGGGAGAAAACGCCGACTTCATCTAATTTAAAAAATATGAGTGACGTGTAAAAGTATTTGTACCTACTTACAGAAAAAAGAAGAAAAACCAATTTTCTGTTTCGGAACACTTATAATGTGAAAACTCGGAAGTGGCAGGGCAACCTACAAAGCATTTGAAAAGGCACGTCTATAGTATTTATATATATTTATATCATATGTCAACAACGCATTCTCTCCTATTTCGGCTATATAATACGCAGAGGCAACGAAAGTTTGCAAAAACTGATTATGGTTGGGAATACCGAAGGCAAGCGATCGCGCGGTCGTTCACCAACACGATTATATTATTTATTTATTTATCCTCACACTGGAACGCCATACGGCAATTACACCAATGGAGCAAAAAATTACTTCATGTGCTGCTTTCCATCCATCCTGTGCGCGGTGGACATCGAACGAGTGGCGATGGTTCGGACACGCTCACGCAGCGTGCAAGTGCAGCATTTGTCCATAGCCCCATCACTCCTTCCATATTGCGCACATTCATTGCGAATTTTTGAAACTCAATGATCTTTCAAAGTAAATACATTAAAATTGAAAAACACGGACAATTTTGACGATGAACCTGTAGCGATCAGGTGAAGGAATCTTCGTCCTCTAAATTCTACACGGTAGTAAGGGATACGCTGGACAGAAACGACTTGGACGATGGAGGCGGATCATCTGCTCCAGATGCAACTCTGAAGCTGACCATGATCCTCAGATATGGGGCACTGACTACACACAGAGAGAGATCGTATTGAGTCAAACTTCAGCCGATCGATTCTGTAAAAATCTCATCGTGAAAACTTAGGTGAAGTGAGCTTAGAGTGAGCTGTCAATAGTGTCAATCCCTAGCATTAGTTGGAATGACAGCTCACTCCACGCTCACTTCACCTACCTAAGTTTTCACGGTGAGATGGTTACAGAATCGCACTGCTGTTCAGTTTTCTACAAAATTATAAAAGGAAAATCTCATTTTTGTGATTATTGCATCAGCCCATAATTTGTTCTACGTCTGCATATTTGCGTAGGCAGTAATATGTGCATATAAAAGCACCCACGACACTATAACTCTGCTCTATGACTACACACGTTAATATTACAATATTTCTCAGCGCGTAACAAATCTGCATTCGCGGCTAACTCGTATTCTCACAGTCATGTCTGTTATGATGCCAAGGTTCCGGTGAATTTACTGAAAAATATACCGTCTTGTAAACAATGTCCAGTGTAACGAGGTCTTGTTTATAAAAATCTGAGGCCAGAACGAAATTAAGCGTCAAGGATTTTTTCATGTACGGTGAGGTGAGGAAAATTCCTAGGATGCTGAATATAAAATAGGTTGGTCCTAGGAGATGGTAGGACGTAATTGACTTTGGTGAAAATTCTTTTTCTCGAAGTCATTTATTTTTAATGCATACACAGGAAGTTAAAAATCATACACATGAGGCACGGAGGGGTCTCGGTATGTCAAGATGGTCACCCACCCACAGACCAACCGCGGCAAGCGTAGCTTAACCTGACCGATCGACCTGTGCAGCTGTTATTATTTAGCCACGGGCCCCTCAGGTGTGAGTTTATGTATGTGTGTATAATATCATAGTCCGAGCCCATCGGACGAGAAAGAGAAAAAAACAGGAACAAAGAGTGCACTTGCGTTCGCGCACACATTTGTGCACTACAATATCTCCTGCGTACATGGCTAATCTCCACCGTAGCCGAAATCGGTGTAATATATACATAATACAGACTGATGACAGCAAGTGAACCAATGAAAAGATGAGAAAAAACCCATAAAACGTTACTAACGTAAACGTTACTAGCTGGAACAACCTCAACATTGTAACAAACTATGTGCGGAGTCAAATAGAAGCAAGAAACACCGTATATTGTTCATATTGTATGCCCTGTTCTTGCTTTCCGCGGTTTTATGCTCAATAAACGTAATTTGCATTGGCTTATTATTTCGCCTATACAGCTTATTCATGGTTAATTATAGATCAACTCCTTCCGTGTTCAAAGACAAGAGACCCGTTTACGTGTTTATTATCGACTATTCGTTTGAGTGGATCTCGAAATTTTAGTGACTTGAATAGTTGTGGAAACAACTGAACGCGATCTAAGCCACGTTCAAGAGCTGTCAGTGTCATCGTTGTTGTGGAATATTGACACTGTCAGCTCTTGAACGCGTACAGCAGTGCGATTCTGTAACCATCTCACCGTGAAAACTCAGGTGAAGTGCGCGTGGAATGAGCTGTCATTCCAACTAATGCTAGGGATTGACACTATTGACAGCTCACTCTAAGCTCACTTCACCTAACTTTTCACGGTGAGATTTTTACAGAATCGATCTGCTGTTCCGTTGGAGAAATTCATCCCTAGTGATTGATAGAAAGAAATAGACTTCGGACCCAGGTTGGCGGAAACAAGGAAAACCTGTTCAGGGGGCTTAGCACCAGCTCTTATAGCAGAGCAGAAGTTGAACTGCACTGCTTTTTTGTTCTATGACTAAGTACAAAAAAGCAGTGCAGTTCAACTTCTGCCCTGCAAAAGTGCAGTGCAATGGAAACGAAGACGTGCGTCTTTTGTTCCTAGTGTCTGTATTGAGCAGACATTTGTGATCATATTTTATGTGTGATTTGTTATTGTGTGTGCTTGTGACAGAAAACAGAGTTTAACAACATGTTTTATGGAAATCATTCCTCATGCTCAGTTGGGTCGGGACCATAGTCAATATTCGAAAGAGTGTAGGAGTGTAGGATCGGAACCGACCGAACCAAATAGTAACTTCGTAGCAGGAAACGGCCGAACATTCGGCCGATATTACTTCGGAGTAGACCCCCAGGACTCGTGTGCTCAACGGCCATCGGTCCTTTGACAAACATGGCCAGCCCACTGCCACTTTAGCCTGCTTACTCTGCAAGCTATGTTAGTAACTCCGGTAACTTCCGGATAACTACGTTTCTGATTTTATCCTTCAAAGAAACTCCGAGCATTGCCCGCTTCATAGCGTGCTGAGCGACCTATGATGAAGAGTGGACATTGTATATGTCACTGTATAAACATTTCGCATACAAATATAACACACAGCCTTGCTCCGTATACATTTTTACCGCCAAATCATAATCTTGTATCGCTTTATTGTAACGGGAAGTTAAATGTTCATGACGCCATTCCGGCACCTGTGTACCTACGTAATTAAATGCAAAACAATGTTCATGTAAAAAGTGACTTTGACGTAATGCATTAAAGTTGGTATTTGTGTTTCGTGTATGGTTTTTGAAATCGAACGTTACATCGATATAAGGATGTTCTTACTGGAAGTGGCAGGTATGAGTGAGTGAACAGGAGGTCTGTAAAAAAAATGTAATATAACTACGATTAAATCAGGATAATGTTGATTGGTTGTGTTGTGACGTGCGGTTTTGTATCAAAAAGTGTTGTTTAGCGTACTCTAGTACTTTAGAGACACACACAGGACTTAACGAGGGCATTTGATTGTGTTGATCATGAAATTATTACAAAAAAAGCTAGACATCATAGGCATCAGAGGAAATGTACTTAATCTCTTAAAATCATACCTTAACAATCGTAAGCAGCACACAGAAATATCTAGAATATGTCTAAAAAGTAAGCACGAAGAAAAATATTGATCTAAGTCAAGAATTATTAGATATGGCGTGTGCTGGGCCCTTTGTTATTTTTGCTACATATTAATGATTTACCTCGCCACATTGAACATCCTATGGTCTTATTCGCTGACGATAGTACTGCCTTGATTAAATGACAAAACAAAAAACATACGGCCATGACATAAATGAAACGTTAATAAACATTATACGCTGGCTTGACCAAAATAATTTAATGATTAATATACCAAAGACTAATGTTATGCATGTTTATCAACGGATTCCACCAGAAGTCTTACATTTACACTATAATGGACAAAAAGTTGAATAAGTACTAGTAGCTAAATGCCTTGGCATTTTGATAGATAGCCAATTAACTTGGAAACCACAAGCAGAAGTATGCAAAAACTTAGTGTAGCTGCGTATGTACTCTTTAACCTGTCTAAAAAAGTAAATATGGCCACAAGATTAATTGCATACCACGGGTTAGTCGCGTCGATTTGGAGATTCGGCATAGTCTGAGGGAACAGGTGTTCAAGGCTCAAAAACTCTGTATAAGGGCTATGTGCAATTTAATAGCAACAGATAGCTGCGTACCTGTATTTAAGTCCCTAAAATTATTAACATTTCCATCACTTTCACATATTTTTAGGTGGCTGTTTTTGTTAAGTCAAATATGCATCTTTTTAATGAAATGTCCGAAAATAGAAACCGGTCAATCAGCTGGCAGTATAAAAATTTGCTAATTGTTAGTGGTTCCGATACCGCCCTATTCAAGAAAAGTATTAAACGATCCGATATTTTTTTTACAAAATTTCTGCTCTAATAACAAATGAGACATTTACACTTTTCAAAAAGAAATTGACAAATAAATTAATTAATAAATATTATTACTCAATTGGCGAATTTCTGGCCGATAATTTATATAGATAATTATGACATCTCTGTATTCCTGACTTGTACATCATTTATATTTTCAATTTAACTGTATTGACCCTGAACTTGACCAATTTATAATCCCATTTTATTAAACTTGATATTATGTATTGCGTTGCCTATTTCAAATTATGTACTGAATTTCATCTGACATGGTAAACTTATATTTATTTAATTGAATGTGTTAATAATATACTCGTATATTATTAGTCTACATTATTATAGCTAAAACTGTTTGCGAGCCTTAGTTAAGGTAGTTAGTATAAGGATAATTATAATCTTACCTACTTTCTGTGCAAATAAAGATCTATTCTATTCTAGAGATAAGCTACTATAATAATACGGTACGGTACGGTATTGGTACAAAATGAATATAATTTTGTTTTTCTGGGTGCAAGAATGGCGCATAACAAAACGCAGGATACCACAGGCACAGGACCAAATCAAATGGCCTATTTATTTTGTAAGCTTTATTAGCTTACAAAATAAATAGGCCATTTTCATTTCTAAACCTAAGATTTCTCCAATTTCGGTACTCATACAAAAATAGCATGGAAGAGCGAAGGTGTCGGGTTGTGGGTGATCGATCATCGTCTCTGCCAGGCCTGAGATAATAGGCTGGATTGATGACACTTTCTGAAGGGAACTGAGGTTCATTAATACAATGATTTAGGTAGTACGGGTTCTGGTGACGCAACTGAGTTTTAGATGCCTAGAGAAAACTGCTTCGTGTTTTCAAAATGTCCCAGTACTTATGTATAATGAAAACAGGATTGTTAAACTGATTAATTTAGGTATGTATTTTCTTTTATTTATTTCTTTACTAGGTTTTGCCCGCGGGAAGCAACTTTCTTAATTTTTTTTTTTGGTAAGAACCTTCTACAAATTATTAGAAAACTTAAAAAAAAATAGATGAACGTGATTAAAAACATGGCTACTAAAAATACGTCAATTTACGTCAGGCGCTGACTAATTTGACAGGACTAAACTAATATTTATCTTCTGTCCTTTTTTTAATGAAATAGAAAGAAAAAGATGCACTGAACTTAAATTTAGTTTAGTTTGTGAATAAGGGAATCGGCCCCATTGTCATATTTTATACACTTCCGCTCTTAACAATACGTCAATGAATCACTCGTCAATCCTTGCACACTCTTGCAAGATATTTCAAATCTCTGCCATAAAATATTACATCATGCCACATCTAGCAGCCTATATCCACGTCATAACAATACATTGCACGATTTTTGGGAAAACGGTGTTGAATTTAACAATGTTCTCTATAACATTGTCTTGAAGGTTTATATTCATTTGTACGTTGTGTGTACTGTTGACCTTGTGATGTAGTAGTTAGCGCGGTGGTAGATAAACACGTCATAATCTGAGATTATCTGACGGTGGCAGGCAAACAAGCTAGGAGTACATCTTACAAATAGGTTATGAGGCTATGTAGCCCTTTCTTTAGTATGGTCTTTAGTTGGCAACCGCGCAAATTGCATATGGCAATTACGTGTCAAAGATGGCTCACTTCGATACGGTCGCAGTTTAGCTCGCTACCTCGATATCACCTCCATGGAAAACAAATGCATGCTAATACACACGCACGCACATGCCAGCCATCGAGGTAAGCCCCCAAGCTGCCCGCGATGTGTCGCAGTGAGGTATCCTTCGGCATATGCGTGCGTATCTATTAGCATGCATTTTTTTACATGGAGGTGACATTGAGGTAGCGAGCTACACCGGGACCGCGAGGTATTGCAGTGAGGAATCTTCGAAATGTAATTAAGGGCTGATTTCTCCATCGCCAGATAACTTTTATACGAGGAATAAAATTGACGTTTGACAGTTTTTGTATGAACAAACTGTCAACATTTCAAAAGTATTCCTCGAATAAAGTTATCTGAGGGGCAATTCTCGTAATTATAAGAACGTTCTAGGCTGATCTCAGTCTCAATCTGTCAAAAAAACGTCTAATTTCCCTACATTTTGACAAGTTTTTGACATTTGTTTGTCGCCGAGATGAGACTGCGACTAGATTTTGAACGTTTTAAATTACGAGAATTGGCCTTCTGGTGATGGAGAAATCAGCCCTTAGTGCAATATAGAGCACATACATAATTAGCCTATAATGTTCCCACTGCTGGGACACAGGCCTTCTCTCTGTGAGAGGAAAAAGGCTTTGATCTATCACGCGGGCCCAGTGCGGGTCGGTAAATGTCACATGTCTTCAAGTTTTTGGTTCTAGGACATGCCGGTTTCCTCACGATGTTTTCCTTCACCGTTTTGAGAGCAGTGGTGATGAAATAATTTACACAAAGTAAAGCGCCTGTTTGGGTTCGAACCTACGACATTACAACTCGTAAGTTGGGGCCTTTACCACTTGGCCACCACGTTTCCCTAAATAATAAGAGCCCTACAATATAGAGTGGTATTTTTCATTATTTAATTTAGTACCTAGGTGAAATTGGTAAATTAATCAATTTGATGAAATATCTGACAGCTATTTGCAGCGTTGCCAACTTTCGAAATGTACCCTCTAAAGTTAAATAAAAATTTAAAAGTTATTTATCACACTTTTCTACTACGGATTTTGAAAGTCTGATGAATCAGAAAGTCTACAGTAAAATCTCTTATTATAAGTTTTTTTTTTCGTGTCGACACACGGTATTTTAATTTAACTGCCTAATTATACAGATACTAAAAAAAAAATACTTCTTTCTTTTTACGTCTTCTAATTTATTCATTTATATCCTATATATATCTGTAATATTGTACGTATTAAAGAGAATTCTTTTACCTATTCTATTCAAGTCAGGATATTTTAAACGGTTTAGGCCCAGTTGTGATTGTTTGAACTAAATAAGAAATTGCAGTGATTTGATTGTTAATTTCTTATTTAGTTTTACTTTCAGGAAACAGTGCCTTTTCATTGATTGTATTTTATTTTGTGACGTTACTATGTCCAACCATTTTACTGAAAAAATATTGTTTGGATACAGAAATTACTTCCTGACTGTAGGTATCTAGTATCGGGTTTGTATCCGACATTGGGATTTGACGCACAACATACGACTTTATGCGAATTGGAACTTTTGAGACTGGGACCTTTTGAGAATGGGACCTTTTGAGAATGGGACCTTCTGAGAATGGGACCTTTTGAGAATGGGACCTTCTGAGAATGGGACTTTTGAGAATGGGACCTTTTGAGAATGGGACCTTTTGAGAATGGGACCTTCTGAGAATGGGACCTTTTGGGAATGGGACCTTCTGAGAATGGGACCTTTTGAGAATGGGACATTTGTGAATAGGACTTTTCGCGTATAGGGCATTCGTTTTCACGGTGACATTTTGCGAATGGGACATTTTGCGTCACATCCATTATAATAGCTTCATAATGTATTAGAGCACTTTGTAGAGTTTCTCGGAAACTACTTACTTACAGTGGAGTAAAATTTAGTTGCTGTAATTTTCTTCTTTATTTCCAGCCGCATTCGGAGAAATGTTCAGTTTTTTAGAGTTATAGTGGTTCGTACCGCGAGGGCTGGGTCGAGGTGGCGCGGGAAAAGAGTGCCTGGAAGGATTTGGGGAGGCTTTTGCCCAGCTGTGGCACAGTATAGGCTAAAAAAAGTTGTTATATTTATGTATTTATGCATGGTACTAACAAGTACGCTCCAAAAAAAAAAACACTTAAAAAAACTGGTAGGTATTAAGCTGCATCAAAATCAAAAGTTATTTATTCAGATTTGGTTGAGAATCAGCGCTTTTTGAACGTCAAAATTACAAAAGACGGTCCCCCAAAAACGCCCGCCCTTCTCCACTTCCTACTTAGTGCTATCGCTGCTGGCAAGAAGAACTGGCGCAACAAACTCTCCAGCAGCACAGTTGTCTGTTTAGTTAGAAAATACTTGATTGTATACAATAATAGGTATGTTAAGTAATTAACATTACAAGGCATATTATTTGCCATATGTCAGCTAGCCACGCCAATATACCAACAAATATAATAAAAACTTGAGAGGTTTCAAGGGACACCCGGATGAAACGAAGTTCAAAGAGAGAGACAGACAGAGAAACACGCGCACGCCGCACTGCTTACAACTATAGCAAAAAGGGTCGTTCCTACTTTTGGTCTTAATTTTTTCCGTCTAGCCCCCTTTTGCAACGCGCGATAAGGAACTTCGTTCCAAAACTATACTTACTCAAGCTAAAACATAATTAATTAAATTTAAAATGTGAATAAAAACTTACTACCTAAATAAAAGCCTCCAGGCATAAGGGGCGTTCTGTTCACATAGTTGTCACTTGAAGTCACAAATGATAAACTAGGACCATCGAAATAAAATAAATAAGTTAGTACTAATAACAACAATAAAACCATGGTCAGAAAGACGACCAGTCATCACAAACAGTACCCGTTCATGAGCATAACGAAAAGATCAGCTATTACCATCCCCCCCCCCCCTATACTTCCATTACCCCCTCGTTATATTTGAGGGAAAGGAGGCAACCCGACCCCCGACGCTACCGCAAGCAGTGACCTCTAAGGGAGCGTGACGAACTTCGAACAAATTTCCGGTTAAACTGGAAGCTAACCCCAACATTGTTGGGAACAGGCTATGGACAGATGATGATGACTAACAAGTATGACATACTTGTTACCGGGGCTGGTTGTCTATAGGGGTAGGTAGACTAATCGCCGAAAACTCGTCAGTAGTGGGTAAGTACGAGTTTGGGTCATCAAATCATAGCGAGGATGCATCTCGGTATCCTACACATTTATGCGATGTACATTATAGTCGCGCTCGCGCATCAAACATGTCAACCTGCCCCGGTCCTGCTAATATCTTTTTGTGCTGTAAAAACCAGTAAATATCAAAAACTATATATTTTAATTATTTTATTAAGTGAAAAAGTGTGGCGCTATAAAGCCATTTTTATGCGTGTAAATGTTAAAACACAAGAACTGTCCTATCCTCCTATCTACTATCCTATTCCTACTAATCCTACTAATATTATAAACGCGAAAATTTGTGAGGATGGATGGATGTTGTTCCTCTTTTACGCAAAAACTACTGAACAGATTTGGATGAAATTTTTTGGCTTGGTTTATAATCAGGATTAACACAGGATACTTTTATCCCGATATTCCCTCGAGATCGCCACTAATGCGGGTGAAACCGCGGGGCGCTGCTAGCAGACCAATAAGTGGAAAGTTAGCCAGCCCCGGTCTACTTTAGATATATGTTAAAGATACAAAAAAAGCAAAAAACAAAAAAAAAAAACAAATAAAAAACAAAAAAAAAAAAAACAGAAAAACAAAAAAAAAAAAAACAAAAAACCGAACCGACCGACCGTTTTTTTGTTTTTTATTAAATAACAAATAGAATATACCCAGGGGGTTATCTGTGGACTCACCTGTTGCCATACCGAGAGGATAATAAATAAGTTTGACATCATAGACTCTATGATGTCAAACTTATTTACCTAGTACCTAAAGTCAACGAGCATACCCATCCAACTTTAGTCCAGCCACCATTCATATTTTAATTACAAAATAACTCTGAAAATAAACAATGTTTTATGTCTACTAAGAACTTTATTAACTGACGTAATCACTTCCAAAATTATTACGCATTCTTTGTATTCTTATTGACGTCATGTTACCTTTCCTTGCGAAAAATGTTCTTTTTTCGTCCATTGTGCCATTTGGATTACTGCTAAGCAAAAACGCAAACTGAGCGTCTTTTCGCTGCAACAAGACGCAGAGTTGTCGTTTTCATCTGCGACAAGTCGTTACGACAAACATCGTGCAGCAGGGAGCGATAATTTTCGTTGAATATTCGACGCGCTTCGACGTCCGATATGAAAACAACGACATCAAACGTATCCATGTTGATATTCGCAATACAAACACACATCCACAATTCCCCAGCGCTCACAGCAAGCCCGACGGTGACTTAATGCATACCACTGTCGCTGGGTATACGCGTGTACCGTGCAAATAGTCGCAGCGACAAGATAGCCTGTCGTAGCGACTCTGAAACTCGACGCCAAGTGTGCGGAGCTTAGAACAAATCAATGAAAATTGCCTTGCATCTAGTCGCCTCTCGCAGTCACATGTCGCATAGTGTGCGACATGTCTTACTTGGAGAAACAGCAGACATTGACGTCTTTCGTCCGCGTGGGTGTCAGTTTCGCCCCGAGGGAACGATAACGTTATTTAGGACGAAAATGTGTTGCTAAGCTGTGACAGTTATCTGTCGAGAATGGCTGAAGATAATGTTGATGTCAAGGACCTACTAAATGTAGAGTAATTTGTAGATGAATAATGAATTACCCTACCCTACTCAATGAACATTTTTGGGTCGGTCGAGCAGGATGATTATGACACTTTTACGCAAGTCTCCGATCAATACCTAATACCGCCAAGTCCATAAAAGTAACCAACACAATTGACTGTTTTTTTTCTCTCTTCATTTTGCATTATTTTTATTTTGTATTATTTTTTTCCTTGTCATGTTTTCTAAAACTATACCCACTAGTGCTGTAAGCATTATTTCTGCACAATTATTGCAATTTTATTGATGTTATAATTTTTTTTTGCATGCTGTGTCATATCGCGTCAGATTGTACACTATGCTTGAATATTGCTTGTATTTTAAGGATAAACAGTGTAACAATAAAATTGTAGAAGACCTATCTACAATAATTGTTACGCTGTTTATATATAAATAAATAAATCCATCTGCCTAGCCTTTTGTCAACTATGTTGCGGTCGGCTTTCATTCTTACTGGATGCAGTTGAATACCACTATTTTACATGGATTCAGGAGTGACTGCTTACCTAACCTCCACAACCTCTGGGTAACATGATACCCCATGGTAAGACTGGTTGTCATATTTTTGAGCCACAGTGTAGCTAATAAGATTAAGAAGGTCAGAGGAATAATACAGACAGGTCTTTTTAACATCCTTAAAAACGTTATGCTTAACAGTAGGCACACCGGCACAGAAACACTACTGTTATTGTTGTTATTTTTATATTTATTATTTATTTTATTTTACTAGTTATTTAAATATTTATAACCCATTAAAATTGAGCCACAAAATGTCGTTTGTCCCGCTAATAAACAACAATGTTACAACTTCTTACAAGTAATTTGGAAATATTCCTCCAGCGAGCACTGAATCTATTTGGGGGATTATTTTGTAGACATCTACAGGAGAAATTAATTGAGTAATTACTGTTGATGGAAAACAAATTAAGTTCTTCCATAGAACGTTGATACGTTCGGTCGTTTACTTTATTTGTACTACTTCGGGTCGAAGCCAAGCTCTGTCTTCCTTTTGCTATACCCATCATCATCAGCTTACAGTAGTCCACTGCTGGACATAGGCCTCTCCAAATGCACGCCGTTTAGCTTGATTCTCGACAACTCTCATCCAGTTGCTATCAGCCACCCTGCGAAGATCGTCGCTCCACCTAGCGGGGCGTCCCAGCTTACGTTTGCCGATTCACGGTCTCCACTCAAAAACACGTCTACGTCAACGATCATCGGTTCTACGGCTAATAGTGACCCCTTAGCCACTTTAGCTTGCTTATTCTGTGAGCTATGTCAACAGCTTTGGTTCTCTGTCAGGTCACTATATCTCACCCAGCAGAATAAATTAATTACCATTTTTGTAGCAAACTAAACAGAAACACACCTAATCTACATTCGCGATTTATTTGCCAAAAATGTAAACAACAATGTGTTTATGGAAAAATAACTGTAAATCCTACACAATAAAGTTCAGTTTACGCTACAACTTAAAACATTTTTGTAACTTTTTCAATTGTGCTTAGTGACTTATATTAAAGTTGATATTGGTTTAATTTGAAATAATATTAATTTGTAACATAAGTTTGAATCGATTTTATATGCGCTCCGATGGGCAACAAACAGCACTATCGCACTATCTGACACTAGACAGTTCGACGGCGAAGTTTCCTACTCTGTGGCAAAGTGCTAAGTATGTTACACGGATATCTAGTATTTAGCTACACTGTGCCACGAGGGAAAAGTTTAACATGTAAATAGAGAATGACACGGTAGCGTGAGTATTGTACCTTCCTACCTGAAAATCCAAATACTTTTTAAGTTGATATATTATGTAAGTAGAAAATGACGTGGTAATGTGAATACCTACCTAATAATAATAATAATCCCCGTGACCGAAATCGGTCAGGGGGCATTATCAAGTAGCCAATCTCAACGAAGATTATCCAGGTTCTTATGAGATATTATAGTGCACAAGTGTGTGCGCAAACACAGGCGTACACTCTGTTCCTTTACTATCATAGTCAGATGGGACGTCAATCCGACACGACCGGGGAGAGATCAGCAGTGCGATTCTGTAACCATATCACCGTGAAAACTTTGGTGAAGTGAGCGTGGAGTGAACTGTCATTCCAACTAATGCTAGAGATTGACACTATTGACAGCTCATTCTAAGCTCACTTCAGCTAACTTTTCACGGTGAGATTTTTACAGAATCGATCGGCAGGCGTAGGACCAACGGCTTTACGTGCTGTCCGAGGCACGGGGGTATTAACCGCTAACTTCCAAACTCCGTGGTGTTACTGAGAAATTCCTAATGGGAAAATCCAATAACACTTTTGCCCGACCTGGGAATCAAACCCAGGACCCCATGCACAGCAGTCGCACTTGCGACCACGAGACCAACGGGGCAGTCATGCACATAATGTGCGATCTTTTAAACAACTTTAAGACCACTCTACTTGTTTTGATTTATGTTATATTTGAAGAAAAATACCTATCAATTCCAGAAAAATTAAATAACAAAATTATAGAAAATTGAACAAAAATCTAATCACTTTCACAACAGGGAAAAATATGAATTAATCGTTCTGAATTTTAATAAACGATTACATTCGACCTTTTTTTAGCCTTGTTCGGCTCATCGAGCATTTTTAATGAACGCGCCCAAAACAATCGGAATAAAGGTTTCCAAATAATTCTTTATTTGCGGACAACTCCCCTTCTAATTTCAAAACCGTATAAACCGACCGTAACCGTATTTTATATGGGTACCTGAAATAAAAATGAATTGATTTGATAAAAATACCGAGCTTTTAAAATAGGTCAGTAGACTGTATACGAAATTCGTTATACATCAACGGTATTTCATAACAAACAATGAATGCTGTCGTAGAAACTGCGCAATGGACTGCAAACAATAGCAACTGTGATTACATTGGCACAGGATCAAGGGGTTTTACAAGGAAAACATTTAGTATTACTTCATTTTGGAAAGAGGCTAGTAGTTTAGAGAGACAAGTGTGTCCAACACGAACACGCGGAGTAAACGTGACTTGAATTCGAAAGATTTTAAATTGAAAATACTCTTTTTACACATAATATTTACTTAGTTTTAAGACTTTTGTCATGTGTATGGGTATACTAATTGTGTTTATGGCAAAAATTGAAACCAAAATGCTTTAGAATAGAGAACATAACGGTGATGGAAAACATTGTGAGGAAACCGGCATGTCCTAGAACCTACCATCCATCCGGATTAATACGGCGCGACGACGGCACGGCACGGTTGCGTTTGACTGCTGCGCTGCGTGTCACGGGTTCGATTCCCGCACGGAACAAATATTTGTATGACCTACAAGTAGTTGTTCCGGGTCTGGCTGTTTGTGTATGTGAGTTTAAATGTTTGTAAACGCACCCACGATACAGGACAAATACCTAGTGTGGGGCAACGTTTTTATAAAAAAAAACAAACAAAACAAAACTGAATCCGCGTGGTGGATTACGGCCAACTCCCTCTCACAGAGAGGAGGCACATGCGTCTCACAGAGTGGGAACATTGTAGGCTGATTATGTATGTGTTTAGAATAGTTGTATTTTCGATTGAAAAATCGTTGCAAATTTTTGTACGGATTAGAATCAGTCCATACATGTCAGGGCCCAGGACCTTCTGAACTCCGAGCCGTGTTGTCCGGGGCTTGAGCCCTCAATGTATCTCTGACGTTCACGATCATTGAGCCGGCACGGCCCGGAGCCCGGAAGTCCTTGACCCGTATGTTACAACTCAGGAACAAAAATAAATATTCAATCTGGGCAATTCATTGTTGAGCAAATTGTACACCCTACGTCAATTTGCCGAGTTATAGCCATTTCATACAACAGACTGTCGAAGAATGACAGTTGTGATTTGATAATCATATATACATGGACAATTAAAGTTGGTAGTCAATTTGCTTACTTAATTATTAATTTCCCTGCCTTCACAATAAATAAATAAGTTTCTTACAAAAAAAAAACTGACTTCAAAAAAATTATATTTATAACAGTAATATATTTTTTTAAATATTATTTTTCACTATAGTGATTTTTTTCGAAGTGGGTTTTTTTTTATTTTTGGAAAAAAGTTTTTATATTTCACTTTTTAATTGTACGGACGCCAGCTGGTCAACCTACCCGAAACTGTCAGATTTTCCCAATCAACATTGAACCTAATGCTTTAGCAATAAAGTCGAAAATCTATTAAAGAAATCTGACAGATTGTAGTAGCTTGATGTGCTGGCGTCTGTACCTACCCCACAAAATTCATATAAAACTACATGCTATGTAGGCTATATCAGTCACAGGAAGTTATTAAACATTATCAATATAAACTCAGTGGAAAAAAATCGTAGGTATTATTGAGCAAATTATACACCCTACGTCAATTTGCCGAGTTATAGCCATTTCATACAACAGACTGTCGAAGAATGACAGTTATGATTTGAATAATAATATACATGGACAATATTAAGCTGGTAGTCAATTTGCTTAATTATTAATTTCCCTGCCTTCACAATAAATAAATGTTTTTTTACAAAAAAAAACTGACTTCAAAAAAGTTATATTTATAACATTAATATATTTATTTTAATATTATTTTTCACTAGGTATAGTGATTTTTTTCGAAGCCGGTTGTTTTTTTTTTTTGAAAAAAAGTTTTTATATTTCACTTTTTAATTGTACCTACCCCACAAAATTCATATAAAACTACATGCTATGTATGCTATATCAGTGACAGGAAGTTATTAAACATCATCATTATAAACTCAGTGGAAAAAAATCGTAGGTATTATTGAAGCTAACTCATAAACTCCCCAAGCAAAGTTAATAAAATTTATATGGGACCATCCTATCCAATAAAAAAGGAATTTTGCAAATCCGTCTATACATTATGTATGTTCGGGTATAACTTCGTCATACATATGACGGGACAATGCCCGAACATACAAAAAAAAAAAAATGTAAACACCCAAATTAGAACCTCCTCCTTTTTTAAAGTAGGTTAAAAATACAATTTCGAATGCCTCTCAAATAAGTAAGTTCTAACTTATTCTATTTTACGCCTCAAATCATATCGAAAACTAGAGCCACACTTAAACAAGTAGTAGGTAAGGTTATGAAAAACAGCGCAACACATTAATATTGAGCTGAATGCGTATTGTAATATGTAAGCAGTAAATGTCTAAATGTATGTAGGTTATAAACCTACTGTATGCAGCTTATAAATACGAGAATTCCGCGAAGAGACGGAAATAGCTGCCACAAATGTGTTTTGGATGACTTAATAATAGCATTACTCTCGACTATTATACTTGATCAGTTTTTCATCATCATCTTCCTGGCCTAGAGGTCTACTCCCTAAGCACAAAATCCGCAGTTTCGGCCGAAGTTACGGGCGATTCCAATTTAGTTTGGGGCCTGAACCAAGAATGAATGACACCACGATTTGGCAGTTAGTTGTCCCTACTCCCGATGTGTTTTAACCCGTTCGAAAAAGCTAATTTATAGGGTTCACTTCAATGTTTTGAACGTCTTTCTAACGGGCCCGTATCTTCCTTGACGGATTTAGAGAGCATGCCCCCTTGTCCCATGTTACATGAGGTGGGTGCAACACGTGTTCGTCTTCTATTCACCCTTGTCAACCGTCCCGCTATCATTCACTCTTTTCTCATTCATATCCTTCCTCTCACAATCAATTGATCTCTTCTTTGGCTTTTATCTCCCTCTCCATCCATCAACATTTATATTCATCACTCTTTTACTCGTAGTCACTTGATCAGTTTCTATTCTTCTTTATAGTGTATGAACTAGCTTTTGTCCGCGGCTTCGCCCGCGTGAAGAGGTCGGTAATTAACCCACGACAACGTGGTACCACCAGGATAAAAAGGTATCCTTAATACTAACCCAGGATAACTGAAAATCTAACAGACAGACAGACCGAGTTACTGTTGCATTAATAATAAATCAGTAGGAAAATTCTAGTTTTACAGGAAAATCGTGTTGTTTTTAGAGAATGAATGTAATCCATTCATGTTTTTTTGTTTTTAAATTGAATCCAATTCACAGTTGATTCTAGGAATAAAACTGTTGTGTAAATAGATAAATATACAATTTTGTAGAAGTGAGAAGTGTGAACGATCGCTTTAAAAGTTAAGATAATCCAATACGGTTGTGTAAACTATAAAATTAATCTTCAATAAACTTTATCGAGGGTCCTGGTTTTAATCCCCAGGTCGGTAAAAGTGGTATAGAATTTTTCCATCATGTAAAAATTTCTTAGTAGCATACGGGAGTATAGATTTGTGTCCAATAGGGTCACCCTCTATTACATGGGAGTTAAACATAAACTGGAGTGGAGAGGAGTGGAGTGTCCTATTGTGAGGCATTGGAATAAGGTGCATAGTTCAGGGCCCGTATTCCCGTAATTTAAAACCTTCAAAATCTAGTCGCAGTCTCATCTCGGCGACAAACAAATGTCAAAAACTTGTCGAATTGTAGGGAAATTAGACGTATTTTTGACAGATTGAGACTGAGATCAGACTGTGAATGATCTTAAAATTACGAAAATTATCCCTCTGGTGCTGTCCTATTTAATGTTAGTTAAATTAATTAATAATTAGTTTTAAGGTACAAACATAGTTTTTAAGCCGTACTAATTATTTTATATGGAATTATGTTCTGAAATAAATAAAAATTATTATTATAAATGGCGCAAACGATGACCTAATACACAGGCGTGAAGTTATGCTAAGTAATTATGCACTCAAGGTAAGCCAAGCAGCATCTAGTTTCCCTTTGATAGCTCACACCAATCACGGCAGATGCCGTCCGTCTCCGTCGCTTTTGTCAACGACAAGGACACGGCAAACCGGACCGTTGCACGAGATTAACTACAGGTGATAAACTAGAATATCTCTATGTTTACTCTAGATTTGGGATTACGTTAAACTAGTATGTATGGCCAATAGTGCCTAGCGTTCTATGGAATCTAGACAGATAAAAAATGTTGTTTTTGGAACAAAGTTCTTTTACGGAGCTGGCGGTAGGAGTAAAATGGGAGAAATCGTGACGTAACGAAAAAGCTTTATGCCCCCTCCATGCGACTTTTTATAACATATAATAGAAAGAGTCAGAGAGAGAGATAGTTATCAAGGTTTTTGAGGGTGCTGAAGCCGATAGTGAGGTCAAAATGAAAATCCAAGATGGCGACTGCGAATATTTACAAAATTTTCGATATTTTCTAATTTTCGCAGTCGCCATCTTGGATTTTCATTTCGGGGGTCCCCCGACCCCACACGTTTTTTTTTACATAAACGTAGCATCTCGCGTGTACCTCTCGAACTACTTACTAACTGCCTATCCCAGGCAAAGGTGTATTTAAGTACACCCATGTTTTGCCAGTTATGTTTAAGCCCCGTGTCCTAGGGCGAGATTTATTATCATTGAACCTATAAATAACCATATCCATACCCCCATTACTCATCATCTGCCTAGCCTTTTCCCAACTATGTTGGGGTCGGCTTCCAGTCTAACCGGATGCAGCTGAATACCAATATTTTACATGGAGCGACTGCCTATCTGACCTCCACAACCCAGTGACTGGGTAATACGATACCCCTTGGTAAGACTGGTTGTCAGACTAGGGCTACTGACGACCCGTAACGACTGTCAAAGATCCACGAATGACAGCCGGGATTATTTTTGTGCCATTGATTTTTTTTGAGCACAATATTTAATGATCATATGAGGAAAATATCGTGAGGAAAGTTTTGAGTAGGTACCTATGAATATCGATGGCTATAAGAGTAGGGGTAGACCAAGAAACGATGGATGGACTGTGTGAATGATGAAATGATTAGAAAACGGGTGACTACCGAGATGATGAGTAGGTAATAGAGAAGTATGGAAGAAAAAGACATGTTGCGCCGACCCCAAATAAATTGGGATGAAAGCTGGAGAGTGGTGAATATGTTATGTTCATAGTTGTCATATAATATAATGTCTATTTTATTTTTTATTTAATTAGCATGTAATTTGTTACGAGCTCACTATATAGCACGTTCGATTTTTTTAAATTTATTATGTAACCTATCTTGGAAGGCGCTGGTGTCTGTGATACAATGATTTTCATTCATTAGTACATGCACCAACGATACAGTTTTTTTCTGTAATGTTCATTTTTAGTTGGAAAATTGTTCTGTGAACCTTAAATGTGTTTATTTCTGAAAAATAAATTTTATTATTTTATTATTATTCAATTGTTTTGTAGTAAAATAAGGAATACGATATCAATATGTGCAGTACTCTCTGTCTAATAGAAACTACGCTGCTACGATATCCTGTATCAAATATCAATAAAAATAAAATAAAATAACTTTATTTCAGACCTTGATCCATATGATGTTAGTAATACACACTGCTTATAAGCTATGTTAGTACCTTTATATATGTTAGATTTAATTCATAAATCTGCTGCACTCAACAGACGCACCGGGTATATACAACGTACCGGGTACATGTACAATATCTGTTAGTAGGTACGTATAGACAACATCAAAGACGACATTTCAATCAAAATCGAAACTTGAGTAATTGGAAGGGGCAAACATGTCTGCCTATACGAATTGCCTGGAGGCAATATGCTTGTAGGTTCAGGAACACACGGGCGCGTTTTTCCCGCGGCGATTTCATTTCGCGCACTCGATTTTCAACTCGCTGCTTAGCGCTGAGGGTTGAAAATCTTATAGCGTTTTTTTTGACGGGCCGCTGCCCGTTCTGTTGGATTCTCAATGCTCGGCTTAAAACCGAGAGTTGAAAATCCAACGCGCGATAAAATCTCGCCGCGATATTTTTATGTCCGTGCGGGTTTACCAGAGCAGTGGTGGCCCAGTGGTAACGACCCCGACTTACGAGTTGTAGGTCGTAGGTTCGAACCCAGACAGGCGCTTTACTTAGTGTAAATTATTTCGTCACCACTGTTCTCAAAACAGTGAAGGAAAACATCGTTAGGAAACCGGCATGTCCTAGAACCAAAAATTCGAAGACATGTGACATCTATCAGCCCGCACTGGGGCCGCGTGGTAGATTACGGTCACAGAGAAGAGGCCTGTGTCCCAGCAGTGGCAACATATAGGCTGATTGGGCTTAATGATAGGCTTTAATGTCCGTTAAAATGGCCCTGTTGACACAAAACTTTAAACGTACTACGTCTAAGACATTCTTGCATGGAAAGTTCTAGACTTCTAGATTGAAGGACGAGCTATTGTTTTCATTATGGCCTAGATTCTAAATATATGTGCATCTAAGTATACTGTATACATGAAATCACGTTTTGGAATTAACATGTTTGTAAAATTATTCCTACCTACTAAGTTTTCCTTTACTTGATGTTGTTGACGTATTTAGATCAATTTGGGCTCTTGTATGACATTGAATTTATCAAATACCAGGTGGTCTGTAAACCGATTTTTTTACAACAACACATTTTTATTTACACCAATAAAATAACTACTAAAGGCTAATAGCTGATATTCATAACTAATTTATCATGTAGTAAATAAGATTAACAAAGTAGAGATATGAATAAAATCTTAGCCGGTTATAAAAATAAAAAATAAATAGTTGTTCCATACATTTGAATTGTAGAAACTTTTCTACGAAACAACCTTTATTTTATTTTTTTGATTAATGGGGAAAAATTACTATGCGAGAATTCATGGATATATTTTCCTGTATAATGTGCGAAATAAGATTTTCAATTTGAAAATCGTTCGTTACTTTACAGCTCCACCATACACCAGTCTATTTGCATACCTTGTCGTCCCTAAACCACAACCATCCATTTTATAAATATAAATATCCCTGGACATTTCACACAGCGCCATCTAGTCCCAAGCTAAGCAACCTAATGCTTGTGTTATGGTAACAAGATGGCTGATAAACTACTTATATACATTTTTTTTTTGTAAATACATACATATTATAGATAGAAAAACACCCAGACTCAGAACAAATACATGTAGGTCATACAAATATTTGTTCCGTGCGGGAATCGAACCCGCGACACGCAGCGCAGCAGTCAATCGCTTAACCACTGCGCCAACCGTGCCGTTATTTTACAGTCATTACATATGCAAAACACTGGCTGAAACTGAAAAACGTACCGCCTGACACAATGCTTGTTGAATAATAAATACGTCTGAACAAGTAGAACGAATGAATCACTGACGGTTCGATTGTCTTATTTTTAAACCGCCAATGTCTTTAGTAGTCGTCCATTTGAAATATCGTATGCAGTTACTGCATCACTAATAATGCTGTCTGTTAAACAGAATGACAGGAGATTGACAGGTTAACAGCAATAGAAAAAAATAAACTTTTCAATTGTTCTAGCCAATTAGTTTGAATCTCGTTTGAATAGAACATCTTTTATTTTTACCCGACTACAGCGAAGCAAAAAGGAGGGTTATAATTTTGACCGGTTTGTATGTATGTATGTATGTTCAGCTTATGTAGGTATGTATGTTCATCTGTCCATTAATAACTTCTAAACTACTTACCATAATTTGACAAATGAGGTAAGTATTATTGGAAGCGTCTTGATCGTCACATTAAATGCTAATGTTTTTGTTGGTCGTTCATTTGAAATATTGTATGCAGTTACTGCATCAATAATAATGCTGTCTGTTAAACACATAGAGAATATGTTAAACAGAATGACAGGAGATTGAGAGGTTAACAGCAATAGAAAAAACTAATCTTTTCAATATTGGTCTAGCCAATTCGACTGAATAGAACGTCTTGCATTTTTTAACTAGCTTCTGCCCGGGATTTCGTCTGCGTGAAATTCCTTGGTCCCCCGACCCATCCTGTCGCATCGCATCACCTGAACGCGCTATCACTTTATTTTTACTGAGATTTTTTCTGACTTTTTTTCTTTTATTTTATACATTACGCTACGCATTACATTACGCTATTACCCTTAGGAGCCGAGCTCCTAAGGGTAATAGCGTAATGTTAATAGCCTTTGTCAAGAATTGGGCTATCATATGAAAAATTTCAAATCATACTGGTAGTTCTAGAGATTAGCGTGTTCAAACAAACAAACCAACTCTTCAGATTTATTATTAGTATAGATATATATATATATATATAGATGACGTCTACGCCGCCGTGAATCGAAACGAAACGTAATTCAAAACAAAGGTAAAAATATCGAATAACGAGCTACCCACGCGTAATTAACTGTAACTAACAATTGTATTAGAACGTACATTTACTGCAAGACATTAAAACACAAAGAGAATTAACAAGTTTTATAGTCTGTTAACAAAATGTGGGCAGATTCTTGGAAACTGTATCTTATAGCCTGTGGGTACACTTACGTGCATAAACAGCTTACAATTACGCAATACTCAAAAGCGTTTTTCTCGTCAAATAAAAATGGCAACTTTTAAAAATGGCATTTTAAGAACGCTCAGTCTGATCTCAGTCTCATTCTGTCAAAAATACCTCTAAAATCTCTACATTTTTGACAAGTTTATGAAATTGATTGTCGCTGAGATAAGAGCGCGACTAGATTGAACGTTTTTAACTACGGGAATTGGCCTGCTATTTCATAACAGTATGGTTTCGATAATACCATAAAAAAACTTGAGAGGTGTCAAGGGACACCCGGATGGAACGAAGTTCAAAGAGAGAGTGAGAGAGAGACAGAGAAACACGTGCACGCCGCACGGCTTACAACTATAGCAAAAAGTGTCGTTCCAACTTTTGGTCTTAATTTTTTCCGTCTAGCCCCCTTTCGCAACGCGCGATAAGGAACTTCGTTCCAATATCTATCAATACACAAACAAAAATATAAAACCACTGTTGTAATCCGCGAAGGGTTGGGCAGAGTTACACTTATAGTACACTCACATTGCGCCAGTTATGTGGAAGTCCCATGGAATAGGGGGCAAACCTGTTGCCATTAACCTCCGGGCTGCTACTGAGAAATTCTTGATGGAAAAAACCGAATAACGCCGCCCGACCTTCGAATCAAACCTAGGACCTCATGCTCCGTAGCGCATGCGACCTCTACACCAATGAGGCAGTCAATCTATCAATAATCTAGGAGAAAATCAAAAGGACAATTCCCGTGTTTTAATTAAAAACGTCCAAAATCTAGTCGCAGTCTCAAAAATCAAAAACTTGCCTAAGAAATTAGAGGCGTTTTTGACAGATCGAGACTGAGATCGAACTGTGTTCTTAAAATTACGAGAATTGCCCCTCTGTTTTGAATCTTGTGCACAGTGTAAAGTATTTATGCTCGTAACTGTACTGTATACGTAAAGCGAGAGTATTTTAGCGCCGCGCCCAATGCAACAACATCAGTATATGCGGCAATAACACATCTTTAACGTATCCAGCTGTCTAATAAATTCTTGAAACAGCCACTTCGGTACGAAATACGGACGCCTGACCAAATATTCGCTTTTTGGGTTTGGACGGCCGCCAAACATCAACAGGTGTAGCTAAGGGTGTTTCCCTTCCCTACCCACCCTAATACGGCTGAGGGATCACGGCTGTAAGGAGGGATTCGGGCGAGCTATCAACAATTACGTTTACATGTCTACATGATTAAGTATTTTTCCGGCCGTTCTTGCCCTGGCTTTTCGTAGCGATTTTCAGGGTTGATTTAGTGAAGGAAGGTCGTTGACTTACGAGTTTATTATAAAACCTACCTTAATATGCGATGTTTGAGGTTACATGTAATGAAAGTCGGGACTAATATATAGTTTCTATACATATTATAAATGAAAGTTGCTTTTCGTGTCTGTCTGTGTGAGCGTCTTGTTTCTCTAAACGACGTAAGGGATTTGGATGCGGTTTTCACTATCATTTATAGAATTTATTCCGAAAGGATTATGTGTATAATTCATTAATATTAAACTTACATATTAAAAAAAAATCTTGATGTTTTGTCGTAGTCGTAAAAAACACTAAAATTTTTGTCTTTTTTTCTTTGTCTGTCTGTTTGCTCCAGCTAATCTCCGAAACGGTTTGACCGATTTTGACGGGACTTTCACTGGCAGGTTTTATAATGAGTAACTTAGACTTAGTTAACTTACTTTTATTTTAAATATGAAAAATATAAATCCCATGAAATCCTATTTGTTTTCCGACATACACGCGCTAAGCTGCGATTATTAGTTGCGATTACAAATAGGTTAATATCGGACAGTGATAACTAGATAAGGAAAGTGACCATATAATGTGTTTTCCTGTTGATGTTTATTGAAAAACAACAACAATGATAGAACACAAAAACTGACTGAATCCTCTTTGTTAAACAATATTTTATTCTTTGTTACATTTTATTTATTTTAGCCGCAAACTAACCACAACCGCTCTGATTGTTTTTAAAAACAGTTGGTGACAGACTGTGCGGTAAACTGTTTTCTACGTCCTTAATTTTTAATAGGTTTAGTTCCACCAATGTATTTATAAAGTCTTGTGTTTCCTTTGACCAAGGAAAAAATAATTAACACTAGTGTTGAGAGTTTGTATTTTTACTGCTAATTATTTTGTTATTAAAATTAATGACAGTGTAAAAATGTGTGGAAAGATTTTTTACTTAGGTACGTTTTTTTTTTGCAAAATTTTGGTTAACTTGCTTCGTTCGTTTCTGTTTCCGGTTACTATGTTTTTAGGTAAGTTTTACTTTGTATTTTGATTTTTTACGTACAAAATTACATATTTTATTGACGTTAGTAAATCGAAAAATGTTTATTTATTATTATTAGGAATAAAGAATAACGTTAGGTACAAATAACAAAATAAAAAGTGAAAATAATGTTTCGATATAATATTATGTAAAACTAATAAACGGCGTTTTAATTTGCATAGTTCATTCATATTTAATTCAAAATCTGTGACCATAACTTTTCTCAAATTAAAAACTTACGCAGTTCCGGTTCCAAATTCGATGCCATATTTTACACACTATCAAACTGCTAGTATCGAGTACCTATCTATCATATTCTAGTAATTTCAAGTATCTGTATCTTTTATTGATAAATCCAAATTGAGTTTTATGCCACATGGATTGGCGAGGCTATTCGTTTTTTTTGATAAATTGAATAAGATAGTATGTATTGGTCAAATCTTGCAAGCTGAATTAAAAATACTTCCTCTTATCCTAAGGTATTGAAATTTTACATGTTGATTCGGTTTCGAAGACGATGCATTTTTACGATGCATGACCTAATTCTACACCCTGGATTGGCTCCAGACGAAGGAACTCCTCAATTTCTTATTGTTTCGTAACATAACTTTTTCCTAGTTTTCCCAAAAGCTTTTATGAATATAGTTAATCTATTCAACGGTTTTGTATAAAATCGTGGGCAAACCTAGTTACAACCCTACTACCCAACCGCACATGCCCAGTTCCCAGTTCCCCAGTGCTCTGGACAGCTCATTGTTACCGCCGTGCCGCCATGACACCTACATTCAATTAACAACACAATACCTTTAATTTCTCCTAAACAATCATATCTCATTTCTTTGTTTTTTCCAATCTCGCTAGACGGAAGAATCGTGTGAATCATAGAATAGGGTACCGCCAGTTGTAGCTGAAGGGTTTTCTTATATTATAAACTAGCTGTCCTGGCGAACGTCGTACCGCCATATTTTTTTTTCTTTTAATTTTCTTCTATACAAACCTTGTCCTGGCAATAACAAACACAAAAAAAAGAATGATCTAATTTGGTGCAGTCGATGGGAAGTTCTGCGCGTACATACATTTCGGTAACTCATTTTTATTTATATAGATATCCTATATATTTACGTATATAGATGACGGCACGGTTGGCGCAGTGGTTAAGCGATTGACTGCTGCGCTGCGTGTCGCGGGTTCGATTCCCGCATGGAACAAATATTTGTATGACCTACATGTATTTGTTCCGAGTCTGGGTGTTTTTCTATCTATAATATGTATGTATTTACAAAAAAAAATGTATATAAGTAGTTTATCAGCCATCTTGTTACCATAACACAAGCATTAGGTTGCTTAGCTTGGGACTAGATGGCGCTGTGTGAAATGTCCAGGGATATTATTTATTTAGATAGATAGAAGATTAAAGTAGCTTTTCGTATCTGTCTGTGCTCTGAGGCCTTAATTTATTGAGGCATCCACAGGCAAGCCTGGTTAAGCAGACGACCACCCTCACAGGTTAAATTGCGAGATGCTATTTTATAAAAAAAAAAAAGTATCTGTCTGTGTGACCGTGTTGTTCTTCTAAACTACGCAACGGATCTTGATATGGTTTTCACCACAATTAGAAGAATTCATTCCGGAAGGTTTATGTGCATAATACATTGATAATTTTTTGTCAAGCTGTAATAACCGTGCAAGGCAGGAGCGGGTTCGCAACTAATATTATAAACGTGAAAGTTTGTATGGATGGATGCTTGTTACTCTTTCATGCAAAAACTATTGAAAGGATTTGGATGAAATTTGGCACACAGATGGTTTATAACCAGGATTAATATATAGGATACTTTTTATCCTGATATTCCAACGGGATCGAAACTTATACGGGTGAAACCGCGGGGCGCAGCTATTATTTTTATATAAAAGGAAAGCAGGTACCTACCTTGATAAGAGGTCAGGGAGGATCTTTAAATATTCTTTAAATGAGAGAGTTCCATTCAGATCTATTTTAATCAGTGAATTCATTAAATTGGTTGTTACACTGATTAAAATAGATTATCTGTGGATCTTCGGAAAAAAGGAGAATGTATATACTTACTCCGTTTGTTTTCGAACAAGAATAAGAAAATAATTAGGCAATACTATGTTTCTTTGGGCCATGTGGTTAGCCATTAATTTTCTTTGAAAGGATTGGCAAGCAAGATTAGAACACTATAAAAATATCTGTTTAGCCTTAGCAAAATTATATAACAGAATAGAATAGTCTTTTTTTATGCTAGTATTGGTAATACATAATAGGTGTTATAATATATCAAAGCTCAGCCATATTTCACCATTCGGCATGCAAATGTTTATATTGTCATTCACTTAAGTTTAACCAAAAGCCAGATCCAACAATCCAGAGCAATTCAGCCAATTGTTTTCTCTGACAAAAACTCAGTAAGACTATAGTACGTTTTATCCGTTAAAAATTTACGTATTCTACTCTTAAACGGCACTGTTGTCAAGTCTTTTTAACCAATCGCCCAGAGGACACGGTGGAGCATACGGTGGAGGTCTGCCCTGCTTGGGCAGAGCACCGCCGTGTCCTCGTAGAGGCGATCGGCAGCGGCGGCGACCTCTCGCGTCCGGCCCTGGTTCAAGCCATGGTCAGGGGCGAGAGGGAGTGGGAGGCAGTCACCTCCTTCTGGGAAGCAGTCATGCACGTCTAGCAGTCATGCAAAACGCACGTAGCGGACGGCAGCGCAGCGAGCTTGAGCGAGGCTGTTTTCAGCTGTTTTATTTACATAAATGGAGTGTTGCATACAGAGAACGTAATTTTACATTGAAATAAAGGAATATCAGCAGAAAAAACGGCATAATTTTTTTTTTCCTGAAAAAATTTCCAGTGGGATATGATTCAGAATAAGGAGCTGAATCAATCCTGTGTTTTTGTGGAGGGCTGTCAATAACACCCTGTATAAATCTCTTAAAATTATACTTTTACTGCATCACAAAAATAAAACGACATAGTAAAATTAAAAGAGCAGCTACGAGTACGTCGCGTAATTCGAACCAGTCCCATTTATCATCTCTCACAATTTATCAACGGAACCCATTAGCTAATTAGAGCGGCCATCTTTGCTCGGTATGAATATTTAAAAATAATCTTTTAGTTCCTGCCTCTATAATTCTGTATGGTTTTAATTGTAAACTGGGAGGTACAGTCAACGGTATTTTTTTTACATGAACACTGCCTTTATTTCGTAGCAGTAAGGATGATTATCGTAGTGCAAGTGTAACCAGAGATCTGCAAATGACCACTTTTAGACTGAGTAGCCGTTCAGCCATTTATGGCCACACCCTGGTATAAAAGTATGTCTGAACTATAATTACTGGGCAAAGTCAACGTTTGTTTGTTTTTTACGACAATGTTTTTGCTTAGCCCTAAGCTAAGCACATAAACTAGAAGTTCTAGACAGTATCTAGAGCCTATTTAAGTTTAAAACGTGGCTTACCTTAAGTAATGTTGGTGATTGCGTCAATAAAGCCGGGGAAACACCTGGATGACGGACGCACGGAGCCGGAAAGTATGGCAAAAGAAAGGGAAGGACTATGCCCCAGCAGTGGGCGATTCCGGGCTGAAATGATAATTTATTTATCCATTTATTTCAGGCATCAAGGCCCAGATAAACACATACAATTCAATAATTATATAACTTAAAGATACTATAAATACATACAACAACAAAAACTAACTAACGCACACACGAAGTGTCTGCGTCATGTTTCGCTGACTGGTGTCATGTAGTCGGCCACGAAACCGGCGGTACACAACACCCTTCGGCCAGAACTCTTCCTTGAGGATAATGGTGAATGTTGGTCTTTGGCAGTCAGAATGTAATGGAATGAACAGAGTTTAAACTTTTACTAGGCATTTTTACTTTTAGGCTTATATTATCTAGGTCAAAAGGTAGCCTATTCTTTGGTTTATATT
This sequence comes from Apamea sordens, assembly GCA_945859715.1. Lineage (NCBI taxonomy): Eukaryota > Metazoa > Arthropoda > Insecta > Lepidoptera > Noctuidae > Apamea > Apamea sordens. The sequence goes on from OX244002.1 coordinate 13,242,016, forward strand.
CTAATGTAGGTAAACGCCAACGTCCTGGGTTCGATTCCCAGGTCCACCAAAGTGTTATTGTGTTTTTCATTTCTTAGTAACCGCCCGGAGTTTGCAAGTTAGTGTGACACCCGCCATGGCCGTGTGGTTGTGCACTATATACTATACTATAGGTATACATATAATATCTCCCGCGTAGATGGCTAGTGTCCGCTGAGATTGACCGCCATAACCAATTCAAATCTAAGTCTATTACCTAACTAAAAATATTTAAGGCCCTTGCAATAAATAATCCTACACCTTATTAAATCATTCGTAATTCAAGTACCTACCTAGTTAATCAAGCTCACAGGATTATGAAGTAAGACAAAACACGGGTTCAATTCGGGGATCTCTTTAAAATTCCTTCTTAAATGGAATTGCCAAGCCGTTAAGCCGTTGGTCCTGCGCCTGATCTCTCTCTGGTCGTGTCGGATTGCCGTCCAATCGGACTATGAGAGTGAGGGAAGAGGGAGTGCACCTGTGTCTGCGCATACGCTTGTGCACTATAATATCTCCCGCGCCGAGGGCTAGTCTCCATTGAGACTCCGGCCGCCTTGGCCGAAGTATGGTCTGGAGGACTTTAAATGAAATTGGTATAACTATAAGAATATTATCTAATATCCAGCTTGACCGCCAGATGTCGGTAAATATTCCGCGAGGACGTACTACCGGGATTAAAATTACCCTTTGTGCTAATCCAGGCTATAAACTATCTGTGTGACAAATTTCTTCCAAATCCATTAAGCCCCTTTTGTGCCAATCCAGAACTTACATCCAGACAAACAGATTAACGAACAACCATTCTTCGTTACTATCATAAATCATTTTATATGAATTATTCTGTAAGTAGGTTTGCATAAACACTTTTACACGTCAATCATTATTTTAAAAACTAGATGAGGTCGTCGTTTTCTATCTGACTACTCTGAGAAGAAAGGCCGAAACAAACTCCGAGGTCAAAGTCTCTTTTAAAGTCCAGACATAATCTTGGTAAGATCATGTGAAGTGGTCTTCACATGATCATATTTACTTACTTTAAGTATAATAAAATGTATAACGTAGCTTAGTTGGTACTAAGCTACGATAATTACATTTTATTATACTTAAAGTATAGGTTATGCAATTTGATTTTAAATAACTTTAAAGGTTGTAAGATGAGTGTGTTATTTAATGGCTGACAATACCTACATACTTTTAGAAGTTATTTTTGCCTATATTTATTTATTTTGGCCTGCACCCGCACAGTATCAATCACAATCTGAATCATTTTAAAGGTAACCCATTGCTTCATATGTTCGAAAAATATATCTGCTCACCAACGTAAATAACGTAATGAATGCTGTTGAACTGGCAAAATGAAAGCCAAGTTGTTACGCAATTACCCCGCTGACTTATAAAATTGTCGTACAACTTAAACCCATTCAAAAAGAAAAGATGAGTCTGTCTGTTTTATAGGGAATTTATGTTCGAAGTTTCAGCCAAATTCTAGCAGCGAGCAACATATTCGTTCTTTTATTAAAAGAACAGTAGATCTCGCTTACAGTAATTTTCTGGACTAAAATATTAAAAGGTAGCTAGTCTGAATGTGTATGTATTATATAAAACTAAACTTTCCCAAGACGATATAAAATATATTAAGCACACTCTCGCAGGATCTCATAGCTGTGTTATAATAATATAAATATATTGGGTTCCGTAGTCAGCCATTTTGAAGCTGCATTCTTTAACAACCCCAGAGGAACTCTAACTACGGGTAGTTTAGCTCCATTGCAGTTCCAAGCGGAGAAACGGATGCAGTTTTATTTAAAAATCTTCTGTAGAAAAAGAATTTACAAAACAGTCTGTATTTTTATTAACTCGGGTTCATTTTGTGTTCATAGGATTTTCAGAAAACTTTTCTGTCTTGCAGTATTTTTCATAGACAACCTTGATATTGGACAATAATAAGCGCTTAAAACTACACAAGGTCACAAAAACTTTCTTTCATTTTGTGAACCAAACTTTTATCCACTTTCTTCTCAATACAAAAACGAAAAATCGCAAAAATTCAGCAATTCTAAACAAAATACTTTCAAATAAAAAGTTTTTAATTCACAAGCAAACTCCAAAGAAGATCTTTCCAGTAGAAACACGAGACCGCATCAGATTACAATTCGCACTAACAATAAAATGGATGCTACAACATTGCACCACAGTTTGGTTCACCCAGCTTGTATTGAACCACAGAATAGTACCTACAGAAGGTCGGCTCTAAGCAATAAGCGAAAACAGGAGGACGCACGACGTTCGCTATTTATTTGCCAACAATGTAAACAAATATGAGTTTAAGCAAAAACAACTTTAATACCTACACAGTAAAGATCAGTTTACGCTACAACTTCAAATACTTTTATAACTTTTTCAATAGTGCTAGTCACACTGAAATCAATTTAATCACCATTAAATAAAGTTTATATTTGTTTAACTTGAAATAACATCAATTGGAAACATAAATTTGAATAGGCCTTAGACATGTATTCGTACGGCGATCTCAATATATCTAAAGATCGGTTTAGTTAAACCTAACGAGCACCGTACGCAAAGTATGGGCGTTGACGTGGAGTTGCGGACACTAGCCCTTATTACCTAGACCAGTGTTTTTCAACCGTTTTCATGGAGTGGCCCCTTTAGTACGGAAAATATTTCGCGACCCCCTTCCCTCCGCTGCTTTCAACTTGGAATTGAAGTCTGTCACATTGGATACCTTTTGGTTAAACAGAAAAATAGAACTCCCACAATCAACCACTGAAGCTTTGAAGTGTTCGATTCCATTCGGAACCTCCTATAATTTTAAAGAAACAGCGGCGGGGAAGACTCGCGTTGGGGTTGAATGGGGCCACATGTTGAAATACACTGACCTAGACCAAAGTACCAAATTCTCTTTATGTGAACAGGGATACAGCATTCTTTCGTTGGTATATTCATACTAAAATGTCATGCAAGAAAATAATTATTTTGCTCTTGTCCTGGTTCTACATACACGTATGTTCGTTTGGCCTAAACCCACCTTTACGCTCCATCTCAAATGCTAGTCGTAGCTGTACGTGAAGCGTGTCTATGTGTGCGTGCGTTCTCGGTTGTTGGATGGAGCCGTCCTTCTGTAACAACCTATACTGTTACCAAGTCTCCTCAGAAATCTTATCCTAGATAGCGAAGCATGAAATTTGATCTTCAATACCCTTTTATGTCTCACCTATGATTTCCTTTGGTTGAGAAAATCTCGATTCTTTTAGTTTTGCTGGCGTGGAGTTTTATAAGGTCGGGTATTATTGAGTTTTGGCTGACTTGGTGTTTGATGCCTGGTTCTTCATAGGTTTATTTGATAAGGTTTTTATATGGATAAAATTATATTGATATTAGCCTCAACAAATAATAGTGAATTGGGTATCATGTCTTATAGAGCAGCATCCTAATTGGGTTACACACTTTCATTAACAATCTGAATTATTTTGAAGGATATTGCTAATCCATTACTTCATATGTTCGAAATATATGTCTGCTCAACAACGTAAATAACGCAATGAATGTTGTTGAACTGTCAAAATGAAAGCCGTTCCTGCTGTTAGTGTGTTACACAATTACCCCACAGCTAATTTAGCTGATTTTTCTCATATTTTGAGTATTTCTGTTAGGTACTTAAGATTGTATAGATTGCTTTTAAGTTTTAACCCTATAGAGTGATAAAATTATTATAAGTAATATGGAAAAGTAATCATTATTCTATCAGTAACATTGAAAGGTAAGAAAGGAAATCTAAATGTTTTTTTCTTTGTTTTCAGGTAAGTGTGGTCTCTGTTCAGGAAATACGTTTGTTTGCGGTGAACATGACGCAGAAAAAGAACACAAAAAACAACAAGTTCGAGGAAAATATGCGTCACATTTACGCAAAACGGCATATACGACAGTCCTATGCGAGACAGGTGCCCCAGCGTTGATTTTCAGCCTAACATAATCTACTTATTACGAGTATTTTTTAACCCATGAGAGACCCTACATGTGGGTTACGCAGAAGGTAATTTAAATTTTATTTTTCCTAAGAAGATTTTTCTAAGAGGATAAGATATAAAACAAATATTCTCCTAGAAATAGCAACATTTATAATACAAACACGAAAACTTGATTTATTTCATTAAATTTTCTCAGAAAGGGACACACAAACACGAACACTCGAGAATTTAATAACATAATATATATTTTGTTGTATACCTATACATGTATTTCGTTCAGTCTGTGTTGGCCTTAGGCAGCAACAGGTCAATTACGGGGAGGTCACGGGGTCATTACTAAGTGAAATGTATTGAATTTGTGCCCTAACTCGCACCATTAAGGGGAAAGCGTCAGGATAGTAGTTTTCTGCAATTTGCAGGTCATGAAATAGGCTAGATTATGAACGAATGAACTTATACAATGTGTAACTGAATTAATGCACATTATGAAATTAGTTTGACCAGAATAGTTTACTGAATCGATTTCTGACATTTTTAATACGAGGGCTGCCTTTTAAGTTGTGTCGTTTTAAAATAAGTATAGACAATCTAATAGATTATTACCATTTATTGTTTTTCAAAGAATCGATAATACATTTCTGCATGCGTTCGAACCAATTTTTTATCCGAAAAATAATTATAACCACGTAAATTACTCTTACACTTCCGCTATAAAGTAAAAAAAAAAAAAACAAAATGGATGAATACCTACTAGGCTAGACCCATAGACGTGTGCGACTGTGTGCATGCGCAGATTTGTAATGTGACCACAATTTCTCCCATAATCAGTATAACTAATTTAATAAAAAAAACAATGTTTTATACATAATATTAAAAACTCATGTACTGATATTCTAATTGGGGTGTTTGGTGGTATGCGTTAATTTCGGGACATGTTGTCTAAAGAAGATTTTAATGATTATAATTTTGTAAATACATACTTGATACGCTCGCGAATCATACATATTTTGTTCAACACACAACTTGACACTGACCAGCACCCTAATTGCATACACACGTGTGTGTGTACGCAATTAGGGTGCAGGTCAGTGTCTCAATCTCAATCATTTTTAAGGATATTGCTGTCCATTGCTTCATATGTTCGAAAAATGTGGCTGCTCAACAACGTAAATAACGCATTGAATGTTGTTGAATTGTCATAATGAAACCCATTGCTACTGAAAGTGTGTTACGCAATCACCCCGCTGCAAATTGCAGAAACCGTAAGAAACATTGAATTTCGCGGACTACCCTGACGCTTGCCCCCTTTTTTTGGGTGGGAAATCCTCATAATTATGACTTCTCCCGCTCTGGGCGGAGCGGGAGGACGTGTCAGACTTTTACTGACTAAAACCCACCTGTGTTCCTTCAGTTGCCTATGCCAAGGGTCACGGTATCTCTTTCGAGCCCTAGCGGACCCCGTCAGTTAGTGCTGACATCTCTTTGAGACACGCGTGGAACACAACACGTCGTCGACCCAGCCCTGGTCCTTGCTGGGTGGCGAGCTGCCCATTGCTCGCCGCCCGCAAGCCCGCGCCTACGGTGGCCGGGAGTCGGCTGGTAACTCCCGACGTCCAGGGCGTCTCCTGCGGCGACTAGGGGTGTGAGGGCGCAGAGATTGCCTCTTCCTCACGCGCTCCACCTCCTCCTTAGCAAACATTACTGCTTCGCAGAAGGAGGGGACGGCTTCAGATGCACTCTCGCTCCTTACCATGGCCTGGACCAGGGCCGGACGCGAGAGATCGCCGCCGCCGATCGCCGCCACGAGGACGCGGTGGTGCTCCGCCCAAGCCGGGCAGACCACCACAATGTCCTCCGGGCGATCTACACAGTGGTGATACCCTGGCGTTTCCTTCCGCCTTATCCTGAACAGGAACCTCCCGAAACAACCATGCCCGGTAAGGACCTGCGTCAGGTGGAAGGTGAGGGCCGTGGCGCCTCTCCAGCCACTCCTCAAAGAGGGGACATATCGTCGCAATTGTGGCGTACCCAGCATTGAGTTGCGACAATCGCACTCTCCATGTCGCCATGAGATCCCGCCGGAGCTCTGTCCGCTGTACCGTGATTTCTCGCGGCTGCGGAATTACGCCCTTTTAGACGCGTTCAACCATCGGGCTTGACTCCACCTCAAGGAACGCGCCCACACCGGTGCCCCGTAAAGGGCCATAGACCGCACGACCTCTGCATAGAGCCTCCGGCAGGAGGCGTTTAGACCTCCTAGATTGGGCAGGAGCCGCCTCAAGCCAGCACCGGCCCGCTCCGCTCCAGTCTGGGAGCCAAACGTTGGAAATGCTCCACAAAGTTCCACCGGCTGTCGAGGATGAGTCCCAGGTACTTCATCGTCGACTCGACGCCGATGTGAACCCCTCCTACCGTTATTTGGCAACCCGACGGTGTGACGCTTGCCCCTTAAGTTACGATGTTTATCAACCTACACTGTCACTTATTTGTCAAAAGTGGACGTTACACCAAAGTTAATGGTATTCAAATGAAGTTATTAAGTCATTGGATTGTAAATTGACTATAGTTTACCTAAATTAAATTGATCTGTTTGATCGTTCGGCGTATCTACAACATCAACAGTCATGTCATAAATGAAATGGGTGTTTAATTAATGAGAATTTGTAATTTCCATGTGAGTGTAATGTCCTTTTATTATTACACTATTAGTGTAATGGAAGAAGGTTGTTTGTCATGGCAAAAACGAGTATATTTCGGTCTAAATGTAAAATGTAATCAGTTATTTTCACGCATAAAAAACTGACAGCTCCGAATTGTTCACAGAGCCATAATACCATGATAAAACATGCAATATCTACGTAGGTACTTAAGTACATTATAATTACCGTGTAGGTGTGAAACATTGCAATACTAAGGTACCTATTAAAATCGATCATCAATTCAGTTGCCAAGTTTATGCCAAGCGGACGTAGTACGGTGTGTTGTTCACTGGTTCGGTTCGGCTGACATTCGACTCGACGGTATTGGTTTAACAATAAAGCCGATCCAAAGCAATTACAACATATTAAGGCACCTGTCATATCGCCGACGATGAGCGAGAAGCGAGTAGGGCTGGCAACTACAAACGGCTTGGCGAGCAACGAGCATCGAGTGTGTGGTTTATGTTTACCCCCAACTTGTTTTTTTTTTTGTGTGTTTATGTCCTTTTTTATGCGTCATGTTTGCCGCAAATAAATGCATTTTTCTTTTTTTTCTTTGGTTCGGACAGCTTTGTCGCTGGGCTACGAACGAGTTCGCGAGTGCGCAAAGTTTAGAGTGAATAGAATGTCTGCCCAGTCACTTGCTAGGATGCGTATGTACCAAGCGAGAATCTCTCAGCGAGTGTCCTGTCCGCCAAGCGAGCATCGCTGAGCGAGTATTTTTTATAGCTCTTGTCGTTGCAACAAACTTGTGGAGAGAGTGTTCTCACCTGCAGTGTGAACAGTCAGCGATCAACTATAATATAATGCATCTGTTTTACGGACACGGGTCCTACATCTATTGTTTTTGTTCGTATCTTGAGCGAGAAAACATTCGATACCTAGTCTAGCTTCCTCTTCGGCTTTGGGGCCTATTTTCGATTTTGCCGCCCAGTTGTGCCGATTAATGCCGATCCGAACAAGTGTATAGCACGCCTAATGCGTCAACGCAGATCCGTGAATAAAGATGTTTTGTCACGGAACACGATCCACCGCCCAAATGGCATATTATGACCACGAAATCTGGTACCATTCCAGATTATAATCAGTCCCGACAATACACAAATTTTATTGGGACGATTCACTCTTGGCTTCATTCATTTCGACTATTCAGTCTTCTTTACAGCTATTATTCCAGGCCCCAAGGGCTTATTTAACAAAACCAATAATAACACTTATTTCATACTATTCTTCTTTGTACCCCCACGTGTACAAAGAAATGCAAATTGCACCTGTCGTGAAAAGGTGTATTTTTTTTTTTTTTTTACAAATGTGTCGCTTTGCCAGTTCTATCTATTAGTACTTATAATCGACCTGAAGAGTGTTTGGCTTTTGTTTGTTTGAACGCGGTTATCTCGGAACTACCAGTATAGGATTTGAAAAAATATTTTCGCATTTCATAGTTCAATTCTCAAGGAAGGCTATTTAATATCACGCTATAACTCTTAGGAGCCGAGCAAAAATAAAATTGCCAGAAAGAACGCTAACCGAAAACGAAGTAATTCGCGCGTACAGGCGATGCAATGCGACGGGGTGGGTCGGGGAACAAGAAATTTCATGCGGACAAATTATTAAATAAGATCCAGATAAAAACCACAAAAGTTGATGTTTCATAGCGCACGAAAACAAATTGTAGATGTTATGCATTAGTTTGCCAACGTCGTAAAGAAACTAAAAATACGGTTATATTCCCGCAAATAGCCGGCGGCGTTACCTAGAAACGCGGTGTTATGAAAAAGATTATAAATTATTATGAATGTAATATCATGCGCTCGGGTCCGTCTTCCTTAGAAATGAACTTGCATTTTTCTCGAGTTCTTGTGCGAAATAAAAGAAAACGTGAGGAAAGTTAATTTTGTTATTATTTTGCAAGCGTTGGAAATATTTTTCTCGTGTGTTTTTATTTCGGTGCCGTAAGTGGAATAGCTTAGGTGCCGTTCGCTCAAGTTTTGCTCCAATCGGTGCTGTAAGTGGAATATCTCTTTTTAACTTACTATTTACCTACATAACATCAAACCGGTATTCCCCAAAAGGGGTAAGCGAGATGAGGTCCACATTTTAACACTTTAGGTTTGAAGTCCCATCTAGCAGCCCTCAAGCCTATTATCGAATACATACAGAATACATTTTGTGACTAATAAAACAGTGAAACGTTTAACCCAATCTTGCAGCCGTACTTTTGAGACATACTCTAAAAAGGCAATAGTTCAATGGCTAAAACTGAAGACCCATGGTGGCATTGAATTATTGCTGCATCGTCAATATGAGTTGAAAAGATACACACACACACACCCTCATACACACTATTTTATAATATATCTTCGTTATTTTTTTTCTTTTATTTTGTTTATGTTCAAGTCTTATCTTGTTTAATTTTAGATTTTAGTTATATTTTCTTGTTTAAATTCTTTTTTCTTTTGGTACAATACTTTTACCATTTTCATTCATTGTCATTGAAGAGCGGGGCCTCCTAGCACAGGTATATCTTTTAATTAAAAGGAGGTCCCTATGTAAGATTTACTGTAAAAGTTGTACAAGTTTCTGCAATAAAAATAATAAAACAAAAACTCTAACATGTTCTCTGTCAAAACGAAACGCTATGCATCTAACAAAAATCCCAATTTTAAGTGAAGTGTCAAAACACACAGAATATTCCATGTTAGTCGAGAACACTATTAAAGGCAGACCATAGAGTAAAGTAATATATCGGGTAAGGTAGACAGAGGCAAAGGAGCGGCAATTACGAGAGAACCACGGAATATTTCACTATTTGTCGGATCTAAAAATAGAGTGGCGGTAAATCGGATTCGATCGGATTGGTCGTACGCGACACGATTACCATTGAGCTGGATCGATTAAAGAGCAATCCACTAAATTGTTCCGAGAGATTCTTTTCTAATACTCTCGTCGGGTCCACGGAGGGATGTGTCCCGCATTCTTGTTTATCTAACTGTACCTATCTATTGGAAGATAAACCACATCATTTATGCGTGCCGATTTCCCCTTTTCCATCTGTGCAAATGGAGTTTGAATGTTTATCAAAGCTCGTGGGTTTTATGTATGAAAAGGATTAGGATTTTTTGGACGTTTTATTTCATCACCTATTCTAATAAAAAGGAAAAAGAAAGAAGCTATAATTGTTTCAGTAAAATCTATACTTACAGCGCCCTACAAAAGTTCGTTGAAATTTTTATACTTCAGAACAACACTTAAAATAATAGCGCGGGCGGGTGATGCGATGCGACGCGATGGGTCGAGACAGTTTTAGTTATTTTTGTATATTGTGTGGGTACCTCACGACGTCCATGCGAACGAAGTCGCGGAAAGCTAGTGATAGAATAAACCTGTTTGTGGAAAATTTTTGTGAAAGTATGTATAAAAATCCAGAACGGAAACTTGCAAAGTATAACAAAAGAATACGTTTACAGTCTTAATAATAAACTATATAAATCTTGTCCTCACTAGAAAAAATCTCACAAGCCTTCCAACAAAATTATATAACTCGCATAACTTCTTCAAACAATGGAACGTATACATATGATATATGTATATTCACACGGGTGACAATTCAATTATTCCTACGTCAAATCCTCTCAGGTGTATCTGCTCTAGTACTATAACTGTAAAACGTACTCACAACTTGGTATTTCCTTGGACTTTGTTTATTGTGGCGAGTGGTCCAAAGTTGAAGCTAAGTGTGTTAACTATTAAACACTTTAATTCGGAATTTGAGAGATAATGAAAACCTCATATAAGAGGAACTAAAGGGAGAGACCTCCTACTCCCTAGTAGGAGGTCTTAAAGGAGGGAGGAAGGAGGAGGAGGAGTCTCTTTCCTCGTAAGAAATAGTGTGAAAGATCATAAGGCTATGATATTGGCAATTATCGTGTACCTATAGCAAGTGAATTTGTTCAGCGCATCGGTAATTGAGGTTACTAATGCGTAACTTTTTTTTTGACGTTATTAACCCTTCTGATTGTAGAGTGTCAACATTGAAGAGCAAAATCATATTGTATATTATGTCTTTAGCATAATAGAATAGAATAGAATTGTTCTTTATTAAAGTAACAAAGACTCAAGAAGATTGTTAGTAAAACTTACGACTAGGTATGTTAGTAAGCATAGACACTAAACAAAAACAAAGAAAAACAGTACAAAAAATAACAGTTGGTCACAGTTGCGACATTCTATGAGAGACGGCACCACAGTGAGCCACGAACACACAGTCCAGGCGACTCGCAACCATACTTAAGACATTGTTGAAGCCGCCCCACACCCTGCGCACCAGGGAACCGTACCTTTTACGCATTGTTGCGTAAAAGCAATCTACATGCGCATCTGCGAACATCCCTGATGCACTACAGAAACGCGGCAGCCCCACCAGTATCCTAAACGCATGTGTTATAAAGAACGCGGAGAGCGCTGAACGATCTTCTATTTGCGCTGTATGCGCTGTTCGATCTGTATAACGATACTGTTAATGAGGTTAGTTTTAATATGTCAGGTAAAACAAACACATCACACATCTATGTCTATATATTTAAATCTACACACAATATGTACATTTTTGCATTGGTTATTGGGGAATCAAATCTTGCTGAGGGTGATTTTCACCATTAAACCGCATTCAAGACCTGTCAGTGTCAATATTCCATAATAATGATGACATGACATGCCTCTTTAATACGTTTCAGATGTGCTGAACGTGTTCAGTTTCATTGATATAATTCGTCCTAAATAGTCGTAGTACAAATCTCGCTTCTCCTATCACTTGCGCCACCCCTTACCACAGACAAGCTTGTTATAGTTGCCCAACTCTACGGGGACTATTGTTTATCGGTCCCTCTCGAACATTGTTCATGGATCCATAAATTGGCAAACTACTGAGTGATACGAGGGGCTTATATCAAGTATCTTCAATTAGAACTATGATGAGGATTTGGTACTACTGTTTTGATTTATAGTTGTCAAAAAGAAAACTGGTTTTGGTCATGGTTTTAAAAATAATGTTGGCTAAAATTATATGAGATCACTAGCTTCTGACTAACCTACGGTGCGACCTACCTCTGTACTGCATCGCCTGCCCGCGCTATTACTTCGTATTCGCTTAGCGTTGTATCCTATTTTACATCTTTTTGCTCGGCTCCTACGACTCCTGGCGTGATATTAAATAGCCTATAGCCTTCCTCAAGAATTGGGCTATCTATCAAGATATTGCACGCGGACGAAGTAGCGGGTAGAAGCGAGTAATATTATACTTGTCATACTATCGGAATTTATACAGAGAGCCGAACGTTCATTTGTATCGTTTAGCCAAAATATATTTATATATAAATAATATAATACGGAGAGCCTGACAGCAGGATTCTCAGCAACTGTCGCTGAAATTGAAATAATTGCTTAATTCAGCTTTAGTGACAGGTAATTAAGTAGTTATAATTGTATTGGCACTTGGCAGCCCCGCGTTTGTAGTTCAATTAACTGGAATTCACTTATTGACAGATTTTCGGAACCAAACGAGGCTTTTAAAGAAAAATTATATTCATTTTGCTTTATTTTCGCCGGAGAGGTCCACTTATTTGCGCGTATATAAAAATAAATTAGTGCGCGTCTGGCTAACGCGAGCTTACGAATAATCAAATGTAACTAACCTGCATTGTCATGTGTCATCTGCCAAACCGCACTGGGCCCGCATGGTGGATTACGGCCCACTCAACGAGAGGAGGCCTGTGTCCCAGCAGTGGGAACATTATAGGCTGATTATGCTTATGCTGTATTGTCAAACTGCAGGGCAAAGGCCTCCCTCTACCTTTTCCATACAATTCTGGTTTTGCTAGTCCTTTCTATCAATAATAAAAAAAATAGGAAAATAAAAAATAAATATCCAGCAAGCAAATCTAAATCACCAAGGTAGAGAACATAGATGGAAGGGATGAACAGCACCAATAATCGTTCAGATACATCCATAAGCCTCACCTAGGTACTACTGGACATCATAGACCTCCCTCGGTCTATGATCTCCAGCAGTACCTAGGAGAGGCTTATGGATGTATTTGAACGATTTGATCGCCACATCGACCAGCAGTTGCGATTCTGTAACCATCTCACCGTGAAAACTTAGGTGAAGTGAGCGTGGAGTGAGCTGTCATTCCAAATAATGCTAGGGATTGACACTACTGACAACTCACATCAAGCTCACTTCACTTGAGTTTTCACGGTGAGATTTATACAGAATCGACCGGCTGTTCTGTGCGTCTCGCATTCAGAGGATTCCTGCGTACTCGTTAGCTACCAAATATACGCTGCAAAAGGCTAGATGGACGTAGAACAAATTCGTTCCATTTATTTCTAGTTTTCTACCAATGACAAATAGACCGTATCATAGAAAAAATATATAGACTTCAGTGTGTTTTCCTATGAGTGGAAGTCAACATCGGGAAATGGATTAATATTGTGTTTGCAGACGATGGCTTAGTACTGTATCACTAGTTACTCAGTATATTGTGTGTATTTTATACCTGCGGGGTAATTTCGTAACACAGTACAAGTACCAATGGCTTTAATTTTGACAGTTCAACAACATTACTTGTACTTGTACGACGATCAATGTTTATATTGATGTATGTCAAAGGAATCTGGGGGAACTTCGGCTTCTAAGATTCAGGCTTCTTGCCTAGTTTAGGAGTCAGATGTTTCGACCTTAAACTGTGTCACTGCTGTATAACTTAATCCTAAGACTTTTCCTTGTATTTAATTATTTATTGAGTTATTTACGTCGTTGAGCAGACAAATTTTTCGAACATATGAAGCGATGGATTAACAGCATCCTTCAAAATGATTTAGATTGAGGTTGATACTGTGTTACGCAATTAGCAGTTTCTTATTGTTGTCAATTAGAAGTTTTTTTATTATTGGCAATAAAATAGTACTCGGGTATTTTTCCTGGGTTTGATAATAAAATGTTGCTAAAAAAATTACGAGGGAAAGGATATATTTACGCTGATTATTATTTTTTTAGCAATGTTCGATATGTATTTATTTATTTTCCGTTGAAGACACGAATGAGATCAAAAGATGGATGATAATAAAAACTGTTTTTATAGAAACAGTCATAATATTTTTCGAGTAGTTTGTTTGCTCAATAACCAGAAACTACTTTGAGGCATCCGGCTGATCCGAGGATACCGCACAGTCACCGCTGAGGCGGCGAACCTCCTTGCCGGATTGCCGCCATGGGATCTGGAGGCCAAAGTCCTCGTCCACATATGGGAGTGGCGAGAGGAGGCAAAACCCGGGGCGTAACTCCGCTGCCGCGAGAAATCACGGTACAGCGGACAGAGCTCCGGCGGGATCTCATAGCGGCATGGAGAGTGCGATTGTCGCAACCCAGTGCTGGGCATGCCATATTAGCGGCGATAAGTCCCCTCTTTGAGGAGTGGCTAGAGAGGCGCCACGGCGTCCTCACCTTCCGCCTGACGCAGGTCCTCACCGGACACGGTTGTTTCGGGAGGTTCCTGTTTAGGATAAGGCGGGAGGAATCGCCAGGGTGTCACCACTGTGTGGATCGCCCGAAGGACACGGTAGAGCATACGATGGAGGTCTACCCGGCTTGGGCGGAGCACCACCGTGTCCTCGTGGCGGCAATCGGCGGCAGCCGACTCCCAGCCACCGTAGGCGCGGGCTCGCATCAGGCCCGGGTAGATGGCGCGTTGTGCTCCACGCGCGGCTCAAAGAGATGTCAGCACGAACTGACGGGGTCCGCTAGGGCCGATGCCTGCCAGGGCCGCGGGTTGTTCGAAAGAGATACCGTGGGCCCTGGCACAGGCAACTGAAGGAACACGGGTGAGTTTTAGTTAGTAAAAGTCTGACACGCCCTTCCGCTTAGCCCAGGGCAGGATAGGTCATTTGATGATTTCCCACCCAAAAAAAAGGCCTATTGAGGCATAAGTACAAGCAAGTTTGTGTACCTACTAAGGGACACTTACACCACAAACCAAGCGTTTAACGCTAAACATTCTCCCAGACTCCTAAATCGAACCACCCTGCACTTTTGGTATGGAAGTATACAGGGTTGCAGCGACATCGACGCACAACCTGTTATCATGGATTCAGTACATGATCCTGGACCCCATGCGTTGCATTTCTCGTCTCTTATATAAAAAACTCGATCCCTGCCACCCTATATACCACCACCACGCACACACGACACAATAGCCAAACACCAACAACCAGAAAATAAGTTAAAAATTACTTTAACGTAAAATACTCAACAAATTGTTATTTTACGTTTATATTTATTTCTTTACCTTCCCTGTTCAATTTCCTTTGTGAGGGGGACTAAATTACCTTCCCTTGGGGTATGATAAAAATGTCGAATAGGCGAAAATTACTGAAATATTGGCGCGAATCTTACGAGACGTAACGTTCCGCGATTTGAAGGGCTCGGTTTGTAAGCACCTGGGGGATGCTCTCGACAGTAAAAAAAACATTTTGTTGACATTGAAGGAGTTTGCAACATAACATCACGCCTGTGATCCCCAAAGGGTTAGGTAGAAGTGTAAACATAGTGCACCCACATTTCGCCAGTTATGTTTAGTGGTCGTAAGCGCTACTGCTGAGCATGAGGTCCTTCCTGGGTTCGATTCCCAGGTCGGGCAAATTGTTATTGGGTTTTTCTTCTAGCAATTTCTCTGTAGCAGCCTGGAGTCTGGATTTGTGCCTGGTTGATGGCAATAGGCTCAACATCTCACTGGCGAAATGTGGGTGTACTATAGATCTCTGCCTAAAGCAACATTCTTAGCAAAATCATGGATTCATTTACGATACGTACCTACTAATTACCTGTCTTTTTCGGTACGTACTGACTACTCGACTTCCCGATTCCAATCAATACCTATTAACCATTCTTCAGGCAGTACTCAAGCTTACATCGAAATCAATGTCCCTGATTGCCAATAAAAGTCAATTTAAATAATTAATCAAATTACATCCTCCTTTGAGTACAGAAAACCAAAGTGAGTGAATAAATTGCATTGTTTGGGAACGAATGAATAAATTAAAAGGCACGCTTTTATTATGACGTCGTGTGACATGGGTGTGACGTCGTCATATGCACAAAGGGTGAGTTTAAAAATAGGTGAAGGGTTCTTGATGACGATGCGGACGTTGGCGTGCGTGCTTCTATTAAGTGTTTTGCGATGGACAAATAAATTAGGAATGGAGAATTTTTTGTTTATATTTACGTGGCAAGCTGAAATAATTAAAGCCAGCTAAAGGCATGTTAGGTAAAGCGAATATTAAAAGCTACTAAAAGGCTTTTTTCGGCAAAGCACCCTATTCTTTTTTTCAGTCTACTGAAAAAGACAAGCCTTCAAAACGGTTGCATAAGTATTCGCTAATTAATATTAGGAAGAAAATTAAGGGTGTACCATGTTCTCGCATTTCTAACAGTATGTAACTATGTGTTGCTAATTGGTGAGTGAGGAAGCCTCCTCTAATTACCTACTACAGCGTGGACACAAATTTCAGTCATGTCAATGACCTCATGGTATGTATTCCTGTTACTATGTTGAATTTGAAGGTTTAGTAAAACAAATGATCTTATGTCTGCGTCAGTGAGCGGAGTTCGTGCACCTGAAATTTGGGCCAGAGATGTTTTAAGTTGGTTATTAGATTTAGGGCTGATTTTTAAATCGACAGATAATTTTTGTTCGTGGAATAAAACTGACGTCTGACAGTTTTTGTATGGAAGAACTGTCAAAAATTCAAAATTATTCCTCCAATAAAGTTATGTGGCGTTGGAAAAATCGACAGAATCTTTATTTTTCGGCAAGAAATGTACGAAAACTATCCAAAATTATTGAATCACTTCCTATCTTCCTGTGTTCGCCTCAAATCGACACCGTAAACAGTCATCCTAAGACCATGAAACAAGTCCACAACTAATATAACACCCCGTTGTTTTTGCGTCGGGGGTTAAAAATACCGACTAACGAAATCTCCTCGACTTTCCACGACTCTATCTCTTTATTTATTCCGCTAGCGTACTCCTATATCTAGGCTAGACTAAGGAATATGACATTTTCAATAATAAACAAGATTTCCTATGATCCTGTGTCACGGAGTGCATCGCTGCGCCCCACGTATTACATTCGTGTCACGAACAGAACTATACGTGACTTGATTTGAAGACAGAACGCACGATTTCGCTTTCTACAAATAGATTGAGCTCTGACGTCTGGTAGGTATGATATTAAAAATGGCAATAGAAGAATATGAGGGGAAATGTTATATATATTGACGTAGGGTAATAATGAAATCAGGGTTTGCGAGGCAAATTTAAATTAACCCATTGAAGGAACGAGACACAACAGGGGTTTTATTGTTATTACCTCGAGGGGCGCTTATAGTGTTAATTAGGCAACACTTAATAGATTTCAAGTTGTCTTGTTATCACATTTTGTAACGGTTATCAAAAACAAAAATCTGCTCTGTTATAGAAAAATGTATGGAACAGCATTTTTTTTTTAATAACTGACGAATTATTTCAACGCAGGAGAGTTCAAAATGATGTACTGAATCTATGGTGACAGCGTCAATGCCACCCTATATACCTTCATATTTGCAAGTTTTTTTAGACTAGGATGATACACGCGAAGGGTCTAAAATCATGCGCTGAATTCATGCTTTCAGTTTGTGCATCGATGTCCCTGGCACACTGTATTGTTGGCGCTTTTAACAATTCGCTAAGGAACTAACCACACTTATTCAACTCTGTTCAGCTTTTTTCCATAGAAAACAACGATTTTGTATGGAATGCGTAGGTGCTAAACGGATGCGTACGTATTCCACCATTCCATTCTAAGGCAGTAAAAATTTACTTTTCGATATCACTTCCCGTCAAGGTAAAAAACAAAAGAAATGCTGTTGACACAAATCAAAAAGTTACTGAAATACAATGAGACATTTGTTGCGTGGTAGTAATCTTGTTACTTCGTTATGACGTCACAGAATTAATTAATACCTCCTAAATGAGTGACTGGAAACAAAGGGTGCCATTTAAATTAAACTTTAACAATAATGGACCGGTTTAGTAAGGTGTGTCTAAATTAAAAATTTTGGAGAGCTTTTAGTATAGAAATATCAATTTAGTTCATCAATCAACTCAGCTTATTGCCACAGTATAATTTATATTGTGTATGCAACACCCTGTCCTCCACCTTCCGCATTCAGTCTGTCCCAGCCATCTTTTTGAGCTCGTCGGTCCATCTTGCTGGGAGGAGTCCCACACTACGCTTGCCGATACGCGGTCTCCACTCCAGGACTCGTCTGCTTAGTTCATATGTAGAGTTTTAAAACTTTATCTGTAATTGTTTAAGTCGGAACTAAAATATAGAGAGAGACGCTGAATGATATTCAGTGCTGTGAAATGAATTAATCTGTTGGAATTTTAAGTACTTCACATAGCTTTTTACGACATACCTATACTGGAATATGACTCCATAATGTGTTTGGAAGCTATTCATGAAAGATATTTCCTCCAACGTCTCTTTCATATTTTACCCCGGCGATATTGTCAATTAAATAACTCGATACCTAATAGAATCGACGTTGAATCGATTATCCGTTTTCATAATACTCGGATACATCGCTTAATGGAGCCCTTTTATAATGATTGCTTTTGTCACCTCATTATATTAAGTAATATAGTGAAACCTTTTAAATCATTTTAATTAATGGAATATGAAAGGTTTTGTGCAAAAATGTGGGTGTGTGCGTGCAGTGTGTGTGTTGTGTTGTGGTTGAATTTGTGCTTCGGTGTAACTTTCATTTAAAACGTAGCTATTGTTACAACATAGTTTTAATATATTTAGGAACCGCCAATCTACTTTGTAAAAATCTAAGAACTTAGGTGAAACCAGCTTGAAGTGACCTGTCACTAGCATCCTAGTATTAGATGGAATGACAGCTCACTCACCTAAGTTTTCACTTTGAGATTTTTATAGACCCGACTGTAGTCGTAAAATTGTATTGGAGCCCAACCCCATAGAGTAAAATACTCTGTAAAATATAACATATCAATACAGATTGCTTCACAAGGGGCCTCCCCCATTATAGACCTCAATTTTGCATATTACCAAGGAGGGTTGGTAATCAACTAAATTAAAAGGTAAATAACTTTGGATGCTAAGCTTCAGTGGGGTCCACATATAGACAAATTGTCAAAAAAGCTAAGTTCCGCAGCATACGCTGTTAGAAAAATTCGTAATTTAACTGATATAGAGACAGCCCGTTTAGTGTACTTTAGCTATTTTCATAGTGTAATGTCGTACGGTATTCTATTGTGGGGAAATGCCGCTGATATTCAGACTATCTTTGTTTTGCAAAAGCGAGCTGTTCGATCAATTTATAAATTAAGTCCGAGACACTCGCTCAGAGACAAATTTAAAGAAATTAATGTTATGACTGTGCCTTCTCAGTATATTTATGAAAATCTTTTATATGCCCATAAAAATATAAAATTGTTTAAAAAATACAGTGATATCCATGATATAAATACTAGGAACAAACACAAATTTGTTCTACCTACAACAAGGCTCAAGAAAATAGGTGGCTCGTTCAGATGCCAATGTATACGCTTTTACAATAAAGTTCCAAGCCCCGTTCAAGATCTAAGCCTTAATAAATTCAAATCATTCATTAAACGTAAGTTGTGCCAGAAAGCATTTTACACCGTTAAGGCTTATATCGAGGACAAAAAGGCTTGGGATTAAGCTGCTTCCAATTTTTACATATTGAATGTGTTTATTTTTTATTTTTGTTTTGTTGATGTTTTTTTTTTTATATACACTTTGACATTGATGAATTTGATATATACTATGACATTTGCTTACTTTGTAAAGTATTCTATTATTTTAATTATTGTGAATGTGAAGACTATGTGGGTCATTGTATTTATATTATTTTTCTCTCTGTTCTCTTAGTTTTTGTCGTGGTCTGGCAGTTTGAGTAATTAATGTGGCCTACCCAAATGTCCTTTCTTTGGTATTGTTCGTCGGATCGTTGAGCTCCCTAAGTTTTAGAGTTGAGCTGCACGATTTCTGACAAATGCGTGCACTGACTGGACAGGTCCTCTCAAACTGTTTGGTTCTTTCTTCAAAAAAACCATCTCAGACATAAATCTACATGGTCTTCACATGATCTGACCAAGATTATGTCTGGACTTTAAAAGAGACTGTGACGTCTGAGTTTGTTTCGGCCTTTCTTCTCAGACTAGTCAGATAGGAAACGCCGACCTCATCTAGTTTTAAAATATGATTGACGTGTAAAAGTGTTTGTACAAACCTACTTACAAAAATAAAATCATTTATCATTTATCATCATTTATCATTATCATTTATCATTTAACTATATAACATATTGGAAGTGGGGAAGAATATGCAACATGCAGGGGTCTTTCGAAAGCAAAGTGGAATGTAATTTCGAAACATTTCAAAAGTACAGTGGTAAAATTGAAATGAATAGTTGATTTGAATAAAGCTATGGGCAGACCTAACTCGAAAACTATACATGTTCAAAATAAATTAGCTAACGAAATTCTGCAGACGTGTGTCGATACCTAAACACGATAAAATAAAGACAAGAAGATTTGATGTTTTTTTAACGACTATAGGTTGTGTAAATGGTGTTACTTGAAGTAGGAGTTGAGAAAATCTGTTTTCTTTGTTGAGTTGTCGATACGCATCACGTCAGTGAAGGTTACACAATAAAAAGTTAATTTTTCAACTAATATTTCAATTACTATACCTATACTAACTGCGGTGGATGACCCCACAAAAAAAAGGAAAGATCGGGAATTTAACGTTCTTTTTTCATTAGGTTTTTTGTATCAACTATTAAAATTTGGACAGGACAACATCTGTCGGGATAGCTAGTTGCCTAATAATGACTGAAAAAACGGTTTTGACTCCGGTGTGCTCACTGTCTTACTTTGTTTAAGTATTAGCCCTCGTGAACGAGTTATATGGTCCAGAATGATCCTTAAACATTTTAACAGCCTTCTTAAACATTTTATTTCCCTTTTTAAACACAAAAAGGCTCTACAAGATAAACCAATTAGGCTTGAAAAATTATTGTCGTGTCCCCGTAAAACAAAAGAAAAATGATAGGTACGGTCAGCAACAAAAGTCAATTTCTCAAATTTTCTGAATCTTAATTATTTGAACCGAATAATTAGAAAAACAAAAAATTCAGAAGAAGAAAGAAAAAAAGGAAGTAAAAGTTTTTCTTGGCTATTAAACAGGGTGTCAGGGGGATATCGACGCACAAACTGTAACCATGAATTCAGCGCATGATTCTAGACGTAGAACCTTTTATCAGTTGTCCTACAAAAAAAAAAAAAATGCTGTTACCTACGCGGTCAAAATGTATGGAACAGCACTTTTTTCGACGAATCCATGGTAACAAATTATGCGCCGATGTCAATGCCACCCTTTATGAAATGCTAAAAAGCAGATTTTCGAGTCGTTTGGTGTCAATTTAGATGATGTGTAAAAAAAGTAAGAGTGCTAATTGACTTTTGTTCAATCAACTCCATCCATCGCAGTCCACTGCTGGGCATGGCTGTGCCACAACACCCTGTCCACTGCCTTCCGCTTCCAGTCCCTTTTTAAGGTTGTCAGTCCATCTAGCTGGGGACACACACTACGCTTGCCGATACGCGGTCTCCACACTAGGATTCTGTAACGTTTATTACTAACTAGCAAATACATTATTCTTATAACTGTACAAGATTACAAAAAGAAAAGTTTTTACGAGACATTACCCACATGAAGAGAATCATAAAAAATCTTTTTCTTGTTCTTCTTATTCGCGGAGGTAGTAAATAAATGTCAGAGGAACCCAGTGAGGGATGATACTCCTCTCATATTTAGGCGGGTACGAATGTTGTGCCGGCGCGGCGTATAGACAAGGCTTTATTGTGGACGGGGCGGGACATAATTTTAGATAAGTAGTGTTTTATTATACTGAGATTTTTTTGCAGGTATAAGTAATAGTCGGACCAGCACCCTAATTGCGTAACACACGATCAATCGTAATCTGCATCATTTTGAAGCAAATTGCTAATCCATTGCTTCATAAGTTCGAAAAGTTTTGTCTGCTCAACACGTAAATAACGCAATGAATGTTGTTGAACTGTCAAGATGAAACCGATTCCGATTGATTGTGTGTTACGCAATTAGGGTGTAGGCCCGGGTCGACGTTGCGTTGTGTTCCACGCGCGCCTCATATAGATGTCAGCACGAACTGACGGGGTCCGCTAGGGCCGATGCCTGCCAGGGCTGCGGGTTGTTCGAAAGAGATACCGTGGCCCCTGGCATAGGCACCTGAAGGAACACGGGTGGGTTGTAGTCAGTAAAAGTTTGACACGCCCCGGGAGACATCATTCGATGAATTCACACCCAAAACAAAAGAAAAAAAAAAAGTAATAGTTGGTTTTATACCTACTATTACTTTTTTGTTTTTTTTGGTGGACTTTGGTTTCGTTACTTACCTTAAACCTCAGTTTCAATGATGAAAAAAAGCTATTCTTTCATATCTTTTATTTAGCGCGATACTCGTGTACTAAGTAGACATGCGAAATGTAGCTCACTGAAAAGAAAAGAGAGATATAGCTCTTTTGATCAAAAGAGCTATATCACTCTTTTAGCTCTTTAGCTCACCGAATAACTCTTTTAACTCTTCAGCTCAATTGACTTACTTGCGACTTGCGAGCTACAGATCAAATTGAGCCGCGCAAGTCAAACGAGACAACTAGCTCAGTGGCTCTTTAAAACCTTTGAAGTTCTTTAGTTCATTTAACTTAGTTGCGAGCTATATATAAAATTAGATTCAATATGTTGTTTTATTTTTATTACAAATAAATATTAAAATTATGAAAGCCAATGATTTTTCTTCATACTTGAACAGGCTTAGGACTGTCAATCTAGATGAATAAATATTTAAAAAAGCTAATTAATTGACAGTATAATGTAATGAATGGACATATATCATTTCAAAATCACAAACTATTATTCCCTAAGGATTTTCATACTTATATAAAAGTGCTAAAGCATTTTTACCTTTATGACAACGAACATAAGAGTTATTTTACTATGACGTATTGAGCCGAAGAGTCGGTCAAGTGAGCTACACAATGCGAAATCGTTCACCGGCGAAGTTCGGGCATTGTCGGCCGCTGTCGGCGTGATGTCGCGTCGCCGTCGGTATCACTCTTTACTCGCATAGAGTGTAGAGTCAATGAGCTAAATGAGCTAGTGAGCTATTCCGTGATCCACTGAGCGACGGAGAGCTAGATTGTGATTAAAGAGCTAGTTCAATTTTATCTCTCATTCGCGAGCTACCCATGTCTAGTACTAAGGTACCTACTATTAGTTAAGAAACCCGGTTCCTGATTTGAGAATTTGAAGCAGAACATTTGTCGAATTCTACTTTTGTATTACTTAAGGTTATTGCTTCGATGTACCTAATATAGAAGCGAAATTATTTTTTTTAATGATTTTTGAACTTTTACTTGAACAAAAGACATGCGACATCCACGAACCCGCACTGGGCCCGCGTGGTGGATTATGGCCCACTCCCTCTCACAGAGAGGAGGCCTATATCCCAAAAAAAAAAAAAATATAACAGTGGTAACATTAAAGGCTGATCATGCTTATACTTTGAACTTCGCGGGCAATATAAATTGAGCCTTAAGGTGATTCCTTCAATGTAGAAGGAATCACCTTAAGGCTCAATTTATATTGCCGTGGAACGGAATGGAAGCGATTTTTTTTTGTACAAATCATATTGAACTTTATGTCAAAAGTATAACGCACAAATTAGATACACACATACGCACAGGTCGCGCATCTTCTGGTTATCGCGCATTCTCGGGAATTCCGGCAGTAATAAGCTCGTATCTAGTTTGTACGTTAGACCATTGACATAAAGTTCATTTTGCTATGTACGAAAACTCGATTCCACTCCTTTCCGCGGCAATGTAAATTGTCCCCTTTTTTTTTTGATGATGGGAAATCATCAAATGACCCCCTCCCGCTCTGGGTGGAGCGGAAGGGAGTGTCAGACTCTTACTGACTAAAACACACCCGTGTTCCTTCCTTAGCCCTTTATGTTCCGGGGCAGCGGTAACCCTTTCGGACGATCCCGCTACATGTAAATTGTCCCTTATGGATCATTTTACTCGATAAGTTGGTCGATATACAGCATGCAGGGACTCCCCGCAAGCGGGGTAATGACGATTCACCGTCTGTGGGGATTCCCTGTAGCGAGCTTAGCGACTAATGAAAATCATCGTCCGGTAAAAAGCGTGCGGAGACTCGCACCTAATGAAAATGAGCCTTCAAAGCAACTTATAAACGTGCGGTGCAGGTTCTCTGTATAACACAATCATTCCCTATATCGACTAATGAAAACGGTGGCGGATGGCATGCGTTACAGAAATCTCCCGCACCCCGCATACGAGCTCTATCGACGAATGAAAATGAGCCTTAAGTAAGAGGTTGACAAGTTATCAACTTCAATAAATTTAGCAACCGCGGGTGACTGTCGTTGTTACTTCTCTTGCATTGGCACTTTGCCTCACAACTGTAAATAATTTCATGGAATGGCAGACATATATTTTATTGTTATTTGTGCATTTGCAGAGCAATAACCCCTTATAGTACAGCAGACACCATGTCTGTGATCTTCTATTGAGTGACTGTGTGTGTATGTGATAATCGAATATTTTTTCATAGACTTTTACAGTCTATGAAAAAATATTCCAGTCATTTATTTATTTTATTTTACTATTTATGTACACACATATGACAGGTGACAGGGAAACTCGACGTGTTCCTTCCAGGGCGTGATAGTGTGACCCATTTGCAACAATTAAGTACCCCATAAAGCCTAGGCGAAAATTCATGGAATCCGAGAAAAACCGATTTTAAAGTTTTTTTGGAATTTTTCCAGAATTCGACACTAAATATCGCTTATCTCTAAATTCTCTAATTTAGTGGTTTTCATAGCTATTCCATTGGCTACGTAATACTTTAACACACCTATGGATGTTACAACATCTTCTAAAATATCAAACAGTTATAAGAAGTATATTAACTATTTTCAAAAATCATCATACGTACGTACACGAACTTTGACACCAGTTATCTCAAAATTTTACTAAAACAATAAGCGTACAAATTACGGGGAATACATCTTCATTTGATCAGCTATGCAATGAGGTACTAAAGTTTCATAAATGTTTAAAGGTGCCGATGAAACAGTCGATAATATTGGCAAAGGTCGAATTTGCAAATCGTTGAAATATTTTAAAACGATGTGATAATCGAATTAATTTTATTTTTATTTATTTAAGATTCATGCACAACATTACAGAATTGAATCCCAAGGCGTTGTACAGCGCAATTTACAAACTACAAAGTGACACAAATACATACTAAGTAGGTTATATAAAATACAATAAAAAATAATAATACAAGGTAATAACAAAATTAACGAAGCAAAAACACAATACAGTAACACTTGTAAAAAATAAACAAATTGTAATTAAGAAGATTAATAGAATAATTTACAACATAAGATAAGAGAGAGATAAGATAATTAACTGGTTTATGTTATCCCTTTTCTAAGTTTGTGGTAGATAGATTAGGACCTGGATTAACGTATAGGATTTTTATCCTGAAATAACGCGAACGAAGTAGCAGGCAACAGTTAGTGTTTGATAAACATCATTCACTTTTCCGGAACGTGTAGTTCGAAAATGTTATAGAAATGTTATATATATATTAAAAGTTGTAGAAAATTTTATGAGCTTTCATTACATAGAAAATATTTTTTCTCTTCGACGCACCATTTTATAGATATTAGCGAAAAACTCAAAAGTGAGAACTTTTAACCCCAGGCTCACCCTCCACTCCGGCTAACCCCTAGACGCGAGTACTTTTAATATATTTACTCCCTAAGCACCCTGAACCACTTTCTGAAGAAATCGCTCTCAGGTCTCAAGGTCTCAGCTCACGCACTGTACAACACCTTTGTTGAGTGGGCTAAATCGGTTAACAGGTTTATGTACAAGGAACAACGAGCTAAGTATTTGGCTAGATTTAAAAAAAAATACAGCGTACTTTCCTACCTTTTAAACAAAAGAGGTTAATGGGTGTCTACTAATGGGATGACGTCATCTTGTCCAGTATAAGTTACACCTGTCTCAAAGATAATTAGAAGATAGTATGCTACGTTTTTTACAACGTCTCATTAAGTTTATGGTCGTATAATCATTAGAATAATTTAGAAGTCCACGCCATAGGTTTCCATCAAGCGAGTTTTGAGTGGCATTTGGTTCATTCCATAGATATAATAATAATATCCCTGGACATTTCACACAGCGCCATCTAGTCCCAAGCTAAACAACCTAATGCTTGTGTTATGGTAACAAGATGGCTGATAAACTACTTATATACATTTTTTTTTTTTTTGTAAATACATACATATTATAGATAGAAAAACACCCAGACTCAGAACAAATACATGTAGGACTTACAAATATTTGTTCTGTGCGGGAATCGAACCCGCGACACGCAGCGCAGCAGTCCATATCCGTGGTTCTACCAACATAACCAAGTTTTTTTTCAATTGAATATAAGTACATTAAGTACTGTGAAGGGCTAGATGAGCCCTTCGAGGTACCGGGAGGAATCAAACAACGATACGATTCCTTCCTTTACGTTTATATTGACTGAACGACTTTACATATTTCCGACTAAACTAGCACTGACTTTTTCTTAACAAAAATCCTAATAAAATATTTGACACCCCGTTCTAAACATGCTTGAATGTTCAAATGGAAACCGCGCTAAATTATAGACAGCCTGCACTAAATAAGGTTGACTTTGGTGGACAATCTTTCATCCTTGACAAAAAGGATTGGCATACTCCCGCTTCCCGCCACCCTCATATCATATCATGAGTTTGCAGGATATTCAAATGAATACGTTTTGTAATGTGTAGGTACTAATATAATAAATCTAAAGAGTTTGTTTGAACGCGCCTATCTCTGGAACTAACTACCAGTCGGATTTCAGAAAATAGCCTAATTCATGAGGAAGATTATTGACTATTTAACATCACGCTAAGACCCTTCGGAGCCGAGCAAAAACAAAAAAACAAAAAGAACGCTAAGCGCTAAGTAACGCGGCACAGCTCTAGGATATATGTATATATTTTAAGTTAAAACAGTAAGTTGTTCAGTGAATGACTTAGTAAGTAAGTCACTTACTGAACAACAGAAGTCCAAACTCAATATTTTTCAACGGGCAATGGAGCGCAGCATAATAGGTGTCAAGCGCACAGACCGAAGCGGCAATTCTCGTAATTTTAAGAACGTTCACAGTCTGATCTCAGTCTCAATCTGTCAAAAATACGTCAAAATTCCCTACATTTTGACAAGTTTTTGACATTTGTTTGTCGCCGAGATGAGACTGCGTCTAGATTTGGAACGTTTTAAATTACGAGAATTGGCCTTCTGGTCAGAAAACCACGCTGCGCTTCATAACTCAAGTAGCAGATGTTGGAGAAAAAATAGCTCAGCCTGGCTGAAGTGGGACTGGACCGAACACGTCTCACGAATGCACCCGGAGAGGTGGGCAAAGATCGTCACTCACTGGACGCCTGATGGGAGGACATCGCCGTCCACGGGTCGAGGTAGACCACGGCGAAGGTTTTGTGACGAGGTTCTGCAGCTAGCGAGGTTTGAAGGGCCAACATGGCCAGAGACCATCCTAGATAGGGAGGTTAGGAAGGAAAACGGGGAAGCCTTTGCCCAGCACTGGGACACAGCATAGGCTAGCAAAAAAAAAAAAAGTTATATCAAGAAATTTCAGACGGACGAAGTCGCGGGCAGAATACTGCGAGCAATTTCGGCGAGTTTGATGGTACAGTAATTCGATATGTTCGCAACTTTATAATACATATATAATATTCAATTCGCATTTATTTACCAAAACCACATTATATTCTACCCTCGTTACGTTTCGTCAACATGTAACTCAAAGAAACATATTTTAATTAAACCCCAAGCTTTTTCGGCACAACTGTAGTTGAAAGGGGAATTTATGGTTTCGTGTGTTTTGAGCTTATTTTGAAGATTTATTAATTTTATGTTACCTTCAAATTGAATCGTTTTCCCTTATGAGTAGTGAGTGAAAATAATACTTGTTTGCGGTGATTGCTGAACCCTTTACTAATCAAGCTAACATGAAACTGTTTGATAATTTACACAAAAACTCACTTACTTTAGACTCATGCCTTCTTCCCATGGCTGAATCTATAGAACGCCACCTGCTACGATCCTTGCATAGGTAGGTACTCCTTTCGCCTTGTTTGCGTTAATGCATCAGAGGGACAATTCTTGTAATTTTAAGAACGTTCAGTCTGATTTCAGTCTTAATCTGTCAAAAAATCATAAGTGATTTATCCAAATTAGGCTGAGAATCAGCATTTTTCGAACGTCAAAACTACGTAAGTCAGTCCCCCAAAACACCTCTAAAATCCTTACATTTTAGTTTTTGACATCGATTGTCGCTGAGATGAGATTGCGAATAGATTTTGAACATTTTTAATTACGGGAATTGGCCTTCTGGTCGTACACACACGCCGGTTGCGAATACTACGCACTCAACCTTTCTGAAGATAAGGTCACTATACAGGGCGACTCACGGCTACGAATGAAAGTACCTTGAATATTGTAGATGGAACATTTTACTGAAAGAAGACATTATTTTAATTTAAAAAAGAATTTAAACTGCATTCATAGATCTTTATTACATGGTTGAACCGGGAATCGAACCCGCTACACGAGAAAAAAAATTACCCTGTAGCTTTACCATACCGATCGAAAGGCTTCATCATAAGGATAATTTTTTGCTAAATAACTTAGTGTCAGAAATAAAAGGAAGACCATGAATTTTAACATTTTGAATACAAAATTAATCAATTTATCAAATGCTCAAAATGAGTCCCATACTGTTGGATACAAAGTCGCACTCTTTTGATTATATCACTCCCTGTCGATTTTTTGATCTTGTTGTGGTGGATATTTAGAATAAGCGAAGGCGGAGAGAACAGGGTGTTGTGACCCTGCCAAGGTAGCGGGATCGTCCGAAAGGGTTACCGCTGCCCTGGAACATAAAGGGCTAAGGAAGGAACACGGGTGGGTTTTAGTCAGTAAGAGACTGACACTCCCTCCTGCTCCACCCATAGTGGGTGGGGTCATTTGATGATTTCCTATCCTAAAAAAAAAAAGGGTGTTGTGACGCAGCCTGGGAGAGGCCTTTGTCTAGGTTGACTGTGATAGGCTGAGTTGATTGATTGATGTCCTAGGGTGTCCCCTCCCGGCGTTTCCACTTAAGACGGCGTTTCGCCTTGTAGATGTGCCTTGTGAACCTTTTGTTAGTCGCCTTTCATGAATAACGTGATAAGACAACGGGGTGGTTTAAAAGATGATGACTTAACAAAAATTGAAAAGAGTACCCATGCTTAGCTAGTTCTATGATCTATGATAATCTTCTCAAAATTACCTCATTTTAAGAGTATTGTTATTTTAAGCCTCGTATTAATGTTTAAATGGCAATGGGCTAGTGGC
The DNA here is from genome assembly GCA_945859715.1 of Apamea sordens. Lineage (NCBI taxonomy): Eukaryota > Metazoa > Arthropoda > Insecta > Lepidoptera > Noctuidae > Apamea > Apamea sordens. The sequence continues at coordinate 13,271,463 of OX244002.1, forward strand.
AATGGCTGTCGTGGGTTCGAACCTAGACAGGCGCTTTCATCATCTGCCTAGCCTTTTCCCAACTATGTTGGGGTCGGCTTCCAGTCTGACCGGATGCAGCTGAATACCAGTATTTTACATGGAGCGACTGCCTATCTGACCTCCACAACCCAGTTACTGGGTAATACGATACCCCTTGGTAAGACTGGTTGTCAGACTTTCGGGCTTCTGACTACCCGTAACGACTGTCAAAGATCCACGAATGACGGAGGGGTCTCGGTATGTAAAGATGGTCACCCATCCACAGACCAACCGCGGCAAGCGTAGCTTAACCTGACCGATCGACCTGTGTGGCTGTTATTATTTGGCCACGGGCCCCTTGCTTTATTTTGTGTAAATAATTTCATCACCACTGCTCTCAAAACGGTGAAGGAAAACATTGTAAGGAAACTGGCATGTCCTAGAACCAAACATTCGAAGACATGTGAGATGTGACATCTCCCAACCCGCACTGGGCCCGCGTGGTAGATTATAGCCCACTCCCACTCGAAGAGAGGACGCCTGTGTCCCAGCAGTGGGAATGTATTAATGTTTAATGTCATAAAGTAGCTTAAGTGTGATATTTTGCCTGCGGCACTCTCTGAGTTATATCTATCTGTAGGAGTCTGTGGGGTAACATTGTCGGTCTTATTATAAAACACGAAATTATATTTAGACCTAGGTTTAAACCATCAAACCATTGTTGAATTTCGAACTTAATTCCGACAAAGTTAAAGTTCTAATTACAAAATGTGACTGTTAAATAGACTTATGAATTTTGTCTTAAATTAAGAGCTTTACATTTGACGTCATAAATTTCAAAATACAACTGGCACGAATGTTTGGGTTTGGACTAAAGTTAGACCTGTTTTTGTAATGTCTACACCGACTTGGTGTAGACTGTAGACTGATTACGTAGGTTTAAGTACGACTCAGCAGCGGAGCTGTGGTGGCCCAGTGTAACGGCCACGACTTACGAATTATAGGTTCGAACCAGGGGGCCTACTTCGAAGTAGTATCGGCCGAATGTTCGGCCGTTTCCTGCTACAAAGTTACTATTTGGTTCGGTCGGTTCCGATCCTACACTCCTACACTCTTTCGAATATTGACTATGGTCCCGACCCAACTGAGCCGATCCGAACTTTTTTTGCATTTTTCAATAATATTCGGTTCGGCCATGTGTCGGTTCGATCCGAACATTCGCACTTTGCACTTCGAAGTAGGCCCCCTGGACAAGTTCCTTACTTTGTGTAAATTATTTCATCACCACTGCTCTCAAAGCGGTGAAGGAAAACATCTTGAGGAAACTGGCATGTCCTAGAACCAAAAATTCGCACGGGGCCCGCGTGGTAGATTCCGGCCCACTCCCTCTCGTGTGTCCCAGCAGTGGGAACATTATGGGCGGATTACGCTAAGAACGACTCATACTTATGACTAAAGTACAGACGCCAGCAGGTCAAGCTACCAGAAACTGTCAAATTTTCCCAATCAACCTTGAACCTTAATGCTTTAGCGATAAAGTTGAAAATCTATTAAAGAAATTTGACAGATTGTAGTAGCTTGACGTGCTGGCGTCTGTACCTACTCTCCAAGTATGAATCCCCATGGAAGAGATTTTATTGAATGATATCATTTCAGAAAAAAAAAAAATTGTTTCGATGCATGTTAATTCACAAACGCAACCAACAACGTAAAATTTTATAAATATTCTCAACGGGTTTTCAGCTACTTTCCTAGCTTATTTCTCCTCCTCAGAGACACATAAAAGTAAAAACAAAATGAAATAAAAACGGCATAATATTCATAATCCCAGAGGGCTTACTTGTTTCCCGTTCCGAATAACCATTAAGGATCGTTGCCCATGGCTTCACGATTTCCCAGCCAACCATGACAGTATAAACTTCGTGCTAGGTGTAAAGGGAAAATAAAATGGTGTTTGCACAGGCCACCTAAGTAAATAGCACGGATATAATTAAAAGATAGGTGTTACTTTCCGTTTTGTTTACTTATTTACAGACATTGGGTTATAATGAACGTTAGATGTTTTTTTCAAATGCGATATTCTGCTGTATTTTTAACCGACTTCTAAAAAAGGAGGAGGTTCTCAATTCGGATGTATGTATTTTTATTTTTTTATGTTTGTTCGCGCATAACTCCGTCGCTTGCCAACCGATTTGAAAAAAATATTTTTTTGTTGGAAAGGGTATACTTCACAAATGGTCCCATAGAAATTTCATCAAAAACGGTTCAGTAGTTTGGTTTTTAAACCAAACTTACTGGTAACTTAAAAGTGAAAACTAGAAACTTTTTTGCAAAAAAAAATCAACCGACTTCCAAAAACGACACTCCAAAGTGAAAAATAACTTTAATTTCGGAAGTCGGTGGCAAACAACGAAAATGTGAACCCAACGACACCGAATTCCGAAATTAAAGTTATTTTTCACTTTGGAGTGTCGTTTTTTATATTTTAGATGTCACACAATAGTCACTATTATTTTCCTTCATCATCATTTATCAGTCCCACATAAGTTTAGGGGCTTTCTAGGTAACATCCGTTGTTTTGGTTTTGGCGCGCAGTATTGTGTTCCAGCGCACGACGCTATCGCGGCAGGCCAAGACGAGATTGATACTTTTTTTCCGTGTTGGAAATACCTGATGGATGTCCGCCACCCTGCGGCGGGGTCTGTCAGACTCTTACTGACTAAAAACCACCCCGGTGTTCCATCAGAAATTGATCCTACCGTAAACACTGGCCGGCACTCGCAAAAGACAATTGTGTGGACAAGCGAGAGGGTTCTTTTGCCCTGCAGTGGCACAATACAGACTAGTTAGATTAGATAGATCATTCATCATTGGCAGCCTTTTTCCATCAACTACTGAGTACAGATCTCCTTCCTTTTGTGCCATGTTTCCCTGGGCTGTGCGAGTCTCATCCAGCAGTGCGATTCTGTAACCATATCACCGTGAAAACTTAGGTGAAGTGAGCGTGGAGTGAGCTGTCATTCCAACTAATGCTAGGGATTGACACTGTTGACAACTCACTCTAAGCTCACTTCACCTAACTTTTCACGGTGAAACTTTTACAGAATCGATCGGCAGGTCTTCTCCCCACAATCTTCTCTAAGTCGTCCACTTATCTGCCAACGCTCCTTCTATCGTCTCGGCAACCATTCCGTTAGGGCTCTGCTCCATCTGTCAACAACGGCTCTTAGCTCTAAGCCTTTTGTTAACATCTTGTTTTACCTTGTCGAACGCAAATAAATTAATATGAATATCCCATAACTACGTCTAGCCAAGTGTCCTGCCCACCTTCCATTTTTTTCCTTAGAAATATCTATTTTAGAAACTCTTCCTAGGATGATAATTATGTTCTAATCACTAATAATTAGAACATAATTATCATCCTAGGAAGTTCTAATTAAGTTCGTAGTAGGAGGTAAATCAGATGTAACTCATGCAACAGATATCTAGAAAAACCATCAGACACAGGAGTGGGTACAACTATCAAATACTTTGTCGTCCATTAACTATACGTAATGTTTAGTGTATATATCTTTTGTTGGAGATCCTAACATAAATCATAGCGGCTAGATAAGGCCTGGTCAGTCAAGTAAAGATTATTGTTAAATTTTCTCGATTAAGATCAAGATATGAAGCCAGTGTCCCATTAAAAAAGTTTTGACATCGTAATGTTTATTTTATATACAGACCGTTTGAAAAGGGATCCGTACCTCATTGCTTCAGGGCAATTTTTCCCAGAAAAGCGGTCAGTTTCATCGAGCCCCGGGCGATATTACATAATCTTACAAATAAAATTGTTACGTCAATTATGTAAAAGAATTTAACTTTCCTTTGTGATGTTTTGGCCCTATTATGATGTTTTATTTCATTAAAAACTTTGTGCGAAATGTCCTGAACCGAGTTATTAATAATCACTTAAAAAATCGTTTGAATAGCGCTTCTTGTTAGCATTTCCTTGTCGTTGTAAACACTGATATGATACATAATTATTGGGTATATTATGTACAGACGCCAGCAGATCAAGCTACTACAATCTGTCAAACTTCTTTAGTAGATTTTCAACTTTATCGCTAAAGCATAAGGTTCAAAGTTGATTGGGAAAATTTGACAGTTTCGGGTAGCTTGATGTGCTGGCGTCTGTACATATTGTGATTCTGCTTTAATTTTGATTTTGCGGGGAAGTGGCTACCTTGATGGAACGGCAGTAGGGTGTGTATGTGGATCTATGTCGGAAACTATGCTCCATCTCCTCTCCTTTGAGTCATCAATTGTCAGTCAGTCAGTCAATAATTGTCGTCTGACAGATTTTGTATGGAAGAAGTGTTAAAATTTCAAAATTATTCCTCGAATAAAGTTATCAGATTATTGAATCATGATTTTCAATCATCTGATAACTTTATTCGAGGAATAATTTTGAAGTTATTTCATACAAAAACTGTCAAACGTCAATTTTAATCTTCGAATAAAAGTTATCTGGCGATGGCAAAATCAACCCTTAGACGAATAAGACTGATTTTAAATTAAATTAACTAATAGTTAACCATAGTAATTTTAGTATTTTTCTAACTTTTGATCATAAAAATAGTAAAAGTAATCTATCTAGATACTAATAATAAAGAAGAGCTTGTTTGTTTGTTTGAGCGCGCTAAACTCTGGAACTGACGGCCTGATTACAAAAAAAAAAAAAATTGCATTTGATAGCCCAATTCTTGAGGAAGGCTATTTAACTTCACGCTAGGTCCATTAAGAGCCGAGCAAAAAATCAGAAATAATGCTGATCGAACACGAAGTAAAAGCGCGGGCACACGATGCGATACGACGCGGTGGGTCGTGGGAATAAGAAACGGACGAAGTAGCAGGCGGAAGCTAGTAAAATAATAATTATTTGAAACCTTCAGAAATAAATAAATAATCAAGGTAAGTATCAAATTAAACAAACAGAAAATATTCAAATCATCCTTATGAACAACAAAATAGTACTCCTTCAGTAAATGAGTTTCAAAGGGTAACGTAGACCTAGGTCATTTGTTTCCAAGAAGATAAGCTAGATAATAGACCATTTCTAAGACCCCAAAAGCTATGTCCTGATATGTTACTCCTACATGAGATCTAAGACTTATATTTCAAACTTACAAAGGCTTTTGTATGTGCATCTGAGGTTACATTAATAATGATAAATGATTTTATTTTATAAGTAGGTTTGTACCAACACTTTTACACGACAATCATATTTTAAAAACTATGTAGATAAGTCGGCGTTTCCTATCTGACTAGTCTGAAAAGAAAGGCCGAAACAAACTCAGAGTTCACAGTCTCTTTTAAAGTCCAGACGTAATCTTGTACGACTGAGCGCTGCTGGTTAGGGTTGGTTTGTCGCCACTTCAACCATATCAGCTCTAAACTTTACAATGACATAAATTGAATTAACATTAAAATTTACCCTAGATGACTAAAAATCTACTGAAGAGAAAAGTGTTTGATTGGCTTAAATCCTTGTCTTATGTAGAAACTGAGCAACTTATGGTGTCATAGACACGGTAAACACACATATACACTTCACTCCACCTTCACTCTACATTTATACTACATAGTAACCTCCACATTGAGTATATTCTTTTTTATTCCTTTTTTTTTTGTAATTCTTCAATTCATTATTAACTAAATTTCCTTGGGACGTCGGGAACAATGTCTTTGCATATATTTTGAGTTGGGCGTTGATAGCTGTGCCACAGTATTTTACTTTTGTGGCTATCTTCGTTTCCTTTGTAAATTGTAAACTTAAGTTGTTCCAGATAAACTTTATTTAGTTTTATTTTTATTTATTCTTGGTCAGATCATAATGAAGACCATATAGATCGATGTATGTAATGTGTGATGTGTAATAAGGTCAATCGCATAATCTATTCTAGATAGAAATAGGTGTAGTGGTCGGAAGTGCTACTGCTGAGCATAAGGTTCTGGGTGCGATACCCAGGTCGGGCAAAGTATTATTGGGATTTTCCATCTGGAATTTCTGAGTAGCAGCTCAGCGGATTTGTGCCCGGTTGATCCGGTTACATGGGACTTAACACGCTCAGCGCCAAGCCCCATAGGCCAATACCACTACACCTGGAAAATTCCCTAGGCCAGGGCAACAGTTTTTGTATACAAAATGTATGGAAAGTGTGCGCGTTAGCGATAAACGGCGCTTAGACTGGAATGGTGCTTGTGTATCAAAAAGGATACACAAGTGTTTAGAGAGTGTGTATCGCAAAAGATACACATGGCGCTGAGCGTGTTAAACATAAATGGCGAACTACTACTAGATACCGGTGTACTATTAAATATACCTCTGCCTATCCTTTTGGGGATATTAGGCGTAATCTTATGTCTCGTGACATGTATTTAATGCCTTAAATGACAAGTTAGAGTAACTTTCAACTTGATTTTCGCGTAGGCATCCTACTAATATTTTAAACGTGCAAGTTTGTATGGATGGATGGATGGATGTTTGTTACTCTTTCACGCAAAAACTACTGAACGGGTTTGGATGACATTTGGCATACAGATGGTTTATAACCATTATACGTTTTATCCCGATATTCCCACGGGATCGAAACTTAAGCGGGTGAAACCGCGGGGTGCAGCTAGTATCTTATATTATCAATTCTATTCCTTAGTATTGTCTGAAAAAATACTACATTTGTCGTACATAATTAATAATAACAAAGAAACCATTTGAAACAAAGAAAGCAGTAAGAAAGAACATGAAGTTATAATTAAAAAACTTCACACAACTTACGGTAAGTAGCTGTAAGTGGGATATTATTGAGAGGCTGATACAAAGATAAGTTTGTTGTAGCATTATGTTTTATAGGAAAAGTTTCTTAATTCATGACAAACATAATAAGGGTTTCTGAAGATGGAAGATATTTATTACTTTTTAGGGTTCCGTAATCAAAGTGTGCCAATGGAACCCTATTACTAAGCCTCTGCTGTCCGTCCGTTTGTCTGTCAGCGGGCTGTATGAGCTGTTTGTCATGAACCGTAATAGGTATTATTGTATTTTTTGTTATGTATTTTCTGGTGTACAATAAAGTCATCATCATTTTAATAAATTTGGGAATAAATGAATAAATCTCAGAATCTAGCTGGAGGATACCAAAAACTGCATCAGAGAAGAACCATTCTAGTGGTAGGATTGTAGCGGTATCTATACCACCTCATGCAAACTACTCATCATACTGACGTTACGCAAAATCCTGCATCTCGCAAGTAGAGTTTACCGCGCAACTAGCATATATACAATATAATATACAACAGCCCGACATGAATCATCGGGCAGCTGTCCACCAGACACGACACCCGTCTGGTCGGAGGATCTTCCCTTTTCTATAGAGGGTGAGTGAACCTGTTCCTCATACCTCTATGGAGTGCATTAAAACAGTATTTACGAGAAGACATACCTACTAGATACCGACGCACCCTGGGCAGTCAGTCATAGGGCTGTCTTAATTAACTGAGAATAGCTCATGCTTAAAAGTAAGTTAGCAAGGTAGTAGTAGTGCTATATTAGCACAAAGCATAATCAGCCTAAAATGTTCCCACTGCTGGGATTCAGGCGTCCTCTCCGTGAGAGCCATTCGCCGTGATCCATTACGCGGGCCGAGTGCTTGTTGGTAGATGTCACGTCTTTGAATTTTTGGTTCTAGGATATGTCGGTTTCCTCACGATGTTTTCCTTAACCGTTTTGAGAGCAGTGGTGATGAAGTTAAATGGGAGGGAGGGGCCCGTGGCTAAATAATAACAACCGCACAGGCCGATCGGTCATGTTAAGCTACGCTTGCCGCGGTTGGTCTGTGGATGGGTGACCATCTTTACATACCGAGACCCCTCCGTGCCTCGGAAAGCACGTTAAGCCGTTGGTTCCGGCTATCATTCGTGGATCTTTGACAGTCGTTACGGGTAGTCAGAAGCCCGAAAGTCTAACAACAAGTCTTACCAAGGGGTATCGTATTACCCAGTTACTGGGTTGTGGAGGTCAGATAGGCAGTCGCTCCATATAAAATACTGGTATTCAGCTGCATCCGGTTAGACTGGAAGCCGACCCCAACATAGTTGGGAAAAGGCTAGGCAGATGATGGTGATGAAGTTAAATACAAAAGGTAAAGTGCCTGCCTGGGTTCAAACCTACAACTCGTAAATCGGAGCCGATACCACTGCTGCGCCAACACTGCTCTACTGCTTGCTAACTTATTTTTGATCATATTTAAGATTTTTGTTAGTGTTTTATAAATTGAACCACTGTAATGTCTAACTCTATCCATCTCCTTGTTACAGATCAAGCAATGGTATCCAAGTTCAGTGTGAGTGTTAGTGCCAAAGTGTAGTGCCAACATGGGGTGCACCCCAAGCATGTTGCTTGACCACAAGAGTCGTCGCCGCGACAGCACTGGGTCCCAGGAGGCGGCCCTGGCCAAAGTTGCCCCCACCCCGGTGTGCAACAAGGCCGTACAGGCCGCCAAGGCCCCCAGGGCCTCGCTGGAGTCCGATGGGTTCAGCATCCAGCTATCCAGCAAGAAGGACAGCTATGTGTCACAAATGGGAAATAATTTTGCGACACAGTTGCATATTAAGAGGATATCTGGTGAGTTGTGTTTGAGTATGTTTAAGGTGGTATAATATAAAAACAGAATATACATATAAATGTAGTCCAGTAACCACACATTATTGTAATAATGTGTGGTTACTGGACTATACGGACTGGACTATTGGATGTCCCTGCCACCCTATATGGTTTGGCCTTAAGATCCACTTCAGCATCATTTAGAAGTGCCTACGGTTTCAGAATTACTGATTAACATCATTAAAACTTGATAATTATTACAATGTGTGACCAAAAGGTTAAAAGCTGCCCTAAATCTATGTAACTTTTCATATATCCTCACGCAACGCATTAATTTAAAAGTTTACTCAGAAAATCAGTTAGGAACTAATGTTTAAACCAGGAACTGTTCGCCAGATAAATTTTCAGGGAGTGACGCTTGTTAAAAGTGTTCAGAACGTACCCAGTATGTTCGTATTTGAATGTAATATGTAGTTACACAGTTCCTGTCGTATTTAAACCTGGATAGGTATAAATCACTCTAGGTTTATTTACTTAGAGTAGGAAGGTACTGCCACATCACATACATTGAACACGTTCAAAGAATTTTTCAGTAAAAAGCAGTTGCCTTAATTGACTAAGTGCTGATTTTGCAAACGCCTGATAGTTTTATCCTAAGAAAAATATTGAATTTTTGATAGTTCTTCCATATAAAAACTGTCAGACTTCAATTTTATTCCACAAATAACAATTATCTATCGATTGAAAAATCAGCCCAAAGTGATACAAAAAAAATATGTTTTTATTGTACTTATAACATTACACGTTCATCGTGTAGTTTCTATTAAATTCCTTTTTTTACAACCAATTATTCGAATCAAGATAGTCTATGTGAAAAAAAAAACATAATAAGCACAGATGCTTTTCACACAACTTATCGACAGGCAGCTCAAACACTCCAATCAACTGGAAACAAACATAAAACGAACATTTATTAAACGTAAACACATCAAGCTATACATTTTCAATTTTAGCTGACCTCGCATTCTATAGATTTTTCGTACAAATCTTGATGTGTAGTGCGTACTTACCTTTTTTTTTTTTGTAGAACGGTGACAATGCAACGAAATAAAAAAAAACAACGATATAAATTTATATTATAATTTAATTATTTTTGATTTTTCCTTTAAAAAAACTGGGAGGTTTGAAGAGCATCAATTCTTTAGAACTGTTAGCCGGCTTCTTTTCACTTGAATCTTTCTCTTGGACTGGTTTGGCAGTGGTTTCTGACTGAATATCTTTATTAAGTTGGAAAGTCTTCTTCAAAAATGAGAATATATCATGACCATCCGGGTGAAAACGCCTCATTCTTGTACTTTGGTCTCCATCTCGAATGCTAACTTTGGTGGCACTTGTCAATTCTAATATACAAAGCAGAAAAAGCTGTAAGCAGAAGGAAAAGAGGTGATTTTAGCGTATGTGCCGTGCTGAGTTCAAACCTGTTACTAGTATTCCTATCAAACAATGAAAATCAATCAACTCAACCCAACGCAGTCTACTGCTGGACATAGGACTCTCTTGGGCTGTGCCACAACACTCAATTCTCCGCCCCACACACTCTGTCCTAGCCACCTTTTTAAGGTCGTCGGTCCATTCGACGGAAATACATAGAACAATTATTCTACTTATTTATTTTGAACTGGGTAAAAAACAGAGCACTTTAAACCAAAATTGCGTTCACTTGGTTCTTTTTAGTCATCAATTTGCCATGTACCTAGTATCACATAATTTCAAGTATTCCAATACTATTTTACGATGCTACTCCTGGGCAAGGGCTTCCCTCAACTCCTTCCATCTTTCGCAGCCGTTCTCCTTCCAGTTTTGGTGGATTCTAAAACTTTATATTCAAAGTCACTTAAAACAAATAAAAAGTCCTATGTCCGTAGACACTCGCTCGAAGATCGTCACCCACTGGACGCCTGAGGGAGGACATCGCCGTCGAGGTAGACCACGGCGAAGATGGTGCGACGATGTGGTAATATGCAGAGCCAACATGGCCAGAGATCGCACAAGACTGGGAGGTTTGGAAGAAACAAGGGGAGGCCGTTGACCAGCAGTGGGATAAGATGTAGGCTAACAAAAAAAAATCCGTAGACTCAAATAAAACACTTTAGCACTGAACCACCTAAAATAATGAAAAACCACTCACGTATTTCCATTTGTTCATAGTTTCAATTCGGGAAGGTATTCACGACAATTAAAAATGTAAAATTTTCGCCGGCCTTAAATAGTCAGCGCTTATCTCAATGAATTTTTGAATTTCCTCTTAATTAATCAATTGGATACGACGAAACTGATTACGAACACAGTAATTATAATTGTAAGGTGTACGTATTATCTGGTGATTAATTATGAAAACCGTATCTTTTAAACAAATATTTTAATGAGCCGTGGAAACAGAGAAAATCCAGATAGATTTTATCTTAAAATAGATACTTAACTTAGGATTCATTGATATAGGTGGTTTAATATCCTTAACGATACCAACTTATGAGTGAATAAGAAAAATAAAAAATTGCGAGTCGGAACCACGTTCCGAAGGTGGTACCTCGGAAGGAAAAACATTTTCAAATATTTTTTTTTTAGGACCGCATAACCAGTTTGTTTCTTTGTCTTTTATCTTTTATTTTTGATTCAACGTAATGCCGCAGTCAGTATTCCAAAAGTCGGACAACCAGTCTATCTAAGTGGTATCGTGCTACCAAGTAGCTAACAGGGTAGGGCAGGATCTCCACTGGATACTGGTATTCAAGTGTATCTGGTTAGACTAGAAGCCGACCCCAACATAGTTAGGAAATGCAGTAATGCAGGATTTACCATAAATCTTCAACTACTTTAATTATTCCACATAGTATTGCAAACTTCCGAGATAAAGGTATTTTGTTGTCATTTTTCATCATAAGCCAAAATATATGCCGGGTAAATAAAAATGTACCCTGTAATGTGGAAATGAAGCCTTTTCACATGATATATCCAATATGAATTAGTGTTAGCATCAGTAATTGCTGAAATAAGTAGCTGTGACAGACAGACGAAGTAGCATCGTGAATGAGGGTTTACTTTTTACGATTTTGCTATGGAACCCAAATATGAATTCCTGTTTATCACTTGTTTCTAATATGTCGAAATTATACAGTAGATAAGTACTTATGTTTACTATCTACATGAAATCAAAACTAAAAATAAACTGTTAAAAACTGACATTTATTAAAATGATATAAACATCCTTCACAGTGCAGTGGAAGATATTTCTTACGAAATAAGCATCACCTCTGTACCTATTTTTTCTGTTCTGATTTTCAATGTCTGTTTATATATGTGTGTACATAAATGGTTAAATAAATAAATAAAATAAAATAAAATGCTTCACCTCCTAACCATTTATTTTTATGAAAGGAGGTCTGAACAGCATCTTTTCTTTGGAATCATCTGGATCTGGTTTCTTTTCGCTGGAGTCTTTCCGAAGGACTTGATCGGGACTTTCTGAACGTAAAGGTAGATCTGACGGTTGAATAGCTTTATTTTCTAGGAATCTTTTGATAATATTGGCGACGATACCATCTTCCGAGCGATAACGTCCGATATTTGAGTTTCTGTCTTCATCTCTTCTCCGTGCTGTCGTGAAACTTGTCAATTCTATTATGCAAAGCAGGAGAAGCTGTGAGCAGAAGACATAGGTTTGATTTTAACAATGTGCTAATTACAAAATATTTTTTTAATTGCTATGATCATCAATACTCATGATGAAAAATGTCGAGTTGATAGGAGTTTTATGTAATTGTCGAACTAAAATTAAAATAATATCTTCGGAGACAAACAGTTTTTGCTAACGTCTAAGCTAAGTCTATGGAGTCTATGTAAAAATAAAATAATATCTTGAGAGACAAACAGTTTTTGCTAACGTCTAAAAATATGCAAGTAGATAGTACAGCTTTTTAGAAATCAGCTATTAGAATTAGAAAACGTTTACATAAGTACAAACTTAGTTTGCAATCTCAGAAATTGACCATTACAAATTAAAAGTTAAAAAATATTATATAGTCTCCGGTACACAATTTTGACTTACACTTTGCCGGTGTTTAGCTTTTTTGAGTCACTGACATATTGATCAAAGGGTTCCTATTCGAATTTAAGAAAGCGCGACCTGAAGCACCTGGCAGCGACGTCGTTAAAAGATGCCCATCCATGCTTACTCAAGGATGCAAATCCGGCATGGCTCTAAAATCCTTTCCTATCCAACAATTACCGCGCCCCGCGGCCTGCTCTTTGATATGCAGTGGCCTCTGGTAGCACCATGAAATATGAGGTTATAGGGGCTAGAGCGAATCTTGGGGTTCATTTGTTTAATCGTGTCTGGTCATTCATTCATTAATTAAAGGCACGCTGGGATCGGTGTAATTCATTCATTAATTAAAGACAGTTCAGTAAGAAACCTTGCTTCTTCGAAGGGTTAAGCAGCAGAGGTAGTAAAAGTAAAGTAAAGTAAAAAGATGAGAGAGATACATCATGATGTGAGATGTATCTATAGTACACCAACATTTAGCTAGGTTTGTTCCAGTCCCATAATCCCATTTAATAGGATACGAGCTTATTGCGGGGTACTACTGACCAAATCCAGATGAAAAAACCAATTACAATTTGCCAGTACCCGGGAATCGAACCCATGACCTCAGGCACCCATTAGTTTCAAGTAATTCAATTATTATTTTAGTTTTAAGTATTTCAATTATTTTTTTACTACAAAGAAAGTACGTTTATATGCGGCAAACATGACATTATATAAGAAGTTGGGGGAAAATATGCGTCACATCCACGCAATACAGCCATCTCTCAGCATAATGCTAAGACTATACGAGACAGAGCCCCAGCGCTAGTTTTCAGCGATACTTAAAAAAACGATTTATTATATCCATGGACTTGAATTAAAAACAAAAAAATAAGAAACCACTTACGTATTTCCATTTCTTCATGATTTCAATTCGCGAAGTACCTATGTGTGATCGGTAATTAAATATTTAAAAATTCTGCCAGCCTTTAAATAGTCCGCGCTTATCTCAATTAAACGTAGTTATTTTCCATCAAATATTGTTATAAATTCTCTTTTAATTAAGTAATCAATTTGATACGACGAGACTCATTACAAGAACGGTATTATTATAATAATTAAAAGGTGTATGTTATTTTATGGTAATTAATCTGAAAAGCATGTTTAAACAACATTTTAATGAGCCGTGGAAATATCGAAAATCAAGGAAGGTCACGTCATCTTGTTTGTGTTTGTGTTCATTATTACATAATTATGTTGGATGTATATACCTAAACAGTGAACACTGCTGGCCCACAGGCCTAATCTCTTTGAGAGGGAGTGTAATCCAACACGCGGGCCCAGTGCAGGTTGGCAGAGTCACGTCTTCGAATTTTTAGTTTTAGGACATGCCGGTTTCCATGCGTGAGGAAACCGACAGGTTTCCTCACGATATGACCTTCACGGTTTTGAGAGCAGTGGTGATGAAATAATTTACACAAAATAAAGCGCCGGTCAGAGTTCGAACCTACAACTCGTAAGTCGTAGCTGTTTCCACTGGCTCACTGAAAAACGTATGAGTGACCTTACAAAACAAACTTAGATATGCGGTCCCTAAAATGGAAATTGAACTAAGAAAACGGAAAAGTATTATTCTTTCTTTATTGTTAGCGTATACTGTCCAACTATTGGGCAAAGTCCCCAAATCCATCCAGGAATTATTTTCCCGCGCCACCTCGATCCAGCCCTCGCTTTATGCGTCCAGGTCATGTCGCCATCTCTTTCTGGGCCGGCCTCGGCGTCCCCGTCCATCTTCAGGCACCTATTGTGTGGACACTTTTGCCCAGACTTTTTAGTCCCTTTTTGTTTGTTACTTTCAGTGCGAGTCTCAAATTAATATTTTTAATTATTTTTCTTTACATAACTCTGTAGTTACTGCACGGAAATCATTCCTATTCGCTACTCTGCATAATGTTCTCCGCTTTGAGCGATTATTCCGGAGCGTTCACAGTCGCTGGTCTTAGTAATTGCCTGCAGTCTGTATCAGGCGCTAATCGCTGGCGAGACTCATTAATTAGTTTAACGTCTACTGTTTAATCTGTCTTGAGGGGAAGTTACTGAGTTAGACCTAACTAGAATGGCAGCGAGGAAGATGTAAGTTCCTTCATTTATGCAATTTATGTCGTAATTAGGAAGCTGTTGGTTTTAGAGGCTTTTAAGCAAGTTAGGTTATGGAAAACACATCGTATCTAATCAAACGTTTATGACTATGTCAGTGAGCGAAATTCGCGTAACTAATTTTGTCATAAGAACTGAGTTTTCTGATAGACTTTGCTTAGTTTTTCAAGTATTTTACAGACCAGACGATGGGGTGGGTCCTAGAACTCCTAGAAGTGTCTCATTTTACCATGATCTAATTTTAGGAGCCGTACTTATTAATTATAGTGCTAGATAGATTGTATCTAGCCGTCGTCTTCTGCAGTTGATTCCTTAATATTATTTTAGTAACAAGCTCACTTTGAGCTTTGTCCAAAAGTCGCAAAATGAAATAATCCACAATTTGACATCACTTCAAGCTTTCAAGAAAACTTGGCATTATCAAAATCTTCACAAATCTAGCGCATAACCTAAGGATTTATAGGTCCTATTAACAATTGTATAGGCCTCATAAAGTCAATTATGTTATAGCGTTAAGGCTTAATTTCGTAGAAAATATAACGTTTGGAGTTTATCGCTAATAATTTTTGGATAACTGTAGGCTCTTGAAATAAATACTCTCGGGAGATATTTTCATTTTATTGTTCAAAGAATTTGTTTGATCCTAAGCATGGTCTTATTAAGGAAGAGCTGTTGTTTACGTGTAGCCCCGAGGCTACGGAAATAAATTTTATTTTATAATGTGCCTTTCATCTTTAGGAGCACAATTAATGGATAAAAAAATTCTGTCTTCATTTGTTTTTAAAATAACCATGACAACGTCAGTGCAAGTCCGTTCACAGTAATTTTACCTCTGACAGCAGCAACCCAACATCAACCTTATTGTGACGAGAATAAAGATCACAATGATTTTGACAGACTCGTCTATGGCAGCAACTCAATAGCAACCCTAATAGAATGATAATAACTGATTTGGATAGTGATGCAAAATCAGGGCAAAAATAACCGTGAATAGGTTGTTCAGTCAAGTTTCTATAATCTTCGTCAGTTTTCAAATTCTTTCCTTTATCCAGATGACAGGACATGTAATACCCTGTGAAGCTACGGCACTGAGCAGACTATTTGCATAGATACCTAACTATATTTATTACCTGTACAAATATAAAAAAATACACACATAATACCTTCACCAATGTTGAGTTGACATCGACATAATACAACCTTTTTATTGATCTAGCCATTTTATAAAATATATATTTTGTATTTAATTGTCAAAATCTGTTAGTGTCATATTTTAAATTCGATCGGACATTTAAACAAGATTACGGAGGGACCCGGTCGGTCAGTCGATCAGGTTAAGCTACCGCGGTTGGTCTGTGTATGGGTGACTATCTTTACATACCGAGACGAGCTTTACGAGGCACGGAGGGGGACTCGTAAAGCACGTTAACTCGTTGGTCCTGGCTGTCATTCGTGGATCTTTGACAGTCGTTACTGGTAGTCAGAAACCCGAAAGTTTGATATAACCAGTCTTACCAAGGGCTATCGTTTTACCTGGGTTGTGGAGGTCAGTTAGGCAGTCGCTCCATTTAAAATACTGGTATTCAGCTGCAGCCGGTTAGACTGGAAGCCGACCCCAACATAGTTGGGAAAAGGCCAGGCAGATGATGATTTAAAGAAGATTACTGAATTTAATTTTGGGGTATTAGGTATCTAGACATTACGACGTAATACATATGGGAGGGACACCGACGCGCAACCTGTTACCATAGATTCAGTACATGATTTTCGACCCCACTAAGTTCAAATTTATCGTCGATTATTTAAAAAAAAATTGCTCTTCCATAAATTATGACCGCGTAGGTATTGCACTTTTGAATGTAATTCAACAGTTTTTTTTTCTAACCAACAGAAAAATCTATGATAGACATTCAAGAGTCATGTGCTGAATTCATGGTTACAGTTTGTGCGTCGACCTCCCTTCCACCCTGTATACCTAATGCTATGTTTGGTAAAGCAGATTCTATCGAGCAATGAGCAGACAAAAATTATAGCAGTTCAATTGACGAACATAATATTTGGTTATGACTATACAGTCACGAGCACCAATATGTCAACACGGCAACTTTCAATTGCGATTTTTTCGAGAAATAACGGATGCAACGTTGAAATACGACACATAACATAAACCTATGGGTTCGAAAATGCTATGTTCGTAACAACATAAAATTTCATAAAAAAATTAAGGAGTAAATCGCTTTTGAATAAAGCCGAGTGTATACATACATACTTTTGCTCGTGACTGTACGTAGGTACAATTAACTGATTGAAGAATAAAATCCTACTAATATTATAAATGCGAAAGTTTGTATGGATGGATGGATGTTTGTTACTCTTTCATGCCAAAACTACGGAACGGATTTGGATGAAATTTGGCACACAGATAGTTTATAACCAGGATTAACACATAGGATACTTTTATAAACCAACCAGATGTTTGATAGTGCGTAGATAATCGGATAATATGATTGATTGACAGTTTTTTTCAATAGGATAGCGTTTCCACGCGAATGAAAAATAAACGAAATCGCGTCAATTTGAAATAGATGTGACATGATCATCAACCCTTATAGCAAATGGTGATATGAGACGGGTTTTTGGAACGAAGTTCCTTATCGCGCGTTGCGAAAGGGGGCTAGACGGAAAAAATTAAGACCAAAAGTTGGAACGACACTTTTTGCTATAGTTGTTAGCCGTGCGGCGTGCGCGTGTTTCTCTGTCTCTCTCTCTCTCTCTCTTATAGAAAGCAAGCCAGTTATACTTCGTTCCATCCGGGTGTCCCTTGACACCTCTCAAGTTTTTTTTTAATGGGGTTGATTGGAGAAATGTCTTGTGATAAACTAATATTTGATAGGCACCATCGGTACTACGGCTTACTGGGTCGGTCCCACTGCTGGGTCACAGGCCACCAATTTTCGGAAGAAATGGGAAGGAATGGGCTAATCTAATCATCTACCACGTGGGCCCAGTTTGGGCTGGTAGTTGCCACATGTCTTCGAATTTTCGGTTCTAGGACAGGCCGGTTTCCTCACGATGTTTTCATTCACCGGTTTGAGAGAAATGGTGATGAAATTATTTACACAAAATAAAGCGCATGCTGGGTTCGAACCTACGACTCGTATGTCCATTACCACTTGCCACCACTGCTCTCAAGGACACCTTATTCCGGATAAATTCAGAAAGATTACAATCATAGCGCTTTTTCATTGTAGAAATATTCATCGCTAACTTCAGGGGCCCATGGCCTGCGGGTTGTTCGAAAGTGATACCGTGGGCCCTGGCACAGGCAACTCAAGGAATACGGGTGGATTTTAGTCAGTAAAAGTCTGACAAGCCCTTCCACTCAGCCCAGAGCGGGAGAGGGAGAGGTCATTTGATGATTTCCCACCCAAAAAAAAAATGGCGGCCCGTGGCTATATAACAGCCGCACGAGTAGATCGACGGTTAAACTACGCTTGTTTCGGTTCCTCGATCGGTGACCATCCGTTACAAACAAAGTTTCGCTTCTAAGCTTGTCGCGGTCGGTTGGTGGATCGGCGATTTTTATCGCGCACTGGATTTTCAACTCTCAGTGTTGAGCTGAGCATTGAGAATCCAAATGAGCACACTCCAGCGCTATTGGATTTTCAACTCTCGCGCTATGCAGTATGTCGAAAATCCAGTGCGCTAAAAAAAAATCGCCAACTCTCGGCGCTATATTACACACAAAATTTCGTTTCTAAGCTTGCTGTGGTCGGTTGGTGGACCGGCGATTTTTATCGCGCACTGGATTTTCAACTCTCGGTGTTGAGCTGAGCATTGAGAATCCAAATGAGCACCCTCCAGCGCGTTAAAGACACACTATTGGATTTTCAACTCTCGGCGCTATGCAGAACGTTGAAAATCCAGTGCGCTAAAAAAAAATCGACAACTCTCGGCGCTATATTACACACAAAATTTCGTTTCTAAGCTTGCCGTGGTCGGGTGGTGCCTTGGTGGATGGGTGACTTTTTTCGCGCACTGGATTTTCAACTCTCAGTGTTGAGCTGAGCATTGAGAATCCAAATGAGAACATCCCAGCGCGTTAAAGATACACTATTGGATTTTCAACTCTCGGCGCTATGCAGTACCTTGAAAATCCAGTGCGCTAAAAGATTTTCAACTCTCGGCGCTATGCAGTACGTTAAAAATCCAGTGCGCTAAAAAAATCGCCGCAGGAAAAACGAGCCCGGGCTTAAGTGGAGACCAACATTTTTCCGTCCTTTGCTTCACCTTTCGTCTCTTGATTAGGCACTGTTTACATTCAATGTTGATGCTCAATGACGATCACGTCACCATTGACGTAGCTTGGTACATAAGTGCCCACGAAATACACAAAAATATGATTATATAAAATAATAGTAAACAGGTTTAGAAGAGCCGATGCCAAAATAAATATTATGAGGAAATGATGAGGTCTTACGTCGAATACAATGTTGTTGATGTTGTTGTGTTGACGGCACGGTTGGCGCAGTGGTTAAGCGATTGACTGCTGCGCTGCGTGTCGCGGGTTCGATTCCCGCACGGAACAAATATTTGTATGACCTACATGTATTTGTTCCGAGTCTGGGTGTTTTTCTATCTATAATATGTATGTATTTACAAAAAAAAAAATGTATATAAGTAGTTTATCAGCCATCTTGTTACCATAACACAAGCATTAGGTTGCTTAGCTTGGGACTAGATGGCGCTGTGTGAAATGTCCAGGGATATTATTATTATTATTGTTAATTCTTTGTGGAAAATGGAAATCTGTTTTAAGATTTTAGTTATGAATTCGTAATTTTCATGGTAGTGTGTATTATGTAAATAATAGATAGCGTTTCCATAGGTATCCATTCTGGGTAAATAATTAAAGGTAGGTTTTAGTATGTTTACGTTTTAATCTCCCAGAGCCTATGGCAGAAAATCTTGTTATATGCCTGTTTACATGAACACTACGCTACACCTAAATTTAATGCCTAAATATTATTGCATTGTTTGATTTTCCACTCAGAGCACTGAGCTATCCGTTGAAAATCTAACAGTGCGCTTAAATATTAGTTTAGATAAAAATCTAAACGAATATTTTAAAGAGAAAAGATTTGTGTTTAATGTTGGTTTGTTACGCTTTCACGCTAAACTATGACCTGGAGAAGCCATGGTCATGGTCAGTCATGGTCTACCCGTCATACATAGGCTACTTTTCATCCTGAACCGTAGACAAAGTCACGGTCAACAGCTAGTTTAGTCATTTCAGGGTCGCCTAGTATTAGTGAAAACATTTAGCATCTAACCACCATGGGACCCAAGAGCATAACTTGACTCATGTACTCAACAACTAAAATACGCGATCTATGGCTACCGGCAAATTCATTGTACCCAGAGTCACCAATTATTTTGGTGACAGAACTCTAAATAAACGAATACCATATCATTCTATTGAATAGTCTGCCGGCAGACATTAGGAGTGAAACCAGTAAAATAAAATTTAAAAATAAATTAAAAACATATATTTAAAAATGTATTAAAGAGTTACCTAAGTTTTAAGTGTGAAGTTTACCTAAGTAGTGTATAAAGACTCGCCAGACCCCACAGTCAAACCACTACTATGGTTTTGTGGGGCTTAGTTTTAGTTTATATTATTTAGTTTGCTGTGAACTTATAATAAATAATAATAAAAATAATTTGTTAGTTTGACTTTATAGACTCTGAATTAGTTTATTGAGTTCGCAAACAAACTACTTCAGAGAAAATTAACTTAACATAACTTAACTTAGGGTTTTGGAGGCAATGTCATACCAATTATAAAGTTCTAAGAATAAAAGTTGAACACAACTCTTGGTATTTTACAATTAAGGGGAGAAATCAAAGAGAGGATGAATGAAAGGCGAATTGAAGGCAGATGTGAGCAGTGTTCTTCAGAAAGATCAGGTGCGTAGTACAGGTCAGGTGCGTAGTACAGGTCAGGTGCGTAGTACAGGTCAGGTGCGTAGTACAGTTCAGGTGCGTAGTACAGGTCAGGTGCGTAGTACCGGTCAGGTGCGTAGTACAGTTCAGGTGCGTAGTACAGGTCAGGTGCGTAGTACAGGTCAGGTGCGTAGTACCGGTCAGGTGCGTAGTACAGGTCAGGTGCGTAGTAACGTAAACGAAGCAAAAGCAATAGGAATATGTAAGGATCGTAGCAGGTGGCGTTCTGTAGTTTCTGCCTGACCCCATGGGAAGAAGGTGTTAGTTTATGTTTATGTATGGAAAAAGTCAAGATTTCTAGATAGACTCAAACTCAAACTATTTATTTCAACTAAACAAATTACAGGCACTTTTGAATTGTTAAGGGTCGGTCAGTCAGGAAGATGAAGCTAGTTGCCCATTCCAAACCGTAGTAGATACCTATGGAGAAGAACGGGCAAGAAACTCCTTAGACATAGAGTATAGACCTAGTCATTTAAACTTGTATTATATTTTTTTAAAGATTTCACTTTTTGTTAATTTCGATAAAACGGCTCAACGGATTTAGCTGAAATTTCGCACATGGATAGACCATAACTTGGATTAGGACATAGGATACTTTTTATCCCGATATTCCCACGGGATCGGGACTAAAGCGCAGGCCACACCGCCAGCTGGCGGGCGGGCGGGCGAGCCGGGCGAGCATCGTTTCACCTTTTTTCACACTTCGGTAGCTTATCTCTGTAGTTCGCAGTGTGAACCCAAGTATGAAAAGAGGTGAAACACTGCCTCGCTCGGCTCGCCCGCCCGCCCGCCAGCTGGCGGTGTGGCCTGCGCTTTATGCAGGAGAAACCGCAGGGTGCAGCTACTATTTTCGAAAATTACAATTGTTTTACAGCTTTTTCGAAAAAACTGTATGTGAATCAAGTCACATGAACTTACCGTAGATACCGATCGATTAACTATCGATTAATATAAATTGTACGAACTGATCGAGAGTCAATTGTATGCCCCTTGGCAAAAGCGTGGCATGAAGCGATAGCACCCGCCCCAGGAGAGAAGTCCATTGAATGGGACATAAATAATCTTTTAATTGAAACAGCGTAAAGCCAAAATTTAATTAATCTGTAAAATATGCCTCACTACACCGCGTTTTGTTTTGTTTGTGAAAGTTCTTGATTATTATTTACAAATTGAACGAGCGATTTTCCTGTGTACAAAGGCACTGTTTATTATTACTTTTTATTTTTTATTTTTAACTATAGGTACAGACGCCAGCACATCAAGCTACTACAATCTGTCAAATTTCTTTAATAGATTTTCAACTTTATCGCTAAAGCATTAAGGTTCAAGGTTGATTGGAAAAATTTGACAGTTTCGGGTAGCTTGACCTGCTGGCGTCTGTACAGTCACGAGCACCAATATATCAACACTTGGCAACTTTCAATGGCGATTTTTTCGTGAAATAACGAACGAAACGTTGAAATACGACACATTACATAAACCTATAGGTACGAAAATGCTATGTTTGTAACAACATAAAATTTCATTCAACAATAAAGGAGTAAATCGCTTTTGAATAAAGCCGAGTGTATACATACTTTTGCTCGTGACTGTACAAGTACACGCATATAAACAGGCAAGAAGAAAATAACAGAAAAATACGTACAAAGCTGAGGCTGGTGGTATTTTTTTTTTTTTTACTATCCTTCGCTGTCCCACTTCTGTTCAATGGCCTCCCACCAATCCTTTGAGTATTTAGTTATTAAAATATTATTTACAAAGAACAATGTAATAACCGAGAATTCAGTAAATTGAAGTTTTATTGAAGAATAGGTGCGTATAGACGGTTACCATTTGCTGACAAAAATGCGGATTTATTTGCAAAAAAGTTCGGACGTTTTTTATGTTTCTTTTTCCAGAAATCCTTTCTTCGAAAAGTGATAAGGCCGGACAAAGTGCGGACGGGGTGTCAGAAAGTTGGACATGTCCAGACAAATTCAGACGGATGATAAAAGTTTAGTTACTTTCATTTTTTCTGCAACTTAATAGATACTCCTACGTGCCCTAAACAATGAAATTGCTCTGTATAAATGCATAAACAGTATTTCTTCTAACTTTAGAAACAGACAGACAGACAAAGGCTAATAACAACGCATACAATATTCCACTATATGAATAACTTTGCAACTACAACCAACTTAAGTGAAGGCGAATACATGCTACAAAGTTGTAGCAAGTTGTGTTCAAGCACTTTAAGTTGCATGCAAGACACCTATTTGTATGTAGATTCTACATAATAACATTATGCTTGTACATACGCCAGCACATCAAGCTACTACAATCTGTCAAATTTCTTTAATAGATTTTCAACTTTATCGCTAAAGTATTAAGGTTCAAGATTGATCGAGAAAATTTGACAGTTTCGGGTAGCTTGACCTGCTGGTGTCTGTACGTCAGTTTGACGGTTAAGTAGAAATATGCAAAGTTTTTCAAAGTTACTTAGTTAAGTGCAATATTAGATCAACGATCTAAGTTAGCAAGCTCTCTTGTGTGGCATAAAATGTAATTTGGTTTGCGTTTAAGTGCAAAGAATGTTTATAAAACACAGTATAACTATAATACTATGGCGATTTCTTTGCTATAGTATTATAGGTATTAGCTTGACTTTGTCCGCGAGCAGTTTCTTACTCCCCCGACCCCCCGTGTCGCATCGCATCGCCTGCCCGCGCTGTCAAGCTTCATTATCCCTTAGAGCTCTTTCTGACTTTTTTTTCATTTTGCTCGGCTCCTAAGTTAATACTAGCGTGATGTTAAATAGCCTATTATTACCTTTCTCAACAATTGGCTTATCAAAAACAAAAATAATTTTTGAAATCCGATTACCCCCCGATTAGAGATTACCCCCATCATACAAACAAACAAACAATACGTCTTTATAATATTAGTATACAAGTATAGACTAGCTTCTGCCTGAAGCTTCGTCCTCGTGGACGATGGAAATTAACCCACAGGAACGTGTTACCGGTACAAAAGTAGCCTATGTCCTTTTTAATGAGGAATAAGCTCTATAAATGGTGTTGAAAACTGTCCCAAAATCCGCTACGCCGGTTGAAGGAATAACGCGTTCATGCAGACAGACACGAAAAGCGACTTTGACTTTTATTTGCAGTAGGTATTAGGTATGTATTCACAATCACCAAAGGAGATACTCTGCACTACTTCCTCCTTATCACAGGTGTCCATAACCTATAGCTAGGAGAGCAGTGCTCACCCACACGTTTGTAGAAATAGTACTTATTTTGTTTAAGGTGGATGTGATTAAAGTCATCAACACAACTCTCTAAGATCAAGTAATCCTACTGAATGACTATTTCATGAAATATTGACATTTTAGGATTATGCTAACTTAACAAGTTGTATTACTGATTTGAATGATTATAATTCTGTAAATACATATTTGTTACGGCTGCAAATAATATTTTAATCAACGTAAAACTTAGTACTGACCAGCAAATTTCAAAAAACCTAAGAAAATTTTGAACTTCGCGGGCTACCTTGGAGCATCCACCTTAACTGTATTTTTAACGTGTATCCTTTGTTTTGAGTAAATAAATAAATAAAATAAAAGATAAGTAAGCAGTGTCGACGGATATCTTCAGTTGAAGTTTAGTAAGAAACCGATAGATGTTTTTCAACTATATCCGACGAACTTGGTTACTTATCTCAATACTCAATACATTTATTTGCATTCCACAATGTGAACTTAGGTGGTAGGCTGTATGTACATTATAAAATATACATAATTTTAGTTCATTGTGGACCCTGTCGGGCACAACAAGATAGGATAGAGGAAGAGGACTATTATTATATTTCTTTTGTGTCAAATTATATCCCCCCCCCCTTTTTCCCCAGAACATGCCAAGAAATTGAAATATATTTTAATTTTTTTTTCCAAGAGATAAAACGAAATTCTTTTTTCCACCAGGAATAACGAAAATTAACATCAAACCTAATTAACGTTCCTTAAATACCTATTCCTCAACTAATTACGAACCCCGGAACGAACCCAAGTACTTAAACAAATGTATTTTGACCAGAACAAACAAAACTTTACATCATCACCTGTCTAACCTTTTCCCAACTATGTTGGGGTCGGCTTCCAGTCTAACTGGATGCAGCTGAATACCAGTATTTTATATGGAGCGACTGCCTATTTGACCTCCACAACCCAGTTACTGGGTAATACGATACCCCTTGGTAAGACTTATTGTCAGACTTTCGGGCTTCTGACTACCTATAACGACTGTCAAAGATCCACGACTGACAGCCGGGTCCAACGGCTTAACGTGCTTTCCGAGGCACGGAGGGGTCTTGGTATGTAAAGATCGGTTTAAAGAACTTTATTTCTCATTAAGACAATCGTCACTTACATGAGAACCAATGAAAATGAAAAAAGATGACCATAATTCAGCCACCCATCAACAGACCAACCGCGGCAAGCGTAGCTTAATCTGATCGATCGACCTGTACGGCTATTATTATTTAGCCATTTAGTCATGGGCCCCTCCGAACAAATAAAACTTTACATAGGTACCTATTTAATTTGTAGTGAGAATTACAAACCTTTGAGTGGTATGCCCGTTGTGTATGCCACTATAGAACTACTCTAACTTTATAAAGTGCCACTCTAGTCTCTATGTGGCACTGCACGGTACTTATGACGTAACAATCGGTGGAACACAGAACACAGACATAAGGCCCAGCACATATTGTTTTATCTACCTACTTTAAAAGGTTCAGCGAACAGCAAATAACTTGAGATTTCTGAAATGGTTTCTGAATTTTATTATGTTGTCTATGTAGAGGTTCATTCGATAATGGATGAACTGACAGACTGACTGTGACCACACAATCATTCAGCTCAGCCATCCGTTGAAGCCACTCATTGATTTTATGCGTCTTCATCATAACCAACCTGTAACGTTCCCACTGCTGGGACACAGGCCTCCCCACTTTGAGAGGGAGTGGGCTGTAATCTACTACGCGGGCCCAGGGCGGGTTGGTAGATGTCACATGTCTTCGGATTTTTGGTTCTAGGACATGACAGTTTCCTCACGATGTTTTCCTTTCCCGTTTTGAAAGCAATGGTGATGGAATAATTTACACAAAGTAAAGCGCCTGTCTGTTTCCTGTTCTTCATAAAAAAGTGCAACAGTAGTATTTTTGAGCTTCATTTTCGCCATTGTTTCAATCGGAACACTATCTAACAACTCGATTGGATGTAACCTGAGGGCTAAGGTTCGGGAGTCACCAGCCGACTCCCGGCCACCGTAGGCGCGGGCTTGCGGGCGGCGAGCAATGGGCAGCTCGCCGCCCGGCAAGGACCAGGCCCGGGTCGACGGCGCGTTGTGTTCCACGCGCGCCTCAAAGAGATGTCAGCACAAACTGACGGGGTCCGCTAGGGCCGATGCCTGCCAGGACCGCGGGTTGTTCGAAAGAGATACCGAGGCCCCTGGCATAGGTAAGTGAAGGAACACGGGTGGGTTTTATTCAGTAAAAGTCTGACACGCCCTCCCGCTCCGACCAGAGCGGGAGAAGTCACATGATGATTTCCCACCCAAAAAAAAAAAGGCAGCACAGGCATCTGAGCATGCTCGTTCCATCATAGATCTCATCCAACGCTTTCGCGCTCATCAGGCGTGATGGAGATCAAGAGCAGATAAATCCATTCAGCTACAAGATTTTTTTTTAAGTGACGTTCTATCATCGACTCCGATCTTTTAAGTTCAATCATGGTGTGGGAGCCGAGCCCCGTTGTTTGTGCGAGCAGAGCCAAAGAAGTGTTTCAAGCTCGGTGTAGTCGCAAAATCGCTAGCCGCCATTGCTCGACGATGTTAAAAGTGTCGTCTGTGCCTGACGTCACTGTAGACCGTCTAGTGACGTAGATACTGCACGTAAACGGTTAAACACTTCTTTGGAACACGTACATCACGCTACGAACTACGTACATTGCTGCTATAGGAACTTTTCAGGTTATACCGAGCGCATTTGGAAGCAGTTGTATTGCACATTCGAAACTTATCCGTCTGTCGGATGTTTTAGAAGTCATAATATCGTTCATCTGGTCGATCACGGTAATTTTTGTTGTTCGACTAATCTTTGTTTCAACGAAGATTTTAGTAGCAAAACGCAAAGTAATATCCTAGATTTCTGTGAAGTTACATTTAGGTACGTTGCATGCGTTTCCTAGTTCAGGTAGAATCCAATTATTTCTTACCTACCTCTAGTTTAAGGCCCTAGTTTGTAAATATTTATGTAAATCAATTATTTCAATAAATCAATTTCAATTTCAATTTCAATAAGCATAGCATAATCAGCCTATAATGTTCCCACGCACTGCTGCGCTATAGGCCTCCTCTTTTCGAGAGGGGGGCTGTAGTAATCTACCACGCGGGCCCAGTATGGGTTGGTAGATGTTGCATCATCTGCCTAGCCTTTTCCCAACTATGTTGGGGTCGGCTTCTAGTCTAGCCGGATGCAGCTGAATACCAGTATTTTACATGGAGCGACTGCCTATCTGACCTCCACAACCCAGTTACTGGGTAATACGATACCCCTTGGTAAGACTGGTTGTCAGACTTTCGGGCTTCTGACTACCCGTAACGACTGTCAAAGATCCACGAATGACAGCCAGGACCAATGGCTTAACGTGCTTTCCGATGCACGGAGGGGTCTCAGTATGTAAAGATGGTCACCCATCCACATACCAACCGCGGCAAGCGTAGCTTAACCTGACCGATCGACCTGTGCGGCTGTTAATATTTAGCCACGGGCCCCTCGGGGTTGGTAGATGTTGCATGAGTTCGAATTTTTGGTTCTAGGAAATATCGGTTTTCTCACGATGTTATCCATCACCGTTTTGACAGCAGTGGTGATGAACTTATTTATACAAAGTGAAGCGCCTGTCTGGGTTCGAACCCACGAGCTATAACACGTAAGTCGGGACGTTCACCACTGGGCCACCACTGCTGCAGTAGTATGAATGTAGCTTCATGTCTAAATGAGGCCATGAGAGCCACAGTAGCCTAACTGAAAAAAAATTAACGAATTTTTAGGCCACTGTGGCGCTATGACTTTTAAAGTTTAGAGCAGTTTTTTCAAATAAAGTCAGTATTGAAAAATGACAGTTAGGCCACTGTGGCTCTCATCATGGCCTCAAATAATCTGGCACTTACCAATTTCGTAGAAAGAACATAGAAAGAGCTTTTGTACGTCTCTAGGTCTTTAGAGTAAATCAATGTGTGGACGACCTTAGGGTCTAATCACACGACGTTTTTTTTACGCACCGTTGTCGGGCATAAAGCGCAACAAAAACGCGCTGCAAGCGTAACTAACTCTGTGTGCAGTCCTGAGGGGCAATTCTCGTAATTTTAAGAACGTTCAAAGTCTGATCTCAGTCTCAATCTGTCGAAAATACCTTTAATTTCCCTACATTTTTGACAAGTTTTTGACTTTTGTTTGTTGCCGAGATGAGACTGCGACTAGATTTTGAACGTTTTAAATTACGAGAATTGGCCTTCAGGTCTTTTAAGTTTAGCAGCATAGATAACACGGATGACAGATGGGATTTATATGGTATACATAATAAAGAGTATTCTTTCTATTTACCTGTGGTCCGTCGACGGCGATCAATTTTATTGATGTCGTGTGCATAGGCCTTTAGGGGCTTGGGGGTGACTGCCATTCGTGGATCTATGATAGTCGTTACAGGTCGTCAGAAGCCCGAAAGGTTGACAACCAGTCTTACCAAGGGGTATCGTATTACCTAGTAATTGGGTTGTGGAGGTCAGATAGGCAGTCGCTCTATGTAAAATACTGGCGTATTCACCTGCATCCGGTTAGACTGGAAGCCGACCCCAACATAGTTGGGAAAAGGCTAGGCAGATATTGTGATAATAAAGAGTATTCTATCTATCTATCTATGGCCCGTCGACGACGATTAATTTAACTGTGTGCATAGGCCTTTAGATCTTTCATCAAACAATAGTCTAGGTATTTTTAATACTCCGCAGACTGGCTATATCAGTGAGTAATTCCAGTATTGAAGTATAGAATACTAATAAGAATTCTTTGAGAGATGAACGCAATTTCGTACAACGTTGAGTGCTGGATTAGAAGAAAGGTTGGAACTTTCACCTCAGATAATAATTCTTTCTTTTGTGAGATTTAAAAAGCTTTTTTTGATATTAGAGTTATAAATCTTAGTATTTAAGACATATCTAATTGAAGTCATGATTTCATAAACGCTATATTAAAGAAAAAAAAAGAATCTTATTCTAATTATACCCTGTCCATTACGTAAACCATTTTTTGACAAATGGAAATAGTGATTGCAGCAACACACAATACATTGATTGATTGATACACGTACGGTATTATAATGTCTGTAAGAAGCCATAAATAAGATAATTCAATAAGTTATGGCAGTGTAGGTATATATTTATTTTATTAAGCATTTTAAATTTAACTTTTACGTAATCTGGAATATATAATATACAACGTGGCGCTACAATGGCGACATGAATTTAACACACGGGTAGGGTTAGTGGCCAGTAATCATAAACATTATAACAACATTAAAAAAATCGTAACTTGAAAACTTCCACCTGCGCCGCGCGCCGACATAGGGCTCTCTCTCTTTCCTTCAATTCGCCTTCTCTTTGCTCGATAATTGTTTTAATTAAATTGATGCGATGTTATGATCCGTGACCCCGGCAAATGACCCCTGCGCTACAGTTCTTTAAGTCAGGTTGCTCTAAGATGCTTTTTTATAAAATTGTTAATAAATAAATAAATATTAATGTTTAATTAAATTAAAATATATTCATAAAACTGCAACGCAAAACCGTATAAGTGTGTTAAATTAATGTCGCCATTAAAGCGCCACGCTGTATATGTACAGCTGTCAAAAAACGGTTCATCTAATGGACAGGGTATAATTAGAATAAGTTCATTTTTAAAGGCACTACCTTCAGCCGGCATTTTACACATTTATATTATTAGTTTAAATATATGTTTGGGGTTGAAACCCTCGGGCCGTGGGGTCCGAGTGCTCATGGTCTTTTAAAGGAAATTTCGAAACGGCTTTTACCTTGGCAAGAGGTAAGTATTGCCAAACAACGAGGTAATGCCGCCAGTTTCTTGGGTACCGGTTTGTGTATAGTTTTAGTAAGGATTTAATTTTGTTATTTTTATTAATTAATTAGGTACCTATTTATTGTTATTTCCTTATTTATTATTTTAATTTACAGAAATAAAGAAACCCACAATACAGGGTTATTGGTAAAACACTAACAACCTTTTTTTTTTGAGGATGGGAAATCATCAAATGACCCCTCCCCCCGCCCCGCTCTGGATGGAGCGGAAGGGAGAGTCAGACTCTTATTGACTAAAACCCACCCGTGTTCCTTCCTTAGCCCTTTATGTTCCAGGGCAGCGGTAACCCTTTCGGACGATCCCGCTACCCTGGCAGGCTTCGGCCCTATCGGGCCCCGTCATTTACACAACACTCACAACAACCTTGCAGGCACAACTTTTGTTCTATGACTTTTTACACCACATAATACATTTACCAAAAACAAACAAAGTCAAACCTTTAAGATTTCGTTGTTCTATCTAATCCCCGCTCCCCTCCGCTGCATTTTGTACTAGACACGGCAGTTTGTGTACCTAACTAGCGCTTTTTTTTGCTTCGCGTAGAGTTCGTAACGTTTAGAGTGTTAGATTGAAATATATTTATTTTTTTATGAAAGTCTGATGAATTAAAATCTGATGAATTAATAAAAGTCAAAGAAGAAAAGTTGTTGTTTATGATGTTAGTAAAATAGTCCTGAGAGGTTGTTCATGTTTTACCAATAACC
Organism: Apamea sordens; assembly: GCA_945859715.1. Classification (NCBI taxonomy): domain Eukaryota; kingdom Metazoa; phylum Arthropoda; class Insecta; order Lepidoptera; family Noctuidae; genus Apamea; species Apamea sordens. Next base: position 13,302,256 of record OX244002.1, read on the forward strand.
CTGTATACGTTTAACTTCGTCCTTATTGATATTTGAAAAGTCTCCATTTTTACACACATTACCTAATTCTAAACATAACTCAAGCCTTGTACACCTTTGAAAATTCAAAGACAGATCACAGACCGCCATATTTTGGCTCGTATTGTCTCCACACAAAACTTAATGTCACCTAACTTAAAAGATTAAAACAGTCTTCGACTTCGCTCCTCACCTATTGTGTTCTGTTACCGCCATATACTCGTATATACTTTAGTATTATTTTAACAACCCCACTTGTATCAAATCCCCTTTCAAAGAGCTATAGAGTGCCCTCGTGTAAGGATATAAAGTGGGATCCAACTAGATTCATTTTACGTTGGGTAAGTAAGTATAACCTTGTTTACTCCTTATTCTCTAGATCTAGATATAGTGGGTTGTGAGTCTTTATTTTTAGGTTTTAGAATAAGAATTTTTACTGACTGAGATGAAGGGCGGGCGTTTTGTAATTTTGATGTTCAAAAAGTGCTGATTCTCAGCCTAGTTTGAATAAATGACTTTTGATTTTTGACTATGCTTACATATAGAAGCAACAAGAACAATGTACTTACCTAGATTTTGTATTGTATTGATTTAAAAGACGTTCTTCTCCATAGAGATCTACGTTTTGGAATGGCCAACTAGCTTCAACTTTCTGAATAATTGATCGACTCTTTGACAGTTCAAAAGTGCTTGTACAAATGGTTAAATTGAATACTTTCCGTCTTATTCCAAAATCCGATCTAAATTTAGTACTGGGATTGTTACTAGGTTTAAACCATGACTAAATAAAAGGCTGAATTTTTATTTTATTTTACTTCAGCACCTTAATTGCGTAACACACTATAAATCACAATCTGTATCATTTCGAAAAATTTGCTAATCCATTGCTTTATATTGTAGCGGAATCTACAACGCCACATGCGAACAACGCGTCATACTGACGTCACGCAAATCCTGCATCTCGCAAGCAGAGTTTACCGCGCAATTAGTATAGATACAATATCCCAAAATCAATCGTTGGGCAATAGCCCGCCAGACACAACACCCGTCTGGTCGGAGGATCCTCCCTTTTCAATGAAGGATGAGTGAACTTTACACCCGGTTCCTCATGCCTCTAAAATATTGTCTGCTCAACAACGTAAATAACGCAATGAATGTTGTTGAATTGTCCGAATGAAAGCCATTACTATGAATTGTGTGCACGCAATTACCTCGCAGGCAGTATTAAAAGCCTTCAGAATAGTATCTGTTAGCGCTTCTTCTAAAACATAATAAAAAAGTCAGATATGGAGGTTCATCTTAATAATATCTCCTAATAACATATTTCGTGGAAAAATCTATTTGTCTGATGTAAGTTGATTACCTTCGTCATTTGAAGCCTCTCCACTAATCTCCATCGTTCTTATTATAACTCGGTTTGTTGTTAGTAAGTATTACTTTCTTTCGCAGTAACTCCTGCCTACACTGTAAATATGATATTCCTTGTTTATTGTTTACAATATTTTTCAAGAATAGTTTGGCAATTAAGATTCGTTTGTTTTGATTTCTTTCGTAAATAGATATCGCGTGGTAGGAAAATGGTAGTCATGAAAACAAACATTGTAAGGTGATCTGATTAGATCATTAGACGTTGATAACTGGACTGTTATCTTGATGTTAGAAGTTTATTTTTGTGTAGATAAATCTTATCGATTGAGTATTAATTGTACGTTTCAATTCGGCCAATGACCAAAGTATGGTTGAAATTTGAAGTTATGTACCTAAGTACATACAGTGGTGGCCCAGTGGTAACGGAACGTATGGTCTTACGAGGGTCATGGGTTCGTACCCAGCCAGGCGTTTAACTTTATGTAAATAATTTCACCACCACTGCTCTCAAAACAATGAAGGAAAACATCGTGAGGAAATTGGCATGTCTTAAAACCAAAATTTGGAAGACATGCGACCTCGACATCTACCAACCCGAACTGGGCCCGCGTAGTAGATTACAGCCCATTCCTTCTCGTAAAGAGTAGGCCTGTGTCCCAGCAGTGGTTCTCTTACCGTTTTTGATGAATAAATTACACAAAGTATAGCGCCTGCCTGGGCTCAAACCCACGACCTTCAACCATTCCTCTCAAAAACGGTTTTGTCGTACATTTTATGAAAATTCCTTAATTTAGCATTGTGGTAGGGACAGTAAAATAAATGTATCATCATCATAATCTGCCTAGCCTTTTCCCAACTATGTTGGGGTCGGCTTCCAGTCTAACCGGATGCAGCTGAATACCAGCATTTTACATGGAGCGACTAGGCAGTCGCTACATGTAAAATGCGTTTATTAGCTGGGTTGTGGAGGTCAGATAGGCATCTGACCTCCACAACCCAGCTAATAAACGCGCGCGCGCGCTAATATATGCTGTTAATAATATGTTGTAAATGTGTTTTATGATTGTATTTTTGACCCTAGTAACATAGTTTATAAGTTCCAATTCTTACTAACCATTATGGATCATTGTAATCTGACATTAAATATAAATTAAATTAATGCTAAGACCGTATTTTTGAAAATTCGAACTCAAACATAACCCTAAATTATTAGCCAATCAGTTCCCTGTCCCCTGTTCACAACATGTCCCACTTGCTGAAGTGTCCTAATTCTCCATACACAGAGTGGACACTCGTACCTAATGGATGCCAATGAAAAAAAATGCAATTAACGTGGTCACCTACAAGCAATAAGCTCGTAAACCAAAATGATTACAACAACAATTAGAATCCCAGTAAACATTCTATCTGCAAAAGAATATTAATATTTTGGTTGCCAACAAAAATATTTCGGTCCATTCGAATACATGATGCGTTGACGCAATTCGCGGGCTATTTACTGTGTGACGTTGATGTTCAGCCTCATTAGATGATAGCGTGACAGTCAGTGCAGTTGTGTACGAAGAAATGTTTGAATTTAAATTTCGTTTCTGAAACCTTCTTCCTACTAATAATATTATAAACGTGAAAGTTTGTATGGATGGATAGATGTTTGTTACTCTATCACGCAAAAACTACTAAACGAATTTGGATGAAATTTGGCACACAGATGGTTTATAACCAGGGTTAACATATAGGATACTTTTTATCCCGATATTCCTATGGGATCGAAACTTATGCGGGTGAAACCGCGGGGCGCTGCTAGTCCTACTAATATTATAAACGTGAAAGTCTGTGAGGATTTATGGATGATTTTTACTCTTTCACACAGAAATACTAAACAGATTTTGATGAAACTTTACAGTAATATAGCTTTTACATAAGAATAGTACACAAGATACTTTTTATCTCGATATTCCAACAGAATTGACATATTATATGCGGAGGAAATCGCGGGGCGCTGGTACTGTAATCTAATTCTTGTTCTTCGTGTCGCTGGCACGACTGTAGTTTAGATCTTGTTGGCTCAAAAGTTCGCCACTTCCACGGCATCATTGGTGGCAGCGCTGAGGTCCCTTTGACTGCATGTTTTGAGGCACAGAGGGCAGGATAGGAGGTGGAGCATAGTTTGCAACGTAGCTCCATATCAATACCCTACTGCCGTTCCGTCGAGGTCCGGACTCGGCTACCTAACTTTTCCAAATAAATACATCTTCCCACTTGTGTCCGCAGACGGTTCAGGAACTTCTAAAAGGACCACGAAAGATTACACCCTGCAGGGAGATGCTCCTTTGATGGTGGACAGTAAGTAGAAGGGGGAAGAGTATCCCAGTCAGTTTCACGCCGACATGTTCCAAGAGGCTGCCGTTCTCTTTACGTTTCCGGATTGGATTCAGACTGATCGAGGTTGCTATAATAATTATAATCTAATATGAATGAATATCATTCAAAGTAGCTATGAATGAAGTTGGCATGGGTAAGAGCGTCGATTGTTTGCCAAAAGGTAAATAATATATCGATCTGCATACCTATCGGCTTCGTCTTATTCAAAAGCGTTCGTATGTCACTTTTTGTTCGGTGAAACGCGTGGTCGCGCTAACAGATGGCTCTGACCGGTTTTCCGAACAAAAAGTGACCTAGGTGACATAAGTGACATACGCGACGATCGCTTCTGAATAAGACGCAGGGATAGGCTATAGTACCTAAAATCTATTCAAACTAATGTTTCAAATTTATGTTATTGCAAGTTATACAAATAAAACTTTATTTTAATGGTTATTAAGTTGATTTCAGAGTGACTAGCACTAGACTATAAAAATGTTTGAAGTTGTAGCGTAAACTGTACTTTATTATGTAGGAATTAAACTTATTTTTCCATAAACTCATATTTGTTTACATTTTTGACAAATAAACGCGAAAGCGGTTTACATACTTATTATTTATTTAAACTTCATGAACAACAGTGGTACATTCGCGTACTTAATGCCACAAGACATCCAAAGCCAGTCAACCACAAAGTACAAATAAACTGCATCCAAGATTTATTAACAACCAACATAGGATAAAGAATTATCAAACCTAAGGCAGGGCACATTGCTCGGAAAACAAATGGCTGATTGGGGATGATAGGTTCCAGAGTGGCGTACCGGCAGACTTAGCATTGGAAGACCTCCCGAAGGATGGACCGATAACCTGGTGAAGGCCACAGGAAACCGCTGGTTGCGAGAAGCACAAAACCAGTCGAAGTGGCGATGCTTAGAAAGAAAGAGAAAAATATTTTATTTTGCACAAACAGAACGCACAGTTACAAATAAAAATAATAATAATAAAAAAAATAAAACATAAGATACACTTAGTTAAAAGACTCGTAGTCAAGCGTAGAAAAAATAATGTTGACACTTTTGCCTATTGGTTGATGTCAAGGCCAGGGACCAATGACAACTCACATTAATTGTCAATTTGATATTGACAATACAACAAGACGATATTGGCAGATGGCCACAAAACAATAACAATAAAAAAATAATCAAACAACAAAAACGCCAATTGCAGAGTGGCGAAATAACTAGTATAGTATAACTACTTTTGTAACAAAACAATCATAGCTTAGGGGAGGTCTAAGTCCAGCAGTGGACGTCTTGCCGCTGAAATGAAGATGATGAAGATTTCCCACAAAAAAAAAAGAGCTCCGTAGCATAGCTTTCCTAAAGTCTCATCAATTCCCTGACCAGTTATCTACTGTTAGGTAAATCTTTATTGTCAGAATTTTCTGCAGTTGATGCTGCAGCCCAAAATTTACCAAACCAATGATAAGGTTATACGAAAGATTGCAGGTTATATTGAATATAAGCTTTTGGAAGACAGCAGTAATTTTTCTTGCTTTCCGCGCATCATACATTCAAAATTCGTGATAGCAATATCGATGATACAGTGTTGAATCAAATGAGGCCTACGGTAAATAGGTACATGTAAATTAGTAACCACTGCTGTCACCCGTGCGTCATAGCCGTGATAACGATAACAGCTGATAAGGCCGTTTGAAGGATCAAGGAATCAACTCTCTTCTAATTTGAACCTTACGTCTAAAACATAGAGTTGAGAGTCCATTGGGACGGAGTAACTGAGTTTTTTGACAACTTTTCGCTTTACCAAAACTAACGTTTAGATGTGTTTGCAATCAAATGTTTCAATTAGTTGTTATTTTTTTAGTTTTGTTTATCAAACTATTTATCTATGTAGGTTATCTCATAGCTGATTTATCCGTGTCTAGATAGAGATTTATTTATACAAAAAACAAGGTTATTACGTAGTAGGTACCCAGGTCGCACATATCCTGACTTTTGGATTCCCAAAAATATTTTTTGGAGAAATTCACGAATATTTCAGCACTAAAATGGCTGCTCATTTATCATCTTTACACTTATTCACATCACTTTCAATTCCAGCCGCAGCAGGATTACAGTTAGCGATTCAAACTTTATGGTAGCTCTGAAGGGCGCAACTCGCTGCGCAGTACCTCACCCCTCACCTCCGTTGCCTGGAGAATTTCTTACTGCGCAGCGACTCGCCTCATGTTCCGATTCGCCATAATGTTTGAATCGGGCTGTACTCGTGTTGCGGATGCATTAATCATAATGCACATATCTACTTTCAAGCTAACTGACAAGACATTCGCCCAATTATGATGGCCCTTTTAAATTATTTTTCTAATTTATTCTGATAAATAAACCTCTATCAGCAACCGACTGTTTCGAGTCACACATCATCTGCCTAGGCTTTTCCCAAGATTGTGGGGGTCGGCTTCCAGTCTAACCGGATGCAGCTGAATACCAGTATTTTACATGGAGCGATTGCCTTTCTGAACTCCACAACCCGTTACTGGGTAATACGATACCCCTTGGTAAGAGTGGTTGTCAGGCTTTTGGGCATCTGACGACCCGTAACGACTGTCAAAAATTCACGAAGGACAGCCGCGGACAATGGCTTAACGTGCTTTCCGAGGCACGGATGGGTCTCCACGGATCGGTCGACCCGTGCGGCTGTTATTAATTAGCCGCAAGACCCTTTGGGGTCACACTTTTTTGAAAAGCTAACCAGTCCATAATCCTCTACAGAATACATAACACCATCAATTCTGTTTACATGCCACCTGACCTCGCCATGTTTTCCATAATACAGATCCGGGAATTATCTGCATAGATATAGATTCATGCATATTCATTTTACCGGGAACCCAGTGGCAGTTAGGTTTAATTTCAACGACCATTGTTCTTTGTGGCTAAAATGCTGACCGTATGCGACTAATTGTAATTACATGAGCAAGCCAGTTTAGAGAGCTTGGGAAAACATACTGCCTGAGCTTCGGTGTAGGATTTACGTTTACTCTTTTCTAAACCTCTATTAGCAACCGGTTGTTAGATATCTGAGGTCATCGGAAAACCTGAGACTAGAGATGCCGATGCATTCCACCAGTTTCTTTGACAAATCTTTTAGTGTTCAAGCAGTACGGTTATGGAATGACTTGCCCGTGTCGGTAAGGCGTGCTCAATCTTTGTCCGCTTTCAAAATCATGGTAAAAAAGCACTTCCTCTCTCCTTAAACATCATCATTATTATATTATTATTTATTATTATTATTTTCTTTGCTCTTGTTTCATTTTTATTATTATATTATATTTATTTAGGTAAGTAAAATCCAAACTAATATTATAAATGCGAAAGTAACTCTGTCTGTCTGTCTGTCTGTCTTTGCTTCACGCCTAAACTACTGAACCGATTTGTGTGAAATTTGGTACAGACATAGTTTGGAACTTGAGAATGGACATAGGATAGTTTTTATTACAAAAAATAAAATAAAATAAAAAATAAAATTTATTCCGGACATACAGCGCCATCTATTGGGCAAGAGTCGGTGTCATCTATTGGTGAAGTCACTATTCCACGCGAACGAAGTCGCGGGCAAAAGCTAGTTTAAAAATAAATACTTTATGTATTTTATTAATAGTATAATTTAAATGGTACACCACAGACTACTATATTTGTCTCTCCTTAATTTTTAATCCATCCAAAGGTTGTCTTTAAAAGATCGCTCTTAGCGATAAGACCGCCCATTGTGTCACCCTTTATAAAATGTTTTATATTTATGTCCTGTAATTTGTATGGTGTACAATAAAGAGTATTCTATTCTATTGTTTGGGTTACACATGATCTGCCGAGCCTTATTTCAAGTATGTTGTGTTCGGTTTCCAGTCTAGTATTTTACATGGAGCGACTGACGAAACTTCATTCTGTTCTTCAAATCTGGCAGCACAACTGATCCCACGAATTTTCGGCCTATTTCGACATTATCTACATTCAGCGAAATCTTTGAATAAGTACTTAATTTTAAAACAAATGTTAGAATATTTCAATAAACATAACTTACTTCATCTGTTCAAACGGTTTGTTTTCAAAAAGGGTCGTTCAACTATAACCGCGGGCGTGGAATTACTGAAGAGCATATTCGAGGGTTGGGAGGTGTCGCAAGATGCTCTTGGCATTTGCACTTGTCTAAGGCTTTCAATTGCGTACAACATGATGTACTCATCAAAAAACATTACCACTATGGTATGAGGGACAGGGCTCTCGGGGTAGTCAGATAGGAAACACTAACCTCATCTAGCTTATTAAAAAAAAAAATATTACGTGTAAAAGTGATTCCGATATCCTATTTACAGAATAAATAATTACGTTTCATTTCACTGTTCAAAGCGTTTTATTAAGTGCCCGTCTATTAGAGAAGGAAGCCTCTTCGTCTCTCTAGGGCCATACCCTGAAGAACCAAAGAGTTTTCACAAATTCCACCTGGACCTGTACAGACAGGGTTTTTTTAAAACACCGTCGAACCGGACGCGTGTACGCGTGTTTAAAAAACGAAACCGAATGAGTACTACCAACGGGTCAAAGAGGTAAATTGCGGTTAAAAACAAAAGATTGATCGATTAATCGTATACGATTAATCGATCAATCTTTCGTTTTTTACCGCAATTGTCGCAACTCTATAGAGTTGTTAAAAATTGGAAGGAGGATTCACTGTCCATTCTATACGCGTTATTTCTTACTCAGCATTCTTTCCTCGAAACTATTTCGATAAGTAAAAAGTAAAACAAAACACATAATAAAGCTGTCATGTAATAGGTTTAAAGATTTTCATAGTTCTCATATGGCAATCTTTACCTCCAAATATATCGGGAACTTACCAGTTTAGGGTACCATATTACTGGACATTTTCTGTTTGTAAAAGTGTCCCCTATCCATATATATGACAACATTCGTGTGGGGAAGGTATGAAAAAAAAATCAAAATGGCGTTAGGTCGGATATGCCACAAGGTTCGATACGCTTTCAGTGTTCTCCGAATCATATCAAACATCGGAACACCCCTCGGTTACCGATCCTGACGTATCTTTTACATCGATGTGACCTATTTTCGATGTAAAATTGATACGATAGGTTAGCAACCTCTGGGTGCCTAAATACAGTTGTTATCTTAATCCCGGCTTACGCTAATCGTGGCTTTGTATGGAGCTAACACATTTAGAGCATCTCCACACGTTGACCTTACGGCAACAAGTGGTGGGTCGGTTATACAAACAGTAAGAGTATTTATGTAATTAGATGCAGATTAGGTTTTCAAACCGCATCGTATTTGGCAAAAGATACACCCAATAACACTGGTCGGGATCCCACAATGCGCCTACTTATGATTCTTATACATTTTCCCATTTATAAATATGTTCTAAATGGAGGGGCCCGTGGCTAAATAATAACAGCCGCACAGGTCGATCGGTCAGGTTAAGCTACGCTTACCGCGGTTGGTCTGTGGATGGGTGACCATCTTTACATACCGCGACCCCTCCGTGCCTCGGAAAGTACGTTAAGCCGTTGGTCCCGGCTGTCATTCGTGGATCTTTGACAGTCGTTACGGGTAGTCAGAAGCCCAAAAGTCTGACAACCAGTCTTACCAAGGGGTATCGTATTACCCAGTAACTGGGTTGTGGAGGTCAGATAGGCAGTCGCTCCATGTAAAATACTGGTATTCAGGTGCATCCGGTTAGACTGGAAGCCGACCCCAACATAGTTGGGAAAAGGCTCGGCAGTTGATAAAAATGTTCTAAACATACGTTTCTGTCCAATTTTCAGTGAAATATGCAAAGCCTATGCTTCGGTCCCGGATGCCGTAAAAACATGGGGGATTACGAAATGCAATGAAGTTCCAGGGGTGGCTGATTACCATCTATATTAGGCAAAAGCGATGCAGCATGATGCATGACTGTTATACGCTTGCGTTTTTGTTGTGTAAAGAACTGTAAGTCGACTTTCTCTCATTTTCACTGTCAAGCACACTAATTTCAAATCCATTGCTTTATATGTTCGAAAAATTTGTCTTCTCAACAACGTAAATAACGCAATGAATGTTGTTGAACTGTCAAAATGAAAGCCTTTACTACTAATAGTGTGTTACGGTATTACCCCGCTGTTCCTGTAGTTTTGTCACAATGTCGATATTGTGCACAGACAGTCGATGTTGATGCCTACTTTGGTAATATTTGAAAGACGATAAGAAAAACTTGAGAGGTGTCAAGGGACACCCGGATGGAACGAAGTATAACTGGCTTGCTTTCTATAAGAGAGAGAGAGAGAGAGAGAGAGACAGAGAAACACGCGCACGCCGCACGGCTTACTATAGCAAAAGTGTCGTTCCAACTTTTGGTCTTAATTTTTTCCGTCTCGCCCCCTTTCGCAACGGGCGATAAGGAACTTCGTTCCAAAAATAAAATAAAAACATTGCTCATCACTATCGAAAGTACGAGTATATAGATCAATAAGCCGATAGATCATACGCGTAATGAAAATTCCCTCATTATTCGTGAGATGGGAAGCCCTCGCATAAAATTTATAGACATCGATAACTGACGTGCTTAATAAAACGCTTGTGTGTGTGTTGGAGGGGTGTAATGTAATAGATTACACTCTCTGTATCTAATCGGCTTTGTCGGTTTAGCGCGTAAACATTCGAGGTGGCTTTTGGTCGTTTAAACGGACTCTTTGATCGGAAAATATCTGGAAATCATTTATTTGGTTCATATAGATGACTCTTGTCTAGGTTTATTTGTATAAGAGGAAGTCTGAAAGTGGCACCGCCCACCGGTGACTTAAAAGTTGTGTGACAATCGGTTGTCATGGTATGGGCATGTTATGCGGAGAAATAAGGAAAATTTTGTGAGGAAAGTTTTCATATGAATGTACCTATGTGTATGTATGAATGTGGATGCCTATAAAGGTACTATAGGTTCATCTTTGCTTATCCGTTCGGCTATTACAGGCGTGATTTTATGTTATATCCTGCTTATATTATAAACGTAAAAGTTTGTATGGATGGATGGATGGATGTTTGTTACTCTTTCACGCAAAAACTACTGAACGGATTTGGATGAAATTTGGCACACAGATGGTTTATAACCAGTATTAACATATAGGATTTTTTTTATCCCGATATTCGCACGAGATCGAAACTTATGCGGGTGAAACCGCGGGGCGCAGCTAGTCCAAACTAATATTATAAATGCGAAAGTAACTCTGTCTGTCTGTCTTTGCTTCACGCCTAAACTACTGAACCGATTTGTGTGAAATTTGGTACAGACATAGTTTGGAACTTGAGAATGGACATAGGATAGTTTTTATTACAAAAAATAAAATTTATTCCGGACATACAGTGCCATCTATTGGTCAAGAGTCGGCATCAATTCAGTACTGAAAATTCATCGGAAAATCGGAAAAATGTAAATAAATAGTAAGAACTATTTGGGTAAAACCAAAAATCTGCCGGAAGTCACTATTCCACGCGAACGAAGTCGCGGGCAAAAGCTAGTTTTAAATAAAGGTACATTTCCGATACCTGCAAACAAACAAAATGTTTAGTTAAAAAAAATAATTAACAGCAAACGAGGCCCATCTGTGGGTACCTGAGCGGCTGCTATGGAATAAACGGCAAATGAAGATCGTGATCAGTGCATAATAATAAATTAATCAGCGGGGTAATTACGTAACACACTAACAATTGCAATGCCTTTCATTTTGACAATTCGACAACATTCATCGCGTTATTTACGTGGTCGAGCAGACGAATTATTCAAACCTACGAAGCAATGGATTAGGAATTTCTAAATTCAAAGTAAAAAACTTTTTTAGGGTTCCGTACGCAAAGAGTAAAAACGGGACCCTATTACTAGACTTCGCTGTCTGTCCGTCCGTCTGTCTGTCACCAGGCTGTATCTCAAGAACCGCGATAGCTAGACAGTTGAAATTTTCACAAATTATGTATTTCTGTTGCCGATATAACAACAAATACTAAAAACAAAATAAAATAAATATTTAAGGGGGGTGGCTCCCATACAACGAGCGCGATTTTTTGCCCTTTTTTGCTCGATATCAATAATGGCAACAGGTAGGCACTTGAAATATTAACAAAAAACTCAGTTGTATTTTTACTTTAATAGTAAAGAATAAAATTAAAATAAAATAAATATTTAAGGGGGGCATACAACAGACGTGATTTTTATAGATAATGGTACGGAACCCTTCGAGCGCGAGTCCGACTCGCACTTGGCCGGCTTTTTTGTGTTACGCAATTTCTGGCTACCCTATTCAGGGCATACCTTTCTCCCATGCATTTAGTTTGGTAAATTACTAAACATAAAAGAAACGAAACTGGTTGTAAAATCACCAACCGAACAATAATAGCAATTTTTTTAGGAAAGGACATAACAAGGACCTACCTATATATTTGTCTTCTGACACGTGCTGCGGTAATTTTTTACACCAATTAGCAAAATCCTCGCCAGAATAATGTGCACTCTGACATATGACGTCAGAACTCTGAGCAGTTCTGACGTCACACGTCAATGTGAGACCACACCTTTATGAAAAATGTTCAACATACGATAAGAATCGACGAGTCCAATTTAATGAAGATAATTGTTACGTCACCTTGATTATCAGCCAAGATTATCACGCTGTTTTTATAATTAGCGATCAAGAGTATCGAAAATATGGATTTATATAAACACACTTATAAAGAGTTATAAGAACATTTTAGTGTTAAAATTAATAATACGTGCTCCTGTTCTATGCTTTACAGGACAAAAGTTCCGACCCATTTTAGTCAAAGATCCGAATATATCCCATCTACGTCACTAACACACATTTTTCGTCATTAAAAGTCGCTTGACGTCACACGACGCAACGTAAACTAAGTATACCAGCTGAACTTCTTCAAACAATAGAACAAATAAACAATCTTAGAGAGGCGATTACGATAATCACTCGATAAGGCTAATTGGCAATCGATGTCAGAGGCGGTCTCGTCGGCCTTCACACACGTGTACCGCGCAAATATACCAATGTTTTTATCTCCTCGCTAACTCGACTTTAACACGATGCTGTAATATTAAAAACGGTGTGTAGACAGTAGACACGTATAATATCTTGTAGTTCATGACTGTGTGCCGCGGCCTGCGCCGGCGCTTATCAGTCGACCTCCAGTTACGTGCAACGACGCTCTATTAATTAGATAAAAAATAAATTAAATAGTCTATCGCAGTTAAATATTTGTGGACACACTTCACACCTACAGTGTTAAATAAAATAAGGCGTACCACGTGGGAAACGTGACGGAGTCTGTCACAAACGTGTGACTTTACTTAGAATGAATTTATATTGTGGTTTAATTAGCAATTGTAATAGGCAAGCCGCTGGGACTGACCAGTGACCAGTCAATGATATTGAAAGCGAAGTAAATGGCGAATTACATCTCAAACGCTGTGGGATACGGTTGAGAACGGTAGCTAAGGATGTTGTTCTTAATCTTAATAATTAAAAATGCTGCGTTCCAAAATAAAAATAATGTGTAGGAAAAAATCTGTGTTTTCCAGTGCGCAGGCGTTTAATGAGCACAGACTGCCGCTTTGTTTACGGCCGTGTATCGTGTTACTGTTAGACGATAACGTGTTGCCTAGTCAGTGATATTCAACGCGTTTGACGTTCGATAAACTGCTCTATGTAGCTACCACAGCGTGCCACTTCCTTGCTACGAAATATTTGTTTAAAAAATTATATCGATATAGTGAGTGCACGTCACTAGTGCTGGGAGTTGTGTCTTGACTTGACATAAGTCTTTGAAGCGGTGAACGTCTTGAAATAAATCTGCTCGATTTATTTAACAAACAAAAAAATGTAACAAAATGATGGACTTTTAGTGAAGAACATTATGTGTTTGTGATAGTTTTGATTTAAAAGGATTTGTACACTATGGAAGTGGATACTGAAGAAAACACAGGTAAAGTTTTTACTTAAATTACTTTGACGTAATATTATTAACGAAGGAAAATCTTTACAATCTGTCACGCTTAAGAATCAAAGTCCGTGATTTGACCTCTCAATAAGTTATACGCATTTTGACCTAGCGACACAGCCACATGGATATCTAAGTTTAAAAAACGATATATTTAAAATTAAATTTTATTTTAAATTAAGATAGAGCTGCACTATTTGCGCTTCAATAAGGAAGAAGCAGTGGTGACCTAGTGGAAACTGTAGTGATTTACGAGTTGTTGGTCGTAGGTACGAAGTTACGAACCCAGACATGCGCTTTACTTTGAATAAATTACATTCATCACCACTGCTCTCAAACCGGTGAAGGAAAACATCGCGAGGAAACCGGCATGTCCTAGAACCAAAAAGTCAAAGACATGCGACATCTACCAACCCGCACTGGGCCAGCGTGGTAGATTACAGCCCACTCCCTCTCACAGAGTCCTGATGAGGCCTGGTGTCACAGCAGTGGAAACATTATTGTGCTAATGTAGTCCTATGACATAACCAATTGTATTTATTTACTTACGTTATTATTGATCTATCTGTGACGTGTATGCTATACGTCGTATCTAGACATGTATCATTAGTATATAGTTTATCTGTGGGTAAGCACGTAAACGACTATATTAGTGGTCAACTAATCAGAAGGAAAAATTTTACTACCTACTTATTATATTCCGCTTATATTTAGGTACACTTTATAAACACAAGACGTCAATTTATATTGTTTGAGTTTCTTTGTTTTAAAGAGACTGTTACCGTTTTGTTTTTGGTTGTTGTTATATAATCAAATAAATCTCGTAAGTTGCCGAAAAATAACTTACGTTTCTGCGACTTTATTCGCATAGAAACTCTTTGGCCACCTAAAGGGTGGAATTAAAAAAAAACAACCAGCATTATAATGCGCAGCACTAGTAAATTAATACAACTGGCGTTCGGCGCCAAAATTTTCCCGCTAAAAAGCATTCTGTTTCTTTCATCGTATAACGATGTTTTAAGTATGTAGCACTAAACTTATTTGATGTGTTATACAAGCTGACATACAAATTCTTAGTTTTATTAAGTCAGGGAAATTAAATTCTTAAGAAAATTAACTACCAACTTAAATTGTCAGTATATTCAAATCATAACTGTCATTCTTTGATAGTTGTATGAAATAGCTACAACTCGGGGCTAATTGACGGAGGGTCTGAATTTACTTACCAATTAATTTGCGTACGACCCGTTCGTTGGGCTCGGCTTCCAGTCTGACCGGAAGCAGCTGAATACCAGTATTTTACATGAAGCGACTGCTATCTGACCTCCACAACCCAGGGTCTGGGTAATACAATACTTCTTGGTAAGACTGGTTGTCAGACTTTCGGGCTTCTGAAGACCTCTTAACGACTGTCAATCTACGAATGACAGTCGGGACCAACGGCTTAACGTGCTTTTCGAGGCACGAAGGGGTATGTAGAGATGGTCACCCATCCACGGACCAACCTCGGCATGCGTAGTTTAACCTGATCGATCGACCCGTGCAGCTGTAATTACTTAGCCACGAGCCCACCCCGACATTGCAAGTCTCCATTGGCTGAAATATGACTATAACGAAGTAATATCAATGTGTAACAGAAGTCGTGTCTCCATTAGGTGTAGGTAAGGTACACCTGACACCGGCCTTCTTGCTGAAATTACTAAAATAATGACACATTAAGTAGAATTACGAGCGAAATATGAAACTTAATTAAATTCTTGTTAGTGCGGTGAGCAGTTATTATATTTTACTAATTACTTGTAAAGTGTGACCACGTGGAAATTTCTTTGATAAACTAATGTTAATATTGTTAACATTAGTTTATTGTAGCTATTTCATACATTGTTGTATTGTATATAAAACTTAGGTAGGTAAATGTCCCATCATAGGCTGCTTAAAGATCGTAATTTTTATAGTTCGTGAGAAAACATTGTCATTATAACTACACTTGGATAATGCCTGGAAGGCAAACCTACGTGCGTAAATATAGGTACTAATGGAAGAGAAGCTAGGAAAGAAAAACTGTAAAGACTTGACAATTAATAATAATAATATCCCTGGACATTTCACACAGCGCCGTCTAGTCCCAAGCTAAGCAACCTAATGCTTGTGTTATGGTAACAAGATGGCTGATAAACTACTTATATACATTTTTTTTGTTGTAAATACATACTTATTATAGATAGAAAAACACCCAGCCTCAGAACAAATACATGTAGGACTTACAAATATTTGTTCTGTGCGGGAATCGAACCCGCGACACGCAGCGCAGCAGTCCGATCGCTCAGCCACTGCGCTAACCGTGTTGTCAGTCGTAGTTGTTGTTGTTGTAATTGCAGCAACCCAACAGCAACCTTGTTGTCACGATATTATAGATCA
This sequence comes from Apamea sordens, assembly GCA_945859715.1. Taxonomy (NCBI): domain Eukaryota; kingdom Metazoa; phylum Arthropoda; class Insecta; order Lepidoptera; family Noctuidae; genus Apamea; species Apamea sordens. Next base: position 13,318,488 of record OX244002.1, read on the forward strand.
CTGTAATATTGACAGTGATGCAAAAGCAGACAGGCGCGATGCGACGGTGCGACGTAATTTTGTCAGAACAGTTTCCATGAAGTTTTCATAGAAATTGCTCTACTAGAGACGCGTCGCGCCTGTCTGCGGGAGTTTTAATACATAATTCCCAAAAGCCTCGTATTCAACACCTAAAAGCTGTATGCAAAGTATGTAATGCATTGGAATAACGAACTTTTTAAAACAAACCATACCTACCTGTAATCAGACTCAATTTCAATCAACAGTATAAAAGCAAAGTTTCTACTGTTAGGTATAGGTACGATTGAATTTCACAAGTTTGCAAACCGTTCATTTCACAATATTCGCCCGATGGCCCGAGGCGAATATTGCGAAATTATTTACCCAGTTCGGGTAAAAAATAGCCTATCGTATGACGTGAAAACTCTCTGTGATCCATAAAACATGGCCGAATAATAGCCAGATTTCCGCAGTCAAAATATTTATTAAACTTCCTTAATTATTATTTTGTAAACATTTGTTTCGGTCAGCTGTAAATATTGTACGTCAATAATTTTATAACGTCGATTATAGAGGAAAACGTGTCTTGAGTGGTTATATATGACGTAAATGATGGAAAGCGTATAATGCGCTGATGCAGGATACAAACATTAATACGACAAGACGCAATATTTCGGATTACATCGAATTGTGTGTTCAATCAGCTTTAGTTGTTTGCAATTTTGACGACACGGTTGGCGCAGTGGCTGAGTTATCGACTGCTGCGATGCATGTCACGGGTTCGATTCCCGCACCGAACAAATATTTGTATTGCTTACAGGTAGTTGTTCCGGATCTGGCTGTTTGTGTATGTGAGTTTAAATGTTTGTAAACGCACCCACGATACAGGAGTGATCCCTAGAGTGGGGCAACGTTTAAAAATAAAAAAGGTGTAAATTTAACTTCTTTAATCCCATGAGTTGGTTTCTATGTATCTAATTATTCTATTTACATTATAGACAGGACACTATTTCAATAAGAGATTCTTCATCATTCGACACACGTTACCTAGTACGTCTTACTACATCTAAACTATTTTTTTTTTGTATGTGTGTTACTCTTTCACGCTAAAACGGTTAAACGGATTTGGAAGAAATGTGGCACATAGGTACGCCATGACCTGGATTAGGACATGGAATACTTTCATCATCCAATATTTCCACGGGATCGAGACTTTTGCGGGTGAAACCGCGGGGCGCAACTAGTCGTGTATTTAATCGATTGTTTTGTCCCGTAAACATTTCGATCAGCCAACAGTTCTCATGTGATGTTCTGTACACCTGTTAATCTGTATTACAGGCGCCATCTGGACCATGAACTCACTGAATGTTACACGTGTGTCTGTGATGTGATGCGTGTTTCCTAAAAGAGCGATAGCCATCATATTTTAACAGTCGTCTTATAGATCTGTCATTTTCACCAGTGTCTGGCAGTAAGGTCTTGGCAATAGTCTCCGGCCCATTCTGAAGGCATAGACAAATGGCAATCGCTTTCAAAGCGTTTTTTATTTCGATGCGATTGACACAATTTGTCAAAGTGAGGGATTACTGACCCATCCAACACCCAGTGCGAGTCCGGTGCTTCTGATCAGACCATGCCCCACTTGCTGGAGTGTCTTAAGTGCCCATTTACCTGCGCCTTGGATTACCTAAATAATGCTACTAATGCCGTAATGAACGTGGCCACCTACTGAGCTAACCCTATATATAAAAAAAAAGCGACGAAGAGTACCAACGACACCAAAAAAAGATGAAGACGCGATTGACATAAGCTTTTCAACAGCTTTATGTCAATTCAATACATTTTTGGCTTTTCCATCATCGTTATCGCTGATAGAAAGTCACTTGGTCTCATACCAATAAAAAAAAATATACCTCATTTCGAATAAATCAGAGGCAAAAAATAAAATCATTAACTGTTGATATTATAACAAAACAGTTAATAAATAGTATCTATGGTACTACTAGCGTGTAGCCATATGTTTATGATGTGTGTCAAAACTCTATAATAAAGTTAGTCTATTGAAACGTCACTGTGTGTATTATTAACAGGTTATGGGCCTGCACAATTAAAAATAGTTTTAATAGATTCAAACGTGGAGTACTGTTTGGTTTCTGTGATTAAAATGACGACGAACTATATTGCTAACATTCCCAAGCTAAAAGGGCGCGAGAACTATGAGGATTGGTGTTTTGCAGTGCAAAATGTGTTGGTGTTGGAAAACATGGCGTCCGCTATCACTGAGAGGTTATCGGCTTCATCTACGACGAGCCAAATAAATGAAGATGCTAAAGCCAAAGCAAAGTTAGTGTTGACGATAGACCCGACACTTTATGTGCATATTAAGCATGCAGCAACAACCTATGATTTATGGAACAAGTTAAAGAACATGTTTGATGATACCGGCTATACAAGGAAAATTGGCTTGTTGCGCAAGCTCATCAACATACGACTTGATAACTGTGACTCGATGACCCAGTATGTAACTGAAATCGTAGAAACAAGCCAGAGATTACAAGGAACGGGCTTTAAGATATCAGATGAATGGATTGGAGCATTAATGTTAGCAGGATTACCCGATAAATACGCGCCCATGTTAATGGCCATAGAGCACTCGGGTATTGAAATAAGTGCCGACGTCATAAAAACAAAATTGATGGACATGTGTAGTGACATTGGAACCGTTTCCGGTTCGGAGAGTGCTTTTGCTGCGAAAAATATTCAACGTTCGAAATATGGCAACAATAAAAAAAATGACCCTAGACATTCGACAGGCGAACCATCAAAGACTGTCAAAATAATAAAATGCTATAAATGCAAACAAACGGGCCATTATAAAAACCAGTGTCCGAGTTCGGAATTAAGCAAAAGTAAACAATGTAATGCCTTTAGCGCTATTTTCTTGAGTGGGAATTTCAACTGTGACAGTTGGTACATCGATAGCGGGGCTAGTAAACACATGACAGCGAAGATTGAATATGTTGTAAATCCATCGTATGAACATGAAACCAAAGAAATAATTGTTGCGAACAAAACATGCGTCCCGGTGCTATGTTCTGGTGATGTTAATATCATTACGGTTGTGGATGATATGGAATATGACATCACAGTCTCAGATGTATTGTGCGTACCGAGTTTAACCACAAACTTGCTTTCAGTGAGTCAGTTGGTTAAAAATGGCAATAATGTAACTTTTAAAGAGAATTTTTGCTATATTTACAATAAACAGAGAACTCTAGTTGGGAAGGCAGAATTAGTAGAAGGTGTGTACAGATTATACATTAAGAAATCAGAACAGTTATTGGCAGCCACAGCTAAGGTATCAAGTGAAACTTGGCATAGACGATTGGGACACATTAACAGTACTAGTTTAAACAAAATGAAAAATGGAGCCGCAGAAGGTATTTCATTCACAGATAAGGCAGAGGTGAACAAATCTAATTGTATTGCTTGTTGTAAAGGGAAGCAAACTAGACTACAGTTTCAACCTAGTTCTACAAACACCCAGGCTATTTTAGAACTGATTCACTCAGATGTGTCTGGCCCAATGGAAAATATTTCCATCGGAGGATCCAGGTACTATGTCTTATTCGTTGATGACTACAGCAAAATGGCTTTTGTATATTTTATGAAATCTAAGAGTGAGGTATTTAAGTTCTTTAAGGAGTTCCAGTCAATGGTAGAAAAACAGACAGATAGGAAGATTAAAATTTTAAGGACAGATAATGGCGGTGAGTTCTGCAGTCAAGACTTTGAAAGGTATCTAAAACAAATGGGTATTATTCATCAGAAAAGTAATGCCTACACTCCACAGCAAAATGGTGTGAGTGAAAGGATGAATAGATCATTAGTGGAGAAGGCTAGATGTTTAATTTTCGATGCCAGTTTACACAAAAAGTTTTGGGCAGAAGCCATAAATACCTCAGTATACCTAAGAAATAGGTCAGTTGTTACAGGGTTAGAAAATATGACTCCATACGAAGCTTGGACAGGAAAAAAACCCAACTTGAGTCATATACGTATTTTTGGGAGTAAAGTTATGATGCACATACCAAAAGAAAAGCGTTTAAAATGGGATATGAAGGCCAAAGAACATATTTTGATGGGATATGCAGACAATGTGAAGGGCTATAGGGTTTATGACCCAGAAAATAACTCTATTACGATTAGCAGAGACATCATTATAATGGAAACCAAAGATACAGTGAATATTCCTATTGAATCCAAGGCTTCAGCGGAGGAGATTGAAGAAGAGGTTAAAACAGAAGACACCGAGACTGGATGTGATGAAAATGATACCACATATGTTCCAGAGGCTTCTACAGGAAGTGACACATATGAAAGTATTTCAGAAACAGAAGATACAGATGTTTCATTATTAGACATGAATCAAGATGTTCCAAGCAAGAGAGTAAGAAAATTACCTGATAGATTTGGCTATAATTATTTATGTGTTGACGAATCAGATGATCAGAATATAATGGATATTACCCTCGAGGATGCTTTAAATGGACCTGAAAGCAAATTCTGGAGAGCAAGTATGCAAGAGGAATTAGAATCATTTAAAAAGAATGATGCATGGGAGCTTGTGGATAAACCTCGTGACTCCACAGTAGTGCAGTGCAAGTGGGTATTCAAGAAAAAGTATGATAGTGTTGGTAATGTGCGTTATCGTGCTAGATTGGTGGCCAAAGGCTTCTCACAGAAAGCAGGTATAGACTATCATGAAACTTTTTCACCAGTGCTACGTCATACTACTTTAAGACTGTTATTCTCTCTAGCAGTAAAACTAAGTTTAGATATACGTCATCTAGATGTCACTACGGCTTTCCTAAATGGTTTTCTGAATGAATCTGTGTATATGCAAAAACCTGTGTTTTATAAAGATTGTAATGATGATAATAACAAAGTACTAAAGCTCAAGCGTGCCATCTATGGACTTAAGCAATCATCACGTGCATGGTATCAGAGGGTTAATGATTACTTATTGTCTTTGAGATTTTTAAAGTCAAAATATGAACCTTGCTTGTTCACAAAACTTGAAGGAGATGCTAAAGTTATTATAGCACTATATGTAGATGACTTTTTTGTTTTTTCAAATTGTAAAATGGCAACTAGTCAATTAATAGTTGACTTGAGCAGTAAATTCCAAATGAAAGATTTGGGTCAGTTAAAGCAATGTTTGGGTTTAAGAGTTAATTTGTATGAAAATGTTATAACTGTTGATCAAGAACAATACATAGAAAGTTTGTTAAAAAGATTTAACCTGACAAATTGTAAGACAGCAGAAACACCAATGGAGATTAATTTAAGATTAGAAAAAACTAAGAATAGTTATTGTGAAGATAAAATTCCATATAGACAATTGATAGGTAGCTTAATGTACTTAGCTGTCTTAACCAGACCAGACATAACTTATAGTGTGTGTTATCTGAGTCAGTTTAATAACTCATATGATGAAACTCATTGGAAACATTTAAAGAGAATTTTAAAGTATTTAAAGGGTACTAAAAACTATGGTCTTGTTTTTGCTAAAGATGATTCTTGTATAGAAGGATATGTGGATGCAGATTGGGGTTCTGATACTAACGACAGAAAATCCTTTTCTGGTTTTTGTTTTAAATTATCAGGTGCAGTTATTTCTTTTGAGTGTAGAAAGCAAAGAAATGTAGCTCTATCTTCAACAGAAGCGGAATACATTTCTATGTCAGAGGCCAGCAAAGAGGCCATTTATTTAAAGAATTTAATGTTTGAGATTTTAGGTTGCTCAGACACAATTACTTTGTATAATGATTGTCAAAGTGCCCAAAAACTTATTTTGAATCCAGTATACCATAGAAGGTCTAAACATATAGACATAAGATACCATTTTGTAAGAGAGGCAGTTGCAAATAAATTTATTAAGGTTGATTATTTAGAAACAACAGAAATGCCAGCAGATATTTTTACCAAGAGTTTAGGGTCTCTTAAGCATAAATACTTTACTAAAAAACTTGGTATACTACCTGTTATAATGTTTAAATGATTTTGTTAAGTGGAGGTGTTGATATTATAACAAAACAGTTAATAAATAGTATCTATGGTACTACTAGCGTGTAGCCATGTGTTTATGATGTGTGTCAAAACTCTATAATAAAGTTAGTCTATTGAAACGTCACTGTGTGTATTATTAACAGTTTCCTTCTTCCATACAATCCAAACTAATATTATAAATGCGAAAGTAACTCTGTCTGTCTGTCTGTCTGTCTGTCTGTCTTTGCTTCACGCCTAAACTACTGAACCGATTTGTGTGAAATTTGGTACAGACATAGTTTGGAACTTGAGAATGGACATAGGATAGTTTTTATTACAAAAAATAAAAAATAAAATAAAAAATAAAATTTATTCCGGACATACAGCGCCATCTATTGGTCAAGAGTCGGTGTCATCTATTGGTGAAGTCACTATTCCACGCGAACGAAGTCGCGGGCAAAAGCTAGTTTACAATAAAGCTTGTTTCTTCCTTAAAAAAACCTTCTACAAAGTACTTTCTCGTCGAAATAAATTGATGTACTTACCGATACATTTAGCCGCCTGTTTTCAGTAACAGTTCCCTTTATCAGTATCATACCCGACGCATTATGGGCAAAAATCAATAATACATGTTCGCCTGAATACGTAGATAACGACACAAGTTATATGTATACCTGTACCTGTGTGTGTTGCGTATAACAGCTACCACATGGTATTATCTTTACATAATGAAACTATGTAATGGACTATGAACTGAACTAGGAAATAGATAATAATAGAAATACGTCAAGAGGGTGAGCAGCGATGTTATCCTGTACACGAAAATCAAAAGACTGTGATCCTGGATTCGAAACGTAATTTGGAAATTACCTTAGGCAATTTTCCCGAAAATTGTTTTGTATAGTCGGTTACAAAAGAATTTGACGATAGTGTAAACAAATCCTGTTCAAGTTAAATTCTTAAGCAATCACTCATCAAAGGGTATTGAGGATGTTTAAATTTTACATCTCAACACTTTTCCATTAATGATTGTTCCAATACCTAACATTATTAAATTTTAATTGAATAATCATCGACGAACATTGAAGTTATAAAATTAACATCAATTTGGTTAAATTAATAACATGTTTATGGTGATTTAAAATTAAAATTTCGGATTTAAGTTATCAATTCAAAGCACTCAATTTGGCATCCACAGGTATGTTTTCTAATGCATTTGTTTACATTTTCATCAGATCGTTTTAAAACAGAACATAAATACCCGACTTCAGCGACCCATGTTAAACATCTATATGTATATTGTCTTGTCCATTTCCTTTATCCATATTCTTAGAGTTTGGAAAAGATCCAATTTCCGAGTATATCGACGTTCTGTCGGAATCTGAAAAAGAAAATAAAGATCGCAACGTAGTATCTAGACGTCTAACTTTTATGTACCTTAGTGATGCATTCAATTCGTCCAACATCAATTTCATTAGAGGTTTCCCGCCGACTTTTCTTAGATTACTATTGAGAGCAGCGCACATACCCGAGTCCCTCGTTTCGCTCAATCCTTTTAATTCCGTTTAGCTACTTTCATCTGTAACATGTACCTGCTCTTTATCAAAAATATCTCATAAAAAGGTTAACAAATGGATCTGAAAATTTACTTGTGTGTGCCAATTTGTAGTGCCGTTTACAAACTGAGTGCTTTAATTTGATTTATTGAATATTTAAACCTGAAATTCTAATTTTAAAACACCTTATAGATGTTTTACATTTGACAATTGAGGATAATATTATAGCCACAATTTTCGTCTTTTGAATTACAATCTAATCATTTGAATAATTGCGTCAGAATTTAATCTAAACAGGGTTTGTTACACTTTCGCCAGATACTTTTCGAACAAACTCTACCTACGTGTCTACCCTTAATAAACACGTAAAAAAGTTTCTGTAAACGAAAATTACTGCTGTAACTTTAAATTGTAGGTATTTATTATCATAACGTATTTTTTTTTCCGGATCAAAACCACGTTGATTCCCAGTCTTCAATAAAATAGTACGAGTATTTTGTGATAGCATAGCAAGTTTCCGACAATTCGTGACAATTCTGGCAAATAAACATTCCAATATTACCGTCACATTTTGCCACTAAACCGCAACTGACAGATGTTGACTCGAATCTGCCAACTAATTGCCAGTTGAGTGGCAGGTAGTGGCAAGACAGCTGTTGACGGTCGCACTTTGTTTTTGTATCAATTTATACTATTGAGCCGTTCATGCGAATTGAATTATTGAAAATACGAACACATGGCTACGAATCCTTCATAAATGAAACTTGATTACGATTTCCGTAAATAAAATTATGTAACACAGAATGAAATAGAATAGAATAGAATTTTTCTTTATTAGAGTAACCAAGATTCAGCAAGAATTTTAGTAATAGAATAGAATAGAATAGAATAGAATATTTATTTGCTTAAAAACATGGTATAAAAACCGATGCCATCAACTGGACTTAAATCCAGTTTCCAGACTACGACTCAGAAATTCCCGATGAAAACCTTGCCCGACCTAGGAATCGAAACCCTGCTGCTCAGCAGTAGAGAGCTTACAACCAACCACCAGACCAACGAGGCAATCTAAAAGTTTAAAAATAATAATTAAACAATAATTTTCTTCAAAACAATACCTAGTATTTAAAATTCTTCGAAATCAGTTCAGTAGTTTTCGAGATCAGGACAAATATGCAGACAGGCAAACATAAATAGTTTTTGTGGACATAGTGATAACAGTGATAGTAGGAAAATAAGGCGTTTGGGAGGTCGTGTGTTTATTGTTTAAATAAACGTCAATGTAAACATTTTAGATTTTAAATGTACAGACGCCAGCGCAGCAAACTACTACAATCTGTCAAATTTCTTTAATAGATTTTCAACTTTATCGCTAAAGTATTAAGGTTCAAGGTTGATTGGGAAAATTTGGCAGTTTCGGGTAGCTTGAGGAAAATGAAAGAAGATAGATGTGATGCCATCAGGCAATAGTTACCTTTCTACCAGCTAACCATGTTAATATAGATTATAAAATATCAATGAAAGGAGATCAGCCATGTTGAAGAAATGGTCGTAGCGATTCGGTGCAATAGTAAAAAATGACAAGGAGGACTTCCCCGACCAGGGTAATACCAATTTTTTCGCTGGCTGGCACTGGTTGGGCTCAACTTTGTATGAAACAAGCCTGCGGGGTAATTACGTAACACATTGTCAATATAGAAAGAAAGAAAAGAAAGAAAAATGCATAAATAAAGCAATGGCTTTCATTTTGATAGTTCAACAACATTCATTGCGTTATTTACGTTGTTTACAATTTTTTCGGACATATCAAGCAATGGCTTAGCAATATTCAAAATGAATCAGATTGAGATTTATAGTGTGTTACACAATTAGTGTGCAGTTTTGGGCCCAACTTTGTATGAAACGAGGCTGGTCTCCTTTCAAAATACTATCCTTGTCAATTAAATTTCAGGATGGCTTTTTAACATCGGTATTTTAAAAGCCTGCGAAAGAGCAATACCCTTTTATGTCGTGAGAAGTCGGCACACTCACTCCGACCCAAAAGTTTTGATGGCACTTTAGACATTGGACACTTTAAGCCTGGCCATTAATAAGTTTTAGTTTATGACCATTTACTTCATTTAATATAACGTGTAATGTGTTAACAATGGTTAAACATTGCTACATTGTTACCAGCATTATGGCGGAATACTACCTTCTACTCGCGGCATCGCGTGGATGTGGATTTTATGGGATTTTTGCGCGGAACCTTATAACATCAGCTATCTGCCGGTGAAAGTCCCGTCAAAATCAATCCAGCTGTTTCGAAGATTAGCCGGAACAAATAGTCAGACAGGAAGAAAAAAAAAATGTTTTTTTTTTGTTATGAGTACCGTAAGTATATACTTTAATATGCATCTATACTTATAATAAATCTGTAGAAGTGAAAATTCTGTACATTGAAAATATCAAAAAAATAAATGGCAGGGGGTGTTACTAGACCGACACCGATCCCGAAAATGTGATTAAAAAAATTTTTGTCTGTCTGTCTGTTTGTTCAGGCATCACGCAAAAACTACCAGTTCGATTACGATGAAACTTGGTATAATTATTCTTTAATATCCTGGGCACCACACTGGGTACTTTTTATCCCGGAAAAGTATATACAATAAAAAACAAACTTAATTTTGCGGTTCGATCCCTAGACTCGATACTGTATCAACCGCAAATAATAAGTTTGTCGTAGGTTACGTCACCCGCAGTGGAGTTAATTTTTATTCCTTTTAGTTTTTAGAGTTATTTAGGTTTATTTTTATATAAGTCGTAGGTATAGATTTTAATTTTAAAGTATAGGTAGTATATTTGATAGTGTACGTAGTGACCGTAGGTTATTTTATAATACTGTTAGTAGGATTAGTCATTCGTATAGATATTAGTTTTTAGGGATTTTGCTTATTTATTGAGTTTAGATTAGTTATCATCAAAAATAGGTTTATTTAGGTAGGTAGGTATTTAATTTTCTGTTATTGAGTTTTTTTTTTAATTAGGTAGGTACTTAGGTAAAGATATCATAATATAGGTACCCTCTTAATCACCACTAATGAGACATAATTGATTTTCTATTGTAATTAGCCACAAAGGGCCCGCGAGATAGATGGCATTATGGGGAAGCACATAAATTTTATCCTGTTAGCACATTCCCGTGGGATAGTTTCCGACATCCACGCGGGCGAAGCCGCGGGCAGAAGCTAGTTTAGTAATAAGCTGTTATTTTGACATTACAAACAGACACTTAAATTTTATTTATTTGTATAGATGGATTTATACGACCAAAGGGACATCTTCGGAGGGAGGGCTTCTTCGGAGAAATAGTTCAGAGTGGTTACTAGGATCAACAATGGCATTCTACTGAAGGTCTGGGACCTTCAGTAGAACTAGAATCCTTATGTGCTCAGAGCCGGCTGTAAGATCAGTCCTCTTTCATTCCTAGAAAGATATATCTGGAAAAAAACTCCTCGTCTTTTACGTAACACACGTCGACCTTTCCAATTTAGAATAAGTAGAAAAACAAATAGAACAGATATAAAAGCAACTGATAACAGCCACAATAAAATATCCGCGATACAGGAATGCCTGATAGAAATAGAGACGTTACGTCGGCGACACGATGGAAGCGGGCCAAATGTCACACAACAAACCGACTTAACGGATAGGGTTGTGCCGTTGTGCGGTTCTACGAGTATATGTAAATTTTAAAATACGTGGCGTTTTTTGAGTTCTGTTTGCGGGATTTTTATTGACATACAAGCTGTGCGCCCGTTGGGATTTTCCATCGGCAAAAACGATGAACTTCCATATAAAGTGTCACCCCCTATTTAATCCAATAACCGATTGAATTTCAGATACAATTAATAAGCCATTGTGTCTCGCGTGAATCTACCTTCGATACGAAGGGTTAAGCGGTGAATTTAAAATTCATCCTTAGTGCTCACTTTCCGTATATAAGGAACTCTAGTGGAAAATTTGAAGCTTCTAAACCCAGCGAATGAATGAATGCGAGCGAGTAAGTGAATGAATTTAAGTTGCGTATAGAAAAGATGCTATACTTTAAGAATATGTACGTAGTATGGGTGAGAAAATTAGAGAGATTCTGCACTACCTCCGATCCGAATCCGAGAAATTACGATCCGAAGTAGCCATAGTATTATTTCTATGAGGGGTTCGCACTCCATCTCGAACTCAGTCCGTCCGAATTTAGAACATTCCCAATTCCGATTAAAATCGGATCTTGAATTCGGATTTGGATCGGACGTAGTGCGAAACCACTCTTACTGAGAGACTCGTAACAATATGTTTGCAATATTTTTCGGCAGGCTTTTTCCCGGAGCGTTGATAATAGATACTACGGAAAAATGAAAAAATACCATCTAAGAATGCTCGATAAAGAAATTTTTGTAATCGTGTACCTACTCCTAAATGATCTTAGCAACAGTTGTATCATTAAACAAAATAACGTTATCTTAATCCTTTTATCACGAGAGACAATACTAAGAACTGTGACAAAGCAGACTAAAAATGTTTAGTTGGAATAGTAAAAATAAATTAGAATCTGGAATTTGTCAGCAGCAGCCTGGAGTCTGGATTTCTGCCCAGTTGATGGCAATAGGCTCTGCCCCTGTTACATGGGACTGTAACATAACTGCAGTGCGATTCTGTAACCATCTCACCGTGAAAACTTAGGTGAAGTGAGCGTGGAGTGAGCTGTCATTCCAAATAATGCTAGGGATCGACACTACGGACAACTCACATCAAGCTCACTTCACTTGAGTTTTCACGGTGAGATTTTTACAGAATCGACCGGCTGGTGAAATTTAAGTGGTACTATAATAGTACATAAAACCTTACTGTAGAATACTTAATTAAAGTGTCGGGTATACTTACAAAACTTCACTCTGCACATAACACTGTCACAACACCAAATTATCTCGTCTGCTCAACGTCCATGTGTCACTGCAGGGATCCAGCAGAATATCAGCGTCAGGTATATATGCCTGACACATGCTGAGCTGGACTCCCATTTGGTGCCACCTTGAGACGCACACTGCACTGTGTCACTTTTACTTCGATATGTGTTTTTCTTTTTGTTTTTATATCTGGACCTTGTTTTTTTGTATTATATTCATGTACTTTTGTGTGTTGTGCTGTCTTTTGTGTGCGCCAAATAAATGGTTTATCTATCTATCTACACCTCTCGTAGACCTTCGGGTAACACAGGCATGATGTTATGTTACCAAAAATAAATCGCCAGTATTTTGGAATTAAATCAAAATTAAAGCAGCTCAAAGTATTTCTCATATTCTTTCATGAGGTGATATTATTTTTTAAATAAGTCTGTCTTTGTGGTATACAAACTGAGTATTAAGAGCGAGTACCTATTACATCTAGATCTTGGAGTAGCTCTCGGCTTTACTTTTTGAATTCATTTACATACTCAATGAGATTATGTTGGGAAAAAAGAAAGAATAGTAGCGCTCTACCTATATTTAGACCAGTTTTATTGATTGTAGAAAAAAAACTAAGGTTCATTGTTCGTTTTGAGGTTATAGATCACAAGTGATATTAAATAATTAGGTATTATAACATCAGCAGTGCGATTCTGTAACCATTTCACCGTGAAAACATAGGTAAGTGAGCATGGAGTGAGCTGCCATTCCAACTAATGCTAGGGATTGACACTATTGACAGCTCACTCTAAGCTCACTTCACCTTACTTTTCACGGTGAGATTTTTACAGAATCGATCGGCAGATTGTCACTTACTGAAACTATCATTAACATTTTTCCTATCTCTTAGGGTTCTGACCGGACTGAAGCGAATCTCGGGGCGAAATTTTCTCGCCCTGATTGTGTCAAGTAAATTGTAGCTATAAGCATAATCAGCTTTATAATGTTCCCACTGCTGGGACACAGGTCTCCTCTCTGTGAGAGGGAGTGGGCCGTCTAGCACGCGGGCCCAGTGCGGGTTGGTAGATGCCACGTTTTAAAATGTTTGGTTCTAGAACACGATGTTTTTCTTCACCGTTTTGAGAACAGTGGTGATGAGATTATTTACACAAAGTGAAGCGCCTGCTTGGGTTCGAACCCACGACCTACAAGTTATAATAGGAGATGGCTTATGCTGTTTTTTACGAGTTCCCTGACAATGGAAACTCGTAGAAAACAGCATAAGTCATCCCCCACTGGGCCAACACTACTCTCTCGTAAGTAACTTTTATGTAACCGTTCAAACCATGCTCTCTTATAACATTGAAAGTACTAATAAGAGACGGAATGATATTGTACGAGTATGTAAGTCCAATGCATCCTCTAAATATGTGTTTGTAAACATATTTTATACATTTTAGGCCCATTTCTATACAAGACATTAAATAGGAAATTAAGTATCTATAAATTAAATAATAGCGACTGTAAAAAGGTTATTCTGCAATTTTTACTTAGCATATCTTACATTGAAACAGAGGATTTACTCGTTGTCTGTAAATAAAACTTGTTAGTTTTTAATTAGTCTTCTCATTTGTTAATTATATATTTTCAAATTCTAAGCACCTTTTTAGCCTGAAACATAGGTCTTCACCTAGTTCAGGCAAATGAGCAACTGTGTCATCTATAATTTTTAAGATAAGTTATTGTAAATCTGCACCATTTTTATAAATAAACGTTATTATTATTATTATAAACAGACCCCAAAAGTCGCATGTCATCCTAATAATTTTAAAACCCAATCGATTGCTCAAATAAAGCTTTGGCTACAAAAGCTTTATTTAATCATCAAGACGTCAGTTCCTAACACGCAACCCATAATTTTGAAAACTGATTTAACGATTGATTATGAATCAGTTAAAATTTAAGATCTGGCAACCCTGCTCACATTGTAGCATGCAAAGACTACAATAGTATACTGGGTATCATGACATTTGTTGACAACAGGTACGTCACGGTCGCATTGATATAACATCGGGGATGCTAAGTATTTGCCTATGGCTTGATTGGGCCAATCTAAACGTTCCTATATTAGAGATACATAGTGATAGCGTTTAGTATAATACTGCGATAACCATAAAAGTTATCATTGTTCTAAAAATAAACGACAAACAGTTTTCTTTTTCGATCGTTTAGTATGGCACAGAAAATGACACGCAGGTATGATTTATACGACGCTTTTTCTAAAACTCAATTTGCTATATTCTAACGTCCGGGTCAGGAGTAACAAGCATTAATATATACACATATATTACTATATAATATTAATGCTCGTGATTATACTACCAGTAAGTACCACATAGGTTCAGTAAGGACTTTTAATTTGAAAGTCCGCTTAAGTTCATATTTCACACGATTGTAACCGAATTAATACGATTACATTACATCCTACTGCATAATCGCGATACAATAGAACTAATCGCACAACATTCTAACTGTTCCAAATGTGTTTCTATGAATCATCATTATTGCTCTGTGAAATTCAATGTACACATATAAAACCTCATTTGCCGGTAAACATCTATTGAAATTGAAATATCTGTGACAGAGGCGTGTCAATGTAGGATAATTATTATCTAGTTATTTGTAATGGAGGCAGCCTAGGTACCTCGATTCTATCATAATCAACATTTCAGCCGTAAGACGTCCACTGGTGGACATAGGCCTCCCCCAAGCACCTCCACTTCGAGCGGTTCTGTACTTCCCGCTTCCAGCGGGTTCCTGCGACCTTCACAAGGTCGTCGGTCCACCTTGTGGGAGGCCCTCCAACACTACGTCTTCCGGGACGCGGTCGTCACTCCAGAACCTTTCGGCCCCATCGGCCGTCTGTTCGGCGAGCAATGTGCCCTGCACATTGCCATTTAAGTTTGGCAATTCTTCGGATCAGATTATATAGATTCATGCAAAATGTAATTGCAATTTAATTCTTTAATTGCCTGAGGGCTTTTACAAACCAACATTTGGGTACAAATACAGAGCACGAAATCGGGCGAGCCAACGAGGCATCTCCGTGTTCTGTGATACAAAACGGGTAAAGCTGTTTCCCATCATTCCTACCCTTATCCCAATTTAATTCGGGTCGGCGTAACATGTCTTTTTCTTCGATACTTCTCTATTAGTCGTCATCTCGGTAGTCACCCCCTTTCTAACCAGCGGGATAATAGGCTATTTTCCTAAAAAAATCTAATTTGTCCGTCAGTTAGATTATCAAAACATATTGAACCCGTGTTTTTTCTTTTATCAATTATATAAAAAATGATGAAGATATCGCCCGTTAAAGTTCCGCGTGACGTCACTTGCTTGTGACATTTTTGCAAGCAAGTGACGTCACGAACCCTCCCAAATTTTGACGCGCTTTATCTTTGTCATTTTTTGTTTGATTGACAAAAGAAAAAATACGTGTCCATTATTTTTCGATAATCTAACTGGCGGACTAAATATAATAATTATTCTTTTACCCAGGAAACTACCCTATTGTGTAACACACTCAGTAGCAATGGGTTTCATTTTGACAGTTCAACAACATTCATTGCGTTATTTACGTTGTTGAGCAGACAAATTTCTCCCACGTATGAAGGAATGGATTAGCAATATCCTTCAAAATGATTCAGATTGAGATTGATAGTGTGTTACGCAATTAGGGTACCTACAGACGCCAGCAGGTCAAACTACCCGAAACTGTCAAATTTTTCTAATCAACCTTGAACCTTAATGCTTTAGCGATAAAGTTGAAAATCTATTAAAGAAATTTGACAGATTGTAGTAGCTTGATGTGCTGGCGTCTGTACATATCATCATTCACACAGTCCATCCATCGTTTCTTTGGTCTTCTCCTACTTTTATAGCAATCGATATTCATGCTCAAAACTTTCCTCGCAGTAACCTCAGTCATGAAAATGATGACAGCGGGGTTTGATTTGGAGGTTTCACAAAACGCTCTCTAGGGTAACACACCAAATTAATTTCATAAATAACGTTTCAGTGACGTCATTCGTCTGTCAATTGAGGATATTATAAAACGGTAGCATTAGTCAGACATGCTCCGAGTAACGCCGAATCTAGACAGATTTTGAGTTAATTACCTAGTGCGAAGGTTTTCTTTTTTGCTCAATTAATCGATAATAATGAGCAGTGCCCTAGTGGTCAAAGCCGCGACGCATGTCCTAGAACCAAAAATTCGAAGACATGTTACATCTACCAACCCGCACTGGGTCTGCGTGATGGATTTCGGCCCACTCCCTCTCACAGAGAGGAGGCCTGTGTACCAGCAGCGGGAACATTACCTCACTTTTTTCAAAACTCTCTTTCTCATATTTCTCCGCTTCCAGATTGAGAATTGTGCTATTAATTGATATACTAAGATATTACAATTTTTTTAGATCAAATCTCAACTTGTAATAAGTTTGGGCCTACCATTTTCCATCTCCTTTAATCGTGTATGTGAAACTGTAAGTAGCTTCCACGAGGTAAATAACTGCTGAACAATTTAATAGGTACCGGTACCTTATATACTACCACCCACATATCAAAAGATACACCCCCCTTTTCACTCACCACTCCAAACTTGAGAGTTCTCCACACTTTTACCAAGAAACTTCAAGTTTAAGCCAAAGTTCTAACCTTTGTACAAACCAAACTTTGTCTGGAAACTTAAAAATATGCACAGTTTAAAAGTAGGTAAGCTACGTGTGCAGTGTTGCCAGACTTCCACAACATTCACTTACGAACGGCACTGAGTAAATTTGAAATGTTACCCGCTTTAAAAATTGCATTTGCATGCGAAGTCGGCTTGGAATATTCAGCCCCATATGAATGAAGTTGATCCGATATACAGGCTGTTGACTTTGTAGAGGCCTGTATGTTTCACTGTGCCAAATGCTTTATCTATCTTCGATCTATAATAATAAAGCTGACGAGTCTGTTTGTTTGTTTGAACGCGCTAATCTCTGAAACTACCAGTCGGATTTAAAAAAATATTTTTCTGTTTATATCCCATTCTTGAAGAAGGCTATAAGCTACTTATCAACCCTTAGGACAAACACAAAAGAAAAAAACACAGAAGAAACACTAAGCAAAAACGAAATTATAGTGCTGGGGCTGGCCGGCGATGCGACGCGACGTGACGGGGTGGGACGGACGAATAAGAAGTTTCACGCGGACGAAGCCCCGTTCAGAAGCTAGTACATTAATAAAAATTAAATCTGAAAGAAAGAAAGAACGAAACGCACAATTACAAATAAAAAAAAGACATAAGATATACATAGTCAAAAGACTCGTACTCAAGCATAAAAATGTTGACACTTTTGTCTATTGCTTGATGTCAGGGCCAGGGGCCAATGACAACTTACATTTATTGACATTGAAAAAAAAAATTGACATTGATATTGACAATACAGATATTGGCAGATGGCCACAAAACAATAACAATCATAACAAAAACAAAAATTCCGTTTGCAGAGTGGCGAAATAACTAGTATAACTACTTACTGTTCGTTGGTAAGCGCATCACTTGAGAACTGCTGGAGCGATTTGGCTATTTTTTGTTTTAAAATGTTCGTAATATTTCTAACCAGGTTTTAATGGAAAGAAAAATCGGACAAATTCCCGGATTTTTTTCGAATTTCAGAATAACTGCCTTTTTTTAATGGGATTTGGGACGGGACAACGTCAGTCAACGAGTTCAATAAAAACGATGGTACCGCAGATTTATGATCTTGCCCTATTTCATTTATCAGCTAGGCTACTAGGTAGCTAGGTACTTGTACTATGTACATCTACCACGCAACAAATACTATCTTGTCTGGTTCCGTGCCAAGATAATTGTAATTAATTCGATGTCATTTTGTAATTAACAATCATGCTTTAGGTTTCTGGAACGATAAATAGCTACTTACCTAAATATTATGGCTTCTCGTAGAACATTTTAATAATTATGATATTATGAAGGTTTCCAATTTACCACGTAGACAGAATAATTAAAAGCAGCCAGACCACGCTAATGGATGGCGGTTTGCAAAGTTCACTTTGACAGATTAAAAGTCGAACCTTTTAGTTTTATAGGTAATAATAGCTAGGCATGTATACTTCGTCATTTTCTTTTGTTTCTACTCTGTTCTATTTTGAAATGCAAAAGTACGTACAGTCCTTTTACAGGTTCAGTATTTTTATCTCTCCAGGCGACGCGCGCTTTACTTGTGGTTACCAAGAGTGCTGTGAATGTGTGTGTAAGCGCAGGAGCTCTCGGTAACGTCCGAGACAATGGCGAAGTCGGAAGCGCTTGTACGTGTGTGTGTTACGTACTGATGCTACACATCTTCACGCACACATTCACAGTGCGTTTGTTCAATTGATTACCACATATAATGCGCGTGTCGATTCGTGAGATAAAAATACTACATTTTAGCTCTGACAGCAGCAACCATATAGTAAATGCAATGAAGATTACTGTAATTTTGACAAACTTTTCAGTGGCATTAATACAACAGCAACCTTATTTTAACGAATATAAAGATCACTGTGACTTTTTCAGTGACGTAAAGTCATAGGTAAAATAACTGTGAAATACTGTACGTCAACCCAGCATATCGTAGTCCACTGCTGGACATAGGCTTCTCCCAGGCTGCGCCACAACACCCTGTCCTTGGGCAAACATGGCCAGCCCACTGACACTTCAGTTTGCTTATTCCGCAACCTATGTCGGTTACTCCGGTTCTTTTCCGGATAACGTAACGTCATTCCTGATTTTATCCATTAAAGAAAATCCGAGGTTCTATAAATTGTACTTTTTATAAATTAAAACCAATAACATTTCGACCCAGCCTGTACATTCGTCACTCCATTCAACTATGTCACGGCAGGGATCGCAAACATTTTCAAGTGCCACTGCGAAGGTAACGCACACACGAGGTTCTATTCAATTTGCCGTGACTACTTGCTACACAAACTTGTTCCACAACTCCGCATTACGTGGTGGAAGTGTACGAAAAACTAAATAGGTACAAAGATCTTTTAGTTCCCGAATGACGTTGACAAGGGGCGCTATTGGTAAACAATTATTTTGTGAAATGTATTGTTGAGTAGTCCAACAAACTGACTTTTGGCCACGGTGGCCGTCGGAATCTCAACGGAGACTAGCCATCTTCGTATGAGATATAGGTGCACTCACTCTCATTGATAGTCTGATTGGGCGACAATCCGGCACGAGCGACGGCGACGGAGAGAAATCAGGCGCAGAACCAACACCTCAACTTGCTTTCCAAGGCACGGCGTTATCACACCGCTAACTTCCAAACTCCGGGCTGTTATTGAAAAATTTCTAATGGAAAACAAAGTGTTATTAGTTATAACACTTTGTCCGAATGTTAAGTGAACCCAGGACCCCACCGCTCAGCAGTCGCGCTTAAGGGTGCTTTTCCACCAGAGATGTGCTATGCGTTGCTATGGATGCGTTTGATATCCACCAATCATATTCATTGGTGCACATAGCTTAGCACTGGTGGAAACGGATTCAACTAAGATATGTTTTTTAAATGGAAGGATGCGTGCGTGCTATGGATGCGTGCTATGGATGTGTGCTATGGATGGTCGTGAGTGGTGTAGCTGTGTGCCGTGCCGCCCTCGCCGCTTTCCTACTATCGATACATCGCATAGCTCTAGCTGCGCATCTTCCTCGCGCAGCCACTTTGCGGCGGCGCATCTTCATACCACATCTTACTCGCACCGCTACATAGCTTCGTATCAGTGGAAACGGTCACATAGTTTCTTAGCTTAGCTATTACATCCTCGCAGCATAGCTGCATAGCACATCTCTGGTGGAAACGCAGCTTTAGGCTACGACACCAACATAAATATTGCAAAACCAAGATGGCGGTATTAGTTCCTATTTTGGCCACACGCCAAAAAAAACCAGTAAGGCTATACAGGTTTCATGTTGCTCGGAGTCAACAAATTGTAATGGCAGTTTTAGTGGGTAGTAAATGGAAATGAGTAGAATCCGGAGCGACACGAATCGATAATGTTCGCATCGATAAAGTCTCGGTGCTAAATTGGTTTCATAACAAACTCGGGGATAACGCGGTTGATGCCGACGCTCGAAATGCAAAATTGACTTGGGGCCGATTTTTTTATCCGATTTTTAACTCACTCAACCAATGTGACGCATGTTTACCCCCAACTAGTTTTTTTTTTTTTGTGTGTTTTTGTCCTTTTTTTATGCGTCATGTTTGCCGCAAATAAATGCTTTTTCTTTCTTTTTTTTCTTTCTAATTGTCAAAAATAGTTTAGTAATGGTTAAATTTTTGCAAAATGTGTTTTTTGATCAATTTTTAGTTTATCTAATGGTCACTATTGGTTATTTTTCTAACTAATAGTTACCATTAGCAATTATAGTGACGCCGATTCCCTTGTTCACAAACTAAAATCTTTTTCTTTTTATTTCATTAAGAAAAGTACAGAAGATAAATATTAGTTTAGTCCTATTGTTATCACAGATGTACTGTTGACTGTACGTATAGGTAAACCCATAGACATAACATATTAAAAAAAACATTCTACCTAGCCTTTTCCTATGTTGGGGTTGGCTTCCAGTCTAACTGGAAGCAACTGAATACCAGTATTTTACATGGAGCGACTGCCTATATCCATCCTCCACAACACAGTCCTAATAATTGTGAAAAATAAATCAAATGTATGTACATTTTGATTTATTTCATTACTCTCCTAAATCAAAACGAACACTATACACAATACAACAGACATTCATTTGTTTGCATGAATGTACAGACGCCAGCAGGTCAAGCTACCCGAAACTGTAAATTTTTCCCAATCAACCTTAAACCTTAAAGTTTTAGCGATAAAGTTGAAAATCTATTAAAGAAATTTGACAGTTTGTGGTAGCTTGATGTGCTGCCGTCTGTACAACCGCGAACATAACTCTTAAGCCACTGAATCACCTAAATAATTTCACACATAGTTAATACCTCATTCTACATGTTCCCTATACACAGTACAAAGGATTAATTTAGTACCATCATGGCAGGTCTGTTTGCTATTCTAGAACGTAGAAAATAAACACAGAAGCGTTTCCTGCAAGGCATTTGTAATGTAAATGTAGCTCATCGAGGTACAATTTGAACTGCCGTGATGGCCGCCCTGATTTGAATATTAAATCCTGCAGAAATTTTCTTTGCCATAAACGTGTCGTTATTCAAATAGGCTGTTTAAAGGAATTTAAATTGCTTGTAGTTAAATAAGCAGAATTGTTAAACGCGACTGGGTTGTATAATATTAAAGTTTGCCGCAGCTTTTTATTAGTAGCTGTTAAAGAAATTACTGCAAAAGCAAAAGAGTCTTTGTCTATTTTTTTTTATGAAGAAGTAGTTTTGGATGTAGGAGGGAATCTCCGAAATGACTCATCTGATATTAAAAAAAAAACACTGAAGGTAACTTCACTATTGCCGAGTGCAATAAGATATGTTTTATAGTATAGTTGATTTCTACGCGGGCACAGTCACGGGTAGATGCTAGTAAACTATATTTTTCTATTTATTTATATTGCTTATGCACACGAAACTGGCGTCTGGACTTTTCGGTCCATTCGTTGATCTGAAGTTCAGATACGACCTGCATAAGTCAAGTGTCAGACCTTTTAATTTCTGCTATGCTAGATTCCCCGGTCAGTAGCTTATAAACATGACAGTTTATGAGACATAATCGTCCAAAGCGATGTGAACTATTTACCTCACAAATTGCCATGTAAACATGTCCAGGCAATCAACGACAACATTTACAAGAGAAACAAACCTGTGTAGGTAGGTAACCTGACATGTGTAATCTATTTACAAATCCGTGGATTATTAGCATGTCGCCCATTACACCCGTGTTTATTTGTTTTCATACTCTAATACCACGAAATAAATAGGAACAGAAGGTCGTCTCTATAAAACGAGTGCAGACGCACGCAAACATAGACATGTTTCATGTAGGTACAACGAGTTCAAGCGCACTCGCGACTGGCATTTGTTTCAGCTAGTTTGAGAATGCCATACGCACGCGTCTAAGTAATGCGCCTGTCTTCGCTCGTTGTACAGCCGGCCTATTCTGTGAAAATCTCACCGTGAAAACTTACAGTACAGCCGACGAAAGAATGCGTTCTTGACGCCTGTCACAAACGAATACGTGCTTTGCGAATTTGATCTTTATTAGCTACTAGAATTGTCACACTGACAGGTTTCAGGGACGCATTCTCTCGACAGCCGGACTGTAGGTGAAGAGGGCTGTCATTCCATGCAAGAGATTAACACTATTGACAGCTCTCTTCACCTTACTATTCACGGTGAGTTTTTACAGAGTAGGTTTGGAATCTGACCTTCTGCACCTATCTATTTTATGCTAATACTCTGACCGTTTGGCGAGCCGCCATGCCTCCATTCACCTCCCACCGAAATAATATTGCTATAAATAAATCGAACGTTTGTTACACTCCTGTACGCGATTGTATTTATATTGAATGAATCATTGAATCGAGTATAAACATGTTAACACTGATTTCGATTCGGATTTATAAGTTTAATGAAAATAATGTTGGTGTGTTAGGTTTTCAGTAAGTAGATTAATAATGACTAATTTATTAGATACCTACATACAAGTAGGTATGTATAAACGAAGTGCGTGGTGAGTGAGTCCACATTGCATTTAAAAGATACATGACATAACATTACGGTTGTATTCCTCGAAAGGTTAGGCAGAGGTGAACCACCCACACCTACATTTGGCCAGTTATGTTTAAACCCCATGTAATAGTCAACCAGAGATACTTTTTTTTATTTTCTATTTAGGTATCCATTTATTTCAGGCAACAAGGCCCATACAAACACATACAATACAATATTAATATAACTTAAAAATATACTATAAATACATAGGTACAACATTATAATTACACTAAGAACTAACTAACGCACACGAAATGTCTGCGTCGTGTTTCGCTGACTGGTGTCATGTAGCCGGCCACGAAACCGGCGATACACTACACCCTTCTACATAATTATCCAGACTCCGGAATTTAATAGATACTAATACTTCATAAATGTAAACCACCGTCAATTTTAGTCTGCACCAAAAACTAACTTTAAATTGTTATAATTTTACTTTTTACTTTCACTAGCCGTGTCTGGTGTTGGATCCCCATTTTCATCGTCTTTAAGCATTGGTGCCCGAGTCGTCGGTGTCAGTTAATTTGGCTGACAGTGGGCCACACTATTACTCTAAGTACTATATAATAGGCTAGCTGCCTAAAAAAATCTAATTAGTCCGTCAGTTAGATTATGAAAAAATATTGGACCCGTATTTTTTCTTTTGTCAATTATATAAAAAATGATGAAGATATCGCCCGTTAAAGTTCCGCGTGACGTCACACCTTGCTACACTTTTAGCAAGGCGTAACGTCACGACCCCTTACTCCCAAATTTTGACGCGTTATATCTTTGTAATTTTTTGTTTGATTGACAAAAGAAAAAATACGTGTCCATTATTTTTCGATAATCTAACTGACGGACTAAATATAATAATTATTTTTTTACCCAGGAAGCTACCCTATTTAAGAGAGTGTGAGTGGAGGACCACGAAGTTTCTTGCCCGTTCGTCTCCATAGATACCTACTACGCTTTGGAATGGTGGCCGAATAGCTTCATATGTTCTTACTCACCGACTCCTTGACAATTCAAAAGTGCCTGTAAATGGTTCAATTGAAATAAATGCTTTGAGTTGGAGTATGAACAGTTCGATTACATCTATCTACACAGAAATGGAAAATGTGCCAATAAGTACATAGTTCTTCCGGTTCCGATCGATAAAACATTCCCGCCAGCCATTGGAAAATTTAATAATTTTATTAAACTATCAAATTATTTTTATAACCTTACATAATAAATTATAACACAACATCCAAGAAAATCAATTTCCTTTCCACGTTTACCTATAATTAAAATTATTATGCGTTCAGATAATGTTGTAATGTAAAACGGATGGCGTCGCCCATGTGTGGGACGCGTTAACTGCAAGGCCGCTATAAAACTAAGTAAGATGGATATTTCAGACAGTTATAGCGGTTTTATACTTCCTGGTTGACTAGTTGTAGGTTGGAGAAGTAAGATTTTGTTATTCACAAAATCTTACATCTATATTCATTCACCTTTTTTTTTGCCTATATTGTGTCCCACTGTTGGGCAAAGGCTTCACTTTTTTCTTCCAATCCTCCCTGTCTTGTGCGCCATATTGGCCCTGCAAACGTCTTCAGATCGTCACACGTTGACAAATCTTGAGTTTGGACCTTCGATCAATAATAGTACTAGATTAAGGATCAGGAACAAAAATCAGTCGCTCAAGTGGCCACGTTTGCACACACGTAAACATCTACGGTTCCTAGAAAAAAGTTGAATAATATTAACAACTTCAGTTTATTATAAACCTTAATGCTTAAACATAAAGTTTAATTACCATTGCAAAATGTATTTAAAATGTCGCTTGAAAATAAAATCATTCTATTTTTAAATTTTCAGTCAAGTATTCTAAAATGAAATTTAAAGTAATAAGGTTAAAAACATACTAATTTGAAATAAGACCACAAAAGTATTTGTGGTCTTATTTTTCGGGCCGTTTTTGAAGCGCTTATCGGGAATCTAGTACTATTATTGATCGAAGGTTTGGACGTCTGTTGTTCAGTAAGTGATCAACAGAATCATCATTCATACTCGTATTATGAAATCTTTAAACAATCCATCAGGTTTTACATAAAGTCTACCCTCATTTGAAAGAGTCTGTCATGAACAGTTTCACACCTGCATGGTCGCCAACTTATCTATTCGCTCTTTTATTTCTATCCGACTTCTAAGTGAAGGTTCTCATTTTTTTCCGGTCTCATGCGTCGGGACCGGCTGACAAGCCGTTGATGGTTTCGGTTTTCATCAAGTAACATCAATGTAGCCAGCGTAAATAATAACATGCAAAACACATCTCAATTTTTTTCTGCTTTGTCCACAACAACCTCCCGAAATGAAATGAAATGTTTATCTGTAAGTAGATCTTTTAAGACACTTTTACACGCCAATATTTTAAAACTAGATTGCGCCAGCATTACTCAGAGGTCATGGTCCCTTTATAAGTCATTGAATATCTTTTAAACATTATATTACTAGGTTTTCATGTGAGTCTAACAGTGCAAGGCCATGCCTGGAAGGGCCTTTTGAAGAAAGAGCCATTGCAGCTTTGAGTTGAGCTGTCCCAACTGACGGCATGCATGCATCAGTCATCGTGCAGCTCAACCCTATTTTAGGGAGCTCAAAGACCCGTCACACGACGCTACCAGATCTGTAGGCCATATGCACAAAATGCTTAGAAGAGAGCCCCCAGGAGGGTCAGCAATTCAACCACCTTGATGACTAAGCTATTATTTTGGATTATGCTGCATAGTTCCTGCTGATAGGAAAGTAGTGGATTAGTAGACACAGCACAATGTATTTCGGAACAGTAGCTTATCGCCTTCGTTTTTCGTTACTATATTTCTACCACCTGTTGCTGATAACGTGCGCACAATGATAAGGACGTCACACACGCAAATTCATATCTTTCTATTTTAAGTAAAAACGTATAAACAAATACGCAAATGATAGTGATTTGTATTGTTTGTCTACCCTCAAGGACTACAAGGAAATCTTTATGAAAAAAAAAACATTTCTCTCTCTCCTCCGTTCTCTCCTGTCAACTGTCACATTATCATTCAACTGCCCCGTTGGTGTCGTGGTTGCAAGCGCGACTGCTGAGCGTGGGGTCCTGGGTTTGATTCCCAGGTCGGGCAAAGTGTCCTTGGGATTTTCCACTAGGAATTGCTTAGTATGTGCCCGGAGTTTGGAAGTTGGCGGTGTGATATCCCCGTACCTCGGAAAATACGTTAAGCCGTTGGTCCTGCGCCTAATTTTTCTCCAGTCGTCTCGGATTTCCGTCCCATCGGACTATGGGAGTGAGGGAAGAGAGAGTGCTCCTGTGTCTGCGCACATACTTTTGGACTATATCTCCAAATCTCTGAATATAAATATAATATCTCAATATCTGAAATACGGTCATTATCATTATCATTCAGTCCTAAAAAAAAGTAAGTAAAAGTAATTGTGTTTAAAATCAGGGCCCGTATTCCCGTAATTTAAAACGTTCAAAATCTAGTCGCAGTCTCATCTCGGCGACAAACAAATGTCAAAAACTTGTCAAAATGTAGGGAAATTAGACGTATTTTTGACAGATTGAGACTGAGATCAGACTGTGAACGTTCTTAAAATTACGAGAATTACCCTGTGCCTGACTGACTGACTGACTGACTGATAGATCAACGCACAGCCTAAACCGCTGGTCCTAGAGACATGAAATTTGGAGGGTGTGTTCTTCGTGAAGAGTAGGCATCCACTAAGAAAGGATTTTTCGAAATTCCACCCCTAAGAGGGTGAAAAGGGGGGAATTCGTTTGTATGAAAAATCTTATTCCTTGAGTTAATAAACTTGAAACTTGGTACGAATACTTATCTAAATAAATTATGAAGATTGTCAGTTTTTTTTTCTTCTAAACTACCCCCTAATAAGGGATTGGGGGGTTTCAAAGTTTGTATGGAACAATTTTAGCGCGCAGTCCGATTTACTCGAAACTCAGTATTTATACCTAATATTGAAAGTAAAGAATAATGTGTATCAGGGTTTTTTGAAAATCTACCCCTGACGGGCTGAAATGGGGTAGTAAATTTTTCAGGGGAGGATTTTACGGCATGGCTTGATTAACTCGAAAATTAGTATAAATAATCTTTGAGTCAAGTTATGAATACATCCCAAACGATTTTTTTTTATTCCACCTCTGTGGGGGTGTAAAGCTGGGATACAGTTTATATGAAAAATCTTCTTCATTAGGTTAATAAACTTGAAACTTTTCAAGAATACTCGCCTAAGTAAGTAATAAAGTTTATCATTATAAGTTTTTCAAAACTACTCCTCAAAAGGGGATATAGGGGTGTTAAGTTTGTGTGGAAGAAATTGAATGCGCGGTCCGAGTAACTCGAAACTCAGTACTGATACTTTTGACAGAAAATAATTAATAATTAAGTATGTAAAGTTGTCGAAAATTTACCACTGATGGGACATAAAGGGGTCATTCAGTTTTTAAAGGGAGGATTTGAACTTGAAACTGTATGTTACATTTTCACGCCTAAACCACTGAACTTCTGATTTGGCATAGAGATAGATGGCATCCTGGGGAAGCACATACATTTGTCCTGTTAGCACGTTCCCGTGGGATAATTTCCGACATCCACGCGGGCGAAGCCGCGGGCAGAAGCTAGTATCCGATATATCAAATATCGGATATTTTGATTTTTATTATAAAATCGGATTTTAGGAACCCTGGTATAAAAGCAATAATTTTCAAACAACAAGGAGCAAATTATTCAATTAAAAGAATGCTACATTATTTGATACTGTACCTATTTATTCAATGGCAGACTTCATTGTCATTAAATGTAATAATAAAAAGAAAAAAGTTGTGCATCAACAATCATCCGTCATTATTGTTTCCTTAATTGCAGTAGTTGTAAAGGTAATCAAAATAATAACAATTAATTACCACAATGTCGGTACTTACAACTAAGTAAATAGTATATTTTCTAGCTATGTTTTATTTATCTCTATTTCGTTTGGACTCAAAACATTGGAATTTGTTTTTGATTTTCTGAAAGAAAATAAGTGCTTTGACCTTTAGGAATAAAACTAAATAGGTATTTATAAATGCAAAGACGATAAATATTTACAAAATTTCAAGTCATGGAGAGACAAAAATATTTGACTGAAGATGTCAAAGGAAAAGAAAATTATGGGCAATGATTTACAGGTTTTATCGTCTGAAATCATCAAAATATAAAGTTTTAAAACTTCAAGCCGACATTCTGTTAAGCGTTAATTCTTCTATATGAGGGGCATATCGGACATAACCACATATTTAATAAGTTTAATGTACCCAGATTGTACCCTCTAAAATCATATCATGACATGAGATTGGATTGATGCAATAAAATCCAAAAATACACTGGTATTTTCGCCTATTTTTAATGAAATCTAATCTTAGACGTATACACAAGCATAATTAATGGCAAATAAAAATTCCTTTGGAATTTTAGCTTTTAACATCAGATGAAAAAGGAAATGAAACGAGAATATATTTTTGTAAGATTTACAAACACTGGCATGGCCAAAAATGTTAAACAAACTACTTAATTATAAGTCTCCCTTAAAGTCTTATGCTGTCATTGACATATCTCGGGACCCTGGGGTCCCGGACGTTTGAAAGTCGTACTAGGGGCCAAAGCCAACTCGCAGAGGCCCTTTACACAATTCTAAATGATGAGGAGGCACCAACCGACAATTATCCCTGTATGCCCCATGCAAGTGCACCCAAGGACAACCCCCGGTTGTTGCAGAACATGGAAACAAAATATACTGGGCTATAGGTTAGGGTGGCTATAGTGGATCGGTTACCTTGTTATATTGTTACAGATAAGATCTATTTGCTATTATAGGGACGCAGAAAACATAAAACGCGTTTTACAATTATTTCGAGTGAAAGTTATACTTATCTAATTTTGCTATACCCTGTCCATTAGGTAAACCGTTTTTCGACAGATGGAACTAGTGATTGCAACAACACACAACACATTGATTGATATACGTACGGTGTTATAAATAATGTAGGTATGTAAGAAGCCACCAATAAGATAATTCAATAATATCATATTGAATTATCTTATTGATGGATGGAAGGTAGTTTATATATTTATTTTATTACGCATTTTAAAGGTAATTTCACGTAATCTGGAATATATGTACATTCTAAGACAGCTGTCAAAAAACGGTTAACTTAATGGGGGTATAGCTACTTTATAGTTAGGACTAAATTAGTCTAACAAAGTTTAAATCTTAATTACATTATAGTACGAAACGAAAAAATTCAAAGTACTCATGACCTTTTCCGTAAATCCTACGCCGCGTCACACGTTTGCCCATAGCCAACAATAAATTGACACTTTTGCAGCTATGAAGACGCTATCACGACACACGTTATCAAGTGTAGTTACGTCAGATCGCATGATAACGCTCTGTCAGGAACATCACGAAGATATTTTTTGTTAGTTTTTGTTCTGTGCCGAGACAATCGTGGCGGCTTTTTGCTTTGTCGTGAGAAATGAATCTGTGACGTCAGTGTTTGAGGCCATCATGCACAGACATAACAAGGTTCGAATGGGTAAGTGGCTCGTATTTTATAATTTATTCATAATAACATAATCAGCCTATAACGTTCTGCAGGGACACAGGCCTTGTCTCGGTGAGAGCGAGTGGACCGTAATCTAGCACGCGGGCCCAATGCTTACTATGCTATGAAGACGAACAGTTTTTCTATTGTTCGTTATTTGATGTGTTGTTATTATACACTAAGAGGACGTGTATCTCAGTATTTGTTAGAATTTTCTTTTTGTTTTTCACGAATTTTACCAATGATTAAGTTATTTTTAATTTAATGTCTGACTGAAATTGTTGTTTTTATTGTGATTCATTATGTTTGTGAGACTGATACGCAGATAATAATAATGGTGTTATTTCTAAAAAATAAACTGTTATAAATAAGTACCGTGTTATCGAAAAACAACACAAAATTGTATGATATTACTTTCCCGCCCGTTTCCATTCTAGCAGGACCAAGAAACAAAACATACTCAGCCTCGTTGCGCTCATTTGCACAGCCAGAAAGTTCCACGCAATAAAACTCCTTGCATCATTCCGTCTTTCATTCCCAACAAAGTTTACAGCTAACATACTCACTTTAATTAACCTAATATATTCTACACTTAAACGACACACGTAGACACACTATTTCGCAGATTTATACCCTCAAGTGAAGTGAACCCGCTCGTAAATCCCTTTAGCGCCTGCGCACACTATCCACCCACGGCAACCCAACACTATGCACGGCACGGCAAGGGATTTTTATGCGACGAATATAATTGTATTAAAATAAAATTGAAATTTCAATGCTATTCATCGTAGGTGCAAAAACAAAGCTATATATGACGTTTCATTGAAATTTCAATTTTATTGTCATACTATTAAGTTATATTTCTACTCATCGCATAAAAATCCCATGCCGTGCCGTGCCGCTAATGGGCACAGGCCCTTAACAGTTGGCCTACAAACGACGCAGTAAAAATATTCATTAAATGTGGCTTTACACAAGAGGCGTTAAGATGGCTGCTCTTAGTTTATGTTGGCTCATTTGTTAAGTTGCTTGTAGTAAACATAAAGGTTAGTAACCTTCATGTAGTAACCTTCATGTCTTCATAAGAGAAATGAAGAGCGAATTTTTTTAATAGTCCTCCAGAATTCATTTCGACAGGGCGGCCATCTCAACGGAGCTGATTAGCTTTCGGCTTTCGGCGGAGATATTATGGTGCACTAGTGTGTGCGCCGACACAGATGCACTCTCTCGTCCATCACTCACATATAGTATTTTTTTACGGTCTATCTGGAGCTGGTTTTGTGATTTACTATGATATTTCTAGTTATATTGTTAACCTGGAGCTGACAATGTTGGTTTTGGACAGTCGCTAACTTATACGATTTTGTCCTCTTCTTTACGTGAGGTATCGTTGGTGACAGCATCTTTTCATTTTATAATCAGCCTATAATATTCCCACTGCTGGGACACAGGCCTCCTCTCTGTGAGAGGGAGTGGGCCGCTATTCCCCACGCGAGCCCAGTGGGGTTAGTAGATGTCACATGTCTTCGAATTTTTGGCTCTAAGACATGCCGCGGTTTCCTCACGATGTTTTCCTTCACCGTTTTTAAAGCGGGGGTGATGAAATAATTTACACAAAGTAAAGCGCCTGTCTGGGTTCGAACCCAAGACCTACAACTCGTAAGTCGCGGCCTTTACATCAGCATTTTTTGCAGGGCCATTATGAGAGCCCTGTATGAAATGTAAAAGAAACAATAATGTACAGACGCCAGCACATCAAGTTACTACAATCTGTCAAATTTCTTTAATAGATTTTCAACTTTATCGCTAAAGCATTAGGTTCAATGTTGATTGGGAAAATTTGACAGTTTCGGGTAACTTGGTGTGCAGGCGTCGCGTCGTTACCTTCTGAACTTTTAACATTTGTCTACTTACTCGCGCTGGCATTAATTCATAGTGATAATCGAGTTTAATTATTTGATAAAGTAACGTTGACAGAGAGCATAGCATGATGGATGTCACAAAAGTGGGACCACCTAGTCACACTTTTGTGTCATCTACATAACATGGCATCAATGTTTTTGTGGAGAAATCATTAAACCGTACACGTTATACAACTATACGTTACCTGAATACCCTTTTAATATTTATAATCTATCCAGCATGTCAACAGATCCTTTCAGGAACGACGAACCTGTTGGCTAGTAGCCATATCAATGAGCAGGAGCTCCTTAGAACCGCGGGATCTGTTCTTTTACGTAGTTACAGGTTACAGCTATCGTATCGTTCTGTAAGATTTTCGTTCATAATCCTAAATAAATCAGCTACTTTATGATGTACCGGTATCTTATCAAGCAAATATCAAAGCGTTTACAATGACACCATTTTTATCTTTGACTTCTTTGAGCAACACCAACCTCAACATTTTGCCGGTAAATAACATCTTGTCGATACGGTGCTTCTACTATAAGGACACAAAACTTGTAAACAATATGATTAATTACTTCCTTTGTTGTGAAATTAAGTGTAAACAAGGGTTTTTCTGAATTTTGTTTTGATATGGGTAAGTGGGTAGGTGTAAAGTCTGACAACCAGTCTTACTAAGGGGTATCGTATTACCCAGTCACTGGGTTGTGGAGGTCAGATAGGCAGCCGCTCCATGTAAAATACTGGTTTATTGATTGGAAGCCGACCCCTACATAGTAGGGAAAAGGCTAGGCAGATGAGATGAAGTGGGAGATTTGTTTGTGTATATTTTATGTCCAGTTTTTTTTTGTAGTGTGTGGGTTTTTTGTGCAGAACAAACAATCTTTCTTTATTTCTTTCTTTCTTTTTAGATCCTTAAAAGTTGATGTAAAAGTAAATCGGCTTTTATCTGTTTTTAAACGTTTGTTTTGTTTTCATGGGCAAACTACGGAATTTGTGTAACTGCGACTCAAAAGTAATAACTAATATTAACTAACAGCCATTTTCACTTTTTTTCCGTACGCAATGTTTTTGATCAACGACCCACATTTTTTTTACGAAACGCACAAAACATTTCCACCAACCAAAAACGTGATTTTACATTTAATTAATACAATTAGGGAATACATAGATTACTTAATTAAAATTTCATCGCGCCACATGCTACGGAACATCTCACAAATCTTTCAAAGTACATACCGTTTCCTTTTGATTAAGCAAGAACTAAGAATAAACTCGTGAGTGGAGCGCAAACTCAGAGAAACTTGTGTATAAAATCGAATTACTTACGCCTCACTTTGAGCCAAGTTTAAAGTCTAAGACGCTCCATACACTGTCTTCCCCGTGTTATTCTTTGCGGCTTCCCCGGTAAATCCCCGAGCATAGGGAATTGAACATTTAGATAGGGTTGCCCAGTCTTAGAAAAGTTTAATTTTATAAACATGAACGGTTTTAAAAGCAGCAGCAGTGATGAATTACTTAACATAATTATATAAATGAAGTACTTTAGAAAAATGTTCAGTTAAATTATCACGTACAAAACTGAAACCAGTTCCGTGCATTTCTATGTTTTTTTAAACCTTTTGCGGCACCTCTCTTTGCAAGGTGACTCATACCCGAATTGTTATTTTTATTTATGTATATTACTAACGCTAGGTATAAGGTACTTTACTAACACTACGGATCTCTGTTATCCGATTATCTTGAAATAAATATTTAATAATAAAAAGATTCTCCATAATATTTAAGTATCACAATAAACTGACAATACGGTCAGCAAGAAACCAATTTCTCGTAAATTACATTGATTCAAGAAATTCACGAATACTGTCTCCATTTAAGCTCCTTTTTCTACAACAACGGTGACACAACCCTGAAACGTCTCAATCTGATATTGAAATATGGCTTCGGCTTGAAGATAAAATGCATTTAAATGCAATATAAAGGGAAGTCTGTCGTCTCCATAGCATGGTGTAATCGTATTGTATTATATTTATTGTATGCATATTGCATACAGAATATACGGATACATGAGCGTTTTTTCCCTCGTGATCCCTCGTTTCACGAGGGAAAAAACGCTACATTACGGCCATTACGGCCGAAATTCGTTCTGGAGGACTATTATTAGGTAATAATAGTCCTCGGCCGTTTCGGCCGTGACTTCCAACCTCAGCGGAGACTGGCTATATACGAGGGAGATCTTATATTGTACACCTGTGTGCGTAGACACAAACAAGTGCACTCACTTCCGTCACTCTCATAGTTGGAGGTGAGGGCAATCCGACCCGACCGGGGAGAGATCGGGCGCAGGACCAACAGCTTAAGGTGGATGCTCCAAGGTAGCCCGCGAAATTCAAATTTTCTTACGTTTTTTTGCAATTTGCTGGTCAGTACTAAGTTGTACGTTGATTAAAATATTATTCACGGCCGTAACAAATATGTATTTACAGAATTATAATCATTAAAGTCATCAACGCAACTCTCTAAGATCAAGTAATCCTACTGAATGACTATATCATGAAATCTTGACATTTTAGGATTATGCTAACTTAACAAGTTGTATTACTGATTCTAATGATTATAATTCTGTAAATATATAAATTTATGCGGGTGAAACTGTGGGGCGCAGCTAGTACGTACGTAAAGTCATGCCTTCTGCCTATGGGGGTAGGAAGAAACTTGGAAAGATACTTTCAAAATTACCCTTTTCCGGGTCACCCTAAAAGTTTTCTGTAAACTTTTCACCACCCGCCATCATTGTTCCGTTGTGTTAATACTAACTAACCTACTAATTATATATTCTTGTTGGATTAGGTAATTAGGTCTTTGTAAAATTAATTCTCTCTAGAGTGTCGTAAGTGGGAATTGAGGGATTTGTTTTTTTAATTATGTGTATGCGGATGAGGGCTTGTGGCTAAGTAATAACCGCCACACGGGTCGATCGATCAGGTTAAGTTACGCTAGCCGCGGTTGGTCCGTGGATGGGTGCCATCTGCCTAGCCTTTTCCCAACTATGTTGAGGTCGGCTTTCAGTCTAACCGGATGCAGCAGAATACCAGTATTTTACATGGAGCGACTGGCTACCTGACCTCCACAGCCCAGTTACTGGGTAATACGATACTCCTTGGTAAGACCGGTTGTCAGATTTCAGGCTTCGGACGACCCGTAACGACTGTTAAAGATTCACGAATGACAGCCGGGACCAACGGCGAGTCACGGAGGGGTCAAACCGCGGCAAGCGTAGCTTAACTGTATCATATATGTATAAACCATAATAATATACAGTTTAACTATTCATCTAAATTGGTTTAGAAGATAGGCGTCGTTCTTTCCTCAATAATTAACTACGTACT
Source organism: Apamea sordens (assembly GCA_945859715.1). NCBI lineage: Eukaryota > Metazoa > Arthropoda > Insecta > Lepidoptera > Noctuidae > Apamea > Apamea sordens. Next base: position 13,353,741 of record OX244002.1, read on the forward strand.
GAAATTCTTCAACATCTGATAAGAGATGCCATCCCTATCATATTTTAGAAACGGCAATTTTTTTACGAGTATTTAATTAAGGGAAAGCGAACCGCGTCCTGGAAAATTACGATTTTTCGAAAAAATATTTTTTGTTAATAAAATGGCAAAAATATAACTTCGCATAATCCTAGCTTCACAATCTGTGTTGCCATTCGGGAAAATATTCACCGGCGCCATTCACAATGGGCTCGTGATTTCGAATTTAGGACATCCTGTACACTGTAGTAAAGCGCCATTGTTCATTACTACCCGACTGTGAGCCTTCAATATTATATTACCTATAGGTAGTTTTATTATACTGAACGTTATTAAATATTTATTTTAAATATTTTATTCAGAATGTAAATAATAAATGTACGTAATTACCAACAAATACCTAATTAATTAATAAAAATAACAAAATGATATCCCAACTTAACCAAAACTATTCACAATGCGAAAAATTCATCCGCATCCCTGTCGACTGGTAACATACCCAAGGGACTGGCGGCATTGCCACGTTGTATGGCAACGCTTAGCTTCTGGCAAAAGTAAAAGCCAGCCTTTGGGTGACGGGAAGTGTGATATTATTAGTTAAAATTATGGAATAAGTAGTTTTCAGAAGTGTTTAAACAATATTGCAGAGGAACAGAACCAGTTTTCATTATTTATTTTTCAAAACTTTTCAAATCATGAACTTTTTCAATTGATTTTATTTTTTTTTTCTCTTCGATTCAGCTTTTTACCTACTCTTATTTAATCTAACACTACATTTACTAAGGGTCTTATAAAAAAAAACTTGAGAGGTGTCAAGGGACACCCGGATGGAACGAAGTATAACTGGCTTGCTTTCAATAAGAGAGAGAGAGAGACAGACAGAGAAACACGCGCACGCCGCACGGCTTACAACTATAGCAAAAAGTGTCGTTCTAACTTTTGGTCTTAATTTTTTCCGTCTAGCCTCCTTTCGCAACGCGCGATAAGGAACTTCGTTTCAATAATTTTTCCTTCCTGTTCTTCATCTTCGTGTCGCTGGCACGACTATTTTAGGTCTGTTGGCTCAAAATTTTGCCACTTCCACGGTGTCATCGGTGGCAGCGCAGACGTCACTTTGACTGCATGTTTTGGGACACAGAGGGCAGGATAGGAGGTGGAGCACAGTTGGAACACTGCAATTTACTGCCGTTAAGTCACTCTTCTTATGAAAAATAATGATCCAGGGATATGGAACAATGTGTGCCTTTGAAAACTTTTAAGCGTGTTGCCAATAACAAGGTTTGATGCACGTCAGAATTTCACAGATCATAAACATAAATATATTTTTATTCACGCCTTAAAAGTGATGCAGTAGCCATAAAAAGACTTTCTGCGGTTCAAAAGTTTATATGGTTCTTGAAAAAGACTTACCTACATAACGGAGACTTAAAAGCCGAAAAAGTTTTCTTGGGCGAGTGAGTTCATCGGATGGCAACACCTCCTCGGAAGGATATGTGATCTTTGGCGAGAGGAGAAAGAAAAAGAAAGAACTTACTTTTATTTGCGGTCGGTAAACATGACGCAGAGTAAGAACACAAAAACAAAAAAAGAACAAGTTGGGGGAAAATATGCGTCACATCCATGCAAAACGGCCATCGCTCAGCATAATGCTAAGAGACAGAGCCCTAGCGCAGGAGCTCAAACCTTTTGCCTCATTCTTTCATGGAGTCATCATTGAGCCTTTCACCTGAACACACGTTGCCGACTTGGAAAACTTTAAAACAGACTCTACACCCAGGTCGGCCGCAGCAAAGACAGTCTCCACAGGTGGGATGTCTGGGATGGTTCCGATCCTCAATATATATGTGGCGTCTCCCCGCAGACCATGGCCCACTTTCCATCTTGCGCCGCCCTGGCACCTGCACACGTAAAAACCTATTGTCTGCGTCAGCGAACGGTATTAACGTTGCTCAGTTCTGGGCCAAACAGGAAATTCAACTTAATATTTTGCTATCAACACGATTGTATTTTTGAATAAACATATCAACCTGTTTTTGTGCTAATTAAGGAACGTCCACACTAAACACAGAAGTCTGTGTATGTCTGTGTGAGTAATAGTCATTGACTGCACGAAACTATTAACCTAAAGCGGCGGGCGTCTGCGCAAGTCACTCGCGCGTCGACATCTCGATATGGACATGACCAGATCATTAAACTGAGACCACTGACCGACGACTGCCCTAAATACTATGATTAATATCTTTAGAACGATACAGAAGAAAATAGAACTGTAATTTATCTTTGTCTATGACCTCTCACAACGTGTGAGAAGGACGCAAACATTAAAAGTAATTTACTATGTGTTTATGCTACGTAAGTACCTATTTACATATTAGTCCTATATTATCTAAATGATAAATTTAGAGCATCTGTTATGTTTGAACTCTAGTCTGTTCGCGCGTAAGTTTATATGTATAGTCTATTAAAAAGTATCTGACGAAAATATAATCAAACCCTGTATAGGTTGAATTCTTATGCAATCACTTAGTAAAGGAAAATGTTAATCCAGCAATTTTTGTATGAATAACATTATTAAATTAAAAAACCAGCGCTGGGGCTTTGTCTCGCATAGGGTCGTAGCATTATGCTGAGCGATGGCCGTTTTGCGTGGATGTGACGCACATGTTCCCCTAACTTGTTCTTTTTGCGTTTGTATTGTTTCTCTGCGTTATGTTTACCGCAAATAAACGTATTTTTTTATCTTTCTTTCTTCTAAATTGATAACAATTTCAAATCTTTCACGAAAATTGAAGTTATGAAATCAATCTCAATTATTGTTAAATGAAAAAATATTTAAAGTAAAAAGAATCAGCTTAAGTAGTCAAATAACTACATCCGAGCATTCAATTTGAAAGTGGTACTACAAATTGGCATGTTTTATAATCCATTTGTTTACATTTTCATCAGATATATTTGGAACAGACTATAGACAAATATACACTTCCATATTAAATTCCGATCTCGTTCTATCTGTAAGTCTGAATCGCACAGAAAGTTAATCGAAGTTGTACTTGAACTTGATCAAGGTGTCTGGTAACTTTAATACTTTTGATATTACGAGTAGCTCTGCAGGCAATTTTATTTGTGGGAAACTTCGTCTTCGATCTGACGCGATATCGAGATGACTCGGATAACATGAACGCTGGATAAACCAACAGATTAATTGACTGTTATGGAAATTCAGAAAAGAAGAGATCTGCAGGAGAACCAAGGTAACCGACCTAACCCGAAGAATTGCCAAACTTAAGTGGCAGTGGGCAAGGACATTGCTCGCAGTACCGATGGCCGATGGGGCCGAAAGACTCTGGAGTGGCGACCGCGTCCCGGAAGACGTAGCGTTGGAAGGTCTCCCACAAGGTGGACCAACGACCTTGTGAAGGTGGCAGGAACCCGTTGAATGCGAGAAGCACAGAACCAATCAAAATGGAGGTGCTTGGGGGAGGCCTATGTCCATCAGTGGACGTATTTCGACTAAAATGATGATGATGGAAATCATATCCACTAGCTTGCTAATTTTTTAACAATCTGATCAGTTGAATTTCAAAGAGAAACTTCGGACTTACCGGACTTGGCAAGTTTGATAGTAATTTTGCTGAGTAGTCTCATTTTCATGTCAGTAAAGGTTCACTTTGAAACCCATTGCCCAAGGGAAGGTTTATTCACTTTGTCAAACTATATTGTTCTTACTGAAGCACGGGTTTATTGACCTTTACACAACTTGAATTCTTCACAACTTGTTTTTATTAAAATACAATACCATTTTCTAACTTTATGAGGAGTGCCTTCAAAAAGTTGGCAACGTGGCAAATTACGGTTAAATATTTCGCTGTTTCGATCAATTAGCCAAAATAACTAAATAGGTGTAATAAAAGGTTTCCAGGTGCTTTTTTTCCACCTGAGACTAAATATTTAATGTTGAGAAATAATTATTGAGCAATCCATAATAATATAATATTATGCAATCCATTATCAATATATTTTAGTGGTCGCATGCGCTACTGCTGATCATGAGCGTCCTGCGTTAGATTCCCGAATCGGGCAAAGTGTTATTCTGGTATTTCTATCTGGGGTTTCTCAGTAGCAACCCAGAGGCTGAAGTTGTTCCCGGTTGATGGCAACAAACTCGCCCCCTGTTACATGGGCATTGATAAATGATAAATGATAAATGATTTTATTTTGTAAGTAGGTTTGTACAAACACTTTTACACGTCAATCATATTTTAAAACTAGATGAGGTCGGCGTTTCCTATCTGACTAGTCTGAGAAGAAAGGCCGAAACAAACTCAGACGTCACAGTCTCTTTTAAAGTCCAGACATAATCTTGGTCAGATCATATGAAGACCATGTAGGTCGATGTCTGAGATGGTCTTTTGAGGAAAGAACCACACAGATTGAGAGGACCTGTCCAGTCAGTGCACGCATTTGTCAGAAATCGTGCAGCTCAACTCAAAACTTAAGGAGCTCACCGATCCGACGAACAATACCAAAGAAAGGACATTTGGGTAGGCCACATTAATTACTCAAACTGCCAGACCATGACAAAAACTAAGAGAACAGAGAGAAAATTAATATAAATACAATGACCCACATAGTCTTCACATTCACAATAATTAAAATAATATAATACTTTACTAAGTAAGCAAATGTCATAGTATATATAAAATTCATTAATGTCAGTGTATATAAAAAAAAAACAACAACAAAACAGAGAAAAACAAAATAAAAACATTCAATACGTAAAAAATTTAAAAAAATTGGAAGCAGCTTAATCCCAAGCCTTTTTGTCCTCGATATAATCCTTAACGGTATAAAAGGCTTTCTGGCACAACTTACGTTTAATAAATGATTTGAATTTATTAAGGCTTAGATCTTGAACTGGGCTTGGAACTTTATTATAAAAGCGTATACATTGGCATCTGAACGAGCCACCTATTTTCTTGAGCCTTGTTGCAGGTACAACAAATTTGTGTTTGTTCCTAGTATTTATATCATGGATATCACTGTATTTTTTAAATAATTTTTTATTTTTATGGGCATATAAAAGATTTTCATAAATATATTGAGAAGGCACAGTCATAACATTAATCTCTTTAAATTTGTCTCTGAGCGAGTGTCTCGGACTTAGTTTATAAATTGATCGAACAGCTCGCTTCTGCAAAACAAAGATAGTCTGAATATCAGCGGCATTTCCCCACAATAGAATACCGTATGACATTACACTATGAAAATAGCTAAAGTACACTAAACGGGCTGTCTCTACATCAGTTAAATTACGAATTTTTCTAACAGCGTATGCTGCGGAACTTAGCTTTTTTGACAATTTATCTATATGTGGACCCCACTGAAGCTTAGCATCCAAAGTTATGCCCAAGAATACTGTGCTGTCTTCAGGATTCAATTCTTCGCCCTTTATCAACACATTAGTTTTCACCTGCCTAACGTGAGGTAGCGTAAACTTAATGCATTTGGTTTTTTTCTCGTTTAAAAGTAAATTATTAACATTGAACCAGTGGACTACTTTAGAGATCGCGCTATTTACATCGTCAGTAACCTGCTGCTGACGTTTAAGTTTAAACAAAAGTGAAGTGTCATCTGCAAACAACACTATATCATGATTATCCTTTATGATATTCCATTAAACATAACTGACGAAATGTGGGTGTACAGTCACGAGCAAAAGTATGTATACACTCGGCTTTATTCAAAAGCGATTTACTCCTTTATTTTTTAATGAAATTTTATGTTGTAACGAACATAGCATTTTCGAACCCATAGGTTTATGTAATGTGTCGTATTTCAACAAAACTCGAAAAGAAAAGCGAAAAAATCGCAATTGAAAGTTGCCAAGTGTTGACATATTGGTGCTCGTGACTGTACTAGAGGTACAGCTCTGCTGCTCTGCTTAACCCTTCGGAGAATACCTACAGGCGTGATGTTATGTTGTATTTTAGTGCACTATAGAGCGATATTTTTTAACTTAAATATTGTAAAATAAATCAAAGCAGCAAAATAAACAACATGCTCTCTGGACCTATACAGAAATAAAACATTGTCACATGTAGTCGTACGTAACTTGTTTATCAAACCATTCACATACATTCTGATTGAATGTACTACCTAATGACCTAAAGAACGTAACCTTATCTATAATAATTATATGTCTGACAGTCCATTGCTAATCTCAACGGGACTTACACGCGTCCGTATGTCAATAATATTATCTCTACAAGTTTGTTTTTAATTTTATTTATTATTTATTTCGTGTGTGATTTCAAGTGGACTAGTGAACTCGGTAAATATGCTCAATGGATCGGAGGGAAGTGTTTTATGTGATAAGTGATTGTGCGACAGTTTTTATGCAAAATGAAATGGTGTTTTGGGTCAACTTTTAGAAAACATGTTAATGGATTAGATTCTGAATTTGGTAAAGATCTTTATTTTTAATAATATTATATCATAACCATCTAAGGTTTTATTATATTCATTAGGTTACCTATAACCTATGAAATATTTACATAATTTAAAAACTAACAGTCTTAAAATAATAATATGTATCGAAGTATATAAAAAGGAGGGAAAATAATCAAAGGGCATCAAAAAATTCGTCCGCATCGCTGTCAATAGGAAACGTGCCCAAACGGCTGTCAGCATTGCCACGTTGTATGGCAATGTTGATTCTTTGGAATATAACAGGTTATATGTATAATATGTACCTAAATAAAACCTGAATATTAAAAACTAATACTACCAGTTTACAAAGTTACTTTTAATGTGCTGTAGCGCGATTTAATCAATCATTATACACCGTTAAATTGTGATCGTTTTAATCCTTAAAAGGGGTTCATTGTACTCAACATTATGAACAACTTTTACTACGGGACCAACCCTGGAATCGTGAAAAAAAAAATCTGTTGATCCATAGATTATGTTCGCATAACTCGACATTCGCATAACACAGACACACCTAAGTTCACATTGTGGAATGCAAATAAATGTATTGAGTATTGAGTAATGTATAGATCAACAGATTTTTTTTTTTTCGGCAACAGCCGACTCCCGGCCACCGCCGCATCCATGGGCTTGCGGGCGGCGAGCAATGGGCAGCTTGCAGGCCCGGTTCGACGGCGCGTTGTGTTCCACGCGCGCCTCAAAGAGATGTCAGCACGAACTGACGGGGTCCACTACTAGGGCCGATGCCTGCCAGGGCCGCGGGTTGTTCGAAAGAGATACCGTGGCCCCTGGCACAGGCGACTGAGGGAACACGGGTGGGTTTTAGTTAGTAAAAGTCTGACACGCCCTTCCGCTCAGCCCAGAGCGAGAGAGGTCAATTGATGATTTCCCACCAAAAAAAAAAAGGGTTGGTCCTGTAATAAAAGTTGTTCATAATGATGAGTACAATGATCGAACCCTTTTAAGGATTAAAACGATCAACATGTAAGGGCGTATAGGTTTATTTGAGACAATTTTGTCGAGAATTATAGAATAGAATATACTCTATATTATGTAGGTGCACCATATAAATTATAGACATAAGTATAGAAATTTTACAAAGGGTGACACAATGGGCGGTTCTATTGACGCATGTTTACCCCCAACTTGTTATTTTTTTTTGTGTGTTAATGTTCTTTTTATGCGTCATGTTTACCGCAAATAAATAAATTTTCTTTCTTTCTTCTTTCTTTCTTATCGCTAAGAGCGATCTTTTAAAGACAACCTTTGGATGGATTAAAAAGGGGAAGGAGAGACAAATTTTGTACAGACGCCAGCACATCAAGCTACTACAATCTGTCAGATTTCTTTAATAGATTTTCGACTTTATTTCTAAAGCATTAGGTTCAATGTTGATTGGGAAAATCTGACAGTTTCGGGTAGGTTGACCTGCTGGCGTCCGTACGAGTAGGTTTGTGGTGTACAGATGTGATGTGATGTATGTGTGTGTCGAGACGTTTGTTTGAGGAATTTCTCTTCTCCATAGGAACCTACTTCTCTTTGGAAATTGCAACTAGCTTCATCTTTCTGACTGACCGATCCATTCATAACCCATCAAAAGTGCTTGTTGCATTGGTTTATTCGGTTGGTTTAGCGTCAGGTTGTATACTTGTGTTGTCATCTGACATTATGCTGAGCTGAGGCCCTTTTGATATTATAATCTTTGTTTTCTGTTTTTATAGTTTTAAGGTGTATTCATGCCAATAAACGCATTTTTCCTTTCTTTCTTTATTTCAATCATATATTTTATCATTTTTTTCCCGTTAGCCTATTCTGTCCCACTGATGGGCAAAGGCCTCCCCCACATGCTTTCACATTTCCTTGCCTTCTCCATCCAATCGGTTTAGGAACGAGTCCAAATCGTCTCGCCAACGTTTCTTAATATGAGGGGTTGCCCATCGCTACGCAACAACTGCGAGCGGCGCCGCTCCGGCTCCGCTCTGCTTACACCCCTCCCCGCCTCGTCTCGATTCCGATGCGCGCGCGGCGCGGCGCCGGAGCACACCGCACGGCGCCATGTGGCTACAATGCATTTTTGTATGTAGAAAACCGCAGCGGCGCCGCTCAGGCGCCGCGCCGCAGCCGCGCCGCCCGTGTGGTTACACCCTTAGGCCTGCCTCGGTGACGACGCCCGTCTTCAAACCACTGTGATTTTTCCATCTATATTACTATACTCTTTGGGTTTAATCATCGTATTTTGTATCGCAATGATATTATATTATTAGATAAACTAAAATTTGATCAAAAACACATCTTGCAAAAATTTAACCATTACTTACTATTTTTAACAATATATTATAGTATGAGTATAGGAAGACTTGTGAGCTCAACAATACTCCACCTGTTGATCACCAAGGCCCAAACATGACATGGCTGTATCGAGTTTGTTTAATCCGCTCCCTTCGCATCTCCGAGCACATTATTACGTGAATACTATGTTAACCTTTGGTTGTTGTATTACTATTAAACAGTTTTGAATATTATTTATTACTATCTGTGCCCGCGACTTCATTCGCGAGGATGTCGGAAAACCACAATGTGTCTCTTTACTAATTATTTTACATAATATATATAGGTATACCTTTACTTTCCAAAAAAAGGAGTAACTTAATAGTCACTCCTTATTATATCAGCTATATGCCAGTGAGAAGCCCGTCAAAATCGATCCAGCCGTTTCGGAGATTAGCCGGAACGAACCAACAGGTAGGTAGAAAAAATTAAAAAAAAATGATTTTTGCTATAAGTACCGTGTAAACTTTCATATGCATTTAGTAAAAAGCTGTTATTTTGACAGACACTTTAATATTTATTGCTATAAAGTACAAATTAGTCAGCGCCTGACGTTAATTGACGTATGTTTAGTTGCCAATTTTTTAATCACGTCTAAATTGTCTATGGAATTTCTTAATTTGACAGGACTAAACTAATATTTATATCCTGTCCTTTTCTTAATGAAATAGAAAGAAAAAGATGCACTAAACTTAAATGTAGCTTAGTTTGTGAACATGGCAATCGGCGCCAATAGCTACTTAGTTTGTGTGTCAAAGTTTTTATAATATAAGTTTTAAAAATGTCCTCCTCCTCCTCAAGTAAGTGAAATGTTTGTAATTTCTTATTTAGAAATAAATTTCTTTAACCATAGAACTTGTAACTTTAAAAAAAGCCTTTTTTAATATTAAAATACTTACTTAAAAGTCTTAGCTACGGGTTTGCTAAAACGGCAAAGTTTTAACAATGCCTTTTCGATTAAAATACCTGCTTAAGTACCGACATAAAATCTAAGCTAATATTTGCAACTAAAGTTACTAGCTCAACTTCCAAGTGAGAACCGAGAATATTCCAGCTCACGCTAGGTAACTCAACAGTGTCCACTGGGCGACTAAGTTAATAAATACGAGTGAACGTAACTAAGTTCGCGCGTTCTAACAACGCCGCGCGGCAAGCTTTACTAGAGTTTAGTAGTGTGAATAATGTAGGGATTAACTCGTTAGCTAGTCCCCAGTTTTATTTATTTTTATGGTGTTTTACAAGGTTCATAAAGTATAGTGTTAGGTCGTTTTAGGCTATGAAACATTGTTGGGTAAGGATCGTACGTTCCCGCGACCCCGGGTGTAGGTGTGCGATGGAACACCGGGGTGGTTTTTAGTCAGTAAGAGTCTGACAGACCCCGCCGCCCCCCCCCCCCCCCCCCCCAGGGCGGCGGACATCCATGAGGGTTTCCCACACCGGGAAAATAAAATTTATGAAACGTTGATAAATGGGACGAAGGTCGGAGTTTTGAAGTCACCGCGTGGAATGTTTTGCATCACTTAGGTACCCCTTTATTCATAAAGTGATTACCGACTTATGCCCGACTGCATAAGTCGGTAATCACTTACACACTAATCACACACACACACTAATCACTACTTACTTACTTACCATTCATTTTTGACTTTTATACGGCACTTAAACTTTAATCATTGTTCATACATAAACCCCTTAGTGGCAGGCTGTATTGGCGTGCCCGCATGCGTTTAGGCCGGAGTTAGATCATGGTTTTCAATGATCGACCCTTTTCGGAATACTTCTTCTGATACAGTATTTTTATCTCACGAAGCGACGCGTTACTCAAACATGCTGTGAATGTATATGTACGAGTAACCACAGGAACTCTAGATACCGTCCGAGACAATGGCGAATTCGGAAGTGTGTGCGTGCGCAAGTGTGCTATGTGCTGACGCTTCTCGTCTTCACGCACACATTCACAGCGTGTTTGTACACTTACTTACCACAAGTAAAGCGCGCGTTGCTTCGTGAGATAAAAGTATTACCTATACCGAAAAGGGTCGATTATTTATTGATCACCACCGACTTTGCTCTCCAGACTGCAGTAGAACAGTTAACATTGGCTAACCATTGCATTTATTATTTATCTATTAGCATTTATGCTGAGCGATGGCAGTTTGGCGTGGATGTGACGCATATTTTCTCCCAACTTATTATTTTATTTTTTGTGTTTGTGTTTTTTCTATGCGTCATGTTTACCGCAAATAAACGTGTTTTCTTTCTTTCTTTCTTCTTCCATTGCAAAACGTCTTTCGCCCGATGCAACCTATAACGTCACATATTTATGTTACGAGTATTTCTACATGCTGCGACTACATGCTTAGCCCAATGTATTATGCCTATCAAAGAAACTACAGGTCTATTCAGATTTATGTTATTTTAAGCTAAACAATTACCTATCAACTTTATTTTAGTAGCAATTAAGTTTATTTCAGAGTGACTAGCACTATTGGAAAAGTTGTACAAATGTTTGACGTTGTAGCGTAAACTGAACTTTATTGTGTAGGAATTAAAGTATTTTTTCAAAAACTCATATTTGTTTACATGTTTGGCAATTCAATCGCGAACATAGATCACTGTAACGTGTTATTTGTTGAATGTGTAATGTTAAACACGTAATTATTTACACCCCTAAATTAACATCAAAACAAACACCGATAAGTGATAACAGAACACAAAATGACAAAAATAAGTACGAATCAAAATTATGTAATTGTTGGGATTCCCCATCTTTATTTAATTTACCTTACATAAGACTTTAATGACACAAGGAACTGAACTGTAAAGTAGCAATTTAGGTGTAAAAAAGATAAATAATATTATGAACCATAAAATTAAAGCTACACACATATCAGGGCAGTGTCCGGGACGTGGACGGACCGTGCTCCGTCAGGGGCTCAAAAAATATCAGTGTATACATTTTATATGAACTCGTTCCCGTGTCTGCCTTTTGTATGTGTGCCACGAGTTCAAGAAGGATTTTTTTTTTACGTTCTTTCGGAATTTTGGGTAGATTTACAACGAATCACAATTAGTTCACGAAGTTCATTTGCATTTTAGATATTATAAATCTGTCAAACTAAAGTTTTATTTTCTTAGTGTAACTTGTTACAATATTTTTTTTGTTTTAGATGCGTTATAAAGTGCGTTTGTGTCTAATCATCGCGCTGTACAATATTTATTTAACGTAAGTCAAGTCAATATTGATAGTTTTATGCATTTACAACTATTGCACTGCACAGAGTAGGTACAGTCACGAGCATAAGTATGTATACACTTGGCTTTATTCAAAACTCCTTTTTTTTTAACGAAATTTTTTGTTGCCACGAACATAGTAGGTATTTTGAAACCCATAGGTTTCGCAATGTGTCGTATTTCACTGTTGTTTTCGTTATTTCACGCAAAAATCGCTATTGAAAGTTTCCAACTGTTGACTTATTAGTGCTCGTGACTGTACACAGATCTACTGTACAAGTAGGTAAAGATATCACCATTTTTTTTTACAAAAGTAACATTCCATAACATAACATAACGCCTGTTTTCGCCGAGTAGTTAGAAAGAGGTGTACTCACTTATTGTATAATATAAATAGTATATAATATAATAGACGGCGAGGCATTGCCATCAACCGGACACGAAACCAAACTCCACGCTGCTGCTGAGAAACTCCTGATGGAAAACCTCAATAACACTTTGCCCGACTGGGAATCAAACCCAGCAGTGCGATTCTGTAACCGTCTCACCATGAAAACTTAGGTGAAGTGAGCGTGGAGTGAGCTGTCATTCCAACTAATGCTATGGATTGACACTATTGACAGCTCACTCTAAGCTCACTTCACCTAACTTTTCACGGTGAGATTTTTATAGAATCGATCGGCTGGACCTCATGCTCAGCAAGTCAGCAGTAGCGTTTGCACCAACGAAGCAGGCCAAAATGGTGTGGTAATAATACGCGACTTTGTGATACCGGATTTCTTTTTACCAAGACTCCGCTCCGTGTACAGACGTGCAGCACATCAAGCTACTACAATCTGTCAAATTTCTCTAATGGATTTTAAACTTTATCGCTGAAGCATTAAGGTTCAAGGTTGATTGGGAACATTTGACAGTTTCGGGTAGCTTGACCTGCTGGCGTCTGTACAAAATAATAGGATTAAAAAAATACCGAATGATTTTACAATATTTTAATCGCTAAAAAATCCTAAGCAAAGTTGTTTTAAATTATTTTATGACGAAGGGAAACACGACCAGCGGCCTAATTGCTTAACACACTATCAATCTCAATCGTTTTGAAGGAAATCCATTGCTTCATATGTTCGAAAAAGTGAGTCTGCTCAACAACGTAAATAACGCAATGAATGTTGTTGAATTGTCAAAATGAAACCCAATTGCTACTGATATTGTGTCACGCATCTATGTGGTCCAAAATTTTCCGTTACTGTTTCCTTCCAATATTAGGCCGGTTTGTAATTTTGTCGTGCAGCGCACCTATTAGAACCTTAGCTAAAATTAACTCGCAAAGTGTGATAACTAAGATTTCTTAACTGAAAGGCTAAAATAAAATATGAAGTAAGTTTTTGTGTTAGAAGGTAACTAAAACTTACCATTTGGCTTTACCCACATTTTTCTTTAAATTATGTTTTGCACTTTCACCTTTATTCATCAACGTTGCTTAAAGTTAAGTAATGCTGTTTAACCACACATTTTTAACGTTTCAAAGTCACTTATGATGATTAAAGTTAAGTGGCGTTCAAACGTCAAAAATGTATGGACAGTCACTAATCACTACTTAATTTTTTTTTTTTTGAGGATGGGAAGTCATCAAATGACTCCTCCCGCTCTGGGTGGAGCAGGAGGGAGTGTCAGACTCTTACTGACTAAAACCCACCCGTGTTCCTTCCTTAGCCCTTTATGTTCCAGGGCAGCGGTAACCCTTTCGGACGATCCCGCTACCCTGGATCACTACTTAACTTTATGCAACGTTTATAAATAAAGGGTTAAATGTGCTGATCGCGTTCAGTTTCATTAGTGAAATTGGCACTTAGCTGTCTAAACTGCATTGGCGGTCACTCATAGCCACATTTATGTAGAGAGCACCACTTCCTCATTTCAAATGTTGCGGTGACCAGCGGTCCCTCACAGGGGGTTAGGTTCAAGATTTGCCGCATATTGGATGGTGATGGAGGTTTATCAATCTGCTGGTGTTCCGGTACCGTAGTTAATACTTCAAGCACACAAATGTACAGAGGTGAACTTGATGCCATAGATTTATACTTTCGTCGTAGTTGGTATAATTATAATGCAGATGTAGCCTTATCTTGAGGGGCTTGTGGCTAAGTAATAACAGCCGCACGGGTCGATCGATCAGGTTAAGCTACGCTTGCCGCGGTTGGTCCATGGATTGGTGGCTATCTTTACATACCAAAATCCCGTGCCTCGGATAGCACGTTAAGCCGTTGGTCCCGGCTGTCATTCGTGGATCTTTAACAGTCGTTACGGGTCGTCAGAAGCCCGAAAGTCTGACATCCAGTCTTACTAAGGGATTTCGTTTTACCCATTAACTCCATGTAAAATACTGGTACTCAGCTGCATCAGGTTAGACTGGAAGCCGACCCTAACATAGTTGTGAAAAGGCTAGGCAGATGATGATGCAGCCTTATCTTATGATACATCTATATCCGTGATAAAGCAATGCATTTGCTCGGGATAATTAGAATAAAAAAGGTTGTAACTTTAGTGTGGCTAGTTCATATTTTGTTTCGAAAAAGTTGATTGATTTTCGCCGCAATATTAAAAGCGCAAAACCTGCTCTTAGTAATTGCAATTTAGAAATAAATTATCTTACAACTCAAGGTTTATTAATCTTAATCTTATAAGACCTGTAAAGCAAAAAACACATACATAGGTAGCATTTACGAAATTACTAAACACAGTTTTAAATTTTAATAAATTTTAACTAGCTACATAACTTGTTCGCATTATACGTGAAACTAGAGGCCTTTGATTCGCCGTAAACCAATTGGTATCGGTTTCTGCAATATTCCAGATCTGTCATAAGCACTAACTAGCTAACCTAACCAGATGGTTGATTAAAATATTAGCTGGTTCTAGTTAATTTTCATGTTGTATAACTTAGATTATCAAGTTCAGCCTACGTAATTATGAATGGTAGCGTTTGCGTCATTACGCAAACAGTACCAAGATAATGTATCGAAATAGATTGTAAATCCAATAAGAAATATTTTTGCGCCAGGAAAATCTTTCTAATATAAACGTCATTCCGGTTTTTGTCTGATTAGCAAAGGTCACCCAACCTTTCTGCCGTGTTAACCAGCCAGCCCCTTGCCAGTTTTAAACGATTCGAATTTATATATTCGCAGCATAAATCTACAGATTCCATTTTTAAAATCCTTTGTAACCACAGACTAAAATACGTATTGGCCAGTACCTATGTAAGCACCTGTTAGTAAATCCTCTTTGCTTTGTACACGTGGTTGGAAGTTGGTACACAGTACAGCATAAATCATTTCGTAAGTGGGAGCAGAGAGGCGAGCGTGTGCACAGCTAATAGTGCAGTGATTAATTGAGCCCACCTGGCCGCCATTCGCTATTAAGCCTTATTTGAGACTAGACATACCTCTTGTATTAGCTATCTGATAGTTAGGACTATTATTGCGCGATCTGACTTAATTGCGGCATTGTGTGCAGTTGATATTTGATACAAATGTTACTTAGACAATATCGATGTTGCTAAATAAGTACAAGACCGGCACCCTAATTGCGTAACACACGATCAACCGGAATCGGTTTCATTTTGACAGTTCAACAACATTCATTGCGTTATTTACGTGTTGAGCAGACAAATTTTTCGAACTTATGAAGCAATGGATTAGCAATTTGCTTCAAAATTATTCAGATTACGATTGATCGTGTGTTACGCAATTAGGTTGCAGTTCAAGAGCTTATGATTTATGAGTAAATATTAAGTTTTAGCTTGTTTGTGTGAGGGATTTTACTGAGATATATAATGCCAAAAATATCTAATCAGAAATAAATTGACTCCATCATCGACCTCTGCTTTAATTATTCGTTTACTTAAACTTCTTTATTTGTGTAGATAATTCGTTTATAAGTTTTAAAGTAGACAACGAACCCCGAAAACAAAAACGAAATTACTACTAATTAATTACTACTATTAATGATTAATTATGCCAGAGGAAGTCTGACAGGCTCAAAATCATTGAAATGCGCCTAAAGTTCACACCAGCCTTGTTTGTCCTTCTAATACTATCCTATCACAACCTATCTTGTATTGACATAGTACCTATACCACCTAGTTACAGTCTAAAACACTACATACTACCTACGACGAATGTCCTCGTGCACTTGATACGGCTGGCCGATAAGACACAACGGTGCGATGACGTCACCACGTGTGTACATATATATTACGAGACTCATTAAAAAATATAACATATTCACCGACAAACTTATCTTTGCACGTCATGGCGGCGCTCTTGGCTGAGGGAAGACATCTAACATCTGTCTAAACCAGTACTTTTCGTTTGGGTGTCAAACCGACACCCATGATTATGTATGTGTGTCGGTGTAAGTCAGATTGTACGTCATTTACTGTATTAGTTTTGCTGTAGAACTTATAATTGCTTATTTGTTTCTTACATGAGATTTTACCATGCAACGTTGTAGCATCTTTGGTATAGTAAATACTACTTAAGTATATTGATTATTTTGCATCGAGACGTAGGTAAACATTTATTCAGTTCCTTCCTGAATCGTGCCTCGCTTTTATTCTGAATGTTACAAATGGTTTCTTGAATAAACATTTTCAATAATAGTAAAATTACATTGATAGACTGTAAAATCTGAGCAATTATTTACTCAGTGGTCGAAATAAAAATGGCGGGATTAAAAATTACCTATTATTGAAGTAATGAATCGACTCATTAAATTGCAATATGCATTCATAACTTTAGAAAAGAATATGCTATATATTATATATTTTCTTTCAAAAGTTTTAACATGATGTTTAATATAATGTAAACTCTGTTTTTTAATCTGTTAGACCAAAATGCTGTCTAATTTTGGTCTAACAGATTACATAAATATTCTAAAGGATGTCATGTTGACAAAAAAGGTCTTAGTACACATACGTACGTACATATTACCTACTAAAGTCTTAGTAAACAGACTTTAGTAGGTAATCTAGTTGGTCAAGAACGAGAAGAAGAAACGTTATAATCTTCGATCAATAATAGTACTAGATTCCCGATAAGCGCTTCTTAAACTGCCCGAAAAACAAAGACCACAAATACTTTTGTGGTCTTATTTCAAATTAGTATGTTTTTAATCTTATTACTTAGACTTTAAGTTTCATTTTAGAATAAATGACTGAAAATTTGAAAATAGAATGATTTTATTTTCAAGCGACATTTTAAATATATTTTGCAATGGTAATTAAACTTTATGTTTAAGCATTAAGGTTTATAATAAACTGAAGTTGTTAATGACAACAACTGACTGACTGACTGTTGTTGATGACTGTTGTTGTTGTTGTGTTGTTGTTGATGTCGACATCGTATGTGTGTTGTTATGCATGATGTAGTTGTTGTTGTTGTTAGTTGTTAATATTATTCAACTTTTTTCTAAGAAATGTAGATCTTTACGTGTGTGCAAACGTGGCCACTTGAGCGACTGATTTTTGTTCCTTAATCTAGTACTATTATTGATCGAAGGTTATAATTGTTGTTTTAATTATCTTTAAAGACAATGACTTTGACCACAGATAACTTTCACACTATATAGGTAGTACATACTAATTCGACACTTTCACATTACACATGATCCACAGATTAAAAACAACATAGGTAACAAACCAGTTGTATTTTCAAAGTATACCTATCGGTATTACGTGCATATTGTTTTTCATATCTAACAATCGTTCTCGTGATACTAGCATTAGGAGCTGACATTATCTGTACGTTGATAAGTGACAGCCTTGTGCTAATTTAGCTTATTATTAACTATTACGTCGGTATTGTGAGCGATTTGCATATTGAATACGGCAGCTTTAAGAGGTGTCCTAAATGTTTTTTAAATCTTAATTATTGAGCTAAGCATTTAATTGAAATCGGACTAGAAGTAAAATTCAAAGAATATTAATTCTTATCTAGCTGTAATTTTTCGAATAATTTAGATCAAGTGTAAAAGTGGCAATGTTGTTCGATTTTTGTCGCTAGCCGTATCTATAAACCTGAGATTTGTAAAAAATGTGGCAAAGGGCTCATTGAAAAGACCCTGAAAATCCAATAAATATGGCTATAAGAAAAAATTAAATAAAAGAAATATTCTGATATATTCTTTTTCTGAGTAGGATTTATGAGAAACAAAAATGTCACATGCACAATTTTCTTGGAGATAATTTAACTACTTAATCTTTTTCTTTTCAATTATTATATTCAATTAATCTTGTACTTAATCGTCATTCTTCACATTAGCAAGAGCTTATTTAAATACAAAGAATTTTCCGAAATCATTAAAAAAATTAAAGTAGAACTCATAAAAATATTTGGTAGGTAATTACAAATTTCGCAAATAAATGTCGCTGGCTGAAAAGCCGGGTGTCTGACATTTAGACACGTTTAAAGAATAATGAGGAGAAGAATTATTATTATTGTTTTTAACGAACAAAAAACTGTCTGACAGACTGTCTGTTTATAACAGGGTCCATGATAAAGTATGTATCAAGATTACGGTTGACATTTTCGAGAGACAGTAAAATGTCCAAAGGTTATGTAAGAAAATCTTACTAAGTGGCCTAGTAAAAGAAAGTTGGATAAGCCTGTTTTTAAATACTTATTTTAATCTGACACCTAAACTAATTTTAGGTGGTTAACCTAAGAACTTAGGTTTATTTCAAAATCTAAATAAACATTAGGTATTATTACAAAAAAAAAACATTTTATATATTTTTTATTTATATTAGCACTTTTTGAACTTCAAAACTCCATAAGACAGTCTCCCAAATCACCCGCCCTTCACCAATTCCTTGTGTTTTAGCTGGGAAGAAGAAGTGGCGCAACAGACTCCCCAGAATTGCAGTTGTCGAACCTCATTATTTTCCCGACCCGACATTACGTATATAAGCAAATACTGGACTTACTTCGTCCCAAATATCATACCTTTACCTTACGTACGGTTTACGTCGTCTCGAGAGGCAACAGCCTTTGAATGAGCGTCTTTACATTCAAGCGTCATAGCACACGAGACACGAACTACAAAATAACTCGACTATGATGTGTTAGAACGTCCTCCACAAACCGTCATGTTTTCGCGGGCATTAGTCCCGAAAGGGTTAAGGACTTTTATTCGTGTGTATCCAACACACGAATAAAAGTCCTAAGCACCCTTCTTAGGTACCTATTATTTTCTTCTTCTTGTGAGGTATTAAGGTCAAAATTAGTGTGGATAAGTTTTAATGTAAATACCAACATTCTTTTTTTTTTAGCCTATGTTGTCCTTGTCCTACTACAGGGCAAAGGCCTTCGTTTCTTCTTTCCACTCCTCTCTGCCTTGAGCTAGTATATAAATAAAACATAGTTTGAAATTAATATTTAAGTTAGAATTTGTTTCTTTATTACAAATTTTTCACCACTTATATCTAATATATGCCCTGAAAACAACTTCTAAAGTCTATTTAAATCTTTGAAAGTAATCAACTAAAATAAAGGTAAAGTTAGCGATATCTTACTAGAATTTCAAAGCTACAACTTAATTTAACTTAGCCGGTACGAATTCAAGAAACAGAACTTTGCACCGGTCTGTCTTCTTGTGAAATTATTTCCATTCCTGACAGTATAGTAGTCCGAACGCCAGTTGTAACAAATAAGAAAGAAAGAATATGTATTTTCTTTCTTGTTCTTTCTCTTTCTTTAAAAAATCCTGCTACATGACTTTCGTAACTTTTAAATGCACAATCGCACTGCACACTAAAGGTGGACCGCACCATGAAATGCGATGCGCTGCGGCCGATGCGGCTATAATGTACGCTTAGCTTTACGATGCTTGGCCTGTATGGAGTGCAAAGTGCAATTCGTGAGAACTACGAAGTATTCTGTATTTCTTATGTATAACTTTGCTATTAGCACCTTTCTGCTGTGATATAACAATGATCGTGTGTGTAAAACAAAGCCTCTTACACAGGCTCTTTAAAAGATGGCGGCCGTTGTAATTGTGACACATTATCTTATTCTCTTTGTTGTGAGAAAAGGTTGTGTTTTCAATATAACAGGCTACAGAACAGGCGTTTATAATGTAGTGGATATTATTATTCTCATGTATTCATTTAAACACATATCCAGATTAAGCACTTACTTTTTAAAATATTAGATATAAAAACATTGAAAATAAAAATAATTGTAACCCACTGGTTAACGTTTACTAGTGGGCTTCTACCAAGGTCCAAGCTACCGGCGGGTGGCGGCTGCGGTCAGAGCTTTCGAAGCAGGACAGGAACCTCCTAACAATACGAACCGTGTCCAGAAGTACCCTTTCTGCATCGAGCCCCTGATGTAGCCGGCTAATGAAAGCCTCCTCAGATGTTGTTCGAAGCTTTTATTCATAATCATTTAATAATCATAATCATTTATTCACAAGAAATATGGTTACATAGTGGTGGTAAGGTAATCCTAATCCCGTCACATTCTACCATAACAATGGTGCGTAAATAATATGTCAAAGTTGTACAAAATATAATGATTATAAAAATAATATAAATTGATTAGTAAATTAATGTCAAAATGTATGTCACGAATAATTAATTATTGTATTAAATAATTGTATGAAAAAGCAAAGAACCAAATTTAAAAGACAAGTGTTGTGTTGCCATGTCAGCAACTATTATAATTAAATTTATAAATATTATTATTATTAAAAGCCCGTCTTGTACCACTGCAAGGCAAAGGCTTCTCAACTAATAAAATAATATAGGTATTTATTATATGATTTCAATTCACTCAGCATATCGCAGTCCACTGCTGGACATAGGCCACACAACACCCTGTCCTCCGCCTCCCGCGTCCAGTCTACCCCAGCCACCTTCTTTAGGTCGTCCGTCCATCTAGCTGGGGGGCGTCCCACACTACGCTTTCCGATACGGGGTCTCCACTCGTCTCCTGTATTATATTTATGATGTATTCCTCTGAAAAGTTACAGTTATAAGTACCTATCTAATATTAGGTGAATCATAATGAACTCGATAGAGTTGATTGACACTGGATTTAGTGCCAATTTAAGGTCATTTGACATTTGTGTCAGTCATGCCACTTGCGAGTCACGGAATCACGATAGTGTTGAATGCATGTTCAATTCATCACCTAGCTGCCTCGCTACCTTCTACCTGAAAACGTGATATTGCTTTTCCAACCTTACATTTACATCGTAAATGTGAGGACGACACAATGAGCATCTATCACAGTACCTTTATTTATCACGACCATTTATAAACCTACACGAAAAACGACATAATGTATGGATCAACTGATTTTTTTTCACGATTTCAGGGTTGGTCCCGTAGTAAAAGTTGTTCATAATGATGAGTACAATGACCCCATTTAAGGATTAAAACGATCAAAATTTAACAGTGTATAGTAGAGCACAAAGATACCGAAAGTGCAATCAGTACCTAATACAAATCCTTGCGTGAAAACCAGTCAAGACTATGTTTCATTAAGACCACCGTTAACCAAGCACGTTGATAAAAAAAAATCCTTCACAAATCGTCTCAAAAGGCTTGACGGTAACTGGTATGTAATATTTTGTTCATTTTACATAATATATTTCTTTTTCTAGTTATCAAGTAACGACATATTGTGCACAGACTAGCTTTTACCCGCGAATTATGTCAAATGTTGTGAAGAAATCAGTTGTCCTAATTCTAATTGTAAGAACTCATGCCACCTGTGATAGACGTACAAACGATACTGTTTGTAAACCTATATTATTTGTAAGATTTATACTTTATTTTACCAAATTTTATTTTTAAATAAAATATTTACTTATTTATTTTTTACTAGCAGCTCCCCGCCATTTCACCCACATAAGTGTCGATCCCGCGGGAATATCGGGATAAAAAGTATCAGTACTCCCACAAGATCGAAACTTATGCGAGTGAAACCGCGAGACGCAGCTATAAATTTATAAACCCATGACACTCAGGAATAATGTAGCTATGGTATAATATTCATTTACATATATTCATTTAAATCGGATCAGCAGTTCCAAATATTACCCCCTACATAAAAAGTCACAAATGTTACCTCTTAATAATATTATTATAGATAAAACCCCGCAATAAAATAAGCCTGGCAGGTAACAGACAGGAGATGATATAAACAAGGTCAGGGTCGTCAAATGAGATGCTGTGGCGGAAACGGCGCAGATCTAATAAACGTTAGCATCCCATAAAGCTAAATACTGTGGACTCGTAATATGGCGCCGTATAACTCTATTTACTCTGTGGAGGTACAAACATATGTATTACGTAGGTACAATAGTATCTACGTAAGTAGGTAGTATAGTATAATAAGCCTTTGTTTCCACTGCTGGCACACAGGCCTCCTCTCTGTGAGAGGGCTATATTACACCACGCGGGCCCAGTGCGGATTGGTGGAGTGGATGTCACATGTCTTAAAATTTTTGGTTCTGCTATTGGACATGCCGGTGTCCTCACGATGTTTTCCTTCTCCATTTTTAGAGCAGTGATGATGAAATTATTTCCACAACGTAAAGCGCCTGCGTTTGAGACGCAAACTTGAAAAAAAAACTTGAGAGATGTCAAGGGACACCCGGATGGAACGAAGTTCAAAGAGAGAGAACACGCGCACGCCGCACGGCTTACAACTATAGCAAAAAGTGTCGTTCCAACTTTTGGTCTTAATTTTTTCCGTCTATCCCCCTTTCGCAACGCGCGATAAGGAACTTCGTTCCAAAAATTGATACTATAATCATTTAAATATTCTGAGAAACCTAAAACCACAAACAAGCCCCCGATTAAAATCATCCATTACATTACACGACCATATTACGAGTATTAATCAGCGTCATCAGCAACTACTGTACATAGATGTAATTTCATCACAAATGCAGTAGCCAGCCATCGATCATACGGCCTGATTCCGGGCTGTTAACCGGTTTGAACAATAGGCGACCAGCCGACTAGTTGCGCTATATGGAATGATAAACGCAACTCCATATGAATTTAGTGCTGTTATGGAGTTAGAGATGCTAGATGAGACAGAACTTTCTAATTTTTGGCATTTTTATGGAGACTGGTAATAGTGGAGTTTTTGTATCTTTGACAGCGTCATCCACAAATTACTATTTAGTTTGCGTGCTAAACTACAAAATCACTTACGGTTTTCTTGCACAATAATTACTTGCGAAAAGTTCAATTACCTACTGTATATTATGTTGCGTACGTTTTGAAAAACCCTGCATTTGAGACGACAGTATAAATAAAGCAGCCAGAAATTAACATATTATTGAATTCAATTATAAGCAACTTAGGGCCGATTTTTCAAAATTAAGATATATTTTATCTAAGGAAAAAAAATTGCTTATTTATTCATGAGATACAAATGAGTTTTAAGAGGGGCCCGTGGCTAAATAATCAGCCGCACAGGTCGATCAGTCAGGTTAAGCTACGCTTGTCGCGGTTGGTCTGTGGATAGGTGACCATCTTTACATACCGAGACCCCTCCGTGCCTCGGAAAGCACGTCCCGGCTGTCATTCGTGGATCTTTGACAGTCGTTACGGGTAGTCAGAAGCCCGAAAGTCTTACAACCAGTCTTACCAAGCGGTATCGTATTACCCAGTAACTGGGTTGTGGAGGTCAGATAGGCAGTCGCTCCATGTAAAATACTGTTATTCAGCTGCATCCGGTTAGACTGGAAGCCGACCCCAACATAGTTGGGAAAAGGCTAGGCAGATGATGATGCAAATGAGTTTTAAAAATCGGCCCTAAGTAAATTAATTTAAAAATCAAAATTAAACCAATTTTATCAAAAACTTGTACAACCTGGGAAGGTTGTACAAGTTTTTGATAAAATCTTTCATATTCCTAGAACTACCGATCCGGGCATGCATAAAAGATGTATTAGCTTCGTAGAATTAACTTGCAAAATAGCTGTACCATCTGCATACAACGTACTGCTTTAGACCTCGTAATTTTCTCCTGACAGCCAAGTTGGCGGGAAAACTAGGTACATAGACGCGTTCGGAATATTACCAAAAGGTTACTTCACTAAGGTGTGTTCTGAGTAATGTTTGCAATTTCAAAGACAGTCCTGGAATTAATTAGTTTCAATACATCTTTGATGTTGAATGGAAATGTAGGATTTTGGCATGAATGAGTTTGTTTAGATCTTTGTGTGATGATGTAGATTCTGTCTAAGAGATACAGAAATCCGAATGATTATTTAGGAAGATAAGGTGAAGCCATAGTAGCAAGCTAGTGAGCTATTTATACTCGTGAGAAATACTTCAATGTCTAAAATTGTGTCTCAGTTTGATGTACTATCGCCAAAACTTATAATCTGACCATTTTGAAAACAAAATCCCGTGCACATGATGACCACAACTGCGTTGGTAAGTAAAACAATAGAGGGTTCGTTTTAGGTCGACTAATAATATGCGCTGCAAGCAGGAATAGTCTTTACGGTGGTCAGATATAAATTTTGGCTAGTACATAGCTAATACCTATCTATCGCCTAGTTTTTTTTGTTTTCGTCTGCAGCTATGACCCAGCCAAACAGCCAAAAGCGAAATGCTAAACAGAACCTTCCGTTATGATGTTATTATTCTGGATAAAGTCTTCATCTACCAACGAATCCGAATCAGATTTTTCTAGTCTCAAAAAATTTTAATGGATCATAATTTGGCCTAGCTAGAAGAGACACATGGGTACTTCTAAATATTTGGCAACACTTGTCGGAATGTGATTCTTGCGGTCACGTGATTAGTGTGAAAGTTGTTTGGGCTGACTTAGGCAAAACGGAATAATCGCCATTGGACCTCCCACTCATAAATTACTAAACACAGTCTCTTTTGCACAATTAATGGCTAGAATTTATATACTTAGTTGTTAGTCTTTACATGGTCATATTAGAGACAATATATTATGTATATGAAAATGATTATCATCTTGATTGCATGTACAAATTAAAATACGTATTGAATCTGAGTAAATATGCTGAAAACGTCTATGAGCAATTTACTTTTAAAATGGTATTAAAACCTTACCTCACTCTATTAACATTCTAACTGCCAACATACACTATTAAGTAATCTGTGCTAATTCTTCAAGTTCTTAAACATACAGAAATAAGTCGATAAGTAAAGTTAATGATTTATTTATAACAGTTTAGTTGACTGCTCTATAAACCTGTACAGAGACTTCGCTCCCATGACATTTAAACTTCGAAACTGGACCACATTCCGCGCGTAAATATTTGACCCGAACCTAAAGAGCGACCACCACAATTTGTCAACATGTAACACTGGTAGTATATCACGAGACCTATCAACAGGCTCTCGGCTGTATCCCTTCCAGTAGGTTAATGTATGCTCAGACCACACTCGTCCTACATTCACCCCCCTTCTTCGATCAACTGTCTCGGCTTGACGGCCATTACCTAACCGACCGCTTGCGCGCTCTACAAACTCCACACCACGACACCAAAATACTGACGCACTTAAAAAATCAACGAACCCTCTTATCACAACGTAATATGGTTCAGAATTTAATAAAATCCATTTCCAAGGAGTGCAAAATTAATTTGGCTTCATCTACTCTACTCGCTGTTTACACTCGCCCGTCGACGTTCGTCATTTAATTAATTCGATATTTGAACGCGGCAAACTGCTGTCATTTCTTTCGGCCAGTGTTTTTTTTGCGTTGTGTTTTTGGTGTAGGTAACCAAACTTTGCGATGATAAGTAAAATTAAAAAATAATAAAGTTCCGTCTCTAGTTTTCATAAAAATCTTCTTTGTGATAAGTGAAACTGTTAGAAATGTGTTTAGTTATCTAAATGTGTGTAGTGATGTTAAGAATGTTGTGATCTATGTAATAATGTGCGAATGATAATGTTGGCTGGCCAGGAAGCCAGCATCGAATTGGTGCAAAGGTGGCTTCAGAGACGAGGCAGTGATGGCACCGACACAGGTTAATACAAAACTATTCATCTATTTTAAGAAATGTAAAACTGATATTAGATTTTTTTAAATTTCGAAAATGTTAAGAAGATTCTAAAACTAAGTCAATAACTTAATATTAACCTAGAAATAATAGATGTACGATCACGTAGTAAATATAAGTAAAATCTTAAAACTTATACTAAGCTAGGACTTTGCGATTAGGTATTAAATAGATCAATTAAATTCAATACATCCATTTGCAATCTAAACAACTTGGGATCAACAAAATACGCCAGTGCCTTATTTAAAACCTGTACATTTAAGTCGTAATATAGACACGGACACAGACTAGTTTTAAAAGGAAAAGGCTAAAAATAATTCTACTGATTACGTAAATGATGATTTCCTATTATGACTTTTTTGGTTGTATCAAAAGAGGATAGTGTTTTATCACCGATAACGATGATGGCAAAGTCAAAAATGTATGTGACTTACTTATGCTTACCTAATTATTTATTTTTAGCCTATTTTGTCCCACTGGAGGCCAGTGGGACAAAATAGGCTAAAAAGAAATATCTAAATCTTTCTTCTTTCTATTTATCTCTGCCCTTTTTTTTTGTGGGTGGGAAATCATCAAATGACCCCTCCCGCTCTGGGTGGAGCGGTATCCCAGTGTGACTAAAACCCACCCGTGTTCCTTCCTTAGCCCTTTATGTTCCAGGGCAGCGGTAACCCTTTCGGACGATCCCTCTGCCCTGGGGCTGCAGCCTTGACATTCATAGCGATCGCTTCACGACCGAATTCGGTCGCAAAGTCCCGAATTGACAAGTGTAATATATGGAGTGACAGGACTTTGCGACTGAGTTCAGTCGTAAAGCGATCGCTATCAATGAATGTCGAGACTGCAGCCCCAGAGCTAGTGTGGATTAATCCTGTCTGAAGGCGTCAAGCTCATCCCGCCATCTTCTCCTTCCTAGGTGCACACCTAGGAAGGAGAAGATAGCGGGACGTGCTCAATGTCGCCGGATACCTGACTTAAGCAACACCACCACCTGACTTTAAGAACATTGTTACTAACAAAATGGACACCATGGTCTGAACTAAAATATTTATTATTATTATCAAGCTATTGACTTAAAAAATCTCAATTCTGTTGAAAGTTGTTAAAGAAATGCCACGAAATGCCTTGTAATCGATTGCCACTTGTTTATGCCTTTATGTAATCGTCTTGTTATAGATACCTAGTTTATGTTTTTAGTCGCGTCCAAGAAAAGCAAACTGAGAATTATTTCACATATGATAGGTATATGAAAATGAGGATTAGTGGTGGCCCAGACGTAGCAGCCGCACTTATGAGCTGTAGATACGTCATGGGTACGAACCCAGACAGGCGCTTTACTTTGTGTAATCAATTTCATCACCACTGCTATCAAAACGGTGAAGGAAAACATCGTGAGGAAACCGGCATGTCCTAGAACCAAAAATTCTAAACATGTGACATATACCTACCCGCACTGGACGAGTGAATTACAGTCCACTCCCTCTCTCAGAGAGGAGCCCTGTGTCCCAGCGGTGGGAACATTCTAGGCTGATAATGCTCTATGAAAATATTCTCTTTATTTACTTATTAATCAGCTTATAACCCAAGCACTCATTCCATGAAACATGCCTGTTGCTATTTTATATTCCACGAACTGATAATCGCAATACAGCGAGATGTTCAATGCGCTTTATTCACAAAGTGCATTCCGTGAACACATTCTGCGGTCTTATGTACAGCATGGTATGCCTGAATTTTGATCAATAGCACTGTTGGAGGTAGACGGCTACAGAGGAAATACCTGGAATTAATTCTAGAAAGCGTTAATAAATAAATGGGTATTCCCGTATTCAACGTTAATTAGTTTTGTAAAACAATACATACTGCGCAAGTCTATTTGATGAAACAAAAGCGAAATTGCGTGAATTTTGGTTGTTTTATGGACTCGTGTGTTCTGGTTTCGGTCTTTCTTCTCTGGGACTGCCTTGTTGGTGTAGTGATCGCAAGCGCTACGGCAGAGCATCAGGTCCGGAGTTCGATTTCCAGGTCGGGTAAAGTGTTATTGCGTTCTTCCATCAAGAATTGCTCGGTAGTTGATGCATCGTGTGCCTTGGACCTACGTAAGTGTACTATCGCCGAAATCTATATCTGATCACCGTAAGGACTATTCTTGCTTGCAGTGCGTATTATTAGTCGATCAAAAAAGGATCCTGTTTTGTTTTACTTACGGATGCAGCTGTGTCCACTATGTGCATGGGATTTTGTTTTCAAAATGGTCAGATATACGTCATCGACGGTTGCAGTTGCCTGTGTCATCGCCGCGTCCCTCGTGTGTATGCACACTTAGGTAGTGTTCCTTGGCCCATTGATTATGGTAGTATTTAGCTTTTGATGATGATGATGATTACTGCAAAACCCAACGACTCTATATGGCCCTGGCCGCTATCGGGAGACTCGATAGCGAACGATCGCGTGCTGAAAAACATAATAATAAGTAATGGTTTTGGTTTTACAATAAAAGTAGACAAACAACATTACAGTTTAAAACACACAGAAACCTTTTACACAGTGTAGAAACATTTTTATTCAGAACTAAAAAATCTAATTTTTTTTTTTTTTAAGAACTATAGAGTTTCCTGCGTATTTCTTTGGAAATTCTGAAATATAACAAACAACTTTTAATCTGTCTATATTGGTATCCACTAGACAAACAAACATTACTTTCTGTTTACTCTTTGTCCAGAAATATAAGCTTACCTGGGCTCTCTATTTTTTGCCGTTGTAATTGACAGCACTATACAGGGTGGCAGGGGGTCAGGATGGCAGGGGGTGGCATCGACGCGTCACCATGAATTCAGCACATTATCCTAGACCCCGTAACGTAGAAATTATTCGTTAACGACTGTCAAAGATCCACGAATGACAGCCGGGACCAACGGCTTAACGTGCTTCCGAGCCACGGAGCGGCCTTGGTATGTAAAGATGGTCCCCCATCCATGGACCAACCGCGGCAAGCGTAGCTTAACCTGATCGATCGACCCGTGCGGCTGTTATTACTTAGCCACAAATGCCCTCTGGTCAATATATAGTGTTAAAGTTACTGATAATAATGGTGTTATTTCTATTGTTGCAGGCAGTTCGAGCGGGTCTCCGGGGGCTCGCGCCGGCCGACGCTCGTCACTCGCGCTCACGCCGGAGGACGAGCCCCTAGTCGATGTCGCCGTAAGTTGCTCTTCACATAATAATACATACATATCAAACTACTGCACCCTTCACACGCATATCAAAATGATGTGACGTCACAACCAAAAATTGGCGACGTCAACCACAGAATGCAACACTGTGATTTTTAGACTTTCGTAGCCATATGTCAAAATCAAAACCCTTATAATGTGTCTCAAATGTCATGATTTCACGATATAGTCATTCAGTGGGATAATTTGAGCTTAGAGAGTTGTATATGTAGATGATATTAATGATTAAAAAAATACTGGAAATACGTGCTGGGTAAAGTCTCCACACAATGGGTGCCCGAAGATGGATGGCACCGCCGAGGTCGGCCCAGAAAGAGGTGACGAGATGACTTGGATGCGCACCGCGAGGGCTGGTTCGAGGTGGCGCGGGAAAATATTTCTTGCAAGGAATTGGAGGAGACTTGCCGAGCAGTGGGATAGTATACGCTAAACAAAAATAAAAATATTTGTTACGTCGCAAATCTTACAAATATTTTGATCAACATACAACCTGACCTTGCAACCTTGAACCTTCATATCGCAAAAAAACTTAAGAAAATTTGTATTTGGGGGTACGTTAGAACTTTGCCCTTAAGTAACTTCAACAACAGTGTTTCGTTATTCCTAATTAGAAAATACTTTCGAACGTATGCTTACAAATGCGGAAAACACAATAAAATTACAAAGTTTGACAGTCAAGCCGTCAAACAGACAGACAAACACTTTCACTTTCATAACGGTTGGTTCATTACATACATATATCCGGTATTACGATTCGTATAATATATGTATTACATATTTTGGACGGTTACCTGAAGGCCAATTCTCGTAATTTAAAACGTTCAAAATCTAGTCGCAGTCTCATCTCGGCGACAAACAAATGTCAAAAACTTGTCAAAATGTATGGAAATTAGAGATATTTTTGACAGATTGAGACTGAGATCAGACTGTAAACGTTCTTAAAATTACGAGAATTACCCCTCTGAATATTTTGGACGTATGTATTTACCATTTTTCTCGATTTGTAAGCGTGTAATTCGACTAAAAATGAAAATTGATTAGTGATAATGCTCGTAGCTAAGTAATAACAGCCGCACGGGTCGATCGATCAGGTTAAGCCACGCTTGTCGCGGTTGGTCCGTGGATGCGTGACCACTTAACATACCGAGAGCATATATGTTAAGACCTTTTTTTATTTTAGTTAGTCCTCGCTGTCTTTCGTGGACCGTCTTACCAAGGGGTAACGTGTTACCCAGTTACTGGGTTGTGGAGGTCAGATTGACAGACGCTCCATGTAAAATACTGGTATTCAGCTGCCTCCGGTTAGATCAAAAGCCGAACCCAAAAAAGTTAGGAAAAGGCTTTTTGTGATAAATCAGGACCCGAATGACGATTCGCCCATGTGTGAATGTGCTGTTACTAACTAGGTATTCTTTCCTACTTAATATATTTAAACTAAATTCTACTATAAAACATATTATAAACGCCAAAGCTTGTGAGGATGGTTGGATGGATGTTTTTACTCTTTCACGCAAAAACTACTGAACGGATTTTGATGAAACTTTACAGTAATTTAGCTTATACATCAGAATAACACATAGGATACTTTTTATCCCGATATTTCCGCGGGATCGACACTTATGCGGGTGAAACGGCGAGGTGCTACTAGTATTATCATAAATATGAACTGCACGATTAGAAACAATGAAAGCATTGTGCAGTGACTTATTTAAATTTTCTTAAGGTTCAACTAATTTTATGTCGTTAACACCTAACCTCAGCATCGTTAACTATTCAAGACATGTAACAAATTCATTCTTGCTGGACAACTTTGACCTGTCGCGGTGCAAAGTATTTATATTGCTATGATTTTTTATTATACGTTCATGAATATTTTGCTGATGTTTTTCTTTTAGTTAGAGGGGGTAGTATTCCATAGGATGTATGTTGTTTAGGTACCGTACTAACAACTTAGCTTATTTTATTATTTCTTTCATTTTGTTGTTGTTGCGCAGATACATAAATGTAAACATACGCTTTCTTCCCATAAGCAGAATCTACAGAACGCCACCTTCTACGATCCTTAGTTACATGCTTTGCTGTTGTTTGTTTATTGTTTTTGTCCTACCGAAAGGACTGGCCCCCAATGGCAGTGGACAGTTGTATGTGGAAAAGGAAAACGGAAGCCTTTGTTCAGCTGTGGGACATTGCGGGCTAAATAGATAGATAGATTTTGTTGTTATTGATTTCTTTTTTAGAAAACTTTTCCCAGCAGTCGAGCTGTAATTAGTTAGTACTTACTATATCGCTGCCTCGTGGATTTATAGGAAAAACATGCTTATTTTGTTTCCTTAAATAGTCGTTAATCCTGTGACGCGTAGCGTAGGAAAAAATAATAATTACTAGCTGACCCGACAAACTTTGACCTGTTTTTTTTCTCATTCAAAAATCCCATAGAACGAATTTACGTTCAGTTTTCCCCGAATTTCAAACATTTCCTGGAAATCTTTTCAATTTTTATTTCTATAAAAACCTAAATTGGGCTGTAACGAACATTTAAAAACAAAAAATATCCAGATCGGTTCAGTCATTCCAAAGTGATGCGCTCACCAACGAACAGCATTTCAATTTTATGGGTTGAGACAGAGGGTTGGCCTATTTTTTGGCCAAGGAATCAGCATCACTATACAACGTGGCAATGCTGCCAGCCTTTTGGGCACTTTTCCCGCTGACAGCGATGCGGACGAATTTTTTTATGCCCTATGATTCTTTACCCTTGTTAATTTTTATATACATGTACGTACATATTGTACATTTAATATTAATTTAATTCTGTTTGCTTATATACATATGTTAAACATAGAATATTTATGATCATTTTCACCTCTGAATTAGAAATATTAGGTATACTTACTGAAGAAAAACATTAATTTTAAAAATATATATAATGTATATTGCCAACAATGCAATACAATCAAACAACCCGTTAATAAAACTGCCCAATTCCTTTTTCTCATTAACGGCAGCTCTTAATTCACAATAACGTATTCAAAAGGCTGTGAATGCTGATTGAATTCTGGCGCCGAACCAATCAGAAGGGTCAAGGTTCATATCCGCGTGTGGCAAAACGCCTCACTTAAGAATTAAAGATGGCGTTCGCAAGATTCGGTCCATTTGTTGTGATTGATGATGATGATATGATCATATTTTATGAACCGTTGATTGGTGCAAAAAGGCTTCTTAATTTAAAGGAATGATGGAGTTATGCAGGTCAGTTTGTACTTATGTAAAGTTCTTAAGGTGAGCTTGAGACGTTTTTATGAGACACGTTCCAAGGCGTATCCTTCAAAAAGTTTACAACTTCTCCTTAAATAGTGAAGATAAAACTCATCTTGACATGACGACGGTTCAAGAGTGTTTAGAGTCCACATAAGTACTAAAATATTAGTTACAAGATTTATGAGAAACGCTTTGGAAAGTCTGTAGGTGGGGTTGAGGCTAAGTTATATTTAAAATTTGCTGTGCCCGACAGGGTCCATAATTGTTTCTATTATTTTTCTTTATTTACCACCTGTAATTGTACATTATGGATTGCAATAAACGATTTGATTTGATTTGATTTGATTTAAGTAATAACAGCGGCAAGGTTCGATCGATCAGCCGGTCGATTCTGTAAAAATCTTACCGTGAAAACTCAAGTGAAGGAGATTGATGTGAGTTGTCAGTAGTGTCAATCCCTAGCATTATTTGGAATGACAGCTCACTCCACGATCACTTCACCTAAGTTTTCACGGTGAGATGGTTACAGAATCGCACTGCAGGTTAAGCTACGCTTGCCGCGGTTGGGGGACCATCTTTACATACCAAGACCTCTCCATTCCTCAGACCCTAAGCCGTTGGTTCCGGCTGTCATTCGTGAATCTTTAACAGTCGTTACGGGTGGTCAGAAAGCCCGAAAGTCTGACAACCAGTCTTACCAAGGGGTATCGTATTACCCAGTCACTGGGTTGTGGACGTCAGATAGGCAGTCGCTCCGTGTAAAATACTGGTATTCTGCTGCATCCGGTTAGAGTGAAAGCTGACCGAAATATAGTTGGGAAAAGGCTAGGCAGATGATGATGATTTGAAAAGACTGCACTTTTGTAGATAACAACGATAGGCCGAGTTCTTCTTAGTAAGAAAAGAGGGTAAACGCACAACTGATACGTATCTTAGTGTGAATATGTTTCAATTTATATCGCACAAAAACACATCACAGCATAGTAATTACTGTGGATAATATCAGACAACACATAACAATTATATATACATAACCCCAAGATATTAATGAGGATATACACGACACACGACATCTTGAATAAACTACGTATTACGATCATTAGTTAATTACGTTCATTCGCATCCAATCAGGGCCCGTATTCTCTATGGACTAATGAACGAAACCGCGCGAAATGAACGCGAAATTGGCGTGATTAGATAAGGAATTGAAGTGGTTTCGAAGTAAGGAATCATAGTGAATTAGGGCCCATGTGACTATCTCTAGTGAATGAAGCCAGCCCTTATAATTACACTGATCTTATATAATCAGCTGAGCATCTCGAGGGAAAATAACAACCTTGCGGATAATTCGATATAATAAAAAATCCTTAATCCATACCTTTTAGGGCTGATTTTTCAATCATCTGATTACTTTATTCGAGAAATATTTTGAAATTTCGACAGTTATTTCATACAAAATTCGAACGTATCTCTGTCTGTATTTTATTTTTCACACCTAAACCACTTAATGGATTTCAATAAAATTTGGCAAAGAGATAGTAGGTATCCTGGGAAAGGACATAATTATACGTTTTGTACCGGTACCATGTTCCATGTATCTCTTTCGAACAACCCGCGGCCCTGGCGGCATCGGCCCTAGCGGACCCCGTCAGTTCATGCTGACATCTCTTTGAGGCGCGCGTGGAACACAACGCGCCGTCGACCCGGGCCTGGTCGTTACCGGGCGGCGAGCTGCCCATTGCTTGCCGCCCGCAAGCCTACGCCTACGGTGGCCGGGAGTCGGCTGTTGACTCCCGTCCAAGACGTCTCCTGCGGCGACTAGGGGCGTGAGGGCGCAGTGATTGCCTCACACATTGGGACCCTTCTTATTAAATTTTCTTACAAGTATTGCTCAGTAGCAGTCCGGAGTTTGGATCTGTGTCCGGTAGATGTTATGTGTTATTGGCCCAGTCAATCATCAACTCTATCATAAATATTTCTAAAATAAAATATCTGTCTGCTGCATTCGTAATGCAAGGTAAGTAGTAGGCATTTCAATGAATCAACTTCACCTATCGCAGTCCACTGCTTTACATAGGCCTCTCCCAGACTGCGCCACAACACCCTGTCCTCTGCTTTCCGCATCCAGTCCGTCCCAGCCACCTTCTTTAGGGCGTCCGTTTTACTAGCTGGGGGGTCGTCGTTGGTAGCCTTTTTTTTTCTCGCTGAGAAATGCTTTATGCATCCCCGTCTCGCGGGGGACCGAGACGGGGTATGTGGGACTCCCTGTCGGAAGGACAGTATACCCACTAAAACTCAGCGGTGTTCCTGCAAACGCCGTAATGGGAGGGCTATGGGAAATCAATACTTCCACGGCCCTCCCGGCGCACGCCCGCCAAGATGGTATGGCGGGCCCCGCATGCCCCCCAGGTTGGGGGGCTACGGGAATGGCCGGGAACACCTGGCCATTCCCGTCCCACAAGGTGGAGGCCTGTGCAAAACAGGCAACGGAGCCCCCGCACCCGTTGCCTGCTGGCCTCCACGCCCGCCTAAAAGGCGGGCCCCGCAAGCCCCCCGCGTTGGGGGAGCTACGGCCGCAGAGGATAGGGAGAGCGGCAACGAAACACCGAACACTCCTCTTCCCCTGCGGCCCCGCCGCGTCCGCCATCTAACGGTGGCGGCCCCGTCAAGGCCGCGGAAGGAAGGGAGAGCCCCTCCCGCCGCGGCCTCTATCCTCAGCCGCAATGTCTCCATCACGGGGGACATCGCGGCCCGCCTCAGGTAGGTCGCGATGTCGCAGGCACCGCAACCTACCTGTGGGCCGCTACGTCGGGCTAAACCGCACAGCCCGGACGAGCGGCCCCCGCCTGGGTCCCTCTTAGCTTCACCGTGGCCCGCCCAGCCACGGCTACTGAGCCCCCCCGCCTCGACAATGCGGGAACCCACTGGGGGGGGTCGTTGGTAGCCTGCCGTAACCCAGGGATTGGCCCAGTTGTCTGTACTTTTCAGGGTACTACGTTGAACATTTCGATCCTGTCTGTCAAGAATACTATCGCAGTCCAACCCCAACCTAGTTTGGAACAAGCTAGGTGAGTGATAAGCATGTATAATAAGCATGTCACTTCTTTTAAATACTTCACCTAATACAAAATTGACTGATCAACGTCATTTAAATAGCTCCGTACTACGTAAGTTGTCAATTACCAATTCCAACACGATAACAGAATTTTTAGAAATACCTACATATTAGTCGAGTATGCATTCCCAATTTGTAAACAGATAGTGTTTGATTTGCAATTATTATTATAATAATGAGTTCAATAAGCAGATAACGCTGAATACACGAATTAAATTATTTGCTACATTCCCACTAACTCAATTAGCTGCTAATTCAGCTGTTATAATGTGCTCCCAATTATTTTGTCGATACTTTATTGTAATCCAAAGCTTAAGGTGTATATAGGGCTCGCTGACCTTGCGCATGTGGGCGGAGCTAAACGCTCTACTCCCGAAAACGTAAAACGCGCGCGGTGGCGCGCTGAACTAAAACGACGATCAAAGAGTATGCAGAGGCACAGACATGCCGCCCGCAGGTCGCTATTTTTGCCTACGATTCCAGAAGGGAATTGCGGATGCAAGTCTTATATATTTTGTATAGATTGATACGTATGTTACGTATATTTTAAGCATTTTTCATTTAGAAATTTCGATTTTATTTAAAATCAGAACTTAGTTCCTGCGGGGGTAAAACTTTAAAAATTATTTCGAGTATTTTCTTAGGAATCGAATAACATTTTATTTGCATACTGTAGGTAGGAGGATTTATTAAGTAGGGTAGACTGGGTACGGTTGTAACGGGGTACGGTTGTAACAATTCAAATATTGGCAGAAATATTCACCGTGCGGGGAGGGGTACAAGGGGAAAGACACGCGGCTTACGTGTTCGGACATGATCACCAGTGTTGCGTCGCAGTCCGCGCGCTGTATACGTGTACAGAGTGGCCTATTGTGTTTTGTCAAGCAAAAGTAAGTATTTTTGATCGATTTCTTTCCTCAATTTTATTGTTATTATAGTGTTCTAAGTTTTGCTCGTTCTTATTTATGATTATTAGACTTTAGAGTTTCAAATACAGGATATTCTTTTTTTGTAGGTTAATTTGAATTGATACTGAGATCGTTTTATTGGCAAAAGGGAAGGGTGGGTACAATTGTAACACTTTTTGTGGGTACGGTTGTAACATTAATTATTTTTTTATTTTGCATTGCAGATGCCTAGAAAACGCGTAAGAAAGACTTCAAGAGGAGAAAGCGAGATATTCCGATATAGAGATGCTTACAATGATCTTAAAACTGGAGTTTCTTTGAGACAAGCGGCAGATACTCATGGTATTAACTATGTCTCCCTGCTACGGTACAAACGAAAGAGAGATACAGCGAACGAAAGTAATGTGGAGTTGGAAAATGTAACAATGGAATTTAGAGCGCATAACAAAGTTTTTACAGAAGACCAAGAACGACAGCTTGCCAAATACCTGACTCGTTCTGCAGATATATACTTCGGACTTTCTACAAAAGAGGTAAGAAAGTTGGCGTATGAACTTGCTATAAAATACAACTTGCAGATTCCTCCTACTTGGGTTGAAAACGAAAGGGCTGGGGAGGAGTGGTTTCGATCCTTCATGAAGAGGAACCCTGAGCTATCTGTGCGCGCAGCTCAAGCTACAAGCTTGTCCAGAGCGACCAGTTTCAACAGGACTAATGTTGATACCTTTTATAATAATCTACAAATTGTTATGGACCGTGATCATTTCGAACCTCAAGACATATATAATGTCGATGAAACCGGCGTGACCACCGTGCAAAAACCCGACAGGGTCGTGGCTAGACGTGGCACAAGGCAAGTAGGAGCCATTACCTCAGCTGAGCGAGGCACATTGGTCACATTGGCTTTTGCGGCAAACGCGTTGGGCAATGCTATTCCCCCCATGTTCGTATTCCCTCGCATACGATATCAAGAACATTTCATCAGGGATGGACCTGTGGGTTCCATTGGAACAGGCAATCCATCGGGCTGGATGCAAGATGACACGTTCTTAATTTTCTTAAAACATTTCAAAAAACATACAAATGCGTCTCCTTCACACAAAGTTTTGCTAGTTTTGGACAACCACTCATCCCATATACACATAAATTCTCTAGATTTCTGTAAAGAAAATGGAATAGTTCTATTATCGTTTCCACCCCACTGCTCACACAAACTCCAGCCCCTGGATCGATCTGTGTACGGACCTTTGAAAAAAGCCTTCAATACAGCCTGTGACGCCTGGATGCGAAATCATCCAGGAAGAACTATGACCATTTACGACATACCCGGTATTACGACAACTGCAATGCCACTTGCTCTGACCCAATCAAATATTCAGGCTGGTTTTCGAAAGACAGGAATATACCCTTTCAACCGTGACATATTTCAAGATATTGACTTTTCGCCTTCATTTGTGACAGACAGGCCAAACCCAAACAATATAGAAGAAGTGATTATGGATCAGAACATTCCTGTATCGGCTCCTAACGATGAAACACCACCGCTATCACCTTCGTTGTTGAACGAGGCTTCAGCCAGCCTAGTAGCTTCAATACAAAACGCTGAAATTCATATTCCTGAAAACATTGACGGCCTAGCGACTACTACACCACCAAGACAAATACCTGATCAGCAACCATCGCCTAAGCCGTCTACGAGCCATCAAATACCTGATCAGCAACCATCGCCTAAGCCGTCTACGAGCCGTCAAACAATATTTTCACCAGAGGCAATACGGCCCTACCCAAAAGCTGCCCCTAGGAAAACTGCAAATAGGGGTCGAAAAACTAAAAAATCTGCAATTTATACAGACACCCCTGAAAAGGAAACTGTTTGAGAAGAAAGGAGTATGAAGAGCGACAGAAAAGATTGAAAGATAAACAAGTGAAGAAAAAAGTATTAGAATCATCGACTGGTATGAAACACAAAGGTAAAGGAAAGGGAAAAGCAAGAAAGAAAGCTAACACACCACCTGCATCATCAGAAGAAGAAGAGTATTATTGCCTGGTTTGCCTAGAAGCCTTCTCAGATAGTAGATCAGGTGAAAAATGGGTACAATGCCAAGGGACCTGTCGTCTTTGGTCACACATTGATTGTACCGACGGTAATAGATATTACATCTGTCATAATTGCAGTGAATCTGATTAAATACTGTCATTATTATGTTTTGTTTAAAATATCATTTAATTAGTTTAATTAGAAGTTGTACTTGTTTAAAAATCAAAATGTCATAGACTGATTAAAAAGACTGATTACAAATTAATGTTCCTTAAATGGTGCCATATTAATCTTAAGTAATACGTAAGTACTTGATTGTCATTTATAAGCAATAAAAGTGATTGAAACGCATTCACTGTACTTTATTTGAGTGTGTTACAATTGACCCCCCTCACTGTTACAACCGCCCCTGGTATGGGGGTCAGTTGTAACAGTAGCCGACATTTCAGTTAATGGTAACTGTCTGGAAACTACTGACTTTAACTATCTAATTGTTATGTCTTTTTGAAGACAGATGTATACGGATTTATTTCAAACGTTTATTATGTTGTTAGTCCTATAAATGTCACTTGTACGAACGATTAACGCAAAAATGTTACAACCGTACCCAGTCTACCCTACATAAAAATGAGATTTTATAAAAAATGTGATCCTGTTTCACCAATTTGAATTATTATAAATCAGTAATAAACCTACCTAACTAGCACTGTACCTAAATAGCATTTTAGGGTTCCGTAGCCAATCGAACGATGTTATAGTTTCGGCAGTGACCTTGAAATAATTACCTACGGCCGTTTAGTAGATAAACCTCGTCATGGGTGTCATTTTCGTGGTTTTCGAGGGTGCTGGAGCCGATTATAAAGTCAAAATGAAAATCCAGGATGGCGGCTACAAAACTTTTCCAAATTTTCGTCATGGGTGTCATTTTCGTGGTTTTCGAGGCTGCTGAAGCCAATAGTGAGGTCAAAATGAAAATCTAAGATGGCGGGTGCGAAAATTTTCAAAATTTTCGTCATGGGTGTCATTTTCGTGGTTTTCGAGGGTGCTGGAGCCGATTATGAAGTCAAAATGAAAATCCAAGATGGCGGCTGCAAAACTTTTCAAAATATTCGTCATGGGTGTCATTTTCGTGGTTTTCGAGGCTGCTGAAGCCAATAGTGAGGTCAAAATGAAAATCTAAGATGGCGGGTGCGAAAATTTTCAAAATTTTCGTCATGGGTGTCATTTTCGTGGTTTTCGAGGGTGCTGGAGCCGATTATAAAGTCAAAATGAAAATCCAGGATGGCGGCTGCAAAACTTTTCAAAATATTCGTCATGGGTGTCGTTTTCGTGGTTTTCGAGGGTGCTGGAGCCGATTATAAAGTCAAAATGAAAATCCAAGATGGCGGCTGCAAAACTTTTCAAAATATTCGTCATGGGTGTCGTTTTCGTGGTTTTCGAGGGTGCTGGAGCCAATAGTGAGGTCAAAATGAAAATCTAAAATGGCGACTGCGAAAATTTTCAAATTTTTCATCATGGGTGTCGTTTTCATGGTTTTTGAGGCTGCTGAAGCCAATAGTGAGGTCAAAAAGAAAATTTAAGATGGCGGGTGCGAAAATTTTCAAAATTTTCGTCATGGGTGTCATTTTCGTGGTTTTCGAAGCTGCTGAAGCCAATAGTGAGGTCAAAATGAAAATCTAAGATGGCGGCTGCAAAACTTTTCAAAATATTCGTCATGGGTGTCGTTTTCGTGGTTTTCGAGGGTGCTGGAGCCAATAGTGAGGTCAAAATGAAAATCCAAAATGGCGGCTGCAATAAATTTGGAATTTTGCTTCATAAGTGTCGTTTTCGTGGTTTTCCAGAGTGATAAAGCCAATAGTGAGGTCAAAATAAAAATCCAAAATGGCGGCTTCAAAAATTTTGTTTTAGTTGTAACTAATTATTCAGTCATCAATTTGAGGTGTTGGTTACATATAAAACTAATTTTCCTTCTTAAATATCTAAATAAAGAACTGGATAAATAGATAATCTTTCAATAATAAGTTATCTGTATTAAATCAATTGAATTTTAATACACAATGATACAGTATTCTTTTGTCTTAACCGTATAGGATATTGTTTTTGCAATCTATCTGTCACTCACTCACTCATGCGGTCTCGTGATAAATAACATTGTTTATTTGGCAACTCATCACACTATATTATTGTCAAATAAGTATCGTGTACCTAAAATCAAGTAATAATTAGTAAATTTTAGTTTGATCGGAATAACTTAGGTTATTCGAAGTTCCTTATGTATGATTTAAAAAAAAAAACAATTTTTTGTAGCCGCCATCTTGGATTTACATTGTGAGCTCACTATCGGCTGTAGTACCCTCGAAAACTATGAAAATGACACCCATGATGAAATATTTGAAAATTTTTGTAGCCGCCATTTTGAATTTTTATTTTGACCTCATTATCGGCTTTATCACCCTCGAAAAGTGGGAAAACAACACCCATGATGAAATATTTGAAAATTTTTGCAGCCGCCATTTTGGATTTTTATTTTGACCTCACTATCGGCTTTATCAACCCCGAAAAGCATGAAAACGACACCCATGATGAAAAATTTGAAAATTTTCGCAACCACCATTTTCGATTTTTATTTTGACCTCACTATCGGCTTGATCACCCTCGAAAAGTATGAAAACGACACCCATGACGAAAATTCTGAAAATTTTCGCACCCGCCGTCTTAGATTTTCATTTTGACCTCACTATTGGCTTCAGCAGCCTCAAAAACCACGAAAACGACACCCATGATGAAAAATTTGAAAATTTTCGCAACCGTCATTTTGGATTTTTATTTTGACCTCACTAGCGGCTTTATCACCCCCGAAAAGCATGAAAACGACACCCATGATGAAATATTTGAAAATTTTCGCAGCCGCCATTTTGGATTTTTATTTTGACCTCACTATCGGCTTTATCAACCCCGAAAAGCATGAAAACGACACCCATGATGAAAAATTTGAAAATTTTCGCAACCACCATTTTCGATTTTTATTTTGACCTCACTATCGGCTTGATCACCCTCGAAAAGTATGAAAACGACACCCATGACGAAAATTCTGGAAATTTTCGCAACCGTCATTTTGGATTTTCATTTTGACCTCACTATTGGCTTCAGCAGCCTCAAAAACCACGAAAACGACACCCATGATGAAAAATTTGAAAATTTTTGCAGCCGCCATTTTGGATTTTTATTTTGACCTCACTAGCGGCTTTATCACCCCCGAAAAGCATGAAAACGACACCCATGATGAAATATTTGAAAATTTTCGCAGCCGCCATTTTGGATTTTTATTTT
The DNA here is from genome assembly GCA_945859715.1 of Apamea sordens. Taxonomy (NCBI): domain Eukaryota; kingdom Metazoa; phylum Arthropoda; class Insecta; order Lepidoptera; family Noctuidae; genus Apamea; species Apamea sordens. Next base: position 13,395,771 of record OX244002.1, read on the forward strand.
GACCTCACTATCGGCTTGATCACCCTCGAAAAGTATGAAAACGACACCCATGACGAAAATTCTGAAAATTTTCGCACCCGCCGTCTTAGATTTTCATTTTGACCTCACTATTGGCTTCAGCAGCCTCAAAAACCACGAAAACGACACCCATGATGAAAAATTTGAAAATTTTCGCAACCGTCATTTTGGATTTTTATTTTGACCTCACTAGCGGCTTTATCACCCCCGAAAAGCATGAAAACGACACCCATGATGAAATATTTGAAAATTTTCGCAGCCGCCATTTTGGATTTTTATTTTGACCTCACTATCGGCTTGATCACCCTCGAAAAGTATGAAAACGACACCCATGACGAAAATTCTGAAAATTTTCGCACCCGCCGTCTTAGATTTTCATTTTGACCTCACTATTGGCTTCAGCAGCCTCAAAAACCACGAAAACGACACCCATGATGAAAAATTTGAAAATTTTCGCAACCGTCATTTTGGATTTTTATTTTGACCTCACTAGCGGCTTTATCACCCCCGAAAAGCATGAAAACGACACCCATGATGAAATATTTGAAAATTTTTGCAGCCGCCATTTTGGATTTTTATTTTGACCTCACTATCGGCTTTATCACCCTCGAAAAGTATGAAAACGACACCCATGATGAAATATTTGAAAATTTTTGCAGCCGCCATTTTAGATTTTTATTTTGACCTCACTAGCGGCTTTATCACCCCCGAAAAGCATGAAAACGACACCCATGATGAAATATTTGAAAATTTTTGCAGCCGCCATTTTGGATTTTTATTTTGACCTCACTATCGGCTTTATCACCCTCGAAAAGTATGAAAACGATACCCATGATGAAATATTTGAAATTTTTTGCAGCCGCCATATTGGATTTTTATTTTGACCTCACTATCGGTTTTGTCACCCTCGAAAAATATGAAAACGACACCCATGATGAAAAACTTGAAAATTTTCGCAGCCGCCATCTTGGACTTTTATTTTGATCAAATCCAATCTTTTCTCATTTTAATATTAGTAGAGACTACTTGTATTACTATCGTAAGTATTCGTAAGCGTCCACGCGCACAATAGCAATGGGCCATCTGCAGCGAGCTAGTCAATAAACGCACACTGATACAATTTGTTCGTAAATATTTGCACTAACACAGACAGACGCGCATAGTCGGTCGATAGTCGGAGCGTAGCAGCGAGCGACACAGCCACCCCGTCTCAATGCTAACGCACGACTGCCGCCCGCGCCCGCGCAGAGCCCCTCTGAAGCTCGATCTCAAAGTGGGGACATTTCCTTTGCAAATGTTAATTGATTTACATAAGCTAAGACAAATCTGTAGTACCTCTAACCATCGATTTTTCAGTGTAAAAATATTTCCAAACATCAAAGCCGTTTAGAAGTAATATCGAATATCAGAAAAAAATAGCGTGTTGGTAAATATTTTTTTAAGGCAAAAGTATTAGCCATACGAAAAAATCCTTCTACAGAAATGTTGTTCATGAATCTATAGCAAACATATATTTTTTACAGATCTTTTAGTCAAGCCGTTAATGAGAAATATTCTTCATAAAGTGACCGTATTACGGTACTAAACGAGAGTAAGGCCCTTAACGTATTAAAATCAATGTTGTTTATCCTTCACACGTCCAACTGTTCAGCATCGAAATAGTGCTATACATAATTATTTAATCTACATTTTCAAATGACTTATAAAACGTAATCAGTGCGACTCAAATCGATAAGTGTTATCATATTCAATACAATGATTTTTGATGTTTTAGTTTGATATAAAACGTCGTCTGAATAAGTCACGGGGGATGTGAAAGTCAAACATAAAACACGTGCGAAATTAGTGATGTAACTGTGAAAATATTTTGTGTTAAGTGATACTTTTTTCTGTGTTACATAAGTGGAAACGTGGTAATGGTCAAGTGAATACGTCTGTTGAATTTACGAAGATATAATCAAGGTGTGAACGCAATCGTTGGCACTGCATAGGTACTGCTTGAAGAGCATTTTAATGTCGATGAGTCGATAAAATGTATTGAGTAACAGTCTTTATTTTAAGTTAAGCAACTTTTCACGATTTCGAAATCAACTACTATTAATATATCATTATTATCAAGCAAAAGGAACTACTCATTATCTACATAATCGCTAAAGTGTAGATTGGCATTGATTCCAATTTGAAGAGATTTATTCACTGTGTAGTAAAGTCTACCAACCCGCACTGGGCCCGCGTGGTAGATTACAGCCCACTCTCTCGAAGATAGGAGGCCTGTGTGCCAGCAGTTGGAACATTACAGGCGGATTATGCTATAGTAAAGTCATTATGTGAACGATGTGAACGATTATTGTGTTATGGACATCATTTCATTCTGTTTATTCTAGTGAAGAAACGAGTAAACAGTGAATATGGATAAGAATAACGTTACTGTGTTAGAAAATCAGCCGGTGGCGGATACAAAAAAGGGTCTGGGTTGTTGGGCTCGTTTCAAGAGCTTATTCGAAGATAGAGGATTCGATTTAGAGTATGAATATGGCCGATCCCCAAGGCCGATCAACTTACTAGGTGAGAATCAAGACGCAGAAGGATACAGAAGAATTTCTGAAAGAAAAGCATCTCTTTCTAGAGTTAATAAAAAGACACAGTTAAATAGTTCGCCCAATAGTACTAATGGAGATGGTGATTTGAATCGTGCGATTAACTTTTATGAACAATTTACTACGTTGAATGATGAGGAAACGAAGGAGGAGCCTGATCTGTGGAGGAAGTCCGTCCGGCATCGGGTGTCGATGAGACCTAGTGCCATTCTCACTAACATTATGGAAGAACCTGACGATGAAATTGAAGTGGTAAGTGAAAATTTACTTTAGAAAAAAACACGTCGTAGTTTTTAGAGTTGTTTATCTGTGTTGTGTGTCTGTGATAGTTTTTCGTTGGAAATGCATCATGGAAATCCGATCTTGAAACTAATCTTATCAGAGAATAACAAATGGTATCTAATTAAGTATTTTAATGATATGACTCAATTGTTTTCCTGTTTTCAGGATGTATCTTGATACAATCTTAAAATCGTATGTAAATTGTTTTATCACCACTGCTCTCAAAAAACGATGAAGGAAAACATCGTGAGAAAACCGATATCCTAGAAACAAAAATTCGAAGACATGTAACATCTTCCAACCCGCATTGAGCCCCCCTCTCATCTAGAAGAGGCCTGTGTACTAGCAGTGAGAACATTATATACGAGTAGGTTGATTATCCTTATAATCTTTTAATTAGGAACGCAGAGCTCTCGCTGTGAGAGCTAATATGTTGACCCGCAGGTTTGCTCGTTGTAGTAGAGAGGTAAAAGTGACCTTGTTTAAAGCTTATTGCCAAACTTTTTACACGAGTAGCCTGTGGGTCAGTTATACGTGTGGAGTGTTGGATAAGCTGCGAGTCCAGTACAATAACAGCTTCAGAATGCTTTTGGGCTTGCCGCGTTTCTGTAGTGCCTCGGGCATGTTCGCACAGGCTCAAACCCATGACTTTTATGCCATGATGAGGCTAAAGACAGCCTCACTTTTGCATAGGGCGCGGTCGGGCTCAAATGGCGTTCTGAGGATGTTATCAAATAAATTTGACTCGCCGTTTCTGCAGCACTTTATGCGAATACTGGTGAGGCAAGAGTAAAGTTAAGTTTTATATTTTTTTTTATTATATTTTTATTATTTTATTCTTTGTGTTTTTACTAACGTAGTTTATAAGTGTTTTTGTAACTAACCCATGGACCTCTGATGTCTAATAAATAAATTATATATATATTAAAAGGTAGACGTTTGCTTTTCGCAAAATACGAACTAGTTGCACTCGATTTATAAGTCCGAGAGGCTTTTTAATGTTTTAAGAACGTTTGTATTCTAACCACAGTCTGAAAAACAATAAAAAAAAAGTATATAAGTAGTTTATCAGCCATCTTGTTACCATAACACAAGCATTAGGTTGCTTAGCTTGGGACTAGATGGCGCTGTGTGAAATGTCCAGGGATATTATTATTATTAGTCTCAATCTGACAAAAATACCTCTTATTTCACAACATTTTTGACATTGATAGTCGCTGAGATGAGATTGCGACTGGATTTTAAACACTTTTAATTACTGGTTTTGGGCTTACGGTCACTGACTCTAATAAATGAAACTTGATACTTGTTTTTTTTTTGTAGTATCTTAATGAGAGACCAGATAAAACTGGTTTTCCATTTATTATCTGTGCGCTGGTGACAGATTAACCTGTCAAGGCAAGCGTGGATAGATTGAAATTGATCTGATAGTACGCCTCTGGCAAGAGTATTGGTCATCGAAACATGACTTTCACTATAATTGGATTGTAGCGATCTGATATGACAGGATGTGGAGCAATTACGCGGTTCATTGTATGCTGATTGTGATTTAGAGATCTAACAGGTATTTGATGTTAGGTCTATAGATAACCATGATTGGTCGAAGCAGCTCTCTTTAGGTTTTTTCTGGATGGAAAAGGAGGTTGCATGCGAAATATTAAAATTGCAATATCATACAACACTCTTTTGTTTTTAAAGAATGTGGTCAGGCAAAATAATGTCGTCTTCAAGAAAATCTAAACCTAATAACCGATTCTCAATTCGTCATTTATAAATGCCTACTGCCGATGACCGCTGTGGGTGTACTATAGGTACCCTTATGCCCAACCCTTCGGGGAAAAAAGGCGTGATGCATCATCATCTGCCTAGCCTTTTCCCAACTAAGTTGGGGTCGCCTTCCAGTCTAACCGGATGCAGCTGAATACCAGTATTTTACATGGAGCGACTACCTATCTGACCTCCACAACCCAGTTACTGGGTAATACGATACCCCTTGGTAAGACTGGTTGTCAGACTTTCGGGCTTCTGACTACCCGTAGCGACTGTCAAACATCCACGAATGACAGCTGGGACCAACGGCTTAACGTGCTCTCCGAGGCACAATCTACCTGACCGATCGACCTGTGCGGCTGTTATTATTTAGCCACGGGCCCCTCACAGTGTGTGTTTGTTTATTATTTGTCAAGGCAGTCTATCAAGTGATTCTGAGTACTTGAAAAACCTCCGTTGATTAACTTAAAATAACTAAACATTCATCGTCATGCGCCAACACTCATCTTCGAAAAGAGCTATATAAAGAGCTAGTGATTATTAAGTGTCGATATTTAAAGTACCTAATTTAGAATATCAGTCAAGAATATGTAGGTACTGATAGTAAAACGTAGTGTTTATGAGAAGTTTGTTTTGCAGCCTTTTCATTCCTTCTTTTTGAGGATCATCAAAAATATGTTATATTATATTTATGAATGCGACAATCACTTTGTCTGACTGTCTGTCTATCTATTACCTTTTCACGCCCAACCCCGTCCTTTTCATGTCTAAAGTTATACAATTTATGCCTGGGACCTGGATATGAACATGGCGTACGCACGACGACATATCAATCTATTAATTTCCAGTATAAGCTGACTACACATCATCTGCCTAGCCTTTTCCCGACTGCTTGGCTTCCAGTCTAACCGGATGCAGCTGAATACCAGTATTTTACATAGAGCGACTGCCTATCTGACCTCCACAACCCAGTTACTGGGTAATACGGCTTCCGACTACCCGTAACGACTGTCAAAGATCCGCGAATGACAGCCGGAACCAACGGCTTAACGTGCTTTCCGAGGCACGGAGGGGCCTCGGTGTATAAAGATGGTCACCCATCCACAGACTAGCCGCGGCAAGCGTAGCTTAACGTCACCGATCGACCTGTGCGGCTGTTATTATTTAGCCATGGGCCACTTATAAGCTGACTACTCATTGTACGAAAAGCCTATACAATACGAGGCCAGCTAAAACTGGAAATGTATAGCTTGATATACCTATCATTGTGTGTACCTACTATTCATTCTGGCTAAAAATGATGCATAGAGACGTAGTCATGGGCGACAGCTAGTTGTTCATAATTCTGAAAAGATTTTACCGTGATAAGCAATTATTTTTTGAACGTCAATCGTGACGTAACGCAGAAAATATGTATTTCGTAATATCTACCTACTCCTTTCAAAATGGATTTCATCTTTGGTTCAATCCTTATGGAAATCGTAGGCAGTCCTTTTAAGCAATGTGGATTCAGGCATAAGGCCTGAAATGTACTTAGATCGTCCTTGAGTGAACCTACTTTTACATACTCTAAAATATTTCTTTAGAGAGCCCAGTATTGAATCTCTTAACTATCTAAATCCTTTAAACTTGAAATAGTAGATCTCTTTATTTCACGTTCATCCTCTCATCATTTGCCTAGCTTTTTCCCAACTATGTTGGGGTCGGCTTCCAGTCAAACCTGATGCAGCTGAATACCAGTATTTTACATGGAGCGACAATCTATCTGACTTCCACGGCACGGAGGGGTCTTGGTATTTACCCATTCACGGACCAACCGCGGCATGCGTAGCTTAACCTGATCGATCGATCCTTGCGGCTGTTATTAATTAGCCACAAACCCCTCACGTTCATACTCTCTTTATTTGCATTCCATCATGATCTTGTCTCATGTAACTTGGAGTCAACGTAACACGTTGTTTTTTTTTTCTGGCGAGTTTGTTGCACCACTTCTTCTTTCCAGCACTTGGAAATGGTGGAGGCCGTGCGTATTCGGGGAATCTCTTATGTAATTTTTACATTCAAAAAGTGCTGAGTCTCAGCCTCGTATAAATAACTTTTGATTTTCATCCTTCCCTCTCAACAGTTATATTATTGTTTAATTAAATACATGTAGCTTTCGCGAAATAAACCTTAATACGCCGAAAAGGCTTCCACGTCTATGATAGGCAGTAATTTACCTGTCCATTCGGCTTCGAAAGCGAATATTAGATTACAGACATTTCAAAAGGCTCGAACAATACTAGACCTTGTTGGCCGGACAATGGTGGGTAATGGTCCACAATGGCAGCTGTGGGGATGCCCATTCACATCGTATCCCAGATGTGACGGGCTGTCGATCGTGTAGCCAATTGTGTGGGAGTATCGCAGGTTTTTAATAAAGTCCTGCTTACACGTGTCGGTTAGAATACGTTGTTTAGTAAGTTTAGGTTCAGCCAATTTTATTAGGTAAGCTTCTTAGGTAATCCTTTCACAACACACAATCCTTTCAACAATATCAACATAATATATTCCTGAAGGATTGAGCACAGTGTCACCACTTACTTTTAAATCCCTTGTAATTCTTTTCTTTCAAAATATTACTAAACTATCGAATAGTTTCATCTACTGATTAAAATTGATACCAACGAAACTCTTTTCAAAGATTCTCTTTTTCTTTTTTCAGTTTATCCCTTTTTTACTCGATCCCTGTAGCTGTGACACAAACTATGCTCCACCTCCCATCCTGCCCTCTGAGTTCCAAAACATGCAGTCAAAGTGATCTCTAAGCGCTTCTCGTCATCTTTTCTGATGCGCACAGCTAAGGAGTGGAATCGTCTGCCTGCGTCTGCATTCCCGAGTTCATACAACCCGAATCTCTTCAAGGCGAGAGTGAATAGGCTTCTTCTGGGCAAGCTCGTTCCACCGTAGATCTCATCCCTGCCTCTGGGTTGGATTGAGGTCAAGAGTGAGCCCATAGTCAATAAAAAAAAAAAAGCTCTACGCTGCTACCGATAATAAATAATAATAACGTCGTGGAAGTGACGAAGTTTTGGGCCAACGAAATTTAAATAACTGTCGTGGCAGGGACACGAAGAAATATTTACGTACTTACATACATAAACTTACGCCTTCTTCCCATGGGGGAAGGCAGAAACTACAGAACGCTCCCTCCAAAAAAAATGCTGCTGAAATATTTTATAACAAATATTAAAAGAACAAATTGTACCTATTTCGAAGCGAAGGGTAGCTGTACATCCCTGGACGGGAGTCAACAGCCGACTCCCGGCCACCGTAGGCGCGGGCTTGCGGGCGGCGAGCAATGGGCAGCTCGCCGCCCGGTAAGGACCAGGCCCGGGTCGACGGCGCGTTGTGTTCCACGCGCGCCACAAAGAGATGTCAGCACGAACTGACGGGGTCCGCTAGGGCCGATGCCTGCCAGGGCCGCGGTTTGTTCGAAAGAGATACCGTGGCCCCTGGCACAGGCAACTGAAGGAACACGGGTGAGTTTTAGTCAGTAAAAGTCTGACACGCCCTTCCGCTTAGCCCAGAGCGGGGGAGGTCATTTGATGATTTCCCACCCAAAAAAAAAACTTGGTTCGCAAACTCAAAGATGATGCCAGTATCAAGTATCAAGCTACCCGAAACTGTCAAATTTTCCCAATCAACCGTGAACCTGTGCTTTAGCGAAAAAGTTGAAATCTATTAAAGAAATTTGACAGATTGTAGTACCTAACTTGATGTGCTGGCGCCTTTACAGACCTATTTATTTGTTAAAATTCGCAATAAATACCTTCATTTTTTCAACTTAATCGAAGCATGGTTAGATGAGCTCTTTTTGATATCAAACATTGTAATAAATATTTATTGACATCTCATCTCATCTTTGAGTGAGTAGCACAAGCAAGCATATATTAATATCAGAGACACAATTATTTTCTAACATAAAAGCGAAATTCGAAATGTTTCTCTGTATCTTATTTCCACAGTTTCCGCTCAAAAAGTTCGTGGAGGAAGTTGTTCAAGAATTTACTTTGAAAAACATGCATTCATTTTTATTTGTGTTTTAAGAAATTCGTCAATATGAAATACAACTGGGACCTGGGAGCCTGGGACTGGTTTGACCGACTGACCTTGTTTTATTTATTGACTTGCTGTGCATTACGCCGTTTTGTATGGGATTGATTGCCGTGGTTGGCCCGTGGATGGGTGACCATATTTACATATTAAAACCCCTCAGTGCCTCGGAAAGCACGTTAAGCAGTTGGTCCCGGCGGTCAATCGTGGACCTTTGGTAGTCGTTACGGGTCGTCAGAAGCCCGAAAGTCTGACAAGCAGTTTTACCAAGGGGTATCGTATTACCCGGTAACTGGGTTGTGAAGGTCAGATAGGCAGTCGTTCCATGTAAAATACTGGTATTCAGTTGCATCCAGTTAGACTGGAAGCCGACTCCAACATAGTTGGGAAAAGGCTAGGCAGATGATAATTATTTGTGTGTCGCTTAAGATAAGTGTAGCTTTCTATCAGTGTAAGAAATTTTGTAATCCGATAAGTATTTATAAGGCTAACATTATATAAACGTATTTAAATAGACACATGTATATCTTTATATAAATTTTGATAATCAAGATCTGACAAATAGAATCGCAATTTTACGGGTTGATAAATGATGATGGGCATCACAATATCTTTAATAGAAGACCTTGCACCAATTGGCATAATTTGTTTTTCAAATTCAAATTGCTTCATTGTGATCATGGGTGATAAAGATGTTTGAACAATAACAGACAATGGTTGACTAGGTCCTCTTGACATGGTAAATTGGCCATGACCATTTAGACGTCGTTGGGGACGCAGAGTGACGGTTACTAAGATTTATAATCTAACAAGCCGAGTGCTAGATGGGAGTTCCCATTGACAAAAATGTGGAACTTTAATTTCTAATCTAACCCTTTTAGGGGTGAATTTTCAGGAATCCGTCCTTTGCATCCACTTTCGCTATATGTACAGACGCCAGCAGGTCAAGCTACCCGAAACTTTAAAACTTTCCCAATCAACCTTGAACCTTAAAGTTTTATCGATAAAGTTGAAAATGTACTAAAGAAATTTGACAGATTGTAGTAGCTTGATGCGCTGGCGTCTGTACAAGGCGGATACGAAAATACAACAATAAATTAAACTGCGTTTATCTAATGACGTTCCCGGTCTGCAAACGAAAATTTAATCAAATATACAGGGTGGCAGGGTCATCGATGCGAAACTGTAACCATGGATTCAGCACATAAGTTTAGATCCCATAGCGTTGAAATTTTTCGTCGGTTATTAAAAAAAATATTGCTGTTCCATACATTTTGACCACGTAGGTATTGCACTTTTCTATGAAACAGAAGATTTTTTTTTTGATAACTGACGCAAAAATTAATGCGACACGGTTAGCGCATAGCTGAGCGATCAATTGCTGCGCTGCGTGTCGCGGGTTCGATTCCCGCACGGAACAAACATTTGTATTGCGTACAGTTATTTGTTCCGGGTCTGGCTGTTTGTGTATGTGAGTTTAAATGTTTGTAAACGCACCCACGAGACAGGAGTAATCCCTAGTGAGGCCACGTTTCTAAAAAAAAAAAAAAAATACCCTCTAACCTAAAAAACATGTAGGTACCAATATTGAAAAAGTACGTCACTTTTAAATGTCGGTACATGTTTTTTTAGCTACCGAGCCTAACGCACGGTATCTTGATGTAATATTACCTATCGAATTGTTTCCCTTCATTGCGTTAAGTATCTGTCAGCTGTAAAGTACTGTAACCGTCGTATTCTCAAACGACACATTACTTTAAGACATTCTTCGAAGTCTAGTCTGCTAATTTCTTATATCGGACTTTACTTTTGTTTTTTTTTTTATCTTGACTTTATTTGATTTTTATCTGATGTATGTATCTAGTGTATTGTGTGTCTTTTAGTCTGTGCTAAATAAATGTATTATATATAGCATCCTATCCTCCACTTTCTACAGTCAGTCTGTCACAGCCATCCCTTTGAGGTCGTCGGTCCATCCAGCTGGGCACCAGCACCAACTCGACTCTGGTGGAACAATTTCTATGAAAACTTCATAGAAACTGTTCAACCGGAGTCGCGTCGCGCGGAAGCCTTAAAAGCAACTTAAAATGTAGTAGCGTTTAAGAATGTGGCAGTAAATAATTCACAGATCTTTGATATGATAAGGAACAAGTAGACATTAACTATGTCGATAAGATTATCTTATCTCTTGCACTTATTATTTTATATCTTAACTATTTTACTTACGGTACGGCTGTGTTTTTGATACAGAATGAATAGTAAACAAGGTGAAACTGGTTTTTGTAAGTTTATTCATGAAAAAGAGTCTGAAAAAGAACTCCTGCTGGGAAACAGATATAATATTATGTAAGCAATAAGATTTTTCAAACGTCATGATTGGTTTAATCATGATGTTTTAGAAATTCAATAATAATCATTTTGACTTTGGATTGAATTGATTGAGCAGTCATAACAAATATCAATCGTCAAGTAATGGCATGCCCAGCGATTGTTGCTCCATTCTACATATAATTGCATATTTTGATATTGTATTTTTTCTACCTTTTATATTAAAGACACTGTTATGAAATTTGTAACGGACACACGGAGTGGTTTTTTCAAAAGTTTACTTAGGGACGATTTTGTTATCCATAGTTATACCTACTCAACCAATTGTTAAAAATAAATAACCTAATGGTTACATTTTTGCAAAATGTGTTTTTTTGTTAAATTTTCAGTTTATCTAATGTTATAATATCGTTGCTAATGGTCAAGTAATTAAATATTAGTTACAAAAATAACCATTAGATAAACTAAGAATTGATCAAAAAACACATTATGCAGAAAAACCTTAACTACGGGTCAAAAACCGACCCATAAAGGATAAAAGGGACACAGCTTAGTACCTAACATAGACATGACTTGCGGCTACTCACAACTTTTTAGTCTCATTAGGCATTGATGGATTCTTTGTTGTGTAGAGTAGTAGAAGGAGACGTGTTCTTTCGAATTTTAATTTGAACTTTATTTAAAATACTTTACATTCGTACTTTAAGAAGATCAGACAGTTGTAAAGAATATGCTTCCTTGACTACACTGTAACTGAACTAAATGACGGCACGTTTGGCGCCTGCTGCGCTGCGTGTCGCGGGTTCGATTCCCGCACGGAACAAATATTTGTATGGCCTACGAATAGTTGTTCCGGGTCTGGCTGTTTTTGTATGTGAGTTTAAATGTTTGTAAACTCACCCACGACACAGGAGAAATTCCTAGTGTGGGGCAACGTTTTTTTTTTAAAGAAAAATAAAATAAATCTTTTGGGGACTCAAAGTTTCAAAAACAACATAACATCACTGCTGTATCTCGATGGGTTAGGCAGTGATGTATTCATCAGTTATGTTTACAAGAAATAACATCCAAAGCGCGAAATATGAAATGTTTTCAAACGTCCGAATACCAGAGCACCGAAGCCGTCAAGGTGTAAATCAGTAATCAAATAAAGCTGAACAATATAAAATAATGTTTATTCGGCATTTTAGGTAGCTTATAAATAGATACAATCTACCTGGATTAAATCTAATATTAGTACCTACCTAAGTCTCCTTGGTTTTTGGTAGACTGTAGGTATCATAATTTTTTGGATTATTATAGGGGAAGTCCCAGGATCACAAGTTTTGACTTAAAATTAAAATCTAATTATGACTTACTTAGAATGACGACTTAAATACAAATAAAAAACAGGGATTAACGAAATAAAAGTAGATAATTATTTATCGTAAATACTAAATCTTTGTTGAAGGTGTTGTAAATTAGTTGGCAGATTTAAACAGATTATTACGTATTATTGTTGTTATTAAATACTTCCTTGTGTATGTGACGATTTTAAATCCATTTGTCAGTAATTACTGACAAATAGATTCAAAATCAATTACCGCATGTAGCATGAGATTATAATGGAATTTGTTTTCTACTGGTTCAGGCGCCCACGCCCATAACGCTACTACAATCTGTCAAATTTCTTGAATAGATTTTCAACTTTATCGCTAAAGCATTAGGTTCAAGGTTGATTGGGAAAATTTGACAATTCCGGATAGCTTAATGTGCGTCTGTACATTGTCCAAAATATCGTGATGGCCTCGCCTATCGCACGCGAGGTTGTGAGTTCAAATCCAGGCGAGTACCGATGTGACTTTTTCAATTTATTCATATGTACTTTCTAAGTCTATCTTGGACATCACTGACTGAAGGAAAACACAGTGAGGAAACCTGGACTTATTGTTACTTAATCATCATCTGCCTAGCCTTTTCCCAACTATGTTGGGGTCGGCTTCCAGTCTAACCGGATGCAGCCGCCTATCTGACCTCCACAACCTAGTTACTGGGTAATACGATACCCCTTGGTAAGACTGGTTGTCAGACTTTCGGGCTTCTGACTACCCGTAACGACTGTCAAAGATCCACGAATGTTAGCCGGGACCAACGGCTTAACGTGCTTTCCGAGGCACGGAGGGGTCTCGGTATGTAAAGATGGTCACCCATCCACAGACCAACCGTGGCAAGCGTAGCTTAACCTGACCGATCGACCTGTGCGGCTGTTATTATTGTTTGCAAAATTTCACCACAATTATCATTTTCAATTTATCAATGAAGCTCATTCATGCGGAATTGTACACCTCATTAATAAATTCTCAACCTGACAATTGATTTTCGACCGTAGCATTTGCAAAATACAGTAAATAATTCTAAAGCTTTCTGAATTTCGAGAGCTATTTCCCGTGCATAATGAACATTGACGGAACATAATCCTCTTGGTGGAACCACAGAATAGGTAGTTACAGAAGGTCAGCTCGATACATCGAGCGAACACGCACAGCGAGTACAAGCGCACTCACGACTGACATTCGTTTGAGATCTAATTACTTATAGTAAGTATCTGATAAAAATGTAAACAAATGGATTAAAAACTGTCGTCTGGACTCGCGACTGGCCTATGGATGCCAATTTGTACTACTACTTAAATTGAGTGCTTTGGTTTGATTATTTGAATAATTTTAACCTGAAATTCTAATTTAAATCACCTTAAAGATGTTTTTTTATTTGACAATTGAGGTTTATACGCGTTAAAAAGCATCAAAATTCCGCACTTGGAATGGTGGAAGGTGTAAAATTCACAGACCGCATTAAGAACTTTATACTTCGTTCCAAAACACAAATAGCGGACGCTGGCCGCACAGCTGCTGGACTAAAGTAGAACTGGGCTGGCCATATCTGTCGCATTTTGGAGCAGCAATTAGCAAAAGCAACCCCTGAGTGGATCCCCAATGGCAGGAAACGACTGCGCGGCAGACCCAGAAGGAGATGGCGGGACGAGCTCGACTCCTTCTTAAAGGATTGGCCCACAATCGCAGTAGACCGGGAAAAGTGGAAGAAGGAAAGGGAAGCCTTTGCCCTACAGTGGGACAACACAGGCTTATAATAATAAAATAATAATTGGGGTTAATTTTATAAACTCAATTTTCATCGTAGATTTTTCAATTACAATTAAATAATGTTTTATAAACAATAATTTTTGGTTAAGGTGGTGAAATATAAAGTTGAAACCTTCTAAATACAGATGAACGTGTTGCTAATTCCCTTCAGTGACTGATTCCGTAAGAATTTAACCTGAACAAGGTTTTTTTTTACAGTTTCGTCAGATTCTGTCCTACGCGTGTGTGTGCGTGTGTTTTTACCCGCTGTGTGGATCTGGCCTTCTGTATATTGATATTCTATGGTAGAAGTATTGCCGCTGACGGGTCCTAATAGGCTGGGAGAAGGAGTGCCATAGTCTAGTCTTACGACAGCCTGACGTTGATCCCTCACCGGGAGGTAATTGATCCAGGCCTCGTGGAATTCACCGTGTTTTTCGCTTAGAGTTGAGATGTCTTTGTTTTGACAACTGACTGTCATTCCTAGTTATCATTAGAATTAGAACGCATTCGCGATACTTGTTTATTGTTTTCTCAGCTTATTTTGACTTTAGCGCATTAGTAGTCTGTAAATAGATAAAAGTTCTCGAAACTAGAGAATTATCAAAACAATTTTATTTTTTTTGTATTTTTTTTTACAGTCGCACGTTGTAATATTTTGACTTATGTTCAAAAATTTTATCAAATGTTTTATCCGTCATCATTATCATCATCATTTCAGCCGAAAGACGTCCACTGCTGGACATAGGCCTCCCCCAAGCACCTCCACTTCGACCGGTTCTCTGGTTCTCCCATCCAACGAATTGCTGTGGCCTTCACAAGGTCGTCAGACCCCCTTGTGGGCCTTCCAACGCTACTTCCTCCGGTACGAGGTCGCCACTCCAGGGGGCCAACTCCGAAGTGCAAAATGCGAATGTTCGGATCGGACCGACACATGGCCGAACCGTATATTATGGAAAAATGCGAAAAAAGTTCGGTCCGGCTCAGTTGGGTCGGGACCATAGTCAATATTCGAAAGAGTGTAGGAGTGTAGGATCGGAACTGACCGAACCAATTAGTAACTTTGTAGCAGGAAACGGCCGAACATTCGGCCGATACTACTTCGGAGTAGACCCCCAGAACCTTTCGGCCCCATCAGCCATCTAAGCTGTTCTGCGATCAATTTATCCGTATCTACTGAAAAATTAATAGCCATCTTATGACGCGTTTACTATATTGTTGACTTGCTTTTTATACATATACAGGTTGGCAGGAACATCGACGGGCAAACTGTTACCTGTTGTGAAACGATTCTGAAGCGCATGCGTTAAAATTTAATGTCTTTATAAAAAAAAATAGTTGCTATTCCACACATTTTGACCGCATAGGTAATAATAGTTTTCCATGAAACAGTAGATGTTTTTTTTTTTGATAACCAACGAAAAATTTCTACGCTAGAGTTTGTGCTTCGATGTCCCAGCATCCTGTTTATAGTGGCCTAATTTCACTCATTTTCAACGTATTCAATATATTTATCATTTAGTAAATAATTTTCAGGATTTTTTACGAATTTCCAAATACATATTTTTCTGTAACAGTGCCCTGTTGGTAGCTTGTTGCTGTAATTTTATGCAGTTTGTTTTATTTCGATTTAGCCCCGGGCATGAATCTGAATATATACAAACAACGTGACTACGTTCATCAACAATTTTGGTAGTTTTCAAACATTCTGTTGTCTCTTGTTTTGCATTGAAACACGAATTAAAAACCCTTTGTTGTGACGTTTACAAAATACATATACAGCGTGTAACGGAAGGGGGGTATCAACCCTGAAGGAGGTGAATGTGCTCATAAAACTCAACAACTTTCCCCAAAGAACATAGGTCGAAATATTAAAAAAAAATTTGGCCCTCCCTTACAAAACTGACTACCAGCTGATTGATTTACTATGGGAGGGCCAAATTTTTTTTTCATATTTCTACCTATGTTCTTTGGGGAAAGTTGTTGAATTTCATGAGCACATTCACCTCCTTCAGGGTTGATACCCCCCTTCCGTTACACACTGTATAGGGTTTTACACAATACTTCCTGACTTAAATAAGAGGATAATGTAAATTGCCGTTAGGAGATAAGTAAGTACCATAATTTAAGACCCATTGAAAATCATTCAAGGTCCTACAATCCTACATAAGATAGAAAGATAACAATAATAATTTGAAACAAACAAGTATACGTGGTTTTAAAATTAAATTACTGGTGCCTATGGTAGTCGTCATCATCATCATCAACCCACAGCAGTCCACTGCTGGACATAACTAACGAACTAACTAACTAGCCTGTATTGTCCCACTATAGGGCAAAAGCCTCTCCTACCTTTTCGACACAATTCTGTCTAGTGTGTAGTGTGTCGTAGTGCCAGACAGTACTTTCGGTAGGAGTCAAGCCACTGCTGGACCTCTCCATTCATCTCTATTCGACCCTGTGAAGATCGTCGCTCTACCGATCCTGAAAGCGTCCTTACGTTTGCCGATTCGACTCAAGAACACATCTATCCCAACGGTCATCGGTTCCTACGGCTAATCACCGGCCCATCGCTAATTCAGCTTGCTTATTCTGTGACCTATATGTCGACATATTTTGTTCTCTGCCGTATCATTTTGTTTCGGATTCTATTCCTCAAAAGATTCCAAGCATAGCCCGTTCGCTGAGTGACCTTGAACCGTACCGCGAGTGTCCACGTTTTGGCTCCGTAAGTCATAGTCTATGTCATCATCTGCCTAGCCTTTTCCCAACTATGTTGGGGTCGGCTTCCAGTCTAACCGGATGCAGCTAAATACCAGTATTTTACATGGAGCGACTGCCTATCTGACCTCCACAACCCAGTTACTGGGTAATACGATACCCCTTGGTAAGACTGGTTGTCAGACTTTCGGGCTACTGACTACCCGTAACGACTGTCAAAGATCGACGAATGACAGCCGGGACCAACGGCTTAACGTGCTTTCCGAGGCACGGAGGGGTCCCGGTATGTAAAGATGGTCACCCATCCACAGACCAACCGCGGCAAGCGTAGCTTAACCTGATCGATCGACCTGTACGGCTGTTATTATTTAGCCACGGGCCCCTCAAGTCATAGTCTATGTATTAGTATTTATTATTGTATTTCATCGTCATTTCCTAGCTATTTATCCCGTATATAGCACCGGCCATGTCTTGTCTTTGCATCACCCTTAGATCGACTGGTAGAAAATGCCTCAGGCATTAAGTCCGCCTTTGCACAACAAGCTACTACAATCTGTCAAATTTCTTTAATAGATTTTCAACTTTATCACTGAAGCATTAAGGTTCAAGGTTGATTGGGAAAATTTGACAATTCCGGATAGCTTGATGTGCGTCTGTACATTGTCCAAGATATCGTGATGGCCTCTTCTACCATACGCGAGGTTGTGAGTTCAAATCCAGGCGAGTACCGATGTAACTTTTTCAATTCATTTGTACTTTCTAAGTCTATCTTGGACATCACTGACTGAAGGAAAACACAGTGAGGAAACCTGGACTTATGGTTAATCATCATCTGCCTAGCCTTTTCCCAACTATGTTACAGACAGGGCATCAGTTTCCACCTCTCAGAAACCGTAGTACAAAATAATATAATTGTAAACATATAAAACATAGATATAACTCTTAAAAGACTAAGAAAGCTCGCGATGACATTGTAATCTTTTTGAAAGCTAACTTTTCCTCGAACTGACTTTTAATTTCTAAACTTTCCGTATCTTTAAGGTTTATCTCTCCATTTTGATGGATTTAAAAGCGACAAAAGTTTTGTCAGTGCTATTTCATTTTCACTAAAAACATTGTAACCAGTTGAATCCTTCTTTTAAATGCTTGTTGCAGTTGATACAGTTGTTTTTACTCCTCAACTTAATCCTTTGTAGGTAGGAACTTTAATGTAATAAATGCATGGCGGCTACTACTACTATTTAATTAATACTACTGCTACTACTATTTAATTTTGACAATTCAAAAGTGCCTGTAAATGGCTTAATTGAAATAAATGATTTGAGTTTGCAAAGAAAAGCTGGTAGAGATTTAATATAGTTTCTAGCTGAGATTTTAACCGAATTAGTTGTGTTTTTTGCTAAAAGGACCGACATTGTAATATTTTCTTCTTCCTCGAACTGACTTTTCACTCCTCATTATTCTGTGAAGTCTTTACTTTGAAGATGTGATTTTGTTTTCCGCATTTTTCCTGCTAAATGATATAATAACAGGGGATGAAGTGTTTTGTAATTTCTACATTTATAGCTGTAATCCTTGAAAAAAACACGGTTAGCGCAGTGGCTGAGCGATCAGACTGCTGCGCTGCGTGTCGCGGGTTCGATTCCCGCACAGAACAAATATTTGTAAGTCCGACGTGTATTTGTTCTGAGTCTGAGTGTTTTTCTATCTATAATATGTATGTATTTACAAAAAAAAAATGTATATAAGTAGTTTATCAGCTATCTTGTTACCATAACACAAGCATTAGGTTGCTTAGCTTGGGACTAGATGGCGCTGTGTGAAATGTCCAGGGATATTATTATTATAATCCATACTTTACATTGTTCTCACATATAGAAGCAATAAGAATAATGTGCCCAGGATTTTGTAATAATATCTTGACTTAAAAAAGTGTCCTTGGAGTTTCTTGCCCGTTCTTCTCCATAGAGATCTATGTTTTGGAATGGGCAACTAGCTTCAACTTTCTGATTAACTGACCGACTATTTAATTTTAACAATTCAAAAGTGCTTGTAAATGGTTTAATTGAAATAAATGAGTTGAGTTTGAGTTTATGGTAAACATACGTATAATAAAGAGTATTCTATTATAATTTTGTTAATCATTTAATTTTTCACTGGCGACAATCGTGGCTAACCTACTCATTCATCAACTTCATCAATAAGCTTATGGTTTTTTTTTCAAGTTTAAGAGTCTTACTTTGGATCTTTTCTTGAAAGCGTTATTATCCTCGAAATTAGTTTTCATTCCTAACGTCTTTACCTATAACGTTTTGTACAAACACACCAATTAAATATACCTAAGCAAAAATAATAAAAACGTAAGTCAGTTAACATTTTACCCGAAAACGGTTTATAAATATGTAGCTCGTACACCACATAATATATAAATAATCCCTAAATAGGGGTGTTTCGGAGAGCCCTTGATGACTTCTAAATGATCGTTATGAACCACTTTGATCGCGTCTCTCTGTATGTTGTATGGCATATACTACTTATACCTTATCTACTTTATTTCTACGATCTGTGGGTTGACATTATGATGCCTAGGACTAGTGCAACACGACGGCGCATTCTGGTCAGTTGAGCAATTTCACATCGGTTGGTTGTGCATACGCGATTTATCTCGCATCACTACGAAATAATCTATCATTCTGCGGCAGTGGTTTTGTTGAATAATTAGTTCATTTAATAATAAAAAAATGCATCTTTATGTACTTCAATATATTATGGCAAAACTTTAGGGTATAAGCATATTCAGCCTATAATGTTCCGACTGCTGAGGCTGTAATCCACCACGCGCCACTGTAAGCCCAGTGCGGGTTGCTCCTCACGATGTTTTCCTTCTTCGTTTTTGAGAGCAGTGGTAATGAAATTATTTACACAAAGCAAAGTGCCTGCCCAGGTTCGACATCGGCGCGCAAACCGTAACTATGAATTCAACACATTATTCTAGACCCCTAGCGTAGAAATATCGGTAATAAAAAAAATCTGTAGTTTCATAGAAATATATCAACCAACAGCAAATATACCAAATATAGCAACAATTCCAGGGGTTGCCAGAATCATGTACCTACTGAATGATAACATGATAACAGGTTGCGCGTTGAGGTCCCTGTCACCCTGAATTTATCTATAAATCCTGGCTTCCTCACGATGAAACCAGGTCCTTCAACGATGTCAGAAAAGTCCAAGATAAACTCTGAAAGAATGTTATATGATTTGAAGAAGTAACATCAGTACATGCCCGGATTCGCCAAATACTTAAAAAAACCGTTACAGCACGCTGAAATGTATGATGTTGCATTGCATTATAACATAATTTATTATAGCACCACTGGCCGGTTTCTAGACTAAAGAACATACCACACACATGTTTACCTTCAAAAGATAAAAATCTGAAACTATAATCTTGGTCATAATGAGTATTTTATCAAGCAGAGAATCAGCTAATTTGTTTGTCGCCATATTGTTCTGACAAATAATATTCGTGTCTGGCGACGATATTTACTGTTTATCTGCACTTGATATCTTTTATCACAAATTACGTTCTTGTTTCAACACTGTAGGTGTGACAAGATTCTGCCTGATACATTGGACATGAAATCAAATCGCACAAAATCTCAGTTTTGGCTGCGAATAATTAACACAATATGTCCCGGAATTAACGCACAACACCAAGCATCCCAATTAGAATATTATGTTATAATCATATACAGGGTGGTTCACGGGAACGTCCTCAAAATCAAATAGTCGTAGAAATGAAAGTTTTAGTCGTACAACCATTTTATTTAAATTTTTCTGTAGGGAAATACATGCAATTTCATGTCTTGATAATCACGTCCGTCAAATGTTGTCCATCTCGCTCGTAGCATGAAGCAAGTCGATTCAAGAAGTTTTGGTGTACGCGCTCCAGTAAGGCTTCGTCAATGGACGCCACTTCCCTTCTGATAGCATCTTTTAGATCGTCCAAGGTCCGAGGTTTCGAAGCATAGTTCTCGTTTTTTTTTTTATATATATATATTTTTTTTTACTTGTAATTGTGCGTTTTGTTTGTGCAGAATAAAATATTTTTCTTTCTTTCTTTTCTTTCTATGGCAACTAAACTGCATCACCTAACGGTTCCAACGAGACCTTCCCCATCTCCCTACTCCCTCCCTATTTGGAGAAACAGCCCCCTACTTTTGGGGACGTTCCCGTGAACCACCCTGTACATGATCTTGGCAGCTCTGGACAGAAAGAGGAGAAAAGAGAGTAGGGAGGCTTTTGCCCAGCAGTAGGTATAGTAGGACATTAACGGCTAAAAATAAAGAAATCATAATTATTACATACAGTCAGTCAGAGAGGGGCTTGTGGCTAAGTAATAACAGCTACACGGGTCGATAGATCTGGTTACTCTTGCCGCGGTTGGTCCGCGGATGGGGTACCATCTTTACATACCAAGACCCCTATGTGCCTCGGAAAGCACGTTAAGCCGTCGTTGGTCCCGGCTGTCATTCGTGGATCTTTGACAGTCGTTACGGGTCGTCAGAAGGCCGAAAGTCTGACAACCAGTCTTACCAAGGGGTGTCGTATTACCCAGTAACTGGGTTTTGGAGATCAGTGAGGCAGTCGCTCCATGTAAAATACTGGTATTCAGCTACACCCGGTTAGTCTAGAAGCCGACCCCAACATAGTTGGGAAAAGGCTAGGCAGATGACGATGATATTGTACCTGTTATGCAATCCCACAAAAGTAAAATAAAATACAATGAAACACAAAAGTGTTAGTCTGCAAATAAAATAAAGCTGCCGTAAATCCAATATTAGTTGTTTTATATTCGAGTATTGAAAGATTTACACCGTGACATTTATCTTACTCGGTGCCGCCACCGCTGTTGTGCGTACGTGTACCGGACACGTGGGTGCTGGGACTTTCTTATTAACAAGTAAACTTTTTCCCTGTAGTAGGTAGATACCTAATTTGGTTTTCAGTGTTAGGTACAGACGCCAGCACATTAAGTTACTGCAATCTGTCAAATTTATTTAATTGATTTTCAACTTTATCTCTAAATCATTAGGTTCAAGGTTGATTGGGAAAATTTGACAGTTTCGAGTAGCTTGATGTGCCGGTATACACTAGTAGCTTTGAATGCAAATCCTAACAACAGGTCAAATTCTCATGTGAACTCGGCTGTACCTACAGTTACTATAACTCTTTAACTCGGGACAAGCAGTTTAGAGCTAACATAGAATATTGTGTTGATATTTTTATTTTTATCATGTTAGCAACTGCTTCAGTCCCAAGTTCACTTTAAAATGTAATGGGGTAAAACCATTTAATCTCGCAGATGAAACAGCTACCGTCTTATTCCAAAAAGTAAATCTAACTTTAGTTCTAGCTTAAGCTCTTAAAATTCGAAAGCGAAGCTTTCGATTTAAGCAAAGTTTTTAATACTAAAATGACATCGTAAGCACCAACCTTAACTGTCATTTTTGTATAAAGAACTGCATTTCTATAACGGTTAGGTTCTTAAGTCAATAACTGGCTCGATGGTTTAAACCTGATCGATTGAAAAACCTAATTTGTTTTAAAAAACAATAATTTGAGGCAAGGAAACTTGAAAACGATTTTTGAAATTATCTGTACCAAACCTGCTTTCTTCATTACTTATTTAAAAACTCCGAAAAACAGAGCAATCTAATAAAGCTTCGAAACGACACTAGACCGCACGTTGTTTTTACGTAAACAAATCGCTGGAGTGTTCGCAAATAGTTGCAAATTGATATTTATTCGTTACGGCACGGTGTCACTGCGGCCCACGTGTTGCGCGTCGGCAGTCTGATTTATATCGACGTGAATTAGTTAATAGCGTTTTTGTTGACTGTACTATATGTCCGATTCTAGAGACCGTATTTGAATAGTGTTTAATTGAAGATAAAATTAACTCTTTCATTTGATCTTTGACTAACTTATTCAGACTTACAACTAATTGACTGACTGCCAAGACACGTCTTTAATCATCGAAAACATAAACTTTTTTTGTTAGACAGTCGAGAAGAATATTTTTAAAC
The DNA here is from genome assembly GCA_945859715.1 of Apamea sordens. Lineage (NCBI taxonomy): Eukaryota > Metazoa > Arthropoda > Insecta > Lepidoptera > Noctuidae > Apamea > Apamea sordens. The sequence continues at coordinate 13,418,793 of OX244002.1, forward strand.
GAAAAATCCAAGGGCGAATTTCACCAATTAAACTAAATGCGATCGGCACATATTCCCGCTCAGAGCTTTCAGTGTCAATATTTCACAACAATGATGACACTGGCAGGCATATTCTCAAATATAAAGAGTCAAAAAAAATCTAGTCACACTCTCATCTCAGAGATAAACAAATGTCAAAAACTTGTCAAAAATGTAGGGAAATTAGAGTTAATTTTGACAGATTACTAGCAGACTGTGAACGTTCTTAAAATAACAAAAATCGCCCTTTTGATCGCGTTCAGTTTCATTGGTAAAATCGGCCAAAGAATATTTCCGAAATCAACGCTGAAAAAGTCACTATCAACTTCAAATTTGCTAAAAACACAAAAGATCTGTTTGAGTCCATTATCTGTACAAGAAGGAAAGTTTCCGATACGTCTATGTCTCTGGCACTCGACGAAAGTGAATGCAACAAGAGACAAGAATATTGGAAAACACGGGCAATACAATAGCTTGTGGCTCAATAATACAGGCAATACGAGAAGACAGCGATACAAAACGACTACTTTGAATAAAGCCACAATACCTGCTATTGACTTAAATTGAAATATCGTGTTCTGTATAGATGAAAAAGTGACCAAGTATGAGCCAGTCTCGCACACGAAGGATTACGTAACACCGTACAATATTATTTTAACACTGCATATTTTTTTTAAATACTTTAGTATAATAAATACGTGTGTGGTGGACTCCTTTAATTTTTTACTTTATTTTATTTTGACAACACGGTTAACGCAGTGGCTGAGCGATCGTACTGCTGCGCTGCGTGTCGCGGGTTCGATTCCCGCACAGAACAAATATTTGTAAGTCCTACATGTATTTGTTCTGAGTCTGGGTGGTTTTCTATCTATAATATGTATGTATTTACAAAAAATAAATGTATATAAGTAGTTTATCAGCCATCTTGTTACCATAACACAAGCATTAGGTTGCTTAGCTTGGGACTAGATGGCGCTGTGTGAAATGTCCAGGGATATTATTATTATTATTTGCTGTTATAGCGGCCATACTCGTAGTAGTACGGTCACCAAAGGAGATATGTAACCAGAGTCGTCGGATATAGTTAGTAGTAGTTAGAAACGGATTGATGTTTTCGGCTAAAATTTTATTTAATGAATAGAAAACAAACAGTTCATTTATCAAACTAAATTTCAGTTGAAAACATCCATTGGTTTCTTACTAAACTTCAACTATATCTGATGAGCCTGGTTACTTATCTCCTTTGGTGACTTTACATGCTCTGAAAATTTCAAGTGTCTACCTATTACTGTTCAAAAGATACAACCCTGTGATGGACGGACGGACAGCGGAGCCGTTACCTAGTAATAACGTTCTCGTTGGCACCCTTTGGTTGCGGAACCCTAAAAATTATAGTGACTCATTCTAGCTTCGATTGAAGATGAAATATTGATGATAATATTTCACCTACAATTACAGTGTGGTTGTAAGTGTTGTGATTAAGACTTTACTTTGTAAGACGAGAGGCGGGAAGAATAATAATAGGAGCTATTAATTGTTGTCACGGCTATAGTTTCTTAGGAGCCTAGGGTATTGTGATCAAAATAGAATGAAGGACTGCTTAGCAATGGTGTTGTGTAATGAGCCAATTACAAGTTAAGAATCAACCTCTACTATAGCCTGCAATCCGGGCTATGAACCAATAAATGTATACCTATTTTCTAATATACTGCCTCCCAAGATACAGGCTTTTGCCTAGTTTGGGAGACAGCTGGCTATGCACTTATTATTATATAATATACCACTTAAAATTAACTGTCCTTGTTCTAGCTATTAAGACACTGTAATTTATGGTTGTGTTCCAAATAAATTATTATTATATTATTATAATCAATCAACTTCCCCTATCGCAGTCCACTGCTGGACATAGGCCTCTCCCAGGCTGCTCCACAACACCCTGTCCTCCGCCTTCCGCATCCAGTCTATCTTAGCCACCTTCTTAATGTCGTCAGTCCATCTAACTAGGGGCGTCCCACACCATGTTTACCGATACGCGGTCTCCCCTCCAGGACTCGTCTGCTCCACCAGCCATCGGTCCTTCGACAGTCATGGCCAGCCCACTTCCACTTCACCTTGCTTACTCTGCCAGCTATGTCGGTAACTCTACTAGCCTACGTGTTATCCGAATTGAAGATTTCAATAATTTTATCTCGTCCAACTCAGCAATTCTTCCTCAGAAACGTCGTGTCATCATTCAAACTGTACTCATAATGTAGAGTTAAAAACAATTGAACATCACTATAGAAACAGTTATCATGATTATGACGTCATAGATGTACTCTTATCAGATCAAAGATTGGTGATTATGACGCTGAAGACTTATGACAGTTCGATGACGTAAAAAAAACCCTAATCTATTTAAGAGTGAGCTCGAAAATCGTGTAAACCATCACATTCTTCAGTTATTACGTCAGAATATAATCTGAAAATCAATGAAAAAATTTAATACCTACGTCGCCGCGTCGGGTCTTATCGTACGCAAAAATGACGGCTTATTTAGTCGATTACCAGCACATCAAGCTACTACAATCTGTCAAACTTTAATAGATTTTCAACTTTATCGCTGAAGCAGTAAGGTTCGAGTTTGATTGGGAAAATTTGACAGTTTCGGGTAGCTTGATATCCGGCGCCTGTACAACATCAAAATAGAAGGCGAGCAAATTCACGCGAATCGAATAATAAGTCAAATTGACGCATCGATGATTTTTATACTCGATTTGTTATTGCTATACGCACTTCACCATTTTAAAGGGGTCCGTGGCTAAATAATAGGGGTTAAAGTATGAAATTGCCGTTTTATTGTAATATGTACATCGAATTGACATAGAACCTTCATGGTTTGAGATTTTTGAGTGAAACTTTTTTCACATGGTACCTATGAAGTTCTTCTTTTAAAAAATGTGCAACATTCGATTATCGACTTTCAGTTGTTTTTTTTTTATTCAGCTTAGACAAGAACGATGGATACTTACTTCAAAAATTAATACGAGTTCCGACGCGGGACTAACGCGGCAGAAACAGCTCGCAATATCAATGTTGCGTTGGAGAGGGGACTACTACCTAATGTACGCACCGTGCGATTTTGGTTTAAAGATTTCGTGGTGAAAACTTTGATTTGAAGAACGGACCACGTGGAAGACCGCTCACACAGGTGAATAACAAATATATAGATAATAATGGTAATTATTTTGATTAAATAAATATGTTAATTTAAAAAAAACCGAATTTCAATTTTTCAGTGCAAATCGGCAATTTCATACTTTAACCCCTAATAATAAGCTACGGTTGCCGTGGTTGGTCTGTGGATGGGTGACCATACATACCGAGACCCCTGCGTGCCTCGGAAAGCACGTCCCGGCTGTCATTCGTGGATTTTTGACAGTCGGTCGTTACGGGCAGTCAGAAGCCCGAAAGTCTGACAACCAGTCTTACCAAGGGGTATCGTATTACCCAGTAATATCAGTAGTTTAGAAGAACAACGCGGTCACACAGATAGACGCGAAAAGCGACTTTAATTTTATATTATGTATAGATATCCTACCTACATCATCACCCTTCTCCTACTGCTGAAAATATGTCTTTTTATAAAGTATTTCTTCCTTGAAAGGAAAGGTACTGCATATTTAATATTGACAATGAAAATTACTTGCAGAGAAGTTACTGAAATATTCACAAATCCTTTTAGTTTTTCCGACGACAACGACAATATACAAGCTGTTGTTTTGCATCCTCGTCTAATTTCAGGAGGCTGCTAGGAAAGACATAGATAATCAAATAAAATTACGATCCCTGGTAAATAATGAAGAGATACTTCTTTTTTAGTTATTTAAGTTTGATAGTATTTCAAAACACACCACTTTCAAAGAACAGAATCGCATTATTGTATCGTAAAAGCGGCCGCGTTTTTATGTTTGTGTAAAAGGGCAGTTACAGTGCGGTCTCAGACAGGCCGCGTTTTAATATGCGTGTCCCACAAACGTTTCCGAAAATTTGAAAAAAAAAAACCTACTTATTTTATTACTAGCTTCTGCCCGCGGCTTCGCCCGCGTGGATGTCGGAAATTATCCCACGGGAATGTGCTAACAGGATAAAATGTATGTGCTTCCCCAGAATGCCATCTATCTCGCGGGCCCTTTGTGGCTAATTACAGTAGAAAACCAATTGTGTCTCATGAGTGGTGATTAAGAGGGTACCTATATGATATCTTTACCTAAGTACCTACCTAATTAAAAAAAAAAACTCAATAGCAGAAAATTAAATACCTACCTAAATAAACCTATTTCTGATGATAACTAATCTAAACTCAATAAATAAGCAAAATCCCTAAAAACTAATATCTATACGAATGACTAATCCTACCTAACAGTATTATAAAATAACCTACGGTCACTACGTACACTATCAAATATACTACCTATACTTTAAAATTAAAATCTATACCTACGACTCATATAAAAATAAACCTAAATAACTCTAAAAACTAAAAGGAATAAAAATGAACTCCACTGCGGGTGACCCAACCTACGACAAACTTAGTATTTGCGGTTGGTACAGTACAGACAGTGGTAATCGGGTATAGGGATCGAACCGCAAAATTAAGTTTGTTTTTTATTGTATATACTTTTCCGGGATAAAAAGTACCCAGTGTGGTGCCCAGGATATTAAAGAATAATTATACCAAGTTTCATCGTAATCGAACCGGTAGTTTTTGCGTGATGCCTGAACAAACAGACAGACAGACAGACAGACAGACAGACAGACCGACAGACAGACAGACAGACAAAAAATTTTTTAATCACATTTTTGGGTTCGGTGTCGGTCTAGTAACACCCCCTGTAAATTATTTTTTTGATATTTTCAATGTACAGAATTTTCACTTCTACAGATTTATTATAAGTATAGATTGATTCATGTCGAGAATCAGTAGCATAGTTACCTCCTTGAATTTGACAAGGTTGCAAAACAACACCTTGTATATGATAAACGTAAAGGATTTTTTTTTACGTTTTACTGTTTTATATTTACACTTTCTTTAACTTGACAGTGACGAAAGGAGTTTTCCTCCCCTAAAGTATGAAAACATGTAATATTATTCTCGCAATATGCATCAGCCTAAGTCAAAATGATAAGTGACCTTTCTCCCCCATTCATGTGTCAACAAGGGTTGTGCGGGAAAACCACTGATGTGTATACTGATTTGTTGCCAGATCGGGTTAAACTGATAAGCGACTGCGCACACGTCATGTTGATGACGTATATCGCGATGAACGTCTTTGTGGTTCGGTCTCTGCATGTGTTTATTTTGTAGTGTCAACCTCGAATTTTTTATTTATATCGAGACTTCTACTGCGGATTTTCGATAGAAATTTTTCGTTTTTGTTATATTTCCACTTGTAGGCGATTTTTTTAACGTTTTAGACATAATAGGAAGAAATAAAGTCCACTAACGAATGTATGTATGTAATGTATATAATATATAAATTGTACACCACAGACTACCTGCAGTATAGTCTCTCCTCCCTTAATCCACCCAAAGGTTGTCTTTAAAGATCACTTTTAGCGATAAGACCGCCTAATTTGTCATCGCTTGTAAAATGTCCACATTTATATTATATGTAATGTTTTATAGTGTACATAATAATGAGTATTCTATTTATCTATCTAATTTGTAGTTCCGACTTAGAGTAATCTAAAACCTCTCAAAGCATCAAGCGGCCCTGGGAAGTCAGCTTTGCTACTTACCACCCTACCACTTAGCTAATATTTTAACCACGGCATCATTTTTCTCAACCTAAAATATTCCCACTGCCGGGACACAGGTCTCCCCTCTGTGAGAGGGAGTGGACCGTATTGAGAGCAGTGGTGATGAAATAATTTACTCAAAGTTCCGGTGCCGGCCACCACTGCGCCACGGTATGCACTTTTTTAAATGAAGAAGTGAGGATACCTATGATACCTATTCTCCTACTCTTCATTCAGCATTTAACCAAATAAACTGCTATAAAAAACACAATCTCTACATAATAATAATATAATATAATAATATCCTGGACATTTCACACAGCGCCATCTAGTCCCAAGCTAAGCAACCTAATGCTTGTGTTATGGTAACAAGATGGCTGATAAACTACTTATATCATATTTTTTTTGTAAATACATACATATTATAGATAGAAAAACACCCAGACTCGGAACAAGTACATGTAGGTCATACAAATATTTGTTCCGTGCGGGAATCGAACCCGCGATAATAAAGCCTTCAAAGTTAAACCGAACAAGCCTATGAGGACCAATTAGTAAATATTACGACCATGTCGCACGGTGACGCCCGGGGTTCCGACCGAGAGATATTACCTGCCCATCTACCTCCAACCTTCAATAATACAACTTTAACGGGAATATGTCTGTTGTACTTGTATATTCTTACAATACAGGGTTATTTTAAAATGGCTAGCAAAACTCCGCAGACGCGACGGGTAGATATCGATGTCTAAACATGATAGAACTAAAAAAACATGATTAATTTTTATGGGGTCTTCGGCAGTTGTTGTAGTTACTGGTAATATCAGTTTAAAAATCTGTTTTTTTTTTGTGTAATCTTCACAGACGTGTTGGGTATCAATACTTATCTAAACACAATAAACATAAAATAACAGTGTTTTTCAACTCATACTTCTAGTAACAATAAAAAAGCGGTCGTACAGTCACGAGCAAAAGTATCTATACACTCGGCTTTATTCAAAAGCGATTTACTCCTTTATTTTTTAATGAAATTTTATGTTGTTACGAACATAGCATTTTCGAACCCATAGGTTTATGTAATGTGTCGTATTTCAATGTTGCATTCGTTGTTTCACGAAAAAAACGCAATTGAAAATTGACAAGTGTTGACATATTGGTGCTCGTGACTGTACACCTCCCAAAAAAACATTATATCTTTTTATATTTTTTATTTTATAGTGTTTAGATATCGGGTCCCATCACGTCTACGGAGTTTAGCTAGCCAATTTAAAATAAGCCTGTATTTTAATTGCCTTGTAGCTTCTTATTTTGTATCAGTATGAATGAACTATAATTCTAAAGTCATGGTAAAAATATTGGTTAGTTGGTTATACCAGAGGGGCCATTCTCGTAATTTTAAGAACGTTCACAGTTTGGTCTCAGTCTCGATCTATCAAAAATACCTGTGATTTCCCTACATTTTTGTCAAGTTTTTGGCATTGATTGTCGCTGAGATGAGCTTGCGACTACATTTTGAACGTTTTTATTTACGGGAATTGAGCTTCTGAGCTTTGTGATGGGGACATACAATTTAATATAGCCATGGGGGTCACAATTTACGCCCTTTGTAGAAGCAGGGGGATGTATTGATGATTTTAATGATTATAATTCTAGAAATATACATTTTTTATCGTCGGGAATCATATTTTTAGCAACATAATACTGTTAGGTTTTCTGACACTCACCTGTAAATCGCAAAAAACGTGAGAATGAATTTCGCAGGCTTTCTTAGCGTTAGCGCTTCCCCCTTAAACAGATTTACATAAAGCTGTTGTTTTTATTTTTATTTGTTGAATACAAGGCTTTTAGCTACTTTGTATTAGTATGTATTTTATGTTTATTTTATAAAGAGCGTCTTATTTGTGCAGAGTAAACAGTTTTTCATTCTTTTGCGCTAAATTCAACGAAGTGTTTCAGTCATTCGATAATATTATTCTATCCTCAACTCTGCCCTGTCTGACTGCCTGATTAGCAATGAATTTGATGCCAATCCTTTACAATTTGTGATGCAATGTTGTTACCCGACTTCTATGCAAACGGATTCTCGGGTACCTAGGTAGGTAGTTCTCAACTTGTGACTCAAATGAGACTTCGTAAAAAAAAAAAACCAATTAAGAAACAGGTGAGGTACAGACGCCAGCAGGTCAAGCCACTCGAAACTGTCAAATGTTCCCAATCAACCTTTCAAGGTTTCCTTTAAGCATTAGCGATAAAGTTGAAAATCGATTAAAGAATTTTGACAGTTTGTAGTAGCTTGATGTGCAGCTGGCGTCTGTACTTTTTTGAGTTTTCATTAAGATCTTGTTTGGAAGTAAATAAACAACCTTCTCTTGTATGCGGCTTCGAATTTCTTTAAGAAAACTCCGAGTTATATGGAATATTCAGCAGTTCAACGTTTATTTTATTTACTCTAGGTTCTGATTAACTTAAATAATAAAACCTTAATAATCCAATTTAGGAGGGAGTGGGCCGTTATCCACAACGCGGGCCCTGTGCGGATTGGTAGATGTCACATGTCTTCGATTTTTTGGTTCTATATAGGACATGCCGGTTTCCTCACGATGTTTTCCTTCACCATTTTGAGAACAGTGGTTGGAGAGTTCATCATATCATAAAAGAAAAGCCTTCATACTCTCATTTATTAACCGACTTCTAAAAAAGGAGGAGGTTCTCAATTCGGATGTTTGTTTTTCGGGTCGCTTGTCCAATGAGATGGCGAAGTAGACCGAGACGTAACGCACCGGATCAACTCAGGATGGATGAAATGGCGACAGGTCACAGGAACAACTTGCGACCCACAGATGCCCCTCAAGTTAAAGGGGAAAATTTATAAGTCCGTGATAAGGCCTGTCGTACTTTATGGATCTGAATGCTGGGCTGTGAAGAAGACGGATGACAAAAGATTGCATGCAGCGGAGATGAGAATGTTGAGATGGATGTGTGAAGTGACGAGAATGGATAAAGTAAGAAATGAGCATATAAGAGGAAGTTTGAAAGTGGCGCCGGTGACAAAAAAGTTGAAAGGAAATCGTTTGGCTTGGTATGGGCATGTGATGAGAAGGGACGAAACGCATGTGACTAAAACAGTGATGAATATACATGTTGATGGATGGAGAGGTAGAGGAAGGCCGAAGAAAAGATGGATGGATTGTGTAAGGAATGATATGAAAGAGAAGGGAGTGAATGATAGCGTGACGGCTGACAGAGGAGAATGGATGAAGAAAACGTGTTGCGCCGACCCCAAGTAACATGGGATAAGGGCAGGAAGATGAAGTTTTTTTTTATGTTTGTTCGCGCATATCTCCGTCGCTAGCCAACCGATTTGAAAAATTCTGGAGTTAAATAAAGCGCCTTTACCTAATAAGGGAAAATATCAACTTTGTACTTAGTTCGGGAAATGCAAGAAAACTTTTGTCAAATAATTTGCACCTTAATCTGAGAAAATCGCTGTATCTGCTTGGCCGGACAAGGAAGAACTCAATTTTTTCTCACACTTAATTGAATAACATAATTTGGAAACTTGAAAAACCAATTGAAGTTGTTTTTATTCATTTTAATTTTGCTGACTGGCAAAAAATTATCACTTTTTTAAGTTTAAAAATGTGTTAATTTTTAATTGGACAAAGTTTTAAATATGTAGATTCATGTTTAATACATCGAATAGAAATACTCTACATTTACTCAATATTTTACTAACCATCGAAAATGTACAGACAAAAGACCTACTTATTGTCTGCAAATAAAACTGCTAACCTGCTATTTTACGTTTGTTTACCTAAGTTTTAATTTCGTTTTTACGTTGTATTCATTATTAATGCATTACATTAAGTTTTTATTCACTTCCTGGCCTGAAGCACAGGTTCAATGTAGTTCAGGTAAATTAGCAACTGTGCGCTATTTTAATTATTAAGGTATTTATTTTAAATGTATCCCCTTTTTATAAATAAACGATTATTATTCTTAAATAGGTAATAGGTACGCAAAATACGCGCATTGTCGTGGAGTTGCGGACACCAGCCCGCTGTACCTATTACCTATTCTTATTTATTTACTTATCTTATTTTATTACATTCTTATTTTTTTAAATATATAAATTATGTAAAAAAAACATTAAAAATATTAAAAAATAGTGATCCGTACCGATGTCGGGAGCAGGGTACCTACAAGCTACCGGTGGTTAGGGCTCCAGAGACAGGAACCTTTTCGAATGCGAGCCGTATCGAGGAGTACTGCCTTTTGAATCAGGCCCTTGAGCCAACCGCGATATAACGAGAGCCTCGATAGATGTTGATCGAGGCTTTCAGCCATCAGGCCATTGTTGGAACGAAGTTCCTTATCGCGCGTTGCGAAAGGGGGCTAGACGGAAAAAATTAAGACCAAAAGTTGGAACGACACTTTTTGCTATAGTTGTAAACAGTGCGGCGTGCACGTGTTTCTCTCTCTCTCTCTCTCTCTCTTATATAAAGCAAGCCAGTTAGTTATACTTCGTTCCATCCTGGTGTCCCTTGACACCTCTCAAGTTTTTTATTATTATTATTACTCTTTCCATTTCACCCCAGATAAAAACCTTCTTTTGCGTAGATATCCAACCTTAGCTAATATTTAACCAAAGAGTTATAAATATGTAGGAGATATTTCTGAAATAAAAGTTTTCATTAAGTATTTTCCTTCAATGTAGCAAACAGCAAGACCTTTGAGCCATGTCGTTTGCATTGCAAATATTAAATATAAAAGCGCATTCTGTTGGCAGATTCATTTTGTAGTTTCCATTTAGCTCTGTAAGTCCTTCAGCTTAATGCGGTTTGTTCTTTATTCTTGTCCTTTTAGTAATAAGAGTAACTTTAATAAAATGATACATTACAAAATTGTTAGTGTCCATGCTATTCCAATAAAACAATAGCATAGTGTAAATAGCCGTGTTTGATCAGAAAAAACTCACCTATTTGTGTAGTAGGTAAGCTTTTTGTACCTAGGTAATTAAAAAATACATATAGTTACGGCAGTACCTACAAATGACCCTATAGAAATCAGTGTTAACCATTTTGCATGCTTTAGTCTTAAGCAAAACGTGTATGATCTCATCCTTAACTCATGTACCTAACACCTTTGTATACCATGTTTTATGCAAATAAATAAATAAATAAAAAAGTCAGTTGTCTACGAGTAGCAAGACTTTTTAAATCCATCATCATCATTGGCAGCCTTGTTCTACCCACTGCTGAGTATAACCCTCCTCCCTTTTATGCCATGCCTAATAGGGTAGTTTCCTGGGTAAAAAAATAATTATTATATTTAGTCCGTCAGTTAGATTATTGAAAAATAATGGACACGTATTTTTTCTTTTGTCAATCCAACAAAAAATGAGAAAGATAAAGCGCGTCAAAATTTGAGAGTATTGGTTCGTGATGTCACGCCTTGCTAAAAAGTGGAGCAAGGCAAGGCAGGCAAGTGACGTCACGCGGAACTTTAACGGGCTATATCTTCATCATTTTTTATATAATTGACAAAAGAAAAAATACGGGTTCAATATTTTTTGACAATCTAACTGACGGACTAATTAGATTTTTTGAAACTAGCCTTTTATGTAACACACTATCAATCACACTCTAAATCATTTTGAAGAATATTGCTTATCCATTGCTTCACATGTTCGAAAAATTCATCTGCTCAACAACGTCAATAACGCAATGAATGTGGTTGAACTGTCAAAATGAAAGTCATTCCTACTGTTCGAATTATTGTACTGCTACTGTTGTTATTAGAAACTAAATAAGTAGGTAAACAAATCCGGAAAAAGCTGGAATATACACACACCTAACCTTTCGAAGCTAACAGTCGTCACGTCAATCTAATATTTAGGTATTTACTAAAGAGTCCATTTGCCTAAATCAACAATTTGGGACATCCCTAAAGGTACACATTAACGGGCGGCTGGCGCTAAGGTACAGTCACCAAAAGAGATAAGTAACCAGGTTCGTAGGTAGGATATAGTTGAAGTTTAGTAAGAAAGCGATGGATGTTTTCAAGTGAAATTTAATTTGATAAATTAACTGTTTGTTTTCTATTAATTTTATCCGAAAACATCCATTGCTTTCTTACTAAACTTGAACTATATCCGACGGCCCTGGTTACTTATCTCCTTTGGTGACCGTACATTACTATTCGATCGCATCATTTATAAGGGTCATTCCCATCACATTACTGTTAAGGAAGGGTACTATAGGGCAAGAGCAAGAACCTGCTGAATAAATGTGTTTACATGTCATTCATAATTGTTTGAGTTAACAATCTCTAACACGCAGCTAGATTTGGGAAAGTATGACTAAAAACAACGTAATTTAATTTAATTTCGAAGACTTATTTTCCATATATTATTGGTAATTAATATCAAAGACTTTTTAATAGACATTTCTGTCGGCGTAACGATACATTGAATCGCCAGACTATACAGGGTTGTTGGTAAAACACTGACAACCTTCTAGGACTGTATTACTAACATCATAAACAACAACTTTTGTTCTATGACTTTTTACAAAACATAATACATTTACCAAAAACAAACCTACAAGATTTCGTTGTTCTAACCCCCGCTCCCCTCCGCTGCCTTTTGTACTAGACACGGCAGTTTGTTTACCTAAGCTGCGCTTTCTTTTGCTTCGCATAGAGTTAACATTTAGAGCGTTAGATTGAAATATTTTTATTTTTGTATAAAAGTCATTGAAAGTCAAAGAATTGGTGAAAATAACGATAGTAATATAGTCCCGAGAGGTTGTTAGTGTTTTACAAATAACCCTGTATACTAGATTGAGTCCTTTACGCCTCCTACCTAATTATTATTTCTGGAGATAGGTAGTTTAAGAAAAAGTTCGACTTTTTAGAACTGTGACTCTGTCACTCCGTACTAAAGCGTTCTTAAGAGCTGTAGAAAGAGCTCTTTCTAAAGCTCAGTGTCTCATATTAATGCCCGGGAACTATTAAGTTACAAGTTTTATTAAAAACTTTAATGATTTTCTATTAAAATTAAAAGCAAAATTAATTAATTGAATGCAGTAATTAATTTATTCAACGTTCTCATCATAATAATTATTGTTCGATAATTTATGGAGTTTTAATTAAAATTGTATTAAGGTAAATTAATTTACTCTTAATGAATAGTGTCCATAATATAGAAAGTAACGCAACGGAAATAATTTAATGGCGATTTCCGTTACTTTGGTGTTTAATAAATTGAATATTATCTTACTTTGTTATGTATTGGGGCTTCTGAGAAAGGAAAGTGGCCTAGTGCGATATTATTTATTACCGGAAATATCGTGTTGGTTGTTATCTTAGCATGATCAGCTGTTTGGGCTCCCTCGATATTGCAGTGCATGTTTGCTGACGCCAGCGTAGATGACTTCTACGTAATTATGCGTAAAAAACGCACGACGAGTATGGAGGAGCCTGATTAGCGTCATATGGATGATTGGCGAGACGACCGACATACTTTTCTACTCACTCACTGAACTCCATGTGTTGCGAAACCAATGAGCATACTATGGTATATCTGGTTTCTTCCTTTTTTATTTACTTTTTAATTACTAACATTACTTATAAACAAAATTCTTGTTACTAACAACCTTCTTGCCTATGGACTTTTTTGTCAGAAATAAATGATTTTTATTTTATTTTATTATAATGTTCCCACCGCTGAGACACAGGCCTCCTCTCTTTGAGACGGAGTGGGCTGTAATCTGCCACGTGGGCCTAATGCGGTAGTACAGTCAACAAAAGAGATAAGTATGCAGGGTCGTCGGATATAGTTGAAGTTTAGTAAGAAACCGATGGATGTTTCGAATGAAATTTAGTTTGATAAATGAACTGTTTGTTTTATATTAATTAAATAAAATTTTATCCGAAAACATAAATCGGTTTCTTACTAAACTTTAACTATATCCGACGTTCCTGCATACTTATGTCTTTTGGTTGACTGTACATACTTACAAATTCTATGTTAATAAAATAAGTAATAAGTAAATTAGGAACAGTCACAGGTTCAAATCTGGACAAGTACCTATGTATCTTTTTCAAATCATTTGTACTTTCTGAGTTTCTCTCGGACATTATTGACGTCGGTGAAGGAAAACATCGTCAGGAAACCTGGACTTAAGTCTGAAATCGCAAACCCGTCTTGTGCAATTTTATATTATTCAAGAACAAAAATCAAAATCAAAAGTCATTTATTCAAATTAGGCTGAGAATCAGCACTTTTCGAACTTACAAAAGACAGTCCCCCAAAAACGCCCGCCCTTCACCACTTCCTAGTGCTATCGCTGGGAAGAAGAAGTGGCGCAACAAACTCCCCAGCAGCACAGCTGCAGCAGCAGGTGAAAATATGTTTAAAATCCATTATATAGTAAATCTTTTAATCCCAAGGCAGAAAAAGTCTTAAATACTTAAAATTTTTAGTTTTCAGCGTCACAAAACTTTCAAACCTTTTACTAAGGGCGGATTTTTCAATCAACGGATAACTTTATTCGTTGAATAAAATTGACGTGTGACAGATTTTGTATGGAAGAACTGTCAAAATTTCAAAATTATTCTTCGGATAAAATTGTCTGGCGTTGCAAAAATCAGCAGTAAATCTAAAATTTAACAACTAAAACTTTAATCTCAATCTAATTTGACCATTGTACTGCCGTTTAAATTTAATACAGTAGTTAAGTTAATCCATTTATAGACGTTCAAAGCAAAGGCTAATGAATGTCAACTATAGCCGATTTGTGGCCATTGTTCTCGAGACTCGGGACTGCTCATATCTGTGCCATTATTAATACTTATTGGCTTTAATCAGCTGTGATCTAATTTTTGGTTTGACGGATTTTTTATATTACTCCACAATTACAACATTGCATGTTTTAGAACTAGGGTAATCTAAAAGATAATATTATTTACATTATATAATATAACATTTAAAATAATAATATGAACATGTGAAAAAATAAACAAAAGAATCATAGGGCATCAAAAAATCATCATCGCTGTCAACAGGAACAGTGCCCAAAAGGCTGGCAGAATTGCCACGTTGTATGGCAATGCTAATTCAATTTAATTTTAGAACTTATAACTTAACTAGCGACCCGCCCCTGCTTCGCACGGTTTTTATGACTTGAAATAACAACGAGATTTCTTTATTATTTATAAGTTTAATATTAAAATTTATTTATACAGCACACGAACCTTCCGGAATAAATTCTCTAAATAATAGTGAAATCCGCATCAAAATCCGTTGCGTAGTTTAGAAGATCGACGCGCTCACACAGACCGACACAAATAGCGAGTTTAATTTATAATACGAGTATTACTAGCTGCGCCCCGCGATTTCACCCACATAAGTTTTGATCCCGTGGGAATATCGGGATAAAAAGTATTCTATGTGTTAATTCTGGTTATAAACTGTGTGCCAAATTTTATCCACGTCCGTTCAGTAGTTTTGGCGTGAAAGAGTAACAAACATCCATCCAACCATCAATCCATACAAACTTTCGCATTTATAATATTAGAAGGATATGTATAGAGCTATAGATTTTTACTTTTTGGCTTCGGTATAGCTTCATCGTCATCATTTCAGCCCGGAATCACCCACTGCTGGATATTGGCCTTTCCTTTCGTCTGCCATACTTCCCGGTTCTGTGCGTCTGTCATCCAGTCATCCATCCATGATGATCCAATTTTAAGAACGTTCACAGTCTGATCTCAGTCTCAATCTGTCAAAAATACCTCTAATTTCCCTACATTTTGACAAGTTTTTGACATTTGTTTGTCGCCGAGATGAGACTGCGACTAGATTTTGAACGTTTTAAATTACGAGAATTGGCCTTCAGGTGTTTCACAGGGTACACCTGGATGAGAGACGCACAGAGCCTTTGACGATATCGTGAACCCAGCGCGCTTTTGAACAGCCCTAGTTTCTTTGGCCAAACCTTGGCCACCAATCGGTATAGCTTAATGGCTACTTAAATGAATATTAAAGCGGATAATCTAAAAGTCTAAAGCACTTACGGCGCTGCCCAACGTCGGACACCGTAAAACACTCAGTTTCTTGTCACACAGTTAGGCGTATTGGTACAAATTACAAGTCAAAATAAAATTGTGTATTGTCAAATGTTCAAAGAAAAGACTTATTTTAAGAAAAATCATAATAGTTGAATATGTATCATGATAAAACAATCTTAAAACTGAGCTCAAATAAATATATTTTTCGTTGCATAATTTGCAAAATTTTGAAGGTAAACTATCATGTTTTATGTATTGATATTAAAAGGAATTCAATCAACTAAAGAAATACCTATAAATATAAATTGACAACATGGTTAGCGCAGTGGCTGAGCGATCGGACTGCTGCGCTGCGTGTCGCGGGTTCGATTCCCGCACAGAACAAATATTTGTAAGTCCTACATGTATTTGTTCTGAGTCTGGGTGTTTTTCTATCTATAATATGTATATATTTACAAAAAAAAAATGTATATAAGTAGTTTATCAGCCATCTTGTTACCATAACACAAGCATTAGGTTGCTTAGCTTGGGATTAGATGGCGCTGTGTGAAATGTCAAGGGATATTATTATTATATTATATTATTATTACCTAATAATTATTCCACTGATGACTGACTGGTGCGTTTACATTATGACTGTTATTTTGGTGGTAATTCGATTCAACTAACGCATCGCTATTTTGAACCTTATTTGTTGCTTAACATTACCACATTATCACAACATTAATCTACTATCGACTCACCAGCACACTATAAAACCTCATTTAAAAATTTTGCTCTAATTTTCTATATAGCTCTTCACAGCTACGGAACGTAAGCCATAATCGGATCAGAGGCACTCACGCGGTCCCGCAGGCGGCCCCCCGGGATATCCCGGACTCTCCTCCGGGAACACTTTCCCGGGCTACAGTAATACGCCCTCATTCCCGCAACCGCGTGAGATTACCCCGGGGCTTTCTTAAGGCAGATGTGAAGCGAGTTTATGGCTCTCCTTAATAATTTTATAGACTTCGATAAGGCGTCAATTCATACCTACTACTTATACAACAAAGTCGTTTTTCGTGTCTCTCTATTATTTATTTATTTACTAGCTTTTGCCCGCGACTTCGTTCGCGTGGAATAGTGACTTCCGGCAGATTTTATTTACATTTTTCCGATGAATTTTCAGTACTGAATTGATGCCGACTCTTGACCAATAGATGGCGCTGTATGTCCCGAATAAATTTTATTTTTTATTTTATTTTTATTTTTTGTAATAAAAACTATCCTATGTCCATTCTCAAGTTCCAAACTATGTCTGTACCAAATTTCACACAAATCGGTTCAGTAGTTTAGGCGTGAAGCAAAGACAGACAGACAGACAGACAGACAGAGTTACTTTCGCATTTATAATATTAGTTTGGATTTAATCTCTTCGTACAGGAAAACGCACAAAAGCAGACATAATGCCATAGGCATTCTTCACCAATCAACCACGGGTGATGAAAAGATTAGATGGCAGGTGCCTCAAGTGCTTTTAGGTAGTCTTTTAAAGTACACAATGGATTTTGACGCGTGTTTTACCATAATTTTGAGCATTTATTTATGGTTTAAGAACTTTATTATTTCTCATTAAGAATTAACAATAATTCACTTACTGAGAAACTAAAATACACAAAATGTTTACGAGCGTACAATAACATCGTTAACAAAATGGATTTACAATAATTAATATGTAGGTAGTGTTAAAAAAAAGTAAATATCAACTAGTTACCAACCGAGTAAACACGGATCTAAAGTAATTCGATGTATTAGGTACTAGATGTGGCATTCATGGCAGCGTACTGACAAAATAAAGAACTTTTGTTTTTATTTTGTTTGTTTGTATGAACCCGTTAGCGTTAGCAATAAAGGAAGTTTTTTTTTTTTTTTTTTTATATTATTATTGTTGTTGACACATTATATACGATTTAAGTTGATTTTTAAAACAAGACATGCTTTTCGCCTCCTTTATTTCCATGGGTATTTTATTGTACATGTTAACCCCCTCAAATTCGATATTTCGTTTCCCGTAATTAACTGTTCTGGGAGGACGTGTTACTAAGTAATTGGAGTTTCGTAGTTTAATTTTTTGTACTTGATGTTTTCTTGTGAAATTTAGTGTTGTATGAATATCTTTATGTAATATTTTGCGTATTAGTACACATGTATAGTATTTATATGTTTGGGAAATGTTCATTATTTTTGTTTCCTTGTATATTTTCTGAGTTGACGTTCTAAAATGGTAATTAAATAATATTTTGATTAATCTATTTTGTGCCGTTTGTAATATTTCTAAATTCGATTTAGCTGCGGTCCCCCAGATTTCTATTAGGTAGTCTATATGTGGTTTAACTAAAGAATTATAAATTATGTATCGAACTTTCCGAGGAAGGCATTTGTTTATATTGTGAAGAGCTCCTGTAAGTGACAAGAGTTTACATCTGATTTTCTCTATATGAGGCTTCCAACTCAGGTAGTTGTCTAAAATTAAACCTAAATATTTCTCTTTAGTTTTTCTTTGAATCAATTGATCATTTATTTTAAGTTGTATATTATCGGTTATTTTTTTATTTTTGGGGGCGATGACAACATAATTCGTTTTTGTGGTATTGATAGTGAGGAGGTTAGATTCGAACCATTCATTAAGCAAATTCAAATCGTCTTGGATGTTTGGTATCATAGCTTCGATTGAAAACCCAAAGTAGAAGAGACTTGTATCATCTGCGTAAAGCGAGATGTCTCCCTTGAGGCCAATCTGGGATATGTTATTAATGTAAATAAGGAACAACAGTGGCCCCAGAATTGATCCTTGAGGTACACCAAATGTGACAGAATGTGAACTACTTTGATATTGACCTATTTTGACAATTTGTTTACGATTTTGCAGGTATGACTCAAAAATCTGGAGTGCTTTGCCTGTGATACCAACGTGAGATAGTTTTTGTAATAACAGATGGGGACTAATTGTATCAAAAGCTTTTTTGACGTCGATGAAAACTCCTACAGCTGTTTGCTTGTGATCGATTTTGTTTTTAATTTTAGTAACGAGATCAATAGTTGCCGAGAGAGTATTCGAGTGAGGTCGAAAACCGTATTGGTTTTGATATAAAAAGTTTTTTGATTTAAGGAAACTTTCCAAACGGCGATAAAGGATTTTCTCGAAAATTTTTGAGATAACAGGAAGGACAGATATGGGACGGTAGTTACAAGGATTAGTTATTTCGGAAGGTTTATACAGGGTGGCGGGACATCGACGCGCAAACTGTAACCATGGATTCAGGTACGAGTATGTACATGATTCTGAAGTCTGAAACACCGAGCGTTGAAATTTTTCGTTGGTTTTTTTTTTTTTTTAATATCTGTTCATACATTTTGACTGCGTAGACACGCGCGCACTTTTGTATGGAACGGTATTTTTTTTTTTATTACCAACGAACAATTTTTAAACTAGGATGGTTACAATTTGCGCGTCGATGTCCCTGCTATCCTGTGTGTGTATAGAACATGAATATTTAATTTGTAATTAGCTCAATTGATGTTTTAAGTTGTCGTTGTGCCTGTGCGAAGCAAGGGCAGGTCACTAGTCTAGAACGAACAAAATATCAAATACACATCCAAAATTATCACAGTTCACCGCTAGACAAGGAGTATCTAAAACATTTCAGGCAGGTAGGCAACAATTTCGCCGTTATCGCTATTCGGCCATTGCAAATCAATATTGTTATAATAATAGAAATAGTAGCCATTTAATTTACATTGATAAGGTATCTTAAGTACTACAAATTAGGACAATTAGTAGTGCAAAACTTTAGTAGTAAAATGAAATACGAGTATTTTCACAGTATTATTTACACAATCAATGAATATTAGCTACAAAATTTTGGTATTTTAAGCAGAGGTGTACAGTACGAGCAAAACTATGTGCACTCGGTTCGGCTTTATTCAAAAGCGATTTACTCCTTTGTTTTTGAATGAAATATTATGCTGTTACGGACATAGCATTTTCAAACCCATAGGTTTATGTAATGTGTCGTCTTTCAATGTTGCATTCGTTATTTTACGAAAAAATCGCATTTGAAAGTTGCCAAGTGTTGACATATTGGTGCTCGTGAATGTACCTATAGGTACTATTGTACTATTACACTTCACATTGTACTATACAACACCAACATTTACTACTACTAAGGAGTTTCTTGCCCGTTCTTCTCCATAGGTTCCTACTACGCTTTGGAATGGGCAACTAGCTTCATCTATCTGACTGACCGACCCTTTGACAATTCAAAAGTGCCTGTAATTGGTTTATTTGAAATAAATGCTTTGAGTTTGAGTTTGACTGAGAAATTCCAGGTGGAAAAACTCAATAACGCTGCCTTTTTTTTTGAGGATGGGAAATCATCAAATGAGAGTGTCAGACTCTTACTGACTAAAACCCACCCGTGTTCCTTCCTTAGCCCTTTATGTTCCAGGGCAGCGGTAACCCTTTCGGACGATCCCGCTACCCTGGCAGGCTTCGGCCCTAACGCTAATACGCTGCCTGAACCGGAAATGGAACCCAAGTTCTCATCATCATCATCTGCCTAGCCTTTTTCCAACCATGTTGGGGTCGGCTTCCAGTCTAACCGGATGCAGCTGAATACCAGTATTTTACATGGAGCGACTGCCTATCTGACCTCCACAACAGTTCTCAACCAATACCGCTTGTAACCACTAGACGAAGCTTCATTCTTACATTTCTATGAGACCAACGGTAATCAAGGCCGCAGCGCCGGTATACCGCAGAAGCATTTTTTTGAAATCTGACCTTCTCTTTAGCTCTTATAAAAATCCTCAATACAAGACTATACTAAACACATCTGTATCTCTCGACCCAGTTCGCCTGTACTTCAGCATGTTCAGGCAATTTGATTGATCGGATCGAAGCGAATCAAATGACGCGGATAAAAAGCCCGTCTTAACCCCACGCCTACGCAGAATACTAACTGAGCGTTATCAATACGTATACATAAACATCTTAGGGTTGACCTTAACCTTGGAGATTGAGCATAAAAGTGTGGTTTTTTAGGTCACGATCCTTCACTAAATCGTAAGTGCATGTGTAGCCGTATAAAATAAAGAGGTTTTAATATTAATGAAGTGATAAAAGCAAGATATTTATGATTTTATTATTCTTGGTTGAATTTTGGGTCTGCCTTGAATGACTTGATTTTTGACCGGAAAAAGCCCCCAGGCTTTTTTTTACCCCTTGGTAAGACTGGTTGTCAGACTTTCGGGCTACTGACGACCCGTAACGATTGTCAAAGATGAATGACAGCCGAGACCAACGGCTTAACGTGCTTTCCGAGATTCGGAGGGTCTTGGTATGTGAAGATGGTCACCCATCCACGGACCAACCGCAATAAGCGTAGCTTAACCTGATCGATCGACCCGTGCGGCTGTTATTACTTAGACATAAACCCACACTCTATATTTTACATAGTAATGTATCTGCACCTATTTCTTATAAAGCCAATCTGCGAACGTTATAAGGAACATGAAACTTCGGGAAGTTTCTTACTGAGAGGTTTTAAGTCTTCTCAAGGTTCTATGCGGAGTCAATATACGGGTATACAACATAAGAAGCGGGTACACAAATATACCTGAAAACTGGACACAATACAAAAAATTGCGCAAAATTTTAAATGTAAGCGGAGTTAGACGAACTTTTTTTTAAGTAGGTAAAATTGACAGGATGCTTTTATTATAGATTTTTTGTGTACAAAACAGTAGGTAAAAAGTTATGGGTAACAGTTCGCAAACTTCAGGTTGCAGTAACCATTTTTGAAAAAATTTAGATTTTTTTCCATCCTATTTGTAGGTCGTGGGTTCGTACCGTACGAACCCACGACCTACAAATCGTAAATCGCGGCCATATTTTTCTTTCTTTCTTTTACCACTGGGCCACCACTGCTCTCATATATTTATGTCTTGGTAAAGATGCATCGGGGGTAAAACCTGGATGAGTTTGCCATAAGCAAAGAGAGGCTTAGTGTGGGACGCCCCCCAGCTAGATGGACGGACGACCTAAAAAAGGTGGCTGGGGTAGACTGGACGCGGGAGGCGGAGGACAGGGTGTTGTGGCGCAGTCTGGGCGAGGCCTATGTCCAGCAGTGGACTGCGATAGGCTCAGTTGATTGATTGAAAGAGAGGCTTATGCAGTATAAAATACAACCAATAATATAATTATAATCCTATCCTACTATACAGCCTGCCACCCTGTATAATATTATAAACGTAAAAGTTTGTATGGATGGATGGATGTTTGTTACTCTTTCATGCAAAAACTACTGAACGGATTTGGATGAAGTTTGGCACACATATGGGTTATAACCAAGATTAACATATAGGATACTTTTTATCCCGATATCCCCACGGGATCGAAACTTATGCGGGTGAAACCGCGGGGCGCAGCTAGTACAATAATAAATTACAACCAACAACATTGGTTGTATAATAATAATAATATTTATTTGCAAGAAATACATTTTTACAAGGAAGATCTTATAGCCTAAAAGTCACTGTATTCGGCCTGCAAGCAAGCGTGCAAATTATTGAATTTTATGTCGTTATCACAGAATATGTCATTAATACATTTTTACAAAAATATGTCATTACATTAGTAGTTGTAATACATTGTAGTTTATTATTAGTTGGTCACATGAGACAAAAATGTCTTTCTTCCTTCTACCACTACTCCATAATTATTAACTTACGGCTTCTGATAGTAATTATTTACTGTTCAATCTTATGACAACAATAAACAATAAATTTAACCAATCGGAAACAGCGGAGTAATTGCTTAACACAATAACGGTACTAATGGCTTTTATTTTGACAGTTCAACAACATTCATTGCGTTATTCACATTGTTGAGCAGACAATTTTTTCGAACATATTAAGCAATGTATTAGCAATATCCTTCAAAATGATTCAGGTTGTGATTGAAAGTGTGTTACGCACATTAGGGTGCAGAAAAGGTTTCCAGAATCTGGGTTTTCTTGTAAAGTGTTAATGTTATGTTAATGTATATTACACAGAAGTATCTCTTTGCAGAACAGGTCGCCGCCGCCCGCGTTCATCCCCAATGCTATGCTGTACTCGCCGCAGGAGCCGCTAGAGGTAAGACAACATTTTTATATCCTTTTTTCATAATTAACTGACTGTTAATCAAGGGAACAAAATGTGTAGGTAATTTTGTATAGGTACTTATTGTCTTAAATCACCTACCTACCTACATTGAAGAATCCGGATGATTAGAGGAAGCCTGAACACGTACCATGAAATTTAATTGTTGTGTAAAATAATCGCTCTATCTATGAACAATACCAATATACTAGATTCCGCGCAATGCGGTAATAATCGCTTGAAATATTATTTTACCGTTCGCGATTTTATGTATGAACATGCGATTAAAAAAACGCAACGCAGTGCACGCTTAGCCTTAGGGCTGGTTTTTTGATCCGTAGTTAAACTCTA
Organism: Apamea sordens; assembly: GCA_945859715.1. Taxonomy (NCBI): domain Eukaryota; kingdom Metazoa; phylum Arthropoda; class Insecta; order Lepidoptera; family Noctuidae; genus Apamea; species Apamea sordens. The sequence continues at coordinate 13,442,199 of OX244002.1, forward strand.
CCAATTGTTAAAAATAACTAATAACTACTACTACTAACATAGTAAATAATGGTAAAATTTTTGCGAAATGTGTTTTTTGATAAATTTTTAGTTTATCTAATGATATCTTATCATTGCTAATGGTCAAATAATTAACTATTAGTTAAAAAAAAATAACCATTAGATATACTAACAATTGATCAAAAAACACATTTTGCAAAAAATTAACCATTAGTTACTATTTTCATTTTAACAAATGTTCTTCTGACTGGTAGTTTCAGAGATTAACGCGCTCAAACAAACTATTCAGCTTTATTATTAGTATAGATGGTATCGTCAATCGGAGCAAAAGGTTGTTTTAATTAATCCACCCAAAGTAATACCTAGTCCCTGAATCTCTTTAGTTAAGCTTTGTAAGTTTGCACAGTGAGTAATGCAGTTAGAACAAACTTAAAACAAGACAGTTGCTCAACAAATCCTACTATCCTATCCTACTAGTCCTAATTGATACTATAATTATAAACGCGAAAGTTGGTGAGGATGGATGGATGTTTATTACTGTTTCACTCAAAAACTACTGAACGGATTTGGATGAAATTTGACACACAGATAGTTTATAGCCAGGATTAACACATATAATACTTTTTATTCCGCTATTCCTACGAGATCGAAACTAATGCCGCTAGTGCTCCATAAGCCATAACATTTTGAAAGATAGAGAAGATAAAGGTAACCCTCCAATTACGACTAACGGTCCGTTTAGTCGTGTTTACAAAATGACTTGCTTGATTAAAACTTCTCGCTGTCGGTAACATTAAAACCAATCGCTATAAGATTTCACTAGCGTGTTATAAAATGACACTTGCGGAGTATATAAGTGTAAAGTTGGTAGTTTGGGTTCAATAGGAAAAGGGCTTTCCTGCATCCTGAGGAATCAGGCGCAGGACCAACGGCTTAACGTGTTTTCCAAGACACGGAGGGATCACGCTGCCAACTTCTAAACTCCGGGCTGTTACTAAGAAATTACTAATAGAAAAACCCACTAACACTTTGCTGGACCTGGGAATTGAACCGAGGCTTAGCAGTCGCGCTTGCGGCCACAAGACCAACGGAGCAGTAAACCCACACCAATAACCCACCCACAATAATGCCTCGTCCCTGAATCTCTTTAAATAAGCTTTGTGTGTCAGAACGAACTTAAAATAAGACAGTTACTCCAACAAAATGCTTCATAACCCGTAATATTTTGAAAGATAACCCTCCAATTACTGCTAACGGTCTGTTTAGCCGTATTAACAAAATGACTTGCTTGATTAAAACGTCTCGCTGTCGGTAACTGTGCTTATGTAACAGGCATCAAATTAATATTCATGTTGCAATTAAAACTAATCGCTATAAGATTTCACTAGCGTGTTGTAATGTGACACTTGCGGAGTATAAATGTAAAGTTGGTAATTTGGGTTCAATAGGAAAAGGGCTTTCCTGCATCCTGAGGAATCAGGCGCAGGACCAACGGTTTAAAGTGTTTTCCAAGACACGGAGGGATCACGCCGCCAACATCTAAACTCCGGGCTGTTACTAAGAAATTACTAATGAAAAATCCCACTAACACTTTGCTGGACCTGGGAATTGAACCGAGGCTTAGCAGTCGCGCTTGCGGCCACAAGACCAACGGAGCAGTAAACCCACACCAATAACCCACCCACAATAATGCCTCGTCCCTGAATCTCTTTAAATAAGCTTTGTGTGTCAGAACGAACTTAAAATAAGACAGTTACTCCAACAAAATGCTTCATAACCCGTAATATTTTGAAAGATAACCCTCCAATTACTACTAACGGTCTGTTTAGCCGTGTTAACAAAATGACTTGCTTGATTAAAACGTCTCGCTGTCGGTAACTGTGCTTATGTAACAGGCATCAAATTAATAATCATGTTGCAATTAAAACTAATCGCTATAAGATTTCACTAGTGTGTTGTAATATGACACTTGCGGAGTATATAAGTGTAAAGTTGGTAGTTTGGGTTCAATAGGAAAAGGGGTTTCCTGAATCTATTAGTAGGTATATTAAAATTTTAGGTCGGTAATGGAATTTATAATCAGGAAGTTTTGGTTTTCTAGGGAAATACGAACCTCAACCTGTTTGCTTCACATTCCTGATGTGCACAATGTTCTGTAGGTACTTAAAAACGTTAAAATTCGAGTCGCAATTAATCTTATTTCTGAGACAATCGATGTCAAAAACTTGTTAGAAATGTTGGTAAAAGAGGTGTTTTTGACAGGTTAAGACTGAGAATTTTTAAGCGCGTTCACGCTCAAATATATTTTTTTTTTTTTGTTTGGCTATCGTGTCCCGCTGCTGGGCAAAAGCCTCCCCCAAGTCCTTCCAGGAATTCTTTTCCGCGCCACTTCGTACCAGCCTTCGCGTTACGCGTCCAGGTCATCTCGCCTCCGTATTCTGACTCTTTCAAATATTTTATGAAAAAAAAACATTAAAAAAAATACTGTTGAAACTGTGTTTAAAACTAATTTCACAATAAGCGGAATCCAAATAAAATTAAACAAAAACGCTTCGCTTAATTTTTATAAGCTCGTTGTAACAACGTTTCCTTTATAATGTACACTGTAAAAGTAATGTAGCTGTGTCGCCAACTGCCATTAGCAATGAACACTGGCAACACCGTTAATTAAAATATTTTAACACAATCTGTGGTAACGCTCGATGTGGTGCCTTTTAATTGGACTAAAAGTACAAAATGGCCACGTTTGTGAGTATACTGGCTTTTATATTTTGTGTTGTATTTTGAAATTGCGAAAACTGCACACGGAAACGTACCTACACGTATATTTCTTGTTTGTATGTGGTTTTATGTAAAATACTAGTAGTTCACTTTATTCTTACGAAAAAGTTATAGTATAGGAAAGGTTAAAGCGAATCGCCGCGAATTAGTAAACGTAAGGTGGGACGCCCTCCGGCTAGGTGGAGCGACGATCTTCGCAGGATGGCTGGTAGCAGCTGCATGAGAGTTGCGGAAAATCTAGTTGAATGGCGTGCAATAGGAGAGGCCTATGTCCAGCAGTGGACTGCTATAGGCTGATGATGATGATGGTTCAGTTTTTTTTTTGCATTCACATCAGCCCTAAGTATGTAATTGCTGTCTAATAGAAGTCACAACTCCAATTGTTGTGTTAAATCTTGATCTACCACAATTCACAAACTTGCAAAGAAAACTTTAAATCAAACAATGAATTGTGTCTTTGTAGGGCTTTTGATAGCTATAACAATCGACAATAATTTCTCCTTTAAAAACGATATCTTTTGAAAATTCCAGCTCCATTCAAAGGCCGCTTATTTCCTGTTCCTTCAATCATTTGCCGTTTTTTTCGGTCTAGAATAGAGTATTTGAATAGCATCGTCCTTCAATGCCTTGTCTTGCATTGTGTCAACATAAGGCTACTTAATAACCAATTAATAACACTTAGGAGTTGCGAAAATTAAGTAAAGTCTGCACGAATTATTAATAGGGGCCAAGACAGTTCGCTACCAGATCGCGTTCTCGGCAGTTCGGACCTTTCTCTAATTGATTTACGTCACTCTAATGACTTTATCACTTAAATTTTGGACCCCAGCATTAATCAATACCGTCATATTAGATCCAAGATGCGGAATGGAATAGAAATTAATAAATACATAGAGTTAACATCGCTGTTATCGCTTACTACTTGGCTAAGAGGCAAGAGCTTCACGCTCAACCGACATGCGTCTCGCGATGGCGACTGCGGAGAAAATAAATGAAAGAAGTTGTTTCGTATCCAATCATATGTGGTGTGCCGTACCACACCACAATGACAACACGTGGTCGGGCGCTAATTCGTAAGAAAACATATAGTTTAGTCACACATTTTGCCGTCAACATCAACCGCAATGCAACCACAACGATCTATTGGTCTGCAAACACTAGCCACAACCTTACCGCATCGCAACTACTAGCAACAACGCAACTGCAAGAAATTGCAGCGACCATATTGCAGTAACCACTGCTTGCCCACATTTTGTCGCTGCAATATGGTGTGGTTATGGTACGTTTAAACGGGCCCTTAGACAATGCCAAGCGTCAACGCGACGCGACGGAACGGCAGTACTCATGCGAAGTAAACAATGACGATCACGCTAATCGCTTGATGCAAGACGCATCGCCCGTGGGCGTGAACGGGGGCTTATTACAAACCAACTGACAAACAAACCAAAACAGTACGTATGAAATACGTTTATGTATTTGTACATCATGGCACATTGTCGGCACTAACAATAGAAACCTGAAGGCCTGTCCTGACAATCCCAATACATTGAAAATACGCGATGAATGAAGAAATCGTTCATTGAATGAACTGAAGGCCTGTGTTTGTGAGAGAATGAAAATATATTCTAAACAAAGACTGCCTGTAAGCTTCGTTTGGGACTGAAACTGGAACAATAGACTCACAGAAAGAGAAGCCTAGTAAAGAGTTGTTTGATGTTCAAAGGTTGTTGCTATGAAATTTTTTCAATGTATTCAATTTATTCTTTTTAACTCGATTCTTTTAATTTTATTTTCTTATCAATTTATGGTCGATATCTTTATTCATAATCCAATTAATAATTAATCATAATGTAATCAATTTAATCAACTATAATTTCATCAAAAGTATTTTTTTTATACCTATGTTGTATACGGCATTGAATGTTATGAAAATTTTTCTTTATTATTGTTTTGGAATACTTATTCATTGTGTGAAGTTCTAATTTCAATAATTTATAAATATGTTATGTGAAGCCGTTTTCTGTGCATGTGGTGTGAACCTGTAATTAATTGTTGCACTTGTAAATGTTACTCTAGTCATTAAATCAGAAATGTATATAGTGTAAACAATTGTTGGTTAACCTAAATAAATAAAAATAAAAAAACCGTAGACTTTAGAAACGAATTTAAAATTAAGATTGCTGTATACAACAGCATCAATTAATTATAATTATTCAACTCAGAATTCTTTATTCATAATCAGCCTAGAATGTTCCCAATGTTGGGATACAGGCCTCCTCCACCAATCTACCGGGCACATCACACGGGCCCAGTTTAGGTTGAGGGATGTCATATGTCTTTGAATTTCTGGTTCTAGGATATGCCGGTTTTCTTCACCGTTTTGAGAGTAGTAGTAATGAAATAATTTAGGTACTAAAGTAAAGTACCTGCTTGGGTTCGAACCTATGACCTCGTAAGTCGTGGTCGTTATCACTGGGCCACCACATGGAATTCTTTATTAATAAGCAACATTTTTAATTTTTTTCCTCCATTGTTGTACTTATGTTGTACGGTTGTAATCGACTCGAGTGAGTACCAATAAAATACGCATAAAATCATTTGTTCAGTTATAATTCAACAGACTGAATCATTCATCTTTATTTACAAGCTATAATTTTAAATAGCATCATTTTGTCGGCAGTTACTGTGCGTGTTTCCGGAGCGACAATCGCGCGTCTGTGCGGCGGCTTGCGGAGCGGTCGCGCGGGCAGGTGGCGAAGCGCGCTCGGTGCGAAGCGCTCGCGACGCGCTGGACGCGTTGCGACGCGACTCGGATGCCAAGCAGCCGCACGTTATCGTTGTAGACGCGCGAGTACCGCAAACGTTGGACGCAGCTCTACTAGCCAGGTTGGTATTCAAACTTATTTTGTACTGCATTAATAAAAATAAATGTTGTTTGATGTGTTGTTATCGTAGGTTATTCTTAGCTAGTTGAGTTTTGTCTTTGGCAAAGACGGAAAAATAGGTACCTACACTCTTAGCGGTTGAATATATTTTTGTAATGCTCGTAATAGTCTGAATCAGGTTTTTATGGAAAGAATTTTTTTTTAATCTTTTCCGGAAAATTTTGAAGACGTTGCCCCGTTTTGAAAATTTTCCGGGAAAGATTAAAAAAAAAACTGAACGTAGAAATCATTTATTGACGTTACACGTCATTTGTGGAAATTGGAATAATAGTGCTTACTCAATTTTTTTTTTTAAAATAAACAGAAATTTATTTATGAAAATAGATGGAAATTGACCATTCCTTATCTCCGAAACTACTCAGTTTAAAATTTTGAACATGGTGAATCATTTGCAGTTGGACTGTATGAAAGAACATGTTTTTCAAGTGCAATGTTAAGTTTGTTCTTGGAATAAATTTGCCCCCCCCCCCCCCCCTTCATTGTGCGTGATCCGACATGCACTTGGCCGGGTTTTTTTTGTGTAGAAATCTAGGTTTTCTAAAGCTTAATTTACGCATATTAGCAATAAACCAAAAATGCTCACACCGAAACCGCCAATTACCAGTGACTATCGTCAACAAAATTTACCACACACGGTCAATCTCCATTACGATCTGAGAGCAACTTGTGTGCAGCATGGCTCGGAACACAATTTGCGTCCCGTCCGCGCGGCCATTTTAAATTGGACTTGCTGTGACGTGCACCACGCACCGACAAATTGAAGTGCATGCCTTCCCTGCTCGCTAGCAAATAAACAACCTTCTACGTCCTATGTATATGTGAACCGTGGACTGTAATTTGGTTTAGCTTTTAACGTCCAAAATTTACTTACAACAGAATTGGTACCTATTAGATGTGCATAGTTTGGTAGCTCTGGTTCCAGTGCCTAATTTGTACGTGTAGTAGACAAACAAACACAAAGTCCAGGGGGTAATTGCGTAATACACTAACAATAGCAAGTAGCATTTTGACACTACAACAACAATTTGATTTCATTGCGTTATTTTCGTTATTGAGCAGACAAATTTTTCGAACATATGAAGCAATGGATTAGCAATATCTTTCAAAATGATTAAGATTGTGTGTAGTGTGTTACGCAATTAGGGTAAGATAGTACTTACTTGCTTTCCATAGGCATGAAAGTAGTAAACACATCTGTACCAACCTCATAGAATATTCGATCTGGGACACAGGACGCAGCTTGCTTAATAGCTGTGTACATATTGGTATGGTGATTATACTCAATATATGTACTGCATTCCACAATATGAACTTAAGAGGTCATCATCAGCCTAGCCTTTTCCCAACGATTTTGGGGTTGGCTTCCAGTCTAACCGGATGCAGCTAAATACCCGTATTTTACACGGAGCAACTGCCTATCTGGCCTCCACAACCCAGTTACTAGGTAACACCATATCCATTGGTAACAACTTAAATGGTAGGTTTACAAAAGACATAATTCATACAATTAGGAATTACTTTGCGGAAACCCATGAGAGTAAAATGTTAATTATAATTATCACACCTTATGCATATGCATATTTTTGCGAGCGGGCATTCTGCAACCAAACCGGAATCTAATTTTTATGGAATTAAAACGAAATATTTTTGCATAACATTTTTTAAGGACAGACATTATTATTTACGGGCATGTCCTTTCAAAAGCAGTCTTCCAAAAGCCCTGCTCCAAAAATAAATCTAGGAATACTGGCAACAAATAACTGATATTCACATGTAAATAGTAATAAGTACTCCTCACATCGTCGCGAAACCCGCTCAAAGTTTGCTCTCCCAATATTTTCGCAGCCTATGTTGATGTTTACTCAAACATAAAATGTTGGATGCCTGATTCGTTCAAATATATTGGTTTTGCATGTTGTTTACTTTGGATGACATCGATCAGCGTTGGTGATGGTGATGTTTTAGGAGTTGTAAAAAGGAGAGGAAGTTCTCAGTTTTACTGTTGCAGTCTCTTTTCGCGGCTTTCTGAAAATGTTCACTTGTCACTTGTGTCCTAGCAACGAAATACTTGGATTGTCAATTTATTCGCTATGTGATGTGATGAATACTTAACATTCTTACCGTTTCCATAGAAATACCTACTGAGTTCATTAAAGTCGACGCAGCAAACTGTTAGAGAGGTCGACAAAAGGCAAGCGGCTACTTCTAAAGCCCGCAGGGCATAGTTCGTTAGTATCTGCTAACAGCATTGAGATTTTGATATAAGGTGGATCCAATACTTGGCACAATATCAAAACTTGAACACGTAACTTTCAATAGCGTGAGCAATTAAAAGTTTCGCTCGTTACAGCTACACCAACTTCATATCAAACTCTTGCTTGACCCACAAAAGAAAAACGCTTCACCACTGCACGCCCCGGATAATCGATTTGGACAGTCACAAACTTTTAAGTCTGTCCAATATCAATGCTGTACTGTTTCCACTATCTATCCATATACCAATAACGAGATAAGTACATTCGAAGAAAATTTTACTAGCGCAGCATATCATAATTCTCCTGTCCTTATCCCAATTTATTTGACTTCGGCGCAACATGTCTTTTTCTTCCATACTCCTCTATTGGAACGAAGTTCCTTATCGCGCGTTGCGAAAGGGGGCTAGACGGAAAAAATTAAGACCAAAAGTGGTAACGACACTTTTTGGTATAGTTGTAAGCCGTAAAAAAAAATTTCATTAAAATTACCAGGCGCACAGAAACCTTAGGAGTTATTAAACACACTATCCTCCTACATACGCGAATGGTATGCATGGCTAACACTTCAACATCAAGCTAATACACAGTACACAGCAGCAATAGCTTATACACAGTATAAGCTTTAAAAAAAAAAAAAATACAATTCCTTCACTAATTAATCGAAAGGAACTTCCATCCGGGTGTCCCTTGACACCTCTCAAGTTTTTTTATTTACTAGCGCAGCATAATTACCCTATAATGTTCCCACTGCTGCACAGTGTATTATAGAGACCATTTTTCGGACATCAGTTTTTTATTAGAAATACAGATATAATTAGTCATTTAAAACGTCAGAGTAGAACTCCCGAGTGACAAATATGCTTAATCAAGTAGATTTTCTTTTTTGAAATATCATAAATTTTCATCCGGATAAAGTTTAAAAAAAATCTACACCAAAAACTAATTGGAATAAAAAATAATTTATCAAGTAGTTTAAAAGTGTCTTTTAAGCTTCATTTTATAGAGCTTTAACGAATTGCGTGAGTTTCTTACAGCAAGAGAAATATTTATTTTTCACTTTTTTGTTTTTATTTTTTTTCTCAAGTAATCCACTGTTTTAGGAAAAGATATTTATAGTAAAATTCACATCTGTTATTCTTCTATTACTCACAAAAAAATCACATCCTAATGTCGTGGAGTTTAGAAGTTATAGTCAAAAATTCGTTTTTTTTAGGGTTGTCACTTTATCCGATGGGACCACTTTTTTTTTAAAGAAAATTATATAGGTTATTTTTTTAGGATTTGTTAAAACTAATATATTAAATTTCTTTTCAAAACTAAGGCTAAATTCTAAGGCTGTATTCTTTGTAAACATTTTAAAAACGTCCAATCGAGTTAATGTTTTTCTGAGTTCATCTCCTTGTGAACTTGCGGACACTCCCGGAGGATGAAGAGAGCCGGCTGCGGCGGTATCCACAGCTTCAAATGCCTCTCGCTGACCAGCTTGAGGGTTGGCGCCCTCGTGCCCTCCTAGCATAAAGTCCTCTGGTCGGACCCCAGAAGGACATCCCCCAGCAGAGCGGGTCAGATTCTGCTGACGCAAAGTAGCATCATGGGTCTGGTACGGCTCCATGATGCCTCACCCCCGTTCAAACTCAAACTCAAAGTATTTATTTCAATTAAACCAATTACAGGCACTTTTGAATTGTCAAGGGGTCGGTCAGTCAGAAAAATGAAGCTAGTTGCCCATTCCAAAGCGTAGGTACCTATGGAGAAGAACGGGCAAGAAACTCCATGGACACTCTTTTAAATCAATATATGGTTACAAAGTATTGGTTACATCATTTATGTTATAAATTATGCATGTGAGAACGATGCAGAACGTTAAAAGCGTCCGTAATGAAAAGTTTAAAAAAATAAAAATAAGTACAATTCAAATATTAAGTTAAATTAAAATAAGTTCCTCAACGTTACATGCATCGACATGGGGTTTTAGCAAAATGCCTTCCGAGGGTGGACCCCTTCCCATGCCGTATAAAACGTATCACTGAAATAAACTAACACCAATTTTATTGTCAGTTTTATTCATATCCGGATATTTAATTAATTAAAAGAGTGACAACCCTAATGAGGAAAAATCCGGATAAAACTAAAATCGCCTGTAGTACCTAGACTCCACGAGATTAGGACATAGTTTTTTTGTGAGTAATAGAAGAATAACAGATCTGAATTTTAGTATTAATATCTTTTCCTAAAATAGCGGATTACTTAAGAAAAAAAATAAAACGTTAAAATTAAAAAAATCTCTATAAAATGAATCTTAAAATACACTTTTGAACTACCTAATTAATTACTTTTTATTGCAATTAGTTTTAGGCGTACATTTTTTTAAAACTTTATCCAGACGAAAATTTGTGAGATTTAAAAATAAAAAATCTACAAAATTATGCACATTTGTCACTCGGGAGTTCTACTCTGAAGTTTTAAATGACTAATTATATCTGTATTTCTAATAAAAAACTGATGTCCGAAAAATGGTCTCTATAATACACTGTGTGCTGGGACACAAGCCTCCTCCCTGTGAGAGGGAGTGGGCCGTAATCCAAAATGCGGGTTGATAGATGTCACATGTCTACGATTTTTTTTGGTTCTAGGATATCACCGTTTTGAGAGCAGTGGTGATGAAATAATTTACACAAAGTAAAGCGCTTGTCTGGGTTCGAACCTGCGACCTACAACTCGTATTCACTGCCGTTGTGACTTGGCCACCACTGCCCTACAAGAGCAGCATGATATCTACACTAGGTTACAACTTATTTAGGAAACCAAGACCGAAAATATATATAAACAAACACCTACCCACTTCCCAAATAATTCCATTGTTCAAAGCTGTCAACCAGACGAGACACAAATTCGTGCCTTTGTTTCTCCGAAAAAGTGTACAGAAAACCAATTCCTTCCAGGATTTTTCATTTCAACTGAAGTACTCTCAATGTTAGGCGACCTCTTGAAGAGTTAACGTAATTGGCTGAGAATGAATCAGATTCATCCAATATTAGCTGTACACCCGAGGAGCTCGCTAAATCCTGTTTCATCTCGTCATCTTTTCACCATTAGCGTTCTCTCAGCTCACATCAGCTGTCACTGAATCTCCATTATTCTGTTAATAAATATTAAGAATTTGAGTAAGTAATATATTTAATGAGACCTTTTCAGTGTTTGAAGGAATTTCTTTCTCGGAATTCTGAATTGCCAGTTCCGAAATAAGATAATCATCTCTTAACGAAATGTTATTAAAACACTTTCGTGTAATCTTTCCTTTTAATTCATCATTTATTCTAGCCTAATTATAGGGGTCCTAAAATGGAGCCTTGTTGCACACGTCGCATTTTCTAATAGAATATCAAAGTTTATGTGGATATTTCTTATCTTAATCCTCGCTGGTCTATAGTGATTGCAAGCACAACTGCTGAGCATGCGGCTCTAGGTTCGATGCCTGAGTCGGGCAAAGTGTTATCGGGTTTTTATTGGTCAGTAGCAGCCTGTAGGTTTTTCCATCTGGAATTGGTCGGTAGCAGCTGGAGTCTGTATTTGTGCCCGGTTGATGGATATAGACTCACTCCCTGTTACATGGGACTTATACGTTACGAACGTTGGCAAAACGTATGTAATAGCTGCATCTCTCCCCAACCCTTCGGAGAATACAGGTGTGATGTTATGTTATCCTTCTTCTTTCTTTTGTTTTCTTTTTTTAAAACGTTGCCCCACACTAGGAATTCCTCCTGTATCGTGGGTGCGTTTACAAACATTTAAACTCACATCCACAAACAGCCAGACCCGGAACAACTACCTGTAGGCAATACAAATATTTGATCCGTGCGGAATCGAACCCGCGACAGGCAGCGCAGCAGTCAATCGCTTAACCACTGTACCAACCATGCCGTCAAAATGTTATATGTTAAATGGATTTAAACGTTACGAACGTTGGCGAAACGTATGTAATAGCTGCATCTCTCCCTAACCATTCATAGAATATAGGTGTGATGTTATGTTATATGTATTCTTGTCTTATGGAGTCATCTAATTTTGTGCATATATTTATTAAAGAGTTTGCATGCTCAATCAATCAATCAGTCAACTCAGCCTGTCGCAGTCCACTGCTGGACATAGTCCTCTTCCAGACTGCGCCACAACACCCTGTTGTCCATCCATCTACACGGCTGGGGGGGCGTCCCACACTACGCTTGCCGATACGCGGTCTCCACTCCAGGACTCGTCTGCTCCACCGGCCATCGGTCCTTCGACAGACATGGCCAGCCCACTGCCACTTTAGTTTGCTTACTCTGCAAGTAATGTCGGTAACTCCGTGCTCAATTGCCAGGAATTATTTTCCTCTAAACATTCTTTACCCCAAAAGCAAACTTTACTCGTTGTTACTGTCGATATTGTATAAGTATTTGTTTTCTACCTTCTTAAATCTCTTACTGTTGAATGTAGTACGAAGAAGAAGAAATCTTCATCAATTCTTCCCATTAAGGGCTGATTTTTCCAACGCCAGATAATTTTATCGGAGGAATAATTTTGAATTTTTGACAGTTCTTCCATACAAAAACTGTCAGGCATCAATTTTATTCCACGAATAAAAACTACTTATCTGTGGATTGAAAAATCAGCCCCAATTCAGCTATTCTATATTAAGAGGCCCCAACGCCATACCGTTTACGTCATCACCATTTATTGCCTAAATCTTCTCCACAACTAGCGTATTGATTATTCCTTATTGCCTCTTAGCTGGGTCTAATTCGGGACGATTGGCCCTGATGGAATAATGAGCCTTTTGTCTGTAGGTACTCAAACGAGTACAACCTTGATAAATGCTTCGCATCGTATGCCATTTCATTGGATACATTAGTGTTGGAGTTGTGGTCCCTTTAAAACGTATACATGCATATTACATGATACCAAACTAAAAATGTTATAGACATTGACACTAAAAAGTTTGTACATTATTTCGAAGCTTACCTATTTTCTGAAACAAAATATTTTGGGTTAATCATGATTAACAAAAGAATCTAATATTATTTCCTTTATTAGTTATTTTTATTATTTATTTATTTTATTTTACAATTTTATAAAATAATCTTGACTTAGTTGTATTTTTAACCCCCGACAAAAACAGAGGGGTGTTATAAGTTTAACGTGTGGATCTATGTATCTGTGTGTCTGTCTGCGCCATCGTAGTTCCCAAAAGGCTGAACCGATTTTGATTTAATTTTGTATTTTGTTTAAAATATTAATAATAACTTTTAGCTCAAACTACGAATTTCAGGTAAATTATACATTGTCTTTTTATGTTCTCAGGATTATTTTGATTTATTCGATTCGATATTGAGTAGACCTTTTCCCTCCTATGTTGAAATAAAAGAACTTTTCTATGTGTGTTCATCTTGTTCTCCCCACACTTCCCCACACAAGATTTCCATTAACGTCGCCAGAGTATTATCCCTTTCAAGAACTTGTATCCGAGGGTCCGGAATTCAATTCGCGTTGAGGACAACTTTGTTAAGTCCAACCCTGGTGAGATTACTGGCAATTTCTTAAAAGGATTATGTTTGAAGAATAGACACACTACAAGTCTGCTCGTTGTGCAACACGGCTAATTCTGGGCCAAAACTGTCCACCTGAGTCTTCTTTAAAATAGCGTTTTCTGCTTATTACCTATTAGTTAATACGGTAATGCTTATCATTACTACGTTCATACATTTATCACTTTCATAATCAGTCTATAATTTTCCCACTGCTGGGACACAGGTCTCCTCTCTTCGAGAGGGAGTGGGCTATAATCTACCACGCGGGCCCAGTGCGTTTTGGTAGATGTCACATGTCACGTGTCATGCCGGTTTCCTCATGATGTTTTCAAATCACTTTATGTTATTAAAAATAATAATCAAATATTACACTTTAATTTCGTAACTTTCTCTCCATGTAAGCATTTAATAAACACTATTCAAACTACCATATTAATCCTTAGTACCTAAACATGAAATATTCAGCAGAAATCTCTCAGATATAAACTCAGATACGCACACATCATATAAAGGCATTACATTCAACAAAATATTCCCTGACTCGACGGCGGAAAAGAACCGCCATTTCAAACATTTCATTTCCCTACATTTTTGTATGACTTCATTCTTCTACATTGCTAGGAAATCGACGATGACAATAAATATTTTTCACACGGAGATTCGATCACAGTCGGGAATGGTGACAAAATATAACCGATTCCGATTGATCGTGTGTTACGCAATTAGGGTGCAGAGCTTTATTACCTATGTGCCGTTGCAGTCCTATTTATTAGATAATCTGAAAATAACGACGGAAGAGGCTTGTGGCTAAGTAATAACATCTGCACGGGTGGATCGATCAGGTTAAGCTACGCTTGAGTCCGTGGATGGGTGACAATCTTTACATATCAAGACCCCTCCGTGTCTCGGAAAGCACGTTAAGCTGTTGGTCCCGGCTGTCATTCGTGGATCTTTGCCAGTCATTACGGGTCGTCAGAAGCCCGAAATTCTGACAACCAGTCATACCAAGGGGTATTGTATTACCCAGTAACCGGGTTGTGGAGGTCAGATAGGCAGTCTTCTGGGCACGGCAGGCTTCATGTGTTCGAATAATTTATCTGCCCAACAACTGCTAGTGTGTTACGCAACTACCCCCGCTAGTAATAATTTCCAAAACAAATTTTTCCCAGCTCTTACCCAAAGCTAAGAGAAGAGTGAAAACCTTTTAGCACAGCTGTTCGTATGAAAAATTAATGGCAGCAGTTAGTGACACTTTTCGGAATACTTTTTAAATATTAACGCGCATTGCAAATGGCTGAAACGTCGTCATAAGTGGATTCTGAGATTTTCTTTCCGGCCTTCTTAATTTGACGTTAAATTTTTCCTTGGCAGAAACAAAAGGCTAACAAATTTTAGTCATTTCTTTCGTAATATGATATGACTCGTCGACACCTTTACATTATTATAAATTAAAGTCGCTTTTCGTGTCTGCCTGTGTGACTGCTAAGCAACGGATTTTGATGCGGTTTTCACTCATATAGAGAATTTATTTCGGAAGGATTTACGTGTATCATCCACCAACTCGCACTGAGGGGCCCGTGGCTAAATAATAACAGCCGCACAGGTCGATCGGTCAGGTTAAGCTACGCTTGCCACGGTGTGTCTGTGGATGGGTGACCATCTTTACATACCGAGACCCCTCCGTACCTCGGAAAGCACGTTAAGCCGTTGGTCCCGGCTGTCATTCGTGGATCTTTGACAGTCGTTACGGGTAGTCAGAAGCCCGAAAGTCTGACAACCAGTCTTACCAAGGGGTATCGTATTACCCAGTAACAGGGTTGTGGAGGTCAGATAATAAATATCCCTGGACATTTCACAAAGCGCCATCTATTCCCAAGCTAAGCAAACTAATGCTTGTTTTATGGTAACAAGATGGCTGATAAACTACTTATATACTTATTTTTTTTTTTTTTTGTAAATACATACATATTATAGATAGAAAAACACCCAGACTCGGAACAAATACATGTAGGTCATACAAATATTTGTTCCGTGCGGGAATCGAACCCGCGACACGCAGCGCAGCAGTCAATCGCTTAACCACTGCGCCAACCGTGCCGGGAGGTCAGATAGGCAGTCGCTCCATGTAAAATACTGGTATTCAGCTGCATCCGGTTAGACTGGAAGCCGGCCCCAACATAGTTGGGAAAAGGCTAGGCAGATGATGATCCACCAACTCGCACTGGGCCCGCGTGTTGGATTATGGCCCGCTTCCTCGCAGAGAGGAGGCCTGTGTCCCAGCAGTGGGAACATTAACGAGTGAAGTACTTTCCTTTCGCTTGTGCGTCATCCACATGAAGCAAACTCAAATAATACTACGTTAGTACTATTCGTTATTCTGTGATAATACTTTGAATTTATATAGATAATATTATTTATTAAAATTAACTATAAGAAATTTACTAACACAGTGGATCTTATGTTGTCCGGAATAAAAAAAATATTATTATTAACGTCTGATTATTAAAAAAATCTCGGTGCGGGTCATTAGTGTGAAGCAAACAAAATATAGTTTGTATTAAACAACGTGATCCCGGAAAACCCCACAGTAACAGCGTTTGGACGTGCACAAAGTTTTTTATTTTCATTTGATATGAAAAGTCGCACGCAATCAGCCTGGCTGCAGCTACACTGCCGAGCAATGAAAAAGTTCCACCCACAAAATGCCGACCAACACCTTAATATCTCCTAAGACATACACACATCAACACGGTCTAAGGATATTTCATACTCAATTAAATAACTCAAAAAGTACTGGCCGCATTGAAAATTTTTATACAGCAATTTGTTCGTCATTTATCTTGGAGTTGTTCTAAATTCAAATTTTTGAAAAATATTTTGTTTTTGTGGCAAAAAATGTCTTTATGTGTCGGAGAGCGAATTTTCATATAAGCGAGATTTAGAAAAATATACAAATTACGTTGAGTACCAGTTTTTTTTATTTGAATACTTAAAGATAAAGCGCAAATTGAGCCGTTCTAGCCATGCAACGCCGGCATTTAACTAGGGAGGAAATGTTACGGGCTGTAGGAATGCTGGAAGCTGGATCGGTTCAACGTGATGTTGCTGAAGCAATAGGGACGCACCAAAACGTGATTTCAAGATTGTGGACACGCTATCGTGTCACAGGTGAAGTAGCGGAGAGGCATCGGGGGCCAAGTCGCATCACTACTCCCAGACAAGACCGATTTCTGCAAATTTCTGCAAGAGCACAACCAAATGTAACGGCGACTCAATTGGTCCAAAGGCTGCAGGTGGAACACCAAGTGCTTGTGAGTGACCAAACTGTAAGGAGACGACTGCATGAAGCCAATCTACGCTCTCGTAGACCACTCCGGGTCCCATCCTTACGGAGAGGCAATCGTGGACGACGGTTGGAATGGGTTCGGAACCACGTGAACTGGGGCCGTGAGCAATGGTCCAATGTGCTGTTCTCGGATGAATCCAGGTACGGTTTCCATCCAGATTCACGCAGGACGCGTGTTTGGAGAGTTCCTGGGTGATGGAGCCGACTCCAGCACCCCCAGGAAGTCCACCCATACCAAGGAGGAATAATTATGGTTTGGGCAGGAATTCGCCTTGGAGGACGGACGGACCTCGTTGGGGTGCGGGGCACTATGACGGCAGAAAAATAACGCCAACAGGTGCTGGGGCTCATAATCTTGCCCCACAGAATACAAATGGGGCAAGATTTCTTGCTCATGCACGACAATGCCCGGGCACATACGGCGGGAACGGTAGCAGCTTGGTTGCAGGAACACAATGTTAGGGCCTTAGAATGGCCTGCTCAATCGGCAGACCTAAATCCCATTGAGCACGCATGGGATATGCTTCAAAGAAGAGCTCTGAGGGAAGTCCCCGAAAATCTGGCAACAGAAGACCAACTTTTTTCGCACCTCAGAAGGACCTGGGACGATATTCCGCGGCAAGACATTGACAACCTTGTTCTGAGCATGCCAAATCGTTGCCGATGTGTTATGAACCTCATGGGCGCTTTCTCAGATTATTAACTCCAAGTTCATTAACACCAATTAAATGATTTTTCTTTTTTTTATGATTTTTCTTAAAAAATAAAAGTTAATTCAAATACGGTTTCGGTCTATTATTCTTTTTCTTTTCATAAAATCCTGAAATTGTAAACTAAGTAAACGTTTATTAAAAAAAATGGTAGAGTATTAAATAACATTTCTTTTAATATATATATGTCATATAAAATTATTAACACATTAATAGTAATTCGCATTTTTTTTAAATATCCCTAGACCGTGTTGATGTGTTTATATATAATTTAAAATTTGAACACAATATTTACGTTTTTACTTGGTAATATTCTGATGCGCTGTTAAATGTACTTCAATATTGCAGACGGCGTCATTAAGCTAGCCTTTCCCGTTTAGGAGTAATTTGGTGCTATGTCACTGGAACTTTTTCATTGCTCGCGAGTGTATTTGAATGCATGCGACCGCATCGCGACATGCAAGCGAACGGCACTTACGGGTCTGGGCGTAATGCCTATGATTAGTGCTATAGTATTACAAGTGTTAAGGACTATTGTTCTACTTGTTTGTTGTTACAACGGAAATGAAGGAGCTTCTGTTTAAGATTTACAATGAAATGTTTGGAAATTCTTGTTACTACATAGTAGAGTTCAACCGAAACCGTTTTTTTTTTTCGGCCAAAAACTTTAGAAACGAATGGAGAAGCCTGGATTAAATGTTTGGAAATTCGATACTATACTCGTATTTCGATAACGAAAAACGGCCTCATTTGCATTTTCAACCGAAAACAAAAACATTTTTTTTATTCGAAATGTTTTTCTTTGGCAAAATAAAAAAAAAATGCAATGAAAATCACTTGAAACTTTTTACTTTTCTCAAAAAATTTTTATTAAGTCGGTATAAAGATAATGATTAATAGGTTATCAAACAATCTAATATTATATACGATAAAAAGCATTTTTTTACTGTGGAAAAATCCTGTTGGATTTATTACATAATTATACAATGTGTAACTGAATTAATGCACATGTCATTATGAAAGTAGTTTGTTCAGAATCGTTTACTGAATCGATTTCTGTAATTTTTAATATAGGTAATATTTTATCCCAAAAATAATTAAAACTACGTAAATTATTGTCACACTTCCGCTGTACAGTCAAAACAAACCAAAATGGATGAAATATACACTGAGCTAGACCCTTATACGAGTGCGACTGTGTGTATGCGTAGATTTGTAATGTGACCATAATTTTCTCCCACAATCAGTATAAGTAATTTATTTAAAAAACAATGTTTTTTACATAATAATAAAAATTCAGTGTATGTATTATGATTATAACATTATATTCTAATTGGGGTGTCTGGTGGTATGCGTTAATTCCGGTACATGTTGTATCTAAATCGTATAGGAATGTGCAATGATTTGTTTTGTACTTCTGTTCTCGACTCGTGTCGGCACGAGCTAACTCTCAAGCCGTGGAAAAGATAATTAGCCAGTCACTGAACACATTAACAGAGGGGTGCACTTAATTATCGTCACTCGCGAAGGCCCTTTCAATGCACACCGATTTTCAACCAAAGCACCTGGAAAAACCTCGCCTTCTAGACACGGCGTCAAATCGAAGAACAAAAGCAAAGATAGCAATATTTGTATCTCAAACTCTACTCAAGAAAGAATATCGCAGAAAAATCGAACTATCTCATCTCTGAAACAAAAAATATGTCTGCTAAGTACTGAAACTTCTAACAGAATATACAAAATCACTGAGAGAACTCAATTATGTAATTTTGAAATATGTCACTATCGTAAGCCTAACTGTAGTTTGTATTCTTTATTAGATAACATTGACGAAAAAGTACGAAACTTTACATACTTTGATCACTGTATTATCTATATTGGCGAAGTACCTTTTAGAAAAACGCATAATTATATTGAACTTGTGTCGTTTATTCGCGAAAAACTAGTTGCTTTGAATCATACAAACTTTATAATATGTTTGCCAACGTTTAAATACATGGTTAATAGTAATATAATGTATAACAGCCGAATTGATACTTTCAATAATTTACTTTAATTACGCGTATATATTAGACTCAAATTTGAATCTGCCTTATACATCCGACACATACAGCCATCATTATGGCACTTTGAACAATAAAGGATTAAATATTGTTATATCAGATCTCCAAGATCTTGTCTTAGACATTGGTGCCTTGAATGCTGCACAGTTAGATCCTCAATCCGAAAGTCAAAAGGATAGTTCCACAAATTCACAACAGTTAAATTCTCCGTTTTTTCGTTAACTACCTCAACATTTTACACCAGAACATAGCTGGTCTTATTAATAAATCTGATACACTAACGGTAAAATTAGTAGAATTATTCAACAAAGGAACAATTATAGACATTCTATGTATTACTGAACATTTCGTGCAAACGGGTTATGAAGATTTATTGCACATCTCAAATTTTTGTCCAGCTGCTTTCTTTTCTAGAGATACAAAGAGAGGAGGAACAGGTATTTTCGTAAGAGTGGGATTACAGTTTAAGGAAATGTCAGATATAGCAAAACAATCAATTTCAGGTATCTTTGAATGCTGCGCTGTAGAAATAATAGCACATAAAATTATAATAATTTGTATTTATAGAATCCCAAAATACAATTATGAAGTATTTTATGATAAATTAGACTATATTCTAAATAAAGTTTGCCTATCTTCGAATAAAAAAATCGTTCTGTGTGGAGATTTTAATATTGATGTTTTGAAAAGAAACAAAACGACATTAGAATTTGAATACTTTCTTATGAAATATAATTTAAAACTTGCGCTTTATACTCCCACTAGGTTAAAAAACAACACCTGTATTGACAATTTTGCTCACAACTATCGGAAAGAATGCCAAGCTGAAGTTGTAGATCTAGTCCTTTCAGATCATACATCTCAGATACTTAAAGTACCCATAAATAAAACTTGCAAGCTTAAATACTGGAAAACAAAAAAGCAGGACATATGCATTGAAAATTTAATTAAATTTAAAAGACATCTCAATTCTTTATATTTTACACTAGTACATGATACTAAAGATGCGAACGAAGCTTTTGACCAATTTATGGATGATTTCTCTCTGATTTATAGATTGTGTTTTCCGGAGAAAATAATAATCATTAAAACTAGCAAGAAAACGAAATGGATATCTCACGGAATAAAAATATGCAGTAACAAGCAAAGGCGGTTACTTTGGCAATATCAATTAAACTCAGACTTAAAAAATAAATTAGCTTTTAAAAATTACACCAAACTCTATAGGAAAATTATTAAACTCACACAAAAAGCACAAAACAATCATTTCATAAATACGGCCCATAATAAGTCGAAAGCAACCTGGCAAATAATAAATAAATCCAAATTTTGTCTGCCACTGGAGCCGATAATGTGCGTGAATAGAGATAATTTGACATTTACAGACCCCGTGGACATTGCAAATGAATTTAACGATTATTTTATTGATACAATTGAGAATAATGTAAGAGATGACATAGCATTGAAAAATATAAATTTAAACAAACAAACATTAAATTCACTATTTATGCAGCCTGTAACAACTGATGATATAGTAAAAATAATATGTAGTCTTAGAAACACTAGTACTGTTGGATACGATGGAGTTTCCACAAAAGTAATAAAATTTACCAAAGAACTTGTAGCACCTCCATTAGCTCATATAATCAACTTGTGCATAGCCGATGGCGTATTCCCAAACAAGCTCAAAAAAGTTATAGTTAAACCCCTTTATAAAAAAAATGACAAAACAAATTTAAAAAATTACAGACCTATCGCAAAAATTCCAATTATATCAAAGATTTTTGAGAAAGTAATATATAACTCTCTATATGCATATTTCGAAAAGTATAAATTATTTTGCAAAGAACAAAAAGGTTTCAGAAGGAACACAACGATTAACATGGCCCTATTTGACTTATTAGCTAACATTATGTCATCTGTAGATAAACGGAATCCAGTCTGCGCAATTTATACTGACATGACCAGTCTTCTGAGATCACTCGTACATTGTGCGCGCGTACTGTTGATCGCTGGTTAGAATTTGCTAATTGGTCCAGTTTTTGCACGTTCAGTTGCTCTCAACATTTTAAAGTTTTTCGTCAATCCGCTGCTATGATGAAGTGTGCTAGTTGTAATGTCGACTTCAATGATGGTGTTCAGTGTGCGTCTTGCAAGAGGCACCTTGACTATGGATGTGCCGGTATTACCGAGGCTGGCTGGAGACGGCTTGGATTGGATAGAAGGGCCCTATGGAGATGCTCGACATGCAAAACATCAGCATCCTCTTCCCCGACTCCATCCCCGTCCCCCTCTCCAGCGCCGACTCCGGATCCAGTATCACTGGAAGTTATCCTGATGGAGATTCGAGATCTCAAGACGCAGCTGGCTGGTCTTCCTACGCTGTCTGAGGATGTAAAATCTATGAAGGAAGAGCTTCGAGAACTCAGAACTAGTTTCGAATTTGAAGGGAAACGGATTGATGACTTCTGTTCCAAATTGGCCGGCATGGAAACCAGAATCACTAGTCTGGAGCGTCTGCAGGATTCAGTCCTCACCCTTCAATCTGATGTTGATTCCATCAAGATGGAACTGTCTGCTAGTGACCAGAGGTCTAGATTGAACAACGTAGAAATTAAGGGTATACCGCTGAAAAAGGATGAGAACTTGTTTGACATTTTGGGCAAGCTAAGTGAGAAAGTGGGCTTTACATTTCCAAAGACCCAGGTTAATTATATATCTAGGATCCCTTTGTTTAACTCTAAGGATAAATCAATAGTGGTGAGTTTTCTAAATAGATACATGAAAGAGGACTTTATTGCGGCTGCTCGCTCCTTGAAAACGTTATCAGCCTGCGATCTTGGATATGTGGGTCAGTCTAACCGAGTGTATGTCAACGATCACCTCAACCCTGACTCCAAAAAACTGCTTAATAAAACCCGAGCATTAGCGAAGGAAAAGGACTTCAAGCATGTATGGGTTAAACATGGGAAGATTCATGTCCGTAAGCAAGAAGGGTCAGCTGTCCTCATAATATCCAGGGATAGGGATTTAAACAAATTAAATTAGGGTACAGTCCATTATTTCTCTTATCATTTAGTCTGAATAGTATTATCATAATTTTTGTTACAATTCAAACGTGGGTGTACTATACACATCTGCCGCACCCTTCAAGGAATGTAGATCCTGATGTTATGTTACGTTATGTTCATTATTTTCGACATTTACTAGTTGTTTATTTCTTTAATATTTGTAAAAGGTTTAGCACCACTGCTCCGCTTTATCCATCGTCACCTCGCTTTTGTTTTCGCATACGGGCCTTTTGTGTTGCTTATCGCGCTGTTCAATTCATTAGAACATTGCAAAGTATGCTTATCTCGCTCGCACTCATTATTGAACATATTTATTGCCTGCCTCTTCGCACAGCTATGTGCGAGGAGGTTGCTAGTTACCGCCTATTTTTTATAATTTTTAACTTCAATGTTTACCTGACTATTTTTAAAATAATTTTACTGATTCTTATTAATGTGCCTCGTAATGAATACAGTTGGTTATTTATTATTGACGTTACGGTTGTTATTATTGCAATGCCTAATTATTTACGGTTGTTTGTATATAGTGTAGTTGTTAATTTCGTTGCTATATCTTATTTAATTTACCAATGGCTTTGAGTGAAAGCAAAACCCTGCGTATCTATTACCAAAATGTTCGTGGCCTCCGTACTAAGACCGAAAATTTCTATCGACAACTGTGCTTATCTGAGTTTGATGTTATTGCCTTAACCGAAACTTGGTTAGTAGATGGCATCACCGACACCGAGCTTTTTGGTGATCAGTATATGGTGTGGCGTCGCGATCGGGATTACTGTCTTACGGGTCAGACCCGCGGGGGTGGTGTATTGATAGCTGTCCGCAAGTGTATCTCTGCGATTCCGCAACCTTTATTTCACTCAACAGCTGAGGACCTGTGGGTGACACTGAGTTTACGACAGCCTAATAATAAAAACTACCTCAAGTTACACGTATGTGCCATTTACCTATGTAAGCAAAACCAGGGTTATTCTTTCACTGATCAACTAATTAATTTTTTAAGTAACTTACACAAATCGGTGTTGAGCAATCCAAATGATAAGTACTTAATTGTTGGTGATTTTAACTTGAGTGGTATCTTGTGGCAACTCAATAATAACGTATTAATTCCTACGAACATGTGTGGCGGGGATGGGTTATTGCTTACGGATGATTTGCGAGTGTTAGGGCTTAATCAATACAATGCAATATTAAACGAATATGGAAAGATCCTAGATTTGGTTCTGTGCAATGATTTTGTTTCAGTGTGTGAGTGTGAGACGCCGCTATCTCCTGTTGATAAATATCACCCAGCACTTTGCGTTGACGTAAATTTTGCGGAATATCAGTATTTAAAGCCCGCGCCTTATACCCGGTACTTGTTTAATAAAGCCGACTTTGCAGCCATCAATAGTGAAATATCAGCAATTGATTGGCAGAATATTTTTGTTGACAAATCCCTTAGTGACGCTATCGAATATTTTTATGACACTATTGCTGATATTCAGGGTAGGTTAGTCCCTACAATATCAGTCTCTCATAGCTCTTATCCAAACTGGTATACCCCCTCACTTAAGCGTTTGTTGAAAGAGAAGGCTAAATACCTTCGTAAATTTAAGTTGTATGGTAGACTCTCTGATAAAGCAACTTTCAAACATCTTCGTGAAAGGGTAAAAAATCTTGAACAGGTTTGTTACTCTAATTACATCGCAGCTACTGAAACATCAATTGAAAAAAACCCGAAATCGTTTTGGAGATTTGTTAAGCAGCGTTCAAAGTCTAATGTCTTACCAAGCTATTTTAAATATAACGACGAGACAGTATCTTCTCCCGAGTCCATTTGCAATGCTTTTTCTTCTCACTTTTATTCTACTTTTCTTAACCCTGGCAGCTACTCAGGCCCACCCCATAGTAGCTGCTCTTCCCAAATTACTTCTAATCCTAATTTACTTTCCGATATTCATTCCATCGAAATTAATATTGATGATGTAGGTAAGCTACTTAGTAAACTAGATCCCTCAAAATCAGCAGGACCGGACCATTTATCACCTTTGTTCCTGATTGGCTGTGCTAAAACTATTGCCTTACCGATATCATTATTATTTAAAAAATCCCTATCAACATGTACGGTGCCCCATATTTGGAAGTCTGCGTTTATTACACCGATCCATAAAAAAGGCCACAAAAACGAAATAGTCAATTATAGACCCATTTCCAAACTGTGTATACTGGCTAAAATTTTTGAACGATTGGTCTATGATCAGGTTTATTCTGCACTTAGTTCATCTTTTAGTCCTTCACAGCACGGATTTTTAAAGGGTCGTTCAACAGTTTCCAACCTAGCTCTGCTAAATGATTTTTTAACACTTAGTATGGACAAGGGGGCGCAGGTAGATGTAGTTTACACGGACTATAGTAAAGCGTTTGACAGAATTGATCATGACTTACTTAAAGCAAAACTCTTTAGCATCGGTATTAGTGGTGACCTACTTCGCTGGTTTTCGTCTTACTTGGATAACAGGTCTCAAGCTGTAGTTGTCAGCAACTACATTTCGAGCTGGGTTTCGGTTCCTAGTGGTGTTCCCCAAGGTTCCCTGATGGGCCCGTTGCTCTTCATTATTTACGTAAACGACATCGACACGTGTTTCCATAACTCTAACCTTCTTTGTTTTGCTGATGATATGAAGATATTTACTTCTATATCATCGTTTAGTGATATGGATGCTCTCCAATCTGACCTAATAAGACTCGATGAATACTGTCGCGTAAATAAATTAGACCTAAACCCTACTAAATGCTCCGTGATTTCGTTTAGCAGAAAACGCTTTCCACTTCATACCTTCTATAGTCTGAAAGGTCAGCTCCTGCAGAGGTGTGACGGTGTTCGTGACCTGGGTGTATACCATGACTGTAAACTTCAGTTTAATGTTCACGTGGAGCAGATAGTGGCTAAAGCATCCAGAGCATTAGGTTTTGTAATGAGACTAGCAGCGTGTTTTAAGAAAGCGAAAACTATCAAGATATTGTATTGCTCATTTGTGAGAAGTCATTTAGAATATGCTTCTCAAATTTGGAACCCGCGTTATGGCGTGCACATCGATCGTATAGAGGGTGTGCAAAAAAGACTTGTTAGGTTTCTGTGTTATCGTTTGCGGATACCATATCACAGTTCTGACTATTTGGATCTTTGCAGGAAATTTCACCTACAACCACTTATTAACCGTCGTCGATTAGCAGATTGCACATTTTTGCTCAAAATTGTATCCAATGAGGTGGATTGTCCGCAGCTTCTACGTAAGCTGTATTTTAATATTCCCCAGCGACTACTCAGATTTAATCCACCTATCGCTATTCCATTATCTTCTTCCAACTACAGACAAAACTCATTTTTAGTGCGAGCGAGTAAAGACTTTAATGACTTATGCAAGCAGTTCTCTTTTGACTTGTTTTCAACGAAAGGCTCAAGCGTACGCAATAGGCTGAACCTTGATTTCTTCAAAATTAATTTTTAGTGTTAATTTAGTTCTGGTACTTATTTAATTTAATTTTAGTGTAGTTTATTCCTTATATTTGGCGGTACCGATTTGATGGTTGGTGCGCTAATGTTCTTGTTAATTTGTCGTGTACATATAAGATCTCTTACTGTATTATTGTATAGCTAGCCGTGAAAACCTATAATTGGCTTTATGTTTCTTATTCCAGTTTATCTATTGTATTTATTTAAAGCTGTTGGTTTTCCATGTGATAAATAAATAAATAAATAAATAAATAAATGACTAAGGCTTTTGATCATGTAGACCATAAGATCCTGTTACATAAATTGCATAGTTACGGTATAAGAGGGAACGTATTAAAGTTATTAGAATCATACCTAAGTAATAGAATTCAGTGCACAGAAATCTCTAGGATATGTCCAAAAAGTAAATTAGAAAAGAAATATGTATCAAAACCAAGACACGTAAAATATGGCGTTCCACAAGGCAGCGTACTGGGTCCACCACTATTTTTGATATATATAAATGATCTCCCGGAAGCAATAACCAACAAAATGGTTCTTTTTGCAGATGACAGTACGGCTATTATAAAATGTACTGATCCAAATAGTTATAAAAATGACATCAATACTTGCTTAAACGACGTAATAAATTGGCTCAATAAAAATAATTTGGTTATAAACCTGAGTAAAACGAAAATCATGCATTTTTATCAACGGCAACGGTGTGAAAGCTCAGAGATGAATATTTCCTTCAACGGCTGCGATATTGAAAAAGCAGATCAAGCTAAGTTTTTAGGTATCACAATTGATAATCAACTTACATGGAAACCTCACGTAGAAGAAGTTTGTAAAAAACTTAGCAAATCCGCATATGCTCTTTATCAACTTTCAAAGAAAGTCAATAATCAGGCTCTTCTAACAGCCTACCATGGAATAGTTGCCTCGGTTTTGCGGTATGGCATTATATTCTGGGGGCAGTCTACTGAGAGAGAAATGGTGTTTAGGTTGCAAAAGCGATGCATCAGGTCAATGTGCGGCCTGAAGACGACTGATAGCTGTGTTCCCTATTTTAAGTCATTAAAAATTTTAACATTGCCTTCTCTATACATATTGGAAACGGCCTTGTTTGTGAAATGTAACCCACATCTATTCCAAAAATTATCAGAGGTCAGAAAAAATCCAATACGGACACAATATATTGATAAACTAGCTGTGCCCGCGACTTCGTCCGCGTGGAATAGTGACTTTTCGGGCAGCATATTTTGAATTACATATACCGTCATTTGGGTAGCAAAAAAATTACTTTACAGTAATGCTTCTCTGTATACGATATTTGACGTATGGCCATCGGGGATGAAAGCATACAGGCTCCTAGGATTGCTAACCCGTGACAGAACCACATACAACTGACCGTGCGAGAAACAGCTGATACTTAGATCTGCTTTATTAATTGTCATCGCAAAACATAGGCTGACTGGAAACTGGACTCGTTTAAAACTAAATGGAAAATTGTTTGGAATGAGAGGAATCTGAGGAATGAAAACACTTTCACCTTTTCCACACCCTGTTAAAATCTCTGCTTCTATCAGATTTCGTTGTAAATTGGTCACTTTTAACCTGGTACAATTGCAAAGTTTTGGGGGGCTTAAATTTCTAAGAATCATTAGGGGTTCGCAGAAGTCTCAGACTCACGCGATAGCGCGTGAGCTTCGCGATCGACAGATAAACGTGCCTTTCGTTGTTCCCCGTTTTCCCTATTTCGAGTTGTCATCATTCGAGAACGATTTGAACTCAGTCGAGATTCTCGCTGAGTCGAAGTTTCTGCAGCACGAAACCTAGCCTGATGTTCCCGAGTTGCAGAAAGCCTTGCCTCACGACCTTCTTCAGATTCCTGTGATCGAACTAATCTCATCCTTTTAGCATTTTTGCTACATTGGGAGAGGTTGGATCTTCTTCGAGGCATTCTTACAATAAAATAGTACTTACTACTTAACACACAGTTATTTAGTAAACACGTACTATCGTAAACAATTATTTTAAAGAAAATTAAGAAAAAGAACTTAACCTACAAACCCTAAAATATAAATAAATGAAATATGCAGTCAGTTTTTTTTTTCCTTGAGAGGCCGTGACTACTTAACCGGACTATCCTGTGGTTGCCTAAGGAATTCTTAAAGCCTCCAGCCAGGGCTATATCTAGAATAAACTAAGCGACTTAGACTAAGCGACTGCACGCTAAAGGCACCCCCTGTGGGGTACGAACCTTGGCTTAGGGCGTCGCTGGGAGAGGGCAGCAAGGGGACAGGCTGGATCGAATTAGTAGTATTAATGCTTTGATGAGCGCGGCGTTTCCTAGGACTATCTCTGAGAGGAAAGGCCGAAACAAACTCAGAGGTCTCAGTCGGGGAATTTAAAGCTACAGGCTCAGCTACGACGCGGGCTGGCACTTCAGCGGGCAAGGGTCAGGGGGGAGAATTTACTTGGGGGCGTCGCGAGGGACCTCGGCGGTGAGGTCGGAATGTCGGTAATTTGTGTTTGTATACTGTAGTGGTTGCCCTATCGCTCTCCTGGAGGAGGGTTATGGGGTCATCGGGGTCGTCGAGAACATGCCTTGGACGGCGAATTTTACTGAGTTTGGAGGGGGTGTAGTTGGCGGCCGCGACCACCAGTGGGTTGGGGTGATTAGCGGCTGTGGCAAAGAAACGCTTGGAGAGGCGTTTCATGAACTGCTGGATAGTGGGGATCTTGAGATCAACATGGAGGATCTCATTGCTAACGAACCAAGGGGAATTTGTGGCCTTGCGAAAATCGGTTCTGCAGGGTTTGCATCCTATGGATGTGACGGGGCTTTGCGTGAGCGAAGACTACGCAAGCGTAAGTCATTATGGGACGGATGCATGCTGTGTACAGACGCTTTTTGCACTTGAGTGACAGCTTGCTGCGTTCATTGAGGACGGAATGAAGGCAGCCTAGAGCGAAAGAGGCGCGCGAACAGACCGTCTTTATGTGCTCTGAGAAGGTGAGGAGAAGGAGAAGAATAAAACAAAGGTATTTGGCTCGCTTTTCCCAAGGGATCGGCTTGCCGAACATGGTGATTGGTGGAGGGGGGGTGGGTTGTCGTCTGGGTCTCGAATAGAGCACCGCTTGACTCTTATCGGTGTTGACTTCGATTCGCCATTTCCTGAACCAAGCAGCCAACTTATTGACTGCGGTTTGGAGACGAAGTCGTAGTTGGATATGGCTGCGACCAGTGTAATAGATGGCTGTGTCGTCTGCGCACAGAGCCAATTGGGACTTAGCATCTTTAGGGATGTCGCTAGTGAACAGCGTAAATAAGAGAGGGGCGAGTACGGAGCCCTGAGGGACTCCTGCTCTGATGGGGGGCAGCGGCGCTGCTCTCAGCGCGCTTTATATAGCCATAGACGCACAGGCGCGAGGCCTGTACGTACTCTGATAGAATACCTTAACAAATGTTCGCCGTGATTCTTTAAATTGACATAACTTTTTTATTTATGAACCGATTGACATGAAATAAACACTAACTGTTAAGTGAAGCTTACTACAATATATTAGTGAAAACCGCATATAAATCAAATAGGCCGTTTCTGATATTAGCGTGCACAAACAAACAGACAAACAGACAAAAAAAAAATTAATTACAATTTCGGGTTCGGTATCGATATAACAACAACCCCTGCTACTTTTTTTAAATATATTTCCATTGTACAGACACCACTTTTCTACAATTTTATTATATGTATAGATTATGTCATGTGAAATGTAAAACTGCACTTATGCGAAAAAGTTTTTTTGGTATTGCCCCTCACATTTATAACAAATTACCGAATATTATAAAAAAAATGACTGTATTACAATTTAAAAGGGCGCTAAATGAAATTTTACTTGCTAAATGTTATTACACTATTGACAGCTTTCTTAATGATGATTCACTTACTGACTGACATATGTATTATTGCTCTGATTGACATATTATTATTATGGTTTGACATACTTTTACTCCGTTTGACATTTATTTATTTTTTTTAAATTTTTATTCATGTTTAAAATTTTTCTTTTTTTTTGGTGTATTACGTTCTCAATTAAGTATGTTAAACTGAAACTGTATGTACCTACACTATTTGCATGCCCATTGTATGGTAAAATGTGGAGAACTTGGTTATAAATATGAAACATCTATGTATTTTTTTTACCCATGTTTGCAAAGAAATAAATGATTTGATTTGATTTGAAAAAAAAGTAATTATCAGTGTACATTCTAGTACGGAGAGCTGTACTAGCAAGGGTAGCCCAGTGGTAACGAACGCGACTTACGAGTTGTAGTTTGTAGGTTTGGACCCCGACAGGCGCTTTACTTTGTGTAATTTATTTCATCACCGCTGCTCTCAAAAACGGTGAAGGAAAACATCGTGAGGAAACCGGCATGTCCTAGAACCAAAAATTCGAAGGCATGTGACCTCTACTCAAGCCGCACTGGGCCCGTGTGGATTACGGCCCATTTGTGAGAGGGCTCACATAGAGGTATAGGCTGATTATGTATTCTAACACGCTATGATAATTACCGAGCCTAATTAGTTTTCCCATGAGCTTAGAATTGATTTCGTTGATCTATAAAGTAAATAATACATCTATATCTATACTTATAATAAATCTGTAGAAGTGAAAATTCTGTACATTGAAAATATCCAAAAAATAAATGGCAGGGGGTGTTACTTGACCGACACCGAACCCAAAAATGTGATTAAAAAAATTTCTGTCTGTCTGTCTGTCTGTCTGTCTGTTTGTTCAGGCATCACGCAAAAACTACCGGTTCGATTACGATGGAACTTGGTATAATTATTCTTTAATATCCTGGGCACCACACTGGGTACTTTTTATCCCGGAAAAGTATATACAATAAAAAACAAACTTAATTTTGCGGTTCGATCCCTATACCCGATTACCACTGTCTGTACTGTACCAACCGCAAATACTAAGTTTGTCGTAGGTTGGGTCACCCGCAGTGGAGTTCATTTTTATTCCTTTTAGTTTTTAGAGTTATTTAGGTTTATTTTTATATGAGTCGTAGGTATAGATTTTAATTTTAAAGTATAGGTAGTATATTTGATTATAGTGTACGTAGTGACCGTAGGTTATTTTATAATACTGTTAGGTAGGTTTAGTCATTCGTATAGATATTAGTTTTTAGGGATTTTGCTTATTTATTGAGTTTAGATTAGTTATCATCAGAAATAGGTTTATTTAGGTAGGTAGGTAGGTATTTAATTTTCTGTTATTGAGTTTTTTTTTTAAATTAGTTAGGTACTTAGGTAAAGATATCATATAGGTACCCTCTTAATCACCACTAATGAGACACAATTGGTTTTCTATTGTAATTAGCCACAAAGGGCCCGCGACATAGATGGCATTCTGGGGAAGCACATATTTATTTTATTTTTTATTTTTTATTTTATTTATTTTTAGGGATAACAACAGCTAAAAACTTAACTAGGTTCTTATCTAGGATTACATGACTAGCCAATAATAGTTATCCACGGCAGATACACAGAGTGGATGGATGCTATTTAGACTCACTAAGATTAACATAACAACAATAAAGATGATTGGGCAACTTTGAAGAGATACGTATATTTAAGATATAAAATATGTCATATAATAAATAAATATAGTTACAGAATACAATATGCAAATGTATATATATATATATATATGAAGAAAAATAAAATATATATATAAATGAAAATATATCCTAATTAGATCAATTAAATAACCAGCCATTTAGTAACATTTGACGAGATATGTATATAAATAGCCTATTTTGATAACAAGTCAAGCAGAACACGTTTTTTAAAATCATTCTTAGAGCCTATGAATAAGTCCACACTGTTAAAGTGTTTATTATAAGAGTCGAGTAAACGTGGTATTACACTGTTTTTACCATAATTACTGGAGTGAAATGGAATGCAAAATAATGTACTCGTAGTGTGCCTAGTGCGTTTTCTTGGAACGTTAAACTTAATATTCTTTAAAAGCATAGGGCAATCGGTCCGTCCCCGTAATATGTCATATAGTAACCCCATATCCATGAGATTACGCCTCTCCTGCAGAGTTAAAAGATTGTACACCCGACAATTCTCTTTGTAATCAAGTGAGCAGTGATGAAATTTGAAATTAAGGTGATCAATAAACTTCTTCTGAATGCGTTCAAGACTATTTTTGTGTATTGCATAGTATGGAGACCATATCTGACAACCGTATTCCAATAAACTGCGGACGAAAGCAAAATAAACTACTTTTAAGCTTAACAAACTCTTGAAAGGCAGGCAAGATCTTATAACAAAACCTAGATTGCGAAATGACCTGCTGCATATCGCATCGATGTGCTGTCGCATGGACATCTCCGAGTCTAATAGTATACCCAAGTCCCGCACCAGCTTGACCCTCTCGATTGCAACGCCGTTGAAACTATATTGATAAATGATAGGATTTTTTTTACGAGTAAAGGATATACTTTGACATTTTTTTATGCTAATCGTGATATTGTTTTTAGTGTAGTAGTCAAATAAATAGTTGAGATCCTCTTGAAGCAAGACACAGTCAGATAAAGAGTTGATGGACGTATAAATCTTTTTGTCATCAGCGTAGAGAATGTGATGTGAGTGCTTAATATGGTGATACATTTTATCCTGTTAGCACGTTCCCGTGGGTAAATTTCCGATATCCACGCGGGCGAAGCCGCGGGCAGAAGCTAGTTTTTAAATAAAGGGCTATTTAATAGGGATATGGTATCTATGACAGCCGGTAGCGGCCATATTAGATTGTCTATTGGCCCGCATTTTTGACAAATGAGTCATTAAATGTTCGGCATTGATCAAGATGAGTCGCTATACAGTTGAAGAGCGTGTTGAAATGATTGAAGTGTATTATCTAAATGGCAGTAAAATTCGTCAAACGTGATTTAATAAAAGAAAAATTCAACGGATTCCTGATCTCAAGATTCAGGAACAAGACATGCCCTCTGCCCTTGATTATTTTTTGTGGGGTTATGTGAAATTACTGGTGTAATAGGTGTCATTAAGTCAAAAACGAGAAAATTGGACCTCTCGTATTCGCACAACCATACAAGGCCAAGGTCGTAATTTAAATGATATGGTATTTCATACATAATGTCGAAAAGAAAGCCTTAAAAAAAACGAATTGTATGGAATCAATGTAAAACACATTGATTCCAATTCCAATCAATATAAAATCCATTGATTCCATAAAATTTGTTTTTTTAAATGCTTTCTTTTATTTAAATTTTTGGGCCCTATTGAAAACCCTGTATGACATGATCATAAGTGAAATTAAATTCCAAATAAAATCGACGGCAAACTTTTATGTATGATCAGAATGCTATTCATTTCAATAAACAAGCATCCACATTTTACAAAGCCAATAAAGATGGTTTGGCATTTCATACCCAGCTTCATACTAAGCGTATGCGTATATGAATCTGTCATACGTAATTCACACTGCGGTTTTTGTCCCTGAGAAAGTGTTTTTACATATTTATGACTCAATTTAAACTGCACAGTGCTTACAGGCGATATAACATCGGGTTCCTCATAAACTTTAAAATAATAGAGAAAAAACTTTCTAGGAAATATTACTTTACTAGCATTTTGCCCGCGGTTTCGCCCGCGTAGATGTCGAAAAATTTCCCAAGGAGTACTAACGCAATTAAAAGTACCTTATGTGTTAATCCAGGATATAAACTATCTGCGTGCCAAATTTAATCCAAACCCGTTCAGCCGTTTTTACGTGATTGAGTATCAAAGACCCAAACATACAATTTCACATTTATAATATATAATACCTATTATACATAAGATTGTTTAGTAAAGTTTTGTATTCTTCATTTATTTGAGAGTTTTATGTCTCTAATTAAACACGCAATGCTACGACGTAAGGTCTTATATCTTTAAAGGTGCACTATGTGCCTTCCTGATACACTGTGCCATGTTATGTTTAAGTCCCCTGTGCCCACAGGGGACTTAAACATAGCTGACAAAACGTGGGTGCACTGTAGGCACACTGTAAGCACACTGTAGGCACACGTCTGACCAAACCTTCGGGAAAACCAGGCGTGATGTTATATGTGTTCCTAATATTGTCAAGAAAACTCAAAAAAAGTTCGTACACACATAATACACAAACTCACGCTTTCTTCCCATGGGGAAAGAAAGAAAGAAATCATTTATTTGCTGATAATGTAGGTATACATATAAGTTGGAAGATTTGTTAAGTGTCCCGATACATTTTACCTTACGGCATGCAACAAGGTTTGAATTAATTAGTACTTTAGATACAGCTATCGATACGATTATTATTAGCCATAGTCCAATTTAATATGTAGTTACAGATCAGACTAAAACAAAAATAAAATAAAAAATAATAATAATCAATGAATTCAATATAAATCTCTCGCAAATCATATAATCAAGAATATATGTCGTAATGTGTAATGTGAAAAAGCTTAATATCAAAATAATCCAAAACATTAACGACAATCACAATTATTACTAGTTATAATCTTTACATAATCTGATAATGTCAAAATCTGTTTGTCAAATTACAATATAGCAACAACCAGGGAGTAAGCAGAAACTACAAAACGCCACCTGCAACGATCCTCACATACTCCTTTTACCTCGTTTAACGTTCATACATCTGGCCATACAGAAGACTGGACATTTTGAAGAACATGACCAATATCGTTACTATATTGGTCCTAGGGCGTCCCTCGGGGCGTTTCCACTGATATCTGCCTTGGTTTTAATAATGATTCGTCTTATTTGGCAGTTCTATGCCCTATTTTCTATAACAGTCAAATAACGCTATAGTGCGATAAGGCCGCCCATTGTATATTTTGTAGTGTGTCATCATCATTCTCCTGCCCTTATCCCAATTTATTTGGGGTCGGCGCAACATGTCTTTTTCTTCCATACTTCTCTATTACTCGTCATTAGTTACACATTCCATCCTTCGTTTCTTTGGTCTTCCCCTACTCTTATAGCCATCGACATTCATACTCAAAACTCTCCTCACGACATTTTCCTCATTTCTCCGTAACACATGCCCATACCATGACAACCGATTTCCACACAACTTTTCAGTTACCGGTGCCACTTTCAGACTTCCTCTTATGTACTCATTTCTTATTCTATCCATTCGTGTAACACCACACCACCACCACACATATTTTGTAGTGCGTCATGTATTTTATAATCTATGTATTTTGTGGTGTACAATAAAGTATATATAAATAAATAAACGCTGAATAAAGCTTATCTACTCAAAGATAACGTATTTGTTTACATTGTCTCATACATAATCAGCCTATAATGTTCCCTCTGCTGGGACACAGGCCTCTTCTCTTCGAGAGGGAGTTGGCTGTAATCCACCACGCGAGCCCAGTGCGGGTTGGTAGATGTCACATGTCTTCCAATATATAAAAACTTTCACAAGTTTCCCACTTTTACAAAAAAGATTTTAAAACTGACATCCATTTTCAATTCGAGTTTAATCGCCATCAATAGTAATTGATGACCCCGTCATATCCCTTAACGGGCTTATAACTGCAATTTAATTGCTCCAAAGCAATTTGCGTCTTAACCAGTGGAATTTAGATTGAATTTCTAACGACAGACGATCGGTCATAACATTTTATAGGGATTCATTTTCATTTTGCTAGGTAATACGTTAGTTGGACGTCGTCGTAGGTTCGCAGAATTTGATTTTGAAACTTTAATGCGCCATTTTGTAATAGGATCGAAGATTGATGTGGGGTAGAGTCCTATTTGTAGAAACTTTAATGAATACGCGTCATAGGAGTTAGCCGAAATTTCTTAAAACAGATTTCAGTCAGATGATAGTTAATGAATGATGATGATGTCACCAAAAATATTCAAATTATAGAGATTGTCGGTAGTTGTAATATTACACGTAATAATTGATGTGTGTAACTTAGTAATAAAATACATCTTTTTCTTCGTGTCTAGGTGTCTAGGGGCTGATGTGATTCTCACAGCTCACGAATTCTCGCCACCTACTCCGATTTCTGGTATTTTTAACCGACTTCTAATAAAGGAGGAGGTTCTCAATTCGGGTGTTTGGTTTGTTCACGCATAACTCCTTCGCTTGCCAACTGATTTGAAAAATTATTTTTTTGTTAGAAAGGGTATACTTCTCAAATGGTCCCATAGAAATTTCATCAAAAACTGTTTAGAAGTTCGGTTTTTAAACCAAAATTACTGGTAAAAATTACAACTTAAAAGTGAAAAATAAATACTTTTTTGAAAAAAAAATACAACCGACTTCCAAAAACGACACTACAAAGTGAAAAATAACTTTAATTTCGGAAGTCGGTGGCAAACAACGAAAATGCGAGCCCAACGACACCGACTTCCGAAATTAAAGTTATTTTTCACTTTGTAGTGTCGTTTTTGGAAGTCGGTTGTATTTTTTTTTTTGTGCGCTCAAGATAGCCCACTTTGGATTTAATTTGGTCACTCCATCTCATGGTGAGCGTCTGCGTAGTCTAGTGCCCTCCACTCTACCCTGCACGACAACACGCTCTATAGAGCTCCTACTTGATTACAATACAATATTTAAACAACCGATGACCGCTGGAGCAGACGAGTCCTGGAGTGGAGACCGCGTATCGGCAAGTTTAGTGTGGGACGCCCCCCAGCTAGATGGACGGACGACCTAAACAAGGTGGCTGGGGTAGACTGGATGCGGAAGGCGGAGGACAGGGCATTGTGACGCAGCCTGGCAGTGGCCTATGTCCAGCAGTGGACTGCGATAGGCTGAGTTGATTGATTGATTTAATATCTAAACGTGTTTCTGATGTTAAATTTCTATGGAAATTTTTAGGCAGAAAAGCAATTTAATATAACTCTGTGTTACTACACAAAACATTTGTGTAGCCTCCAGCTTACCTATTTTAACGTTTCAATTAATTCCACAAAGCAGTTCAAATAACACACAAGTCAAATACAAACACACTTACGAATATACTAATACCTACGCTTGTTCGGTTCGTAGGAATTCGACCCCGCTGACAATGGAAGAGACGCGAGCGCATTCCAGACCGAAGCACTTTCGGTATATACTCGTAAAAGTAAATGAATTGTCACACGCTCGCATTCTTTATTGAGTATCTTAGCGGTTATATTAACATGGGATTCTGGTAGATAACTTAGGTAGAGGGTATGTTTATTTTAATGTCAGCGAATAGTTGTCTTGACTATTTGTTTATGGTAAATGCTTGGTTTTCAGGTTGATTTGCTTGCTTTTTCACGTTTCTTTTCAAGTTGGTAGAGTAGGTATTCCAATACAATAATTACGTTAGTAAGGATGGAATAAAACTCCTACTTCATATAGTTAAGGTTAAGCTACGCTTGCCGCTATTGTTCCGTGGATGGGTAACCATCTTCACATACCAAACAGCGTGTCTCGAAAAGCATGTTAAGCCGTTAGTCCCGGCAGTTATTCGTGGATCTTTGGAGGGTATCGTATTACCTACTAACTGGGGTGTGGAGGTCAGATAGGCAGTCGCTCCATGTTAATTACTGGTATTCAGCTGCATCCGGTTAGACTGGAAGCTAACCCCAACATAGTTGGGAAAGGGCTAGGCAGATGATGATGACTTACTTCATTTAGTTACTACCTAAGTATATATTATATGTATGTATGTATATATCAGACCATGTTGACGTAGGCAACAAAGGTTCCATCTCCGAAAGCTTATTTTCTTTTTATTCAAAGTCACACAAACATCATAAAGTAGCACTAATCTTTCAATTTTAATAAATTAATAAAGCACTGCTTCATTCAGCAGAACAAACTCAAGTTTCAATCATCCTAATTAAATCAATTCAAATTGCAGAAAGGACTTCAAAGTTAGCATTCCGGAGCAATGGCGCTGACTCTTTGACTTTGTAGTCTCTCGAAGAACAAAGTTATTTCAATTATTACCTCTCAATTGAATTTAAACGCCTGACCGTTTTAGTCCGATATTTTTTTTGCACTGACAATTTTTTTTTTTTTTTGTTTTCGCTTCAAATTAAGTGAGTTACCGTAAAGTAAACAAATATATTATTACTACCTAAGTCATCAGACAGATTTGAAGCTACGCGTTGGCTAGTTGAAGCTACTATTACCAAAGGCAGATATCATTATCCGTCGAATAAAATTGACGTTTGACAGTTCTAGTATGGAAATACTGACAAAAATTTAAAATTTATATATAAAAGTTTGGTAATATTCGCCCTTAACTGGTTCAGCAGCATAATCAGCCTACAAAGTTCCCACTGATGGGTCAAAGGGCTCCTTTCTGTGAGAGGGAGTGGGACCATAATCCACCACGAGAGCCCAGTGCGGGTTGACACGTGTCTTGGATTTTTTATCTATATAATAATAATAAAGCTTAAGAGTTTGTTTGTTTGAACACGCTACACTGGGTAAGCGATTGACTGCTGCGCTGCGTGTCGCGGGTTCGATTCCCGCACGGAAGAAGTTTGTGTATTTGAGTTTAAATGTTTGTAAACGCATCCACGATACAGGAGAAATACCTAGTGTGAGGCAACTTATTTAAAAAAATAAAAATAATACCAACACTTACCTACCTGGCTTCTAAATTTTCACAGAAACAAGGAAAGATAGAAAGAAAAAAACTTGAGAGGTTTCAAGGGACACCCGGATGGAACGAAGTATAACTGGCTTGCTTTCTATAAGAGAGAGAGAGAGATATAGAGAAACACGCGCACGCCGCACGGTTTACAACTATAGCAAAAAGTTTCGTTCCAACTTTTGGTCTTAATTTTTTCCGTCTAGCTCCCTTTCGCAACGCGCGATAAGGAACTTCGTTCCAAAAAGTATTTATTGCGACTTGTACAGGATCATAAACTAAACTAAACACAGTTAAAAATAAAAATAAAACAAATTATATAAAAAAGTAACAAAAGGAAAAAAATTAAACAGAAAGTCCTATACGAGGCCAAAAGGCTCCTATCTCAGCATGATGCTTCGACATTTAAAAAATAAATGTCACAGCGCACTAAAAAAGCGCGTCATGTCACTATTCTGATAGGGCCCGCTGGGATGTCGCGGGCAATCACAGTAATAAATAAACACAAACAGCATTATATCTTTGTAATCTCAATTCACAAAGTCCTACAACTCACTCTCATTAGTAATCTAGACACCTCCGTCCTCCTCCTAGAGTTCTGGCCACACAATAACAATCATGGAAACTTTTCATTAGTGCTAATATCAAACGCAAGGAACATAAACTTTCTTTTTTATTAAAACTACTATTTTAATTAAAAGCTCTAGTTTTCTGCTGTACTTCGGAATAAAATGTATGAAATAATAAAATGTTAATAATATTTTATTAGTTTATTAGTATACCCTCGGTGGTCTGCTTCAAGTGACTGCTTCAAGCATTAGCGCTTGTGCTCGCTAGCACAAGCGCTAATGCTTGAAGCAGTCCCGGGTCGGTAGTTTTATTGGGTTTTCATCTGAAATTACTATCTGGAACTCCTCAGTAGCAGCTCGGAGTTTAGATTAGCGCCATCATCATCATCTCATCATCATCATCATCTTTCATCATAATTCTGTCTCTATCATCTTGAAACGTATTCGAGTGACGGTAGATGTGTTCTTGAGTGGAGACCGAGAATCGGTAAACGTAAGGTGGGACGCCCTCAGGCTAGATGGAGCGACGGTCTTCGCAGGATGGCTGGTAGCAGCTAGATGAGAGTTGCCGCAAATCGAGTTCATTGGCGTGCAATAGGAGAGGCTTATGTCCAGCAGTGGACTGCTATAGGCTGATGATGATCATCTTCAAACGATTGTCGGAAACAAAACGATGTTTTAAATTCGCTTAAGTAGCACTAAACGCGTTTATTGATTTGTTCAGGTCTCTTACACGTGGTTCGGACACGTTTATGGGGAACCGCGCTGTTATTGCAAAATAAGCTCTATTTCTTTAAAACTACGTTTCAGATTACTTTAGCAAATAAAAAAATCGGCAGTGATTTTGCGGACAAGGTCTAAACACAGCCTTTTTCAAAGAAAACTTTTCTTAAACCGTTATTGTTATCCCCATGTTCAACACAACAGTATACACAGTTATAGCGAGTAGATATAAAATATACCTTTAACGTTGAATAGTAGGCAGGTTTGGATCGTTAAAGGTAGGATTAACTTTTACCGTTCCATTGGCTTCTCGATTTCTTAGAAACATAACGAAATGCTGAATTTTATCATAATGATTTGATTTTACAATTAGAACGACAACACGTGTACGGGCGCTAATTTATTTATTTATTTAAACTTTTCGCACAAAAAGGTACAAAGGCGGACTTAATGCCTTAGGCATTCTCTACCAGTCAACCAAGGGTGGTGAAGAGATTAGATTGCAGGTGCTAATGTGTAAGAAAATGAATATTCCATTCACACGGACCACATTTGACCGTCAAAATCAACCGTGTGGGCGATACCAACCACATCAAGGCTACGTCACAGTACGGTCACCAAAGGAGATGAGTAATCACGGTCGTTGGATATAGTTGAAGTTAAATAAGAAAGCGATGGATTTTTTCGAATAAAATTTCATTTATATGATAAGAAACAGACAGTTCATTTATCAAGTAAAATTTCATTCGAAAACATCCATCGGTTGCTTACTAAACTTCAACTATATCCGATGACCCTGGTTACTTAACTCTTTTGGTGACTGTACGTGTGAGCGGACCCTAAGCGAGGAAATCAAACGTCACCAATTGAACATAACATAGAAACAATCCAATTCAAAAAAACTTCAATCAACAAATCCCTGTAGAACAAAACAAGTTAACTTCAGTACACAATGTACTCACTGACTCGTGCTGAAGGACCCTTAAGTACTCATTACGTTGGAGCACAGAATAAATATGTACTGAAGGTATACTCCATACAAGAAGCGAAAACGCACGAACACAAAGACACGCTTCCATTACATATCAAGACTACTCTGTACCTCGGAAAGTAAAAGTTAAGCCATTGGTCGTAGATCTTTGACAGTCGTTACGGGTAGTCAGAAGTTCAAAAGTGTGACAACCAGTCAGCCAAGGGGTACCATGTTACCCAGTAACTTGGTTGTGGCAGTCAGATAGGCAGTCAATCAGCTGCATCCGGTTAAACTGGAAGCCGACCCCGATGTAGCGAGCTAAACTGCGATCGCGAGGTATCGCAGTCAGGCATCTTCGGCATGTAATTATCCTAGGTATATGTGTGTGTGCGTCTGTTGTTACTCCTAGAATGAAGCCAGCCTTCTATACCTATCTATTCTGTGGCTTAAGACCCATCAGCAACGTCAGGGCTAACCCTTTGACAGGTAGCTAATGAAATGGGCTAGCCTGTGTTTACGCGGCAGTCAACGCTAAAGAGTAATTTTCTACCTATTGTAGTTTTGTTTGGCTTGTACTAATTTCGGTAAGGTTTATTATATTTTTGTACTTAACTTTTTTTTTGTCGTTTATTTATTTGCGGCATCTAGTATAATGGAAAGTAAATTCAATGTTGTTGGTCTGTAGTGAATAGTTATCACCAGGAAACAAAAATCGCGATGACCCTTCGTTGTTAAGCAAATATGTATATTGTGTTTTTATCAAATCCTATAAAACAAATCATACCTAATATTTATCATTTACTCGTACATACTCGTATATTTGTTCAATAACGAAGGCTCATCGAGCGTTTTGTTTCTGTGAAAGGGGTTTAATGGAATTCGTAGAAATCCACAAATTCAATTTTAAACCCCTTTTACGTGGGTCCTATTTAACTAGGAAAGTTACAACAAAACTTTATTTACACGGACGGCCACCACTACCAAACTTTTCTGCAAACCATACAATATTTCAGCGTAAACAGTTTCTAGCTGAAACAGAACATCAAAGTGCAAACAAAACGGGCAGCTGACAGCCAACTATTTTACACAAAATGGCCGACTTTCATACTCACTTGCAAACAAGGTGTATTAATAAAGCGCGGGTATTTTACTTGGTTAATTTACTTCGTAGTATTAATTAAGTGCTGAGCCATTCCAGGAATCACAAACATGACTCTTTAGCGAATTACTTTACAGATCTAATCAATCAATCAACTCAGCCTATCACAGTCTACTGCTGGACATAGCTTAGGCCTCTCCAAGGCTGCGCCACAACACGATCTCCTCCGCCTTCCGTATCCAGTCTAACAGATTGAATCCTTGTTTCAAATTGTTATTTGGTTACGACATCCGCAAATTCTCCGTATCATCCTATTGTATGCATGAATAAATGCCCCTTGAATGTCAATTATAACTAGCGAAATGTGGGTGTTATGTACCTACACCACACCTCTGCGTCCTTTGGGGAATTGGGAAATATAGGCATGTTATTATGTTAATATACTACTGAATAAAAGCGTCTTCTTACACCGAGAAGACATACAGACAGACCGAGCATTTTATCACAATGGTTGCTCAGTGTGGCGTGGTGTTTCATTTTTCTTTGTTGCTTTTTTTTATATTTTATTTTTTATTTTTGACTGTATTTAGTTTAGTTTTTGATCTTCCTGTATGAGTCGCAATAAACACTTTTTCTTTCTTTCTGATTTTAGGCCCAGATTTTTCTTCAAAATGTTTTTAATTCACCGTTAAACCGCATCTTCGTTTGACTGTTCATTAGTGTGCTTGTTGGGTACTTTTGAACCACCCTGCACGCATCCGATTCAGATACGTTATTTATTTATTCCTTCATGATGTTCGTCGTCAAGGTAGACCGAGGCGAAGGTGTTGTGACGATCAGAGGGGCAATTCTCGTAATTTTAAGAACGTTCACAGTCTGATCTCAGTCTCAATCTGTCAAAAAATGTTTCTAATTTCCCTACATTTTGACAAGTTTTTGACATTTGTTTGTCGCTGAGATGAGACTGCGACTAGATTTTGAACGTTTTAAATTACGAGAATTGGCCTTCTGATAACGTTTGCAGAGATCGCACAGTACAGAGCGGTTTGGAAGAAAAAAAGGCAATAATTTGCCCAACAGTAGGCCAAAAAAAAAATTCTCTCTAGCTAAGTTTTTGCAAGTGGAGCTGTGAATACAGCTATAGTTTACATATAAAATACAACTAAACCTCTCATCTTTCAGATAACTGAAAACTTAATTAATATTGTTGAGCCTTAGAGCCTCCCCTGCGGTATCGAGACCTCAGGGAGGTAATTATAAAATTCCGTGCGGCAACAATGTACCGTGTGTATACGTCGTACGGAAATAGTTATTTGTGTTTATTATGAAGTCAGTTACGACAAATTGTTTATTCATGAACTATGAATAATTTCTATAACTTTCATAGATGATGATGCTTTGATAGACGGTAGGCACCATGTGGAGATGACAATACGACAGGAAATGATGAATGATGATTAAAATAACTAGCAATAATAATGCATAGGATTATTTTGAAAACATTAATGTATTTTTTTTTCAAACAATCTAAATGGTAAAAGTGCTTTTTTTTAAACAAACTAAATAGTAAGTAGTGAGTCTGGCCATGGGTTTTACCAATCAACCAGCTAGCTATAGTTACTAAATGGATATTGTACGCAACCTGGTACCAGGACTCAGTACATGATTCTGGACGGCCCCGCGTGAATTTTTTAAATTTCTATGCTAGTGTTTCTAGAAATATGTCCTGAATTTGTGGTTACAGTTTGCGCGTCGTGGTCCCTGCCACCCAGTAGATAAATTCCTCTGATATTTGTTTTGACTGGGCACTTCGAAAGTTTAATTTACTGTCATATTGACGTTCACAACCCGTAAACAAGACAAAACATTGAACACCGCATCATATTTTCCGTTCAAACTCGAAACTTAGAGTTGCTATTTGAAACTTTTAATTAGATTGCGTTCAGTGTTGCCAATTATTACTTTCATGTTTCTTGATGAAAGCAAGAACCTTCAACGCAGATTTTGTAACGTTACTTCAAAATGGACGCTTCAGAAAGGAGATGGATACATTTTCATATAATGTTGGCCCTGGATGTAAAAAGATGAAATTGGTGTGAATTGATAGCTACTATATTATCAAACAATCACTGAGAATTTTGCGGATTTTGGCAATCTGAGAGCTGGGCTAAAAGAGATTTAGTAAAAGTGAGGCTATGTAAAACCTGCACTACAATACGCACGAAGTTGCTTCGACGAAGTACTGGTGGAAATTGAACGAAGTCTGAAGTACGTGACTATACACTCATACTAAGAACTACGGCGAGCCGCATGCACGAAGCGAACCGAAGTGCAAAAGTATAAAAACACACTTCGTATTCGCTTAACTTCGATCAACTTCTCGAGTAGTGTAGTGCAGGTATAACAATAAGTTACAACAAAACTGCTATGAATGGTCAAGACCAATTTCATCTTGAAACTACGATTAACTACGAAAAACATTCATTTACTAATTACTATCAAGTTAGATACTAAGTTAATTAACACCACATTTCCTCACCTAAGCATTATCACTTGCAACACACGGTGCTAATATATCACTACGCAACG
Source organism: Apamea sordens (assembly GCA_945859715.1). NCBI lineage: Eukaryota > Metazoa > Arthropoda > Insecta > Lepidoptera > Noctuidae > Apamea > Apamea sordens. The sequence goes on from OX244002.1 coordinate 13,487,056, forward strand.
CAAACGAGGGGGGGGGACCTAAACCCTATATAATTACGTAAACGCCAAACGCAGGCCCCGGCCCATGAACTGATTACCAGGATCATAGTAAGCACCTGCATTAATTTACACTTTATTTAGTAATTAGTTTTTTTAAGGATAAATGTTCCGGGTTTCTTTTTTTTTTCAAAACCTACCCTATGTTTGAGACCTTATTACAATTAGTGCTTAGAACTACGATATATATATTTTTTTCTAAATTACATTTTAAAGCCTTAACTAACATCATCCTGAAAATAAGTCCAGGGTTTGTGGGAGGCCTTTGCCCAGCTGTGGGACAATATAGGCTAACCAAAAAACCAACATAATCCTATAAATTAAGCCATAAATCATTAAGTCACCACAGGTTTGATACCGAAAATTATTAGGTTCCTTACTCGCTTGGTCAATCTCCTTTTCCATCACTCCCTTACCTCTTGGCCACGAACTACATGCTCAAGCGACATGCGACTTGCGACAGTGACTGTGGAGAAAACAAGTGGTAGAAGTTGGTTAGAGCATGCCACGAGTTACCGCAACGGGACTTGCAGAGCGACGGACAGAAACAAAAGACGCGCGCGCTTCGGTCGCAAGTCGCGTCGCTCGCAAAGTCGCGTCGCTGGCAAGTCGCAGTTCTCGCCAGTTACGTCGCTCCTTAGTCGCATCTCTCACAAGTCGCGTCGCTCGCAAGTCGCGTCTCTCGCAAGTCGCGTCGCTCGCAAGTTACGTCGCTGCTTAGTCGCGTCACTCACAAGTCACGTCGCTGGCAAGTCGCGCCTCTCACAAGTCGCGTCGCTGGCAAGTTACGTCTCTCCTCAGTCGCGTCACTCACAAGTCGCGTCGCTGACAAGTCACGTCGCTCGCAAGTCGCATTGCTCGCAAGTTACGTCGCTCCTCGGTCGCGTCACTCACAAGTCGCGTCGCTGGCAAGTCGCATCGCTCGCAAGTCGCGTCTCTCGCAAATCGCGTCTCTCGCCAGTCGCGTCGCTCGCAAGTGGCGTCGCTCGCAAGTCGCGTCGCTCGCAAGTCGCGTCGTTCGAGTCCGTGAACGGAGCCTTAAAAACATAGGCGTAGCTAAAGCGGGTCGTTTGTAATTATTTGTCAAACCCAGCGAGGCTTCGTAGCCTCGGCCTATATCAACATCATAGTACACAAACTTATTTATATTTTCGCCAATTAACTGCCGTTGCCAAAGCAAGACCCGTTAACCCTACTCAACAGTAATATACAAGAATAGTGTTGTCACGTTATCCTGTTTCAGAACAAACAATGTCGATATAAGCTCCTTTGCAATATAATATCATAACAAAGCCTCCTTTCTGGGAAGTAACCTAACGTGGGACGAAATAAACAAGGTCTTTTCTCTTTGTGAATGTTGTATTTCTGTGGTTAAAGGTATACTTCTGTTCACTGGTACTAATCCTCATCCGCCTGACTCCACAAAGCCAATTCCCGTAATCAAAAACATTCAAAATCTATTCGCAATCTCAACTCAGCGACCATCAATGTCAAACATGTAGTAGGCAAATTAGAGGAATTTTCGACAGATTGAAACTCAGATTAGAATACGAAGGTCTTCAATTCTTTGCTACTGCTAGAACATTTTAGATATTGTACAGTCACGAGTAAAAGTATGTATACACTCGGCTTTATTCAAAAGCGATTACTTGTTTATTTTTTAATGAAATTTTATGTGGTTACGAACATAGCATTTTCGAACCCATAGGTTTATGTAATGTGTCGTATTTCAACGTTGCTTTCGTTATTTCACGAAAAAATCGCAAGTGAAAGTTGCTAAGTGTTGACATATTGGTGCTCGTGACTGTACAGCGAGGAAACATGACTAAAATCATTACGATTATCAAATAGATAGCAGTGTTTTGCAATTACCTACTACATCAATGTACCCGCAATTATTATCAAGCTCCTGTAATAATCTCCTAAACTTTTATAGTAGTCAGCCAAAAAAAAAGTTAATGTGAAAATGATATCTTTTTTACCCATCTATTACATGTATCCTTCCACTATAAACTACATTCCTGTAAGTCAGTAACTTATACAAAATATTCAGATCACTATCTGCCTAGCCCTTTCCCAACTATGTTTGGGTAGGCTTCCAGTCTAACCGGATGCTATAGCTGAGTACCAGTATTTTACATGGAGCGACTGCCTATCTGACCTCCACAACCCAGTTACTGGGTAATACGATACCCCTTGATAAGACTGGTTGTCAGACTTTCGGTCTTCTGACGACTCGTAATAACTGGCAAAGATCCACGAATGACAGCCTGTACCAACAGCTTAACGTGCTTTCCGAGGCACGAAGGGGTCTTGATATGTAAAGATGGTCACCCATCCACAGACCAACCGCGGCTAGCATAACTTAATCTGATCGATCGACCCGTCCGGCTATTATTACTTAGCCAGAAGCCCCTCCTTAATCTTCCATCTACGTTTAATATTTACACGTACTTGTGTAGTGTAAGTATACAAAGTGAATTACGTTCGCAACATCGGGTTTGAAGGATCCCTCGTACGAGAATGATTTTGCCTACCCAGGTATATTTTACCTACCCGGGTACCCGGGTACATGTTGCCTACTTACCCGGTTATATTTCCGAACGATCGGGCTCGGCATTGGAGTAAGCCGGAACGGAGTTTCGAAGTCGAACAAGAATTGCTGGAATAAAATGAATAGAATTGTATACTGCAATACGAAATTGTTCTGGTCCCGGTAAATACAGTCAGGGAAATAAATTGTTAAGGAAATTGACACCTTACGTCAATTTACCGTGTTAAAGCCATTTTATACACCTGTCAAAGAGTGACAGTTGTATGATTTGAATAGGTAGATATACCGACAATTTAACTTGGTAGTCAATTTGCTTGTCAATGAATTACTCTGACTTTAGATTACTCTCATTTTAGGGCAGTAGGAGGGTAAGAATAAAATACTACTTCTAAATCAAATTATGCCATTCATCATCTCGACGATATGATGGAGGAAAACGAAGCACGATGGGAAAACTATAGACGATTGCATATAAATAAATAATCCGCGGTATCACATATTTTCTTATGACTGAGCATGATTATGTTAATCCCTAATGAATTATTGATTACACCTTCGTGGTAGATTCATAGTGGTCATTGCAGCGCATCTTTCTGTGTTTTCAAATATAGTAATTCTTTTAAACCTTAAAAGAACTATACTTGAAAACACAGAAAGATGCGCTACGAGGCGCTACGAGGCGCTACGAGAAGCTACGAGTCGCTACGCAATCTGCTATTTTGTGATAGTTGTCTTACGTACTGTTTTTTTGACTTTACGAATCGAATTAGATTCGAAAATCCTACGCAAAGTCAGTGTCTATATTGAAACTTGTTAACCACCCGAAAAGATAAAATGTATCGTCACCAAGTCATCTTTATAGCATATACTCATCAAAATTCACTTAATAACATAAAATTATGTTTGTTTCAGAGCGATACGGGGAACTAAGAACACGCAGCATATCATTCTCATCGCTGTCGTCAAGAAAAGGTATGTTTTTGTGTAATCTACAAAGAAACGTTAAGTATACATTAAGCTTGTTACAATCGTACTTTGTTTCTTTGACATGAAACGTTTTATTTTTGTGGAAAGAAAAATAATTTTTGGGCCGCTTTACACGTTTCCGTAAAAATCGTTCGGTTGTACGGTTTGAGTAGGTTTATTTCCAGTTTTTATTAATTAATATTTTCTTCAAAAAGAAAAAGGCCCGTGGCTAAATAATAACAGCCGCACAGGTCGATCGGTCAGGTTAAGCTATGCTTGCCGCGGTTGGTCTGTGGATGGGTGACCATCTTTACATACCGAGACCCCTCCGTGCCTCGGAAAGCACGTTAAGCCGTTGGTCCCGACTGTCATTCGTGGATCTTTGACAGTCGTTACGGGTAGTCAGAAGCCCGAAAGTTTGACAACCAGTCTTACCAAGGGGTATCGTATTACCCAGTAACTGGGTTGTGGAGGTCAGACAGGCAGTCGCTCCATGTAAAATACTGGTATTCAGCTGCATCCGGTTAGACTGGAAGCCGACCCCAACATAGTTGGGAAAAGGCTAGGCAGATGATGATGATTTTCTTCAAAAAGAAAAGTTGAAAGAGGGAAGGGAAGCCTTTGCCCTGCAGTGGGACAACACAGGCTCGGAAAACCAAGCAGTATCCAATGTTACTCCCACACTTAACCCCACTGATGGACCCCTGGCTTAGGCCCATGTCATCAGTTCTACCCGGCTAGGCTTAGAAAACAAACGAAGAAATAATAATGAAATAAGGGACATAATAATAATCTTTTCCTCAGGAGGCACTGCTTTTTTGTTTTATGTACAGACGCCAGCACATCAAGCTACTACAATCTGTCAAATTTCTTTAATAGATTTTCAACTTTATCGCTAAAGCATTAAGGCCCGAATTCCTCTGTCGCTGATGTCGGTCGCGCGTACGAATATACGTTGTGTTCTATGAAGCACCACACTGTAAAGCTGACATCAGCGGCGCGCGAGTTGCTACGCGCCGCTGATGACGCACGTCGGTCTCGCTCGTCAGCGCCGCGTTCGTCGGTCGACTGACGCGCTATAGAATGCTATGAGCGTCCTCACTCTGTTCCCGACCGTCGGCACGCGCGCGTACAGTCGCCCGCCACCATGAACATTGATACCGAACGTGTGATTGCCGCATTCATGCATTCTAAAATAATTAAAAAACTTTTCCTCGTCCTGACGTAGCTTTTCAAATAAAGTAGAAAATTCACCATTCGTCACCCTATCAGCAACAATTGGGTGAATGTGATATCTTTTTTTTTCTATATTGACGCCGTCTCCGCTTGCGTAAGTATGCTGCAGTAACTAAACAATTTATAAACGGGTTCATAATAATATCCCAAATTCAAACTCCGCTTCACAAATCCACAACAAATCCACTTGGAGACGCCTGTACCGTGGAGCGGTCAGTATCGCACTACGGATGTTTTCATTGGCGCTGATGATCAGCGCGCTACGCGACTGACGGTACGCGACCGACGTCAGCGACAGAGGAATCCGGGCCTAAGGTTAAAGGTTGATTGGGAAAATTTGACAGTTTCGGGTAGCTTGACCTGCTGGCGTCTGTACAAAAAAGCAGTGCAATCCAACTTCTGCCCTGCTATAAGAGCTTGTGGTAAGCCTTACTAAGTCAAAATAAGTACTTACTTAAAGTCAAACTGGCAAATGACTCACGGTATTTTTAATTTTCTGACTTAACCGTAATCAATGTTTTATCATTTCGTGGATCACGTCAGACAAACTGCTGGCATAATAGTTACGACAAACGAAAACACAAAATAAAACTCTAAGAGTGAGTTGCATCAACTAACTATAGCGATAACCAATGTTTTGACAGCCTTCAAATCTCCAGTTAAGCGAAATTCGGGTTGCATCATTTTGACTTATTGTTATAATGACGTCATAAATAACTATAACAAGCAATTATAACTATAATCATTGCTTTGACAGCCGTCAAATCTCCGGTTAAGCGAAATTCGGGTTGCATCATTTTGACAATTGTCACAATTGTCAAAAAAACGTCACAAATAACTATAACATTAATCGCCCAACTTTGGGCGGTTAAGGGCTATAGTTACGGTTTGTGTCGCCATTTTTTTGGAGTTTGGCATTGAATTCCTTTTCAGTGTGGTCCCATGCTTGTTTTTTTTGGTGTTTTGTGCTAGTCTCGTCTGTTCTTTGCACAACGAAAAAGTGTTTTTCTGCAAAGATTTGTAATCTAGTAACTTCTACGTTGCTAAAATTAACACCTCAGTGCAATCATCATATTTGTTCCATAAGCACAATCAGCCTTTATTGTTTCCACTGCTGTGACACAGGCAGTGGCTGTGGGAGGGCACTCCCGCCCACCAAGAAGAAGCCTGTGTCACAGTAGTGGGCCGCACTGGGCCCGCGTGGTGGATTACATTGCGGCCCACTAGCCGCAACGTAATCCACCACGCGGGCCCAGTGCGGGTTGGTAGATATCACATGTCGTCGATTTTTAGCTCTAGGACACGCCGGTTTCCTCGCAATGTTTTCCTTAACCGTTTTGAGAGAAGTGGTGATGAAACAATTTACACAAAGTAAAGTGCCTCTCTGGGTTTGAACCTACGATGTACAAGCTGTAAGTCGCAGCTGTTACAACGGAGCCGCCAGTGCTCAGCGATAAATAGTAGGATTAAAGGGTGTTAAGAATGGTCTAAAATCAAACATCACATAGTATATATAACAAAGCATTTTTATTACTGTAAGCGCCAGACGAGTTAGAAGTAGGTAATATTTCATCTAAAGAAGATGCAGGTCGCTCTACCGATAAAAACTTAAACACCGCACGCTCCACATTACATGTGCACTACAGCCAACAGTACCAACGTCTGCCCACCAAACAGTTATCCAGCAAGAGCAGCTTGCTGTTAGAAATTGATGTTATCGATCGATATAAACGTATTCTAACTAATATTATTATTGTTCTTTTTGGTGTGCTGGAATCCACTGCAAAATAATTTCTTTCCCGCAGTCATCAGGCACAGTATGCGTTTGTTGTGAAAATCGACATAGAACAATCGGCACATCTGCAGCAGTCTCGGGCAATGTCTTCGCACATTTCGTTGAAATCTTACTGAACAATAAAATTAACACAACATCCTTCTTGAGTAAATGCTCTAATGCTGTAATGCATCTTCCAATAACGCAATCCTTCAATTACATACAGGAAAATAGAAATATCAATTTCATGCAATTCGAAAGAAACGGAAAAATAAAATGAATTTTATTTATTGTCACTTGACACGTCTTGTCTTTCTGACAGTGTCAGATAGTGATGCGGCTCGATTTTATTTACCTCGTTACTCGAGTAAATAAAAGATAATTTTCTCTCGACTCGATGTAGTCGCGATTAGATAAATATCACCAACTGGCAGTGTTGGTGATATTTATCTAATCACTAGTTAACTGTCATTCTTCGTAAACGTAGGAATAGATATATTTCGTGTAATAAACCGTCAAAATACTGTGATGTATAGTCACAGAGTTTTAATAAGAGAAAATACATGTTCTATGGGTTAGTGCTGACAGTTGATAAAGTGTAATATTTTGTCATTAAAATCGTCATTGATTATCAGATCAACCTGATAATCAGTGGAATCTGAGTAGGACATAACGCTTTTTACAAAGTCGAACAAAGACAATCTTAGCCGAATGTCACACCGATGTACCAATACAGAACGGTTACTGTATTTTGGATATTACGATACGATTCTTTTCTTGAAGTTATTTTTGTGTACGTTTCAAACGTACGAAGCAACAACCAACTTGAATTGAGTTTTCGAATTACATAATCGAGACATCGAGTCCATTTATGACTGAGTAACATCACTAGAGCCAACAAAAGAAAGCGACAAGCGACGATGACAAGCTTGAAATGTTGCCCTTGTCAAAAAAATTACCCAACTTTAACGAAAAGAGTTCCTGGAAGGATTTGAGGGAGGCCTTTTAGGCTAACAAAAAAAAAAAAATATGATGAATATGGATAGTATTGCTATTATTTATTTTATTACTTAATAAAAACAGTTTTGGTTACCACCTCAGACTGTGACTTATATATAATATGTTTTGAAAACACGTTGCGTTTAAGGAATAATCCTACCGAAAAAATAAGTTTGATCTTGGTTATTTTTGAAAGTGTGATGACAACAAGCTTCAAGTGTTGTTCCTGTCAAAAAAATTACCCACGAACATTTTGGGGAAATAAGACCTCTTATCACTTGTCACCCTTTTAACTTTAACTTTTTACATTTTACATAATTGGTGCAACAACGGATAGTTAGATTTTATGGTCATGCTTAATGTTAAAATTAAAATTAGCTTTGATGTAACTATAACGGAGCTTTTGATGCAACTCACCCTAAGAGTGAGTTGCATCAACTAACTATAGCGATAACCAATGTTTTGACAGCCTTCAAATCTCCAGTTAAGCGAAATTCGGGTTGCATCATTTTGACTTATTGTTATAATGACGTCATAAATAACTATAACAAGCAATTATAACTATAATCATTGCTTTGACAGCCGTCAAATCTCCGGTTATGCGAAATTCGGGTTGCATCATTTTGACAATTGTCACAATTGTCAAAAAAACGTCACAAATAACTATAACATTAATCGCCCAACTTTGGGCGGTTAAGGGCTATAGTTACGGTTTGTGTCGCCATTTTTTTGGAGTTTGGCATTGAATTCCTTTTCAGTGTGGTCCCATGCTTGTTTTTTTTGGTTTTGTGCTAGTCTCGTCTGTTCTTTGCACAATAAAAATGTGTTTTTCTGCAAAGATTTGTAATCTAGTAACTTCTACGTTGCTAAAATTAACACCTCAGTGCAATCATCATATTTGTTCCATAAGCACAATCAGCCTTTATTGTTTCCACTGCTGTGACACAGGCAGTGGCTGTGGGAGGGCACTCCCGCCCACCAAGAAGAAGCCTGTGTCACAGCAGTGGGCCGCACTGGGCCCGCATGGTGGATTACATTGCGGCCCACTAGCCGCAACGTAATCCACCACGCGGGCCCAGTGCGGGTTGGTAGATATCACATGTCTTCGATTTTTAGCTCTAGGACACGCCGGTTTCCTCGCAATGTTTTCCTTAACCGTTTTGAGAGAAGTGGTGATGAAACAATTTACACAAAGTAAAGTGCCTCTCTGGGTTTGAACCTACGATCTACAAGCTGTAAGTCGCAGCTGTTACAACGGAGCCGCCAGTGCTCAGCGATAAATAGTAGGATTAAAGGGTGTTAAGAATGGTCTAAAATCAAACATCACATCCAAACTAATATTATAAATGCGAAAGTAACTCTGTCTGTCTGTCTTTCTGTCTGTCTGTCTTTGCTTCACGCCTAAACTACTGAACCGATTTGTGTGAAATTTGGTACAGACATAGTTTGGAACTTGAGAATGGACATAGGATAGTTTTTATTACAAAAAATAAAATAAAAAATAAAATTTATTCCGGACATACAGCGCCATCTATTGGTCAAGAGTCGGCATCAATTCAGTACTGAAAATTCATCGGAAAAATGTAAATAAATAGTAAAAAGGTATGAAAATATAATACAACTTTTAGTACAAAGAAAATGCTCTAACGGAGTATAGATAATTCTATTAGTACTATATGTCGAGTTGGTGATCGCGCAATGGTGTCGATCGTTACACGAGTTCGGTTCATGTTATTGTTTTAATTCATCGGAAAAAAAAAATAGTAAAAAGGTATGAAAAAAATAATATCAATATAATAAAACTTTTAGTACAAAGAAAATTCCCGAACGGAGTATAGATAAATAATCCGAGTTGTCACTATGCTCGATAGATGGCGTTGGGATCGAAATAGATCGCGCTATGGTTTCGTTACACGCATTTGGTTGGGTATCGGCCGAGCGCTTCGGTTCTGTCGTGGAATTGGGGATTGATCGTTTCGTAAATTTAAAATTGGCTCCGTTGTATTAGTAGATTAAAAGGTTTATTTGTTGGGTTGTCTGGTGGTTGTTTTCAAAATTCAAATCATAAGAATTTTACAAGGGAGGATTATGATGCGTGGCTTGATTAACTCTAAAATTGGTATAAATAATCTTTGGATCAAGTTATGAATATTCCCAAACGAGTTTTCAAAATTCCACCCCTGTGGGAAAAGCGGGTGATACAGTTTATATGAAAAATCTTATTCATTTAGTTAGTAAACTTGAAACTTGGCAAGAATACTTGCCTAAGTAAGTAATAAAGTTTATCATTATAAGTTTTTCAAAACTACCCCTTAAAAGGGGGGGGGGGTGTTAAGTTTGTGTGAAAGAAATTGAATGCGCGGTCCGAGTAACTCGAAACTCAGAATTGGTACTTTTGACAGAAAATAATTAATAATAAGTATGTAAAGTTGTCCAAAATTTACCACTGACGGGACAAAAAAGGGTAATTCAGTTTTTAAGGGGAAGATTTGACCTTGAAACTGTATGTTACATTTTCACGCCTAAACCACTGAACTTCTGATTTGGCATAGAGATAGATGGCATCCTGGGGAAGCACATACATTTTATCCTGTTAGCACGTTCCCGTGGGATAATTTCCGACATCCACGCGGGCGAAGCCGCGGGCAGAAGCTAGTAGTATATATAACAAAGCATTTTTATTACTGTAAGCGCCAGACGAGTTAGAAGTAGGTAATATTTCATCTAAAGAAGATGCAGGTCGCTCCACCGATAAAAACTTAAATACCGCACGCTCCACATTACATGTGCACTACTAACAGCCAACAGTACCAACGTCTGCCCACCAAACAGTTATCCAGCAAGAGCAGCTTGCTGTTAGAAATTGATGTTATCGATCGATATAAACGTATTCTAACTAATATTATTATTGTTCTTTTTGGTGTGCTGGAATCCACTGCAAAATAATTTCTTTCCCGCAGTCATCAGGCACAGTATGCGTTTGTTCTGAAAATCGACATAGAACAATCGGCACATCTGCAGCAGTCTCGGGCAATGTCTTCGCACATTGCGTTGAAATCTTACTGAACAATAAAATTAACACAACATCCTTCTGGAGTAAATGCTCTAATGCTGTAATGCATCTTCCAATAACGCAATCCTTCAATTACATACAGGAAAACAGAAATATCAATTTCATGCAATTCGAAAGAAACGGAAAAATAAAATGAATTTTATTTATTGTCACTTGACACGTCTTGTCTTTCTGACAGTGTCAGATAGTGATGCGGCTCAATTTTATTTACCTGGTTACTCGAGTAAATAAAAGACAATTTTCTCTCGAGGTGCCACTCGATGTAGTCGCGATTAGATAAATATCACCAACTGGCAGTGTTGGTGATATTTATCTAATCACTAGTTAACTGTCATTCTTCGATAATAAACGTAGGAATAGATATATTTCGTGTAATAAACCGTCAAAATACTGTGATGTACAGTCACAGAGTTTTATTAAGAGAAAATACATGTTCTATGGGTTAGTGCTGACAGTTGATAAAGTGTAATATTTGGTCATTAAAATCGTCATTGATTATCAGATCAACCTGATAATCAGTGGAATCTGAGTAGGACATAACGCTTTTTACAAAGTCGAACAAAGACAATCTTAGCCGAATGTCACACCGATGTACCAATACAGAACGGTTACTGTATTTTGGATATTACGATACGATTCTTTTCTTGAAGTTATTTTTGTGTACGTTTCAAACGTAGGAAGCAACAACCAACTTGAATTGAGTATTCGAATTACATAATCAAGACATCGAGTCCATTTATGACTGAGTACATCACTAGAGCCAACAAAAGAAAGCGACAAGTGACGATGACAACAAGCTTGAAATGTTGCCCTTGTCAAAAAAATTACCCAACTTTAACGAAAAGAGTTCCTGGAAGGATTTGAGGGAGGCCTTTTAGGCTAACAAAAAAAAAAAATATATTATGAATATGGATAGTATTGCTATTATTAATTTTATTACTTAATAAAAACAGTTTTGGTTACCACCTCAGACTGTGACTTATATATAATATGTTTTCATATTTGAAAACACGTTGCGTTTAAGGAATAATCCTACTGTAGCGGTATCTACAACGCCACATGCGAACAACGCGTCATACTGACGTCACGCAAATCCTGCATCTCGCAAGCAGAGTTTACCGCGCAGTTAGCATAGATACAATTTCCCAACATCAAACGTTGGGCAATAGCCCGCCAGACACAACCCCCGTCTGGTCGGAGGATCCTCCCTTTTCTATGGAGGTTGAGTGAACTTTACACTCTGTTCCTCATACCTCTAAACTACCGAAAAAATAAGTTTGATCTTGGTTATTTTTGAAAGTGTGATGACAACAAGCTTGAAGTGTTGTTCCTGTCAAAAAAATTAGGTACCCACGAACATTTTGGGGAAATAAGACCTCTTATCACTTGTCACCCTTTTAACTTTAACTTTTTACATTTTACATAATTGGTGCAACAACAGATAGTTAGATGTTATGGTCATGCTTATTGTTAAAATTAAAATTCACTTTGATGTAACTATAACGGAGCTTTTTATGCAACTCACCCTAAACTTCAACCATCAAAATGGCTGCCATATCAAGGTCAGCCATGAAATGTAAATTTAAATATTTGCATCGTACACGGCTATGAAGCCGTCGCATTTAGCTCAACGTAAAATGTCCGAATCGACATTTATTGAGATAGCACGACCTTCACAGGTATTCGAGAGGACGGGATAAATATAATACACTTTCTCCACATCAAAGATATTTGATACATTCTAATGCATACCTATGTAGAAAATATTTCTCATATATCAGAAAACGCGCTAAGCAGACTGCAGAAGATTGTCGAAGTGCACTATACTACGAATTGGTCAAAGGTTCTCAGAGTTTTTTTTTAATATATTGAAACCTAATTTCATGAGAACTTCTAATTATCTTAGGCGCCATAATTTCCATGGCACTGATATGACATGTAGTAACATACGGCAACTGCGATCGTCGTTTGGCAAGCCTGGTGATAGCTCATTTTCTCATGAGATTCTTCACTGTCGGTCTATTAATATACAGTGTGGCATCAACGCAAACCCTTATACCATGGATTCAGTACATGAATCAGGAACCCCAGACGTTAAAATAAGTCGTGGGTTATTAAAAAAAATCGAATGTTTCCTACAAAAGTGCAATATCTATGCGGCCATAATGTATGGAACAGAAAAAAGTCTGATAGGTTAAGAATCACTCTAGTCTAGAAAAAAAAAATCTATTAAATTAAGAATCACTCTGGCGTGCTGAATTTGTGGTAACAGTATATGCGTCAGTGTTTCTTACACCATGTATAGTAGGTATACAGTACCTCTAAAGGCTAGTATAATCAATGATATGCATATTATATCACTAGTTGCCATGAGTCGAAAAAATGCATCGCATAAGCATATTATTATCGTATCGTACAGCACGGCTCGCAATTATTCACAATTCTCGTATTACTGTCTTTCCGTGGTTTATTTTTTATGGAATATCTAGTGTTCGCTGAATTGCAAGCATTCAAAGAATGACGCTCATGCAGATTGGTAATTCTCGATCGGATTTTGTACAGATATTTTCAGTTGCATTTCACTGTCCTTTCCTATTGATTTACAAAACTGTGTTATTTTATCTACATATATTATATGTGAAGCCAATGATTGAAATGGCGATATTACGAGTATTATGCGTATTCGAATTGAATGGTACACCAATTTGATGTATATTCACATAGAAATATGCAATTGTCAACAATGACTGTGATATTCTGATTCATGCACATTTGGATTATTATAACGAGATATATAAACTTGCTTGTTTGACACATCAAAAGATTTAAATAATAATAATAATATACTTCAACAACCAGACGTTTATTACGCAAAATAGTTTCGAGATTACTGAAATATTTCTCGCTGACATCGTAGGTACTATAATAACATTATACCCTTAGCTTCATAATACGTAGGTATCCATATATAACCTGAATATTACATCAGGAAACAAGAAAGAACAATGTATTTACCTAATTTGATAAAAAGTTTTTTGGAGTACTTTTTGTAAAAGTCCGTCCTTCGCTCCCGGTCATCTTTAGAAGGTAAAAGTTAGGGTCGGACTCTATAAAGGATGGCAGGGACATCAACGCGCAACCTGTAACCATGAATAAACCACATAATTTTAGACCCTCTAGTTTAGAAATTTTCTGTAGATTAACAAAAAAAAAAAAAACTGCTGTTTCATATGAAAATGCAATACCTACGCGGTCAAAATGTATAGAACAGCTAACTTTTTTTTTAATAACCAACGAAATCTATCGACGTAAGAGTGTTTAGAATGCCGCGGGTTGTTCGAAAGAGATACCGTGGCCCCTGGCATAGGCCCCTTTGTATGTATTTAAAGTATCGTAATTTTATAATTTTAACCTGAATGCTATCACATTTTGACATTTTGGAATTTTTACATTTATTTATTATTTTATTTTTATTATTATTTTATTGTATATTATCATATTATTAATGTGAAATGTTGTGTAAATTGTCTCCTATGGGCCTAGTTACCCGAAATAAATGAATTTATTATTATTATTATTATAGGCAACTGAAGGAACACGGGTGGGTTTTAGTCAGTAAAAGTCTGACACGCCCTTTCGCTCAGCCCAGAGCGGGAGGGGGTCATTGATGATTTCCCAACCAAAAAAGAAAAAAAAAGGGTGTTTAGAATCATTTGCTGAATCCATGGTCACAGGTTGCACGTCGATGTCCTGCCACTCTGTATTATTGGTCGAAAAACTGTCGTAGGTAGGCCGTAGTCGATATACATATCTACCTTTTGTAGGTTCGAAAATCGGAAACCGACTCTGTAGAACCTGTTGGTCACTATCGTACTCAACGCATATGCATTATTTCGTCGCAAGTTTGATAACTTATTGTAATTCAGCTTCGTCTGCGTGAAATTTCTTGTTCCCTTTAACCACCCTGTCACATCGCATCACCTGCACTTCAGCCGATCTATTCTGTAAATATCTCACCGTGAAAACTTAGGTGAAGTGAGCGTGAAGTGAGCTGTTAATAGTGGCAATCCCTTATATCACTTGGAATGACAGCTCACTTCACCTAAGTTTTTTTACAGAATAGCAATGCAGTTTCGCTTAGAGTTCTATCTGACTTTTTTCGTTTTGTTAGGCTTTTAAGGGTTACAGCGCAATGTTAAATAGCTTATAGCCTTCCTCAATAATTGGGTTATCAAATGCAACAAGAATGTACCGACCCGACTGGTTCTCAAACGTTTGAAAGAATAGCCAGCTACAAGAACATATTGCTCTCCTTGTCCCGAGTAGACGTATTGTACAGCGACGGCAGTATCCGTACCTAACTGGACATTATCTCATAGTTCCTGAGATTACCCCCTACATACATACAAACAAACAAATTTTACCTCTTTATGATATTAGTATAGATTTCCGAGTTTATGAGGAGCCTTCTTTTGTCAGGTAATATTCTTCCCTCGTGTTAGCACAACTATGAGAGCATGTTAGCTCTTAACACTTTGCGGAACACTAAACGCCCCTAGACGTACAGTCACCAAGGGAGATAAGTAACCAGCGTCGTCGGATATACTTGAAGTTTAGTAAGAAACCGATGGGTGTTTTCGAATAAAATTTAATTTGATAAATGAACTGTTTGTTTTCTATTAATTAAATAAAATGTTATTCGAAAACATACATCGGTTTCTTACTAAACTTCAACTATATCCGACGACTCTGGTTACTTTTGGTGACCGTACCTAATAATAACAATAAAACTTGTATTGCGTATTTTTGCCTCGTTCAGAGTCCTTCAATGGGTTAACGAGGTAAAAGATTAGCCAGTCAGTTTATCAGGTTGGTAGTGACGATAAATCGGTCACCGAATTAAACTCCATCTCCTACTCGTACATTCAACCAAATTCACAGAACACCAAACCCATTCTTCATACCTTTTACATCAAGTTTGAAGGTTACTTAAAAACTTCTCGTATAACAGATACATTGCAAATTCCCCGAGTTTAAAAGTTTGCTTGGAGAAGCGAGTTTGACAGCTCTAATCGATACGAGCTTTGTAAACCGTCGTCTCGAATGCTTTAATTAAATAACTTTTAAAACTGACTTTATTAGCTATCCATTAAAGATACCGATGGCCTTATTATTAGCTGTATTGAATTACAGATTGTTTGTCGACTTCGTTGAGAGTCCTTATTTATAAGGAGTTTTTGTAATAATACTTCTTTGTATTGTGATTAATTTGTCGATAATAACTAAGCTATTAAACTTCAATTTATGTTGTTAAGTGTTGTTACATCGATTTCTCATGTTAATCAGTTTTGATTACCTACTTGAATAGGTATCTATAGTAAAAATACGAGTGACATTGACTTTTACTATTGGTAACCGGCATCGGCAAACTTGAGAGAGTGCTGAAGATATTTAAATTGTCAACAATAACCCTTTTACCACTTTCTACTGGGGAAATGTGGGTATCCTAGTTACATAAGTACACCTTTACCTACCCTTTCAGGGAATAGGTACAGTCGTGATGTTATGTTTTGTTTGTATTATTTACACTCTTCATACTGCACTCCACTTCTGTAAGGGGACTTTGATTTAGGTCTATCCATCAACTCAGCCTACCGCAGTCCACTGCTGGACATAACCCTCCCAGACTACTCCACAACGCCCTGTCCGCCGCCTTCCGCATCCAGTCTACCCCAGCCACCTTCTTTAGGTCGTCCGTCCATCTAGCTGGGAGGCGTCCCACACTAAACTTGCCGATACGCGGTCTCCACTCCAGGACTCGTCTGCTCCACCGGCCATCGGTTCTTCGACAGACATGGCCAGCCCACTGCCACTTCAGTTTGCTTACTCTGCAAGTTATGTCGGTAACTCCGGTTCTTTTCCAGATATACAATTTACGGTTCACCTAGAAAACCAGCGCTGGGGCTCTGTCTCGTATAGGGTCTTAGCATTATGCTGAGCGATGGCCGTTTTGCGTGAATGTGACGCATGTTTATCCCCAACATGTTTTTTTTTGTGTTTTTTTTTCATGCGTCATGTTTGCCGTAAATAAATGCATTTTCTTTCTTTCTAAAACTTAACTGACTTAGGTACGATATAATTATCATCTTAAAAGTATTATGACATACTTACCTACTTAAAAACTTTTAAGTTACTCGGGTACGTGGCAAAAGTCGAATCTCAGCACACTTCCTTTTTGTAGGAGTTACTCAAGTTGGTTCCAAGTATTCTCCGCTGTTTTGTTTGAAAATTTTCAGAATATTTGAGTAAGTTTTTACGCACTTATGGTATCTATAACAACGACTGGATTTTCTGCAAAATTTCATCACATTATCTTTATACGAACAGAATTAAGGTGGTGAAATTTTGCAGAAAATTAATTTAGGTGACTAGCTACGCTTGTGGCGAGGTTGGGATTTCTTTTCAATTTTTATTATAAACATAAGCTTGGTTACTAAGCTAATACCTCGAAAGTTAATTTTAAACGTTCCAAGAAAGTAACTGAACTACACTTGCACCACATTACTATAACTGTTAGCCTGGATCAACCCACTGCTGGGCAAAGGCATCTCCCCATGACCTCCAGCTCTTTCGATCTGGGGCTAAAGTGGACCACTGGTTTTCTCCATTACACTATGTGCACTACTTTTCGTTAGGGCGCGTTCACATATACGTACGTCTTTACAGGATCCTTTTTAACGGATCCGTCGCTACTGGAGATAGTATTCACACAGCATTTATAGGATCCTTTTTAACGGATCCGTCGCTACTGGAGATAGTATTCACACAGGACTGATTTTAAGAGATCGGATCAGTATACTGGATCCGAAATACTGTAGTGTGAACTGGCTCATACAACTACATACGCTAATAACACATACGTTTAAACGGACCTGTAAAACGGATTGCTGCTTATTTTGTCGGATCGGTATTTTCTACTGGATCCGGAATACTGTATTATGTGTGAACTCGCTCATACAACTACGTATGCTAATAACATACACGTTTTAACGGACCTGTAAAACGGACGTTATATGTGAACGCGCCCTTAGATATAATAAAAAATATATATTTAGCGATTTTATGAATTATGTTTTTACATTTAATTTATTTGACAAATACGCAACATACACTGTAGTCTAAGCAAACCCCCGGCATCTACCTGACCACAATTTCCACAGAAATCAATCTTTGTGCACAACTAAAGTATCAAGTTCCAATTTCACTATAAGTTCGACGTCGACCCACGAAGAACAAACTTCTCTAATACAAGTACTGTCAGCGTCAAAAAGATGTACACATCGACAAGAATTCATTTTGTTCCATAGTGTTGTATTAAAGAATAAATGCTTATTTAAAAAAAAGCGACGAGACGATTTGTAAAAAAAAACGGTGGTTAAATAGAGAAGTTACACGCTTTTGAAATTATTCTTCTCACGCAAAACGATCGTTGTAATAAATGACTTGAAGTTGCTATGGCGTTCCTGAGTTGTTTTGTTGTACTCATCATCATGATGATGATGATGAGTACTGCTGCGATGTTTGCCTTTTAAAGTCTACACTAGACAGAGGTCTAGCATAGACTTTAAAACACAATACAAATTCGCAACATTTTGCGATATTTAGGCATTTTTTTACTGTATTTTTTTTTTCTATGTTAAAAAAAATCCAGTCAAATACCCTAAAATGCTATCATTGAAAAAGTTTTTTATTGTTAGCCATTAACGGCCCACAACTGGGCAAAGGCCTCCGTACGCCACTACGATACAGTTTTATGGAACAAAAATTGTACACAAATGAATTCTTGTCGATGTTATCGATGAATACATCTTTTCGAGACTGACTGTACTAAGGTACTTTACCTGTAAGACTTCAGTACACGTCCACAATAACTTGCCACTAGCTGTGAGTACATTACCGTCAAAACTTGTGTTTTACGACGAACGTGAACTACAGTTTTGGTGCAAGGACTCAACTTCGTGGCAGTTTTGAATGTACTGAAATATCTATCAGTCTACAAGGGTGCCTTTCTATTGGAGTGGAGGGTATAGAGCTAGGAAATCATTAACCAACTGTATTTCACGAAATTCACATCTCCGCTCTTCTTCAGTGAACATACAGCGAGTGGGGTAATTGCGTAAAAATAGCCATGGGTTTCATTTTGACAATTCAACAACATTCATTGCGTTATTTACGTTGCTGCGCAGACAAATTTTTCGGGCATATGAAGAAATGGATTAGCAACATCCTTCAAAATGATTCAGATTGTAATTGATAGTGTATTACGGCATTATGGTGCAGGATTGACATTATAAGCTTTTCGGTAGCTTATGTCAATCCAATGCTTTTTGAGTTTTCCATCATCGTTATTCAAAATCAAAAGTCATTTATTCAAATTAGGCTGAGAATCAGCACTTTTCGAACGTCAAAATTACAAAAGACAGTCCCCCAAAAAACGCCCGGCCTTCACCACTTCCTAGTGCTATCGCTGGGAAGAAGAAGTGGTGCAACAAACTCCCCAGCAGCACAGCTGTCTGTTCAGTTAGAAAATACTTGTTACTGATAGAATGCTACTTTGTATAGGCCCTCTGGTCCTTTTAGTGCCTATCTATACACTACACTATACTGCGCAACCCGACTAAAGCCCAACTGGGTTGGGGCCTTCCTTCGTTGGCCCAAACGTACCGCTCTTGTGCCAGATACTCGCTCTGCTCCATTGGACAGGCATCCCTAAGATAAAGATTCATCAGCGCGTAGGTTGTCCTTCGCAAATGTGTACATTACTGACAAACATTTTAATGTGAGTTTCAAAGGAGTCAGTGAGTCGAATGCTCTCAGTCTGTAATAAATGGAAATTCTTTTGGATTTAACAAAGTGCGGCGAAATAAGAGGACGGTTGTTTTGTAAAGTGTACTTATTGTGTAATTGTTTATTCTTTTCGCTTTTTAGGGTTCCGTAGCCAAATGGCAAAAAGCGGAACCCTTATGGATTCGTCATATCACTGCCACTTTTTTCCGAAACTATATCTATAGATGACCTATCTATAGATATAGTTTCAAAAATTATATTGAGTTTTCTAATAACATTTTTTTTCTAAACTGAATAGTTGGCGCGAGTAACACTTCCAAAGTGGTAAAATGTGTCCCCCCCCCCCCTGTAACTTCTAAAATAAGAAAATGATAAAACTAAAAAAAATATATGATGTACATTACCATGTAAACTTCCACCGAAAATTGGTTTGAACGAGATCTAGTAAGTAGTTTTTCTTTAATACGTCATAAATCGTAAACCGCAATTTACCTTTCATTCAATCAACTCAACGGAACCCTTCATTGGCGAGTCCGACTCGCACTTGGCCGCTTTTTTTTATTTAATTTGTTTACACTCTGCTGTGCATAAGCATAAATTGTAGGTTTTGTTTTATTAACAGCTTATATGGAAATTGTATCTTATTTCTTACTAGCTGTGCCCGCGACTTCGTCCGCGTGGAATAGTGACTTTTCGGGCAGCATATTTTGAATTACATATACCGTCGTTTGGGTAGCAAAAAAATTACTTTACAGTAATGCTTCTCTGTATACGATTTTTGACGTATGGCCATCGGGGATGAAAGCATACAGGCTCCTAGGATTGCTAACCCGTGACAGAACCACATACAACTGACCGTGCGAGAAACAGCTGATACTTAGATCTGCTTTATTAATTGTCATCGCAAAACATAGGCTGACTGGAAACTGGACTTGTTTAAAACTAAATGGAAAATTGTTTGGAATGAGAGGAATCTGAGGAATGAAAACACTTTCCACCTTTTCCACACCCTGTTAAAATCTCTGCTTCTATCAGATTTCGTTGTAAATTGGTCACTTTTAACCTGGTACCATTGCAAAGTTTTGGGGGGCTTAAATTTCTAAGAAGCATTAGGGGTTCGCAGAAGTCTCAGACTCACGCGATAGCGCGTGAGCTTCGCGATCGACAGATAAACGTGCCTTTCGTTGTTCCCCGTTTTCCCTATTTCGAGTTGTCATCATTCGAGAACGATTTGAACTCAGTCGAGATTCTCGCTGAGTCGAAGTTTCTGCAGCACGAAACCTAGCCTGATGTTCCCGAGTTGCAGAAAGCCTTGCCTCACGACCTTCTTCAGATTCCTGTGATCGAACTAATCTCATCCTTTTAGCATTTTTGCTACATTGGGAGAGGTTGGATCTTCTTCGAGGCATTCTTACAATAAAATAGTACTTACTACTTAACACACAGTTATTTAGTAAACACGTACTATCGTAAACAATTATTTTAAAGAAAATTAAGAAAAAGAACTTAACCTACAAACACTAAAATATAAATAAATGAAATATGCAGTCAGTTTTTTTTTTTCCTTGAGAGGCCGTGACTACTTAACCGGACTATCCTGTGGTTGCCTTAGGAATTCTTAAAGCCTCCAGCCAGGGCTACATCTAGATTAAACTAAGCGACTTAGACTAAGCGACTGCACGCTAAAGGCACCCCCTGTGGGGTACGAACCTTGGCTTAGGGCGTCGCTGGGAGAGGGCAGCAAGGGGACAGGCTGGATCGAATTAGTAGTATTAATGCTTTGATGAGCGCGGCGTTTCCTAGGACTATCTCTGAGAGGAAAGGCCGAAACAAACTCAGAGGTCTCAGTCGGGGAATTTAAAGCTACAGGCTCAGCTACGACGCGGGCTGGCACTTCAGCGGGCAAGGGTCAGGGGGGAGAATTTACTTGGGGGCGTCGCGAGGGACCTCGGCGGCGAGGTCGGAATGTCGGTAATTTGTGTTTGTATACTGTACTGGTTGCCCTATCGCTCTCCTGGAGGAGGGTTATGGGGTCATCGGGGTTGTCGAGAACATGCCTTGGACGGCGAATTTTACTGAGTTTGGAGGGGGTGTAGTTGGCGGCCGCGACCACCAGAGGGTTGGGGTGATTAGCGGCTGTGGCAAAGAAACGCTTGGAGAGGCGTTTCATGAACTGCTGGATAGTGGGGATCTTGAGATCAACATGGAGGATCTCATTGCTAACGAACCAAGGGGAGTTTGTGGCCTTGCGGAAAAATCGGTTCTGCAGGGTTTGCATCCTATGGATGTGACGGGGCTTTGCGTGAGCGAAGACTACGCAAGCGTAAGTCATTATGGGACGGATGCATGCTGTGTACAGGCGCTTTTTGCACTTGAGTGACAGCTTGCTGCATTCATTGAGGACGGAATGAAGGCAATAGAGCGAAAGAGGCGCGCGAACCGACCGTCTTTATGTGCTCTGAGAAGGTGAGGAGAAGGAGAAGAATAAAACAAAGGTATTTGGCTCGCTTTTCCCAAGGGATCGGCTTGCCGAACATGGTGATTGGTGGAGGGGGGGTGGGTTGTCGTCTGGGTCTCGAATAGAGCACCGCTTGACTCTTATCGGTGTTGACTTCGATTCGCCATTTCCTGAACCAAGCAGCCAACTTATTGACTGCGGTTTGGAGACGAAGTCGTAGTTGGATATGGCTGCGACCAGTGTAATAGGTGGCTGTGTCGTCTGCGCACAGAGCCAATTGGGACTTAGCATCTTTAGGGATGTCGCTAGTGAACAGCGTAAATAAGAGAGGGGCGAGTACGGAGCCCTGAGGGACTCCTGCTCTGATGGGGGGCAGCGGCGCTGCTCTCAGCGCGCTTTATATAGCCATAGACGCGCAGGCGCGAGGCCTGTACGTACTCTGATAGAATACCTTAACAAATGTTCGCCGTGATTCTTTAAATTGACATAACTTTTTTATTTATGAACCGATTGACATGAAATAAACACTAACTGTTAAGTGAAGCTTACTACAATATATTAGTGAAAACCGCATATAAATCAAATAGGCCGTTTCTGATATTAGCGTGCACAAACAAACAGACAAACAGACAAACAGACAAAAAAAAAATTAATTACAATTTCGGGTTCGGTATCGATATAATAACAACCCCTGCTACTTTTTTTTAATATATTTCCATTGTACAGACACCACTTTTCTACAATTTTATTATATGTATATAGATTTCGATTTCAATCATGACATACATAACACATATTCAGCCTATAATGTTCCCACAGCTGGAACAAAGGCCTCCTCTCTTCGAGAGAGAGTGAGCTGTAATCCACCACGCGGGTCCACCCAGTGCGGGTTGGTAGATGTCACGTCATAGGTATTTTCGATTTTTTGTTTCATCACGATGTTTTCCTTCACCGTTTTGATTTTGATATGAATGACATCAATAAAGTCGGAAATTGTATTCTAAAATAATTTTAAACTGTTATTATTTATTCATTAAAACTTTATGAACAAGTAATGTCTTGTGGTTTTTATAGAGAAAGTTAGTTCGAGCGTTTTGTTAAAAAAACTTAAACTATCTCTGTGTTTTTTGAGTTTTAGAAATATTGTGACTTGTCAGTACAATAGTAAGTAGTTGCAGTGAAATAAACTTATATCTGTAATACGTGGACTTATTTCAACAAGTGATCTAACAAAAATACTGTACAAAGGTGGACTTAATGCCTAAGGCATTTTCTACCAGTCAACAAATATTAGTGGTTGAAAGATAAAGCTATCTCTTCGTCTAATTTTAGGTACATACAACATATAATATTCATGATAATATTGAAGATACATTAGTCATACGACTAATAAAATTAACAGTTCCACCGTATATCACAATTTATCAAGTTAAACGACCAAATACAACAGCAAAACAAATGTAACCCATTCCCAAAAAAGAAAATCAAATAAGGGTAAGTACACATCAGCTATTTCGAGAATGTAAAACCGTGACGGGCAAATAAACAAAGCCGCAGGGTTGATTCTAAAAGCGTTCCATCCGTCCATCGGTGCACGCGACCAAAAAGCCCATTTACTAAATGTCATCGGGCCAATATCCACCGACCAGCCAAACATTAACAAGGGGTCTACTCCGAAGTGGTAAATGCATCGTATCGGCCCAATGTTCGGCCATTTCCTGCTACGAAGTTACTATTTGGTTCGGTCGGTTCCCATCCTACACTCTTTCGAATATTGACTATGGTCCCGACCCAACTGAGCCGATCCGAACATTTTTCGCATTTTTCAATAATATTCGGTTCGGCCATGTGTCGGTCCGTTCCGAACATTCGGCCTATACGATACATTTTCCACTTCGGAGTAGACCTCAGGTCTGGCATTTTAGCTGAACTGGGCCTATTTGGTACACAGTACTGTTATTCTCTGTTATAGAGTTATCCATTAGGATTTTTTCAGTAGTATATGGCTCGCCCTCTATAACACGAGACTTACACATAACTGGAGAAGTGTGGGAGTGCTACACCTCAGTCTGATCCTCAGGGTTACAGGCGTGATGTTATGTGTGTACTGGAATCTATACGGTGAAGGTGATAGATAAGAAATTAAGAAGACGACACGGTTGGTGCAGTGGTTGAGCGATCGACTGCTGCGCTGCGTGTCGCGGGTTAGATTCCCGCACGGAACAAATATTTGTAATGCCGACAGGTAGTTGTTCCGGGTCTGACTGTTTGTGTATGTGAGTTTAAATGTTTGTAAACGCACCCACGATACAGGAGTAATTCCTAGTGTGGGGCTAAGTTTAAAAAAAAAAATCAAGAAGCAACTAATACTCAATTTTAGCTATTTATTTCAAGAGGACGTACCTAATCACTAATAACTGAAGTTTTTTAGAACAACCGCCGCATATAAAATTTTGAAACTAATTCTAAATTCACTTGAATGATGGAATCCAACCAGAGTCATTTTTCTGCCAGCCTACATAATGTAAGGTTCCCTATGCAGACAACCTTAACATGCTGTTTCCAGAATAAATATCATTCTGTCTTTGCAAGTTACTAACGTTGTTAATATTGTGCACCAAATAAACGATATATCATTTTTTCAAAATCGGGTAAACCGCGTATGCCGTGCAAATTGTTCACGTCGGGCAGTCTTGCCCGGTACGAATAACACGAACGATATTTAGCTAATGAAAGCTGGGGAGGGTTGACAGAGGACTTCCCGGATGTGACGGTAATATAGAAACAGGATGTGAGGCTATGTATGTGACGGTACATACGATTATATTAGTCCTTGTCCCACGTTAAGATGGGTCATCAAAAAACTGCGGCAACTGGGATTTTTCTAAAAATGTTTCCTAAAACACAGAAAAAAATAAGTCGGGAGAGTGGAGTTTTTCCAGAAAATATCCCTAAATACACAATAAGAATCCCGCAGAATTGGTAAAACAAATACATTGGAAAATAAAGGGAAAACAAAGCATTGGAGTTCCAAAAAAGTATGTTTTTGTTTTTCCCTGAGGAGAAAGGACGAAATCAAAACATACTTTCACAATAACATTAAATTGTTTATGATAAAAATTTCAAATCTGTTGCATCGTTTTCCTAGAAAGGCGGTGACCGCCACATAGCGTCTGCCATTTACATGAATGACGTCACTGAAACGTTATTTTTTAAAGTTATTAGTTTATAAAAAACAAAGTACTGACGCCAGCACATCAAGCTATCCGAAACTGTCAAATTTTCCCAATCAATCTTGAACCTTAATGCTTTAGCGATAAAGTTGAAATCTATTAAAGAAACAGCCAGTCAGTTGTCATTTGACAGATTGTAGTAGCTTGATACATATGCTGGCGTCTGTACATTGGTGTTTTCCTAGAGAGCGTTCTTTAACATCGTTAAGTCAAACCCGGCTGCCACCATTTACATGACCGCCCTTATGTAGCAGCCATCGCTCTTTTAGCAAACCGTAGCTTAACTGCCAAGTGCCATATAGACTGAAATATTTTTTTAAACACCTATCTTACTCAATCACTTTCCAAAATTCATGTTAAAAACCTGCTACCTACTTCTGTAGTCTATATGAAGTAAAAGTCATTGTGACGTAGCGCCGCCATGACACTTTTTAAACCCAGTGGGAATTGAAAGAAAATAACTGCAAGCGCCTGCAAACCCGTGTAACCCGGCCGAACAGCCGGTCGATTCTGTAAAAATCTCACCGTGAAAACTCAAGTGAAGTGAGCTTGATGTGGGTTGTCAGTAGTGTCACTGCCTATCATTATTTGGAATGACAGCTCACTCCACGCTCACTTCACCGAAGTTTTCACGGTGAGATGGTTACAGAATCGCACTGCTGAACCAAACAGAGATAATTGAAAATTAAAACTGTTGAGATACTACCGATGTTTCTTTTCGCAAACTATTCTGCCGAAAGGAATAAGATACACGAAAATAAGACGTTCCTGAAACAACTGAGGACGTGGTCCGAAAACTTTTCTCTTGTCGGTAGTCTCATGACTATAATACTTATTATTTAGTCCACCCTCACTGGACTCTCTGTCACAAGGTTATGACAGCCCCGAGAGAAGCCGAGAACCGAATGAAGTAGAAGAACATCTATACTAATAATAAAGCTGAAGAGTTTGTTTTTTTCGTTTGTTTAGAGATATAAATTTGGAATTATGAGGAACAGGGTGTAAAGTTCACTCATCCTCCATAGAAAAGGGAGGATCCTCCGACCAGACGGGTGTTGTGTCTGGCGGGCAATTGCCCAACGATTGATGTTGGGAAATTGTATTTATGCTAATTACGTAGTAAACTTTGCTTGCGAGATGCAGGATTTGCGTGACGTCAGTATGACGCGTTGTTCGCATGTGGCGTTGTAGATACCACTACAGTTTGTACGCTCTAATCTGGAACTACCGGTTGGATTTGATTTAAAAAAATGCATTTGATAGCCCAATTCATGAGGAAGGCTATTTAATATCATGCTAGGGCCTTTAGGAGCCGATCAAAAGGAAAAAAAATGTAAGGAAGATCGCTAAACAAAAACGAAATTATAGCGCGGGCAGCCGATGTGATGGAACAAGAAATAACACGTGGCAGAAGTCGCGGGCAGAACCTAGTCATATATTCAGCCACCAAGGCCTCTAAGGGACACGACCTTCAGTAATAAAGTACGCGACCAAGTAGAGAAGAGAGATTCAGTTCGCAATATTTGGAGTCATTTGCTGTAGCGTAGAGCATAGACAAAGAACGGGGCTCTGTCTCGTATAGGGTTTTAGCATTATGCTGAGCGATGGCCGTTTTGCGTGGATGTGACGCATGTTTACCCCCAACCGGTTATTTTTTTTTGTGT
This sequence comes from Apamea sordens, assembly GCA_945859715.1. Taxonomy (NCBI): domain Eukaryota; kingdom Metazoa; phylum Arthropoda; class Insecta; order Lepidoptera; family Noctuidae; genus Apamea; species Apamea sordens. The sequence goes on from OX244002.1 coordinate 13,513,896, forward strand.
TTGTGTTCTTTTTTATGCGTCATGTTTGGCGCAAATAAATGTATTTTCTTTCTTTCTAAAAATGCTTCGTATGAAAATACAACTGAATTGAGAACCTTCTTTTTACAGGCTAAGCTCTAACTCACACACCGCGAAAATGAATACTTTTTCTTTATGCAGTGTTCATCAAGCCTAATCTGTAATAGAAAACCATTGTAGCTATATTAAAGTAACTTACCTTTTGTTATTTTCCGCAAAGTATTAAAAAGTTTCGTAGATCCCAAAGTAACGTTTAACACAGTTATCCTGAAGCAATTCCAAAGCGGTAAAGACCAAAGTTTGCTTAAAGCGAGTTCAGTTTGTATTCACTTTTGGCTATTAAAGTTTCACATCAAGTTTGTATGGAAGCTCCTGTCTCGTACTGTGACTTGTACACTATATCAGTTTATTGAAGTTATCTGGAACTAAATGTTATTTTAGTCTTTTGGCATTTAGACTTTGTTAAAGAGCAATTAGTTTTGTTGATTTTTCGAAAGTATCTCTTTGACAGATCCTGTTTTATAATTACCAAAATGTATACAGACCTAAAGCTATACAGCATGTATTAGAAAGGTAAGGTCAAATTTAAGGATGTGGTACAGACCATCAAAATTAAATAACTTTCTCTATGGGACCAACATCGTAATAGCAAAAAAAAATCAACTGCCCCATACAAAGCTTCAATACCTACTCGACCCAAATCTATGGGACGGCTGATCACATTTTCTCGAGTTTGATGGTCTGTACCCTTAAATTTAATCATACCTTTCTGAAATACACTGTTTAGAGGTATGAGGGACAGGGTGTAAAGTTCACTCAACCTCCATAGAAAAGGGAGGATCCTCCGACCAGACGGGTGTTGTGTCTGGCGGGCAACTGCCCAACGATTGATGTTGGGAAATTGTATCTATGCTAATTGCGCGGCAAACTCTGCTTGCGAGATGCAGGATTTGCGTGACGTCAGTATGACGCGTTGTTCGCATGTGGCGTTGTAGGTTGTAGATACCGCTACAACTATATAGATTTAGGTGAGACCTACATCTATGTAATCTACAATCAAGGACATTGCTAATAGGATTTACATGCAGCCACAATTCCATTTCATCCATTTTTTACTTTCAAAGATTATAAACAGAAACACAATCTCTTGATCTCCCACAAACAACAAAAACACAAATAAAATATAATTAGAATTTATTTCGAAGGTATACTTTGGTAACGATGTAACTCGATAAAGTTTCCGAAGTAATGGCCCAAACAATCCCTCGAAACGTTGAGGCAGAAGGAGACACCTCCAGGAGAAATAAAGAAGTCATCATTACGATCGGAAGTTCGTGACTGAAACCGGTCCAGGGCTGTCCAAAATGATATAAAAAAATAATAGAATAGAATACTCATTACTATGATGACATAGTAATGAGTATTCTATTCTATTATTTTTTTATATTCCATATGTTGTACATAACATATGAATGTTATGTACAACATATAGATTCAAGTTTTTTTTTTTTTTTTGCTAGCCTACATAGTGTGCCACTGCTGGGCAAAGGCCCCTTTTTCCTTCCAAACCTCTCTGCCTTGTGTGATCTCTGGCCATGTTGGCCCTGCGAACGTTACCACATCGTCGCACCACCTTCGCCGTGGTCTACCTCGAAGGCGATGTCCTCCCTCAGGCGTCCAGTGAGTGACGATCTTTGCCCATCTCTCGGGGTGCATTCGCGAAAATGTAGAATTTTTTTATAGGGTGACACTATGTCTATACTATGTCTATCTTATCGCTAGAAGCGATCTTTTAAGGCGAAACCGTCAGGGTCATGCCAAATTCAAATTTTCTTAGGTTTTTTTGCAATTTGCAGGTTGTACATATGTTGATCTACATATGATTCGCGGCCGTAGCAAATATGTATTTATAGAATTATAATCATAAAAATCATCAATACATCTCTCTAAGTCACTAGTCATTTATTCATGAACAATAAATTGTACCTATCTGAAATTACATAGAAAATTAAAATTTTACAACAAAGCATAAATTTAAATACAACAACAAAATACAACATTATATAAGAATTTCATTATAGATCTTCAACAGCATAGACACTTACCAACTGAAAACTTTCCTATTGAATAGGTTCAATAGGAAAGTTTTCAGTTGGTTTTTAAAGGAGCTTGAGTGGATGCTTTTTATGTGTAGAGGGAACTTATTGAAAAGTTCATATTACCGTATTATTATTTCAATGAATGAAATCATGACATTTGAGGCCAATTCTAACTTAAGGAGTTGATCGAGGCCAAGAGCAGACCCAATGAGCAATAAAAAAAAACAATTTAAAATATTTCCCTGCGCCGATCAGCGTTGACAACCAGGGGCTGCAGTCTCGACATTCATTGCGATCGCTTTACGACCGAATTCGGTCGCAAAGTCCCGGTTTGACAGGTGTAATGTATGGAGTGACAGGACTTTGCGACCGAATTCGGTCATAAAGCGATCGCTATGAATGTCGAGACTGCAGCCCCAGGGCGCCGGTTACCAGCGTCCTACATGAGTACACCCTTTTTTTCTTTTTGGTGCGAAATCATCAAAAAACTACTCCCGATATAGGCGGAGCGAAAGCGGTGAGAAGTTATTTGATGTCAGACTTTTACTGACTAAAACCCACCCGTGTTCCTTCACTTGCCTGTGTCAGGGGCCTAGCTCTCTCGAACAACCCGCGACCCTGGCAGGCATCGGCCCTAGCGTCCGCAAGCCCACGCCTACGGTAGCCGGGAATCGGCTCTCGATGATACACCCTTAGAGACCAACTGAAGTCTTGCCAACCCTATCATCAGCGGTAGCTATGGCAAATAAATGGCGTACATTTTAGGTGACTAATAAGTTTGTGTACTTGTACCCACGTAGCGGCCATCCTAATATTTGCTACGTGTTTTACCGTAACTAAGTGGTTTTTAAAGACGGTTACACACTGCTACCTTTCGCAGCGCTTCAATCGCGATGCAATGTAGTCGCTTACCGCCATGTTGCTATGTTACATTTCACGTTGCATGCACTTTTAGACGGCATGTTCGTTTCAACGCAAGGTACATTTCATGATACGTTTCATTGTATCTACCATAAGGCTTCTATGTTCTATGTTCTATGTTATGGGTTTGGTTTCCGCACTTAGTCCTTCAGGTGGACCATTGTGCGTGAGCCATGGTGGCCGTCGGTGGTTATTCCAACCAGCCCACCTCCCTCCAGAAGCTTATTAGGTCTCCTGGTCTGTCGAGAACATCTGTATAGGATCTGGGTGTCCCGAGGGTTTTTGATCTAATCTGGGTGACGCCTGTGCACTCAAAGAGCACATGCGCAACGGTTTCATCAGCCTCCATGCAGGCCCTGCATAGGGGGCTGTCCGTTATGCCTATCGTATGGAAGTGTTTGTTCAGTGAGCAGTGTCCCGTGATGGCGATACCATAAGGCTTACGAAGCAGTCGTTTTACAAACGCCTGTATGTATCGCTGCAAAACCTAATTCGTGGTGTGGAACCGCTTTAAGGAGTATATATGGGGCTATGTGACGGTTTTAGCTTAGTTCCGTACGTGTTGCAGACACATTACGGAACTTTTTATCTAGATTTCTGATAAAGGTGGTTGAAGAAGTAAATTAGGAGTTTAGCCGCATTTCCACATGCGACGAAACTTGTTCAAGTAATGTCAGTGCCGGACCGACATCGCCTTGCGATTAGTGTAAGCTGCGTTAAAAGGGTACAGTAGACCAAACGTCAGTATTAACAAAACTAGTGGGTATAAGGAGGCCTCTTATTCTATTGAACCACCATACTACAACCACCACTTTTTACCACCGACGCGCGACGTGCGGTCGATTGTACTTATGTTTATGTGTACTTACAAGTTACTAAGTATAGGACAGTCTGTTAATAGTTCCTACTAATATTATAAATGCGAAAGTTTGTATCTATGGATGGATGGATGTTTGTTACTCTTTCAGGCAAAAACTACTAAACGGATTTGGATGAAATTTGGCACACAGATAGTTTATAACCAGGATTTACATATAGGATACTTTTTATCCCGATATTCCCACGTGATCGTAACTTATGTGGGTGAAACCGAGCGGCGCAGCTAGTCTTGTATAAACTTGCATTAGAAAATGCGGGTGTAGAAAAAAAGTCTTCAAAAAACATACGAAAACTACCTTTTGGAAGGGGCGACTAGAATCAATTCTATTTTATTGTAATTTTTGACGTTCAAAAGTGCCTTTTTTGTACCTACTTGAAATAAATTCTTTGACTGACGTAATTATTTCTTTTGTTCCTTTAATAATTATATTCTTGTCTTATAAATAGCAATGATTAAGTTACATTTGTTAAGTCTTTATATTTACTTAACTTTCCAGTTCGTTTACAAGATTTCCCTCATTTAACTTTGTCCTTATATAATGACGTAACAAAGTAGTCACTAAGGTGTATTTATGGCGCGCTGTAGTGACGCTTTTAGCCTAGTTCCGTAAGTGTTGGAGATGTGCCTCAGACACATTGTGGCGCTTTTCACCTACATTCTAAAGCAGCTTTTTGTGAATTACTTATCAAAATTAATGAAATAAGAATTGGGATTATCTTGGATGATAAAATTTAAAAAATAATAAAATTTTAATGCAATCGCATTACCAGTGCAAAAATCATAACGTGGGTTACGTTATGATTTTTGCACTGGTAATGCGATAGCTTTAAAATTTTATCATTGTTAAGGCTATTATATCCAACAATGTATCAAATTGGTGACACCCTGACACCCTGTGTGCACAAAATATATTTTATATTTCTAACCTATAAATATCAGTAATTAAGTACCTACTTAGGGCCCCTGTTTGACACGGTTTTCACCACTTGAAGTAACATTGAGATTTCCTTATACATATGTGTTAATTTCATATTAATGTATCATACATATGTATATTAATCCTTCCGAAATAAATGATCTAAATAATAAAAATGTTTATTTCAATTAACATAGTTGATGTAACTAAATGATGGTGAAAATCCGTTGCGTAGTTAAAAGCTCAACGCGGGCCCACAGTATAGCATAGCATAGCATAGCATAATCAGCCTATAACATTCCCACTGCTGGGACACAGGCCTCCTCTCTGTGAGAGAGAGTGGGCCGTAATCCACCACGCGGGCCCAGTGCGGGTTGGTAGATGTCATATATCTTTGAATGATGAATTTTTGGTTCTAGGACAAGCCGATTTCCTCACAATGTTTCCCTTCACTGTTTTGAGGTGGGCGCACAGACAGACACATAGATCAGCTTTAATATTTATAATACATATGTAACAGATTATCTAGATTTTATTTTGGATTCCAAAATAAAATTTTAAATGGTTTTAATTTATTTTTGCAGTAAACCATCCTCCACAAAAGCTTAACGAAAACTTAACCAACTACTTTCGCATTTAATCCAATCCTCAAAATCCGAGGTTTAGCTCCATAAACCGAGTCGGCTTCTATATCAGTCTCAAAGGAGCCTGCAACGCGAGATAAGTAGGAGTCTGCAACCCAAGACGAAATATACCGAGGCTCGGGCCAATTAGTGAATGCTAAAAATACACTGTTGGTTTGCCCCAAGTGTCCGCTGAAAATTACTGGGTACTCGTAACACCGCAAATATTTTTGAGTAAAAGAATCTTAATGACGAAGTTACCGAGTATTTATTACGGTGCAGCAAAAGGTATTAACTAGAGCGATTAGTAATTTTACTAGAGCTTGGCCAAAAAGGTTTTGAATTGTCCAGGATAACATGCTTTTTTATAAGCAAAGGTTTGTAGTACCTATGAATTGTTACGGTCATTTTAATTTAAAAGTATTTTATGTAGTATGATTGTAGTTATAATATTTTTGTAAAAGTTTAATGATTATGAACGACTCGCCAGCACTCAGTTATTTCCTGAAAGGTTTTCGTTGTGTGGCTAAACTCAAAATATGAAATAATAGATAGTCTAGTGTCTAATAATTAATAATACATAGACAGTCGTATTTTAGAAATAAATAATAATAAATTATCTGTGCATTACGTTAAAACCTGTCATATAACAACTTTTCAAAATCCTCTTTTTTGTGACAATCATCTCCATTTCATAGATTATACTTTTGTGGATCCAATCCTAAGATTTTCGTATTTTTGTATTCTTTAACTAGAATTCTTTTAGAGAATGCTAATAAAGACTTTCTAGATTCAATTGCTTTGTTTATGTATGCGGAAGAATTTTAATTATTCCCGCCGAAGCTCCTCTATTCTAGTGCTCTGTTATTTGACCTGTGCAAGCTGACCTAAATGAGATTTCCGAGGATTATTCGCAGACCTTGCCGGATATATGTCTACTTTCAAACAAGACGTCATTTATTTATTTAAAGAGAAAAGAACATGAATTATTATAATGGTAATATAGTATGAGAAACTGTGAACGTTCTTAAAATTACGAGAATTACCCCTCTGAAGTATGACAACGGTTTGCCATACTTTGGTGTTTTTTATTAAGCTTGGTAGCTTGAGAAAGGCACTATCGCAAAAGTATTACTTACTGCAGAGCAACATTCTATGTACAGACGCCAGCACATCAAGCTACTACAATCTGTCAAATTTCTTTAATAGATTTTCAACTTTATCTCTAAAGCATTAAGGTTCAAAGTTTAATGGGAAAATTTGACAGTTTCGGGTAGCTTGACCTGCTGGCGTCTGTACAAAGGCGATTATTTTACGCATAATCAGCCTAAAAGGTTCCCACTGCTGGGGCATAGGCCTACTCTCTGTGAAAGGAATGCGGGTGGTGTATGTAATATGTCTTCGAATAATTTTTGTTTCTACGACATGCCGATTTCCTCACGATGTTTTCCTTCACCGAGAGCAGTGGTGATGAAATTATTTACACAAACTAAAGTGCCTGACTGGGTTCGAATATATGACCTACAACTCATAAGTCGCGGCTCTCTCTAATTCTCTATTATTTTACGCGCTGTAAAGTGTCTACGATCTTTCGATAGATTAGTCCGGTACTCTATTTCGATATCAATACATTTTCACACGCTTTATTCCAGACACAGAGTACCCAAAAGGGAGGTTTATACGTACACGACTAGTCATAAATGCATGCATAAAGAATGTTACGAATTCTGTGAAGGCTGGAAATAAAACCTTTTTGCATGACAAAACGAATATCGATATTGCCATTTTGCTCTATGGTACGTTTAAATTCAAATGATTCCACAAGTCGAAATTAAAAATAGTTCCGTTCCATTTTTTAAATATTCATCACTATGCGAGCGAGTATAAAAGAATGGCTGCCTCGTTGGTTTAGTGGTTGCAAGCGCTACTGCTTAGCTTGAGGTCCTAGGTTCGATTCCGAGGTCGGGTAAAGTGTTATTGGAATTTTCTATCTGGAATTTCTCAGTAGTAGCACGGATTCGGGATTTGTGCCCGGTTGATGGCAATAGGTTCGCTCTCTATAACATGGGTCTTAACATAACTGGCGAAAGGTGTACATCTCTGCCCAACCCTTCAGAAGAGCAGAAACTAGGCGTGATGATAATAAAAAGCCACGTATCTATGTGGCTTTTATAAAACAAAAAAACTACGAGTAAACTAAACTAACCAACTAGCTAAACTATTTTTGCGTTTGTTTGTAAAAAAAATAGTTAATTGACTAAAAAGCCTCTTTGTCTTAAAGGCTCATTTCACATTAACCACGATGTTAAATGCTAAACCACTTACTAAATTGGATTATAAACTATGCACTGTACTCCAAACAAGAATGTTAAACATTTAATATTTGACTTAAACCGGTCCGAAACAGTTTCAGCTGAACTGCGAGTTCCACTAACAATTCCAACCCAATTTGCCCTGAAGTTAATTACGTAGAAAAATCCGGTTTCGCGTGGCCATCGGAAAAATAAATCGTTTACCAAGTTACTGCAGTGTGATTCTGTAACCATCTCATCGTGAAAACTCAGGTGAAGTGAGCGTGGAGTGAGCTGTCATTCCAAATAATGCTAGGGATTGACACTATTGACAACTCACATCAAGCTCACTTCACTTGAGTTTTCACGGTGAGATTTTTGCAGAATCGACCGGCTGGTCTGTTTAGTAACAGACCAGCCGATCGATTCTGCAAAAATCTCTCTATGTATTATTGCCTTGTAACTAACTTAACTAACTAACTTTACTTACTAACTACCTTACTAACTTTACTAACTTAACTTTATGAACTAGTTATTTATTTTGAAAAATAGTTACTTTAAAAACGTGTGGTAGATACACGTTACTATTATCTAAAACTTGACAGTGATGACTTTGAAAAAGCATTTGAGGGTGTTTAAATTTATCTTGGACATCATCGGGTAGAAAAAACACCGTAAGAAAACCTGGATTTCGATCCCGTGGGAATATCGGGATAAAAAGTATCCTATATGTTAATCCCGGTTATAAACCATCTGTGTGCCAAATTTTATCCAAATCTGTTCAGTAGTTTTTGCGTGAAGGAGTAACAAACAAACATCCATCCATCCCATCACGTTACAATTATGTAGGTACAACTTGACAGACTTTAAAAAGGATTCAGAGGGCTGAAGTTTATCTTGGGCCTCACTCACATTGATGAAGGACAACATCTTGAAGGAACCTGGACTTATCTATATCTATACTTATAATAAATCTGTAGAAGTGAAAATTCTGTTCATTGAAAATATCCAAAAAATAAATGGCAGGGGGTGTTACTTGAGCCGCCAGGGCTGCGGGATATTCGAAAGAGGTACCGTGGCCCTTGGCACAGGCAACTGAAGGAACACGGGTGGGTTTTAGTCAGTAAAAGTCTGACACTCCCTTCCGCTCCGCCCAGAGCGGGAGGGGTCATTTGATGATTTCCCATCCACAAAAAAAAAAAAAAAAAAAAAGAGGGTCGTCCACATCGTATTTCCATTTCAATATCGAGTGATTTTGAATTTCAAAATCAGCAACATGGTCCCACTGCAATCAAACACAAATCAGCTTCTGACTCGTTTATCACACAAACCGTTTTTATGCGTCGTGAAAAGCCGAAACGCGTTACTTAGTTGTTGTGCGTCAATACGCTTTTATGCGATAAATAATAACTTTTTGATGTAACATCTTTATGTCGCATTAAAAATCATGATCGTTAACCAATGGTCTACATACCTGCATCTATATATGTATATATATCTATATTAATAATAAAGCTAAAGAGTTTGTTTGTTTTAACACGCTAATCTCTAGAACTAACAGTCGGATTTGAACAATTGCAATTGATAGCCCAATTCTCGAGGAAGGCTATAGGCTACATCACATTACGACCCTTAGGAGTTGAGCAACAACAAAAAAGTCAGAAATTAAGGAATAGCGCGCGTAGGCGATGCGACGCGACGAATGGGTCAGGGAAAAAAGAAATTTCACGCGGACGAAGACGCGAGCAAAAGCTAGTCCTTAATAAAATGACTAGGTATATTATAATGGAAGCTTTTACGACAGATGGCAGGTACTGCTGCTCAATTATTTCTTAATAGACGCTTGTTATGGGAAAACTGTTGCTGAAAATGTAGTTTATTCTCTTTTTCTTGGTCGTGTTCTTCTTTACCGAAGGTCGTGACCCTGAAAGCCCTTCGTGGCTATAAGTATGATGTTCTTCCACTTCATTCTGTTCTCAGCTTCTCTCAGGGTGGTCGTAAAAGAGAGTCCAGTGAGAAGGGTCACTTGGTCTGACCAGCGGTTAAATGACCAGCTACGAGTTCGTAAGTATAGTTCTTCGTTTAGTTAATTGATTTAAGATCGGATCAAGGACGTCTGTTCGTAGTGAGTTATTTAAATAAACATACTTAGGGCTCATTTTTTCAACGCTAGATAATTTTATCCGAGGAATAATTTTGAATTTTTGACCGCTCTTCCATACAGAATCTGTCAGAAGTCAATTTTATTCCACGAATAAGAATTATCTGTCGATTGAAAAATCAGCCCTTAGTATAATAATAATATCCCTGGACATTTCACACAGCGCCATCTAGTCCCAACCTAAGCAACCTAATGCTTGTGTTATGGTAACAAGATGGCTGATAAACTACTTATATACATTTTTTTTTGTAAATACATACATATTATAGATAGTAAAACACCCAGACTCAGAACAAATACATGTAGGACTTACAAATATTTGTTCTGTGCGGGAATCGAACCCGCGACACGCAGCGCTTGTATAATACCAGTCTGTTACTAGGTCTTAAACAAAGAAGGCATGAGTGGCATCACCACCCTTGCAAAAGACGGTTTAGCGATTTCAACGTTATATTAACCACTAGCTTCTGCCCGCGGCTTCGCCCGCGTGGATGTCGGAAATTTACCCACGGGAACGTGCTAACAGGATAAAATGTATGTGCTTCCCCAGAATGCCATCTATGTCGCGGGCCCTTTGTGGCTAATTACAATAGAAAACCAATTGTGTCTCATTAGTGGTGATTAAGAGGGTACCTATATGATATCTTTACCTAACTACCTAACTAATTAAAAAAAAAAAACTCAATAACAGAAAATTAAATACCTACCTACCTAAATAAACCTATTTCTGATGATAACTAATCTAAACTCAATAAATAAGCAAACTCCCTAAAAACTAATATCTATACGAATGATTAAACCTACCTAACAGTATTATAAAATAACCTACGGTCACTACGTACACTATCAAATATACTACCTATACTTTAAAATTAAAATCTATACCTACGACTCATCTATACATATAATAAAACAGTAACGAAAGAAAAACTGTACATTGAGAATTTTCGAGAAAAAATAAGTGGCTTTTGTTAGAAAAACGTAACTGATGACAAAAAGTGACTTTTTAGAATTTTTGTCTGTTTGTCTGTTTGTCTGTGTGTATGGTACGGCTTCACGCCAAAACTACTGGATAGATTGAATTGAAATTCAGCAAAAATGTTCTTTGTAAACCAAGGAAGGCTTTAGGCTACATATTATCACGCCGTATGTTATAGGAGGTAAGCAATATTGATTTTAAAAGGTTTTTGTTCGTAATTTAATGCACAAAATAATTTAATGCACAAAATGACATGTTATTTATTTAGTAAACCATAATTTAACTCTGGAAACATATTATCACGCTATCACCTACGGGGGAGGAGCTGTGAATCTTTATTTTTCTTACCTACGTAGTCTGTCACAGCGTGTAATCTAACGACGCATATTTAAATGTTGTTTTTGAGTAAGCCATGCTATTATCTAGCTTTACACTATAAAAACTACGCCATTTAAGTAACTTGGGCAGAGAAACATAGTTTAATTAATGTTAGTAGTATAATGAAAATTTTGAAGCAGCGCCATCTATGAGATTTCATAAAAATCAAATCAAGTTACATGTTAACACTTTTTGGAAATAAATAATTTAAATTTGATCATGTTGGCGAGGTTAGTAGTTAGTTATTCTTAAAATTCATAGATGGCAATGTGCATTTTCTTCATAAAAGTTGTATGGTATAGTTCGTTTCGACAAATTCAAGTTCCAACAAAACCCTCAAAATCTTGAGCAGAGTTGAGGAAGACAATTTAAAAAAACACGCTCTGTGAAGTCGACCAGTTTGCCAGATCCCTTACGTATGACGAGGTGCCTTCATATTACACGTACGACGAGCAAAGGGGTGTATTTAACCGACGTCGACGAGGAGGTGCTGTGGAAGGCTTTCCGGGAATTTTCAAGGACACCGCATTGGGTAGGGTTTATACCGTGCATCCGAATAATGGCGAATGCAATTTTCTGCGGTTGTTACTTCACACTGTCCGAGGCCCAACGTCTTTCGCCTTTCTGAGGACATTTGATGGCGTGGAGTATCCCACTTACCGCGCAGCCTGCGTAGCACGTCACCTTCTCGACGGTGACCAAAATTGGGATGACACCCTCGCGGAGGCGAGCGTCAGTGACAGTCCCAGCTGCATGCGTCATCTGTTTGCCGTCATCTTGGTGTTTTGTGGAGTCGCGAACCTAGTAGCTTTGTGGGAGAAGTATCGCCATCATCTGTCTGAAGATTTTCTACAAGCTTTGAGGCGTGTTACTGGAGATGAAGTCGAAGTAACTGATGAGCGCGTGCTGAACACCTGTCTCAGTTCACTTCAAGATGTGGTCATTTCTATCGGCGGCAATCCACTGATCAAATATGGGTTATCAGCTCCCACATCATCACTGTATAAAGACCGTGGAAATCGGGAGTATAACGCTGAGACAAATTACGATCCGGGCGAAATGACCACCATACGAAATGACTATGTCGCTTTGTTCTCTTCAGAGCAAAAACACATTTATGACACCGTCCTTGAAAGCGTTGGGCAAAACCAGGGTAAAATGTTTTTCTTGGATGCTCCTGGTGGAACAGGAAAAACATTTGTTACCACTGGCATACTTGCAGAGGTCAGGAGGCAAGGCAAAATTGCTATTGCTGTAGCGTCGTCGGGAATCGCTGCCACACTACTTCCGGGCGGCAAGACAGCACATGCCATGTTTAAAATTCCCATCGATTTAGAGAGCGCCGAAACGCCTGTTTTTGGTGTGTGACGTAACAGCAATAAGGGACACGTGCTCAAGGATTGCTCTCTGATCGTATGGGATGAGTCTACGATGGCCAATAGGAAGGCAGTTGAGGCCGTGGACAGAACCCTGCAGGACATCCGCAGGAACGAACATTTGATGGGTGGTGTCATAGTTCTGTTCAGTGGCGATTTCCGGCAAACGCTTCCCGTGGCGACGCGGGGATCGAGGGCTGACGAGGTGAATGCTTCGTTGAAACGATCTTCGTTTTGGTCACGAGTTCGTACGCTGCGCTTGACCATTAATATGAGAGCTCAGCTCGGCGGCAATGCATGTGCTCAAGAATTCTCCGATGTCCTTCTAAGTCTTGGCGAAGGCACTCTACCAGAAGAGAGAGGTGCACAGGTGGTGCTTCCAGAGACCCTCTCCCTGTATCTTTTGGTAAATCTATACCAATATTACAAAGATGTATTTGCTTGATTGTATGTAGGAACTACTTGTCGGATTTAAGAATATATTTTTGCATTTGATAGTCTAATTCTTGAGGAATGGACGCTAAGTGAAAACGGAGTACATAGTAGCACGGGCGAGCGATGAGCAACGACACGGAAAAACAATTTAATTATGTTTTAAAACTAGATGAGTTCGGTCTTTCCCAACCGACTACTCTGGGAAGAAGGACCGAAGCAAACTCAGAGGTCACGGTCTCTTTTAAAGTCCAGACATAGTATTGGTGGCCATAAGAGGTCCATGCAGATTAGTGTCTGAGATGGTCTTTTAAGGAAAGAACGAAGAAGGTCCACTCAAATCTCTGTGATTTGAGTGGACCTGTCCAGTCAGTGCACGCATTTGTCAGTGTGCTCTTGCAATGTGTCTGTTTGTTTATTGATTACTCTTTTGTTTTTATCCGTGTTCTATTTTTTATATAAGTATGTATATTATTCGTTTTTTTTGTAGCATGAAATTGAAAAGGATTCACCGAAAATATGTAACGCCTCCAAATAGTCAATAAACGTGTGTAAAAGAAATATTCAACTCACTTAAAAACATATTGAAACTGCAAATAAATATTTCTGATATTTAAATCATAAAATAAATAGCTACGAGGTTTTCAACGCTGACCAAATAAAATTCGTATGAAAAACTAATTGACCTACTTTTATTTGTAGAAGCTTTTGGTAAATAAATGTAAGAACATTGTTATGAAATAAATACCAAAACAAACATAGCTCGACCAAAGTTAAAGCATTTATTTCAAATAGGCACATAAAAGGCACTTTCGAACGTCAAAAATTACGATAAAATAGAATTGATTCTAGTCGCCCCTTCTAAATGGTAGTTTTCGTATGGAGAAGAATGGGCAAGAAACTCCACCGTTACTCTTTTAGAATGCTTAGAATATTTTGCATACATTAAATATAATAATATGTGAGACGATAATTGATCTATCCAGAAACATTTACATTGCTTTAAAACCTTTGTTTTTTTTAGTTTACTTAATATGTACCTAGTTTTACTGGGGCATTTGCTAATATGAACCTATATTTTTTACTGTAAGCAACAACTCTATTCATTTCAGAATCTTTTAGATAACGCAAAGTCCATTTTAGAGTTAATCGACTTACTGATAACATTAGACCTACATTTGGAACCCAGATATACATTAAACCCTATATTCAAATTCAAACATAGATATATAAAAACTATTACATATAATTTTGATTTCGGTTCGATGAAGGGTTTCTTTTTAATAACTTATTAATAAAAACAAACCCTTTGAATCAAAATTATATCAAACCCTCACTTTTCCGATTCAATGTAATATAATCCCAGTTTTAGTACTAGCCCATGAATAACAACTTTCATGCCCATTTTCACGCTATTGGATTTTTAGCGCTCGACTAAGCGGTGAGAGTTGAAAATGCAACAGCACGCTTTTATTTAGGCATTAATTTAGGTGCCGCCTAGCGTTAGTGAAAACGTAATTGTACATCTTGTTTTACAACTCGTCCCTTCCTTATTTAACAGTTACCATTCCTCTCAGTTTTAGTGGTTTAGCCTTTCAACGTAATAAACCGGCACTGCCTTTGATCCGAGTCACTGTATTTAGGATTATAATCACGGAAAGGCTTATTAGGAAATCCTTTTTAATATTATTCAGGAGGTTACTACTTACATGTTAGAAATACATGAATCGGGTTACTAACTGCCTATATTAAGCAGAAGATTGTTAATTGATAGTGTTGATTAAGTAGTTAAAATAAATTCATCATCATCTGCCTGGCCTATTCCGGACTATGTTGGGGTCGGATTCCAGTCTAACCGGATGCAGCTGAATACAAGTAGTTTACATGGAGCGACTGCCTACCTGATCTCCACAACCCAATTGCTGGGTACCTCTTAGCTGCATATAATCTCCAGGCGACTTTTCTGCTCCCGTTCTATCCTCTGTATGCGAGCTGTCTCGCTTCTTCCAAATATACTCGTACAAACTAAATACTACTTTCTACTTGAGTTTTGCAGCAATTTTGTGTTTGTATCAGCAAAATGACTCATGATTTAAACTACTATATCCCATAGCAATGAGGCACAAACTCACTGAAGTTCAAAAGCATTTTAAATCCATGTCAGTTGTTAACATTCCGTCTCTTTTCCCGCGTCATACTCATAACCATGAAACTCGCCGCAGGGATAATAAAGTGAAACTTATAGGGTTGCCACCTATCCCGCCATTGCCGCATTTGTTATAGAAGAGAGAAAACAAAAGTATAAAAGTCAGTAATTGGTGAATATATTTTAGAAATAAATACTACCACACAAATCAAACAGCTGCAATGAATGGAACAAACAATGCTAATCAATACAGCAATAATGCGCAAACATGTTTTGTAATGGGAAAACCTTTACACCAAACCAACCATCATAGTAAAATTTTAAGTAGGTTGTACTTTCCTACATAGGTTTCTAATTGCGATTAAACAAAAAATACATGAGAACTAAAATGGCACCGGTGACTAAAAAGTTGTATGAAAAAATCGTTTATCATGGTATGTAATGCGGAATGAGGAATATGTCGAGAGGAAAGTTTTGAATATGGATGGCTATAAGAGTAGGGTAACACCAAAGAAATAAATAGGGATAAGGCATTTTTTTCTACACATTCTTGTCATCGCAGTGGCAACCCTAACCGGAACTAAATAGGGTCGGCATGAACTGTAGTTAGTGGAGACAAGCCAACGTGGGGGGATGAGACGCAATTTAATTTTGAGCCCAGATAAATTGGATCGGGGGCGGTACCACCACTAAATAGATTGTTAAGTGCAAACTGTATCGGGAAAAAAGTTGCGAGTAAACTATGTGTTGGGTTTTTATGGGTTTATGACATTTGCTTACTTTGTAAAGTATTCTATTATTTTAATTATTGTGAATGTGAAGACTATGTGGGTCATTGTATTTATATTATTTTTCTCTCTGTTCTCTTAGTTTTTGGCGTGGTCTGGCAGTTTGAGTAATTAATGTGGCCTACCCAAATGTCCTTTCTTTGGTATTGTTCGTCGGATCGTTGAGCTCTCTAAGTTTTGAGTTGAGCTGCACGATTTCTGACAAATGCGTGCACTGACTGGACAGGTCCTCTCAAACTGTTTGGTTCTTTCTTCAAAAAAACCATCTCAGACATAAATCTACATGGTCTTCACATGGTCTGACCAAGATTATGTCTGGACTTTAAAAGAGACTGTGACGTCTGAGTTTGTTTCGGCCTTTCTTCTCAGACTAGTCAGATAGGAAACGCCGACCTCATCTAGTTTTAAAATATGATTGACGTGTAAAAGTGTTTGTACAAACCTACTTACAAAAATAAAATCATTTATCATTTATCATTATCATTTATATCTTTTAACTGAGTTGTTGGTAAACGAGTTACTGGCTGGAAAATTCAAGCCAATGTTTTCACAAATTGTGGGTGTCGTAAACGATACACGTGTCTCATTGACTCTGTTATTTTGTGTATAAGGCGTGCTGCAGGATCAGCGGGGTAATGGCGTAACACATTAACAGTATGTTTGGCTTTGATTTTGATAGCTCCACAGCATTCATTGCATCTACGTTGTTGAGCCTACAAATTTTTCGAACATATGAAGCAATGGATTAGCAATATTCTTCAAAATGATTCGAGATTGTGATTGATATAGAGTGTTACGCAATTAGGATGAATAACGGCCATTATTCGGCAGAGGCAAGCAAAATTGAATATGAGTAGATATATTTTCGAGAAATAGCCACTCGATTTTGCTCTAATTGTACCGAGCCGACCCGAACGTGATTCAGTGAGGGTAGATGCCGATCGAAGTTTGCCGATTGGCACGAGCCGACTTGAAGCCTATGTATAGTAATTGATTCGGGTCGGCTTTCTTGTTCAAGAATTACTGCCGGATCGAACGTGCCGCCGCCCGACCCGAACAAGTCTCCATAATGATGTATTTATTTAAAATTATAAATTGAACATGCTGGTTTTAAAACTATTTGATGGCAAGAACCTACGTAATGGGCTAATTACATCTAAAAGTGGATGAGCCAAGTTTTGTTGTCTTTCTCTTGAAGAGTTATATTATGAGAACAGCTTCTGAAAAGATAAAACCTAGTCAGTAAAATTGGTATCGTCGGAGGTTGTAAGGTTATACGTTGCCACTTGTTTATGACAATTGAATATGTTCGTGGTGAAATAAAGAAAGCTGCACAGGTCGATCGATCAGGTCAAGCTACACTTGCCGCGGTTGGTATGTGGATGGGTGACCATCTTTTCATACCGAGGCCCCTCCGTGCCTCGGAAAGCACGTTAAGCCGTTTGTCTCGGCTGTCATTCGTGGATCTTCAGTCGTTACGGGTAGTCAGAAGCCCGAAAGTCTGACAACCAGTCTTAACAAGTATCGTATTACCCAGTAACTGGGTTGTGGAGGTCAGATAGGCAGTCGCTTCATGTAAAATACTGGTATTCAGCTGCATCCAGTTAGACTGGAAGCCGACCCCAACATAGTTGGGAAAAGGCTAGGACTTGTCATAATTAAGTGTTATTAATGTTATTGTCGATGTTTAAAATTAAGTAGTTAAGTACTGCTAAAATACTTATTGCCGATATCAAGGCTGCTGCTCGCAATATTACGTTTCAAACTATATATTTCACAGCAAAGCCACGAACAATAGCTAATATACGTAAACTATTAAGATAAACAATGTAAGGTTAATGATTTCAGGGAGACAAGCAAGATTAATTAATATCTATTTGACGGGTCAAACCGTGTCACCACCTCGTTAGTTTACGGAGAGGGATGAGTACAAAGAGAATGTACGTTATCACCTCTGTTTTGGCATGATACTGTACTTATGTTAATGAACCATTATGTCAAATTGGTGTAAGTTATTAAAGGCTATACGTATACACGTTCACATCTCACACCTACGCCTTCTATCCTTCCGCAACCCGCGACTGGTGCGTTACTGGTGCTGGTCAGCCTATAATGTTCCCACTGCTGGGACACAGGCCCCTTCTCGGTGAGAGGGGAGTGTTCCGTAATACACCACGCGGGCCCAGTGCGGCACCCTAATTGCGTAACACACGATCAATCGGAATCAGAATCATTTTGAAACAAATTGCTAATCCATTGCTTCGTTCTTAGTTCGAAAAATTTGTCTGCTCAACACGTAAATAACACAATGAATGTTGTTGAACTGTCAAAATGAAACCGATTCCGATTGATTGTGTGTTACGCAATTAGGGTGCAGATTCCGATTGATCGTGTGTTACGCAGTTAGGGTTGGTTTGGTTGATGACCCTCGTCTTCGAATTTTTGGTTCTAGGGCATGCCGGTTTTTTCACGATGTTTTCCTTCGCCGTTTTGAGAGCAGTGGTGATGAAATAATTTACACAACGTAAAGCGCCTATCTGGGTATGAACCTACGACCTACAACTCGTAAGTCGCGGCTGTTACCACTGGGCCACCACTGCTCTCCCTGAACTGGGAAACCAAAGCTTTAAGTATAATATATCTACAACAATGCTAAGGAATATTCAAAGTGTCCGTTTCGCTTTCAAAATCGACCAGTATTAATCGCATACCTACTGGTCGATTCTGAAAGCGATCGCACAAAAAATATATAGTTTGCATTCTTTCCTAAAAGCCCTATCAAGACATAAAAAAGTTTTAAAGAATCTTAAAGAAAAGGGAAATAGAAGTCATTGGCGCCGATTCCCTTGTTCATAAACTAAACTAAATTTAAGTTCAGTGCATCTTTTTCTTTCTATTTCATTAAGAAAAGGACAGAAGATAAATATTAGTTTAGTTAGTCCTGTCTTTATTTCTTTATTCCAGAATTATTCCTACGTAGTTTATTGAATTTGAAATACAGAAAACTAATATTAGATCAAAGCTCAAAATTATACAAACAGAAATACGGAACGAGATGTTTTCAAGTTATAATCACTATTGACCAAATCAAACACTGATTTGCAATCACATCGGTTCATTCACCGGGACTCAACATTTTCGTGTTTATTTCCAGTGTACCTACACAGTTGTCGTTTTTACAGTCAGAGAAATTAATTAATGAGCAAATTGAAATCCAATTTGCCGTGCTGCAGCTATTTCATACAACTGTCAAAGAAACTGCTGTGATTTGAACATACGGGCTCTATCGATTTACTTTTAACTAAGATAACCTTAGCTAACCTTACGATGACTGTACAATATGTACCTACATAATTATATTTTTATCTCACGAAGCGACGCGCGCTTTACCTGTGGTAACCAAGTGTACAAACCCGCTGTGAATGACAAGTAGCATCAGCACATAGCAAACACACACGTACACATACACTTTTTTTTTTTTTGAGGATGGGAAATCATCAAATGACTCCTCCCGCTCTGGGTGGAGCAGAAGGGAGTGTCAGACTCTTACTGACTAAAACCCACCCGTGTTCCTTCCTTAGCTCTTTATGTTCCAGGGCAGCGGTAAACCCTTTCGGATGTTCCCGCTACCCTGGCAGGCTTCGGCCCTATGGGGCCCCGTCGCTTTTGCTGACATCTCTACGTACACATACCCTCACACACACTTCCAACTTTGCCATTATCCCCGACGGTACCGAGAGCTCCTGTGCTTACACACATTCACAGCGCATTTGTAAACTTGTTGACCACAAGTAAACCGCGCTACGTTTCGTGATATAAAAATACTATACAATATTACATACCTCTAGGAAACTTTTTCCCTCACTAGAGAAGTCATTCAATCATACAGCCTTGTCTTAATTATTCATCGCCGAGAAAGTATATTTTAATTTAACTTTTTTGCAGAGGCAGTCTCGGACATAATAGAATTAGTCAGAAAATTAATACTTTAACAGCATGAAAATTAATCTGGAAAAGGGTTTTATGTTTCCCTTTATTTTTTGCAAAAAACAGTGCCAGTCATGAATTAATTATCCCTGCCTACATTTTATTTAAAGAATTTTAAAGTCTTTGCTAAAGCTTCGTGCAGAGTAATAAAACAATCCATTATATTTACGAGTATTTTCAGTATATAGATCAGGAACGGTAATAAGAAATGAAAAAATCATTCCAAACATGAATGGAAGTCGTTAAAAAAGGTCATAAACATCGAATATTAAGTATGTAATAACAGTTAAGAATTAATCCTACTAATAATATTATAAACGTGAAAGTTTGTATGGATGGATGAATGGATGGATGGATGAATGTGAAATCATGCAATTTGAATGAAATTTGGCAAAAGTGAATGAAATTTAGCACACAGGTGGTTTACAACCAGGATTAACACATGGAATACTTTTTATCCCGACGTTTCCACGGGATCGAAACTTATGCGGGTGAAACCGCGCGCACAGCTAGTCTTCAAAAAATCAAGTATTTCAACAAAACAATGTTTGACTTGCATTAACTTATAGTACTTTTTACAACTGGCATGTTAAACAAAAAGACTGCGTCGTTGGTCTAGTGGTCGGAAGTGCTACTGCTGAGCATGAGGTCCTAGATTCGATTCCCAAGTCGGGCAAAGTGTTATTGGGTTTTACCATCTGAAATTCCTCAGTAGCAGCTCGGAGTCTGCGGGACTGAAACATAACTGGCGAAATTTGGGTGTACCTACTATGGGTTCACCTCTACCCTCTCTCTGCCTTCGGGGAAATAAGGCATGATGAGGTATGTTACAACAAAAGCAACACGGAAACAGGAAAATTGCTAAAAAAAAACCTTGGCCACTAATAAAACTACCAGCCAAACATGTTCATAAAAAACTGCGCTCTTCATAAAATCATTTTCAAAGGTAACTCTCCTCGGCGTCCTACATTAAAGCTTATTAAGAAAATGTCCATTCTTTGTAGAATATTTTCCGACACAACATCATAAAAGTTACAGCGGCGATGTAATTTCACGTTATTATTAAACCCTGCAAAGTTTTCATTGTACAAGACCAGTTAACACAAGATTGACGAGGAACCATTTTGCTTTGACTTGGTTTCCGTTTTATACATTTTTGTTGGATTTTTAACTTGGTTTATTTTTTAAAGAAAAGTTATAGCTAATATTGTGTTGCCTCTTGAATGAAGGTATTTTTCTTTCTTTAGTGCCGCAAGAATAAATGATTTTATTTTGTAAGTTGGTTTGCACAAACACTTTTACACGTCAATCATATTTTAAAAACTAGATGAAGTCGGCGCTTCCTATCTGACTAGTCTGAGAAGAAAGGCCGAAACAAACTCAGAGGTCACAGTCTCTTTGCAGCAGATTCGGCAGCCCAATAAGTCATATTAGGCCTTGTATATGTGTGTATCCAATATCCGTTGCGTGACACTGATACCCCAAAACGATACAAGTGTGGACAAGGCCTTTCGCTACATCAGGCAACGCTGTTGTGCCACATCGCTCAAAAAATCGAGCGACACGTATTTCCCTACAATTGTTGCCTAGTGAATACACGGCTATAAATAGGAAGCTATATATTATTTACGTTGTTGATTTAACTGTATCATTGTGGTTTACGACAAGTCTATTGTCTCCTACCAGGCGCTGTTCTGTCATAATCTATTAGTCTCAGTTGTTAACACCTAGGAGATGACACCTTCATTAAAGAGTTCTGCTCTATGACTTCCTTTTGTCTTCTATTTATAGGATAAGATAGAAACAATGGATGTACGCTCAAGACGCTCCCGCCTTGCCCTTTGTCATGTTTTGATGTTCATCTGATACCTACGATATAAATCACAACACATTACATAACACCACACCTCTATTCCCCAAGGGTTTTCCGCCCACATTTCGCCAGTTACTCGTATAATTAAGTCCCATAACAACTCAACTGTCACTAATGAGACACATTTACTTTTTCTATTGTTGCCGAACTAGTCATAGAACCGATGACCGTTGGGGAAGAAGTGTTCTTGGGTGGAGACTGCGAATCGGTAAACGTAAAGTGGGACGCCCTCAGGCTAGGTGGAGGGACAATCTTCGCAGGAGGGCAGGTAGCAGCTGGATGAGAGTTGCTGAAAATCTAGTTGAATGGTGTGCAATAAGAGAGGCCTATGTCCAGCAGTGGACTGCTACAGGCTGATGATGATTATTGTTGCCTAAATTAATAAGCTTGCCTAACAGACGAAGGGGCAATAGGGGGTAGACTATTGCTTAAATTTCAAATTGTGTTCATTTTATATAATAAAAGCCATAAATACATTCTCTAAAAAAAATCCTTATTTATTTTAGGATCGCCAACACTAAACATTACATATATTTAATGGACGACAAAGTATTTGGTAGGTGTACTCCTTCAGTTACAGGAGACCACAGCATGCAGCATGCAGCACAAGGCTGTATATTTTTAACGCAATCCGTAGCAAGTCACTGCACAGTACGCACGCACGGCACTGTCAAAGTTTTTCTTTTATTATGTAAAAGGTTATCTTAGTATAAATTTTTTATAAATTTTTTCTTATTATAAATTTGTTATCTTAGTTTGTCATTTTATTGTGCATGCTGTCACATACGGACAGACTCACATAAGTCACATAGGGACGAACAGACGTCGTGGGCTTAGTAATAAGGTTCTATTTTCACCCGTTGGTTACGAAACCGTCAACCCCTTGAGACTGCCCACCATTTCTATAAATACCTCTTGTACCTACACACGACTACAACAAACGTCGCAAGCCAATTTACAAAGCTCAACTTCCAAGGAACGCCATAAATATCAGAAATCAGAAATATTTTTTTGTAAGTTATAGGTACAATAGATGTAAAATGGTATGTACAGTTCGCTAAACCAGCCATTAATGGCATACAAAAAAAAAGTTTATAAATCAGGGAATGAATTTAACTTGGATACATAATTATAGTTAAATTTATTTCTCTAATGTTGTACGGAAAAATAACATATGTATGTATTCAAATTAAAAATAATGATTGAACAACAAAAAAATAAAATTAAAGTATAATAATAAAACCTTCCTAATACTACAAAATACTTTTAAAAATTAAAGTGCATAACAGTAGATGTCAAATATACATAGATAAATTAAAATTGTAATTAGTCAACAACATAGATGAATAATACCAAAAGTCAAATGAACATAAATCACTCGAATTTAATTTAAAAAATAAAACAGATTAATAAAAGTCTCTCATCAATTCTACGAGCATAAGGAACGTTCCGAACAATGTTAATAGCCAGAGGTTCGGTAGCATGACTCGTAAACCATCTTGTTTCCAAACGGTACAGCTTAAATTACTTTTTAACATCGGAAAATTGCTTCCGTGAGCCACGTATCAAGCCGGGATTTCGGTACAATAACATGTTGTTTCAAACTAGCGACCCGCCCCTGCTTTACTCGGTTGTTACGACTTGACAAAACATGAAGATTTCTTACATTGCGCACACCGTAAACGATTTCATCATCTGCCTAGCGTTTTCCCAACTATGTTTGGGTCGGCTTCCAGTCTAACTGGATGCAGCTGAATACCAGTATTTTACATGGAGCGACTGCCTATTTGACCTCCACAACCCAGTTACTGGGTAATACTATACCCCTTGGTAAAACCGGTAGACACAGTAAACGATTTGTCACACCGAAAATGAAATTTGTGTCCCAGCAATTATTTATTCTCAAAATTACTTAGTTTATATGTGTATATATATGTTGTATGTATATAAACTCCAACTCAAATCATTTATTTCAATTAAACCATTTACAGACTATTTTGAATTGTCAAAATTAAATAGTCAGTCAGTTAGTCAGAAAGTTGAAGCTAGTTGCCCATTCCACGACTGTCCTAAATCTGATATATTGAGAATCTGATATTTTGAGAATCTGGTATTTTGAGAATCTGGTATTCTGAGATCGAGCCAAACGTAGATCTCTATGGAGAAGAACGGGCAAGAAACTCCACGGACACTCTTTTAAATCAAGATATTATTACAAAATCCTGGGTACATTATTCTTATTGCTTTTATATGTGAGAACAATGTAAAAAAGAAACAATTTAAAATATAAAATTAAAAATAAGTCCTGGCAGTTAAGAGATGACCAGTCTCAACCGACGGCGCCCGTTCACGAACATGACGCGTGGATCGGCACCACCTAGCTCAACCATTTCGTAGGGAATCGAAAGATCCAACACACGCGCCACCACCAGTAAAAAAATAATAATAATAATAATCGTTTATTTAGGAACAAAAACAGATACAATCATAAAAATAGTAAAACGATGATAACTGCAAAAGTTAATAACTGTGGCGCAGCTATCAACGCCGGGCTCCTAGTGAGAGGGTAGTTCGTGAGACATTTAAGTGAGCATGACATATTCTCAACTGCCATGCTCTTTAAAGTCAACATTAAAATATCTTTAAAAAAAACGGATCCATGGTTCTTACATTTACAAAATTTTAAAAATGCTTCTAAATTATACAAAACTATAGTTTGCAATATATGTATTTAAGAGATGAGAAAAAAAAATACTTCCAAAATATATCATACACATAAACCTTCCAGAATAAATTCTCTGATTTATTTAAAAAAACACATCAATAGCCTTGGCGTAGTATTGAACAACGTTGCCACACAGACAGACATGAAAAGCGATTTCACTTTATAATAGGTATGTACGTGAAAAAAATATCATTTCGTTTTCGCACATCCCTAAAGGGGCTATTCCGTACATGTGTTTCGGCAATTTGTACTTTTTAATGTCATTCGTAACTATTGTCAACTTGTGCTACGCCTGCTACGTGCTACGCCGTAGCACCTGTATTTGATTTGTTGATTTTTTTTTCAACATAAAGTCATACGAGTATGTTTATTGTTTGGAATTCTATTGTAAAATTCGAACTTTGAAATGTTGCGTTCTATTATTTTTATTTAATTTTGTTTTTGCGAGCGCGTTTTATTTTTATAAAATCCTAGTTATATTTTAAATGTAATGTAAAAAGTCTTGGAAAGTTTTCGATGCGAAATGAGAGGGTTTTTATTTCCTTTGAGAATAGAGTAGATAACAGTACAGACTAGTTTTCATTTGCAGTGTTTTTCTTTCATCTATTCGACTGGATGAAAGCTCTGGGGTCCGACTGTTTTGGTCGAGTGTAATAAACAAAGGAAAAAAACTAACCCATTTCATCTTAGCCCTGTTTCTCTGCCACCCTATAACCTCTACCCCTATACCTAAAACCAACAAATTAAACTTCGGACACATAAAAAAAGAATAAATGCGATGCAATATTCTGTGCCGATCCATCCCTTTAATGAAGCAATCCCTTTTACTGGCTATAAAGAGCACGTCGACCCCCGTTCGAGCGACCTTAAATGTTGTACACCCCTGTCAATACATCTTCTTTTAAATATTTTAAAACTAGCGGCGCGCCCCTACTTCGCACGTTTTTTACAACTTGACATACAGGGTTATTTTTCAAAGACTAGCCAATCGCGTCAACATCGTAATCGCGAATAAAAATTCAGCCGTCCCATACATTTAGGTCGAGTAGGTATTGAAGTTTTCTATGGGACAGTTGATAAAATTTTCGCGATTACGCTATTTGTCCCATGAAGAAAGTTGTTCAGTTTGATGGTCTGTACCACATCCTTAAATTTAGCTAGTCTTTGTAAAAATAACCCTGTATAATTGAGATTTCTGTATTATATGCCAATTTAATATTAATGTATAACACACATAAACCAACATGGTAGTAGTGATGGCCCAACGATATCGCCCCGACTTGCGAGCTTTAGATCGTGAGTTCGAACCCAGGCAGGCACTTTACATAATTCAATTTCATCACCACTGCTCTCAAAACGGTGAAGGAAAACATCGTGAGGAAATCGGCATGTCGTACCACAAAAAATATCGAAGACTTGGTGGATGTCCCATGTATTTACACAAAGTAAAGTTCCTGTCTGGGTTCGAACCAACGACCTACAACTCGTAAGACGCGACTATACTTTATAATATGCATAGATATTGCATTAGTCAGTCTTTTACATATTACAACAATGCTAAAATGGTGTAATGGTGGTAATGTAGCAGTAAAGGGAACAACCACTTTAACTATTTCCGTCGCCGAGCAACGTAGTTGGGTTCCAGTTGGGAGGGTATAAGTGCCGGCGTAATTGCCGACGCATGCTTCACTATTTTAACTACTTTAGGTTTGTCTGCGTTACTTTTTAGCTAAACTAAACTAAAAGCTAAACATTTTTGACATTCATTCCCGTAATTAAAAACGTTCAAAATCTAGTCGCAATCTCATCTCAGCGACAATCACTGTTAAATACTTGTCAAAAATGCAGGAAAATTAAAGGTATTTTTGACAGAGACTAAGATCAGACTGAACGTTCTTAAAATTACGAGAATTGCTCCCCAGAAACTTGACCACCCTTGCAATGGGCAGGTGTAACTCCTGAACAAAACCGTTCCGGTAATCCATAAGCCAATAAAATTGCTACTAACATCTCAAAACTTCAGAACCACCCTTTAAACTTACCGATTTTGACAGACACCCTCAAGGCTTTGCACAAACACGAACTATCGCGTTTACATTGCGTTAACGCGACGTCAACGTCTAACGTGTTTCGTGACAGCCGAGCTAGCGGCTTTTGGCAGCGTACAGGGATCAAAAGAATGATCAAAACATACCTGAACGTAGTTTCCTTTTGTGGGACGTGTTGTTTATAATTAAAGTGTGCGCTTTTGACGTCGAAACTTTGAAGGACTACGACACGCAGCCATGCGTGTGGAGGTGCTTTTACTTTGTTTTTGTTTTGTTTTAAATTCTGCAGTTTTGAGCTAGAGTTCGGTCTGTTTTTGTTTTTTATTTTGATCAGTGACTTGTGACTCTATTGTGTTTATATGTTCGTTCATTATCATTGGAGAGATAATAAATCTTATATTATAGAAATTCGAACTTCTAAATACTTTTTCATGGGCCAAAGTTCTATTTTTACTTACATAATTCATAAAGTCATAACTAACTATTGTAGCAACAAACTGAACTCTTTTTGCTGTCTGAAGGTTTAACAAAGAGTTAATTTAGAAAAGCTTTTAAACAAAGCTTCATTAATTTCGTGTCCGAGCCACAGCATTTTGTTTAGAAAGTACATTTTTTACACGCTAATAGGTATACAAATTGTCTACCAAATATTTTTTAACCATTATCAAATCAACTATGGTCGGGTCGGCCTCTAGTCTAGCTGAACACCAGTATTTTGCATGGACCGACTGCCTATCTGACCTCCACACCCCAATATGCAAAACCAGTATTGGCTGACCGTTCATTGTGTGAAAATATCATACAAAGTGAGGCCAAGACAAACTGGTTTTGTATAGCTTGACGTGTAGCCGTGTGTACTGGGTAACACTTCTTGGTTGTCAGAGTTTTGAGCTTCTGACTACCTGTAACGACAAAAACGGTACCTAATTCACTAACTATTACATGACCTCCTACCTACTACTACTACTTACCTGACCATCTTAAGCTCACATAATAAACAATAGTGTATCGCATACGTTAATCCCCGAGATTCCTAAATATGAGGAATTCCACGTATTCCAACCACATAATCCCGGGGAAATATTTCGTAGAGAGGAAATTACTTCGGCAATTTGGTCCCGTTTCATTGAATACCGTAACAGTTTGTGACGTCAGTCTTGTAAATAGTTATTTACTGATTGCCTTATGAATTTTACCATGAAATTACATACTGAAATTACTCATTGCTCATTTTCTGTTTCCGGTTTTTTGATCCGTAGTTAACTTCAACAAATTGTTAAAAATAGTAACTAATGGTAAAATTTTTACGATTAGCTACTATTTTTAACAATTCAACCCTCACTTGACTCAACGTTGTTTGTGAAATCAGTACTTACTTATTTTCGAAGCGCAAGTTTTTAAAGTCATATCCATCTGAACACACACAAACACATTCATAAATGTATATACAGAGTTATTTGAAATTGGCTAGCTAAACTCCGCAGACGCGTAGGGTATTGATAACTAAACTAAACACGATAAAATAAAAAGATTGTATGTTTTTTTGGGAGGTCAACGACCGCTGTTAGTTTTGTTACTTGAAATATGAGTTAGAAAATCTGTTTTCTTATGTTTTATCGTGTAGATAAATATCGATACTCGACACATCTGTGAAGTTTACAAAACATATTTCAAGTGACTACAATACGATGTCGAAGGTCGATGACGCCACAAAAACCATTAAATTTATTTATTTTTGTCATATCGTGTTTAGATATCGTTGCCCATAGCGTCTGCGGAGTTTAGATAATCAATTTAAAATAACTTCACAGGGTTATTTTTATTTTCCTTTTTTTTTGAATCCTATAAGTGAGAAATTGTATACATAGAGAAAATTGTATTTTGGGATTCTCATAAAAACCTACCTATACATAACATTGACTACAAAGTGTAAAACAAAGAAGCACCCTCTGTAAAATATGAGCAGAAATTAAAACGAAAGTTGAAACCGAAACTTTACAAAAAATATCATTCGACAGTGGGATGCACCTGTTTTCAGAAAATATCTCTCATATTTATTTTACTTTGCACTGCTTCAAACTTGTATTGCATACTTTTAAATGGAATATTAAAACCGGTGTAAATATTACTTTTTGTAAGCCTCGCAAATCATTTTTCACCTTGTAAATTTTTCTAGTTTCACTGTGTTTATTCAGTCTATTTTAATCATTTATGATTAAAAGTATTCCTGAAATCGAAAGACTTGTGAAAAATATGAAAACTTTGCTAAAACTTAGAAGAAACTACAGATAAATAAAACATATTTACTTAAATAGAAGCGAAGTTACAACAAATTAATAACTAAGACCAACCCTCGCAAAACTCAAACAGATACAACATAGCTCATTTTCCTCAAAGATTATCATAACACTCAACAAAAGTATAGATAACAACCTGAAGGGTCAACATCTATCGAGGTGGTTAACCACTGTGAATAATTTTTGACTGGATTTTTGCTGAGTTTTCGAGCCGCCATTTTCGAGCCAGTGGGCTGGAAACGCTTCCTACGTCCATTTTGTACATTCCAATACATATTTTTTTCTTTAAAGAAGTAATAGATCATGAACATGTTTCTACAGTTATGAAGAGATGAGTCTTTAAAGTGCTTACTTTTAAAGTCCTGGTTTTGTTGTTTAGTTTAAGAAAAAAGGTAGCAAAACGATGAAATAATAAATTTTTGTTTCATTATATTTTTATATCATATGAATGAATGATTTTTGCTATGGTTTTCTATGCTATATTAAAGACACCCAATGAACTTGAAAAGGGAATTATCTTTTTTATTCACACACCAGCAACAACCATTAATCGACAAACTTGCACCCAACATAACAATACAATATAACACACAATCAATCTCAATTTGAATAATTTTGAAGGATATTGCTAATCCATTACTTCATATTTTCGAAAAATGTGTTCGCTCAACAACGTAAATAACGCAATGAATGTTGTTGAACTGTCAAAATGAAACCCTCTGCTACTGATAGTGTATTACGCAACTACCCCGCTGAGGTACTACCTACTGTAGAAGAGGTATACCAATAAAACAATACCTTCAGATAAAATAATTATAACGGAATCCTTTCATGTTTTTTACTTTTTTATCCTTCTCACTTGGCTTGTTAGCCAGAGGCACTAACGTATTTAACATCAACCAAGTCATACCCAGTCAAGCGAATGAAATTGAAAATCTGATGCTTTCTGTTTTCTACCTTCTCAATTCGTATTGGCGTTTATCTTACATCTAGCGGCCCGTCCCGGCTTCGCACGGGTGGTTAAGTTTTAGTAAGGATCCCTAATCTTTTCTAGCAATAAATATAGCCTATGTCACTCAGAGTGAATGTAGCTTTCCAATAGTGAAAGAATTTTTTAAATCGGCACAGTAGTTTTTGAGTTTATTCATTACAAACATACACACAAAAATACAAATCTTTCCTCTTTATAATATTAGTATAGATTATAATATTAGTATACATGTTATACCATTATCTTATAATTACCAAAAAGGTTGCATGCTAAAAACCATACAAAACATAATATATACAGTACACACAATAAAATTCTAAGGACGTATTTTAAATGGTCTGTACCTACCTAACAGATACAAAAGCCTTTACTATAATCATGTCAGATAATAATACACACCCATTCTTCAAAATATTATTCAATCGGAAGGGATCTAATTTCGATTGAATACACTTCATGAAGCAATAGAGGCACTAACGTATTTAACATCAACCAAGTCATACCCAGTCAAGCGAATGAAATTGAATTTCACTCAATATTTCATGTTTTAGACTGTCTCATTGGACTATTGGTCGCAAGTGTTACTGGTGAGCATGAGGCCCTGGGTTCGTTTTCCAGGTCGAGCAGTAATATTGAGTTTTTGAAGTGAAAACTTCTTTAGCGGCGTTGTGCACTTTTTTTGTGATGGGTAAAAAATGTTAAACTCGCGTCAGGACACGTGACCTGATCGAAAATTCGTAAGACGGAGGGAGAGTAGACCTCATTCCAAAATGCAAAACGTTAATATTCAAATTTTCACTTCTGCCGGCACTCCCGGAGTGCAACCCGTTTTTATTTTATCTGGATTTCTCAGTAGCAGTCTGGATTTGTGTCCGTCTGATGGTAACAGCGTCGCCCCCTAATATATGGAAAGTTAGACATAATTGGTGATATGTGGGTGGATTGCAGAGTCACACATCAAGCTATACATAACCAGTATAAGCTGACTTCTGATTGTACGAAAAACCTATATACAATGCGAGGTCAGCTAAAACTGAAAAGGTATAAGCTTGACGTGTAGCCGTGTGTACCTCACTGCCTTACCCTTCGGGGGAACAAGGCGTGATGTTATTCGTTATATCGTGTTTTCCCAAACAAAAAGTTATTGCTGAATTGCGGAGGCCGGAAATACATTCGATACCTTTTGTGTTGTGCCCTCTTTACACTGTGCCTGTGGGAATCAATGGATGCTGCGAACCCTTCAAATGCGGACAACAGACTGCCAAAATAGCTTTTGTTCTGTATACCCTCTGTATCGTGTAAGATGGCTCTTATATTGTATATCCTACTTCCTACTAATATTATAAACGCGAAAGTTTGTACGGACGGATGGATGGATGTTTGTTACTCAACCACGCAAAAACTACCGAACGGATTTGAATGAAATTTGGCACACAGATTGGTTATAACCAGGATTAATATATAGGATACTTTTTATACCGATATTCCCACGGGATCGAAACTTGTGCGGGTGAAACCACGGGGCGCAGCTAGTAATATTATAAACGTGAAAGTTTGTATGGATGGATGGATGTTGTTTGTTACTCTTTCACGCAAAAACTACTGAACGGATTTGAATGAAATTTGGTACACAGATAGTTTATAACCAGGATTAACACAGAATACTTTTTATCCCGATATTCCCGCGGGATCGAAACTTATGCGGGTAAAACCGCGGAGCGCAGCTAGTCGAATATAATTTGACTCTTTTGATGATTTCTTTGGATGATTATTTGTAATCTTATATTAACTGAGCACGTTGGAACTGCTGTTTACTCATTTCGTTCAGATGGCAAAACATTTGTTAGTGGGATATGAGCTGATGCTGCTGAAGCCAGGACCGTCTCCATATGAGGATACTCTTTAAAGGTAGATAGATAGATAGAAATACTCTTTATTATGTACACCATAAAATTTACAGATATAATTTTTGTATAAATATATTATTATAATATATATTATTATTATAAAGGTAGATTTATTACAAGAGGAGATACAATGGGCGGTCTTATCGCTAAGAGCGATCTTTTACTGACAATCTTTAGATGGATTGAAGACTGAAGGAGAGATAATGTTGCAGGTTGTCAGTAGTGCACCTACCATTTACATATACAATGAACTCAAACTCAAATCATTTATTTCAATTAAACCATTTACAGGCACTTTTGAATTGTCAAAATTAAATAGTCGGTCAGTTAGTCAGAAAGTTGAAGCTAGTTGCCCATTCCAAAGCGTAGATCTCTATGGAGAAGAACGGGCAAGAAACTCCACGGACACTCTTTTAAATCAAGACATTTTTACAAAATCCTGGTTACATTATTCTTATTGCTTCTATATGTGAGAACAATGTTAAGAAACAAATTAAAATATAAAATTAAAAATAAGCCCTGGCAGTTAAGAGATGACCAGTCTCAACAGATGGCGCCCGTTCACGAACATGACGCGTGGATCAGCACCACCCAGCTCAACCATTTCGTAGGGAACCGAATGATCCAACACACGCGCCACCACCAGTGAGACATTTAAGTGAGCATGACATATTCTCAACTGCCAAGCTCTTTCAAGTCAACATCAAAATATCATAAAAAACGGATCCATGGTTCTTACATTTACAAAATTTTCAATTTAATTAAGAGATGAGAGAAAAAAAAATTACTACCAATCATGAAGAGGTATTTAATACTGAAGTATTAAAAATTAATCCTGATTATATAAAATAAACACTAAAAAAAAAACAAAAAGGGGAAGCATCTCTTCCAAATATTGAAATTGTGATCAACTTGTAAGCCCAACTGCCTGTGGAGCAGGACCAGCATTAAGCCAAGCATTTTTATCTACTATATACAATGAATACATACATTCATAAAAAATATACTTAAAAGTTACAAGTAGATGTGATAATTCCCAGCATTTTTATAAAAGCCTTTCTTAGTATTCCATTAAGGGTATTTTTTTATTTTATTCATACAGTTGATACAGTACGTATTTAGCCTATGACATGAAAAATCACTTGAACTTTTATACTGTGAAGCAAAATATAAGAAACATCTTTTAATCTTTTATTAGATGCTTTCACCTTAATTCGAGGTTTTCTTTCTTTTTGCGATTCCCGATTTAAGTAACATCTCCGCCTTTCAAAACATCGAGGAAAATTGCGAAATTTTCTTCGCGTCTTATTTACAAGCTAAAAAGAAAATGAAAATACTAACTTTCAGCACCAGGCGCTTATTTAATGAAACTGACAGGCGACAGGTGACAAGCGACAATCTGACAACTTTGTAATTTTTTTAAATAGTTTTTAGTTTTATGAAACAGCACCTGTCGCAATAATTGTCACATTTTCGACGACAGTAATGAGTAGGTAATAGGTATGTCATTTTTTGACAAATATGTCGCATTATCAGAGGGGCAATTCTCATAATTTTAAGAACGTTCACAATCTGATCTCAGTCTCAATCTATCAAAAATACGTCTAATAACCCTACATTTTGACAAGTTTTTGACATTTGTTTGTCACCGACATGAGACTGCGACTAGATTTTGAACGTTTTAAATTACGAGAATTGGCCTTCTGTTATATTTAAAGCAACAATAAACATAAACATGATCATCATTAATTATGACATTGATGCTGTGTATGTATTTAGTTTGTAAGCCTTTATAAATAAATACCTAGTTTCTTTCTGCCTGCGACTTCGTCCGCGTAAAATTTCTTGTTTCCCGGCCCCCCATCGCATCGCCTGCCCGCGCTATTACTTTTTCACTTAGCATTATTTCTGACTTTTTTAAAAACCCATTTTGCTCGGTCTAAGGGTCTTAGCATGATGTTAAATAGCCTTCCTCAAGAATTGGACCCATCATCATCAGACTACTTATAGCAGTCCATTGCTGGACATAGGTATCTCCTATTGCACGCCATGCAACTCAATTCACGCCATCAATTGGCTATCAAATGCAAAAAGAGTTTTGAAATTGACTCGTAGTTCCAGAAATTAGCGCGTTCTGACAAACAAACAAACTCTTGAGCTTTATTATTCAATAGGTCCTAGGTAGACTTAAATACGTAGACTTGACAAGCATATGTCATGTTAAGATATTCGTAATACTAGAAAGGTCCTACCTACTCACCTAACAATAGGCTAAGTAGTATATTCAGCTGTCTATCAAAGTGCCACCCACAACTCTTATATACGTCTAGTATATAAGAGTTGTGGGTAACTGTTATTCGAGGAATAAAATTGACGTTTGACAGTTTTTGTAAGAAAGAACGGTCAAAAATTCAAAATTATTCCTTCGATAAAATTATCTGGCGATAGAAAAATCAGCCCTTAGCTACACGTGTTTCTTCATACTAATAAAAATATTTTAAGAAACCATACACAAAGATATTTTTCCGTTGCCATGGCAACGTAACGAAGCACCTTCGGAGTGCCTTTCCTTGTCAAGGAGGAACAAAATTACCGAATATTTCAAAAAACATTTAAAAGAAAAGAATAAAAGAAAGAAAAAGAAAGAAAAAAAAATAAAGAAAAGAAGAAAATAAAGAATTATAATTCTTGTACGAATATTAGCTTCTGACGCTTTCGAATCAATGCTGAGCAACGTTTAGTCGAGAAATTATACGAGATGTATTTTTTTATTAAATTATTAATTGGGATAAGGGCAGAGAGATAAATAATCTTTTAGTCAAGTTTTTGGCTGACGTGTTGTCTTTTGACAAGTTAGCGGAAAACACTACATTGGCGGCGATTCCCTTGTTTACAAACTAAACTAAATTTAAGTTCAGTGCATCTTCTTCTTTCTATTTCATTAAGAAAAGGACAGAAGGTGAATATTAGTTTAGTCCTGTCAAATTAGTCAGCGCCTAATTTCACGTCTAATTTGTTTATGGAGTATCTTAACAAATAATAATATAATATGGTTTTGAAATCGTCGTAGGATTTTTTTTCTTTACATACCCAATTGCCCCTCAGATTATAAACTTCTAAATCAACCCTTTTTATAAAGCCTCAGAACTTAAAACTAGCACAGTTACCATGGCAACCAATCTGAAACCACCAGCTTTCCACGATCAGACAAATGAAGTTGGATTTAAACCTTCACATAAAGCTCTAAAACAAAAGCATTTAACAAAACCAATTCCAACTCCACAATACTAGAACCATCTAAACTACCAACTATAAAACACAGCTTTGTTTCTTATCAAGATTAATTGTTACATGCAAATAATTAAGCCAACACAGTTTAATTTATTATTCACAATTCACAAAGGACAAACGTATACGTACTACGTTGAGCTGTGATCACAAATCCTAGCCATTTGTTTTGATAAAGTAAAGTGACAGTGACGAAAGCTGGGACGTTGGCGGCCATTATTATATTGTGGGTTATGACATGGTTGGTACAAACGATTGTACATTTAAGAAAAGGACAATGCTATGGATGTATGGTATCCCGTACCATGCTGCATCAAAGTTAAACTTTGTTTTTTATAGACTACTCTTATCATATTAACTTCTACAAAAGTTTTTTTTGTAAACAAAACCCGGGTTTTGGAGATTTTCAAAAAAAAACTAAATTACCTGAAAACTAGATACTTTATTTTCTTTGATATATTATATATACGAACGGCCATTATTGCTCTAAAAAAATTATAATCGTTTAACTAAAAATTCTATTCAATTTTCAATATAGGTTTCCACCTGATTATAACCCAAAGCGTAATAGCACAAGATACACACATACACACACAAGGTGAACATATGCACTAGCAACAACAATAAAATTATGATAACTAGCCCTTTCTAGCCATATCATCTTTCACACAGTCCATCCATCTTTTCGTTAGTCTTCCCCTACTCTTATAGTTTGAATATACGGCCAATTTAAGTTGGTAGGTAGTTATATGATAAATAATATTTTTTTGTTACTTTATCCCTAGGCCGGATGACTTGTATCCATTGCGTAGCACAGGCGTAGCATCAATCATAATTTGAAGGATATCCATTGCTTCATATGTTTGAAAGGCTGCTCAACAACGTAAATAACGTAATGAATGTTGTTGAACTATCAAAATGAAAGCCATTGCTACTGTTATTGTATTACGCTATTACCCCGCTGGACTATGAAAGACGTTTGTAT
Organism: Apamea sordens; assembly: GCA_945859715.1. Lineage (NCBI taxonomy): Eukaryota > Metazoa > Arthropoda > Insecta > Lepidoptera > Noctuidae > Apamea > Apamea sordens. The sequence goes on from OX244002.1 coordinate 13,550,005, forward strand.
AAACCCTAAGAGGTCTTACTATAGATACAGCAGTAGTCCAACTTATATTTAGTTTGTGTTGCATTAAACTATTCGCTTTCCTCAGACTTACCTCAGGCAGGCAGGATTCTATCAAAGCCTTGCTGAGTGGCTATTTTTACCGATTCATTCTTAAGAAAAACTGTTATATAAAACGAGAAACCATTGCAAACCAATATACATACGGAAACAGTCTTCCATAGAAATGACTTTGAAGTCGCAAGCATAATAATCAGCCTATATAATGTTCCCAACACTGGGACACAGGCCTCCTCTCAGTGAGAGGTGTGCCGAAATCCACCACGTAGGCCCGGTGCGGATTGGTAGATGTCACAAGTCTTCGAATTTTTAGTTCTAGGACATGCCTGTTTCCTCACGATGTTTTTCCGTCACGCTTTTGAGAGCAGTGGTGATGAAATAATTAACACAAAGTAAAGCGCCCGAGCGCGTTTGAAGTCGGACTATTACTCAAATTTTGAAGGTATTCAGCGTCACTTCCTTTCATTGCCATTATATCTGTTGTTCTGCTTCCTACAATATTATCTAAACCTATGTCCTAGTCTCGACAGCTTTCATCCTCATTCAAGGCCGTTATCAATCTAGCTTCCGGGTCCCATTGTCGGTTGCCTGTCCCAGGTCCGATTTCGGACAGAATTTATATATAAAGGGACAATGTTTCCAGATAATATTGTTTAGAACTTGCCGCTCGACCATTGAGGAAGGTTCGTCTGTTTGAGGGATTGATGAATGGACTCCAGACCTCGAATGGACGTTTATACGCTGCGACGGATTAGTGCAAATTAATTTATGACCTCGAGAAGCATTGACACAGTTTGCTTGTGATGGTTTGTTTAATTAACTTTTGTGTTTTGTACTACACTATATATGGGTAATTATATTTTATTGTTTAATACGGTTTTTGGCTTTTACGAATCGGTTTTCCTTTTCGCTCATTTGATTAGTTTTCGGCTCTATGATTCCCCGATTGGGAATGGCAGTGTTAGGTGTTTTATTAATTGTCTCACCGTTACATGGCAACTCCGCCCAGCATCCATGGCGTTGCATACGATCAATCACAATCTGAATCATTTTGAAGGATATTGCTAATCCATTACTCCATGTGTCCGAAAAATGAGTGTGCTCAACAACGTAAATAACGTAATGAATGTTGTTGAAATGTCAAAATGAAAGCCATTCCTACTGTTATTGTGTTAGGCAATTGCCCAGCTGGACTGTAAATATGGTGCTTACCCTCAAACAATGGGGCACGTAATATCGTGTTCTGCGTGTCCTGTTACCTGCACGTTGCAGGAGCTGATGGAAGCTACTTAAGGACCCAAGCTGGGCTATTCTGGACTGGCCTATACAGGGTGAAATTAAATTCATGGGCATCCTTTTAAGGGGTCGTTGTATTCATCATTATGAACAACTTTTACTATGGGACCAAACCTGAAATCACGAAAAAAAATCAGCTGTTCCGTACATTTATGTTCGCATACCTAACTCGTCAAAATGTAGGGAACAGCTGTTTTTTTTTTCGCGATTTCAGGTTTGATCCCATAATAAAAGTTGTTCATAATGATGATTACAATGACCCCTTAAAAGGATGCCCATGAATTCAATTTCACCCTGTATAGCTAGACACGCTAAGAAGAGAAGATGGTAACATTCTCTGCCACTCTGGTGAATTTACGTTTATATCATTGCAAAATGTCATTATCATCTGCCTAGCCATTTCCCAACTATAACAACGATACAGGAGAAATTCCTAGAGAGGGACAACGTTTTTTATTTAAAAAAAAACTATGTTGTGGTCGGCTTCCAGTCTAACCGGATGCAGCTGAGTACCAGTATTTTACATGGAGCGACTGACTATGCCTATCTGACCTCCACAACCCAGTTACTGGATAATACGAAACCCCTTGATAAGACTGGTTGTCAGACTTTCGGGCTTCTTACGACCCGTAACGACTGTCAAAGTTCCACGAATGACAGTCGGGACCAACGGTGTAACGTACTTTCCGAGGCACGGAGGGGTCTTGGTATGTAAAGATGTAAAATGTTTAAAGCCCTACATCGTAATATAGCAAACAATGAAACCGAGCTCCAAGACTTTTTATTCAGTAAACATCTTCCTAAATACAAAAACTTTTCGTAGCTTTCATGAGATTCCTCGGCTCCTTTCAGCGTGTTCGTAAAACACTTCGTTTCTAAAGCGATATTTTTTCCCACGTGAACTGGTAAAAGCCAAGCGCGTTACTCATTAAGTATATAAACGTGGCATTTTCCAGTAACCGTTCACGCGTGAATACATTATAATATTTATAAAGTACCTACCCTTTGATTTGTGCCGAAACTGTCACGATCCGAAAAGGAGGTAATTTTATTTTTCGAATGTGAATAAATTATCCGTGGAAATTGGTTCTGGAGATTTAATAATCTAAGACGTATTTGTACATAAAAGGAAAGCTTTTTCCTTGTCCTTAAATGGTCAGAAAATACCCACACGTTTACGAGACTTCAACACTTAGCAGACTTTGTTTCAAAACTAGCTTCGGCCCGCGACTTCGTCCGTGTGATATTTCTTGTTCCCTCGTCCCCGTCGCATCGCATCGCCCGCCCACGCTATTAGTTCGTTTTCGCTTAGCGTTATTTTTTTGTCGTAGCGTGATGTTAAATAGCCCATAATTATCCTTCCTCATGAATTGAGCTATCAAAAACAGAAAGAAAATCTTTATGTGTTCAAATCCTACTGGCGGTTCCAGGGATTAGGCCGTACAAACAAACTCGCTTCAGCTTTGTTATTAGTATATAGATTTTTTCAACGCTATATTTTAATTTGTGTATAGTTTTAGTAAAGTTTGGATATTTTATAATTATTATTATTTTTAATAAATAATAAGGTATTAATTGTTAGGTATTAACTTACTTATTATTTTAATTAACTAACTTATTTTAGGGCTGATTTTTCCAACGCCAGATAATTTTATCGGAGGAATAATTTTGAATTTTTGACAGTTCTCCCATACAAAAACTGTCAGACGTTTATGAACGACAGAATTTTATTTCACGAATATAAATTATCTGTCGATTGAAAAATCAGCCCTAAGGCCCTAAATTCGGGTAGCGGGATCGTCCGAAAGGGTTACCGCTGCCCTGGAACATAAAGGGCGAAGGAAGAACACGGGTGGGTTTTAGTCAGTAAGAGTCTGACACTCCCTTCCGCTCCACCCAGAGCGGGAGGGGGTCATTTGATGATTTCCCATCCGCAAAAAAAAAAGGCCCTAAATTCTATAAAGTTAAGTTGTATATAGATAAGTAACAAATCCACGACAAGAAATAACTACTAAAGTACCTACAAATAAATTACAGCAAAATAATAATCACAACTTCCTCAAGCTTTTAAAAATAATTAGTTATTCATCTCAAAAGCAATGCTTACCTACATAAATAGAGTACTACGTATAAAGAGCTCCGTTGCGAGCGGAAGTTATTCATTACGAATCGAAAAACAAGTCGGGTTTCATGAAACTACCGAGTACCGACCAACTGTCGAAAGCATTCAGTTAAAATCAGCTAAATGCTGCACCGTCGCACTGAAAGCTACTTTACAGCGAACTACTCCAATGTTACTTAATATTTTAATAACTGGAAACGTCGTTCAGTTGCGATTTAAGAAATTAATGGACGATATTTCTAGGACCGCTTTTAGATGGTGTGTCTCTATGAAGGGCAATCTTACGTAATCTTTTAGAATACCTCACTAAGGACTGATTTTTCAATCATCTGATTAAAAAAACCCAAGTGATATTAATATTGGTAAATGCATGGAATTCGACAGCTTTGCTTTTTTAGCTTTTTTACCTTTGGAATTTCATAAATTTTCCAATTCTACTTATACTTGAACATGTTATAATGTGTCTTCTTATCAGTTCGTATAAGTCTACTGCTAAATAAAATCTTCCAATGACCGTTGCATAGTAGCTAGCCCTCATAATTATTGCTTTATCACTTTTGCCAACTATTCCTAGTTTTAATCATTACTAAGGAAATTATCAAATTACTGAATGTTTTGAAGCTCAAGCGCCGCTCGCTTTGTTTTGAACTGTCACATAAAAAATAGACCATGTCGTTTTATAACATGCAATTGACATACAACCTTAGGGTGGAAAAACAATTACGAGGTCGACTACACAGTGAAACGTTATAGAGAAAATCAGCGTAACTCACACAAATGGCTAATTATCACGCGTGGTAGACGCATAGGTGATCTAGTATTGTTTTTTTAACTGACCTCAAAAAAAGAGGTTCTGTATTCGACCCGTATGTACGAGTATGTATGTTTGTTTATTAATGTTTTATGTAAATGTTCTCTGTCTGTATTTTTGGGAAATAAAGATATTATTATTATTTGTATGTCCGTGATTTTCTCAAAAACTACTGATCTGATTTGGATAGGGTTTTCTTTATTTAAATGCGTATTTTACAGAGAAGGTTTTAGTATATAATATATTAGGATCTTTAGACTCAACGAACCAAACTGACTTTCATGTGTCCAAGCAAAAAGGGTCCAGTAGTGGGGTATTGAGTTAAGACTAGATTCGGTATCTAGAATAGTCAATTAATAGTAAGGATTGAAAACATATTCAAAAACTGGCACATACTTTTTTATCAGACATTTGAAGTTGAAATACTGAAAAAAAAAATATATATTATATATTATATTATATATTATTTATTAATAATCAATAAAAATCGCATAATGAAAATTTTTCACCCACCTTTACAAAACTTCTTATATCTCGGAAGCTTAATGCCGAGAACTGGAGCCTTTTTGCTAGGACGCCCACATATAATCAACTATAATCTAATCAATAATTCAATTGAATCTACTGTTGTTACAGATAATCCTAAGAAATGAGAGAAGTTCCACAATTCCTAATTTATTATCTCTTTTGTTACAGCGCTTACCTGAAGGATGACTTTGCGGTGCTTCCCTACCTGGATGCTGGCTTCAACAGGGTGAGTTTCCTCATTGATTACTTTACTTTGGCGGTAGGTAAGCTGGACTTTCGTATTGAAACTGAAACTAGAAAGCTCTATATTACGGAACTTTCTACAGAACTTTATTGCGAGATATGTGATGATGCATAAATATGGTATTTATGTAAATTAGTTGAAAATTAAGAGTAAGTACGCAAATTAAGAGTAGGCATGGTGAGTAGTGTGTTCCCACTGCTGGGAAAAAGCCTTCCCCTTTTTCCAATAGTGGGACATTCATCATCTGCCTGGCCTTTTCCCAACTATGTTGGGGTCGGCTTCCAGTCTAACCGGATGCAGCTAAATACCTGTATTTTACATGGAGCGACTGCCTATCTGACCTCCACAACCCAGTTACTGGGTAATACGATACCCCTAAGCCTTGGTAAGACTGGTTGTCAGACTTTCGGGCTTCTGACTACCCGTAACGACTGTCAAAGATCCACGAATGACAGCCGGGACCAACGACTTAACGTGCTTTCCGAGGCACGGAGGGGTCTCGGTATGTAAAGATGGTCACCCATCCACAGACCAACCGCGGCAAGCGTAGCTTAACCTGACCGATCGACCTGTGCGGCTGTTATTATTTAGCCACAGGTAAAAATAAATAAATAAATGTAGTTAAAAATTACAATTTTGCTCGTAATTTTTTTATTCAATTTCAAATATTTATTGCTCTCCTGTGGTATAAAAGTTATTACACCCGACATAAAGTCAATTGCACAGCATTTTTTTTACAATATTTATTGTAAATGAACGATTATGCATTTATAAATCTATAAACTACTAAGGGTGAATTTCACCAAACTTTTGTAGCTAGAAACAATATTTATTGTAAATGAACGATTATGCATTTATAAATCTATAAACTACTAAGGGTGAATTTCACCAAACTTTTGTAGCTAGAATGTCTTATCCTGAGAATATTTTTTTTAATTTTTGACAGTTTTTCCATACTAGAACGGTCAGACGTCAATTTTATTCCACGGATAAAAGATATCTGGCTTATGGTAAAATCAGCCTTAGGTAGATGAGGTCACTTCTTACGGATGGATAGTACACACGGCTACACATCACGCTATACAAAACCAGTATAAGCTGACTTCTGATTGTACGAAAAACCTATAGAATGCGAGGTCAGCTCGAACTGGAAATGTATAGCTTGATGTGTAGCCGTGTGTACCTAAGTTAATTTTCTACGTTATTTGGATATTAATCATCATCATCAGCCTATAGCAGTCCACTGCTGGACATAAGCCTCTCCTATTGTACGCCATTCAACTCGATTTTCGGCAACTCTCATCCGACGATCTTCGCAGGATGGCTGGTAGCAGCTCTACCAGCCATCCTGCGAAGATCTTCGCTCCACCTAGCCTGAGGGCGTCCCACCTTACGTTTACCGATTCGCGGTCTCCACTCAAGAACACGTCTACCCCAACGGTCATCGGTTCTACGGGTAATATGGCCCGCCCATTACCACTTCACCTATTACATATTTGGATATTACACCTGATGAAGTTCGACTTCGCAGTGTCCAACCCGTTATACATATAGTACTCGGAATACATTTTGCCGCATCTAAACCACGAAAAATGTAAGGTTAAACCGAAGTTTATGTGGCGTAACTATGCTCCGGGTCCTAAAAGGGTAAATGATTTATTGTAATAAAGTGTCTGACTGATACCGTAAATTGCTAATATAATATAGGTATTAAGTTCCAAACACTGTCTATAGAGCCTCGTATTAACTGCAATAATCGACTAACCCTCGGCTTCGTCGCGGTTGACTTTGTTGACTTCTCACATGTTCAGACTGCCGTATAGCCGACACACGTGAGAATGAACTAACTAGCGTCGTTAGCAAAGCACCTGGTATCTACTAAAATAAATTAGGTACCTACCTAATAGAAACGCATTGTTGGATTTTCCACTTTCAGCTTACCGCCAAAAGTTGTAAATCCAACAGTGCAATAATATTTAAGAGTTACATTTCGGCTTCTCAAAGTATTAGTAACAATGGGCATACATCTGTTACACTGTAAATAAAAAGCAGTACAAAACGTAATATGTATACAATCTTGCGTCTGCACCTTTGGTTTTACTACTGCAAGCGTAGGTTATACTGAAAGCAATTTCGTAACAACAGAGTCAGTTTTACGTTACGGCTAACAACTTGGGCGGATACTGGATAGGTTGCGTCTTGTTTGCGATCCGTTTAGTAACCGTACGGCGGCGTACAGACTAAACTACCATGTACAGAAGGCGCACGACAGTGGTAACAAAACCGGTATAAGCCGAGTTTTTCATTATCAGCCTATAACGTTCCCACTGCAGGGACACAGGCGTCCTCTATGTGAGAGTTACTGGGCCGTAATCCACCACGCGGGCCCCGTGCGGGTTGGTAAGTAGATGTTACATGTCTTAGAATGTTTGCTTCTAGAACATGCCGGTTTCCTCACGACGTTTTCCTTCACCGTCTATGAGAGCAGTGATGATAAAATAAATTATATAAAGTAAAGCGCTGGGTTTGAACCCACGACCTACAACTCGTAAGCCGGGACTGTTACCACGGGCCACCACTGCTCTCATCTGGCCTCTTTTTCTAATGAAACTCCGTACTACGCAAGGACAGCTCAAGGTGTAAGTATTACCAACGACATGCGATCGACTGTACGATGCAGAAACGCTTTGTACGTCGTTTTCGCTACAAGTTAAAAGCAGTAAAAATAGCAATCTCGTGTGCCTACAATCTTGCAGGAGTACATTACAATTTTGTCGGCGTAGAGAATTTATTTAAAAATCTTACAATACAAAATTATTTAAAATTTTAAAGCTTTATATTTTAAAGCCTTTCAGTGGTGTTTAACAAACAACATTAATTTCCTATAACTAACTTTGTTGTTTGGTCAGTGAATGAATACCTACGTGACTGCGTAACACACTATGACACCAAAACAGATAAGTAACTAGGGTCGTCGGATATCGATATAGAGTTGAAGTAGTAAGAAACCAATGGATGTTTTCGAACAAAATTTAATTTAATAAATAAACTGTTTGTTTTCTATTATTTAAATTTAATTTAATTCGAAAACATCCATCAATTTCTTACTAAACTTCAACTAAATCCAACGACTCACATGAACAACATTCAAACAAATACACCTAGACAACATTCTAGGAAAACACTATCCTTTAGATCTAACAAGCATTAAATTCCCCTGAAAATCAGGACCAGCATCGATCTGAAGACAGTATCTTAGTACGAAGCTGTATAGCTCAAATAATAAAGCTTCTTTTGTCCACTTTGTCAGACGTGTCATGAATCGTTCCTAGATATTGGATGTATTGACGCTTTAATATTGTTATATTAACGTTTCTGTCAATAAAATATCCTACCTTTATATAAAGTAGATATTATGTTATAGAGGCATGAGGAACAGGGTGTAAAGTTCAGTCATCCTCCATAGAAAAGGGAGGATCCTCCAACCAGACGGGTGTCGTGTCTGGTGGGCAACTGCCTGACGATTGATGTCTGTATATGCTAGTTGCGCGGGTAAACTTTACTTGCGCGATGCAGGATTTTGTGTGACGTCAGTATGATGCGCAGTTCGCATGTGGCGGTGTAGAGCTACATAGGCTTTCCAGGAGTATTTTGAATTAAGTCAAGCTTTGCGTATACGTAGCAGTAGGTATAAAGAAAGTAAGAAAATACATTTATTTGGCACAAACTAAAAGACACAATACACCAGATACCATACATCAGATAAAACAAACAATAAAATAAAAAAAAGATTAAATAAAAAGTGTGAAGTCCGATGGAAGAAATAAGCAGGAAAGTGTGTGCCTCACGGCTGCGCCAAAAAGGCCCAGATCAGCAAAAAACAAAAGAGGATGGAAGATGGAAACGATCCGATCCGATCCGATTCGATCTGCCAAACCCCATAGAAAGAAGGCGTGCGTTTACGTATGTATGTTAGTCAAGCTTTACTGTCACAACATTAATTTCCTTCATCAATTTTATAATCCCTTAATAACAATCGCAAACCTTACAATAAAGGTAATGAAATCTGTAGATCACGTAAGTAACATTAGTAGAAAAATGAGCTATACATCGTTAAGTACTATCCTTATTGTTTACAATAAGTTCAGAAACGTTGAAAGCCGGTATAACAAGACAACATGAAACGCGACGTCTGTTGTGTAAAAAAGCCGGGCGAAGTCTTTTCATTTGCTATTAAAAATGAATCTGTAGAACTGAGCATTGCCAGGAAAACTTTCGCGGAGCAAAAAAGCCGGACGAAGCCTTACATGTATCAATGCCGCTAATTTCCAAGTCTGAAAAGACTTTAACGGGATATTTTATCTGAAAAGGAATCTGCAAAACTGTAGGTACATTGTAGAGGGCTCTTTTTTAATTTTATTGATAACGTAATTAAACTGGTTTATAAAAGTTCTTCGGTATTATGAAATTCACATTACTTCTATTTTATTTTAATTAATAGAAACAACGATAAACAATAAATCATATTTTTATTTTATTAATTCAAATATTCTTAATTAGGTCTGATAGTGCTTCTATTCAACAAAATTCAACAAGTTTTATTTTCCGCATAAGATTTTACTTTGCTGGTTTGTCTGTAAAGCTAAATTCATGAGTTAATAGTTTAATACTGTAATTTAACGCTTATTTTAAAGAGCAATGTCCTGTTCAAACATTCCTAAGCCTGGCCTCGTATCTGTTTACACCTTAGCCGTTGTAAATCAAGCAAAAAGAATCCAAAACAACTATTTATATTATAATCCTTCACCAAATGGACACAATAAACACAGCAAATTACGAACAACACTCAACATTAAATGCCTGTGTTTACCCTTGTAAACACAACAATCCTATTATCATAACACTGGTATTTAACTTACCCTGGATCCATATTTTACCTAGTTTCCAGTCAATGAGAGCAGACAAGAGGGCCGAGCTGAACTAACGCGGTTTACAATGACTTCAGTGAATAGCAATGAGTTTATGTAAATGAGAGCCACTTAGCTTGAGAGTCGGCTTTAAACTGACCTAGTAATACCTGTAATAAGACGCCATTGTGTGTCGGTACAGAGTGGGTTGCCAGCACTTACCAGTTGTCGCCTTTAATTTCCCCATAGTGAGTTTAAATGGCGCTTGGGAGACATTTTATCTCTTTGTTTACGCGACCAGAATATGCAGTTTAAATAATTATCACTATCCTGTTATTTGTGGTCTCATGGTTTCAAATAACCCTGTTTAACAGGAAAATTCACAGTCCTATCAGAATACCAGCGCAGTGACACTCATTTTCAAATGTCGCAGCATCATGCTAAGCTAGAGCCTTTTGGCCTCGTACAGGACTTTTTGTTTTTTTACTTTCTTTTTGTTTATATATATATTTTTTAATCATTGTGTTTAGTTTAGTCTGTGATCTTTCTATGCGAGTCATAATACTTTTTTTTCTTTCTAAATTTGAAATTCAATAACTAATTAAAAACATAATTATTTAGATGCCATTCCAAGTCTCTTATGCAGGCATACATGCTTCAGGGCAAACGTACGAAAAGAACACATTTAAATATTTGTTGAAAAAGTTTACAACTCAATTTAAACCATACGAGACATTCTTCAACTTAATGTCTTTCTCCCAACCAACTTACCAAAATGTCTAGACACACACAAATCTACCTAGAAAGACTAGTCTGCAACAAAAGATGGTTGGTAGAACAATAGTTTCGTCTGAAGTTTGCTCCTTCATCACTATTCTAGTAATAAGCTCCGAACGAACAACTTTGAGCCACCCCTATCGAAACACACGTATCATATGACATCTCGTCATTAAATTCAAGAATGCCAAGCACGATTCCAAGTTACTCAGGCTTGGGTATAAGTTTTGGAAAGTCTCCATTCTTCATTAAATATGGGAAATATTTAACTGAACCCCTGAAAATTTATGGAACTGTTAATGATGGACACTTTTTTTTAGATTAATGAACCTCTAAAAACATTTTTTTGCTTCTAATGATGCACACTTTTTCTAATAATTGAGCCTCTTTTTAACTTTCGGGCCTTTTCTCACAGTTGGTCGCTGTAACTGAGCTAGGGTACCCCAACCAGATGGGTAGAGCTGTGACCAACCGATCGCGAGTCGAACGAGCGCTACATCCAAATTGGTCGCAGTTACTTGGTTATTTATTATTTTTTAGGAAAATAGGAATTATTTGAGGTTTACAAAAAGACAATCATTATAAGATTGGGTCATAAAATATTGCAGTTCCTAAACAGCACCCTAATTGAGCACTATTGATCTCAGTCTGAATCAGTTTGAAGGATATTGCTAATCCATTGCTTCATAAGTTCGAAAAAAAAATCAGTTCAACAACGATAATAACGCAATTACGGTTGTTGAACTGTGAAAATGATAGTCATTGCTATTGATTGTGTACAAAATTACCCCGCAGGTATTGTTAACTAACCTATAGTAACTTCTATTACTTATTGTTGCCATTTTTTCCTAGAATTTAAAATTATGTGTTTTAAAAAATTGTGTTCACCCCAAGATCAAAGTTGACTTAATCCAAAGACTACAATGACTTAATCATAAAAGTAACAAACGTTTGATCATAAACACATTCTAGAAACATTCAACTTTTCAAATGAAACGAATGTTTCATTCAACTTTCTGCGTTCACGGTTGCCAAAACTAGTTCAATTCGTGTTCAAGAGTACTCCGCCAAATAGTCGCATTGTCTTATAGACTCAAGTCGAGAATATTATAGTTAGACTCACCCCGATAATCCTGGCACACTCTTATTTTACAATAAAAAACAAGAAATATCTATGTGATTTAAAAAAAATACGTTCCATTTTCAAATATTAGGAATAAAATCATAGCGGACAAAAAATACGGCAATACTTCTAATTAGAAAATACTTTTTAGTGTTTTGTTTGTTTTGATGAAAAAGAAATACTTTGAAATGAATGAATGAATTCACATTTCCGTATTTTCCGTTCATTATGTAATTCTAGCTCGGAAGTAAAATTACAAAGATTTTTGCAGGCCAGAATAAATATAAAATCTCCGTGTCTCTGTGTCTTCAATTTCGTTACCATCGCACAGGCGATTTTTTAAAGCGACAAATTTTATAGCGCTCTGGATTTTCAACTCTCGGTGTTGAGCCGAGCATTGAAAATCCAATGCCAGCCGCATCCAATGCATGCCAGTGCGTCATAACAACAAGCTATTGGATTTTCAACTTTATGGGAACCTGAACCTGAAGGCATCTACCCTACTTCTAATTATGTTGAATCAAGATATGGCACATTTTGTTCCAAATTGATGGGGAGGTTTTTCTTATAAGAACTCTTCCAAAACACCAATGAACTGACATATCATATCCTCAACAGGTGATGGTGGAAACATTGAGCGCCACAGCGTGGTGTGCTGAAGTGCTTCAGTCGCGCGCCGCGGGCGCATCGGTGCGCGCGCACGTCGCTGCCGTGGCTGCGCTCGCCGCCGCCACCGACCGCTGCCGCGACCTGATCGCCATCACTGACGACCAGCAGAGGATACTCGTGAGTACTTCTTCTTAAGAATTGGATCTGCCAACTCGATTGGAACTTCTTAAACCAACAGCTAACGCGTTTGTGTGGAACTGGGGTTTTTCCCACGAAAAAACCTAACCAAGACTGGAGAAGCAGACAGCCTAGCTCAACGCGTTCCTGCATAGCTAGACACAACCATTCGACAAGCTTCTGGCCTTTCTTATATCTATGCTTCTGGCGTAGTCCCCGGCAGCAAATAGGCATCGAAAGCATAGAGGTCGTCTATTTGGTTTAAAACTATTTTATATCTATGGTTTAAACTAAAAATTATCGGGTTATGGATTTGTGAACAGCGTTTAGAGGACTCCTTCGACAACATTGTAATTGCTGTAGTGAATACCTGCTGGTTTGAGTGTTGTCTTATGAAAATTAAATGTATCTATTAGCGTTCACGATGTTCTAGTAGTTCTGGCTTAGTATGGAGATTTTTTTTATTTTGGTTCAAGTTCATAGAGGTTCAAGGTGTAGCTGTTCATTACAATGAGAAACATACGGCTGTACGTGCGACAAGTAGTATCGCGGTGGACGCGCACCAGCGCACGCGCGCTTTTGTTTTGAAACATGGCGCGAAACTATTTTTAATAGTCACTGATAATTAAAATAAAGTCGTGGAAATTGAATTAACTCTCGTTCAACAGCTGGCCAACAAGTCCTGGTGCAAGGTACTGGGCTGGCGCGTTGACGAGGGTCCAAAGCTGCTGTCTGAGGCAGCAGGCGGCGAAGCGCTGCGCCTGGCTAACTCTGGAGCACGCGACTGGGAGGCACCTGTCACTCTGCGTCGCCGCACCGCTCCCGACCCCATCCTGCTGCCGTGCCGAGGAGCTGCCATTGGACTCACCAAGTACGTTACTTATTTTATCTTTAAAAATTCGTTGGTACCGTACACTGAATAGATTATTGAATAGTTAGTCTGTCGATGTTTCGCTAAAAGTAGTATTAAAAAGTGATAAGGTTTAAATTCAAAATAACTTTGAAGAAATGTTTCCAAAACATAATTATGGTAGTTAGTGGATTACGGCCCATTTCCTCTCTGAGAGTTGTCCCAGCAGTGGGAACGTTATAGGATTATGCTATTAGTGTTTATGTACAGACGCCAGCAGGTCAAGCTACCCGAAACTGACAAATTTTCCCAATCAACCTTGAACCTTAATGCTTTAGCGATAAAGCTGAAAATCAATTAAAGAAATCTGACAGATTGTAGTAGCTTGATGTGCTGGCGTCTGTACATTGAGAATTTTTAAACTGAATAGACATATCCACTAGTTTCTAGCTGCTTTTTCTACGTCTTAATTTTAACTATGGAATCATTTAAAAGTTTCCATGCGATAATTTGCATAATTTCCTTAATTGTGTCGAAATATACATTATCAATAACAGAAAATATAATATTGCCAAAAATATATCCTCATTGTGACGTAGTTTCAATTAACGGTCGAAATGTGATAAGGGATCAATAACACAGTCACATAACCTACGAAAACTAAACAAGGACTCGAAAATCTAAATAATAATAAAATGAAATGACAATAGCTACATGCGCAGTTTACATTCCTGTGGTTACCATTGCTGACCACAACTGTCACGATCATAACCGGAGATGTGAAGATACTCGATCAGTCATTACAGTATGATCTTCCGGATATAGGTACAGTTTCATTCAAAATAATATTTAAGAGATGTATAGTCATCTGTAGATACACAAAATTCAAAAGCAATATTATCGTAAAATTGCGATTGTGGTGGTATTGTCGATTGTATCTTTGAGAAAAAATCTATATAATCTGCGTTCGCGATTTAGTTGCCAAACTTGTAAACAAATATGAGTTAAAGGAAAAATAATTTTAATTCCTACACAATAAAGTTCAGTTTACGCTACAACTTCAAACATTTTTATAACAAAATCAATAGTGCTAGTCACTCGGAAATAAACTTAATTTCCACTAATATAAACTTGATATTTGTTTAATTTGAAATAACATCAATTGGAAACATAAATTTGAATACACCTATACTATATTCGTTACACCTTAAAATTTTCATCAATACTTTAGGATAATATCGCTTTTGGATCTTGCATAAGTGTAACTTATTTATTTATGCTCGTGACTGTACTGTTTTATCCATTTTCCTTACGGAAGTTGGCCCCCCATCTTTTTATATCAGCATCCTTAAAAAGGTAGTGCATTCAGTCACGTTTGGCCGGTAAACGTATTAGACCCCAAGGGTTGACCTTTAGCTATAGGTACACAGGTAGTTGCAGGTGGCTGGTGTTCGCAGAATTATTCCTTTTTACCGAAGAAATTCCAATATGTCAACGTAAATGATTGATGTATGAACGTAAACGAGGCAAAAGGAGTATGTATGGATCATGGCAGTAAGTAGTAGTGTATGGAAAAAAGCGTGAGTTTATGTATACAAGCTGTTGTTTTGGATCCTCGTCAAATTTCAGGAGGCTGCTAAGAAAGACATAAATAATCAAATAAAATTACGATCCCTGGTAAATAAAGAATACATACTTTTTTTTAGTTATTTAAGTTTGACAGTATTTCAAAATACACCACTTTCAAAGAACAGAATCGCGTTATTGTATCGTAAAAGCGGCCGCGTTTTTATGTGTGTATAAAAGGGCAGTTACATTGCGGTCTCAGACAGGCCGCGTTTTAATATGCTTGTCCCACAAACGTTTCCGAAAATTTGAAAAAAAAATACCTACTTATTTTATTATTGATTCATGTCGAGAGTCAGTAGCATAGTTACCTCCTTGAATTTGACGAGGTTGCAAAACAACACCTTGTATAACATGTATGTAAATTCCAACTTCCGGGCTATAAAGAATGTTCATACTAGATACTGCCTCACATGAAAGAGGTCACTCTGGTCTTGCTTTTCAGAGTAACCTAAACAGTAATCTTTTTTCTCTAAAGGCATTTCTGTTCCTCTCTCTAACTCTTCTCTCTTCCCCCAGGAGCACTTCACACATAGTGTTCGTGTGCGAGTCGACGCACGCCATAGAAAACGAGCGTGGCCGTGGATCCCTGCACTCCATCCGGCGAGGGTCTCTGGATGTTCGCTCAGTCGCGTCCGATGGCTTGCGACGAACTTCTCTTGCGAAGCTGCAAGGGTTACCTCTTGAAGCTCCCATTACCAAGGTATGCACATTACACAGGCAAAGGAAGAACACAATACATATTTTTTTTACGAGAACGTTTGTAGGGTCTTAATCTTAAAACAGTTCAGCTGATACTACCGACAGACACTAGCTTTATCGCGTTTAAAGTCTTATGGCGCAACTGACTTGCTAAATTGCAGGAGCGTCCATTGAAAAGTCTCACTCTTGATACTATACGAATATTCGGTTCGGTAAGCTTTTAACCGAACATTCGGCCTATAATTTAATTATAGGCCGAATGTTCGGTTAAAAGCTTACCGAACCGAATTCGGCCCATGAGTACTTGATAGCACTAATCCAGCCGATCGATTCTATAAAAATCTCACCGTGAAAAGTTAGGTGAAGTGATCTTAGAGTGAGCTGTCAATAGTGTCAATCCCTAGCATTAGTTGGAATGACAGCTCACTCCACGCTCACTCAAGTTCTCACGGTGAGATGGTTACAGAATCGCACTGCTGGTCTTAGACGACATCAAACTATTACTTAATATTTAGCACACAGAAACTGGTGTAGCAATAAACCATGAGGACTACTACAAATCACTATTGTTATGAGAATATTTACAGCTATGGACAGATATAAAATAATAGAGCATCTGCCGTTCCAAACAAAAGAAATTATATTTTTATGCGACACACGTGGGCCACTAAATTTTATTACTGTTTCATCAAAGAACATTTCGTACGATATATGAGTGTCTTTATGTTCACGTATTAATACAGCCTTTGTTTAATATGTTTAGCTGCAGGTATCTCCAGTATTAACCAACTTTCGGCTACCTTGATAAAGTTTGTGGGCAATAAATTTCATGTCCACTGATAGTGGCAATGAGAATATAGTGGTCTCTGGCTAAATAATAACAGCCGCACAGGTCGATCGGTCAGGTTAAGCTACGCTTGCCGCGGTTGGTAGACCCCTCCGTGCCTCGGAAAGCACGTTAAGCCGTTGGTCCCGGCTATTATAGTTTTAAGATCATATGTGAGCCCGTGGCTAAATAATAACAGCCGCACAGGTCCATCGGTCAGGTTAAGCTACGCTTGCCGCGGTTGGTCTGTGGATGGGTGACCATCTTTACATACTGAGACCCCTCCGTGCCTCGGAAAGCACGTTAAGCCGTTGGTCCCGGCTGTCATTCGTGGATCTTTGACAGTCGTTACGGGTAGTCAGAAGCCCGAAAGTCTGACAACCAGTCTTACCAAGGGGTATCTTATTACCCAGTAACTGGGTTGTGGAGGTCAGATAGGCAGTCGCTCCATGTAAAATACTGGTATTCAGCTGCATCCGGTTAGACTGGAAGCCGACCCCAACATAGTTGGGAAAAGGCTAGGCAGATGATGTACGTAAGCTTATTATTATTAAAAGCCTGTGATGTCCCACTGCAGGGCACACGCCTTCCTACTCTCCTTCCACTTCTCTCTGCTAGTTTCGTTAAATACCTGGAATTCTCTTTTGTTTTTTTATCTCACCTTTTGTATAATAATTATCTCTTTCTATACCTTTCTGAGTCACACAATCCCTTTGTTATTTCACTATAAAGTTACTCGTGGAATGATATCATTAAATAAGCAAATTTGCAACACATTTTGTTGGCAAACTGTGATTCAGCTCATATTAATACATCCTTTAAGTGATATAGAAATATGAATAGTGAAGCATCGCCCGATAAAAAAAGCTGTGAATCAACTGTTTTCACTTTGTAACATTCATCAGTTGTTATGAAAAAGAACACTTCATTTTAATAACCTCAAAGGAGGCTTCAATAGCCTTCTTTGAGTTATTAAAATTTTATTAAATGTAAAATTTGTGAAAAGATGTCGTACAGAAACTACAAATTGTGTGTTTTTAGGTGATATCTCTGTTGTCTGCGGCAACGGAAGGTGCCCCTCCATCCACAGTGGCGTGCATTGACAGGGCAGTGGACATGCTAAGGACCTCCGAGCTGTACTTACCTCAAATGAGGGGCAACGATGACCCCAGAATGCGTGGTGTTGAAGACCCCATCGCCACTGACCTCATCGGAGCCTTACTGTCGGTGAGTTAAAATCCTCTTTTAAATGACACAGAATAAGCAAAAAAAATCTAATAGCCAATTGCAATAATTATATATTTCGTATATAATAGTTCTTACCAAGCCACGTAGGTAATGCTACTCCGCACACCGTCTAATTATTATAAAATTAATAATCAAATTGATGTTGTATGTTCGCATAACGATAGTTATAATTAATTGTGATATTACGTCTATATATATTATGATATTATTATATTTACAAATGACATTTTTTTTTTGATGTATTATTGATTGTAGATATTGATTATCTAAAGTATGCATGTAAAGTTGTTTATGTATGTACTAACGGTGGTATTTATTTGTTTACGATCCTGTTCGCGTGGGGAAGAGGGAGCAAGTGAACACTAGCCTATTCTTTATGGTAGGAGGTTTGGAATTACAAGTCTGTCAATGTCTATACCTTCAAACATAATATAGACTATTTAGATAGTACATAGATCTTTGTGATTCATGCTTTCGTTTTTTTTACACAGGGCTCATTTTTAAGTAATAACAACTATTATATTTATATCAAAATTATACGTATTATATTTATTATTTATATTTAAGTATAAAATCGTTTGGCTTTCTAGAATAGCAACTAACACGTAATGCCGGTAACAATATTCGCACAATCTAACACCCTGAGTATACAAATGTGTATGTATATTAGGTTTTTAACGTACTATTGGATGTTTTATTTTTTTTATATGTATAGAAACATAAAATGAACCCTGGGTAACATAATTTCCGACTCAGTTTCAATTCTATCTAGCCTTTCGGAATGTTTCACTATAAATACTGTGTTCAGCACAATTTTCAAAAATCTGTCTAACAGTTCTTAGCAATTCATATAATCCCTTAAAAATATACAATACTAACTATATTCTTAAACCAGTCATTATTTATTATCTACTAACATAGAAACTAATAACTATCTTACTAATGTTGTGAATAATATGAACCAGGCACGCTATATTGCAAGAAACTTCAAGAAAAAACAAGTTAATTTTGAATCTGTTTAAATACAGTTCCCCATAAAATTCAGACATATTTTCTAAACAGAAAATAGAACGCTTTCTAAAAAAAAAATATAAGTACAAACTATAATTTGTAGAGCATGCTTCGAATCTCGTAGAATACCTACCTACACACTGTAATGAAACATCAAATCAATAAGTAGATAATTATTTAAAAAATGTTTGTTCAATTACAGCAAGGACCGACCAACACGTTGTCCTCTCGACGAAGCAGCAACGATTCCACTGTCGTCAGATCGCAGACCAACAGGACTAACATCAAGCACAAGGTAACCCGACTAACTAAACTCCGATTTTCAATTTGCTAAACCATGGTCATGTTGACCAAATGGTCGATCACAGCTATCATTCTAGTCAAACAAGATTTTTGTCTATTTTATTTTTTATTAGCCGTTAATATCCCACTGCTGGGCAAAGGCCTCCCTACTCTCTTTCCACCTCTCCCTGTCCAGAGCTGCCAAAGACCAATCTTTATGAAAGGAGTCCAGCTCATCTCGCCATCTCCGACTGGGCTTGCCACGATGTCGTTTGCCACTAAGTGGGACCCACTGGGTTGTATGTTTGACCCACTGATCGTCTCATAAGCGGCAAATGTATCCAGCCCAATTACATTTAAGCGTGGCAGCTTTCCGCGTGACATCGGTTATTTTAGTGATGGAACGGATTGTTGTATTCTTAACCCGGTCCACAAGTTTAATTAACTTTTTTATATTGTTTGGCTACATTTTGTGTCGCACTGCTGGGTGGAGACCATATTTTGCTTCCAAACCTCTATTTTCAATATTCAAATCAAAACAATTGTAACTTTAGGATTGGAAAATTTAATTATTGCATAGATTCTGTTTTCGACAGTTTGAAAACGACTGTTTGTAGGTACTTCACTGTGATCCTAATTCTGTTTTTAGCATTTGTATGATTAGAATAATAGGAATCGTTACACTCATTATGGGCAATGTGGTACCAACATGAGTCGTTTGAAAGCTAACCCATTGTTCAAATTTTGATTTTAGAATAATTGCGGCTATCGTTTTACTGCCATCAAATCCGCTCTTATCAATTAATATAATATCAATCTTTTTTTAAGAATTGCGTCTATATTTATTATAACATTAACATTTAAATCCTACAAGGAGCTTACACCCCAAAGGATACCTTCCACCACCCACGACACCTCCAACTTTGTTAATCCTACAGAAAGTCATATTTATAAAATAGGAAAACGTTCTTACAAATTCGTTAGGAACTCACTTATTTATCATGCCTTCTAACGTAACATGTCTATCAAGCCACACAATTTGCGTGGGTTTTAGAATTTCTCGATTTGAATGAGGTGAAAATGCGTTCTAATACTTATATTTAGATCATTTTTAATAGGTTTCCTGTTAGTGTTGCCCTTCTAGCACTTATTAATACTTATCCTTGTAATTGTATCATATTTTTATATCTATATCCGTCACGTGTGAAGTTTCGCCTGTTAATTTAACCCTGCATATACAGCACGTCTACACAATCATCGATTTAGCAATACTCATTAATTAGTCGGTCCTACATTTAGTCAAGTAAGTGCAGACTAAAGTGGACTAATTTTAGGTACCTAGTAGTAGACCTTTTTGTAAAAGACTACCACCCATTCTTTTTTTACTGCTGAACTGCGTTACGATACGGTTACCGAGAAGAGTAGTCACCGGTCCAAATACAGAGCGTTCTGTTGACACCTTAATTTCAAATGCTGGTGAAAACGGCAGATTTTCATGACGTCCGTTACAAACATGACGGAAACGTTCTTTAGTTACCGTAACTTTAGTGTGTTCATTTTTCGTTCAAGATGCAATTAAAGGCACATAATGCAGTGACACTAACATGACACACTTAAGTTTTTTCTCCAGAATCGCAATGACTACTTACCAATAACTGGGCTGTAATATAGCCCATTACACGAACATTTATGCTTGTTTGTCACTCAATAACATTTTTTTTTTATCTTTTTTTTTAATTTAAAGGGGTTTTTGTCTTAATAACATTAAAAACCCACAATCACTGTGACTCACTGCTATTTACTGTCCACTTTCAGACCACCGGCCAACTCCGCGAGCTTCTAGACACAGCTTTAAGCTGGGACTTCGAGATCTTCAAACTAGAAGACCTGACCCGCGGTCGACCACTCGCACACTTAGGTCTCGCCCTCATGGGAGGACGCTTCGATGTGTGCGCGGCGCTTGAGTGCGACGAGAGGACGCTCCTGCACTGGCTGACCATCGTGGAGACCAACTACCACGCTGTCAATACGTATCATAACTCTACACATGCTGCTGATGTGCTTCAGGTATGGTTATCGTAAAATATAGACAGACAGACAGAATATATATTTTTTTTAATCCTTGGTAGTGTGTTTGTAAATTATAGTATATAGCATTCGGCTGGCTGCAAGCACTAATGAAAGAAAAATATTTCATAATGAGCATAGTGATCATGAAAATCTTAATCCAATTTCGTTTTTCTATAATTATGTTGCTTTGACAATTTACAAAATTACACTTCCCTATCTCACGAGTTCGAGACCTAAGTAAAGCCTTTTATTTCGTTCGGAACGATATTCTGCTAAATAGGTAAACTATAGCAAGGTGTCCCTCAAGGTACTATTCTCAGCCCCTATTCAATGCAAGTGTTGCGCCGACCCCAAGTAACATGGGATAAGGGCAGGAAGATGATGATGATACAATACAACCTTTTATCTATTTCATCTCATATTATTTATTTTCTTTTCACCTTATTAAAGTATTTTATTTCTACTTTCCAGGCCGTAGCATTCTTCCTGGAGAAGGACCGGCTCAAGTCAGTACTAGAGCCTCTCGAAGCCGCTGCAGCTCTGATAGCAGCCGCTGCACACGATGTGGACCACCCGGGAACATCATCTGCGTTCCTGTGCAATGCTCGACATCCTCTGGCCGTGCTATACAATGACGTCAGTGTGTTAGAGTCGCATCACGCGGCCTTGACCTTTAAACTGACGCTTAGTAAGTGTACAATTGTTTAGTATTCTGCTATGGTCTATATTAGCTCTGAACCGAAATAGCAAGATTGTTCGTGGATGGAGGCTTTTGGCTCAGCAAAACAGTTATGTTTAGAGTGAACTGAGACTAGCAGTATTCTGCTATCCTTGTGTATTAAAAGAGTGTTAAATCCGTATGTCAATTTTTTCATTGATGCTGCTCTTTAGGTCTCAAAAGTAAAAAAGCAAATTCCCTACATTGTTCCCTACACCTGTACCAATGCCTTAGAAAACCAGTAATACAAATCATGGCGTCATTATGAGAAGACCACATCACACACATACTGTGCTCTTATTTCTTTTTTTAACCGTATTTTCATTTTCTACCTCTACAGATGACGACCGAGTCAACATCTTCAAGAACATGGACCGCGACACATACAAGCAAGTGCGCCACAATGTCATCGACATGATCCTCGCCACGGAGATGACCAAGCACTTCGAGCATCTCGCCAAGTTCGTCAACGTCTTCTACGCCAAGTCTAGTGGCAGTAAGGAGGATAATATGCATACTGATGTGAGTTACAATATATGTATTTGTATTCCCTCTTACACTATCGATTTGATTCACTCCCCCTTCATACTAGGGCTTCAGGTTATTCACCTATCTGCTTACACTCATCCCAATTTATTTGGGCTCGTCTGTTTCTTCCGTACTTATACCTCTACTTGCCGTCAGGAGGATGACTTGGATGAAAATTATGTGTTATCCCGGACTAGACAGTTAGTGACTATATGCTGTACTAATTAAAAATCAGTTTATCAACTATTTATGCGTAATATAGAGACAAACTTTCACATAGCCATAAAATACTGAAAAATTGCTAGCAATCCCAACCTACATCTACAATAGTACATAGGACAGGTAACATCAGGCATTCAGTCTTTTCAAGTGCTTAATATTGAACACTGATTTTAACCGTTTCCAGCAAGAACCACTAGCACTGGATACAACAGCGCTGTCGTCGGCTGATAACGTGGTGTTAGTGAAGAGGATGATGATCAAGTGCGCTGACGTGTCCAACGCGTCGCGACCGCAGAAGTTCGCCTTCGAGTGGGCTAGAAGGTGAGTCCAGTGACATTCGTTTACAAAAAACTTCCTCAAATCCTAATATTCCAGTTTATTTTGGGATTTGTGAGATTTTTCCATCCCTATCAGCCGTCAATTCAGATACACTTATATATCCCTTTTCATTTTCAAGTCATATCATTTAAAATCATCAAATCCGTAAAACTAAAATCAATTGTACTAAAACTTGTAACATAATGTACATACTCACAGTTACCTTCATTCATTTCTCCAGGTCAGAACAAGCATTCTGTGACCGTTAGGCGCGGATCTGATTATTCCTCACGACACGTTCTATCCACAATCAGTACACAGACACAGCTTCCAACTTTAACATGAGTCTACGACGATTTAGTGTCATTCAAGGGTTGGTAGTTTCGCCTACATTGATGGATATCATTTTTCCCATAAACACTATACTTCTAATACAAAATAACTATAGATTTTATTGTATTTTATTATAATATATTTTATTATGACAGCTTTGACAACGACGTTTAATACGTCGCCATAGCAACGTACCTTTCAAATTCTTACCGGCCTGTATCTTTTTAGTGGATTTGATATGCAAACTCACGTAAGAGAATTACTGGCTACGTTCCTATCTCAAATTCATATTTTCTACATAATGTTATTCTACGAGTACCTTCTTGATCCAAGCAATACAAGGATCAGTTCTGGCTTCGCCTCTAAAGCGAACACTACAAGGAGCCTGATACTCCAGGGTCTCTTATCCCGGAGATACCCAGCGTACCTCTCCGCTCCGGTACCTGACGGACCCTGCCTACGCCTCCGTCCTCCGTCCTCCGTGAAGAGGGCTACTTCATCTATTGGGCCGCGCCTCACCTGAGGGCCGCCTCACCTGACGGGCTGACAGCGTCTCCGCCGTGCCTCTCTCTCCTGCTGCTGTGCTGCGTCCTGGCCTGCTGCGTGGGCCCTCCTGTCCTCACCTGGCGGGCTGACAGCGTCTCCGCCGTGCCTCTCTCCTGCTGCTGTGCTGCGTCCTGGCCTGCTGCGTGGGCCCTCCTACGGGTGCCCACCGTGTTGCCACGCCCTAGCACCTGTCTTCACCTGTTCCTGCTCCTGATCCTGGATCGGCAGCTGTACCTGCCCCTGTCGCCAGCACCTGCCTCGCGACTACCTCCTCAACCCACCTGTATCTTCACCTCAACCTCCTCAACCCATCTATCACGCATCATCACTTATACACCCCACCTCCACATACTACACACCACTCTTCAGTCCATCTCCATCCTTTTCTTATAAATATATACCTTTGATTGTCTTCTACCTCCCTTTCTTTTATCCTTAACCTATAAGCTTAACTTTCCTTGTCGCTACACGACAAACTTAACTCCACATTTCAGAATCGCAGAAGAATACTTCCTCCAAACGGATGAAGAGAAAGCTAAGGAGTTGCCGGTAGTGATGCCCATGTTCGACCGCGCGACCTGCTCCATACCGCGCTCGCAGATCGGCTTCATTGACTACATCATCATCGATATGATGGAGGCCTGGGCTGGTGAGTGCTTTTGACTACTAAAAATTGAAATTCATTTAATTGCCAGGATGTAGGTTTACAACATATGATCTTAAAACTATAATATATAAATTCACAATGAGGGTTGTGTCATCAGCAAACAAGATTGTGTTATGACAAGTGATATTTGGGCGATCATTAATAAACATATATGAGAATTAAGAAAGGTCCCATTACTCTGACCTGTGGGACTCCAAAATTATTCTGTCGATAGTCACTTCTTTTTGGCATCTCTTTCTTATTTTGCATATTAGAGATTTCCACACATTGTTCTCTGTCATTTAGATAGTCGCTCAACCATTTCACTTTGCCTCTTATCCTATATTTTCGACTTTGGACTGCGAGACAAAATGAAAAATCTCGTGCCCGTAGTTACATTGGCTCCCAAATCTTGCAAGCTGTACGATTTCTCTTACTCAGATGCCTAGGGTAAGCCTGACTCGACCACCCAGGGTATTCTGGATGAACTTGAGTACCGTCATCTGGAGAGTCTCTTTTAATGCACCTCATATGTATCGATTGCAACGAGGAGATGATAAACGACAAGCGTTCTAAATCACTCAACCATATAATGTCGTTTTCCAGCATTCATCGACATGCCGGAGCTGGTGAACCACGCTCGCATGAACCACGCGCGCTGGCGCGAGCTGGACGAGGCGGGCGTCACGACGCTGGCCGACGTGCGGCGCGCGCAGGGGAGGCAGAACGCCATACAGGGCGCGCACACCACGGCCGAGGAGTAGTCGCCGGCCGGTTACGTATAGGAATCGAGCAACATCACCCGCTGACGTCACAAGATGGAGGCTCGGGAGCGGTCGGGAGTGTTCGGGAGTGCGCGCGGGTGGACAGGTACGGATGTCAACGTTATAAGTCTGAAACGGATCATAGGCTGATGCCTGACGGATGTGTCCGA
Organism: Apamea sordens; assembly: GCA_945859715.1. NCBI lineage: Eukaryota > Metazoa > Arthropoda > Insecta > Lepidoptera > Noctuidae > Apamea > Apamea sordens. The sequence continues at coordinate 13,575,516 of OX244002.1, forward strand.
TAATACGCTTATTTTATACTTATATATCCGTGTTAGTGTGGATATCACTAATTATAATTGTTGATATCTACTTTTTTAAGTAGTCGTATTTATTAGGTAATATTTGAATGCAAAATATTTACTGCATCGATGTATCATTGGATTTTTCATTAACTGTCCACAGATGGCATGATTTTGTCTGGCTTTGTGTGTACTTAAATGTGTTAACTTGTGTGATAGAATATGTTTACTAGTGATGTGCTGAACTATACATATTGGCCTTATCGTAGCCCTGAACTTTATCGTATTGAATATGTCGAGTCAGGAGTCCTCATGTAAGCTTATAATTATCCTATTAATAAAAGCAACTTATGACATGAATAGCAAAGATATAAAATATACGGCATACAATATAATACGTTGTGCTTATCCAAATATTGTCTCTATTATTGTGTCGTCTGTGGAATCATAGACAATCGGCATAATCCACTAATTGTTGTATTCAAGTTGCCATATACACGGGTAGGTATCTTAGCTACATAATATGTAATGTTATAATGTTTTAAAATGTCCGTGATATAAGTGCCATATTAACAATTGGCCATGTTTCATTCATTTAGCGGTGTTACGATCACTTCTCACTGCATCCCATGACAGTACCTTCACTACATCTTACCATTTAGTTACTGATAGAATATGATTCGTGTACAGTGAGGGCGTGTAATCGCTTGACTTTTCAACCGAACTAAAATGGATGTAGGAAAACTTGATTGTAATTGACAATTTTATCTATGGAATCTGGAATTCCCGTCAACAGCAACCTGCATCTTTAACGTCCTTACTTTAAGAATCGCACCAAACTTGAAAAGTATTTCTCTACTTCTTATATTGTTATACTATTGAACAATTGGTCCATTTATACACTTGAGCTTTCAAAGAATTCCTATTTTTATAAAAAAAACTTTTTGTAGTGCACACTTTCGGCCTCAATCATATCAAAATTCCAAATTTTTCGAATGATTTTGATAAAAACAACTGTTGAACAATAAATCTACCTAAACACCTTTGTTTCATTCCTGGGGAATATTTTATAACATTTTATACTTAACAATTATAAATGTTAATGTTATTTATTAATAGATATATTAGAACACTTGAATATTTCTTTAATAAAATAATTTATTGTATTTGAATAAGGTCTAACAGATATGTAATAGCGATTATTAAATTATGTATTCGTCTATATGACGCTGGTATTTAAGAGTTGTACTATGATAGTTGATACTACAATTGTAAAGAAATCATAAAAAATAAAATACGCTTCCTTGTGCTCAATGTCAATACATAGCGGTCTAATGATAGTGTTATACATACATACCTACTTAAATATTCGTCAACTTTATACATATTATTACGTAGTTCAATTTGCTACTCCAATATTGTGCTGTATTGTTAGGTCGCCGTGTTCAATCTCATATTATATTATTTAATTAATCAGTAATTAATATGAACCTACCAAAACGTACTTTTTTCGCCTACTAACAAATTCTAATGATCAAATTAGTTAATTTTTTGTTATAGTTAGCTCAATTTAATTAGATTTTAATGATTATAAAATCTTGATTTGGGATTGTCCTGTGGTGGAAAATTGGGGAAATAATTTCGTCCTCTCCCAAGGTTTTAATAGGCCCTTACAGCGGTTTGTACATGTTTGTGTTATTGTAGAAGATCAAGACCTAATCCAACTGATTTCTATTTATATTGAGTTTAATGTAAGTTGGTCATGTTTGAGAAATTATAACTATTAAGATACCGGGGGCTGGTCCCCATATTTAAATGTGAAGAATAGATAAAATTACATTGTTGTGAATTTTATATGCGGAGACGAGTGCTATGCATAACTTGTATAAGTACCAATTAATTAATGTTAATGTAAATTAATAAAGATTCAAAACACTTCACAAAGAAGTGACGCAACATGCCTGTTTTACTTCACCTCCACCCGCATCTCACGGCTGCTCGAAGTACGCGCAAACGTTCGAGTATTAACGTGAATTACACAAGAATGCTAACCCACAAGCGGATACTCGAGCATGCGCGAGGCTACGCGCTACTTCTCGAGGATACGCGAGAATGCTCGATCATCCGTGTATGCTGACTAGAAGCAGACGTCCGAGCATGCACGAGGCTACTCGCGTCTCCTTGAGAACACGCGAGAATGCTCTGGCATCCGCCAAGGCAATCGGTCAAGGTTTTTAATAAAATCTCGGGGGATGTGACACAGGGGTGGGGGGAGGGAGTGGGTGAAAAGAATGATGCCACGAAATGTATGGAAGCTGGTACCCGCTCCAATAGGAATAAATTATGTATCATTATAAAGAGATTAGATTTAGTAAAAGAATTCCAATGCCCATGTCTTAATTCTTTGTCCAATCTGAATAGGTAATACAGGGTGGAAGTTGAGACGAGGCAGCTAAGCACCCTAACCGATGTAGCAACAGAAAAACGTTCTTTACAACAAAAAGTGTGCCGTCTGCGCTGCACCTTAAACGGAGACTGTCCAACACTTTCACTGTCCACAAAGCACACAATAGTTAAACAATCGACCTGAATCATATGTGATTCATGGGACAGAGAATGGGTTAACTTCTTGAGTACGGTAATTGCTAACAGCATGTACAGATTTTGGATAAATAGTACAGTCAGCTGGAAAAACGTTAATTCTTTCATTTTATTTTTATGTTGCCAATCAATGCAGTTTTGTATAAGGATTCAAAGACGCTTTTGGATCAACTGAGGTTAGAGTACGCACCATATCATAACATTGTTGTAAATGAAGGAGTTATAGGACGAACATTATTTTGCGGTTGTTAAGGTCATCACACACATTTCGACCCAGGATCGGGTCAACACCGCCTCACCTCATTGACACGTCGAAAACCAGGCAGTACGAGTATGAATGGAGTTTCATGGCGATGACGATTCGGTGCCAACTGCCAAGTTGTAATGCTGCAAGCTTTATTTGACGACACTGCTTACAGATAGAAACCCAAGATTAAACGTACAAGAAAGAGGGAGGGGGGTTAGGAGTCAACCCATGATTGGTTACTGGGTAGCGTGCGATGTCGACGCATTCCTAATGATGCTCAAAAAGGCAGTGAATTATGAAATATTTAAAAAAAAAACAGTTTGACTCCGAACTGAAAAGGATTTAGAATTAGGCGCCCTAGTAAGTTCTCTTCAGTTCAAAAAGAGCTATTCTACGGTATATTACATATGGCTAATGGAAGGGATACGAAAATAAGCTTCGTCCTTTCATAATTTTTGACCTACGCCATCTTGTTTTTAGATAAAGGTGATTTAGAATTACATTATGCCTATGAGATTTAAACAAGTATTCTAGTAACGAAGATCTAAACAAAATACCATTAGTTTCGCGAAAATCTCCAAAAGGTGATTTGGACTTAAATTATGTCCGAGATTTAAATTATATATTCTACGGAGATTTGAAAAAAAAACATATTTCCATAAAACATTTTATTATAAACAATAATTATTTAAAAAAACATACTTTATATAACTTAATACAATTGCAACATTGCGGTATTATAAATGCAATATCTTTACATATCCGCTCACGTTATAACTTTTTAAAGTGACGTAATGCTGACCATTAACCTTTTTACTACAGACAACAAAAAAGTTACAAGTCCAACATTACTTAACAGCAAATAATATATTACTTTGAGACATAAACGTGAAATTCTGTACAATATTATATATTTGAAGTTCATCTGAGTAACCTTTATTTATTAAACTTATTTTTTAATTGTATAAAAAATCAGATATTCGATAAAAAAAAAAGCTGGAATGGAAGTCTGCTTCATACAAGTAAAAATAATTAAAAAAACTATCGTTATTTGTTTATGTGCACAATAAATAGTTTTGACCAAACAAACGATCTAGAAATTTCTCTGACGTAAATTACAGAAGGAATAAATTAATAAAATTCAAAATGTTTCATACCCGATCAGTACTAAATTGTATCATTATTAAATTATTTTCTGTTACATCTACATAAGTCAACTCGTCTAGATTTTATTTGGCCAATAACCGAAGTAACATATTTGATATAATATTAAGAACTACATTTATTTAGTCCCACCCTGTACATGAAATGGATTAGAGGTCGTGGACTCGACAAGAGGCCAAGAAATTCGCGAAAAGAGATTTTATTTGAATGGATTCTGTTTTAGCAACGGTTATTTTTTCGTTTTTCGTGTTTAGGCTTCCGAAGTCTGCCTCTCCCGAGTCCGCGGCCCCAGAAAGTGCTAAAGTACGTGTTTTCTTTCGCGAACTTATCTAACTGAACACATCAGACTATCACCATCCTTGAATATTACTCTCTTCTCTTCACAAACAACAAGGCCTTCTATAAAAGATAAGTACTAATTTAATCTTTCCGCTTGTTATACAATTTTTCAATAATTAGTATAATATTGTTCAGCCATAAAGTTCAATTCGGCGTGACAATCTACGTCAGGTACTTGCACGCGCCTTGGAACAGAAATTTCGCCATTTAGAGATTCCTCAATTTACACTCATATATGTTTAGAGTCCAATACATAATATTAAAGAGTCACAATATCCACCCAACACTTATTTATTTACAAAAAAGGCATTTTATCGACATGTTAACAGCCGAGTCCCCCCTGAAGCATCATTACGTAAGTTCAATAGGGGAGGAGACTGGCCGTGTAAATGATAGAAAACTTTTCCCATAGCCTATTTTAACAATGCATGTACACTATCGATACAGCCGAAGTAACGTTAGCGTCAAACTTTATAACTGCTCTGAAGTGCGCTACATGCTGCGCAGTACCACACCCCTCACCCCAACAGTCACATGATGTTACTGCGCAGCTACTGGCCTCGTGTTCAGAGCGGCCATAAAGTTTGCATCAGGCTGTAGTATTTCTCTCATATTTCTCACAATAAGGCTTTCTTTTTAATATCTACAACAGTTGCCGTATTATAACTTGACCAAAACCGCTGTACCGCGCCTTCGGTATGTGCGCGGCTCACGGGACGGCAGTGCAGGCCGCTCATTCGTCATCGCTCACGGCGCCCCGCCCCCCGCCTCGCCGCGCATTCCTAAGGCGCGGTACAGCAGTTTCGGTCAAACTATACCAAGTATTAATGCCATGTTTCCAGTGCGAAAAAGGGATGTTGCTATCGGTCATGTATAGCTTCGTCTCTCTCTTACGTTGGAATCATGGTAGCATTAAACTATTACGCTACCAGTAACTTCTTTAGTGTACAGCCTTGCCGATAGTGTTATTTAAACCCGAAGAAAATAGAATCAAATCATAGTATTTGCAGTCAAAAGTGCTTTTTCACAACATCGCTTTAAACAATTGTATCCACTCATTACGAGTATTATATCATTATTTTATAGAATTAAATTGTATAAATTTTAGTATATTGTAACACTCAACGACATACATTATATTTTACAGCATGTTCTACAATCCTTTACACATTAAGATACAATTTACAAGGTTTTTTAGAAATCTGTTTTAAGAAACTATAGTTCGACATCAAAATATAATTATTATTAAATAATTTTGCTTCCAAAATGTCAATCTAAATTATAATAAAGAAGAAATTAATCATTTTAATATTCAGAATCAAATAATCCAAATTAAAAATTAAATTAAATATTTTGATCACACAATATGCTAATTATGACACCGGCTTATCCAGCACGATTATTTCTATATTATCAAACAATTATTTTTTAACAAACAAGTACAGTTAGATATTTAGCTCAAAACAGGCGGACACGTGACGTTTGCTCTCTTTCTAGCTCGTAAGTCGAAGTATAGCGTTATCTCACTCCGTCATACCATAGAGACACAGATTAATTCATAAAAAAACCTCTATTACACAACGACATCGAATAAAAACTGTCCACTTATGCCCGGGTCATTTTCAAACAAAATGTTCCTGCAGTTTTGTGTAAAAATCAGACTCGGGCACCGAGATCGCGAAGAAAATACATTATAACGGAGTACTATGAAACAGGAATCCTTAACTTCACCCTGAATAAAACCTTTAACATTACATAACACCTATTTAAACGTATAATAGCACTACACTTCGATTGGGAATTCTCAGTTCACGGGAGGGTGTCTCTTTCTCACCAACGAAAAAAGAAAAAGACAGGTAATTTTTTTACTTCTGAGAAAGATATATTCGAAAATACGAAATGTAGTGCCAGTACGGGTTGTATAGAATAAATTGTTCACCTGATCTAGATCATGTGAGCGCTATTATTCTGTATGGGAGGTGGCTTGTCCTCCGGTAGTGGGGTCGCGCCGCTAGATGGCGATAGGCTTGTCGCGACACTGCTCGACCACGTAGTTGGTGAACCGCTTGAGGAACTTGGGGTACTCGCGCTTGTACACCGCGCGCAGCACGCCGGCCGGCGCCCAGCCGCCCGGGTTCACTGCGGAGGGACATGGGGATTACTTTAAGGTTTACTGTAGTGTGCCCAACTGTTTGTAACCAACTGCCAGTAGCTAAACTGCCCCTAGTCAGTGCCACTTTTTTATATGGCCTTCTGTGGTCGACTGAAGTACATGATAAGGTGCAACCACTCGCTCGCCTCTTCTATAGCTTGTGGTTTAAAAAGCAAACTACTCGCGCCATATTCATACTAAATTTTCAGGTTTTTCCATCGCCATGATATTGATGGAATATTACAATCATAATATGAGAGAGAGAGAGAGAGAGAGAAGAGTATCACAACATTATTACACTATAAACCAAAGATTTAAATCATAGATCCGCCATACCGCGTCTAAATGATCAACGTTCTGCTTCGTTGATAATTTATTTATTTTTATTCGCTCACTATTACTGAAAATCGTATCGTTCCATGCGGGATGTGTGAGCTCACTCTCTTCTTGGCAAGGACACATCTAACCATTTAAATCTTTGCTATAAACAGCTTTTTTGTTTATATCTCTTGTATCGTTCTAGTAGACAAGAAGTGTTTACCTGTACTGCAGTATGCGATGTCTGTGGTGATGTTATGTCGTGTGGGCTGCTCGCCGGCCGGGTACGTGGTGCGGCAGGCCAGGCACACCGTCACGAACAGGCGGATACACGCGCCGGTGTTCGACTGGAACAACAAAACAGTTGAAATATTAAAATCTAAATTAAGATTTTTTTTATGTAAGGAAGAATCTCGTACTTAATCCTGAAGTAATAAATGCCTATGGAAAATTCAAAATATTAAGCAAACTTAGTTGTAAATAATTATTTCTTACTAATAGTTAACATTTTCATTAGTACCACAACAACATTGGATAGGAGCGAAGAGCCAATGATGTTTAGCACCGCACACGACCCGGGTTTGGTTTGCCGACAGCTTAAAATGGTATGCTTATAAGATATGAACATTTCTTTCCCCCTTTGAAAGTGGTAATATATTCACATCGTTCATTATCTAGCACAAAACATAACGCCTGAGTAATCCTAATCAATCACGTTTTTATTTAATTTCTAAAAGGCTGCTTAACAAGCATATAAGTTTAATTACAATGAGGAATCGTACTAACCGGATAATCCGGATTGATGGTGGAATGATTAGTGACGGCGTAGGTGTTGTCGCTGTCCTGTCGCACGTGCGACCAGAACAACGCATCCCGCTGCGAGGCTGGCCAGATGCGCTTGAACGTCTGGTGGAACACGAGCGCGTCCGACGAGATCTCCTCTACTATTGTCATCGTTTCTAGTGTGGCTGTAACATAAAAACGTAACATAAGTATGTTAAAAAAAAAAAACAAATTTCTCCAACGAAGAAGGTGCTGAAAAGACATATGTATAGCTATCCGGCTATATTAGTAGTCGGTAACTAGTCGGCTCTTTAATTTCTTCTATGCTTAAAGTATGGTCATTAAAATGAAATCATAATCATTCTCTCTTTATCGAATGGTTCTAAAATAAAAATATTTTTTTTATTTTATTTTGGAACTAAATCAATCAGAATCTTACAGTTTGTGAGTAAACACTAAACTTTTTTCTTTTTTCTAAATTAAGAAAAAAAGTTTTAACGTTGAAATGAATCCTAAACGAAGGATTCTACAGCTCCTGTTGTTTATTATTTTATTTATATTAGAATCACAGTTTCGACTCGAACCGAGCTCGAACCCGTACTCCACCAAAAGTAACAATAGGTAAAAAAAAAAAAAAATTGCAACTGTCTAGTCGGCGGAAGTCATAGCCGGCTCATCTCTAGACTCAGAACAAGTGAAATAAGTCTCTTTTGGACAAACGAATTTCGTCAACATCATCCTAGCAGTCGATTGTAGTAGTATGTTGTATCCCACGCCATTTATCATTGACATAATCCCTTAAATTATTAATGATATTCTCCTGAGAAAGAATAACCAAATCTGCAAACATCTGTTGTTGTCGAAGGACGATGAACAACATGATATAAGCATAATTTTAGCAAAAAAAATATTTATCATTTATATATTTAAAAAAATACTGACAGCTGTTGACAAGATAATCTCACATTTTATTTATTGTAAATCATAAATTTACAAACTTTAGGATTTTAATAATTCATGAATAACGCGTGCCGCACAATATTGCACGAATTTTTGTCCGTCACGGCTCTCAGTTTAGTTTCGTCATTCGACGAAAGTATGACAACTGACAGATTTGTTAATTTATTGGTATCTATCATAACTTTCTTGATTCCGGATCGCAAGTATTTGGCTATAAAATATCTGATTATACAAAGCAATTAGTATAACACGAAATATTAGTAAAAGAATAGTAGGTATATCTAAATTTTGTTTTTTTATAAGGTCTAGCCCAGACCTGGCACTCATTGCCAAGCAAAATATCAATATTTCACGATGTCGGATGTGCGCCCATTTTGAAACAACCATGAGTAGGTATCTGAACCTAAATTCCTATATTCCCATTAAATAAAAATCTTAAAATTCACATGTAGCATAATCAGCCTATAATGTTCCCACTATTGGGACAAAAGCGTCCTCTCTCTGTGGGCCCAGTGCGGGTTGGTCCATAATCCACTCTAAACTCTGGGTCTAGAAGCTTGAAATTTAGCATTAAGGAAGGAGTTTTGAAAGAAAATAAAAAATTAAAAATGGGATATTTATGCCGATGAGAAATCCCATCTGACGCACGGCTTGTTTTATAAATATTATCTTATCATAATACTCACTTTCCCACTCATACCGGTAGCGCGGGTTGAAGAAGTAGTGGCACATCTCGCGCGCAGTCACGCCGCGCACTTTGTGCATCGCCTTCAGGGGATCAGTCACCATGCCATCCACTTCCATCTCCCTGAGAAAGTATTCAAATTAAGCATCCTGGAATATGTGGAATTTGTGTGATGTGGATAAACCGTGTTATGTGTGCATGCAAAGCTGACCCTCTATATAAGTTCGCAAATGTATAAGGAATCTTACACAGTACCCAAAAAACAAACATTAAAAACATCACACTACAGCTACTACCAATCCCAACGGAAAAAAACTTAACCATGTAATTACAGTATTTGTGTTTACCAATCCCAAATCCAAAAAAGAATATTCCGTATGCCAAGTTACACCAAACTGGCAACCCATAAGAGTTAACTTGAGACTTCGCCCAGATGACTTAAGCGCGCAGTATTGGACGTCGATGGCGAGAGCGGGAACAGCGCGGGGAGCGGGAGGGGCCGCTCGGTTCTCAAGTTAATTCTTGCGGGTTATAATATTATTAGTATTCTACACTACGAACTAGCCCAAAACTTTCAAGATATACAGTCACGAAAAAGTACCAGCTTACATTATAAATATTAAAATAAAGCTACATTCTCACCCCCTTATTCATAAAAAAAAAAATAAGTTTATAAATATGATCTTCGACGTTTTGAGATTTAATGTAAATTGTGATTACAATATTCACCCATAAGGCATCAACAACATCAAGATCTGGGCCTTACGAAGTCAAGGTTCCCCAGGCCCTCATAGTTCCAGAATATGCTCAGACGTACAGTCGAACAAGCTATTTATAATTGCAAAAATCCTTCAACTACATTGTCAATATTCATTTACATTGTTTGTAATTCACTTTTTAAGCTAATGGCGTTCTTATGAGAGTGATGTAAAAGACTCACAAAATTGTATACCAAACCGCTTGTTCGTTTGTACAGGAATGCTAAGCCTCTGACTCAGAACAACATGGATAAAGCTTTATAGTAAAACGGAAGATTATGAATAAAAGGGTAAAATGTAGGCAAGCAAAAGTAGTATAAGAACATAATCCACATACCCACTTCTACAAACATTGTCCACGTACCTCCTGTACATCCTCATGTCGCCCTCCTCGGCGAACAGTTGCCATCCAATCTCTCCGCCGACGCCTTCGAACGCCGCCTGGATCTGCTCTGTCGATATCCTGTCGATCTGGAATGATCATTTATGCATATTATTATTGGGAATAGGGTTCTGAATTCGAGCCAGTTTATTTGAACGAAGCGAAAAGTTTTTACGTCGTTTAACTGCGGCTTAAGTCAGTGTCATACAAGTTTTCCTGGATTAATTGTTTTAGTTTCGAGGGATTGTGATTGGGCGCAAAAAGAACCAGTTTCATTTGGTCTACATCCTGACACATTACAATTGCTGTCCAAACACAGAGTACGAACGACAAAGAAGCGAGAGCTTGCAAAACGTGCATTTACAAGAAAATAAATCTTGTTTCGGATGTTGATTTTTAAACAAAATATAAACAGTAATAGGCTCGCCCCGCATATGGGTCTTAAACATATATGTCGAAATGTGAGTATACTACGGGTAACTCTGCCTAACGCTCCGGGGATAATAGGCGTGATGTTATGTATGTAGTGTAAAGCCTTTCATTTTAGCAAAAGCTGGAAGGACTAGAAAATCCTTTAACACAATATCGAAGAGATCGCGTATTCAAACAGCACGCTAAAAGAACTGAGTGTTGTCGTTAACAGTAGGTAATTATCTTTATGCTAACATCTTTTATGTCATCTACTACTATGAAAAAAGATAAAGTTTCCCTTATCGCACCATTAACCCAGAATATTAATACCGCGGTATTATCATCAACTCTACCTCGCCTGTGGTAATTTGGATGGCATTAAGTTTTTGGGGCAACGGCGAAGTGGGGCAGTTAGTTGAAAGGTTTGATCCAAATAATCCGTCTACAATAATCCCCACATAAATACAAGTAATCCAGGGTTTGTCGAGGGTTTTCAATAGGTTAGTGCAAACAAACAATACAAAATTGAGCTATAAAGGCTATCCAGAGACAATAAATATTAAACAAACGAGGACTTAGTTAGTTTATACTGATACAGAAAATTTCCACAATCGGAAAGCATGGAAATGAACACCAGCGTTAGGTGAAGGATAATATGACTTATATGAATAACTAAATAACACAAGGACAAACAGGCAAGAATAGAAAGAAGGTCTTGCCCAGGAGCGCAACCAGTAGGCTGTGTTAACCAGTAAGATGTGTCATTGTCGAACGCAACGCATCATCGCGAGCTGTGGTCAATAGCGAGGTCAATTTAGTATAGAAAAGAAACATGATCTCTAACCTCAGACCACAAAGTGTGCGCGGTAAGTTGATTCAATGGTCGGTGGTGGAAACTCGATCTAGTCACAAGTGTGAACCCTGGGCACCATGCCCCTCCATCATAAGTGAGAAATAACTCACCTCAGTCCACAAAGTGTGCACGGTGAGCCGGTTGTCAATGGCCGGTGGTGGCAACTCAACTTGATCACGTGTATGCACGCTGGGCGGCACGACACGTGCACACCGCTCCTCCTCCATTTTGTCGAAGCCTGTCTCCACTGCATCGTAGAACTCGTCGTCTGGCAGTGTGGAGTGAGGGCCCTCCTGTTGACAAAGAAAAATAAGTATTAATTTTACTTATTAACATCGGCACATTACTGTGACTTTATGAATTCATTACGAACACCTAAGCCGCGGCCATCTAGATGCGTTGGTGGGTGCCGAAAAGGATCAAAAGGATGAATTGAGAGCCGATGGATTAACCATAGAGATAGTTTTATTTTTATTTTTAACGCCAGGCAGAAAACCTTCCCACAGTTAATCTTTACGGCAATTTCTGTCTCTAACTTTTCCAAAATTCTATATAATTTACGTTAAACAGGCTAGAGCTAAATGTCTAAATATGAACGTTACAGCATCCACGTTCGCCGACATGTTTAGAGGCCCAATTAGTTTCTAGTCGTAACATTGCTCAATTAAATTAGTCAAACGAACTGTGCCCAGCCAGACTAATGCATGCATTAGTGCATTTTCTAATTAGTGAGAGTTGAAACTATTTCTGGTTTGGAATTGTTTTCACATGATATTTAATGTATTTTTGATATTTCAAATGTAGTCACGCTTGTGGTCTTCGCTCGCGTAGTTTACGATCAACAGCCGCATTTTCAAAAACAGAAAAGTTAGTACTTATAAAGACAACTAACAAAGGTACACAAATATAATAAAGTAGTAAGTATCCGTAGCCTCTAGATAATATTATTCCGCGTCGTTCCGACCTACATACATAGACACAGTCGCGAGGACATGCTAGTAAATGAAATTTGGTTGATTGCGCGATCCACGTGATGGTCTGCCCCGCATAATTATTAGTTACGGCTGCAATAGTTCGACTGTCAAGCCCAAGGGCGCGGGTTTATGAAAGAGGAATAAGTATGTAGTATTTTATCTAAACTAATAAAGAAAGTGTTGATAAATGCATGATAAAAATAACAGGTATTGTGAAGAAATCGCGAAGTAATTTCCATCATTATTATCTGGCAACTTTAAATTTGAACCTTTAAAATTTAAAATTTTAACCTTTCTGAATCATGGCAACGGGAACGCAGTAGTCACAATGAGAGAGAGAGAGAGGGAGGGGTTGAGCTTTGACTCCTCATTAAAGGATTGGCCCAGAATCGCAGAAAACCGGGAAAAGTGGATAGAGGAAAGGGTAGCATTTTTTCAGCAGGAGACTGCATATAGGCTTAGAATATTGCAAGGCTGAATTCACATCCAGCTGGCAAGGCAAGCACGCTATCAGGGCTAAGCTAATGTTGAAAAATCGATGCTTCAGACGCTAAGGCCAACGCTTTACGATGTCCATTTAAAGGCAGGCGAACTTAATGATATCTAAGTAAAATATAATTGCTCCAAACACCATATTTTAAATTATTGCCATTGGTTACGGCACCACGCCTGGACAAAGTAACGGGTCGCAAACTTATAGATAGTATAGGAATCGTGTACATAATATATCTACTAAATGAATTACATTTCAATCATCTAAACCAAATTCATGATCAAATGTGACTCTCGGGTTCGTGATGTGCAATGGTATGACCTTGTGTACCGACAAAAACTTTTTCTCCCCCACACAATATGACAATCGATTATTGGAACTATAAATACGTCACATATAACGTGGTAGGATAACATGCAGTTCATCGTCACCAAACTTTACTCTTTAATTTTGGGAGAGGCCAGTCCCAGTGCATAAATTTACGAACTCATAGGTTCGTAAATTTATCCAGCCAGCAGTGCACACCGATACTAACTCTTCATTGTTTGTTTAGATAGTTTCCCTTGCCAATGTCGCATTTGGCGATTTGCTACGGATATTTGTATTCACTATGTATCAAGTTGATAGTATCAACTGTGACTAGCAGAGCGGTTAAACAATGAACCGCGTGCTCACATCATGAAATGATCCGTGAAGGTCATTTACGACGGCAGTTTTGGATATCGTGCATACAATGTTCATTGTAATCAAATCTGCTGTAATCAGCTGCTGATTTCGGAAAATTATAATAACAAAAGTTAATGTGTAAGAGGGGCCGGCAAACGCAGCAGATAAACTAGCAACGAAGAAAAACCATGATTTCTTTTAAGGCGCGGTAAGAAGCAAATTTTTAGGTAATTGACAATAGCGCATCGTGCCACAAATTAGGTTCAAAACAGCGATGCGTTCGATGTTAGTTGAATCAAATGACCACCAAAATAAAAGTAATTTCGCAGCTAATTTAATTACTTAAATTAAAAAATGAGTTCACGGCTCAGTGGAATATTTTTTAAATAAATGCATAGGAGCAATAAATGCATTGAAGGCTGACACACGAAGGAAGACACGTAAAAACTTTTTCCCTTGAGTGTACAAAAGTTAACGCAACTGACTAATCGGTAAAACTGACAAATCAGTGAAACTGACTAATCAACGAAACTGGTGAATTAAATAAACTGACGACTAAGGGAAACTGACCAGTGATACGCGGACTCTTTTCTTTGAACATTTGACAATAATATACTCAATTTTTTTTGGTTTGTAATATGTACCAATACGCCTAACTGTGCGACAAAAAAACTGAGCGTTTTACGGTGTCCTACGTTTGGGCAGCGCCTTAACAGTGACTTCAGTTCATTCACAGCACATCTAGTAGTAAATGTAGTCCAAACAAATCGTTTGATAGCAGCAGACACGGAAATGAGTACATCAATTTAATACCTGAAGAATGTGTTCATCTTATTTAACGAGATGAAACCGCAAAATGAGGCAACCATGTCGAAGTCAGGGCAGATATAAATACTATGAAGTACTCAGATTTAACCGGTGAGTGGGGAATACCAACACAAGGGCTTAAAATATCATCTCATAAACATACACGTTTTAACATATCGGCAACAGTGAATTCCCCTGATGAATATGAACCATTATTTTAGGATTTTGACGTAGATGATTAGTAAGAGCAAAGCTAAGCTTATACCATCAGTAAAATATAATGTTCTGTGAAAGCTAATTAAGTTGGAACAACAACTAAAAAAAAGCGAAATCCGAAGACGTTTTAGATTCTAAGGAATAGACATAGAATATTGTTCATTTTTTATTCACCTCATACGCACGACTAAAATATTAAGAATCGCAAATCTTATTAGGAGAAATCCCGTCTAATGTAGGTAACCGTAAAATAAACGCTAAGATATCTCGCATAGCATATGCAGTACATAAAATCATATCTGCCTAGCCTTTTCCCAACTACGTTGGAGTCGGCTTCCAGTCTAACCGGATGCAGCTGAGTACCAGTATTTTACATGGAGCGACTGCCTATCTGACCTCCACAACCCAGTTACTGGGTAATACGAAACCCCTTGATAAGACTGGTTGTCAGACTTTTGTGCTTCTGACGACCCGTAACGACTGTCAAACATCCACGAATGACAGCTGGGACCAACGGCTTAACGTGCTTACCGAGGCACGGAGGGGTCTTCGTATGTAAAGATGGTCACCCATCCACGGACAAACCGCGGCAAGCGTAGCTTAACCTGATCGATCGACCCGTGCGGCTGTTATTACTTAGCCACTAGTGCATAAAATACCACCTGAAAATTACCCAGGGTATCCCCCAAATTATTCAAAGGCAAAATAAACACCTGCTTCTCAAGCATATTTTATCTTTACGAGGCAAAGCTTTTAAACAACAATACTCATAAATCGTGAGGTCGGAAACATCTTACCACCTGTTTGTAGACGATTCCCCTGACACCATATGTAGGTTAGATTTGCTTTACGCCCTAAATAAGAACAATAGCTGTCTAGAGGTACTTTCAGTGACCTCGATTGGTCGTGTCTGGGTTAACGAAGGGTAATTAGTGGGCTAGTGTCTATTCAGCCATTATTTTGTGTAACAGGGTTGATAGGACGCGCCCTTTTTATATTGGCTCAATCGCCCTCTATAATATTAAACGGCTGAGAGGATTTTAACTTTAAGTTATGAATACTTATGAACCTCTCCGTTATTATTTTGTGTTACGTGCATAAGTCACTTTTTATGTGTTTGTGTGCCTTTTAGTCTGTGCTAAATAATTGTATTTTCTTTATATTATGTCGATCTCATAGTTGCAGTAAATTTCAAAAAATACGTGTAGTACATGTTTTTTTTATAATACAACATTGGTACATCTATCAGGGCCCTAATTCACTATGACCACTTTTTTTTACAAATGACTCCTCCCGCTCTGGGTGGAGCAGAAGGGAGTGTCAGACTCTTACTGACTAAAACCCACCCGTGTTCCTTCCTTAGCCCTTTATGTTCCAGGGCAGCGGTAAACCCTTTCGGATGTTCCCGCTACCCTGGCAGGCTCACTATGACCACTTAGGTAATGATTCCATACTTCGAAACCACGTCAATTCCTTAGCAAATCCCGCCAATCTCGCGTTCATTTCGCGCGGTTCGTTCATTGTGTCATAGAGAATAAGGCCCCTCACGAGGTAAACATCTTACGACAAATACATCGTACTTTATGGTTATAATAATGTCTTACAATAAGTTCATACTTTACAATCGCTTCAAACATTCTGACGACAGTAATTGTTTTAAAGCACAGTAATTTGTAAAGACTTTATCTTTATTTCTATTTGTTTGGGTATATTATTTATTTACTGAAGAACAAACCTAATGATATATGCAAATGACAACGTTTGCTGTATGGTGTACAGATAACTGGTGCGATAACACGACGTCATTGGCATAGGAACATTCGATGATAGACCGTATTTCAATAACTTAAGATTCATATTTCAGTACAATATTGTATAGAAATTTCATTACCTGACTTGATTTGAAAGTTAAACGTCTGAGCATCATAAACATTAAAATAAAACATACCTATAAGTAAGAAATTAACCGCCTCACAATAATTCATTCTTTACGAGTTTCACAAACCATTTTATTTTAAACAAAGTACGACCTAGGTCAATTAAGCAACTAATTTGACTAACGCATTTCATCGCGTGTTCGTTTCAGTAATACAATAAGTAAAATGCCATAGTATTCGAGCATTCGTATAATACACGGGATGTTTGGAGTTCCCGCTGAAGGGTAGCCGGCACACCCCGTTGTGGCGAGGACTGCGGCCAGTGACGTCAGCTCGGCACTCCCCAGTCCCCATAGAAACGACATGCTATAATTATATAAATAGGTAGTCCCTTGACGACTCGTACCTAACCATAATGATGTCTATTTTCGGACACGATTCCGGCAATAGAGCTTTAATATTTGAGAGGATTTTTTTTTTTGTGTAATGTAATGTTAATAGTGTGAACAGACACAAATGAAAAATTCTGGAGTGTCACGATACCACTTGGTAAGACTGGATGTCAGACTTTCGGGCTTCTGACGACCGGTAACGACTGTCAAAGATCGACGAATGACAGTCGAGACCAACGGCTTAACGTGCTTTTTCGAGGCACGCAGGGTCTCGGTATATAAAGATACTTAGCCATGAGCCCCTCAAAAAACCTGTGATAGAGTAACAAATCACAACAATATTCGATAACCAATCCGTTGACCTATACAGAGTGGCAGGGACAGGGACATCGACAGGGCAGGGACGAGCGCAAACCGTAACCATAAATTCAGCACATGATTCTAAGCCTCCTGGCGTAGAAATTTACCGTCGGTTGTCAAAAAAAAAACAGCTTTTTCATAGAAAAGAGCAATACCTACGCAATCAAACGACGCGAAATTTCAATGCAGAGGCGTTCAGAATCATGTACTGAATCCATTGTAAAAGGTTCCGTCGATGGCCCTGCCGCCCTGTACAGTCAATCGTGCCAATATTGTTCAATCGACCTTTTAGTAAAGCCCCAAGTTCAGCAGAATAAACGAATAATAGTTTATTCTGGGCTGAAATAATTATACTTACTATACTCAAATAAATGGCAATAGCTAAGGTAACTTATAAAACCTCTTAACCGTCATAATTCTCCAGACAAACAAGTTATAACAATGTTATTTTCGTTGGCATTTCTCATATTTCACGGATCTAATTTAAATGCTTAGCAGCATTTTTCATGGCAGTGCCAATCCGTGATTCAGACCATTTATTATGCAAGTGTAAGGTTTGTTTTGCTTTATGATAGCGCGGTCACGCGAAGCCCGCATCTATTTCGCATATTTCTGTATGGCCAATGGGAATTGCAACTGCGTTGCATTTCTCATAGAAAGTTTTCGACTCTCAAGTTTTGTTGCTAGCTACTGTCTATTCATCTGGTGGTTTGTTGAAGTCCATTGCTGAACAGGGAATTCGCTAAGAGACCTACTGTCAGAGTCTTGAAAGGTATATTATTGGTCAGCTGTCACCATACGGTACATTATCTTCGTAGCGTAACTTCTTTCATTGACCCTTAAATACAATAAAATCAAATCAAAATCAAAAGTCATTTATTCAAATTAGGCTGAGAATCAATACTTTTCGAGCGTCAATGTGGTACAAAGTGGCCACACTGGCAACATTGGTCAAACGGTGACAATAACTATTTTATTGTCTACTGTTTTTCCTACAAACAAGCTAAGTATAGCAAGCAAAGTATAGCTTTATGCTTTTTAACCTTCCTTTGTCAGCTGGCAATTATGTAGTATGTAATGACATTTTTGTCACAGTTTCGATAAACAAAAGATAATAATGGTGTGAAAAATAAGAGACATGTCCGTTTTCACTACCTAACACCTAAATGAATGCCAAAATAAAAACGCAAAGTTGGATTTTGAACGCTCGGTTCAGTGTCGCGAAACACGCTTACATTTAAACATTCATTTAGGGATCGCCTATTGTAAGTGAAAACGAGTACTAGCCTACTTATTGACCTTCATCTAAACTGCAAAAAACATGAGTTCACGGATGTAGTTCAATATTGTAAACACTACTAAAAAGAGTTCGAAATATCGAGGTCTTATCACTTTATGAGTCACACCCAGTCATCCGAACTATATTCCTACCACATAAACTATCCAAGGCTGCTATTACATCAACTGTGAGATCGGTACAACTGTACCCACAATAGTTCTTTGTTCTGGGATATAGTGAGGGAATTAGCACATCAAAGGAATCCTGACGTACAATGTGCTTGGTCGTTAGCAGCACACTAAATACTTATTGGTCGATGTTATTATAACAGAGGGGAAAAACGTTCGCATTGTAATCTGTCTCAATTTGTCAAAAATACGTCTAATTTCCCTACATGTTTTGACATTGATTGTCCCTGAGATGTAATTGTGACTAGATTTTGAACGTTTTAAATTACAGTAATTGGCATTCTGGTTATAACTGACGTTTTTGTTTTGGTGATTTGTTGATTGTTTTGCGATAAGAGGTACGAGTATCTAACAGCAAATAGTAATTTGCATCCTTATCTCAGAGCGTATACAGTTGAAGTTGATTAAATTGCTAGTTAGAAATGTACCAGACAGAAGTTTCCATGGTTGTAAATATTCTAGTTACTTACAAGTCTGCAAACCGAACAAAGTACTGTAAAATGTGAGAGCCAACATCTGCTTATGTGTCACTACACCATTTTCCTTACCGATATCAGCACTGTCTTTCATTAAATAGTCTTTGAAAATAGCAGGGCAACGAAGTACTCGTTGATAACCTGTAATTAATTGTTTTAATCATAATGTTAATCACATTGCCGTGAAAATCTAATTACAGTGTTGTAACATGGCGTGGAAGAACCACTAAAAATTATAGGAGTTAAAATTTATTACTCTTTGAATTGCTCTAATATAAAGTCACTTATCAAGTAATCGTATTCAAATCTGAACAATGATTATTTTAACGAAGTTTAAAGTTCCGAAAGAAAAAAAGAAAGACCACTCGACTTCGTACGCGTGAAATTCCTTGTTCCCCCGACTCACCCCGTCGCCTGCCCGCGCTACGGCGCTATTACTTCGTTTTCAGATATATTTTTTTTGCTCGGTTCCTAATTATCGTAGCGTGATGTTAAATAGCCTATAACCTTCCTCAAGAATTGGTCTACCAAATGCAAACAATAATTTTTCAAATCCGACTGGTAGTACCAGAGATTAGTGCGTTCAAACGAACAAAAAAGCTCTTGAGCATTATTATTAGTATAGAAGATAAATAATACAAAAAATGCTACTCAACAAAATATAAACAGCCTACCACATGGACAAATATCCACCTCACTCAATGACATCATAACAAACCCCAAGTTGCGCCATCAGAACAGCTTGTTACGGGAACACGGGAGAGTGACGTCACTACTGCAGACGTCATGATGAGGGGAACCGAATGTTCATTTTTATAGGCGATGCGGTATTTGAGAGACCTTACTAATGATGTCATAGCATTGAGTCTAAGGTCAGAAGATATATCTTTAAATGGTTCTGCACATAGACTTGTATATTACTAGGTTCTGCACCATATTGTTACAATATGGAAAAAAGTATTGGCAGATCTATTTTATATAGATTTTGCAGTAGTTATACGAGAAAATTAATACATGAGCAATAGCTAAACCAGATGACTGTAACAACTATAAGAAAACAATATAAAGACCATTTGGTTCAGTTGATTCATCATCATCACAATGCTGTCAACAATGAATACTTAATAGAGAATAAACATGTTATAAATAATAAAGTTCGTCAGTTTTCCGATAGTATAAATAAAATCAAAACATAATCTGTTTAGAAAGGAAACAATACTGAACTAATGGCAGCACGATTACGGAAGAACTAAAACTCACAAGTATTTATTTAAATTAAACCAATTACAAGCACTTATGAATTGTCTAAGGGTCGGTCAGTCCGAAAGAAGGATGAAGCTAGTTGCCCATTCCAAAGCGTAGGTACCTATGGAGAAGAACGGGCAAGAAACTCCACGGACACTTTTATATCATAAAATTGTTACAAAATATTGATGACCTCATTCATGTTGAAATTATCCATGTGAGAACGATGTAGAAAGACGTGCACGTTAAAAGCGTCCGTTATAGAAAAATAATAACTATTCAGAAATTAAAATAAGCCATGGCAGCTAAGAGATGACCAGTCCCCACTGACGGCGCCCGTTCATGAACATAACGTATGGATCAGCACCATTCAGGTCAACCATTTTAAAGGTAACTTAATGATCCAACACACACGCCAGCGGGACATTAAGAGTGAGCATGACACTCAGCCGCCAGGGCACATTCAAGTCAATGAAAGACATACCCAGTAAATGGTAGCTTTATAGTAAGTACATAGTGCTCACACGTGTGCTATGCAATTATACAATACTAAGATATTAACAATGCAAAGATAGTTTTTTTTCCAATGTTCAGCAGCTCCAACAATGTTAACGCATGCTAATTAGTTTATGCGCCTCTGTGGAGCAGGACCAGCGTGGAGCCAAGCATTTTTGTCAGCGATGTAATCCCCTAACTTATAATAATATATTATGCTTGGCTACATAGTGTGCGTTTAATACAAGATTTAAATTTCGTTTCATTCAGTTGGTGTAAGTGGATAGAAATTTTATTGTAACATTTTAAACAGTACCGAAGGAAGAGTCTACTTTAGCCAGCCTGAAATCTGGTTGAACTAATTGGTCCCTATTTCTAGTCCTATAGTTATGTCTAGACCCCATTGCAGCCTTGAGTCGAGCGTGATCCCCAGGAAAACAGTTTTATCGACGAATTCTAGTTTCTCTTTGTTCAATACTATGTCACCATCACTACTTTTAACATTCGGTAAAGCAAATCTTATGCATTTCGTTTTTTTCCCATTTAATACCAAATTATTAGCAGTCAACCAATTTTGTACCTGCAGTAGGGCGTTATTTACGTCGTCAAGATTTGATGCACGTCTATTTATCTTAAAAATTATCGTCAGCAAATAACACCATTTGTGCTTGGATAACTAGCGTACTGACAGGATAATTGGCACCTACATGGGTGCTATTATAACTTTCACGTGATTTGATTGTGGACAGCAACAGTTTAAGACCAATCAAGATAAGTATAGCCCTTCATACTGACTGCACCTACGTTTGATATTTTTGATTTCATTGACGATAGATGACCCATAACTCATCGAACATATCGGAACACCTTCGTGCCTCGGAATACACGTTAAGCCGATGGTCCCAGCTGTTATTCGTAGATCTTTCACAGTCATCACGGGTACTTTGACAGTCAGAAGCCTTAAAGTCAGACAACCATTCTTACCAAGGGGTATCGTGTTACCCAGTAACTGGGTTGTGGAGGTCAGATAGGCAGTCTCTGCATGTAAAATACTGATGTTCAGAATAGGAATGGAAGCCGACCCCAACATAGTTGGGAAATGCTAGGCAGACTGCAGATTGATTGATTGAAAAAAATCGTTAATGCCTAATGCCGTACAATGCTCCTCTCCGTTCCTAGGAATACGAGCGAGTGACGTAAAAAGTTAGTATGATACATAAATCGGTACAAGAAATTTCCATGGAATCGAAGCCTTTCAAGAGCGTATTGGACGTCAATTAATTATACTTCAGCACACAAATGAAAGTGGTCTCATCAATTATACTCGACTATGGCAGACATTGATTAGATATTTTTTTATAATAGTAAAACGTAATGCCTATGACGTCAGCCAAAAATTAATAGAAGGGATGTAATGAATGGGTTTAACAACCGACAATGAACTCTGAAAATAAAATTGTGACACTTATGAAAACGACATTTTTATAGTTCCAGACACAGCAAATTCATAGGCTAAATATAGTCTCGTAATGTAATGACAACAATTGAATAATATAGAGCGTAATATTTAACTCATTTGACCTACAAACTTGAACTTTTCAGCGAGTGTTCATTCATGAAGTTATAATACAGTTTCAAATTTAACAACAACATTGTATGATTAGAGTAAATATAATACTTTACGTAGAAATAATGTTTATGCAGAGGAAAATGGCATTGTGTGGGAAAATTAATATAACGATATGAAACCAGGTTGTGGAGAGAATCAGTACTTTCAACAGAGTAGCCAAGGATTTTAGAAGGATAGATGGTAATGCTTATCCATCGGTAACGAACAGAAATGTGGCAGAAATATAAAAAAGTGATAAATTTTTCCCCGATTTTGCTGCGACTGCTGGCAAGTCTAGATTTACCCAAAAAGATTTTATACTATCTCTGAAACCTTCACAATACTTCAATGTCAATACTAATGCTCCTGTCCAGAATTGACATTCAAACGTCGCGTGGGACTGATCGTGGCCTTAAACCAACGTCCTACAAATACAAACCAAAAATCTATTGAAAATAAACAAAAACATAACTATTGACGTTGACTTAAATGCCATCAGTAAATGTTTTGACAGGCAGGGCGTTATAGTTATAAATAAAGTTTACCACGAAATAGGGTTACAAAATCGATAGGCATTATGTTCGTTAACCTTCGACTAATCGGTTTATACCCAATCGGAACCGATTTTAGAGGATACTCGTGGGTCAAAAAGCATGTGGCAGCAGTGGTATCGGCTCCGACTTACGAGTTGTCCAAACTAATATTATAAATGCGAAAGTAACTCTGTCTGTCTGTCTGTCTGTCTTTGCTTCACGCCTAAACTACTGAACCGATTTGTGTGAAATTTGGTACAGACATAGTTTGGAACTTGAGAATGGACATAGGATAGTTTTTATTACAAAAAATAAAATAAAAAATAAAATTTATTCCGGACATACAGCGCCATCTATTGGTCAAGAGTCGGCATCAATTCAGTACTGAAAATTCATCGGAAAAATGTAAATAAATAGTAAGAACTATGTGGGTAAAACCAAAAATCTGCCGGAAGTCACTATTCCACGCGAACGAAGTCGCGGGCAAAAGCTAGTAGGTTATAAGTAGTTACCTATAGATCGTGGGATCGAACACAAGCAAGAGCTTTACTTTGTGTAATTTATTTCATCACCACTGCTCTCAAAAACAGTGAAGGAAAACATCGTGAGGAAACCGGGATGTCCTAGTACCGAAAATTCGACCCACGCCCACGGCCCACTCCCTCTCACAGAGAGGATGCCTGTGTCCCAGCAGTAGTAGGAAGCATTAATGGCTGATTATGCTATGCTTATGCTACGTGGGTAAAGTGGCAAGGTCATGGTTAGCGATAGGGGGAAATTTTGTTTTGATGCAGTCATACATGAATATGTTCGCTGAAATGTATTTTTTTAGTTTAAAGAAATGCTATGGTCAATAGGCATATGTTTTGTAATAAATATCGACAGCTTATTGAAGTTGAATAGGTAACAGGGTATGCGGCGCAAGATGTGGGTGGTGGTGGGCCATTGTCTGCAGCCGCATCAACACCTGCGGATATTTTGACAGCGTCAGCGAACGGAGATCGATCGATCGATAAACAGATTTCTTATCTGCCATTGATACCTACACTAAGAAGCAGACTGAAGCTGTCAGGATTGAAAATATAAGGTCTCAATGCGAGAATCAATTTGTTTCATGAAATTGCAGATAAGTAATTTAAGGCCGTTTAAAACACAAGTTTCGGAGAATTTACTTTCAGCATATTTGTGTTTTACACAGTGACTTGTCCAGGGGCACATTTCTTTGAAATCCTCATCGGAAATCAACTGTGTCAACATGTAACTTAGTCACCTGTTCGATGTACTTTTCTGTGAGTAACTTTTTATAGGACTCATCATATTTATTTTTAACAACACATTGCTATTGTTTAACCACTGTATGACTCACTAGAAGTAGTAGCCAAGTTTTAATATTGTTTAATGCGATTAGAATGCAGGCCGGTCATTGTCTTATAATCACATAAAGTATACTGGAAAGTCATTGCGTGATGGAACTATTTTCCTCACACATATACTTAGGACTTGACAAGAATAGCACAGAAAATACAGTTTATAATTATGTGACAGTGCAAGTACTAGCAGTACGTTATTATAAATTAGTGCAAGGCAAGCTAGATTTCAAACGAGAAATGGCCAGATGGTGTTATGACGTAGCAAGGACCGCGGGCAGATGAGACTGGTTTAAGAACACACGTTCCAGCGTTGACACCGTTTCGGAAGTCGTCTAAAATTGGAAAGATATAATTTGAAGTACTTATCCTGAAACAGATTCCGAAATTGGAAGATGGGAGAGACCAAAGTCGATTATATCATCGACAAGGATTACACCAGAATGAGATAATATTCTTCAAACCATAAATAGAACAAGGCTTTTTTAACTTCGTGACAGATTTTAGACGTAGGTATTCTAGCTACTTTAAGACATCAATCTACTACGAATGCAGACCGCTTCTCAAACGTGACTGCATGGCACATGTTTTATTAATGTTGACTCCTTTCTGTCTGACTTGATAAAGACTAACTAACTTCTTTCAATTAGTACCGTAGGTGCATGCAACATAACATATCAATCAAGACTTTTTTACTATCTTCTTTACCCTTTGGCATTCAAGCCAAATTAAAATCGAAAGGTTTTCTTTCGCCTTTGTGTCAACTACGCCTTTTACCGACCTTTACCAAGAATGGTATTTCACGTATTCGAAGCCATACATATTTAATTACAAAGTTATTATAGGGCACTATATTTCTTTACAATTTACGATCGCATGCAGTGATTGAGGTTAAACGTCTCTATCAACTAGAGTGCGTATGGGTTTAAATCAAAGAAATATTTTATGATTGATTGGGTGAATGGTGACTATTTTTATCAGGCAGTCAATACGAGCAACCAGAAGACTAAGGTCACACATTTTTCTTGTCGTGAAAAACTATGATTTATTCGCCGTATATATGCACGGTCGTCAGTGTTATATGGATCACTATGGAAGTTTGTACACGGACACATTGTTTTCTATGGCGCGGTTTTTACGGCGTAAAGAAACCGTACCCTGTTCAGTGGGCAAATTTTATCCGCACATCTAAACCGCGTTCAAGAGCTGTCAGTTTCAATATTCCACAATAATGATGACACTGAGAGCTCTTAAACGCGGTTTAACTGTGCTAGTCGCAAACAGTTTCAATTAGCTCTGTCTGAATACAGCATCAGCCTCATCATCTGCCTGGCCTTTTCTCAACTATGTTGGAGTCGGCTTCGAGGCTAAACGGATGCAGCTGAATACCAGTATTTTACATGGTATGACTGCTTATATGACCTCCACCGCCCAGTAACTAGGTAAAATGATACCCAGCAACTGGCAGACGCCTCTGAAACATTAAATCGTTTCGGAAATATACGTAATTCGGAAGTGCTACTTACTACTTACTTTACCAAATGACCTAGCTAATTCTTAAAAGCACATGTAAATTAAATACCTCGTCGTATGACTCATACTTAGCGTAAGTTACAATCTAGCTACCGAGTACCTTTATTACATAACGTAACAACATCACGCCAGTGTTTCCCGAAGGGTTAGGCAGAGTTATACCTACAACACAACCACAGTTCGCCAATTATGTTTTTAAGTCCCATTTAATAGGGGGCGCGCTTATTGGCATCAACTTGAGACATTTTAGATGGAAAACCCCTATATCACTGTTTTTCCGACCTAGGAATCGAACAGAGGACCTCATGCACCACTAGACCAACGAGGCCGCAAAAAAAATACGTAATTCGGAAGTGCTACTTTTATTAGCGATAATAAATGACCTAGTTAATTCTTACAAGCACATGTAATTTAAATACCTCGTAGTATGACTCATACTTAGCGTAAGTTACCGTCTTGTCCGAGTAACTTTAACACAATAATAATAACATAAACGTCGCCCGATCAATGACAAGGGGGCAGGTTAATGAACCGCACCCCAGTTCTTGCACTGAACATAATCACCTTCGTAGTATTCAACGTAAACTAATAAATTAAATATTGATATTGGACATGATATTGACATTTGCTTACTTTGTAAAGTATTCTATTATTTTAATTATTGTGAATGTGAAGACTATGTGGGTCATTGTATTTATATTATTTTTCTCTCTGTTCTCTTAGTTTTTGTCGTGGTCTGGCAGTTTGAGTAATTAATGTGGCCTACCCAAATGTCCTTTCTTTGGTATTGTTCGTCGGATCGTTGAGCTCCCTAAGTTTTAGAGTTGAGCTGCACGATTTCTGACAAATGCGTGCACTGACTGGACAGGTCCTCTCAAACTGTTTGGTTCTTTCTTCAAAAAAACCATCTCAGACATAAATCTACATGGTCTTCACATGATCTGACCAAGATTATGTCTGGACTTTAAAAGAGACTGTGACGTCTGAGTTTGTTTCGGCCTTTCTTCTCAGACTAGTCAGATAGGAAACGCCGACCTCATCTAGTTTTAAAATATGATTGACGTGTAAAAGTGTTTGTACAAACCTACTTACAAAAATAAAATCATTTATCATTTATCATTCATCATTTATCATTAGTACACGCGAAGCAATCAAAGTACGATGATAAATTACACGTAGTATGCAGAAATAAACAAAGAAACGTTTAATTTTCATTATCTTTAAGTATAGAATGTGTGTTACAGTGTGTTGACTTTGTAATATTTACATAGTGAGCATAGATATTGTGTTACTACATACTATTTATTATCGCTCTACTATGTGTCAAAGATGGCAAAACTATTTGCGCATTTTTGATGAAATAATCAAAGATACGAATTTATCTAACCCTAACTTTTGCCCACGTTTTTGCCCGCGTCGTACTATCGGGACAAAAAATACCCTATTTCTTAATCCAGGTCATAGTCAATCCTTGTGCCAAATTTCATCAAAATTCGTTCAGCTGTTAAGGCAAGAAATGGTAAAAGAGAGACAGAGTTACTTTCGCATTGATAAATACTAGTATGGATTTGCTAGATTTAATCAGTCACGCTCCTTTTTATTTGATTTTGATACCAAGCGTACCATGCAAACTAAGATACGACACGAAAGCAGCAGACTTTAAAACCCTTCGGTTTTTTGGTGCTATCACCAAAAAACCGAAACAACATACTCAGCAAAAAAACACAAACAGCATACTCGAATCGAGAGAGAGCTATAAACGGAGTATTCTGGGTATTAAACTTGTGGACCGGGTTGAAAATACAACAATCCGTTCCATCACTAAAATAACTGATGTCACTCGGAATGCTGTCACGCTTAAATGGAATTGCGCTGTACACATCTGCCGCATGTCAGACGATTAATGGGTCAAACTTACGACCCAAGCAGAGATGGCGGGATAAGCTGGACTCCTTTAATAAAGATTGGTACTTGAAATCTCTGGACAGAGAGATGTGGAAAGAGAGTAGAGAGTTCTTTGCCCAGCTATGGGACATTAATGATTAATAGTAATAATAACTCGAATCGAACACTGCGATGAATGCAATAAAAATGCGCATTCTTTAATTCACAGTTTAAGTGCATTCCATCCAACCGAACTGTTCAATGAATGAAATGTCGAACCTACATCGTTTATTCCACTTGCATATAAAACGGATGAGATATAAGTGCATTTGGCACATTGTCAATGATCCATTGTCCTATAACCAGTTACTGGAGCCATGCGGCATGTTGACCTAGGCGCAGTGCCAGGTGGCTTGGCACTAGGGCTGGCACTCCCAAGTTAACCCAAATGATAAATGATAAATGATAAATGATTTTATTTTGTAAGTAGGTTTGTACAAACACTTTTACACGTCAATCATATTTTAAAACTAGATGAGGTCGGCGTTTCCTATCTGACTAGTCTGAGAAGAAAGGCCGAAACAAACTCAGACGTCACAGTCTCTTTTAAAGTCCAGACATAATCTTGGTCAGATCATATGAAAACCATGTAGGTCGATGTCTGAGATGGTCTTTTGAGGAAAGAACCACACAGATTGAGAGGACCTGTCCAGTCAGTGCACGCATTTGTCAGAAATCGTGCAGCTCAACTCAAAACTTAAGGAGCTCACCGATCCGACGAACAATACCAAAGAAAGGACATTTGGGTAGGCCACATTAATTACTCAAACTGCCAGACCATGACAAAAACTAAGAGAACAGAGAGAAAAATAATATAAATACAATGACCCACATAGTCTTCACATTCACAATAATTAAAATAATATAATACTTTACTAAGTAAGCAAATGTCATAGTATATATAAAATTCATTAATGTCAGTGTATATAAAAAAAAAACAACAACAAAACAGAGAAAAACAAAATAAAAACATTCAATACGTAAAAAATTTTAAAAAAATTGGAAGCAGCTTAATCCCAAGCCTTTTTGTCCTCGATATAATCCTTAACGGTATAAAAGGCTTTCTGGCACAACTTACGTTTAATAAATGATTTGAATTTATTAAGGCTTAGATCTTGAACTGGGCTTGGAACTTTATTATAAAAGCGTATACATTGGCATCTGAACGAGCCACCTATTTTCTTGAGCCTTGTTGTAGGTACAACAAATTTGTGTTTGTTCCTAGTATTTATATCATGGATATCACTGTATTTTTTAAATAATTTTATATTTTTATGGGCATATAAAAGATTTTCATAAATATATTGAGAAGGCACAGTCATAACATTAATCTCTTTAAATTTGTCTCTGAGCGAGTGTCTCGGACTCAGTTTATAAATTGATCGAACAGCTCGCTTCTGCAAAACAAAGATAGTCTGAATATCAGCGGCATTTCCCCACAATAGAATACCGTATGACATTACACTATGAAAATAGCTAAAGTACACTAAACGGGCTGTCTCTACATCAGTTAAATTACGAATTTTTCTAACAGCGTATGCTGCGGAACTTAGCTTTTTTGACAATTTATCTATATGTGGACCCCACTGAAGCTTAGCATCCAAAGTTATGCCCAAGAATACTGTGCTGTCTTCAGGATTCAATTCTTCGCCCTTTATCAACACATTAGTTTTCACCTGCCTAACGTGAGGTAGCGTAAACTTAATGCATTTGGTTTTTTTCTCGTTTAAAAGTAAATTATTAACATTGAACCAGTGGACTACTTTAGAGATCGCGCTATTTACATCGTCAGTAACCTGCTGCTGACGTTTAAGTTTAAACAAAAGTGAAGTGTCATCTGCAAACAACACTATATCATGATTATCCTTTATGAGGTACGGCAAGTCATTTATATAAATAAGAAACAAGAAAGGACCAAGAATTGAGCCCTGTGGGACTCCCATTGTTACTATAGATCCGGGAGATCTTTTTCCATTAACGTCAACGCTCTGAATCCTCTTACTCAAGTATGAAGTAAGAAGATCCAGAGCAGTGTTCCGGATTCCGTAGTGGCGGAGTTTCCTGATTAACGTTTCGTGAAGAACGCAATCGAATGCCTTGGACAAATCACAAAAGATGCCCAAGGCATCGCATTTATCTTCCCATGCATTATAAATATGTCCTAAAAGTTCAACACCGGCATCAGTAGTTGAACGACCCCTTGTAAAACCGAACTGTTTGCTATGTAGTAATTTGTGTTTATTAAAAAATCTTTGCACTTGATCTAAAATTAATTTCTCAAAAATTTTACTAAAGGTAGGTAGTACAGAAATAGGTCTATAATTTGTAGGGTCTGATGTACTACCTGATTTAAACAAAGGTATTATTTTACTATTTTTCATTAGGTCAGGAAACTCCCCACTGTTAATACAACTATTAAAAATAAGAGCTAGAGTAGGTGCTACAATGTCAATAATAGACTTAACAACTTCTACAGAATTACCCCACAGATCTGCAGTCTTTTTAACATTTAAAGTGTGAAAGGTTTTAATTATATCTCTACAGGTAATATGTTCAAAATGAAATTCCGAATCGCAACCATTAACATTTTCCTTAAGCAAAGACTCAGCAACAGAAGGTGATGAGTTTAGGGATTTAGTAGTTGAAACGGGAATATCTGAAAAGAAATTTTCAAATGCCTCGGCGACTTGTGAGTCTGATTTTATTATGTTGTCATTAATAGACAGGCTGTAGTCAGTATTTCGGTTACTAGATCTTCCCGCTTCACTATTAATAATAGACCAGGTCGTTTTAATTACATTACTGCTGTTTTTAATCTTTGAACCCAAATAACGTGACTTGGCCATATAACAAACTTTTTTAAATAATTTTGAATAATTTCTAACATACAAATTAAATTCATCAGTGTTAACATAATACCTTTCATTGTACAGTTCATAAAGCCGCGTTCTACTTTTATGAATACCAATGGTAGCCCAATCACTGAAAGATGCGTTACTATTAACCGAGATAGTCTTGGGAATAAAGGTGGAATCAAATTGTTTACAGTATATATTAAAAAAAGTATCATATAGATGATTAGGATCAGCATGAGTTGACAAAACTGGTAATTTATTAATGAGTTTAACTTTAAAAGCCTCCAAGCGACTTGCAGTTTTGGGGTTAACAGTGATATCCTTTTTAGCCACTTTTTTGTTTTGGTTTTGAATAGTTATCCTTTGCCCGCAGTGATCCGAATCTAGTAAATTTATAATTTCTTTGTGGCTTGGTATAATATCTGTATAAATATTATCTAGGCATGTGGCACTAGTAGGTGTTATTCTTGTGGGCTCCAAAAATAGGTTTACAAGATTGTAGGACTGAAACAGACTTATAATTTTACTACAAGAACCTGAGTTTTCTAATAAATTAACATTAAAATCACCACAAATGATAACGGACTTGTTTGAGTTACAAATCCTGTGTAATACTTCATCCATTACCTTTTCAAAGCAGTCATACAATCCTGAAGGGGGTCTGTACACACTTAATACAACCAAGTGCTCCAATTCTATACAGGCAATTTCAACTGTACGCTCAACAGATAGGCTCACAATATCGTTACGATCTTTAAATTTGAGCTGGTTACTTACTAAAATTAAAGAGCCACCATGTATAGCATTTATTCTGCTGAACGAACTACCAACCTGGTGATTATTAAAATTGAACAAGAACTGGTGACTTTTCAGCCAATGTTCTGTTATACAGAGAATATCAATACTATTAAAATTCATAAATAAGTCTACTTCTAAATCTTTGTTCATAAATCCTTGAATATTTTGATGCACCAGGTTGATACTATTTTGTACATTATAGCTAGAGATTGCCTCTATTGTCTTAATTTCTAATTTAAATTATTAGCAATGTCATGAGTTGTGACTAAATTGTTAGCAGAATTATTTATAATGTCATTGCATTGCTCAAAAGAAGCAAATTGTTTAGCCAAATTTTTGGCTGTGATAGAAAAAAAATATGATAGCGACACAGCTATCTGTCTTTTATGATATTTAGAAAGATAGTACATAACAATGTTATATCTATCTTTTGTCAGATATAAATTATTATTAACATAATTGTTAATATCAATCAAATGGAACATGTTATTATTATATGTCAAGTTATGCATTGTCATATTCAATTCGAATCTTAAGCTATTTTCTTCCTGTGGCAAACTGTTACTATAAGGGAATGTAAACAACACAACTTTTCTTAAACTTAGATTACACAATGTTCTATAATACTCAAGTAGTTCTCCTTTGCTTACATTTCCCCTATTACCCATAAAAATTAATAATGTTGTATCCTGGGAAAAGTTACATTTAGTAATTTCTTTCATAATATGAAACAAAGAACAACCAGGCATACAGTAATTTAGTATTGAGTGTCCTGGATACTCATCTGTCAACAAGTGACCTAAGTCCTTACCTATCTCATCACAAAATAACACAATATCATTATTTAAACTTTGTTTGCAAGGTTTATTGAAACTATTAGTAGAAGGAGTCAACAAATCAACACAGGGCTGCAGTAAGGAGGTATTGCATGTTGTCAATGAATGATCCGGTGTAAGCACATTGGATGGTAGACAATGCTCACAGTTGTTTTGTTGTGTGTTTACCAGTTCATTCATTGCCAACACATATTCCCTCATTAGGTCTTCAGAGGTATTATACTTGTTGGTCATTGAACTAAGTTTCTCCTGTAGATGGTTAAGTTCTGATTGCAAGGCATCTGTGTCAATGTTGTACTTCCTAGTACTCTGCTCCAAGTTATAGGAATACATGTCTAATTGTTTAAGCAAATTCAACCTTTCTCTATTTAATTTAACACTTTTGATAAAGAACCTTTGTCTTTTTACCATTTTTTGAGTTTTAACAATGTACTTATTAATTTTGATGTATTTTTTAAGTTTATTTTTACTGCCAACTACCCTCACTGAATTATATATTTTAGATTCATCATCACCTGTCAAGTCATTAGTGTATGTGGGGTTTATGGCAGAAACCATTGACGGGGCAATAGGCATCAACTCATTGAACAGACTTTGATTCAGCGAGGCGGTGATGTTAAGATTGCTTGTCTCAAGTTGAGTTATTTGACTTTGAGCCTCATGTAGCTGCTGTTGTAATATATGTTTTTGACTAAGAGCTTGTTCATACTCTATGCTACACTGGCTGAACCCGTCCACAATAAGCCGAAGTCTATCCCGTTCATCTATGGCATCAGTGTATTGAGTATATATCTGAGCCATTTCAACTTTTAACTTCCTATTCTTTTCATGGGCATCAAAGAGCACCCTTTCATTGTCATCCAATTCCTTAATTAGTTGGTCACAGGACTCCTTTGAAGCCTTTAAAGCGCTCAAAGCCTCATTGAGTTTGGACTCTTCGAGGCGAGCGCGGGCGCTGCGAGTCATGATCATGATAAAGACTAGTAAGGAAGCGACAAGAAATTAGAAGAGAGAAGGTAGTTGTGGTAGAAGTTGAAAATTGAGTATTGAGTAAGTTGAGAGTGAAGCGATGATTATTTGAAAGGAAAAATGAAACTTTTAGATGTAATTAAAAGGAGTTCTGTCACCAAACTAAAGTAAGGTTATGTTTACGTTCAAAGGTCATTGGCATCAATAAGTAGCCTTACTAAAAATGAACAAAGCAATTGCTGATGAAATTGAAGTGCGTAAACAAACCAATAGCAAGTAAAATATAAAGTATTGTACCTGATATCAAGATGACAATGCAAGATTCATTTGTGCCGGTAACTGTCACCGATTTACATTGAAATAATTACACTTAATTTGCACTAACTATGTGAATCTAACACGAAATACACATTATTGTCCTATTTACTTAGAGATTATTCGGAAATAGGCCTCAAAAACAATGAAATTTAATATTTTAGATTAAAAATTACAAGAACAAATTTTAAACAGCTGTTAGCTGTAGTGTTGCCACAGGAAATAAATTAAAACATTGGTAAAAAAATAAAAACAAAACATTGGTATATAACATCAGGCCTGTAGACGCCGAAGGGTTAGGCAGGAGTGTTCCTCTATAACACCCACATTTCACCAGTTATGTTTTTTGTTTTGTTTTTTTTTTTTTTTTCAAACCTTGCCCCACACTAGGACTTCTAGGACACACTAGGGTTCTCCTGTGTCGTGGGTGCGTTTACAAACATTTAAACTCACATACACAAACAGCCAGACCCGGAACAACTACTTGTAGGCCATACAAATATTTGTTCCGTGCGGGAATCGAACCCGCGACACAAAGCGCAGCAGTCAATCCCTTAACCACTGCGCCAACCGTGCCGTCACAAGCCGTGGCGTATGTTTAAGTCACAAGTAATAAGAGGCGAACATATTGCCATCAACCTGGCACAACCCCACACTCCGAGCTGTTACTCAAAAATTCCTGACGGAAAAACCAAATAGCACTTTGCCCGACTTGAGAATCAAAACCAGGACCTCATGCTCAACAGTCATGCTTGCGACTTGCGACCAACGAGATATTCAACATTAGTCGAGTGCGGCATTTAAATATGACACGAGCACGAGTGACAAAGACGATGCTTTACAAAGCCGAATTTTATCTAAATTCGATTTGCCATAATTTTACCAGCGTTGGTATTATGTCTTGCATAAATAAGGTCACAGCATTGTGCTGAGCGATGGTCGTTTAGCGTGGATGAGACGCATATATTTCTTTTCTTTTTTTATGTTGTTGTTCTTTCTTTGCGTCAAGTTTAAAGCAAAAAAAAATGTATTTTCTTTCTTTCTTTTCTTTACGGCCCACTGAATGTTAATCACAGTTATAGTTGCACAATGCGAATACCGATTATAACGATATATAAAGTTGAAATAAAACAAAACAAAACAATAAAACAAAACTATCGGAAAAGTTGCGTCACGCATCAAGAATAACAATTTAATTTTCCTCTTTCTTTTACGCCTCAAATACATATTCATTACCTATTTAATTTTTAGAATGAATCACTATGAGACACTACCTAATAAGTATACGTTACTTATTAGGTAGTGTCTCATAGTGATTCATTCAAGTATATGAATAATAAAATAATTACAAACAAAAACACATTACAACATTACTTATTCCATTTAAGAAATAAGGAAAATGTCGTGAGGAGAGTTTTGAGTATGAATGTCGATGGCTATAAGTATAGGGAGAGACCAAAGAAACGATGGATGGAATGTGTGAATGATGATATGATTAGAAAGGGGATGACTACCGAAATGACGACTAATAGAGAAGTATGGAAGAAAAAGACATGTTGCGCTGACCCCAAATAAACGGGGATAAGGACAGCAGAATGATTAACTATGCTTATATTGTTCTATGTATTTATGGTGGAATAAAAGGCTTTTTTATTGTGAATAAAACACTACACTGACGAAAATGTCGTCAGGAAAATTTTGAGTAGGTATGCATATGGGTGGCTATAAGAATAGGGGAAAGACCAAAGAAACGATGGATGGACTGTGTGAAAGATATGATGGACAGTATGCTAGAAAAGGAGTGACTACCGAGATGACGACTAATAGAAGAAGTATGGAAAAAAAAGACATGTTGCACCGAACCCAAATAAATTGGGATAGAAGCAGGAGAATGATAGGAATGAAACACTACCAAATAAGTAACTTAAAATCAAGTGAGCTGTAGTAAGCTGAGGTAACCCTAGCATATCTAGAAGTATGAGGGGCTAGGCCAACTTAAGATATAAGCACACATGAGCTCTCGAGATTGGCAGGCGGATTAGACTAGTTGCAGCCGCGATTACCTGGCATGTGGCATGCCAGCACTAATCTGTCGTCATTCCAGACTGGCTAGGTTACCTCAACGACGTATGATACACAGTTAATTACACATAAAATGAGTATATGAGATAGGAGATAGGAGCCTTTTGGCGTCGTTTAGGACTTTCTGTTTCATTTTTCCTTTTGTGACTTTTTTTTACATAATTTGTTTTATTTTTATTTTTAACTGTGTTTAGTTTAGTTTTTGATCCTGTACGAGTCGCAATGAATGAACGTCATCCCGCCATAAAATCCTTTGAAAGTCCACGTGATCATCAGCTATTTTAACTTGGCGATACATTTTTATGATATCGGCTGCCAAGCATACTGGATGTTGTCGCCACCGCATAACTGTATGACGCAAATCAGCCTGTAAGAATGGTCCTACCATTAAGGTGTCATTTAATGAGACACAATCGGATCCCTATCGATACTTTTTCTTTCTTTCTTTCTTTATATGTAAAAATCATCATACTTCTCTATGTCGTCATCTCGGTAGCTACCCCCTTTCTAGCCATATCATCATTCACACAGTCCATCCATCGTTTCTTTGGTCTTCCCCTACTCTTCTTGCTGGAAAAAGTTACCTTACCAAACCCTTAAAAAGGTTTAAGTTTACTTTCAGTTACATACTGAAGAGTGGACAACAGTTTCACTAACAACAAGGAAACATGCGAATGGGACCTTTTGAGAATGGGACCTTTTTAGAATGGGACCTTTTGAGAATGGGACCTTCTGAGAATGGGCTTTTTGAGAATAGGGCATTCGTTTTCACGGTGACATTTTGCGAATGGGACATTCTGCGTCAGATCCAAGACAATACGATACAAAACCGACCTACTTTTTGAAACATTTCAATCTTTATCTCCATAGTCATAAAAAGAATTTCCTTATCATATATTATGATTAAGTACTGAAATTCTGTTGGTGAGATCACATGTTGTTTAGGCAAACACCTGAAGACAATGCGTAGGTAGTCTTATCTACATCTCGCGCATTATGAAGATGATATGCTGAATTTGTATATCAGGCATATCAGCAATCACGATATTACCTCTGCCCTACCGCGCATGTGTGCAGACCTTTAGAGAAACATATCCGATTATGTGCCGCGACCGCAGTCCAATCACGTTTTACGTAAGGACAGTTCTCTGCGATAATGTCGTAGTGTCCTATACTTATCTATCCATCAATGGCGTAGCGCTACAAACTGTTTGTCAAAGAATAGTCAACTTACTTTGCACTCTATAGCATCGTTTTATTGCAGATAATATTTGCTTTTCACGTTTGCACGATAAATGGAAGATGTAATTTAATCTGTAATTGCTGCTATTTGAAAATATGTTATGCACAAGAATTGCAATGAAGAGTATAATATAATAATGTTGTGTTGGTTTTTGAATTTTTTTTTTTTCTATTAATCCTTTATGCAAGGCTGCAATATCTAAGGGACATAACTATCTGTACAATTATAGATAAAGGAGGAAGGTCGCAAGTTACAAATTTATACTTATAATAAAGCTGAAGAGTTTGTTTGTTTATTTGAATACGCTTATGTCTGGAACTACGAGTCGGATTTGAAAATAATTTTTGCATTAATTTGATAGCCTAATTCTTGAGGAGCCGCGTAAAATCAGAAAGAACCCTAAACGCAAATGAAGTTCGGGCGATGCGATACGACGGGGTGGGTCGGGAACAAAAATTTCGCGGACGAAGTCGTGGGCATATGCTAGTATAAGTATGTAAGACAAACAAGAATCTTTGTCATCTAAGATAACACATCAATCACGACGACAAAGGAAACTGAACAATTGTTTATCAACACGTCTCTATGTAAATAGTTCTTGAATTGCTATCGCTACAGCCTCCAGATACAAGTTACATGATCAAAACTTTCCAACGATACTGTTTTCCTCCTCGAACTATTTTTTTTTTTTTTTTAATAAAGTGCAGAAACATTCTCGTCAACATCCAATGCCCTAAAAAAGACCTTAAAACGCAAATATTTAAACTTACGCAAGACTTGAACCAAATTGTCAAATTGCGCCTCAGTGCACTCTTTTTGGCGTCAAATTCTTGTTAAATTACATAATTGTTAGTATCAGCTGTATTATTAACCTAGTTTAAACAACCACAAAGAGTTATTAAGGTACGTATGCAACAAACTATCGTAAAGAGCCTTCTGCTTCTACAACATGAGCGATATCAGACGATTCGCAAAAGGAGTTACATAACATCGTCGTAAGTGGTAATGAGCTAAAAATATAATACGTACTCGTAGGAAGTAAACGTAATAAAACTGTGCATAATCCTTTCACTTTCTTTTATTATTTCTTTACGTTTTTTAAGTGGATGATTCCTTTCTGAGTTAGCAAGTGTGGATCAATTAGTAAGTAGTCCACTGTGTCAAAGTCCGTGGAGCCCTGACACAGCTAGAAGTCGTCGTGGCAGACCCTGTAGAAGATGGCGGGGCGAGCTGGACAAAACAAACGATTAGTGGGCCACTTTAGCCCTGGATCGAAAGAGCTGGAAGTCATGGGATGATGCAGGCTAACAATAACAGTATACTAAGTCATAAGGAGTTCCAAATGGGACCTTATGATCATAGTTTCCAAATAACTCGCTGAGCAAACCAAATATACGATAATTAAGACAGTCCAGTGTTAAAAGACAGTTTTTCCTTAATGTTATTTTTTGGATCAATAGACTTAACTCGTCTTTTAATCGCCTCTATAATGGACCAGCTGCGCCCCGCGG
This sequence comes from Apamea sordens, assembly GCA_945859715.1. Classification (NCBI taxonomy): domain Eukaryota; kingdom Metazoa; phylum Arthropoda; class Insecta; order Lepidoptera; family Noctuidae; genus Apamea; species Apamea sordens. Next base: position 13,614,232 of record OX244002.1, read on the forward strand.
TTTCACCCGCATAAGTTTCGATCCCGTGAGAATATCGGGATAAAAAGTATCCTATATGATGATAATCCTGGTTATAAACCATCTGTGTGCCAAATTTCATCCAAATCTGTTCAGGAGTTTTTGTGTGAAATAGTAACAAACACCCATCCATCTATCCATCCATCCATCCATACAAACTTTCACGTTTATAATATTATAGTAGGATATAGTAGGATTTTACGAATCACAGTCCATTATCCTCGTAAACTTATCCTAATTTCCCATACATCTTTATCTTAACTGGTATTTTAATAGTAGCAATAGACATACATTGATAGTGCACTTATTGACATATATTGTGACTATTTCTGACAATCAGGGTTCCTAATTAGACTTTTGACCCTCAGATACTTCGTGTTGACACTAAACAGTTTATAAGACTCCATCTTTGGTAAGATTAATTAAGTTATTAATCAAGGTATTGGAAGAGATACCAGTATTGTTTGTAGGTCAGTATACAAACTAGATGCGACGGATCTGAAACCGGCTGCTGCCTGCATCTACTACGCGCATGCCTTTGCGTACAACCGCACTATGCTTGCTGTACAACGAAAATGCTACCATTGGTGAGCAAAACGATTCGTTTTTGTTTATAGGAACCGAGTATAACTCATCAGTCGATCGTGAATCGTGATTTTGATTATTTTGAACCAAACTGTGCATATAAATAGATTAATAAGCTAATTTTAACTGTGATAGCTACTTTCATATGAGAGGATCTACTATGCAAAGCTATGATCGAGGGCCAATTATCGTAAATTTAAGACCGTTCACAGTCTGATCTCAGTCTCAATCTGCCAAAAAATAATTCTAATTTCCCTACATTTTGACAAGTTTTTGACATTTTTTTGTCGCTGAGATGAGACTGCGACTAGATTTTGAACGTTTTAAATTACGAGAATAATTGGCCTTCTGGTCTTTGCTTCATTATTGGTAAAGATACAAGTATTTATTTTAACATTAGTTGGACAAATAATAAGGACTTTCAACTTTGCTTTTGTGTGCTCGAAGAGAAAAAGAAAATGCATGCTTTATCTAAATGAATGGTAGGCCATTCTGTTCTATTATTTTTTATTAAAAGGATAATATTAGGCGATTAGGATCTCGTTAAAGATTAAAACGTATATTGAGACAAAATTACACATCTTCTTCTTAATAATATATATAATTCTTCTGTACGTGTTTGTCACCTAACTCCTCCTAAACGGCTGGACCGATTTGGATGAAATTTTGTGTGTATGGGGGTGGGCAATGGGTTCCTGGATGGTTTGAAAACACAATTGGACAGGTAGGTGGCGCTGCTTTTCCGAGCAGGACGACGTCTGCCGGGTCCGCTAGTTATATATAAACTTTTATAGTTATCTAGATAACATCAAACTGTTGCAAAAAGACAAAATAATAGCACTTGAAAAGGAAAAAAATGCAACTTTATATAGCAACGAAAGAAATGAGTTTCGATTTGCTTTCTTTTGTAGAAAAAAGTAGTACCTATTACAAGAAAGTTCGCCCTTGGTTTGTTCATGTTGTTAATTTCGTAATAACATTTCGCCTTGCACCAAATTCCACAATGAGCATACCACCATACCTACATGAATCGTCAGGAAAGGTCACCAAAACAAATTTTGGGGAGGCCTTTAACGAAAGTTGGAAACAAACATAAGCTAGTTTAATGCTGAAGTAACAGACTGGTGACAGATTAGAAATTGCCAAAATATTAAAAAAAAAAAACATTATACTTTTTCTTTGAACACCGATAACAGCATTCGAGGAAAGAATAACGAAACACTTGCTCAAACAATCGACGTATTCTTACAGAAACTGCACAGTTAACAGCCAAAATGACCTAACATGAAACACAGCTATTTATACTTATACCTAATGAACCATGCAATCTATCTTGTAAACATTCAGCTAATCGAACTGTAACATCGCTAGAACGCTGACTCAACATACCTGACGCAGAATCTTCTTGAAAATCTTAAACTTCATATTATCGGCAAAATGAACTCACTTCAACACAATACAAACATCACAGAACTTAATGGTAACTAATTTTATATCAAGGCTAGAGATAAAAGCACAGAAATAGCGGCAAAGTCAACGGAACGCGAAAGTAAATAAATAAAAACAAAATATGTACGAATACGCGTCCGTTCGGTTTGGCGTCCGCGCCCGAAGTGACGCTCTGGTAGAAAATAATTCTGTACACGATACGCCAATAAAACATTGTATAGTATGCAGCAGCGTGGATATATCGCTAAGTAATTTTCACTTCCATAAAAACTTGGAAAGTAGTCTTGTAGACTGTTAACATAGATAGCCATCACTGATATCGATACTGGGATCAAAACTCTATTAGATGTTATTTTGCTAGATTATAAGGTACGCTGCATCTGCATATCGAATGCATAATGTGCAGTTTATCATTGTGATCTTGCTTGTGGATTTCTGGTAGTGTTTATAAAAATGGTGGTAATAGTATGAAAGGCAAAACAGGGTTTAGTATGCATGAAAGGATTTTGCGCTAAAAATAAGACCACAAGGGAAAATCTATCAAAAAGTAGTGTCAAAATCAAATCATTTATTGCAAATAGGCACATAAAAGGCACCTTTGAACGTCAAAATTAACAAAAAATAGAATTGATTCTAGTCGCCCCTTCGAAAAGGTAGGTTCTTATGGAGTAACCCACACAAGTGTTCGCAACTCCCGAGTCATGCATGACAGATGCAATTCATTCGTATTTTTTCTAGAGAGAAAAATTTTAATTCAATTTTGGGATATGAGCTTCAGTCGCTATCAAAAGAGTTACTGCAACTATAATTTATACGAAAGGACATGACTTTTTCATAACATACACAATGAACTGCAGTTCCATATCAAAATTAATGAGAACAAAATTGTAATTAACAATGTTATCAAGACTAATTGATGAGTAATTAATACTTATCTAACAGACATGACACGATATAAACCTAGATTTTATTAGAGAAATCATTATGAACCATGTGTTTGTTTGGAATTTATATCAAACCATTACATATTTATATAAACCATTTACAGGCACTTTTGAACTATCAAGGAGTCGGTCAGTCAGAAAGATGAAGCTAATTGCCCATTCCAAAGCGTAGTAGGTTCGTACGGACACTTTTTTATACCAAAATATTGGTTACATGATCCAGGGTTGATATTATACGTATAATAGGTATGTGAGAACGATGTAGAACGGTGAAGTAAACAAAAGAAAACATATCCAAAATAAAACAAGTCTTGTAATTAAAATAATCCGTGGCAGCCGTGACCAGTCCTTCTTACAGTCGGCGCGGCGCCCGATCACGAACATGTCTATTGTAACAGTACCTATCCGTTAGTAACGCCATCACCAACACACCTTATGGCACTTGTTGGTCAACTCTTCACGCGACCAGAGCATTGGCCTATTTTTTGGCCAAAGAATCAGCGTTGCCATAGAACGTGGCAATACTGCCAGCATTTTGGGCGCTTTTCCTGTAAGTATCCCACAACGATGCGCACGATTTTTTTCAAGCCATAAGCTTCTTTCCTTTTTATATAGGATCAAATTAAATTAGCTAGTTAAACTTCAGACGTGATCAATCACGATTCAAGTCTGTGAAGTTTACACAAAAAAAAACTAGATTTTTAAACTGATATTTCAAGTAAATACAACAAGAGCGGTCGATGACCCCACAAAAAAAGTAAAATTAATTTCTTTTTTTTTTATCTTGTTTAGATATCGATACCCATCACGTCTACGGAGTTTTGCTAGCTTATTTAATTTGACCCGGTATACTTGTACATATGTATTGTTTTAAGACTGTTAGCTTTTAACTTATGTAAATATTTTACTATGAAGAGAAAAGAGTTCCTGAAAGGATTTGGCCTCTGCCCAGCAGTGGGACAGAATAGACTAAAAAAATTACCATGAAGGTGAATTGTACTTATGACATAAAATAATTAGTATGTATAACATTTAATTGTACTCCTGTTATTTATCCCGCAATAAAATTAAATAATAAAGTTGCACTTTATCAAAATTGGGTACCCGAATGCCTTTCCTCAAATTCGGACTATCGACCAGTTTTTAACACAGCCAGTCTCGAATACGTTTGGATATCAACAGATATGACCCATTGTGATGATTTACGAAAATACGATTGTGAAATTATGTGGAAAGGGATGATGCCGAAGTTACTCATAACGAGTAATAGAAATTTGGGAGAAAAACACATCATGGTGTCCCAAATACATTAGGATAAGCGCAGGCGATTTAAAATACGACGAATAGCGTAAAAACCGATGTGCATCACGGATAGCTGGTATCCGAATTTCAATTGTTCTGAAACCCGAAACTGGAAAAAATTGTCCAAAGCGTGTGTTCCTATCATTCATAAGCACTTCAATATGAAATCGCCAATCCGTTTTGAGCATGGCGATCAATACTCGTGGGTTCTCTGTATGATACTGTATGATAAGAGGTTATTGCCCTGCAGCCTGCAGCAGAACAACAATAGTCTGGGGGCCTACTCCGAAGTGCAAAGTGCGAATGTTCGGATCGAACCGACACATGGCCGAACCGAATATTATTGAAAAATGCGAATAAAGTTTGGATCGGCTCAGTTGGGTCGGGACCATAGTCAATATTCGAAAGAGTGTAGGAGTGTAGGATCGGAACTGACCGAACCAAATAGTAACTTCGTAGCAGGAAACGACCGAACATTCGGCCGGCCGATACTACTTCGGAGTAGACCCCCTGGTATTATTTCATATGCATTTAGTCGCTAGCTCTAATGTCATTGGCATCCAAATGCGGGGAAAGACGTAATTGCCTCATTAGACAACGTGACATAAAAAGTTCAAGATCACATCATAGTATAATCATTTTAGATGAATCTTGGAAATTACATTCTTGATGTGTTTTTTTTTTTTTTGTAGTGAAGTTTCTTGCCCGTTCTTCTCCATACGAAAACTACCATTTGGAAAGGGCGACTAAAATCAAATTTATTTTATTGTAATTTTTGACGTTCAAAAGTGTCTTTTATGTTTTTTGTGTGTGTTATTTGAAATAAATACTTTGACTTTGACTGACATTATAACAGTTTTTATAAGAACAGCGTTCTTGATACCAGACCGGGCGTTCAGTTCAGACAGTTAAAACTTTATTTTAAAAAAAAAACATTACAAAGTGACAAATAATTTTAATTTTGGAAGTCGGTGTCTTTGGTTTTGTATTTTCGTTTTTTACTACCGACTTCTGAAATTAAAGCTATTTTTCACTTTATATTGTTTTTTTTTTTGTAATAAAGTTTTTATTTTTCAACAGCTGTGCTGCTGGGTAGTTAGTTGCGCCACTTCTTCTTCCTAGCGAAAGCACTAGGAAGTGGTGAAGGGCGGACGTTTTGGGGGATTGTCTTTTGTAATTTTGACGAAAACTGCTGATTCACAGCCTAATTTGAATAAATGACTTATGGTTTTGAACCGATTTGAGAACCTTCTCCTTTTTTTGAAGTCGGTTAAAATACTGGGTCTAAAAAAGATTACCAGAATATTATCAGTTATTTAATGGTTAAGCTTGTAAACCGTGGGTGTATCATGTTTCCTGGCATAGGATGAGTCATAATGTTATCGGAAGAAGGGACTAGCTCATTATTAGTACGAAACTATGATTGTTAGTAGGTTGGTCCTATTGCTTATCCGACTTTAGAACAAATGCTTAAACGTTTCCTATTTTATTTTTATTTGAGTTTTAATATTACCTACTTGTGGTCGCAGGCAGTAGTCATTTGAGTCGTTTTTTTTTTTGTAAACGAGTTAGTCTCTTTTGTTTTCTTAATAGGGTTTATTAAATATGATTAAAGTTACGTTTAAACGTCAAAAATGTATGGTTAACAACAAAATTGGGTATTTTTTTCTTACTGGAGGACACCGGTTCATAAGGCCAGGGTAACCGCGGGTTGTTCGAAAGAGATACCGTGACCCCTGGCATAGGCATAACTGAAGGAACACGGGTGGGTTTGTTTTAGTCAGTAAAAGTCTGACACGCCCTTCCGCTCAGCCCAGAGCAGGAGAGGTCATTTGAAGATTTCCCACCCAAAAAAAAAACCTAGCACAGGACTCAGTGAATTCCATGCTTTGTACACTTCTTTTTCAATGTCAATAAATTATTTCATTTGAATGATTATTGATTGCTGAATTTCTTTCATGTTAGAACTGACAAAATAACATAAACGTAACATCACGGCTGTTATTCCCGAAGTGTCAGGCAAAGTTATACATATAGTACTTACACCGTTCACCTATTACCAGTCAGTAAGTTTAACACAGAATAACTAATAGGTTTATGGACTGATTTTTCAATCGACATATTTTTTTTTTTCGTGGAATAAAATTGTCGTCTGAAAGATTATGCATGGAAGAACTGTCAAAAATTCAAAATTATTCCACGGATCTGGCGTTGAAAAAATCAAATAGTGGGCAGTTCAAAATAGTACGGTGGTATAGTAGTAGTATGGTCAAATTAAAACGAGACTTGCCATATAATATGGTCATAACATCATTATTCCTAAGGCGTACATATGTTGTATAAAATTATATTAGTGGACTAGAAGGCAGCAGGTGTGCATTCTTTTTTAGTTCAATGCGTTGCGTTGTTTGATGCGTTTATGCGTGCGTGCGTTGCGTGCTTTAAAGAACTTGTAATATTATAAAATAAATAAATAATAAAAAACTTGAGAGGTGTCAAGGGACACCCGGATGGAACGAAGTATAACTGGCTTGCTTTCTATAAGAGAGAGAGAGAGAGAGAGAGAGAGAGAGAAACACGCGCACGCCGCATGGCTTACAACTATAGCAAAAAGTGTCGTTCCAACTTTTGGTCTTAATTTTTTCCGTCTAGCCCCCTTTCGCAACGCGCGATAAGGAACTTCGTTCCAATAAATAATATACGAGTATCAATCATTTTGTAATTTCCTGTTACAATGAAACAGGTTTTTGATACGATGATTAATTAGTTATTTGGTCAATAAGTACTTCAGCGCGAGTTAAATTCGATAGAATAATATGTGGGTAAAAAATAAAATTAAGAGCCTATTACATTGTCCTGATAATCACCATCTACAAGACAATTGCATACAAACGTGCTGGAAGAAGCCTTATCAAAATCAAGTTAAGTTAATCAGCGGAAACTTCACAGAATATGATGATAAATCAAACAAAAATAACGATTTTCTCGACTAATTTTAGTTTACAAGTTACCCAACGTGGCACACGCCGAGCTAGTTTTCCGATTTTACCAAAAATGAGAACTAAATTTGGCAAAAAAAAAATGTTAGATTTTGAAGGAGCACTATTCTAACACAAAACACCTTCATGAAGAACACAACATGAACACAACACAACAACACACACACAACACAACACAACACACACAACACACAACACAACATGTACATGAAGGTGTTCCGGGACACCCGGATGGAACGAAGTTCAAAGAGAGAGAGAGAGACAGACAGAGAAACACGCGCACGCCACACGGTTTACAACTATAGCAAAAAGTGTCGTTCCAACTTTTGGTCTTAATTTTTTCCGTCTAGCCTCCTTTCGCAACGCGCGATAAGGAACTTCGTTCCAAAACTTCGTTCCAAAAATTACATTCATTCAATGCATTCAAGACTCAATTATCTGAATCCATAACCAGCCTATAATGTTCCTGCTGGGACAAAGTTCATCACTCTTCGAGAGGAAATTAAATGAATATTTAATCGCAAATTCCTTCCGTCCCTTCCTAAAAACGAAATGCATTGGATGGGTGTGTGTATTGATGCAGTGACGATTGTGACGAATTTCATATTTTTTTAGCTTAGAAACATAGTTCTTATAAATTTGTGTCTTGTTTGAGAATAAATATCTTTCAAGTTTCATTAGTTAATTTAACTTAACCTGGTATTGTTTTATTTATAGAAGGAAAACACTAGTCTCTGCTTCTGAAACTACTCTACTGTACCCTTTTAAGTACGAGCGTAACATAATTATTCTGTAAGCGTATATCGTACAAAATGTATCGACGACATGGCGACACGGTACACCGTAACACTTAATCTATATCTATACTAATAATAAACCTGAAAAGTTTGTTTGTTTGTTTGAACGCGCTAATTTCTAGAACTTCCAGTTGGATTTGAAAATATATTTTTGTATTTGATAGCCCATTTCTAAAGGAAGGCTGTAGGCCACACAACATCATGCTAAGTCCCATAAGAGCCGAGCCACTGTGAACAAAAGTTCACAGTGGCTCGGCTCTTATGAAAAAAAACAGAGGTTATTTTTTAATACTTATACATACATACACATAATATAATCCTTTGGGCGCATTATATGTATAGAAAATCAACACATAATTAAAAGAATAATTTACTTCAAACAGTATACCTAATATACCGATACTGTTTAAAAATATATAAATAAATACTTACACATAAACTTAGTTCATAATAAATTATATTTATTATGCGAATCGCGAGACGATTGAAGTCACAAAAACCAATAGCATTTCATCAATATAAGTATATTGTTTACCCGTTCATGCCATACATACTAAAATTAAACACCACTGCCATTTTCTATACATGATACAGCCCGATTAAAATTGTGGCTGCTCTGAAGTGCGCTACTCGCTGCGCAGTACCTCACCCCTCACCCCCGCTAACATGTGAATTTATTACTGCGCAGCGACTCGCCTCGTATTCCGAGCCGCCATAAAGTTTGAATGTACAGACGCTAGCAGGTCAAGCTACTCGAAACTATCAAATTTTCCCAATCAACCTTGAACCTTAATGCTTTAGCGATAAAGTTGAAAATCTATTAAAGAAATTTGACAGATTATAGTAGCTTGATGTGCTGGCGTCTGTACATAATATTGTAAAAAAAGAATATCATAGTTTATTTTTCTTAGAAGACCAATAAATAATTCTGCTATCGAAGCTTCGCGGCGACCGTCTGTTTGACCATCGTAGCTAGGCTGGCTGTAACAGGATACTTCTTGGTTTATCAAGTTTTGGACTCGGTTACAACAAAGTTCTATTCAAACTTATTTCAAATTGATGTTATTTCAAGTTAACCAAATATCAACTTTATTTAAATGGTTATTAAGTTGATTTCAGAGTGACAAGCACTATTGAAAAAATTAGAACTTTACTGTGTAGGAATTAAAGTTATTTTTCCGTAAATTCATATGTGTTTATATTTTTGGCAAATAAATCGCGAATGCAGATTAAACGGTTTAGTGCGGATTTCAAGAATGACACGTGATCAGCATATCTATACCGAAGTCAAGAGCTGTCAGTGTCAATATTCCTCAACAATTTTGACAGTGACAGCTCTTGAACGCGGTTTAGATGTGCAGAACGCGATTAGTTTCATGGGTGAAATTCCCATTATTATGAGCAATGGCTACGCAATTTTGTCGATGAATTATTATTTATCAACAAAATTGCGTAGCATGGAGTCCTAAAAGGTCATAAGGACATGGGACATCTAATAATCGCGTTTGGTACACGGATCGGTAATCCTGATACGTTGTAATTAGTAGGCAAGATTAGTCATGAGCGCACTTGGTAAATCGCTAGACCTAAAGCAATCCTATAATCCTCAGTCTGAATCTATCACAAGCATTTTTTTTTTTTTAGCAAAACTTTGCCCCACACTTGGAATTTCTCCTGTGTCATGGGTGCGTTTACAAACATTTAAACTCACATACACAAACAGCCAGAATTTTAAGATTGGTTTGAATAGAAATGGGTATTTTTTTTTTACTCGAAGTTTAATAAGACGGCTGGCGTGTTTCGATTTAATATTCGAAACCACTTAGAAAACAAATTTATTAAATACTTACTAAATAATCTGCACGAGAAGTAATATTCATAACATGAAAATTAATCACGTTTTTGCAGACTAGTAAAAAGATTAAAATAATTGAGAACTAACCTCATGGTCTGGTCCCGGCTTCGATGCCAACCTTGCTTCTGTCAGCTGGTTCTTCAAAGCCCTGTGGAACATAATGAATTGTAATAACACTACATAAATATAACATCACGGCTGTTACCCCGAAGGGTTGGGCAGAGATGTACGTATAGTAGACCCACATTTCACAAATTATTTTCACGTCCCATGTACTAGGGCGCGAGCCAGTTGCCATCAACGGGGACAAATCCAGACTCCGGTCTAATCGCAATTATGCTTATTAAGTTCAATAATTAACATTACGCTATACAATTCAAAATTAAATTGTAAATAGTATTTCGACATATTAGTGGCGCCATCTAGTAACAACGTCTTGTACCACTTTACAATGATTTTTACACTATTCATTGTCCCGCCATGTTTTACACAGGTTCTCTAGCAGACAAACAACCGCAAAAAATACTCCTACTGCTCTGGAATCTATTCTATTAATTCTAGAATCAGCCGAAATAGAAATCAGAAGATTCCCAGGTTCCTCTGCTATGTAATTTATTAACTAAAACTACCTGAATGACTATTAACACAAGCGCGCTCCAGGATCTCATGCTGGATATACTTCGCCTATTCGAACAAATATTCACGCCATTCGATAAAACAAGTTGAACTTTATTTCAATTAACGTAGGGTACATTTTGTATTTACCAAATAACGCAAAATTATTAGCATAAATACGCAAATTAAAGTGGTGGAACACCAAAGTGATGCGTGTGTGTGCGCATTCACAACCATTCGATATGCTTCCGTGCCGAACCACATATCAATCAATGTCGTCGAACAATACCTCTACACGCTGTTCACAAATCAAAACCCGCAAGTGTTGTCAGTTTATCAAATAGACACCCGCTATTCTTCCGCCAGCTATTTACCATCGGGGGCAAATAAGGTACATAATAGAAAATCTGCCATTATCGACACGACAGGTTATCGACACGACAGGTTATCGAATGGTTGTGACTGGCCATGCTGAACTGACTGTAGCCTTCCTTGGTACCCAAGGAGACTTCACAGCAGGATAACCAGCGCCCTAATTGCGTAACACACCATCAATCTCAATCTGCATCATTTTGAAGAATATTGCTAATCCATTGCTTCTTATGTTCTAAAAATGTGTCTGCTCAACAACGTAAATAACGCAATGAATGTTGTTCAACTGTTAAAATAAAACCTATTGCTACTGATAGTGTGTTACACAATAGCCTAGTTTCCTAAAAAATCTAATTAGTCCGTCAGTTAGATTATCAAAAACTATTGGACCCGTATTTTTTCTTTTGTCAATTATATAAAAAATGATGAAGATATCGCCCGTTAAAGTTCCGCGTGACGTCACGCCTTGGTACACTTTTTAGCAAGGCGACATCACGACCGCCTACTCCCAAATTTTGTTTTATCTTTGTCATTTTTTGTTTGATTGACAAAAGAAAAAATACGTGTCCATTCTTTTTCGATAATCTAACTGACGGACTAAATATAATAATCATTTTTTTACCCAGGCAACTACCCAATAGGGTAGTTGCCTGGGTAAAACTAAAGGGTAAAGCTAATCTGCTCTGCAGGGTAATAACCCTGCAGAGCAGATTAGCTGGCATTTACTAATACTACTTACATATAAAGCTCTTCAGCCTTGCTGGCTTGCTTCTCCCGGCGCCGCAACAGCTCAGCGCAGTGTTGTAGAGTGGCGATGGTGGCGCCACATGTCGCACGGAAAGATGCACTAGTCGCCCGAACTTCACCCACGTGCAAGCTCAGGTCGTTACCTGGTGAACAAATGTATTATTAGACCTTTTACCGGAAGAAAATTGAGCTTCCTACACATACAATTGTTTGCAATGAAATACTGTTCGTTGGTAAGCGCATCACTAAAGAACGGATGGGCTGATAAGCTTTTTTTTTATATATTCCTTCCGAATAAGATTTTTAGGGAAAGGAAAATTGGAAAATTTAGGAAAAAAAAGGGATATTGCTTGATTCTATGGGATTTTAGTATGTAGTGTATTGTAGTTTTTAAGACGATAACTCACGGTTTATTTAAATTTGGAAACGATAACGTCTGTCGGGTCAGCTAGTGGATATTAAATGACTGCTAATCGGTGCCGATAAAACTTCAATTCGAATGTTTCAAACCAATATGTAATCTAGAATTTGCGCAAGTATTTCGCAAGCATAAAAACGTGCAGTAAAGGCTATCATAACTGGAGGAGTATCGGGTACTCCCAGTTAGTTAAACTTTGATTGTACTTGGTGGTTCCCCGATAGATCTCGTGATCCTGGGATTTCCCGATAGATCTTGTGATCCTGGGATATCCCGGGTGACGTTTCGTCACCGTGATTACCGTGGTTACGTGACTCACTCGTCAATGACATAAAGCAGGTCAAGCTGATTGGTCACCAAACCGCAAGCCTCAATTATTGCTGTATTGTATTTAAATGAGTACTTACTAATATGATAAAGGATCATCCGCTCATCATTAATCAGGCAGACATGATGTGGATTATAAGTTTTTATTTTAATCCTACTGACTGTGCCACAAAGATTCAATTAAAATTACAACCAACAATTTTGCGACACTAAAACCTTTTTTCATGCTGATTGACCAGCACTGGAGCAGAACGGAGAAGTTCAAAGTCTATTGTTTATTATTTTCCTAGAACTGCACTTCCCCGCTCCAATGAACAGGCAGCCTTAGACGCCAGCCAATCTAGCGTCCTCTACCCTGACAACCAATTAACACACAGACATTATAATCTAATTTTAAAGCACATCATTCAATCTCAAAACTTACCAGCCTTGTGCAAAACAATTGAATATGATATCAGTGTTTAGTGTTCATTTATTTGACGAACTAAAATTGTGTGATAAGTGATTACAATGAACGGGCAGGAAATATTTTGAATTTTATAATTTCTATATCAGCTTCATGTACGGTTTGTCGGATCAATTACGGAAATATGGTTTACAGCGTTTACGATAATAATGTAAATGCTGAAATATTAAAATGTCGGATGTTGGCTTCGAATTTTAAAAAAAGGATGCAAAAAAACTAAAATCCATTATTTTAGCTTCTAAATAATTATAGCGTATAATGAGTATGGCTGTTCAATAGCTAAAGTAGTAATCCCGAATTGGCTCTGATCTGCGTTTGACACAGAATGTTACTATGCGAAGGACTTTGACAAATATTAACATACGTAAAATACTTCCCAGGCATTTCAAACCGACTCGTGGTTAACCCAGATAACCGAATATCAGTGTTTTATCTAGGAAGACCTGCCTATGAAACCAATCTACCGAGTGGAAGTATCACATCCAACAAAAGTACCAAAAACATAATCGAAACATCACCTTCCTGCCCATGTCTCACTTGGGGTCGGTGCCACATGTTCTTTTCTTCCATTCTCCCCTGTCAGCCGCCACTCAAACATTCACTCTTTTTTCTTCAGCGTCCTTCACACAATCCATACAAGCTTTCTTTTATCCCTCTCCTTCTTTCGAAACATAGCATAATCAGGCTATAATGTTTCCACTGCTGGGACACAGGCCTCCTCTCTGTAAGAGGGAGCGGGCCGTATTCCACCACGCGGGCCAGTGCGGGTTGGTAATGTCTTCGAATTTTTGGTTCTAAGAAACGGCGAAAGAAAACATAACACACAACAGGAAACCGGCATGGTTTCCTCACAATGTTTTCTTTCGCCGTTTTGAGAGCAGTGGTGATAAAATAATTTACACAAATAAGCCCGTCTGAGTTCGAACCTACGACCACAACTCGTACGTCACGGCCGTTACCACTGAGCCACCATCACTGCTCACGAAACATAATAAATAAAAAAATAACCAACCATCAGCAAGTTTAACAGCATCGATGGCTTCGGACGCGTCATCATTGATCTGTGGGTATGAAGCAATGCACATGTCGAAGTACTGCTGCAACTGCACCGCCTGCTTTGATAGTAGTTCGTTGTATGTGTCCAGCTCTGCGATCTTCTCCGCCAAGCGGCGGGCTGTGCGACCTAGGGGAAAAGAGAATTTTAGTATAGATATTATTTTCATAATTATAACGAATCTCATTTTTGTCTATCGCGCTTCTATAATCATATTCTCTGTAAATTGAGTGGTCTGGCTCTTGTGATACAGGACCTCCTAGTACAAGAGCCAGGGCTACACTGATGTTTCTCTTGAAGTGAAAATAAATAAATTATTATTATATTACTCTTTATTTTACACATATCATAACTTCACGCCTGTTATTCTCGATGGGTCAGGCAGATGTGTGCCTATAGTACACCCACTCCGGGTTGCTACTGCGAAATTTAATAATAATAATATCCCTGGACATTTCACACAGCGCCATCTAGTCCGAAGCTAAGCAACCTAATGCTGCTAATTTCAGAAGGCGTATTCTCGTAATTTAAAACGTTCAAAATCTAGTCGCAGTCTCATCTCGGCGACAAACAAATGTCAAAATGTATGGAAATTAGATGTATTTTTGACAGATTGAGACTGAGATCAGACTGTGAACGTTCTTAAAATTACGAGAATTGCCCCTCTGATGAAAAACCCTAATAACACTTCGGAATCGAACCCAGGACCTGTTGTACAGCAGTTTTATTTTTACTAATTTATTTGTTATTGTTATTCCTTGTTTATTGTAATTATGTTTGTTTTGATTAAATTTATATCTGTAGTGTTATAAATATTTTTTCCTAATAAATAAATAATTAATCAGCCTTTAACATTACCACTGCTGGTGCACAGGTTTCTCTATATAGGGGAGCGGGCCGTAAACCACCACGTGGCCCCAGTGCGGGTTGCTAATATCTTACGAATCTTTGGTTTTATCACATAGCGGTTCTCTCACGATGTTTCCCATCAGCGTTTTGGGAACAGTGGTGACGAAATAAATTACACTACATAAAGCGCCTGTCTGGGTTCGAACCCACAACTTATAACTGGTAAGTCAGGGCCGTCACCGCTGCTCGTTGAGGCAATTTAACCTTAATTTTCTAATGAGGAAGGATAACATGATCCATGCTTTCTTCCTACTTTCCAGTTTCCACAAACTGCGAGATATACAATTTATACAGAGACTCATTATACTAAATTAGTTGTTCTACTGTTTTGCCCTGAGGAGTGAGGGCTTATACCAAAGTTGCCTACACCCAGCTCACTGCACAATCAAGCAGCAGAGTTGCTGTACCAGTCACCGTCCATGCCAGTCGCCAGATGCTAATATTCTCAAAACGAGAAATCTACAGCCCGACCGTCGAGAGAATGCGTTCTTGACATCCGTAAGTTTCATATAAACGAATACGTGTTTTACGAATTTGATCTTTATTAGTTACTAGAATTGTCGCACTGACGTCAGAAACGCATTCTCATGACGGCCGGACTGTAGTAAGTATACTAGCTTTTCCCGATTTGAGAATATTAGCCAGTCATGCTTACATAGCTACTCATCATCATCATCTGCCTAGCCTTTTCCCAAATATGTTGGGGTCGGCTTCCAGTCTAACCGGATGCAGCTGAATACCAGTATTTTACATGGAGCGACTGCCTATCTAACCTCCACAACCCAGTTACTGGGTAATACGATACCCCATGGTAAGACTGGTTGTCCGACTTTCGGGCTTCTGACTACACACAGCACATAGCTACTAGGCTAAGTAAAAGTAGTATATCTTGTGTCGACACTAAAGATGGGCGGACGAGCACCAAATAATAGTCTGACTATCGATCTATTCGCTGCAGATTTACGAGCTTCAAATTGCTGAGTACAGACACCACCTAGATGTACCTACCTATTTTAAATTCAGTTCTACAGGACAGGTAAATGTAAAAATATTGATTATCTTTTCGGCAGTTGTGTTTCACGTGCAAGCCAACACGCATGTCTAGTTCAGACGTGTTTTCCGCATATTGTATTAAAACTATAGGTACACGCGGTGTCTAAATAAACCGGGAAGCATAGAAGTACCTAGAGAAGCGAGCTAAAAATATTAATTTCCGTTACTCTAACAAGGAAAACAAGGAAAATAAAATTAAAACGTACAGACACCAGCAGGTCAAAAAACTGTCAAATTTTCCCAATCAACCTTGAACCTTAATACTTCAGCTATAGAGTTGAAAATCTATTAAAGAAATTTGACAGATTGTAGTAGCTTTATATACTGGCGTCTGTACAAAATACACCAAATATAACATGTGTTAACACATACAGGATAGAAATATCCTGATATTTTCATCGTTTGCAGTAAAAACCCGACCTACAGAGATGCTAATAATACCAAGGCCCCGTAAACTGCAAGCACATCTTCGTCTCATAATAACTTATAACTATCTCTCAATGCTAGATAAATTACATGATACGGCGACACGCAACTCGACACGGCACATTCATAATTACATGCAAACTTAGCCTTATCATGATAAGGTGGATAAAAGGAATTGCCTATCCTACTATTTTCTTACTAATATTATAAATGTGAAAGTTAGTATCGACGGATGGATGGATGTTTGTTACTCTTTCACGCAAAAACTACTAAACGGATTTATATGAAATATGGCACAGGATACTTTTTATCCCGATATTCCCACGCGATCGAAACATATGCGGGTGAATCCGCGGGGCGCAGCTAGTCCATCCATACAATGCCGCAGTCAGGAGTGTACTGCAGTACGTACTGTTTAAATCTACATTCCAACTAAGACGGCAATCCGTTACATAAACCCACATAAAACCACGCCTTTCTCCATAGGGGTAGGCAAAAACCACGGAACGCCACCTGCAACTTACATACTCCTTTAATTTTTTTTTTCCATAAACCCCATAGAGTACATACTAATTCCATGCATTGAGGAGGGCGTGTCTGTAACCATTTCCAGGGTAGAACTTAAAACTGAAAAATCGAATAACGCTGTCCGACATTATGAACCTCAGGCTGAAGAAATTACAAGGGCACACACTACAACATTTTATTTTTTACGCTCTACGCCACCAAACCCTGAAACTTTAAGCAACCCTTTAAAAACGTTCCTAACGTTTCTCTGCGGAGTAATTGCGTAACACACTTTACAGCAGCAATACCTTTCACTTTGACAGTTCAACAACATTCATTGCGTTATTTACGTTGTTGAGCCGACAATTTTTTCAAACATATGAAGCAATGGACAAAACAAACGACCAGTGGTCTTCTTTATCCTTAGATCGAAAGAGCTGGAAGACCTTTGCCCAGCAGTGGGATGATACAGGCTAACAGTAACAGTATGAAGCAATGGATTAGCAATATCCTTCAAAATGGTTCAGATTAGGGTTGATGAGGATTCCTCTTCCTCATCCTCATAATGCGGAAGTTCCTCATTTTTTAGCGATTCCTCATCCTCTTCCACATCCCCAAAATCAGGCATAAAATATTCCTCTTCCTCTTCCACATCCTCATTCATTAAGAGGAATTTATGAGGAAGTGTTGTTGACGTAAAAGTAATCTCCGTCTTTTGCTCGCTGCTTTAAATAGTTACAGTGAAAAGAGGATAAAATATGAATTAGGTACTTTCCCGATCAGGCATGAACGTGTTTCAACGTGTTTTAGAAATATAACACAGCACGCTATTGTGTAGTACTATATAGTCACTAGTGTACGTACCCAGCCCACTGTAGCCACTTAGCCAGTCTTAAATTTGTTTTGTTATGGGTGGTCATAAGTAACTAGAACTACGTAAGTCGTAATTAGGTTTATTGTTAAGTTAAAAAGTTTTTGAGATGAAGCCAAAATGTAGTGCTATATTGATATATTAGTGTATTTTAGTGAAGTGGACGTTTATAATGTTTGATGTAAAATATGTGACCAAACATATTCAAGGAAGTCCCGCGCCCTTTGCCCGGGACTTCGGGGTTAAGAAGTCATCTCAAGTCGCGCCATGAAGTAGAATATGCCGAGTATGAACAAAAGGATACAGCATTAAAAAAAGCCACAAATACAGTCAATCGAACATTATGTTATTCAACACAATCAACACATTTATCATACCGATACCGAGAGCCTCAACGATCAATGAGTTCTGGAGCTAACTTTTCAACAAGCAGATTTTTACAATCAATGATATCTGAGATGCTGGCCTCAGCTCCTAACGTCAAATCGCACCCATCGACAAATTTGTTATCCTGAAGTCACTAATAATGAATTATATTAAAGAGAAGAGAATAGGTCTTCAAGAAGACAGCCTTTTGTGGTGGAAAATTAATCCTAAATATTTTGAACTTTACAGAGCTGTGCGCCAGTATCTTTCAGCCCCCCCATCAAGTGTCCCTAGTGAGCGCCTTTTCAGTGGCGCTGGATTAGTTTACGACGAATTACGAAACCGTCTATCTGGAGAAACAGCTTCAAAGTTAATTTTCATTCAATTCAACCTCCCTATTGTGAATTTTGACTATTCAGCTGTTTTTTTTTTCTTTCTAAATATTGAAGGGCCCATTCGCAATCTTTCCTTTATTTAAAATTTCAATTCGAAATCACAGGTTCTATCTTCCTCTTCCGCATCCTCTTCCTCTTCCTCATCCTCCTCCTCATATCCTCATCCTCATCCACTTCCTCAAAACGTATTTCTAATAGTTCCTCATCCGCATCCTCTTCCTCATAACCACTTCCTCATCAACCCTAGTTCAGATTGTAATTTGAAATGTGTTACGCAATTAGGGTGTTGTTTCTAGAATACATATGACTTATTGGGGACCTAATGGAGTTGTACAGACGCCAGAAGGTCAAGCTAACCGAAACTGTCAAATTTTCCCAATCAACCTTGAACCTTAATGCTTTAGCGATAAATTTGAAAATCTATTAAATAAATTTGACAGATTGTAGTAGCTTGATGTGCTGGCGTCGCGTCTGTACTTGAGACATCTGCCGTAAAACTCGCCCGTCGTCTTCGTGCATAAGCCTTAACTATATTTTGTTCCTATTACCATACCGTGTAATTACGGTGATGGCTACTTTAAGGTCGTTCATTGTTTTATCACTGGCTTATGTTCACAGCTGATAGGTTAGTGGACAATCATTTAGCTTCAGTTCCACGTGATTTTATTAAGAGTATTGCGCCGTTACATGATAGAAGGCCACTTAAATGATATGACCGTATGATAAACGTTAATAAAAGACAAATAAAAGATGTACATTGCGACAAGTACCTATCTTCATATTATTGTGTGTATATTTGTGGTGTCCGGTATATACCTAAGTCCAAAAATCTAATTATACACTATAAGCATTTGAAACTTTAAATAATTGTACAAATCGGAATAGTTACGTTTGTTGGAAAAACTGTAACATGTTCTTATAGCAGCAGGAGACTTACAAAGTATAGACAAAAGTGAAAGTAAAAAAAAATTGTATGGGTGAAGTTAAAACAGAAAATGGCCAATTTTGGACTTATCATGTTTGGAGGGGAGGGAGGAACATCGACGCGCAAACTATCTGCTAACCACTTCTATATGCTAGGTACTGAGAAGTTCACACAGGGACATCGTCGATGTATACCTAACACCACAGATATAGTATCGCGACATTTAACGAACTGAAGTATTCATACAAGGTCAAATTAAATTAACCAGCGAAACTTCACTGACGTGAAGTATCTCTAAATAACTCATAATATCCGTTTTTTTTTAATGAAATAAAATAATAATAACCGTGAGAGCCCGTTGACTGCAATGAAGTAGCTGAGCCATGTCTCCGAAGACCACCGCCATTGGAACTGCTGTCTGAACTGGTCCCATACCCTGACTCCACCTGAGAATTAAATTAACATACATATTCATATCTCAAACATTTAACTATTACTACTTTAATTTTTAACTACTTATTATGTCATTAACAAAATGACTATCAGACAATAATGGGATAATTAAAACTAAATTAGCAATGTAAAACTAATAATAGAATATTAATAGTATCCTACTAATATTATAAATATTTCATTTTATTTAATATATTTTTTAATTATTATAAATATGATATTCATAATAAAAATATATAAGAAAGATCCTACTACATATATATGTATATATATATAATATTATAAACGTGAAAGTTTGTATGGATGGATGGATGGATGTTTGTTACTCACGCAAAAACTACTTAACAGATTTGAATGAAATTTGGCACACAGATGGTTTATAACCAGGATTAACATATAGGATACTTTTTATCCCGATATACCCACGGGAGCGAAATTTATGCGGATGAAACCGTGGGGCGCAGTTACTAGGATAATAATAATATAAATATGAAAGTTTGTATGTTTGGATGTTTGTTACTCAATCACGCAAAAACGGCTGAACGGAATTAACACATAGGATACTTTTATCTCGATATTCCTACGGGATCAAGACTTATGCGGCTGAAACTGCGGGGCGCAGCTAGTCCATTTTTTGTCTTGGTTTTTTCATTCTCAAGTAACCATATTTTTATTGCAGCTACCTGCAAGTGCTGTCTTTTTGTAATACTGTAAAAAATCGAAACCCACCTGCACATTGTTATCTTTATGCAAGCTTCGCACAAATGTAATGAAAGACCGATATTCGGTTCTGGGGTGGATCGAATAATCGATTTACCTACCCATACGCAAAATACGTGCATTGACGTGAAGTTGCGGACCCGCATTGCCAGTATTACCTAAGTGACTCGGTTTTCCATTTCCATAGGTTCTAGGTAAGTTATTGATGGAATGATTCATTACTAGCAAATAAAAAATACCCGACTTGACCAACACACAATCTAATCATAAAATCTCTTTATTCTTATTTTTGGAACAATTGAATGCTCACAAAATACATAGAGAATAATATCAGTTCTTATCAGTGGTATTAGTCACTGAGCTGACAATGTGTTGTATTATAAAACAGGCAGAACACAGTTACATAGTCCAGTGATGACTCATTTAAGAAGCAACAGATTATGTAATTATTGAAGTAAATAAAAATATGATTCATGTACTTTATCTAAACACAATTTTGCTTTGCTTTTGAACTTTGCTTCTCTATGAGTGTTTGCATAAAATGGTTACAATAAATTACAAAAACCTGTTAGTTTCATACGGAATATGTGCTTGGCGAATTTGATCTTTATTAGTTACTAGAATTGTTGCATTAACAGGTGTCAAAAACGCATTGCCTGAACGGCCGGACTGTAGGTTTTTTAGGGTAAAAAATAATAAAACCCATAGTTAGCTAGCATAGAAACACCACGCTGCGCTCCATAACTCAAGTAGCGGATGTTGGAGAAAAAACAGCCAGGCTGATGTGGGAGTTGGCCGGACACGTGGCGCGAGTGCACCCGGAGGGATGGGCAAAGATCGTCACTCACTAGACGCCTGAAGGAGAACATCCCCGTCGATGTAGACCACGGCGAAGGTGGTGCGATGATCTGGTAATATTTGCAGAGCCAACATGGCCAGAGATCGCACAAGACTGGGAGGTTTGGAAGAAACAAGGGGAGGGCTTAGCCCAGCAGTGGGACACAATATAGGCAAACAATAAAAAAAAAATCAAGGTCACAAATAAACATGAATACTTAAATAATTATTGAGTAATATAATAATATGAACATACAACAAGAACATCGTAATTACAATGTGCTTTAAAA
This sequence comes from Apamea sordens, assembly GCA_945859715.1. NCBI lineage: Eukaryota > Metazoa > Arthropoda > Insecta > Lepidoptera > Noctuidae > Apamea > Apamea sordens. The sequence continues at coordinate 13,635,932 of OX244002.1, forward strand.
TCATTATTGGATGTTCATGAGTAATAAATATGATGCTTCAATGTTTGATAACAAGACAACCACACATACATGCTAAGTACCCTGATTGAATGTTATTGACTGAATCATACACATTGACCTGATATATACAGGGTGGAAGGGACATTGACAAGCAAACGGTAACCATAAATTCAGCACATGATTTTAGACCCCTAGCATAGAAATATTTTGGTCATCATAAAATAAATCTTCCGTTTCATAGAAAAGTGCAATACTAATGCAGTCAAAATATATTGAACAGCATTTTTTTTAATAACCTTCGAAAAATTTCCATGCTAGTCTAGAATAATAATAATAATCTTTATGTATTCAGACTACAATGGTCTATTAGTGTTAGTAACAAAAATAGCTTAGCCTATGTTAGTACTTAATAACTAAAACAGAACGGTTCCGGTTTGTAATCGCCCACACTAGCGGGCTATCTGCCCGGGCGGCTATTGCTGCAGTCTGCGGAGTAGCGAGGCAGATTTCTTATGCCACAGTGCATTTAATCCGTTAGTGCGTGCATCTGCAAACATTGCCGAGGCACTACAGAAGCGCGGCAATCGCAACAATACCCTGAATGCGTTATTGTATTGAATACGCAGAGCATTGTAAGCCTTTTGGGTATATGTGAACCATAGAGCTCCCGAGTACAGTGCTGTACAGTATGCCTTAATAAGGGTAATAATACCAGTTTACCCTCTATATGGGTGAGATACGTCGGAATTAACGCCAATTTAGTCCAGCTTGGCAAGTACTGGCTACCCTCGAGACGACTAACCCGAGTCTAGAACCGTTTGCTGAATTCATTTGCAATCAATAATTGTTTGCGAGTCAATGCCGCTGTCACCCTGTACATAAATATCACATGATAATATTTAATTTAAAAAAATATTTACAAGAGGATATAACTTGATTGTGAACGTCATCCGAATTTATTTTAAATGGCGCTCAAGGTGACCATCTCAATTTAGATAACAGTAGTAATTGATATCACCAGAATAATATTTTGATCTGAATTGTTTAAATGGTATGGTACAGACAATAAACTTATACCCCTTTATTCATAAATGTTGCTTAATGTTAAGTAGTGATTAGCTACTGTTTAACCATACATTATTGATGTTTAAACATCACTTAACTTTAGTCATTGTTTATAAATAAACCCCAAAAATTCTATCATATCTATCTTCTAACTTAAAAATTCTAACTTTGTATATACCAACACTATGTGGATGTTATGAAATAGAGTAAACAAACACTTTCAGGATAACAAATCATTGTAAACACTCTAAACAAGTGGTTGCTGTTGAAATACATGACTTTCATATATGTAGAAGAGTGTAGGATACACATTGAATGTACATACATAGATAATGATAGCTATTCGGCTACAGTCAACAAGTATAACAATGTTAATTTTAAGTTTCAAATGTTATTAATTTATATCATACTCACTTTGAATGACTCCAAAACATCAATCCATTGCTGCTTTTCCTCAGGGGTCGTCGCTCTCAGGTACCAAACACAGTCATTTACTGACACATCAAATCTGCAGTCATCAAATTCATGAGGCTGAAATAATAAACATCCAAGGTCGAATATCTGAATATTAGATCACAAACATGCTAAGTCTGTTTGTTCTCAAGCAGAAACTGTTGCAATAAAAAAAGTTGAGACGCAACAAGGACAAAAATAATAATCTTTTTATTGGACTTCGCCGATAAAACAACTATGCATATTCACCTTGACTTTGGCTTTTTTCAGACATAAGGCACCTCGGCATCCAAGATTACTCTCTAGTTCACTCTTGTAGTACGATAAAGTAGAATCCTTCAAAACAATAAACCTGTCCTGCCAACCGTGAATGTAATTTGTCCATTTACTCAAGTATCCGCGAAGTTCAGGATTTCCGCCATCCTCTAAATCCGAGTTATCGCTCACTGTTATATTTTCTTCAATCATGTTGCAAATGTTAAGAATTAATAATTACATTAAATTCTACACAAAATAAACAAAACGAAAAATAATAATTATCAAAAACTCGTTACATGGGAAATACACAACGAAAATTGTTGCTGTTTTTTGACGTTTGACTTACACAGACTATAAACAATAAATGAGCACAGATTATAATTTCTAATCATAGCGATTCCAAAAGTAGTCGTCATGCTTTATCATGTGACAAACGGAAACAAAGTACAAACACTACGGCAAAAATTCAAATTCCTAATCAATTTGGCCTATTTAAAATGCTACTGCTTAAAAGATTTATTAGTGTTGATAACTGAAGGTTTACTTTCATAAGGTTTTGCAAGAATCAAGAAGTAATCTTAGAACTTTTTACTGAAGCCAAAAGCCTTGGATACGGGGATCATTTTGATGTCATCATTATCATCTGTCTAGCCTTTTCCCAACTATGTTGGGGTTGGCTTCCAGTCTAACCGGATGCAGCTGAATACCAGTATTTTATATGAAGCGACTGCCTATCCGACCTCCACAACCCAGTTACTGGGTAATACGATACCCCTTGTTAAGACTGGTTGTCAGACTTTCGGGGATCCTTTTGATGTATTCAGTATTAAATCCATGAATTTCGAAAATTCTCTCTTCTGATAATTTCGAAACACTCCACAGTGTTTTGTTGTTAAAGGTTTCAATCGGTGATTGTAGCAAAATAGGAAAGTTATTTCCAGTAAAAGTGATTTCGTTAAATTTTTCATTTGGTATTTGAACGTTCCTAGTTTGACATTTCAACGAGTACCACTATTTCCGGAAACAATGTTCTTTTGCGTATTGATTTTGGTCGTCTTGTAATGTCATTGGTGGATATACATTAACCGCCAAAACTACACGATACCGGCCAATAGCACAACGCCATTCTACAAATAACTCGCCATATCCGTTCAAGATGGCCGACAAAACTATGCCTATTTTTGTTCCATCAGAAAAACCTTTGAAAGTAGTAAAGTGGAAAGTAAAACAAGGTGTTTTTGTGTCGCAAGGTCAAATATTATTTTTATACAACGATTCATCAGGAACAGGCACCGAATTAAAGAAATATAAGGCTGTACGCGCTGGTACTATCTCATCGATCAAGGTGAAGGAAGGAGACATTGCAGAGCCTGGGTAAGTGACGTCACACTATAAATGCGCTAGGTATAAAATAATATTTATCATGTTGCAAAATATCCTTCAGAAACAAAAATAATTAGCATAATCTTGCATCGCATAGGTTACTCTTTATCTAAGGTGCAGTTGCATTGTTTGCGCGGCAAATACAACTGCAGTAGAAGCTTCCCGCCTAAAATGTAACCTAAAACAAACATTGCAGATGTTTTGATTATTTTCTTTCATGTTACATTTAATTTTATCACGACACCTATATTTAAACTTTTTGTAAAACTACCTGACGTAAGTATAATTCACAACACAACCAATCCTCTCATCGAAATATTTGTAAACATCAACAACACAAGAAGACAAGTTTTTGATTGATGTGTCGTTAGGAACAATTCCTTTCTCAATATTAATGTAACTACATCACATCATTTATCGCACTGACGAGAAAGATATCCTCAACTATAATTTCATTCATAGAACCATTAAAATTTAACTTTTCAGTAAACCTCTAGCAGAGCTTGAAGAATGTCGTCATCCTACAGTGATGAAGGAGATGTGTGCCGAGTGCGGCGCCGACCTGCGCACAGACGAAGTGACGAACAGAGACGTCGCCGTCGTGCCCATGGTACACTCTGTACCTGAATTGAAGGTGAGACCAAGAACATCAATAATACAAACATTTTAACTGACTGTATCAACTAAGGCAAATTGGCGCCAATCAATGAATATAGTCTGTTTGCTTGTGAATACAAGCTTCTCAATCTTTGTACACAAGCTATGGGCCATTCATTCCCACCAAATTGATGACTAGTCTTTAAAGATAGTCATCAATTTTGGCTGGTCTCCTCCTCCTCTCCTATTTTTCAAATACACTTTGATAAATCTAACACAATCTGAAAATTACCTAAGTAATCAATGGCCCAAACAAGTATAAGCCGCTTAGTTGTAAGTTTGTGTTGAAAAACTGGATTAGATACAAGTTCTAACTTTTAATTTTTGGTTATAACTTCACTTACAATCCAGAGAGCAAAATATACAAAGTCCTTCTGAAGACTTTCTTTTGTTGAGCTTTGAAAGAAAGACAGATACGAGGACTACATTCATTTAATTATAGTAAAAACCTAAATTATTTCCTTTGCAAAAATCAGCAGCACTTAACAGCAGTTTTGTGTAATTAATGCTTCCTTGCATGGCTTGAAAATGCTTCATATTTCAAAGATCTTGTAATTTGAGTCCTCCATAAAGACTGGAATACCACATAATTTTAAACATTTTACTATTAAATTTTCAGGTCTCAGAAGAGCTGGCACAAAAACTAGGTCGAGAGGATGCTGACCGTCTTCTGAAGGATAGGAAGCTAGTATTACTTGTGGATCTTGATCAAACATTGGTTCACACCACTAATGATAATATACCACCTAACTTGAAGGTAAATATGTAAACAATCCACATAATGAAAATTTTGTAAATTCGAATGATACACATTAGGCGCTTCATCTTTTTACCAATCAATGTAAAAGTTTAATTTATGACTAATGAGTAGTCATAAAACCATTGAAACTATGTCCTAAGAATACGCATTTGTAGTGTTGTACTAAAATCAAATCTTATTTTCTTTACAGGGAGTTCTTCACTTCTTTTTGCGTGGTCCAGGATGTCCCGGTCGCTGGTGCCACACGCGCCTTCGACCAAGAACTAAGGAATTCCTTGAATCTGCCTCTAAAAATTATGAACTTCATGTATGCACATTTGGAGCTCGCCAGTACGCCCACGCCGTTGCGGACTTACTTGATCCAGAGAAAAAGTATTTTTCTCATAGAATCCTGTCTAGAGATGAGTGCTTTGACGCTAGAACGAAAGCAGCTAATTTAAAGTAAGTTACCTAGGCGTAATACTGATATTTGCATTTCGTCTACATTAAAATCTTTGATAAAATCATGGTAGTTTGAACGAAACTAAACTACTTTATACCGAATTCTCTCCGCCTTATCATGTCTTTAAAACTTTTCAGAGCATTATTCCCTTGCGGCGATAACATGGTGTGTATAATAGACGACCGTGAAGACGTATGGCGACATGCGACCAATTTGATCCACGTAAGGCCTTACTCTTTCTTCCAGTCCACAGGCGATATAAATGCACCTCCTCCACCTGGTAAGACATTTTTTTATATATTTTACAGTAAAACTGATTTCTGTATGTACCATAATCTGTTAAGTGCCCTAAAACTCAACCTTATCATGTTACAGAAAACGAAAAACCTAAAGATAAACTAGCAAGCGGTAAAAACGGGGCACAAGTTAATCAAATGCCTACCCTAGACGCCGAGCCGGAACAAAAAGACGCATCAAAAAACAAAGAGAACAAGGAAGAAGGTAGTAATGGTAAAATAGTTGCTAAAGATAAAGAAGTAAAGAGTTCTAATACGGAGGAGAAAGAAAGTGAGGAGGCTGACCAGGAGGGTGATGAGAGGATAGCTCTGGACCCGGCTGAGCCACGGTGGATAGAGACTTCAGATGGGCAGATAGAAGTAGAGGACCCTGATGACTACTTAATTTACTTGGATGATATACTTAAAAGAATACATAAGTAAGTAGCAACATACATATTGTTCACAGTGGAACTGTGTTTTATTTTATTTGAAGTGTACTTATGTAGCAGTTGTCTCTTTGCATTGAAATTGAAATAAAAGATTGTAAAAATCATAGATGCAGTACAAAAACGATGCAGTACAAAAACGCACAGATATCTCAGTTTTTTATGTTTTTGTTTATGCAGAACAGTTTCTATGTTTTTCTTACTTTCCAGGCACTTCTACGATAACTATGACAAAATGGGCAAGAATCAAATTCCGGACTTGAAGTCTATTATCCCAGAGGTGAAATGCGAAGTATTAGCGGGTACTAGTCTAGTCTTCAGCGGTTTAGTGCCGACGCACCAGCGTCTAGAGACCTCAAGGGCGTATCAAGTAGCGAGAAGTCTTGGGGCTGAAGTTACGCAGGATTATTCTGATAAGAGTACTCATTTGGTGGCAGTGAGAGCAGGTAGGCATTGTAGCAATAATATAGTCTGTTCTACTAGCTAAGTACAAAATATAAAAGCCTATTATCATTGTTTCCTTTGCCTTAACAGGAACAGCAAAAGTGAACGCGAGCAGGCGAATTGGCGAGGGCAAAACGAATAAATTACATGTAGTTACGCCAGAATGGCTGTGGACGTGCGCCGAGAGGTGGGAGCGTGTCGACGAGAGACTGTACCCTTTGCAAAGAGGGGGACAGGTAAAGTAACCAAACAACCTTATTTAAAAAACCTGGCTTTGTATTAGGCCCAGCCATGGAGAAGAAACACTAGCCTGGTGGAGAGTTTACATTAGAGATGCAAAATCTAATCTCTGACTAAAACAGTGTAAAGTTCTACTGGCTTCGACTGTTGGTGATATTATGCTCCGTCACCTTCCCCGAGACTTGCTGCTACTGTTACTAATATGAGGCCAAAATAAACAATCAATAGAAAATATCTTTAGCATTAAATCAGATGAGTGCATGACCAAGCAAGTTCCGTATCCACAGAGCAGTTCCCGCCGGCCGCCGCCGCACTGCAGCAGCCCGCCGCCCGCGCCGGCGCCCGTGGCCGCGCTGCGCAAGCGCACGCCCTCCGGACGGTTCATGGACACCATCAACCCGCTGCTGTCGTTTTCAAGCGACGATATAGCTGACATGGACAGAGAAGTAAGTCACTTATTCTTTTTAAGTAATGTGTATATGGCTGTGGGGCACTTAAAATTACTGCAAACCTCTAAATTTTGTATTTTGTAAGCAATAATTATGCAAAATTGAAAGATGCTTTCTGTGTGAGAAAAGGTTTTTGCAGATGTATGTGGCTTTTGGAATAATTATTGTTGCTAGTCTGTTGTGTGTGTATTGTAATAAATTATTTTTACATTAGGTGGAAGACATTTTCAACGAATCGGACGAAAGTTCATCAGATGAGGAGAAACCAGGTGACGATGACCTGGATGATGAAGAGAATCCTCCCGAGGATAGGCTGATATCAGTCAGCGCGGATAATAGCATGCAGGACAGCTTACAAGACAGGTAAAGAAATATTCAATATTCATTAACTGTAAGATGTCCAAATTAGTATCCAACAATGAGAGGTGGGGGACAGTGCTTAGGGCTAGTAGCCATTACACAGTTTTTGGTACAACCTCTATTAAACCAATTTGCCAAAAAGAGATGAGCTGCATTGTAAAAATAGAACTCTAAAATCCAATTTTTCTTTTCCAGAATACAAGATTCGCAAGATGCAACCAATGATTCGGAAATGAGTGAGTATTTTGTCCAAGTTATCTCTCAGTCACAAGAGAATTAAATTGAACCCGCTACTTATATTATTCTCCCATGATTTGTAAAATCATTTTAGAAAAGGGACAACTAATATTAGAATTGTTTGAACAAATAAAGTAATTTCACGGAAGGCATGGTAAAACAAGATAATCGTAAAAAATTGGTAGGAGTTTTTGGTGGGGATTATTCCCGTCTTTGTCAGCAGTTATTTTAAAAAATTTATAACTTAGTAATTTTTTAGCTTCTAGACTTTTTGTTGTATTGATTGCACTATTTGCAAACAATATTTTTTGGAGTAAAAAAAAAACTTGAGAGGTGTCTAGGGACACCCGGATGGAACGAAGTTCCTTTCGATTAATTATTATTTTTTTATTATTTATGTACAAAAAACCTGTATGTATACTCTCTACAAAAATAATCGTCGCGACACCACACTGTTCAATGCGAAATAGAAAGACGAAACGAAAATAACTGGCTTGCTTTCTATAAGAGAGAGAGAGAGAGACAGACAGAGAAACACGCGCACGCCGCACGGCTTACAACTATAGCAAAAAGTGTTGTTCCAACTTTTGGTCTTAATTTTGCCGTCTAGCCCCCTTTCGCAACGCGCGATAAGGAACTTCGTTCCAAAAATTACATAATTCCTAATTCCTGGCCCTTACAAGAACCTACTTACAACTTCTACTTTAATTTTAGACGACGAATCCCGACCCCGCAAGAGACCACGAAGATCATCACCGCCTTCAGATGAGGAGCCACCCGATGACGATGACAGCTCCTGGAACCTCATGGGCGCGGCGTTAGAGAAAGAACTCCTGGCACAGGACTGATGCCACCAATACAAGCCATATTTACAAATTATGGGCCCTATGGCTGAGAAAAAAATAAATGCTCTTTTCTTTAGAATGTTTTGTTATTTATAAAAAATAACCCAAGCAATTTACAGTTACGAGTATAAGACCAGGATTTCCTGCAATAAATGCTGCGTGCTACTCGTATTATATTATTACTGCAGATAATTATAGTACTCATGGTGGATGTGATAGATTGCAAGTTTATTTAATCTAATATTATAAATGTATAATAGGACTACATAATTAACTAGACATTTCTGTGGATAATCTACAAAATGTCATGCCAATCACCTGAAGGGCTAGGCAGAGATATATCTCTACCTAGCCCTTCAGGTTCTGTTCTGTTCTATAGAACAGGATTGTTATAGATATTCACAATGGAGGAGCTTGTGTCGATTTGGACTTTGCATTCTGTAATTAACTATCATAATGCAGATGTAGCATAGCTTGTGACAAGAAAGAAATTGTGTCCATTATTAATTGACCAATAAGAGCAAAGGTTTTGGTGTGACCAGTCACCAGATTAGACGAGTTTGTTATTGTTTCTTGTAAATCAATCTTAACATGTAGACTCACTTAAGTCATCATCTGCCTAGCCTTTTCCCAACTACGTTGGGGTCGGCTTCCAGTCTAACCGGATGCAGCTGAATACCAGTATTTTACATGGAGCGACTGCCTATCTGACCTCCACAACCCAGTTACTGGGTAATATGATACCCCTTGACGCACTTAAGTATGAACATTTATATTTTTTTAATGTTAAGAGTATGATATTATGTTAAATGACTTTTCTGCAGTTAACAGTTTATTGGACAAGTGAATTTACTTTGTCACCCACCGAGATAAAGTGAAATTATTGGCACCCATAAGAAACTTCTTACATTCGCAGATGTCAAAAAACCTGCATCTGCAATAGTAATATGTGGTCACACAAATTAAAGATAGATTAACACTAACTAAATACTTTATTGCTAATTTATTACACTATACAACTCTAACTTAAATGGCATAAGGATCATTTTCATCAAATACATGAAACTTTGTGTAAGTAGGTTTTGATGTGAAGTCTTTCTTTCCGTCTTGCCACCCTCGCTCTGGTGCCTTATCATAATCAAAAGTAGAATCTAATTTTCCATACAGCTCAGCTTGCTTGTCCATGTCTTCTCTGTACCGTTCTTTGGCAACTGCCTTGCCTGTGATAGGGTCAGTAATATCACCAAACGGATAAACAACCTCTTTCACTTCATGAGTAATTAACTTTGTCAGTTTTTGTGGTAAAGACTGTATGAGGACGATATCGCCCGTCTTGCAAACCTTTTTGGGATCATGGCAGTAGTAAAATTCATCTTTTCTGAAGTACTGAAATTGAAAGAAGAAAAATGTATGTGATAAAATTTCATATTTCTAATCTTTTGTGTCATAAACATAAAAATATACAAACCATCAGTAAATTCTCGTCCAATTCTAACCTCTTCACTCTGATTTTAGCAGCATTTTGTTTAATAGTAGGAACACATTGTCCTAAAAGTAAGAATTTCCTAGCCGTCTCCGCTACATTACGAGCCATTGTTATATAAAAATTCTGCAAGTTTCACAAAGGAAGACTGAAAATAATAAGCTACAAATTGGTGCTCGACTCGTTCAAGTCCATGACAGCCCCTTGGTGACAGTGACAGCTTATTTGACCTAACCTACCTGACTGACACTGACAGTCTTTTTGACAAATAGTGTGGGTATTGACATACATAGATAATTATTAGTATTTGCGTTCCCATTGATATATCTATGATTGAGGGACCACACTTGAATTTTGAGCTTTTGAATGAGTCAGCTTTTAGTAAAAGTTCTCAAACAATTGTAAATTCGACATCAATTGAATTAATGTCATGTGCTAAAAATTGTAATCGGCTGATCGTTTGGTTTAGGGTTCCGTAACCAATGTCTAAAATCGACCCCTTATAAATTCGTCATGTCCGTCTGGGGTCTGCTAATTATCCGCAGTCTGGATCTTACACAGCCCATTTACTCGGAGACTATTTGCACTATATCCATGAAAATTGGAAAGGTGCATTCTGTGCACCGCTAAACAGTGGCGAAAATTTCCGAAAAAATAATATTAATAAGTACCCCACCGCGGTATCTCTACGTTGACGTCGTAGCGGGGTTTGCACGCTCCAAACTCTGGTCTGTGCCGAGAGAGTTTAATTTGCCGAAACAGATCATAAAGATGAATGAGGAGCCAAACCAAAAGAGATACCTACATAAACACGCAGCGCGCGCATTGGCGAGCCCACGGACCCTATCTCACGCGAGAAGTCTTATTCCTCATCTTTGGCTCTCCTTTATTGACCGACCAGAGTGGACACTAACGAGGAACACAGCTCCCAGCACTTTTTTTATTTTTTTGACCGGTTTGAGTGGAAATTCGCAAGAACAAACGTGCTCGGAGGAAGGAAGTATTCCAATAAGATCCTGGTAGGGATCTCGGCCATCTTCCAGGCCGACGGGCAACAAACATAACGGGCCTTATAATTCGCCTTCCGCACCCAGTTGGTCCCTATATGAGAAGTAGTTTTATACACGCTCAGGGGCTGGTTCAACCACAATCTGAGGCCATTCTTGTCCAAAGAATGGCCTCAGATTGTGGGTGGTTTGCCTACCCCTCTATGGAATACGGGTTTAATGTTGTTATTTATGTAAAAATAAACGGATTATACATAGTTGGGTATGTTATAAAAGAGACACTGGCTAAACTATAAACATTTATTATTGCATAATAACCCATCATAATTATACCAGTTATACACTGCTACAATTAATTAAAATAAGACACAAGTAACAATAAAGTAGGTACTGATTAGTTTGATACAAACTCAAGGTACGAAAAATCGAAAATTCACATCTTTGTTTTACTATTTCATACAAAATTATAAGAAGTTCTCTTCAATTACAATCATTATTACTTATTATTTAGACTGACTTGCTTGGGAATAACCCTGGCAATTTTACTTACAAATTACAATATAAAACCCTTAAAATTTTGTTAAACTTATACAAACTCAAAAATAAAATATCACAATCTACATACTTATGCCCAGCACCATTAAAACAAATCATTAACAAATGAACTATGTTCAAGCAGGTACCAATTTCGTAATTGGTTTGACAACAGTCACTAATGCAGCAAGTGATGATACAGCTCCTAGCATTCCTACAGTGCTTGGACTTAATTTTGTAAACCCTAAAGCTGTAAGCGGAATGAAAATGTCACAAGAGTTCTTCAAAGTATCAATAAATACATCTTTGTGACAAGTCACAAGCATATACATATATTTCATCCCACCATTCCAGTCATAGTTTGTGATTGAACTATTCAACAGTTCCGATGGCTTTAAGAATGTTGACTTGTGCAAATCCATGAGATGAACTATTTCATAAAAGTCTCTAGCTAAGTTCGCAATGATTGAAAGAAGCCAGAATTTATTCGCTGTTCTGTTCCATTTTTCCGAGTCTGTTTTCAGGAATCCACTTTTGGTGAGCCAGACTACATGGTCGGAGTAGAGGAACAATGCATGTGCCAATTTGCTAATTGTTAATGTTACTCTTAAGATAGGATCTTCGATGTGCATGCTATTTAAGGCAGTGTAACAAATGTCTATGCATCTTCCAAGTCTTAAAACTGAAAAAATAAAAATAAGAATTAGATTGTTAAATAAGTAGTTTGCACCTGCTTCTATTAGTTGTTATTGCAAAAATCTCTAGTCATAGTATAGGCATATTTTTTAAACGGCAGGACACTGATCAAGACACAAAACAAGTCTTATTGTTAAGAATCTGCAGCATAGCAGATTCTTCCAGGTAAAAATTAATGATTCATATTCGAAATTCTACAACATACAGGCTGGCGTGCCCCAGGGCTCCGTATTAGCTCCAACACTCTACCTTACATACACAGCAGACTTACCAACGTCAGAGGAAGTTCTCTGTGCCACCTTCGCTGATGATACAGCTGCTTTGTGTAATAACAAAAACCCTCATAATTATGGCCTCACTAATGTTACAAAAGCACCTCAACAAAGTCTATAGGTGGATGAGGAAATGGAAAATAAAAGCTAGCGCCAACAAGTCAACGCATGTGACATTTACTCTCAGAAAAGATGATTGCCCACCTGTTAAACTCGGAGATGACACACTTCCACACGGGACAACAGCTAAGTATCTCGGCGTACATCTCGACAGGAACCAAACGTGGAGATACCACATAGAGAAAAAACGTGACGAGCTTAACATCCTACTTCGAAAACTGAACTGGCTCTTAGGAAGAACATCACACGTATCACTGGAAAACAAAGTACTCATCTACAAAGCAGTATTAAAACCTGTCTGGACATACGGAGTTGAGCTGTGGGGCTCTGCGAAGAACTCAAATGTGGAGATACTCCAGCGATTTCAAAATAAAGCGCTCAGAATAGTATCAAATGCTCCTTGGTTTATGAAGACCTCAGAATTACTTGAGCATCTACAAATCAGAACTGTAAAAGAAGAAATAGAACACAGGATACATTCATACAAATATCGAATAACATTACAACCCTAAGTGAACCAATAGCCATGAATAGGCTCCAACGACACCACATATGGGACTTTATTGAATAAAGCCTAAACAATTTTGAGAGGCAGATTCTCGGCTGGAAGAATGGACCTCAGCAGTCAATATCCGCACAAAGAATCTGCTAAAGGTGTACAACCAAGATAAACAAGGAAAAAAATAAATTAAAAAAATTGTTATTATGCCTATCATATGGGTGTTAAGTGTCCCTCTAAGTGTGAACAAATTTTTTTGCCTATACTTACCCACAGCTGGACAAAGGCCTCCCCCAAGTCTTTCTAGGAACTCTTTTCCCGCCCCACCTCGAACCAGCCCTTGCGGTACACATTCAGGTTTCCTCGCTGTTTGCTTCAAATAAGTAATCTACATACCTCCACAGTAAAGCAGAGAAGACATAATAGTGTACTTACTTTTTCTGAAAGAACTAAAAGTGAGTTCCAAATTTTTTATTCTATCAACAGAATATTTGTTTGCATTTCTTATTTCCAATTGGTGCCAGACCAGTCGACTTGTATATTGAATGAGTCTGTAAATGAAGAAAATAATAATGAGTTGAACACCACTACTTACATACATATTGATGCCTTTGTTTGGTTCAAGTTACAAGTCTACTTAAGATTTTTCTCAATTATTTATCTTTCAAATGATAAACCACATAGGACAACATCACGCTTGTATTACCCCGAAGAGGCAGAAATGTAGCTATAGTACCTACACACAAATTTCGAATAAAAAATTAAATATACAGTATGTACTGACCTGGCTAGTTTATCTCTGCCATTTGACTGGTTATTTACTTTTATAATCACGTCCATTGTAGCGCCGTTATGGTCTCAAATTAATGATAACGAATTGTAAATCTTCAGTAATAACAAGATTTGTTTATCTGACAAATTTAGTCACTATCAATAAGATACCACTCATTGTTATTACATAGACATTAGTGTTATTGTACTTAATAGCCCTATGTTTACGTTTTTGTAGCGTCGAAATGAACCTTGAACTGTGCACGAATAATAATGAACTTATTTCTGATTTACATTATTACATCTACCCAATTTTCTGTGGTACCTTGACCTGACTTTATTAGAACCGAAGCTGTAATGAACTCAGATTATTGCTTGTAAAGTAAAGGTATTTATTAATAAACGAATAAAATAATTCTATTATTTCAACTCCGTTAAACTGAATTCAACAACAAACTTGGAACTCGGTTTTCTTTCATATCATACATAAAATAAATACATTACCATTTGACATTTTGACTTTTTTTCATTCTTGCCACTTCTTGCGGACCTTGCGGTGTTGCCGGGTTGTTCGTTACCTATGTTAGTTATTCGTTACGCAGTTTACCTCTATGGTTTTGTTTTCGGATAAAACAATCATAATATTATTATTGTGTTTGTTAAACTGCGTACCGTACTACATACTTTACACAATTTGTATATATATTTTTTTTTTTTGTAATAAATAATTGTAAAGTGTTTCTTCACACCTTTTCTTGCATTGCTGCGTTTATTATATAGGTGCTTATTATTGTTTGCCGCAAAAAAGTTGTAAACCGGATCAAGTTAGTGGTGGTTGTTGCAATTGGTTCATCTATTACACACGCAATAGTATAATAGGTGATGAATTTAGAAAGACTAGGATCTAAGGTAGGAAAAAAATAAAAGAACTTATTCGTCTATGTTCAAAGAAGCTGATTGGTTTATTTTGACAGCAGTGGGCGGGATTATGTGGTGAGATTGGCAAGAACAGGTGAGAAGGAACGATAAATAAGTGAACATTGTGAACGAGCGAAACGGATGTCGCAAGTTTGCAACTTGCAGACTCGAATAGGAATGTCGATGAAGTGGAGTGGGGCGGTGGCGTCACGTCTAGCGGCGGCCGGAGCTTTAGCTTGTCAGCCATATTGAATTTAATTTTTGTTGCGCGATACGTATGTGACTCAGCCGTTGAAGTTTCTATTGTTTTACGTTTCGTGACCGTCAAAATTTTGTGATTAACAACTATATCTTGTGCAGAGTTGAGGTGTTCAGTGATTTAAGTGACACAAGTCGCTAAATTCGTTGTGGTAAGACTAAAACACTATTGTGCGTTGCGGTGATTTATCTTCTGGAACAAAGCGACATTTTGAAGTGACGTGTAATGTTGTGCATTTCAGATAGTGGTTCGTCGTACTGAGCTTTCATGATTGGATTACCGCGTAGCGATAGAGATAGAGATCGAATAACGGTGAAAATTCGTAACATGAAGAGGAGTTCGTCAAGGGATAGTATGCCGCGATCGAAAAGGACACGCAGTAGTATAGGCAGGTATGACGACAGCTCCGATGAGCGCGTTACTCCCGAGCGGGTGCGCAGGCGGGTGCGTTCGCCGAGCCCCCGGGGGCGATACGTGTCGCCGCACCGGGAGGACTATGTGAGGTCCCGTGACGTCAGAGAAGACTCTACTCGTCCGTATTACAAAGTCCTGTGCGTTAGTGCACTTCACCCAAAAGCTTCTGATGAAATCGTCAAGGATACACTGTACAGGGAATACAAAAAGTTTGGAGATTTTAGCATCAAGATTTCTCATGAATTAGATGAAAGAGTTGCTTATGTTTGCTTCCGTAGTGCTGAAGACGCAAGAGACGCTAAACATGCCAAGCCCAGGATAATATTGTATGATAAAGTAGCTATTGTTGACCCTGTCTATGAGCCTGTTCGTGCTGAATACAGAAGCAGGCCACGAAGCATCACACCCCCTGATTATGAACGCCCTTATTCCTATGCTTGGTCCCCGGTGCCTGAGAGGCGAAGACCACCTCCTGATGATAGGGCTTATGGTATTCCCCCTACAGTACCTCACCACAGAGATTTTCGTCCTCCAATGCATGAATACCCAATGGCTGGGCCTCATGGACCCCCAATGCATCACAGGCCACCAATGCATCATCCACCTCACCCTCATTACATGCCCCGTCCATACATGCCCCGCCCCCACCATCCTCCATTTGAGAAAATTGAAAATAAAAAAGACAAATTCCCCAACTATTTACATCATGTTCAGCCAGAAGATGATCCACTGGCTACTAGGACTCTCTTTGCTGGTAACTTGGAAATTAACATTTCAGATGAAGAGCTCCGACGCATCTTTGGCCGTTATGGCATTGTAGAGGACATTGACATTAAACGCCCACCACCGGGCACAGGAAATGCATTTGCATTTGTTCGCTATCAAACTTTAGACATGGCTCATAGGGCTAAAGTAGAACTTTCTGGCCAGTATATTGGCAAATTCCAATGTAAAATAGGATATGGTAAAGCTACACCTACTACTCGAGTATGGGTAGGTGGACTAGGTCCCTGGACATCTGTTGCCCAGTTGGAGAGGGAATTTGATAGGTTTGGGGCCATTAAAAAGATTGAATATGCTAAAGGGGAACCTCATGCATACATTTTGTATGACTCAATTGATGCTGCCCAAGCTGCTGTTAAAGAGATGAGAGGTTTTCCTCTTGGTGGTCCAGAAAGACGTCTACGTATCGATTTCGCCGATGTCGGCACTGGGGGCCCATATAGGCCAAAGCCTTATGCACCTCCTGTAGGGGAAGACGGTAGACCTGTAGAAGGCTATGAAGGTTATGAAAACTGGGAGGAAGGGGCAGCTTACCCTGCCTATGGAACGCCTGGGTACAGGGGAAGAGGTGGTCGCGGCAGAGGGCGAGGGATGTACAGAGGCGTATATCATGGTTCGGGGGATTATCGCGATGAAGAGTGGAGGCGAGCCCAAACAGATCCTGAATACGAGGGACGAGTCCGACGCTCTGGATCCCGAGAACCGGGTGTGGACCGCTCTCGGTCACGAACACCGCGCCGACGCTCCCCCGACAGTGACTCAGACGGGTCCCCTCGTCGTGGTGGCGGCATGCTGGCATCCGCGCGGACATTGCCTGAAGTTGTACGCAAAGCTACTACAATATGGAATGGTGCCCTAATTTTAAAGAACTCTCTATTCCCTACTAAGTTCCACCTGACTGATGGTGATTCTGAGATTGTTGACAGTTTGATGAAAGATGAAGATGGGAAAAACCAGCTGAGAATAACACAGAGACTGCGTTTAGATCAACCAAAACTAGATGATGTTCAGAAGCGCATCGCCACATCCAGTTCACATGCCATTTTCTTGGGAGTGGCAGGGTCAACAGCTTCCATCACAAATGAAGATGCAAGTATCCAGACCAGGCCAATGAGGAACTTGGTGTCTTACTTAAAGCAAAAAGAAGCAGCGGGTGTTATTTCTCTCCTGAACAAAGAGACAGAGGCTACAGGTGTACTATACTCCTTCCCACCTTGTGAATTCTCAACTGAGCTGCTCAAGCGGACATGTCACAACCTAACCGAGGAGAGTTTGAAAGAGGACCATCTGGTAATAGTAGTAGTTAGGGGTGGGTCAGCCTAGTATGAACTTCTGAGCTCCCAAACTGGACAGGTCACAACCTGAACAAAAAGTTTGCAGTGAGATCAGTAACAGTGATGGTGATGGGTGGTTCTGCATAGAACGAACTAATTTATTAGATTAACACATTTTGAGTTTACATTACTAGCCTAAGTTCTGATAAAAGTTCCCTTGTCTTCAGAAATATAATAACATTAATAATATGTATACTTGTGATGTGTAGTGATGTGAGGTGTTTGTAAATCTAAGTTAGTGCAAGTTTCACATTTCTTGTGCAAGTGCTGTGTTAGCCTTGTAGTGACAGCAATAATAATTATTATTGCAAATATGTAGATGAAAGATAGTTTTGCTAGAATTGAAGCAAATTTTTTTTTAAACTTTTTTTTAAGTGTATATTTATTATGATAAAAAGTTATAGTGTATACTTATTCAGTGTATGTTAGGTGATGTGTAGTGTAAGTGTGTGAAGTTGCAAATAGAATATTTCATCTTATGATGTAGTTTTTTTAAACCTTGTGAGTTGTGTTCAGGCAAGTGCAGTTGTTGACACAGTGACTGGTTTGTGATGTTCAAATGTGCCCTCAGTGATCAATAATCACTTGAGTGAAAATCCTAATGACTTGAAAGTCACTGCTCAATAGTAAAGTGAAAATGCTTCTTCCCTAAAATGGTTCAGTGAAACCTTGTGTTTGTGTTGTGGTCCATAAAGACTAAAATATGACAATAACAAAGTGTAGGTAGTCATAGTGATTGCTCAGAAGGCTGTGTTCAATATAAAAGTTATGGTTTGTTTGATCATAGTGAACAAAATAATAGTGATACAGTTAGGTATGCAACAATCATTTTAGTTCCAACATTTGGTAAGTATTTTGTGAGTATGGACACATCCCCCGCTTTTGAAGCTTTTACCCCGCTAAATGTTACTAAATATAGTTCTAGTGATTTTGCCATATGACAAGGTCAAAAATAAAATTATATGGCAAAACTTCACTGACGTGATTGGTATTGTGATATAATGATGACAAAATAACAACATAAAAATGATTCTAAACTCAGGACTTTTGATCCCGGAATCAGCTGAAAGAAAAACATTGTTTTTATTTTATCACCATATCACGAAACCCATCGCCTCTGTGAAGTTTCGCCAAATAATTTCATTTGACCTTGTTTTATAATAATTAGGATAAAGATTTAAAAGATATTCTTATTTCTCACAGTTGAACATAACACTTTGACTGCCAAACAACAGACACAATAGAAAATCTATTGTTGGTGGTCACCGGTGATTGTGGTGGTAGTCAATGCCTTTAAATAAGATAGTCAGGGCAATAGTGTCCATTTTTTTAAAAACATAGGTAGTATTATTTTTTCAATCATTTTGATTTTATGCACATGATGTTAGGTTTAAAAATATCTGACATTCATTGATTAATGTAGATTGAATATCTAAGATACCCTAAACATGCTTTTTTTTTAAACGGTTCGTAATTTTTAACTGCAACTGCGGCATGCCATCACTTCATTTTATTCCTGAACATGTTTATGTCTGCAAGAATATCCATGTTACATGTAACAGCTGTTCAACAGTTTGCCCAAAAACAATGCGTACACAAAAGTGTATGCATTGTGTTTTCCAGTCAAAATAAATATTTATTAGTTTTAATCACAGCTGGCAATGTGGCAAGAAATTTTGTCATAGCCACAAATTGAAGTCAAAATACGACCCGTTTAGGAACACGTATGTACGTCTCTGCGGCATAAAAAACTAAACAACCATACACACAATCTTACTATTTCCATACCAGCCTAAACTTTATTCAAGATAGTGTAATTAATTAAAACTAATTAGGTATCTAAGATGTCATTTTATTTCATCATAATTTTTGATTCACATTAATTGCAGGGTGTTTCTTTGACTAGGACGGGCGAGAGAGGAAATTGGACACAGAACAGTTTAATTAATTTTTTAAATCTTATTGCCATTAGTTTTATGAGTTATTTTTATAATTCTTAGAAGTTTTGCACTTCACTGGAATCAACAGAAAATTTCATAGGTTCCTACGACCGCCTTGTCTTGTCTCGCTCTCCCTAATCTGTGGAAACACCATTACATGAACTACCGAGTAGGTAAGTAGGTAAATAAACGCTGCAACTTTGTACTTATTCAGCCGACATAGCCGCACGGGACTAGAGAATACCTGGAATTAAGTGTCATCAACCGATTTCGTAAGTATATGTGGCAGTAGTAAGCAATTGAGTTAACAATCTGAATCAATCAATCTAATTAATTTCTGGTACCTACATCATTATACAGTAGATCTCAAGTTGCGACGAAGTAATCAAAAAAAAGGCCCAGAC
Source organism: Apamea sordens (assembly GCA_945859715.1). Taxonomy (NCBI): domain Eukaryota; kingdom Metazoa; phylum Arthropoda; class Insecta; order Lepidoptera; family Noctuidae; genus Apamea; species Apamea sordens. Next base: position 13,655,683 of record OX244002.1, read on the forward strand.
TCCACCAAAGCGGTGAAGAGAAGAGATGCTTAACAGCTAGGGTGTATCCACCGAAGCTGTGCGAAGATGCTTTCTGGCTAGAGCGGAACTGAGCTGCGTGCGGCGAGCGTTGGATGTGGCCCGCCGCGGGGCGGGCCGACTATGCGTTGCGGGGGAACTAGCGGTGCTGCTCGCCGCACATCTAGAAAGAATTGCGAGGCACAGCTCACATTTTTGTTTTGTTCACGCTAAGCAAATATGAGACATTTTTCCTCTCTGCACAACCGTATCCACTGAAGCTAAGTGGAGACGAGATATAAATAACAAAATCCTATTGGTTGTTTCTTACACATCACATCTCTCCTCTCCTCTCGTCTCCTCTCCGCTTTGGTGGAGTCCGGGCCTTACAGCCATCTTTTCAGCCTGTCTGCTTCGAGACATTTTAATGGCTTTGATATGGGATTAACCAAACCTACTAAAAATGTAGCTGTACTGCAGCCATCATCGAAGGCCAGCTAATTGGAAAAAAAAAAACCATTAATGGCGAACTTGATGCTCACACGAAGAGTGTATTTAATTCAGCGCGTTATTCATTTTTGCATAATAATTTGTTTTCCTGGTATTCAGCTGCATCCGGTTAGACTGGAAGCCGACCCCAACATAGTTGGGAAAAGGCTAGGCAGATGATGAATTTGATTTCCTAAACCTAATGGAACTTACAGGATAATCCAGTAATGCACTAAATCTTCGCTCCTACAGTGTGTGTTTACTAACTAAAGCGCTTGTACGTGTGTACCGCTTCTTTATTATAGGTCCAAAGAGGTCAACGATCCGAAGATAAAAGTTCGCCAACAAGACTAAATAATTGAGGTCATAACGGTGTTATTTACTTGTGCTTTTCGTGTAGCTGTGGTTTATCAATAAACGTTTCTTTGATACAAGTTTGTATTATTTATTGGTCCTAAATTCACCTATCTATAGGTATACAAGACAGCACTACAAGAATCTACCTACTGAAACTAGTACCTAGGTACCCAGCTAGGTAATACCTACACATGCAAAATTAAGGACCTACCTAGCTATAGTAATGAGTTTACAAATACGCTTACCACAGAACACTAATAGGTACCCTAAGCCGGGACGCTTACCGAGGAGAAAATCGTAACCGAAACCTTGAAATTCTCACCTGTCATAAGGCTTCTGCTAATGTGCGTTACCCAGGCTTCTGCTAAATCTTGTGCATTTGAGAGGTGAGACCATAACAAATAATTAGTGTATCATGAGGGGCAATTTGTTTACTAATAGCAAAATTTGTGTGAATTGTAGTTTAACACATCTGTGCCCGTGGTCTCTTCCGTAGTCCCTGGAAGTGACCACGGGGATTTTCTTTCCCCGTGGTCCCTCCGAGAAATATACAGGATGAATTTGAATAAATGCGACAAAAAGAAATGGGAGCTTCAGTTACAGTAACATAGTAATTATAAACTGTTTTTTCTACAATCTAAATCGTAAAAAAAAATTACGCGATTATCGTTTTCAAAAGGTACATTGATGTTATTATCTTTATTTAAGTACGAATTATCCGTATTCCAGCAAAACATTTAATATGCAAAATAAATAAGAAAAATTAAAGTATCAAAAAATCTCGTCCGACTCATCGCAGTGCTCAATAATCGTCGTGGAGTACTCATGTTATTAAACGTTGCCGTTCATAGCGGTCATTTACCTAATTTTGCCTATTTTCTAGTGTAAGTATCGCGCGACGTTGCCAAACCTCGCATGAGCGCCAGCGCTGACATCCCTTCCCGGCGACCGCCCCGCCGCCCACCACCCTTCCTTCGTTCATTAGTCGTCCTAAAACGTTTGTAGGTCACGGTCGCGCGCGCATTCCGCAAATCCTACTTTACGTATTGCGAATAATTTGTATTGTTGTGGTTTGTGTCATCACAATGCCTAGGACGAGACGAAATAGTCGTGAACCGTTAACAAACGTACAGTATCTCGATATTCTCGTGTGGTACAACACCGTAAGAAATCTACGTGAAACGCAGCGAAGATTTCGGCAAAAATATCCCAATGTCATTCCACCTTCATTGGGAAGAATTCTAAGAATCACTCAGAACATGCTGGACTTCGGAAGTGTACACGTGCCGGCACACGCCCGGGGTGGTGGAAGACCGCCGGTACACCCAAGACGCATGTACCGCATGGTACAGCGATTTTTTCAAGAAAATCCTCAGGCCAGCACCCGACAGGCAGCCAGGCGGTTCAATGTGAGCCAGTACTTCATATGGAAGTTACTAAACACGTCTGGGATGTATCCTTATCATTTTCAGCGCGTGCAAGATATCGTGCTCGCCGACTATCGTCCGCGGAGACAATTTTGTGAATGGTTGTTAGAGAATCTCCATCACAACATTTTATGGAGTGACGAAGCCACCTTCACAAGAATTGGACTGTTTAACGTTCATAATGAACATTGGTGGAGTGCTCGCGGTCGCAACCCACACGTAACACGGAGGGACGCTTTCCAAGTGCGATTTAGTGCGAATGTATGGGCTGGGATAATTAATGACAAAGTTATTGGGCCGGTCTTCATTAATGACAGGTTGACCGGTCCACGTTATTTAGAACTTTTAACAAATGCAGTGCCTGAACTATTACAAGATGTGCCCGTGTCTTATCTTGCCGGTATGTACTTTCAACAGGACGGAGCTCCGGCTCATTATTTCAGTGAAGTGCGGGCTTATCTCCGAAGTGAATACGGTGATAGGTGGATAGGTCGCGGCGGACCCGTAGCATGGCCGGCACGGTCACCTGACCTAACACCGTTGGACTTTTATTTGTGGGGAGAAATAAAAAGACTCGTTTACGAACGCGAATCCGAAACTTTAGACGAACTAAAAAACAAAATCATTAGTGCATTCGAAACTGTAAAATCACAAACTTTAGTATTAATTAAACTTAGAGACAATTTGCGGCGCCGTGCTCAATTGTGTTTACAAAACGGAGGTGGACATTTTGAACAATTATTAAAATACACGTAAGTGTACCGATTTGTTTTATTGTAAATACTTAATAATTATTGTAAATACTGTGATTCCAATTTTTTAAATACGCCAAAAATACAATAATTGGTTTGTTGTTGTAACAAACATTATTCAGGCTATACCTCATACTAAAACATTGTTTTACTATTTACTTTTATTGTATTTTTGATCGTCCTAAGCCGACAAAAGTATGAAGGGAAATTTGGTTTCACAATTTTTTTATTAATCGTTCGCGCGGGATAGAGATGCGCGGGCGGACGGGGGCGGCGCGATTCATTCATAGCGAGAATGTACCTAAATCGTGCTACTACACGAAAACGGTAGCGAGCGGTACGCGAAATTCTTTGATACTTTAATTATTTTGACGCTTTTCGTAACACTGATCAATTATTTTTTAATTTTACATTTGATATTTTCTACATTTTCTTGACAACAAGTAATAGTGTATATTTAAATTTGTCGCATCTATTCAATTTCACCCTGTATATAATGCTGCCGAATAAAAGTTGTACCAAGGTCAAGTCATAATATAGTCAAAGGTTTTATTCATCCTAGAGAGTCGGGCGTTCCTGCTTCGTTGGTGTCCACGTTATCTATGTGGCATGATAAGCAGAGTGGTGAATAAGTATCTACATGCGGCAGCCTGAGAAGATGTAGCACGTGTCCGCTGAATTCTTCCTTCCACTGCTACGCACTTCACTTGAGTCTTTGTATTGTATGTCAGCATAACTTTTGCCTTGTCCTCAACCCGCCGAGAGGCTCCATTTAGGTTGGAGAGACGCTGATACAGTTAGCTGTTCGAGCATCTCTGCCATTATGCCGATGTCATCGGCAAATCGAAGATGTGAGAGTGTGCGTACGCGCAGCGGAATGTTGTTGAATTTAAAGATTTTAATTATGCAGATACCTATTTAGTGTATGACGTCGTATAATTGTGTATGGTAAAAAAAAATTTGTGCACGCAACCATTGTGGAGAAATTCACCAAAAACTGATTCCGCTGGGCGAACGTTGTCCTGGCGGGACTTTTTTTAATCCATAGACTTTAGAAGAAAAGAGATGTGTCCAAAAATTAGTGTGTATTTGTGTATGTATGAATAATATTTTTATTCCGCTTTTTTGTAGCCATCCGAACTTGGTTGGGTTATGTAGGTTTTCGATGCTTCGTCAGTATTATAATTGTTTTTCTTTAATTACTGAATTTAATGACATGAAATTTTGCATAAGAATAGTTGAATGAATACACTAATTATTGACATACATATTACCATGCAATTCCTTCAGAACGTCGTGATATTTGACTGCTTTGTAAACAGTGATCTGTTCATGGTAAATTTGTCCTATAACTCTTTAGTTACTAACGGAACATCATTGATACTTGGCAACATGTTGCAGACACTTACAAGGTTTGTATAAACGTGAAAATCTAGACCCCAAAGTGCATACTTTAAGAAATAAGACCTAATAAGCGTATTTTACGTTAATATTTTTATCTTTTAAGCCCTACGATTTTTTCTAAATCTTATAAACAAATTCAAAACAACGTATGTAAAAATCTACAGCTCTCTATGTAAGCGCTTTATATGAAAACTAGCTAATGGCCAAACGTTCGCGTAGCGGAAACTTGAATTTCTCCGAAGTTTATGCATGCACTAGTTTTATTCATACATACACAAATACACACTAATTTTTGGACACATCTCTTTTCTTCTAAAGTCTATGGATTAAAAAAAGTTCCGCCAGGACAACGTTCGCCCAGCGGAATCAGTTTTTGGTGAATTTCTCCACAATGGTTGCGTGCACAATTTTTTTTTTACCATACACAATTATACGACGTCATACACTAAATATCTGCATAATTAAAATCTTTAAATTCAACAACATTCCGCTGCGCGTACGCACACGATGTGAGATGTACTCGCCGTCCACGTTGATACCCTGCCCAATTCAGTCCAACCAACGTCTTGAAGACCTAATGCATGGGTGAACAATTTCGGGGATATTACATCCCAGGGGGAGGTCTGATCTCGCCCCTTAAAGAACAGAATCACCTCACATCTGCTCCACGCCTCGGGCTTTGTACCCTCTAAGATGACGGAATTAAAGAGACTCTCTACCTAGCTCTTTGATTGAGATTTTGTAGTATTTCTTTTTCTTCATCTGCATCGTCAATTCTTCTATCGTCTTCAATGAGTTCATAGTTCTTATCTTTGACAGAGTCAGTTTCAGTGGTGCTCCGGGTAGAAAGATTAAGTCCGACAGGACGGCAGACGGCTTGAGCACCACCCGCATCCCGCTCACCCCCGGAGTGAACGCAGCGCGAGAGTCGATAAACTGCCTTTTGCTAAGTAATGACAATGAGGCTTAGCTGCTATGTAGCTAAGCAAAATTATATTTTTTGAATGAAATTAACTAAAATAGCATAAAGGGCGGGTAATTGCAAATAAGTTAAGTTTTTCACTGAAACTATTCTTTAAATGCTTAACTATACTATAATCGCGAAGAAAAAAACAGCTGTTCCCTACATTTTGACGAGTTATGCGAACATAATGATAACTTATGTAAGGAACAGCTGATTTTTTTGTTCGTGATTTCAGGTTTGGTCCCATAATAAAAGTTGTTCATAATGATGAGTATAATGACCCCTTAAAAAGATGCCCATGAATTTAATTTCACTCTGTATGAATCAACCTTGAACTTAATGCTTTAGCGATAAAGATTAAAATCTATTAAAGAAATTTGACAGATTGTAGTAGCCAGAAGGCCAATTCTCGTAATTTAAAACGTTCAAAATCTAGTCGCAGTCTCCTCTCAGCGACAAACAAATGTCAAAAACTTGTCAAAATGTAGGGAAATTAGAAGTATTTTTTGACAGATTGAGACTGAGATCAGACTGTGAACGTTGTTAAAATTACGAGAATTGCCCCTCTGTGCTGGCGTCTGTACAATGTAGGCATCTATGGGATTTTGACAAAACGAATTAATGTAGCAGTGACTAGTAGGTATACCTAGGTACTGAGAACCTATTTGCAAACTAGCTTTATAGGTTTAGATTTTATGCGAATACTTCATATTATAGTTGGCCACAGAAACCAAGGATGTCCAAAAGCGCGCTAGGTAGCACTTCAGATCAGATGCAGATGATAGCTGACCAATCAGATAGGAACTTGGCGGCGATTATTCACGCTGATTTGGCCAACGTTTGTCTGCGTCGACCAGCGCTGGCATATCCGAATATTCCCGATGGTGAACAGTGTGGACGACGGGGTCACGGGGTGGCCAGTCGCATCGCCGTGACCCCGTCGTCCACACTGTTCACCATCGGGAAAAAGTTTCGTTCGTCCACACCCCAATTATATTTTACTTTACCTACTCTATGGTCCACACTGAACCTGTGGTCCTACCATTGTCCTACTAACACCCATGTTTCAAGTGAGAACCACGGGTGTGACCAGACTAAAATAATGATAACGGTATAGTCCATCCGATTATATCTCCTCAGTCATCATCACCAATCATTGACATAGAAAAGTATGGACTGGAAATACCTACAAAAAAAGGGTGCATACCTACAACTCATATTGTCGCATAAAATGGCTGCCATTGCTAGGGTTGTGTCAATCAAGGAACAACTGTTATCTCGTTGTTACTATAACGAGTAACGATACTATATACGAGTTTTACTAGTTATCACGTTTGGATCACGATGGATTTTGGTGCTGTGAAGTGTGAACCACAGGCCGGACCTAGCTAGGTCACTCGGACCGAATAAGACGCAAGATTATTTATGTTAACATCGCAGAATATACTGATATCGTTCCAGCGGAGGAACTAGTTTCGGAAACTATTACGGTAAGTCGGCAACGGTACAACACTATTCCATTATGACATCTGTTTGTAAACAAACGAATGAATTAACAAATATAATAAAAAGGCCTGTTATATGGAAATAAACCCAAATATCAATACTTTAGCCATAAATTCATGATCGCGTTACAATTGTATCATCGATTGTGTATTATTGTATGTATTAATGCATGAAAACCGGCTACTAACCTGTGCAACTACAATTGAGGTTGATTTTCATTCTTTCTTGCACCACACTTCACAATACAACACACAGGCATGTTGAACTTCTGTTTTCCAACATTTACATGCAGTTTTAAAAGGTAAAATCCTCGTAATTTTCTCGCAAATCTCAATAATACAAAAAACAAACAACCATTTGACAGCAAAACTACCACGAAACTCGTCACATAAGATGGCTGCTACGGCACTTACCTACAACTGTCACTACGTCAAGACAAAATGTTGCCATAATTAGCAACAACTTAAAATATAGTTGTCTCTTTTATCAAATGAGATTATCTCACTAGAAAGAATGAGACATAACGATATTTCAAATTCTGAATCATATTTCACTCATATTTGTATAAGCAAATGTATGTATAGAATAACGCGGCATCTCCATGTTTTTTCTTATCTCAATGATCACCAATACATATTGTAGTCTTTGGTCATCACCAAGGAGGTAAAGCTCAATGGTTATTCGTTATTTACCAACTCATTGGTCACAAAAAAAGTAGAAAAGAACCATAGTTCCGCGGTAGATTAAAAAAATCCAATTATTGTACTTTGTGTTTGTCACTCATTTTCAGTGCGTATTTTCGATTTTTGCGTTTCCTTAACCCAGCCTAAAGAGTTTGGCCAGTCGCTCCTAGTAATTTTCACTCATTATTAGAGACATTAGATACCTACCTATGTAGGAGAAAGATTTATTACTAACAGATAGAATTTTCGAGATGAGTAGAGAAAAATCGTGGGAAAGTACGTACAAAACTACAGACCTATTTGCCAAGGTACAGACGCCAGCACATCAAGCTACTACAAACTGTCAAATTTATTTATTAGATTTTCAATTTTATCGCTAAAGCATTAAGGTTCAAGGTTGATTGGGATAATTTGACAGTTTCGGATAGCTTGACCTGCTGGCGCCCGTACATTAACAAAATATACTTACTCGAATACCTACTTATTGTGTTGGGATTTTCTCATAAGGTTGGAACTATGGGAAGGCTCATAAAAATCTTCAAAATAGAATTAGTGAAACAAATTACGATGAATACCTGATGGCTATGAAACGGATTCACCACCGGCATTCCGCTCAGTTGATACCGCGCGAGATAGAAACCCCAAGAGCACGCAGAAGACAGCAGAGCCTCGCGAAACAATCTGGGTATGAAATTAAAATGTATGCGTATCTAGTCCATATATAGTTCATACAAGTTCATAGCATACCCACCTAGTAATATTCCTACTGTTAAAGGTACACGTAGCCATGGTATGATGCAAGTACATACTTACAGCAGAAGTGTCTACCGTTTTTGCCAGCATATGTAGGGCGTATGATTGCATAATTAATTTTTGGTTTAAAGAATCAACATGACGTGTCTTCCAATTCAAATAAATTATGGTTAATTGACATGCCTAAGAATTTTGTAGTTGCTATCTCATTTATTTTGTTCCCTGTATACCTAATCTATATTAATGTCAGTAAAATGGGCTATTGCGAAATATCATAATTTTAGTTTTGTCAAAGTTCATTTTTAAATTGTTATTAGTTAGCCATTTCATAATATCACTTAGAGTGCTGTTTATATCTTGTTCTAGGGATAACTTGTCCTTACTCGTAAAAACGACAGTACTATCGTCAGCAAAAAGTATAGTCGGATGATTAGTTGCTTTGGGAAGGTCAATTATATACACAAAACACTTCCTTTGGGACGCCTTGTTTGATTTCTCTGTATTCTGAAGTGTAGTTAATTTCTGTTCTTGTTTTGGTGCATACTCGAGTAACAAATGTGGACTGTATTCTGTTGGTAAGTTAAGAAGCTATCAGCTCTAATGAAGTCCCTCGAATTCCATAAATGTATAATTTATTTAACAGAATTTGGTGATCCACGTAATCAAAGGCTTTACTTAGATCCATATACAACACGCCACAGTTATGAAACTGTGGTCAGAAAATCATAGACGGCCATATTAATGGTTTTATTTTTCCTAAAACTTATCTGCTGCTTAGCCAACAAATTGAAATTTTCAAAATAGACATTTATCTTTCATAGACCTTAGAGAGCACCGGTACTAGTGCTATGGACGTACAACAATTTCATATTGTAGGGATCATCTTTCTTGAAAAGTGGTTTAATGATTGTTAAAACTTTATCAGGAAAGTATCCATTTAGGATCGACAGGTTAATGACATGACTTAAAATGTAGGATATTTTAATTGGCACTTGTTTTAAAATTTTAGTCGTTATACTGTCATATCCAGTACTGTTGGTATTTTTTAGGTTTAAAATTATTTTGTGTATTTCTTGGGGTGTAGTTGGAGACATAAATAAGGTTTCCGAGTCATTAGTTAACGTCTCTGTTTTATTAGTACAACTTGTATTCCCTTTTATTTGGTCTTTAAAAATGATATTAAAACAGTCCGCAATGGTCTGCGGATCGTACAATGTTTACCGTTTAAATATTAATTTATTTGATTTCGCTTTTTGGCGAAACGCGAAATTACACATTGTTTTACTATAATAACGTTCCAAGTAAGAGCCCTACATTTGTTTTGAGCTGTAGGTATGGATAAAGTAATTATTCTGAAACTTTTTTGTAATTAGTTTTATAACACGTTGTAATCTGCTCACAAAATTTTTAAAATTGGTTTTTTTTATGATATTTCTATTCTTACGATACTTCCATAATAATTTTTGTTTATGCATGCAGCATTTTTTTATTCCTGTTGTCATGCACCGGGGTCGTATTTGAGAATATCTTTGAATTCAAATATATCGAAAACATTAATTATAAAATAAAGTAAAATAGTCCTTGTGGGTTCAAATAATCCTAACTGGGTTGTAAAGAAATTTGACAGATTGTAGTAGCTTGATCTGCTGGCGTCTGTACATACCTACCATATTGTAAATAAAAGTCGCTTTTCGTGTCTACGCAACGGATGTTGCTGCGGTTTTCACCATCATTTAGAGAATTTATAGCAAAATATCCGGAAGATAGGTGAACGTGCACATTACATTAATATCCACGCGGGAGAAGCCGTGGGCTAAAGCTAGGTTGTTTTATTGGGTGGGCTACCTACCTATAATAACATAATCCCACTGCTGGGATACAGGCCTCCTCTCTGTAAGAGGGAGCGGGCCATAATCCACCACGCGGGCCCAATGCGGGTCGAACTGAAATTTATGTTCCTCAGATTGAATAGCAAAGACAATTACTCGATGAACGATGCGGCTCGAATGGGCATCATAGCGTCGATGGTTCCCGACGAGATCATTTACCAGCATAGCGATTATTCAATACGGAGCTACGAGACTGCGCTGATGTTTTGTGACGTTTCTGGTGGGTATTTTTGTAACGAAGTTCTTTAACGCGGCGGTAGGAGTTAGACATCGTCAAGTAAGATTAAAAGCGGTATGCCCCCTCCATGCGTCTTTCTCTCGGTCTCTTCCTATTATCTACGAGTGTGTGCGTACATGAGTTCGATGGGGGTCTCCCGACCGCACATCTTTTTTATGAATCATCATAAAAAAAAGTGTGCGGTCATGATGACCGAAGAAAAATCAGCCTTCGTCATCATGAGCTATCATTATTAAAAGTATTACCTTCTTAGCATGTAAACTTCAGTTCGTGCAAGGTTTATTAAACTACCCAGGTACCTGCTTAATTATCACCATGCTTGTCCAGCAAGGGTGGTCGTAGTACATATGAATAAATAATATAGGTAGGTAAACGAACCTACAAGTGGTCAAGCGCGTCTGCTGTACTCAGGACTGATCCCTAGGTCGTGCAAAAATATCTCAGTAGCAGCCTGGGGCTGGATTTGCGCCCAGCTGATAGCAATAACTGGCGAAATGTGGGTGTTTTTACCTACTATTATTTAAGGATTTCCATACGTATCAGGGATGGGGTAGCACACCCAGGGCTACTGAAGCTCCATCGTCGGCCCGGACACGGACGTATGTGAACGAGTTCATATAAAATGTACCGATATTTTTTTGACCCCTGATAGAACCAGTAACACCAGTAGCACCAGAACAGGGTGTAAAGTCCACTCATCCTCTATAGAAAAGGGAGGATCCGACCAGACGTGTTGTGTCTGGCGGGCAACTGCCCGACGGTTGATGTCGGGAAGTTATATGTATGCTAGTTGCGCGGTAAACTCTGCTTGCGAGATGCAGGATTTGCGTGACGTCAGTATGATCGCATGTGGCGTTGTAGATACCGTTACACCCTAATATAATTGTGGGATAGAGCTTTAATTTGGGTAGGTGTTCAAGCCAAGTAATTGACAGAAACTTTAAACAATGCATTGTTTGAAGGTTTTACCGACCTTTGCGAAAAATACTCAACTTTTGGCCGCGGTGGACCTTCAAGACTCACCAAAGTGCTGAACTCCTACATCGGGGCCATGGTCCAGGAGATACTGACTCATAACGGTGACGTGCTCAAGTTCTCTGGCGACGCCTTCCTCTCCATGTGGAAGAAAACTGCCAAGTTGTCCATGCAAGATGTGGTGCACAATGCGATTGACTGCGGCCTCATTATACAGAAGAACTACGGGACTTTTACCACTGATGTCGGAGTGATTCTTAAGGGTTAGTAAAAACAACCTATTTAAGCCGGTTATTCCGTTTATCCCCTAAGGTGGATGCGCCGAAATGCATGTCTGAGAATCCACCCTAGGCCTAGTTGGCTAACGGAATATAATTTCCGTTAGAACTTGGGACAGGGACATGCGATTTTTTCATCTTAGGGTGGATTTTTTGTGGTAGGTAAACGGAATTACTTATTAAGGCCTACGGAAGATGAAAGAACGAAACAAAATTCTTTTGTGCCACAATCTTGAAGAGATTTTGGCACAAAAGAATTTTGTTTCTCTCATTCTCACTCATTCACAACATCATCCGAACTATTTTTGAGACCCAGAGTTTAGTTTTTTTGGCCGAAAATTATTATGAATATGTGAAATCTATGATTTCTCATGGCACCACTCATTCAGAGATGGCGTTATCCCTTTCAAAATTATTAATGTGGACCTTTGTACCCAGGGTCCGTCTCAACTTCCTATAATAAATACAACTGTTAAGAAAGTTTTTGAAAAGTTTGGTAAAAATTTAGGCAAAAACGCTTTTTAGACATTATATTATCAGCTTTTTGGCACAAAATAGCTGATAAGAGTACTGTCGTATCATCGTATGGCATCCATTCTTTTATAACATAGGTAGGCACATCCCTATGTGAAAGCATATTAATAAAACAAATATCTTTCTTAAAACAGTAAAAGTTGCAATTTCCGCCGGCATGTCCCATTTTTCGATCATCGGAGACGAGAAACTGACCCAGTCAAGTTCATCGAGCTACGTCATCATTGGTCAGCCAGTGTGGGACGTGAAGATGGCCCAGTATATGTCCAAGTCTGGAGATGTGCTCACAGCAGCTAGTGCTTGGATGTATGTCAACGAAGCTGAGTATTGGACGCAGCCCTGCGGCGATGGGAGGCATACTAAGGTACCTTGGCTTTGCAAAAAAAAAGAAAACCATAGGTATTATAAAAGCAAGCCATGAAGAGCAGTGGGGTAATTGCGTAACACACTATCTCTGTAGCAAAGGGTTTCATTTTGACAGTTAATCAACATTCATTGCGTTGCTGAGCCGACACATTTTTCGAACTTGCAAACATATTATTATGGAGCAATGGATTAGCAATATCCTTCAAAAAGATACAGATTGAGATTGATAGGTGTTACGCAATTAGGGCGCTGCAGTGCGATTCTGTAACAATCTCACCGTGAAAACTAGGTGAAGTGAGCGTGGAGTGAGCTGTCATTCCAACTAATGCTAGGTATTGACACTATTGATAGCTCATTCTAAGCTCACTTCACTTAACTTTTCACGGTGAAATATTTACAGAATCGATCGGCTGTAGGTACTCTGCGTTCGACTTTCGACCAAAATCACGGATGTTATCTGCATCCAATTGCGTAACATACCTACCATCAATCACAATCGGAATAATTTTGAAGGATATTGCTAATCTATTGCATCATAATAATATGTTCGCTAACAAAAAAAAATTGTCTCAACAACATAAATAACGCAATGAATGTTGTTGAACTTTCAAAATGAAAATCATTGCTACTGTTAGTGTTAGCAATTAGGTACCCCGCAGTATCCTGCGTTTGACTTTCGACCCAAATCGCGAATGTTACCCGGAAAGCTGCTAATTTAAGTTGGATTGGGCCGGACATGTCTGCCGCATGTCTGATGAGGTGTGGTGGGCTCTATGAACTTAAGTATACCTACTGATTGGGTCCCATTCAATGCTAGACGACATCGCGGCAGACCAAGAATGGAGGGACGAACTTGACTCCTACTGAAAGAACTGACCCGCAATGTGCAGTGGACAGACGTGTGTGGAAAAGGGAAAGGGAGGCCTTTGCCCAGCCGTGGGACAATACGGGCTAAATAGAAAGATAAATAGATTATAAAAACGAGACTGTCTTTCTCAGTTTGTCTGTTTCTTACGTTTTCTTTGTCAAACCGCTGAACCGAACTATGAAAGAAAGAGTATTTATTGTGACTCTTACAGTAAGATGATCACAAACTAAACTAAACACAATCTTATATGAAAATAAAAAAAAACAAAATTATATAAAGAGAAAGTAAAAAACAAAATGTCCTGTACGAGGCCAAAAAGCTATTTCAGTACCTGCTTCCTTAAAAACTAACTTTTAAAGTTTTGTACCTGTGTGTGTGCGAAAATCCGAAATCTACGCAGACAAGTTGATTGACAAAGGGATGGTCAGTTATCGACGAAAGTAAATCATATTCCAGAGGTCATTAATTTGGAAGGTAGATACTCTTGCTTAAACTTTTTTTGACGTTAGGTTCTGGGAGTTGGTGCGTCTTGGAAGAGGGTGGAAAAATTACGAGAATATTTAGCAGAAAAAAAAAGTAAGTAATTTCGTAGAAGGTTCAATAAATTTTATAGAACATCGTAGTAGCGTATTAGGTTTTAGGCTGTCAATTGTAGATCTTTGACAGTCGTTACGGGGGTAGTCAGAAGCCTGAAAGTCGGACAACCATTCTTGCCACGGGGCAAGACCTACCCGGTAACTGGGTTGTGGAGGTCAGATAGGCAGTCGCTCCGTGTAAAATACTGGTATCCTGCAACCGGTTAGACTTCAGTTACCTACCTATTTCTTACCTAGGACTTAGGACACAGTCGTATCTTAAATCTAGTGTAATCTTATTTTCAGTGTCTGATTCAGTATCTGAGTCAGTGTCTGGATTTACGCGAAAACATTTTGGCTCTAACGCATATACGGAAACAGGACCTTCGCTTGGTTATTTGTATAAGAAATTTTCTCGTAAGTTGATTTGTTTTTTTGACATTTTTTATTATTATTGTGTCTTATTTCCCTTTCTCAAGACGAAACAGTAGGTAGGTACCTATCCAATTTTTACTCATAATATGATAAGTAGGTAATTATTTTTAGAATCTGAGCTCTCACAGCTGTTTCTCTATTCTTTTGTAATCTTCGCAATATGAAATAGTGTGTAGCTAATATAGGTAGGTAAATTCAATTAAGGCAAAATAAAGATTTCAAATATTATAAAAAGATTTAAGCACGTAGGTATAATTATTCGATGTGCGATGCAGGAGAATCCGCGTCCAATACTTAGGTATCACAAAAGCCACTTCGTTAATTATTTCATGGAACTCTACCCTCTTCATGACAAAAACCCATCATTGTATATCTATTATCAAAAACCGTCTATTCATTTTAGTTCGCCCAGCCGTGATCACAGCTGTCCAACCCTGTTGTCACGGCCTCCGTCGGTTCATGGCCACGCCAGTCCTTCGAGCAGTGGACAACGATGAACCTATGGATTTCCTGACCGAAGTCCGTCGGGTCGTCGTGGTCTTCCTCAATATTATCACGAAGACTGTCACTGACGACGCACTTATTGAACTCGTTGATGCTGTTTATAAACTCGTTTCAAGGTAGGTATTAAGTTCATTTAAAAACAGCAGAGGAAGACGTACGAAGGTCTTCAATATCGGAAAGCGTATTATGGAACTCAAATGAAGTTGGGCAGGAGACCTGGCAAGGCGCAGTGATGACAGGTTGAGTAAGGCTGTGACAGAGTTGCGTTCAAGAACTGGAAGACGAGATGTCGGTCGTCCGGCGGCGGGATAGGCAGACAACATTGTTGCCATTGCGGGCAAAACCTAGATGAGGCTGGCACAGGAGCATGGGGATTGGCACAAGAAAAGAGAAGCGTATGCCCAGCAGTGGGTGAAGTCGCGCTGTGGACGATGATGAGTAAAAGCAGTAACAGCTAGGTAGTGGACAGTCGCTTACGCGTACATGCGCGAACTTAATGGGAACTACGCCAAAACCTTGCCAAGTTACGTGCTTGCAAGTACGGACTGTACTTAATAATTGACCGATCTGTCAGTCTGCCGTAGGTTTTGGAACAAAGTTCCTTATCGCGCGTTCCGAAAGGGGGCTAGACAGGAAAAATAAGACCAAAAGTTGGAACGACACTTTTTGCTATAGTTGTAAGCCGTGCGGCGTGCGCGTGTTTCTCTGTCTCTCTCTCTCTCTTATAGAAAGCAAGCCAGTTATACTTCGTTCCATCCAGGTGTCCCTTGACACCTCTCAAGTTTTTAAAACTACGTAGGTACCAATTCGGGCGATCCCAACTGGTAATTTTAATATCCTCATATCTAGGGCGCACTATTTCCTTTATCCCTAAGATTTAGAACTAATAGCCACGTCACCCAGGGGAAGAAGTTGATTTTTGGTTGTTCTCTTCCTACGAACTAGTAATTAAAAGAGAGCGTATTTCGTGAAAGAAAAGAAAGAAAGAATGAATACGAGGATCGTGATGTACTTAGCTATCAATTTTATAATCCTTTGATATGATTGCAGCGTGACATCAGAAGCCGATGGTCTAGTGAACAAAGTGTCGATGTTCGACAAAGACATGATGATCCTCATCGTCTTCGGGCTGCGAGGTCTGAGCCACGAGGATGAGGCGCAACACGCACTGCTCTGCGCCTTCACGCTAAAAGACAAGATCGTTGATGAGAATATTATTAGTGTGTCTATTGGTATTACTTCTGGTAAGATTTGGGAATTCTCTTTTCTAGCTTTTGGTACCCGGCTGTGGTGGAGCCCAAAATGAGGGTAATGTTTGAGGTACCTACCAAATAAAGGGCTTGAAGAGACAATTACAAAAATATCACACGCAAAAGGTTTACAATAAAAAGTTTGAAACAAGAGCAATTTTGAAAAAGTCTACAGTTGCAGTTGTTGGTATTAAATTTGAGATTGAACTAAACTAGCAGTATCAGATGCCGCTGGCTTTTTAGTCAAGTTTTTTTTTCATCAATCAATCGAAAATTAAAAAAAAAAACTTGACTAAAAAAGTCAAGTTTTTTTTTTTTAATTTTCGATTCGATCGAGATTTTTAGATCGTAACGTCGAGGCACTGGCTTGTGTAGTTTTATTTTAATAAGAAGTTGCAAAAGCCGAAAATAGAAGGCTGAGACGATGACGCTGCTTTGTCATCTTCTTTGTTATAGGCTATTCGGATTTCTATTCAGTACGAGTCGTTAAAAAATACTTTTTTCATCGTTTTAATTGCTTTCAGGGACTACTTATTGCGGTGTTGTCGGTCACGTTCTGCGAAGAGAGTACACTGTTATTGGACCTGCAGTCAATAAGGTAGCTTAAACTTTCGTACAATTCTAGAGGAAGTCTGAAAGTGGCACCGGTAACTGAAAAGTTGTGTAGAAATCGGTTGTCATGGTATAGGCATGGATACGGAGGAATGAGGAAAATGTCGTGAGGAGAGTTTTGGGTATGAATGTCGATGGTGAATGAAACTGTGTGAATGATGATATGGTTAGAATGGGGGTGACTACCGAGATGACGACTAATAGAGAAATATGGAAGAAAAAGACATGTTGCGCCGACCACAAATAAATTGGGAAAGGGCAGGAAAATGATGATAAAACTTTGTACAATTTTTGGTTCTCATAATAGCTTATAGAGAAGCCCTGCAGTGCGATTCTGTAACCATCTCACCGTGAAAACGTGAAATGAGCGTGGAGTGAGCTTTCATTCCAACTAATGCTATTGACACTTTTGACAGCTCACTCTAAGGTCACTTCACTTCACCTAACGGTGGTCTAACCTTCACGGTGAGATTTTTACGAAATCGATCGGCATGGTCTTTTCGCTCCGTTTTTAATAGCATTTGATAGCGTCCTTCTAATAACGTTGGCACCTCTAGTTTTACCAAAAGCGACTATGAAATTTTGAAAATAAAATCTAGTTTAGCTTATTTTCAAATCGGTAATGAGAAGAATCTCTTGTGAGCGACATAGTTTGATATGTATTGCTCTTGTCTTCATGATTTATTTAGAATCTCTGCTGCGGCCCCGACAGATTACGATTTGTAGTGTCGTAGATTCAGGCAGGCGCTTTTCTTTGTGTTAATAATTTCACCCCCATTGCTCTCAAAACGGTGAAGGAAAGCATTGTGAGGAAACCAGCTTGTTCTAGAACCAAAAAATCAAAGACGTGTTACATCCACCAACCCGCACTGACCCCCGTGGTGGATTACGGCCAATTCCCTCTCACAGAGAGGAGGCCTGTGTCCCAGCAGTGGGAAAATTATAGGCTGATTATGCTTTTGCTTATAGGCGGCAAGACTGATGATGACCTATCAGGATAAAGTAACCTGTGATAAGGAGACCTTTCTAAGGAGTAAACTTGATCACGAGTTCTTCAGGCAACTCGTGGCGATACCTATGAAGGGTATACTTAAGCCAGGTCCAGTGTACGAGTTTGATTATTACGGGTTAGTATTATTACTCCATTCCACTGCTTACAACAATATCATTCCTTGAAGGCCGCAGTGGTGTTTTACCTGTAGGTATTACCTGAATTTCGTCAGTTATAATTAAGTCTTATTCCATGGTATTCCATCTAAGAAGACCCAATACACCTTTGGCCTGCCTTGGATCGAACAACCACCCTACATTTAGTAGTCGCATTTACTAATTTCACCTCGCGGTTTCACCCGCATAAGTCTTGATCCCGTGGGAATATCGGGATCAAAAGTATCTACGTCCTAGTCCAGGTTATGGTCTACCCGTGTGGTGTGTTTATCTAAATCCGTTCAGCGGTTTTAGCGGGAAAACGTAAAAACATACAAAAAATCAGGTCTTTTCTTTTTATATGTAATAGGTACCTATTAGTTTAAAACTTTATAATATTACTTTAAAAAAGTAACGCTTTGGATGGAATTCAATCCGGTAAAATCGGCATAGTTGCGGTTTTTACCGAGGGTATTCGGAGATATATACCTATGAGGATTTTCCCACACAAAAACATGGAAATGTTGGCTTTACATAAAACATTATTAGAAATCTTACTGCAGCTAGATGTGTCAAGTTTTACAAACTCCGTTCGTTGTAAATAGGTGGCCAGATCGCCCACCCGGTAATCGTCACCCCATACTGGGCAGGAACGATGAAATGCGCAAATTCAAGACTGTCCTCCAAAACGCCTTGGAACAACAGAATAGAAACTTTACTCGGTACCGGGACCATGTTTACGGAATAGCTTTTACTGTTAGTACTTTAAACTTAAAGGGTGGCAGGGAAATCGACGCGCAACCTGGTACCATGTAGGTATATATCGCCAAAACTTATATCTGACCATTTTGAAAACAAAATCCCGTGCACATGATGACCACAGTTGCGTCCGTAAGTAAAACAAAAGAGGATCCTTTTTAGCTCGACTAATAATATGTACTGCAAACAGGAATACCTAGTTCTTACGGTGATCAGATATACATAGATTTTGGCGACAGTTTTTTTAATTTTTTTATTGACATTGGGCCCACTCTTGACCTCAATCCAGCCCAGAGGCAGGGATGAGATCTACGGTGGAACGAGCTTGCCCAGAAGAAGCCTATTCACTCTCGCCTTGAAGAGATTCGGGTTGTATGAATACGATAGTACCCTAGTTAAAATTTTTGGCCTGTTATTAAAAATAAAATTGCTGTTCCATTCACTTTGACCGCGCAGCGCAGGTATTCCTACAGTTTTCTATGAAATAGCAGATTCTTTTATGTAAACCGACAAAATAATTCTGGTGATCTGTGATTTGCGCGTCGATGTCCCTGCCACCCTGTATAATATTGGAACGTTAGCATTGTTTTTTACAACGGCGTTAGTACACTACGTAGGTTATTATATGTTATTGCTTGGTAAATCGGCTGACGGCCCATCTGATGGTAAGTCTATAAACATCACAGATGCGTTGTCATCCCAGAAAGGAAGCTAAAACCGCTAGTCATGAAAAAAAAAAATGAAAAAGAGTTTATTCACATAAATAATTTTAACCAAATATATTACCTCTGCCACGACGCTGTTTGGCTGCAGCAATAAGTACCTATAGTGGTAGTATACTTCCCCACACTTGCAAACTCCTTCGCAAAGGAGTAGCAGAGCTTACTAGGTATACCTACTGTCCTGTTTACAAGAATTGGTTGGGTTTGTGGGGTTATTCGTTTATCCACCCCAAAAATCCACCATGTCTGAGATACCACCCTACGCCTAGATAGATAAACGGAATTAATAGGTTTAGGAAGGATTCTCGGCTGTGCGTTTCCGTGTAACTTAGGATAGATTTTTGGGGCGGATAAACGGTATAACCCCATGGATCCAAAGGTCCCAACCAAACCTTTTGGCTGGCCTATCCCATTGAAGACGAGATATAGAGTATAGACACATTTTTTTTTACACTTCAGGGTCCCATAAATGTTGGGAAGACACGTTTAGTGGATGAATGTCTGTATTCCTCTCCGGAGTTCTTACGCAAGAAAAAAATAATTCTTTCTGAAACTGATAAGGTTAGTGGCATCAGCACCCAAATTACGTAACACCTTATCAATCTCAAATCGAATCATTTTGAAGGATATTGCTAATCCATTGAGTCACATGTTCGAAAAATTTGTCTGCTCAACAGAGTAAATAACGCAATGAATGTTGTTGAACTGAATTGTGAAAAAAATAAAAGCCATATTATTGCTACTGATTGATGTGTGTTACGCAATTACCCCGCTGATCTGTATGATAGCGGATCAAGCTAATATTTATGGATTAAGTAAGTCGCGGTTGGCGTTGTAAGCTCTATCAGGAATATTCTTAGTACCTACCTACTTATAAAAAGTTGCTCTTCTTTAATTCTCCATTTTCTTTTAGGTGCCATACCATCTCTTTCGGAAAATTATGGTAAGGTACTTCTACCTAGGAAGGTCACGGGCTACGAGAGAAAACAAAGAGAACAAAATAAGACAAACGTATGTGTTCCGTTTTGTTTTGCTCTAAGGTTTTTGCTAGTAGGTAACTTTCGCCTTGGTTAGCCATGGCTAGAAAGAAAGAAAAAGTATTTATTGCGATTTGTACAGGAAGATCATACACTGAACTACACACAGTCAAAAATAAAAAACCAGGTTATGTAACAAACAGTAGGTAACAAAAATAAAAATGAAACAGAAAGTCCTACACGAGGCCAAAAGGCTCCTATCTCAGCATGATGCTGCGATATTTAAAAAATAAATATGATAGGGAACTTTTTGCATATCTTTAATAATTATTATTATGTTCTTACCAACTTGTTGAACAAGGGCTTTCCGCCGCGCACGCTCACGCAGAGTCAAGACACTTTTCCATAGCTCCATAACTCCGAAAGAATTCTTTGCCAATTTTGAGACACAATGAATTTTAAAAATAAATACACGAAAACTGAAAAAACCCCAAAAATTTTGAGATGTCATCCTGCCTGATAGATGACAAAAAATAATGATCTTATCTGGTTTGACAGAAGTATTTGTGATTGTACAGACGCCAGCACATCAAGCTACTACAATCTGTCAAATTTCTTTAATAGATTTTCAACTTTATCGCTAAAGCATTACGGTTCAAGGTCGATTGGGAATATTTGACAGTTTCGGGTAGGTTGACCTGCTGGCGTCTGTACTTAAATATGTTTTGCTGATTAGCACCAAACGTCTTGCAGTTTTACAAAACATCTACATAACATGGCATTTCGTTCTCTTATATATCTTTCTTTTCCACTTAGTATCGCTATGGAGAACCTGTCTCCGCTTCAGATCCATGGCATCAACACCATATTCGACTGCCAATTCCCGTTGCCCGAAAAATTCGAATACACTGGTGATGTCCTATCAGAGTTTACGGTCAAGATGGTCGTACGTGACCTTTGTATAAAGGTAAACTTCTACGGCTTAATTGGATAGGTGAACTTGTCGTGTAGCGACAAGGAAAACTAAGCTTTACAGTTAATGGTAGGATTAAATTAAAGAAAGGGAGGTAGAAAACAAGTAAGATGTATTTACAAGTAAGAGATTAAGATGGACTGAAGAGTGGTGTGTAGTATGGAGGTGGGGTGTTTGGGTGACGATGCGGGATAGATGGGTTGAGGAGGCTGAGGTGAAGATACAGGTGGGCTGAGGAGGTAGTCGCGAGGCAGGTGCTGGCGACAGGGGCAGGTACAGCTGCAGGCCCAGGAGCAGGAACAGGAACAGGAGCAGGAACAGGAACAGGTCAGGACAGGTGCTGGTGCGTGGCGACACGGAGGACACCCGTAGGAGGGCCCACGCAGCAGGCCAGGACGCAGCACGGCAGCAGGAGAGAGAGGCACGGCGGAGACGCTGTCAGCCCGCCAGGTGTAGTAGCCCGTAGTCTCATGTTAAAGTTGGATCTGTGTCTGTGTACTGATTGTGGATAAAACGTGTCGTGAGAAATAATCAGATCAGCGCCTAACGGTAACAGAATGCTTGTTCTGACCTGGAGGAATGAGTGAAGGTAACTGTGAGTATGTACATTATGTTACAAACTCATCATCATCAAATTCCCTCATGATGTCGTCCAGGGTCCCCAAGATCAGCTGATAAGCCCGTAACCCATTTTTTATTTGAATCTTCAGTTGATGACGCAGATTTGAATACTAACTTTGCTACACGCACATGTTGAAAAAAAAAAGGATTTTTCTTTATATTTCTTTTATTGTTGTAATTAAATTATTAACCAATGTTCTAGGTTCTGACACATCTTTCGGTGATTGTCGTTGATGATGGCCAGAACATGGACAACGAATCTTGGCGCCTTCTGCTGCTCCTGCTAGAGACTAAGATGCTATTCTTTGTCTTGGCTGTCACTAGTGTTGACAGTCTGTCAGGTAGAACCATACCATTTCTTCAGTGTTTAGTAGGTACCTATATCAGTATAATATGAGGGATTTTGACTATTTTTGCCACGCGTGTTAATTTGAACTGCTGCGGTTGTTTACATTCCTGTAGAGGTCATTCAATCGCACATCAGTGGTAACATTTTCGGTAAGAGAATCACCCGTAGTGTGAACTTGAGTGGCACGCGTCCAAAGGCAACTGCAGGCTTCGGCGTCTCTGCCGTTGACGCGTGCCGCTCGTGTGTCTGAACACTTACGGCTACGACAAAAAGGCGCTGTCAATGTCAAATTGTTACCACTGATGTGCTAGGTTGACTATACCAGAACTTTTCTCGCCTTTCAGATATTGCTAAAAACTGTCTGGAGAACAACATGATATTAAAGGTTCCACTAATAGGCATCGACCGCACGTACCACGCTGCGCTCGCGTGCCAGCTACTCGATGTGCATGCCATTCCTGCTGATTTAGAGAAGTATAAATACTTCACTTATATCTAGCATCAACAAGTTTTATAATTCTGCACCCAATTCTGCCGTGTTCCCATTATTGTGAGTGATTCTGTTCCAAGGATCAGCCACAAAGCAAAACATGAGGATTCCGTCCAAGCTTTTTGTTTTTTCTGATTTCTTGATAACCTTTTAAATATTAAGCGTAGTCGGAAACCATCATGTTCTACTACGAGATGTAGATGCATATCATGCTAAATGATAAATATGCAGATGTCTTGAAACGGCTTATTCCACGAAAAATTTAGGAGAAGTATCTTTGCGTCACTCGTTACATTAAAATACAATTTTCAGGGTTATTGAGAGCGCAAGTAATGGCATGCCGGGTTGGATTCAAAACTTTCTTATAGGCCTGGTGCAAAGAGGCTCCCTGTCTATAGTCACGCTTACACGCAGTGAGGCCGCGAAGAAGCCAGGACTTGTAATGCCTGCGCTGACGTTGTTACAAAAAGTAGTCGAGGTAGAAGACGACGTCTTACCACGGCCGCATAGTGGCCAGGTAACTATAATTATGCTCTCAAAACGGTGAAGTAAAAGTAAAATATCGTCAGGCAATCAGCATGTTTCAAAATTAATAAATCGAAAAGTATTGCCACCACTAATCGGTACTGGGCTTGCGTGGTGGATTCCCAGATAGCATTTTTCGGTCGCAAAATATTTGAGTCAGTAACAAATTGACAAAGTTCCGTTATTGTTTCGAAACAATGCGACTGTGTGCGTTTCGGTTTATATGTGTGGTATTAGTTTTTACACAGTTTGACCGGAACGTGTTTCAGTAACTCTTTGTAGTCGTTGTGTTGACAAAATATGTATGCATTTGTGACGACTTCAGTTTGGTTTGCATGTGTTGTAACAGTTTTTACACAGTTTGACTGGAAAGTGTTTCAGTAACTCTTCGTAGTCGATGAGTCAACACGATATGTACGGATTTGTGTGGACTTTATTTTATACACATTGCGTTGAGTTTTCAACAAGCAAACGATCAAAGATTAACTGTGTTGTAACGGTGTGGCCACTTTGTTACTGGAATAATATTCATGTACACAAAGTTTCGTAATGTTACGTTATAGTTCCAAAACAAAATTTTACCAAAATTAGCATAAAAATATCAACCAGCTGCACCTGGTTCTCAAATATTTCTGAATTGTATGCCAATTAAACATGAGTAAGCAGCCGAAAAAACGTAATTTCCAGACCACATCGACTTACTACAGGAAAATCAACGATTTATTAGTAAGACAAAATGAAACTCAGTAATTGCTTAATTTATGATATAATATACGTAGATCATCTTTTTCTTCTTAAAACATAATTAAAATTTTCTTGTAGTTATTTTTTTTATTTGAGGATATTTATTGTCTAGTAAAAGTAAACATGTAGGTAATTAAATTTACGTATTGTCTGGTTAAAAAACATATTATATCAATTAATTTCAGGTAATATATCAAATGTCGGTCTTCAGCATCTGACAATCAAAATAATTCAGGATTATACCACACAATTTTGATACCTTCTAACGCCATTGATGCAGCTTCTGTAAATCAAATAAATAACCCTGAATCAAGTGGTGCCGAATTTTCAAATATTTCTGCCTATAACGGTTCCGATTCCAACAGTTTTCCTGTAGAAGCCAAAGATTTTGAAGCTGCACTGAGCAAAAAGTCATCAGATACTGACAATAATGAATCTACTATCAAAACAAAAGAAAAAATTAAAGCAAAATTTAAAATACAATAGACTCCTTCTAGTTTTATTCCTTCGGCAAAAGTCGCTATGCCTTGTACTTTATCTTATATCTTGCATTTGATTCTTCTCCAGTTCGAAGAAGGGACTCTAAATTCGTCTCTTCTCAACTGCTCCAAATCACTATTTTTTTTTGTTCGTGGCCAGTGCAAAGTAGAATTTTCGACCCATGGATATCGATTGAGACGAACCCTCTATAATAAGGACAATTGAGAATGGCATTGTCAACAGTTTCACAACCGCTGGAAAGAATAAAGTGAGAGACACCATATTATAAATTCAGTAACATTGTGTCTGCAAGTCAACGCAGTGTCGGAACTTTTTTACCAAATACGACTAGAATAATTTTACTACAAAATAATTATTTTTTTGTATGTTTATGGATTATTTTTGGTTAAATATCATATTATTAGCATAAAAGTGTACAGTTTGATTAAAATAAAAGGTCTGGAGTCCAGAAAATGAACAAAACTTGTAGTTAAAACCATGTAAACAATTCAATAAACTGATTAAATTGCAATTATATGATGGCCCATCGATGATTTTCAATGTATTTTGTTAAATAATACGACAAATTTCTTTTCCCACTAATATCACAATATCACTACACATTTAAAACTAATTAATTTCAAAAATAAACTTACGCTGTCAAAATAATTATGGCGAACCTCAATTGTCAACCATCAATTTGTCTTCATAGTGCACAGTTTTCTTTGACATTTTACTTGTTCCTTATACGTTGCAAAGAATGAAGAGAATTGACGAATGAACGAATGATTTCTGAAAAAGTCGGCGCAATGTTACCATACGGCGTCGTAACTTAAAAACCAAATGTTACCGTGTCGAGAAATGCCCCACTTTAGTCGCAGCGACCGAAACAAAGTCGTAGCAGCGACCAAAAATGTTACTGGTGTCGTCTTTTCAGTGTCGACTAGTTTCGTAACGGCTACCAAAAAATGCTATCTGGGTTACCTCACACTCTCCCACAGAAAGGAAACCTCAGTCATAGGAGTGGGGTAGGGACTATAAAGGCCTCTATGCTGATCGCCTGATTAGGTTCTAATATCAGTCTGAAGAAACAGATTGCCCATAAAAAGGGATGCTACTGAAAACTTCTTATAAAAAGTTATTGCTTTTTTGACAAATTCGCAACCTCGATAAAATATACGTGAATAAACACTACTAAATACTGGCCTAAGTACAACTTCACAGGGTGGTTTAAAAACACACATCGTTTTTTCAAAAGTGGTGAAGTAACAATAAGGAACTTGAACACACGTTTCATATAAAATCAAAGTAAAAAACCGCGCCGCACCTCGTCTATGGAGCTCCTAATATGTCTACTTGTCTACCAGCTGCTGCGGCGTAATTACTTAACACACTAGTGTTAGCCTTAGCAATGGCTATCATTTTGACAGATCAACAACATTCATTGCATTATTTATGTTGTTGAGTAGACAAATTTTTCGAACATTTATAAAGCAATGGATTAGCAATATCCTTCAAAATGATTCAGATTGAGATTCATAGTGTGTTATGCAATTAGGGTGCAGATCCTATCTAAGCAATGTATTTCAGAGTCTTTACAGTGACATGGTAAGTTCAAGCATATATAGCAAACGTGAAAGCTTGGCCGCAAATGAAGATGCTGAAACCATCCAAGTGGCAGTGCTAGCTGATTCCTACACCTTCGACGATATGAAAGTCGATATGGCTATGGATGGTAAGTTCTTGCAAAGAACTTATGTAAACAGACCAAAGGAGTTAAGTAACCAGTCGTGTCTGTATTGTTATTGTATTTGTTCATCGAGTCCTCGAGCACTTCTCTGATAAGCTCATATAAATTGAATAAACCTTAATGTCACAGGTAGACGGTCCAAATTAGTTTGTTTTTAGGGTGGGTCAGATAATGTTGACAACAGACTACAACGTGTATCAGAAATGCGTGGTCAACAACATATTTAAGAGTGCGGAACCATCAAATTGAACAATTTTCTTCATGGGAACAACATCGTACTCACGAAAAAATAATCAGCTGTCCCATCTTCAATACCTGCTGGACCCATATATTGTATAGGACTGCTGATAATTTTTTCGCGATTACGATATTGGTCCCATGGAGAAAGTTGTGCAGTTTGATGGACTACCACTTGACCACGCATTTGTCGACAAAACACGTATCCTGCAGGACAGGTGCACCATAAGCCTACCCTTATCATCATCTACCTAGCCTTTCCCCGAATATTGGAAATTGGGGTCGGCCTCCAGTGTATCCGTATGCAGTTGAACCTGACCTTACGCCTACCCTGTCAAGAACAACAGGATTTACATTGTGACTACTACACACTACTACTACGGCTATGGCTTATTTCTTGCAGCAATAATCCTGAAAACTTACGACTCTTTGACACCATTTGAGAAGATGTTGTTAAAATGTGGCTCGGTGCTCGGAGAGATATTCTCCAGACGGATGCTTTTGAATTTACTTCAAAGTGATTCTCCCAGGAAAGTTGCTCAAGGTAGGACTACCTAGTCTATTGTTTTAATTACCTGTACAGGGAGGCAGGGATAGGACGCGCAACCTGTTACCATGGATCAGTAGTTAAGTATTTTTCGGCGGTTATTTAAAAAAAAAACCCATTCCATACAATTTTCATTACATTTTCTTTCCTCTTGTAAATATTTATGTAAATCAATTATATCAATAAAAAATTACAATTTTGATCGCGTATGTATTGCACTTTTCTATGAAACAGGTACTTATTTTTTTATAGATAACCGACGAAAAACTACTTTCGTTGTGTTCAGTATCGTCTTGTACTAAATCCATGGAATCAGTCGCGATTTCATTCCTTAAATGACTAAAATGAACTTGGTCTCACCTTTCAACAGCGGTGGCAAAGCTGTTCTCCATCCGAGTGCTGGAGTGTGAGGGAGGGGACTTCACTCACGACACCTCGCTGGTGTTGGTGCACCCGGCGCCTTCGCTGTCTGATCCCAAACCGCCGTACTGCGCCTGTCTGGGGACCAGAAAACCTCGTTAGTTGAAAAGAATACATATATGCTATGAGATATAGGGAAGCCAGCCAGCAGAGCGGCTGATAGCTCAGAGCGTATCGACAAGAAGTTAATCGATAGCCAGTAATTAAATTTTATTCGAGGAATAAAATTGACGTTTGACAGTTTTTGTATGAAATAACTGTCAACATTTCAAAGTTATTCCTCGAACAAAGTTATCTGGCGATGTAGAAATCAGCCCTTGATAACTTTATCATTTATAGCGAATTGCAGAGATCTTCCAATGTACGCGTTCTGCGGTTACATGAAGTTCCGCCACTCCTTATTCAGGACAACCACTTATGATTTATTGACCGAGACTCAAAAGGTAAGATAACACGTATATATCTTCCTTACTATCGACATTTTCTTTGAATCCAAACTAATATTATAAATGCGAAAGTAACTCTGTCTGTCTGTCTGTCTGTCTTTGCTTGCGACATAGTTTGGAACTTGAGAATGGACATAGGATAGTTTTTATTACGAAAAATAAAATAAAAAATAAAATTTATTCCGGACATACAGCGCCATCTATTGGTCAAGAGTCGGTGTCATCTATTGGTGAAGTCACTATTCCACGCGAACGAAGTCGCGGGCAAAAGCTAGTTATAAATACATGTTTCTTACTAGAAAAATTAGTCGTTTTTCTTTAGGAAGTAAATTAAATGACAAACACCACTAGAGGCGTACTTTCCAATTCCAATTAGGACGGCCTATATGCTCCTGCAGCTGGCAGTATTTCAGCTCATTAAATAATGGAGCTATGATGTATTGCAAACATAAAAATTATCGTGTGAAAAACGAACGAACTAAATGTTGTATTTTACTTAACATTTTTACGCTGCAAAATCAGCAGAAGGGGTAGGGGCGGCGGCTACTTGTGTCAGTCCCACTTCTTTACACCAGTTACAGTACCTAATTCGCACCATCAAAAGTAGGTAAGCAGAGGGATATAGATCTAAGCAACAAGCAGATCGCGATACGCGCGGACGATCCCGCTGCCAGGGTAGCGGGATCGTCCGAAAGGGTTACCGCTGCCCTGGAACATAAAGGGCTAAGGAAGGAACACGGGTGGGTTTAAGTCAGTAAGAGTCTGACACTCCCTTCCGCTCCACCCAGAGCGGGAGGGGTCATTTGATGATTTCCCATCCCCAAAACAAAAAAAAAAAGCAACAAGCAGAACTATGACAGTGATCATTTCCTTACCAGCTCGAAATGCATGCACGTGCTTTACTTTACTTGGAGCGCTACACAAGACGATGTAGTAGTTGCGGAGCCGGCTGCTTCGTCAAGCTCGTAGGACTGCGCTGTGATGACGTATGTATACCTACTTAAATTGCTGATACATTCAAGGAAACTTTAAACATCCATGTTGATAGATGGAGGGGAAGAGGGACCAAAAGGACCAAAAGAAAAGATAGATTGATTGTGTGAGGATTCAGAAATGATATTAATGAAAGAGAGTGAAATAACAGCGCGTCAGGAAACTTAATAAACTTGTGGAGGGAGGTGGGCTGGTTGGAATAACCACCGACGGCCGCCATGGCCTATGACCTAATAAGAAAGGAAAAAAGATTGTGGCCGGCGACCTCTCAGAAATCATTAACCAGTCCTTAACCAGCACCATAATTGCGTAACACACGATCAATCGGAATCGGTTTCATTTTGACAGTTCAACAACATTCATTGCGTTATTTACGTGTTAGTTATTTACGTGGCAGACAAATTTTTCAAACTTATGAAGCAATGGATTAGCAATTTGCTTCAAAATGATTCTGATTCCGATTGATTGTGTGTTACGCAATTAGGCAATTAATTATTTCACGAGTTATTATTTATGTGCATTTTGAAAGAGAACCTTCGTGACGATTCTTATCTCCAGGGTCTTATTGAAGAGACTGAAGAACTGAAAAAAACGCGTCGCCAAATATGTGCCATAAGCGCTGAATCCAGGATGGCTGATGACAAGGCTCGCTTGAGCGCCACTGACATTCACAACGGTGCATTTACGGTACACTACCTAGCTTTTTTATTTACGTCTATTGAGAAAAAAATAAAGGGTTAAGTTTTTCATGCAATAAGTACCTACTCTATAAATAAAAATAATACTTATAGTATGCTCATGCCGCCTGTGATACAGTGTTTATCCTAGTACAGTCATCTAAAATGATTATTCTTGTGTAAATTATCTCTAAGACTTTATGTAAATATTCTACTAATTCCATAGATTATTATTATTTATCTTTTTTTTAAGATTGACTTGCCAGCAGACCTAGCTAGCTTCGAAATGCTAGAAACCGAGGGGCACTTGATGAACCAGATAATAGGTATTATATTTACTTTTTTTTAAAACGTAGACGCGTCACCACATCGTAGAGCGATGTGGTGACGCGTGCACACCACGAAGAACATGGCGGGTGGGACGAGCTGGTCAAATGGGGTGGAAAATTTATTAGCTCAAGACCGGTAGTAACTTGAAGTTATGGTCTATCATGCGAAAGTCAGAGGAGCAGGAGCGGAGCAGTGGTAGCTTAGTGGCAACGGCCGCGTCTTACCAGGTGTAGGTCGTAGGTTGAAACCCACACATGCGCTTTTGATATGTATGCGCTTGCCACTCACACATAGTTCATATATTGTGAATGTGTGAGTGGACCCATATGAGAGTCAGTAATGAACCAGCGTTCAATGAAGACACTCGTTTCATTATCTCCGCACCCTCAGTTAGAAACATATCAGCTTTACTTTTTGTGTTAATTATTTCATCACTACTGCTCTCAACGGTGAAGGAAAATATCGTGAGGGAACCGGTATGTAAACAGACATGTGAAATCTACCAACCCGCACTGCTCCCGCGTGGTGGATTACGGCCTACTTCCTCTCACAGAGGAAACTCGAGGAGGCCTGTGTCCTAGCAGTGGGAACATTAGGCTGATTATGTGATGCGAAAGTCTATGAGCAGCAGTTGTATGTGTCGCCAGTTAACGATCGAAAAATATCAAGGTTAACAACGACCATCACTTGTGATTTAACGTTCCAATAAACGATACAAAGTACAGACAATCGACATAGTAAGTAGGTACCTATTTCTGTTCATCACCGAACAGAAATACTTACGATGTCGATTGTCTGTTGCTTACACATTTGCTCGATTTTGTACGATTACACATGTCGATAGTCAAAACTCGAGCGAATCTACATAATAATATAGGCACTAAACGATTGCGACTGCAGTCAGTCGAGATGGTGCGGTGAAAAGAGGCAATGAATTTGGGAGTCCAACTTTTGTTCTATCTGCAGCAAGTCGCAGCCGGCGACCATCAAAGGATGTAATTTCGAAGAACAAGCGTGTTCGTTCCTTCTCCTCTTTGGAAATAGAGAGCTGTGAATGTTTAGCGATCCTGATGAGTTTCTACAGTCAGGTCATTGACCACTGTCGTGGAGCTGGTGAGAACATTTCTATTTTTACACGACTGCCCAAAAAAGGAGTGTTATTATCTTCTGTATCAATCTATATATATAAAATTCAAAGTCCTGACTGACTGACTGACTGACTGACTGACTGACTGACTGACTGACTGACTGATAGATCAACGCACAGCCTAAACCGCTGGTCCTAGAGACATGAAATTTGGAGGGTGTGTTCTTCGTGAAGAGTAGGCATCCACTAAGAAAGGATTTTTCGAAATTCCACCCCTAAGAGGGTGAAAAGGGGGGAATTCGTTTGTATGAAAAATCTTATTCCTTGCGTTAATAAACTTGAAACTTGGCACGAATACTTATCTAAATAAATTATGAAGATTGTCAGTTTTTTTTCTTCTAAACTACCCCCTAATAAGGGGTTGGGGGGTTTCAAAGTTTGTATGGAAGAATTTTAGCGCGCAGTCCGATTTACTCGAAACTCAGTATTTATACCTAATATTGAAAGTAAAGAATAATGTGTATCAGGGTTTTTTGAAAATCCACCCCTGACGGGCTGAAGTGGGGTAGTCAATTTTTCAGGGTAAGATTTTACTGCATGGCTTGATTAACTCGAAAATTAAATAATCTTTGAGTCAAGTTATGAATACATCCCAAACTATTTTTTTTAATTCCACCCCTGTGGGGGTGAAAAGCGGGGATACTGTTTATATGAGAAATCTTCTTCATTAGGTTAATAAACTTGAAACTTTTCAAGAATACTCGCCTAAGTAAGTAATAAAGTTTATCATTATAAGTTTTTCAAAACTACCCCTCAAAGGGGGATATAGGGGTGTTGAAGTTTGTATGGAATAATTTGAATGCGCGGTCCGATTAACTCGAAACTCAGTGTTTATACTTAAGAGCAAAAATAAAGAGTAACATGTATCAGGGTTTTTCGAAAATCTACCCCTAACGGGTTGAAAAGGGGTAGTTAATTTTACAAGGGAGGATTATAATGCGTGGCTTGATTAACTCGAAAATTGGTATAAATAATCTTTGAATCAAGTTATGAATAATCCCAAACGATTTTTCAAAATTCCACCCCATGTGGAGGTGAAAAGCGGGGGATACAGTTTATATGAAAAATCTTATTCA
Organism: Apamea sordens; assembly: GCA_945859715.1. Taxonomy (NCBI): domain Eukaryota; kingdom Metazoa; phylum Arthropoda; class Insecta; order Lepidoptera; family Noctuidae; genus Apamea; species Apamea sordens. The sequence continues at coordinate 13,687,948 of OX244002.1, forward strand.
TTTAGTTAATAAACTTGAAACTTGGCAAGAATACTTGCCTAAGTAAGTAATAAAGTTTATCATTACAAGTTTTTCAAAACTACCCTCAAGCGATATAGGGGTGTTAAGTTTGTGTGGAAGAAATTGAATGCGCGATCCGAGTAACTCGAAACCCAGTATTGATACTTTTGACAGAAAATAATTAATAATAAGTAGGTATGTAAAGTTGTCGAAAATTTACCACTGACGGGAAAAAAAGGGGTAATTCAGTTTTTAAGGGGAGGATTTGAACTTGAAACTGTATGTTACATTTTCACGCCTAAACCATTGAACTTCTGATTTGGCATAGAGATAGATGGCATCCTGGGGAAGCACATGCATTTTATCCTGTAAGCACGTTCCCGTGGGATAATTTCCGACATCCACGCGGGCGAAGCCGCGGGCAGAAGCTAGTTGCATATAAACTTACCTATTTCTTCCATTACCAAAGAGCAAAGGAAACAATCGGTGTCTACCATAGACATAAATTTATATTTCTTTGGTGTCTAGTCTAGTCTACCCTATGACATAATTCGCTAATCTTTGTGTTGGTCTGTGCAGGTGAATATCAGAAACTGTATGAAGGGTATTTGGAGTACATAGACCTGTGTATCAACATAATCAGTAACATACCACAGGCTGTACGACTGCTGATTGAAGTTGAGAACTTCGTTCAGGTAAAACTTTTCTAAGTAATGGGGGAACTGCCCCATGTTGAAGCTCCCGCAGACAGGCTCGACGCGATTCCGGTAGAACGATTTCCATGAAGTTTTCATATAGAAATTATTCTACTCGAGTCGCGTCGCGCCTTTCTGCGGGAGCCTTTGCTGGGGGCATAAAATATGAATGTATCTACCTATTATACGAAGTGGTCGCAAGCGTAATGAAAGACTGAACCGTGTCATCGGTTCGATTCCCAGGAAAGCTCGCCCGATACATCAAAATTATAATACCTACATAGCTGACAAAATTTGAGTGTAGGTACAGTAAACAACCTTTGATAATGTGTTTTTTTAGAACGAGAATTTCTACCCCAAGAATATGAACAAGAAATGGGTGAAAGATTTTAGTAAGGCGAGCGTATACTCACTGCGAGGGATATGTATGCTAGAGTCCGGAAACCATAGCGAAGCTAGGAAGCAATTGTTTCACGCTATGCAATTGTTTAATCATCCATTCCCTTCTTCTAAGTAAGTTTGTTGTCTTTTCCAATGTGATTCGTAGTACAGACGCCAGCACGTCAAGCTACCGGAAACTGTCAAATTTTCCCAGTCAACCTTGAACCTCAATGCTTTAGCGATAAAGTTGAAAATCTATTAAAGTTTGACAGATAGTAGTAGCTTGATGTGCTTACGTCTGTAGCTACTAGAATTGGATTTACAATAGATTGATAGTTATACGTGTCGACAACGACAAATCAAGCCCTTTTTATTATTTCATTCGGTTATTCCGTTTATCCACCCTAAAGTGGACACGCGGCAACGCATGTCCGAGAATCCACGCTAAGCCCAGGGCCAGCAGTCTAGACAAAGACATTCATAGCGATCGCTTTACGACCGAATTCGGTCACAAAGTCCCGAATTGACAGGTGAAATATATGGAGTGACAGGACTTTGCGACCGAATTCGGTCGTAAAGCGATCGCTATGAATGTCGAGACTGCTGGAGCTGGGTGGATTCTCGGACATGCGTTTCCGCGTATCCACCATAGGGTGGATTTTTGGGGTGGATAAACGTAGGTAATAACCCATTTCGTTAGAACAATACTCAATAGCATAGCCTCCTTTGCGCTTAAATCATCGTTCTTTTAGCAAACATAGGCATAGTTCTATATATGTTAGTATTTTATCGTATATGTATAGATAACTAACTATTATACACTAGAAATGAAATGACTAACTAACTTACTAATAAATAAATTTAAAAAAAAGGACATTTAGGCGTCAAAGTACTCGTCCGCATCGCTGTCATCCGGGAACATGCCCAGAAGACTGGCAGCACTGCCACGTTGAATGGCAATGCTAATTCTTTGGCCAAAGAACGATCCAGCCCTCTGGTCACGTGCAGTGTCGACCAGCCGACGAGAAATTTCCGCGCACTCAGACCCCATGCCCCGAGCGTTTCGACCCCAAACGGCTCAAAGCTGTACCTAGTTAGTTACCCATAAGGTTACAGCAAGTTTGTTAGTTGTTTTGTTTGTTGTGTGACCCTTCGGGGAATACAACAGGCATGCTGTTATGTTATTTCTTGAGTAGTTCCATGTTTCAGGAACTTGATTGTCGATTTCAAAACTGTTTTCAGGCACATGAGAAGATTCTGTAACATGAGAGCGTCGTTCAATCAAGTGATGGCTCTGTACATTGCCCCGAACTTTTATATAGAGAGGGAGAGCGGCATCATTGGCAACTTCTTCGAGGAGATCGCTATAACTCTGTATAGATTGTATAGACTATTCAAGGTAAATTACTGGGTGTTCGATAGATTGGTGGTACCTATTCTTTTTGATTGTGACTCGATATCATACCTAGAAATTGTTGCCAAAGCTAGGACATTCTTATTAGCATTTAAATCGTCCAAGCTGTAAGTTACATAATTATGCTTATTGGAACGAAGTTCCTTATCGCGCGTTGCGAAAGGGGGCTAGACGGAAAAAATTAAGACCAAAAGTTGGAACGACACTTTTTGCTATAGTCGTAAGCCGTGCGGCGTGCGCGTGTTTCTCTGTCTGTCTCTCTCTCTCTCTTTGAACTTCGTTCCATCCGGGTGGCCCTTGACACCTCTCAAGTTTTTTGTATTAATATTTATGTCAGTGTGGCTAAGTAATAACCGCCGCACAGGTCGATCGATCAAGTTAAGCTACGCTTACCGTGGTTGGTCCGTGGAATGGGTGACCGACCATCTCTACATACCAAGAACCCTCCGTGCCTCGGAAAGCACGTTAAAGCCGTTGGTTCTGGCTGTCATTCATAGATCTTTGACAGTCGTTACGGGTCCTCAGAAGGCCGAAAGTATGACAACCAGTCTTACCAAGGGGTTTCGTATTAGTGTATTACCCAGTAACTGGGTTGTGGAGATAACCCAACATAATTGGGAAAAGGCTAGGAAGATGATGGAAGATGATTTATGTCAGTCAATTTTTCTTTCTTTTTATACCTAAGTCAAAGCTGTTTGATTTGTTTTTTAATACATATTTTATTTTATATAGATACTTTAGTAGATGTTGCTTTAAGTATGTGAACGTCGTGTACATAGATATAGTGCAATCCACGAAAACACGCCCCGCTTCTACCTAATCGCTAGTGGATATCGCTTGTTAATTGCGCTAGTGTTTTAGTTTTTTCGATTGACACTAATAAGCAATTAGTGTCCATTCCCTGTACCTTGGTCTATACCTACATAAGAACTTATATGTTTATCTTTTGTTAATTGTTGACGTGTCTATTTTAAATAAATAAATAACATTGGTAAATGTTCTGCCCTAGGAAGAGAAGGAGACAGCAAACGCAACATTAGCAGCTAAATGGTGTTTGCACTACGCTCTTCGAACCAACTCTAACTTTCGACTCCTGTGTGTCAGTTACGGGAACATGATAGTAGATTATGGAAAAAGACAACAAGTAAATTCTTTTCCTTATTTGTCGGAAGAAATTAATCTACCACAGTATTAGATCCTGAAGGGTCATTAGTAATTTATAGGACTTTTCGGGCGTAGGTTATCTTTTTAAATATATATATCATTTGACGTGGGTCGAGAACAATGGGGGCCCAATAGTAACGTAACCGACTTACAAGTTCTACATCGTGGGTTAAAAAATGTACTAATTTATTTCATCACCACAGCTCTCAAAACGGTAAAGAAAAACATCGTGAGGAAACTGGCATATTATTAATCTTTGAACTAAAAATTCGTAGACAAGTGACATCTGCCAACCCGCACTGGGCCCGAGTGGTGCTGACAGCCCACGGCCACGGCTAATTATGGTTGAGCCGTTCTTCTGCTCATTGCTAATAGAAGGGCTTTCCCCTGCGATATACTTATATGCTTTGCAATTGTATAATAGCAGTCGGGAGAACCAAAAGAATCGGCCAGAAGACCTACTTCGGGCGCACTTTCACTCCAACCACCTAATCGTCATTTTTCTAATTTGTGCAGTTCTCGATTTGCCAAAAGCTGGAGAATCGAGCGATGGAGGTGTGTCGTCGTAAACGCGGGCAGTTAGACGTGACCGAAGTCCCAGCTGTCTGCTATCTGTACACCAGCATATTCCTTTACTAGTTAGTTGCCGTATCATTTTCTTTGTCTAGTTACGACGTGGGATCGGTGAATCGTGATAAGTCTACTCAACCAAGTAGGTAAGCTATTAGTTTGCGTGGATACGTACACTTAGTTATCTTGGTCCACTGAGTCTACTTAAAAATAGCTTCTGACGTTGGTCTTGTGGTTTCTACACGACAGTACTTATACCTATTATAAACCCATATTAATATCAGTGATAGGTACGTCGTCGGTAAGAAAATCCTATTATGTTTATAATCGAAACGTTGGTTGGATTGTATGAATGAGGACATGGTGAGAAAGCGGGTGACTATCGAGATGTAGGAGAAGTGTAGTGTCGATTCTTCTTCTTGGCGTGTCGATAGCAATCTAAATGGACTCACTCGGCCCAGAATTCAGCCACTTGTTTGGCGCCATCACTAGTTCCTGTAATGTGCAGCTGACAGGACACGCAGGACACTTATATTAAGTGTCCCATCATCTGTGGAACAGCACTTACACTCCAAGGCGGAGTGTCGACTAATAGAGAAGTATGAAAGAAGAAGACATGTTGCGCAGACCCCATGATGGTGATGATGAATCGCAAACGCGCAATAAGAGTAAGAAGAGTTTTTTGTTCCGCAGGTGACATTTACAGCAGAAATTCCTAGAATAGGGTGAAGTTTTAAAAGATAAAAAAGAAGTGTTTTAACCACGGTTCTAACTTTACATTGCAGCCTGGATCGCGGCAAAAAGATCGAAAGTCTGGAGTTCGGACTGTCAGTGATGCACATGGCAACAAACCGGACGGAGATGAACACGCGTGAGTCCCTGGTGCTATGCATGCTGAAGATATTGCTCGACGACCTCAAGATACACGACATGGTCACCATTATGAGAGACTTCTTCTACTTGACTGATCATTACGACTTGTGCTGTAAGTAGGATATAAGGCTGTGCCTTAGAAGACGAATTAATAATTAAAGTTCTATGATTTGCTTTTATATTTTCCAGCTGAAACCTGGTACTATTACTATGCAGTAGTGATCCTCCTCGACACTGGTTACTGCGTGGAGTCATACACTGCTTGTGAGACGTTTTACATGAAGAAAGGGGATGCCTTACTGAGGTCCAAAACTCCGGAAGCGGCTTGGAATTTTTTCGTTTGCATGTGGCTGGTGTAAGAAACAAATATTTTTTACTTCCACAAGGTATGACCTTGTGAACGCCCCAGGAATACCCTGGTTGCGAGAAGTACAGAACCGGTCGTTGTGATGACACTTGGGGGAGACCTATGTCTGGATAGGAGGAAATGATGATGATTTTTAGCAGCGGTTTTCAAACAGAACTAAAAGATTTTGAACTGAACACATAAATCGAAAGGACTTACCAACGACAATAGACAAGAATAAGCGGAAGAAAAGAAGGGAGGCCTTGACCCTGCTGCGGGAGTAACCCGTTTCTAAAATAATATAAAAAATAGTTTTGTGTGAACACCGCCAATGAATCAATAAAGTTTCTGATCCTTTCTTATATTCCTTCTCTTCAGAACTATAAGGGTAGGTGCCTGGGAGAGGTCCATCTTATGGGAGGAGAAGATCAAACAACTGATGTCAATGAAGTTGAACAAACATGAGTTCAACATGATGATGATCATCAGACTGGTCGAGGGTCTTCTCATTACGCTTGTAAGGGAGGTAGGTAATAGATAACAAATATGTGTATCTACTCAACTTTAGCACAAGACCTTTCATGAAAAATACTATTTAATCTATATATATAAAATTCAAAGTCCTGACTGACTGACTGACTGACTGACTGACTGATAGATCAACGCACAGCCTAAACCGCTGGTCCTAGAGACATGAAATTTGGAGGGTGTGTTCTTCGTGAAGAGTAGGCATCCACTAAGAAAGGATTTTTCGAAATTCCACCCCTAAGAGGGTGAAAAGAGGGGAATTCGTTTGTATGAAAAATCTTATTCCTTGAGTTAATAAACTTGAAACTTGGCACGAATACTTACCTAAATAAATTATGAAGATTGACAGTTTTTTTTTCTTCTAAACTACCCCTAATAAGGGATTGGGGGGTTTCAAAGTTTGTATGGAAGAATATTAGCGCGCAGTCCGATTTACTCGAAACTCAGTATTTATACCTAATATTGAAAGTAAAGAATAATGTGTATCAGGGTTTTTTGAAAATCTACCCCTGACGGGCTGAAATGGGGTAGTAAATTTTTCAGGGGAGGATTTTACTGCATGGCTTGATTAACTCGAAAATTAGTATAAATAATCTTTGAGTCAAGTTATGAATATATCCCAAAGGTTTTTTTTTAAATTCCACCCTTGTGGGGGTGAAAAGCGGGAATACAGTTTATATGAAAAATCTTCTTCATTAGGTTAATAAACTTGAAACTTTTCAAGAATACTCGCCTAAGTAAGTACTTACCTAATAAAGTTTATCGTTATAAGTTTTTCAAAACTGCTCCTCAAAGGGGTGTTAAGTTTGTGTCGAAGAAATTGAATGCGCGGTACGAGTAACTCGAAACTCAGTATTGATACTTTTGACAGAAAATAATTAATACTAAGTACCTATGTAAAGTTGTCGAAAATTTACCACTGACGGGCTTTTTGTCCCGTCAGTGGTAAATTTTCTCGACAACTTTTAATTGGGTAATTCAGTTTTTAAGGGGAGGATTTGAACTTGAAACTGTATGTTACATTTTCACGCTTAACCACTGAACTTCTGATTTGGCATAGAGATAGATGGTATCCTGGGGAAGCACATACATTTTATCCTGTTAGCACGTTCCCGTGCGATAATTTCCGACATCCACGCGGGCGAAGCCGCGGGCAGAAGCTAGTTAAATATCAATCAATAGCGTTAGGGTTTTATTGATGATTTTAATTATTATAACTGTAAATAGGTACATACTTTTTTTTTTAACATTGCCCCACACACTAGTAATTTATTACTCCTGTATCGCGGGTGCGTTTACAAACATTTAAACTCACATACACAAACAGCCAGACCCGGAACAACTACCTGTAGGCAATACAAATATTTGTTCCGTGCGGGAATCGAACCCGCGACACGCAGCGCAGCAGTCGATCGCTCAGCCACTGCGCCAACCGTGTCGTCAAACTTGTTACGGTCGCGAATCATAATTATTATATTCAACATATAACCTGCAAATTGCATAAAACGTAAGAAAATTGGACCTTCGGGGCCTACCCCGTGATTGACAGATTTTTAGTACCTTTGGCCCCAAATTTGTTACGAATCTCATACGGTCTGGCCGCGGTTAGCGCAGCCTTGCAGCTTCCTCTTTCTCGGGCAATCAAATCAGCCTTGACTTTTGTTAATTACTCAATTTCCTGCTCAGGAAATTGAACTGTTTTTATAACGATCCATACAGTTTTTATTATTTCCGTTATAAACTTCCGCCTGAATATACCTATTGAAAGGTCGAATTTCACTGGTAGTTTCAGAAACATGTTTTTTTTTCTTTTCACAGATGGACAACCGGAATATAAAGAAAATCATGGTGTTAGAGAGACACCTTAAATCTTTGTTTCACGATATGGATAAAGCATGTGATAGAACTCAGATTTTTCGATCAAGGTAGATACGATTTTTTAATATTGGGTGCGCACTGACATCGGTGAAGGAAAAGCATCGTGTGGAAATTTGCACTCATAGACAGTTAATATATGTCTGAGATCGTCAATTCGTCTTGAGCAAACGTGGTGATCAATACTCTCGTGCTTTCTCTGTATGAAAGCAGGGGCCTTTAGCCTGCAGTGGTATTTATCTATCCTACTTCTTACTAATATTATAAACGCGGAGTATGTGAGGATGGATGGATGTTTGTTACTCTTTCCCGCAAAAACTACTGCACGGATTTGGATGAAAGGCACACAGATAGTTTATAACTAGGATTAACACATAGGATGCTTTTTTATTCCGATATTTCCACGGGATCGAAACTAAGGCGGGTGAAACCGCGGGGCTCTGCTAGTATATATACTAATAATAAAGCTGAAGAGTTTATTTGTTTGTTTGACCGCGCTAATAGGTTGGAACTAGGTACCAGTCTGATTTGAAAAATTATTTTGCATTTGATAGCCTAATTTTCGAGGAAGACTTTCGGGCTATTGACGACCCGTAACGACTGTCAACGAATCCACGAATGACAGCCGGTACTGCCGAAGCAAGTAGGTACTGAGACACACACACACATTAATTAATTTAGAGCTTAACTTTATTGATTTCTAGATATTATCTGATGTACGCTTACTACAACTACATAAACGGGAAGAAGCATCGTGCTTATAGTTACCTGAACAAGGCTCGCGAGTTTGCCAAGCAGAACTCACATCTGATCCTCGTGTTTTGGGTTGAGCATACACGCGAAGTAAGTTTACTCCGGCATTCTTCACCTTCTCTATTGCTTCATCGTTCTTTTTCTTCGGAATTAGGACCTAGGTCCTAGACAAGTCTCAATCCTAACTCCCTAGTACCTAGGTCTTAGAGGGAGTTAGGATTGAGACTTGTCGATCGTTGAGTTTTTGTTCGAATGATCGTAACTTTGGTCGAACTGGTGGTGCTTGGGGCCTATGTCCAGCAGTGGACGTCTTTAGGCTGAAATGATGATGTCAATGATCGTGACTTTATAGAATTCGCCACCGTCACTTGTTGCCAGTAGGAATTCTGTAAAATGATATAACGTATCAATTAATAAACAGTTTAATGATGGGAATTATACTTTAGCGATAGAACAAACGTATATTTATGTTGAAGTGTCTAGTTTTAATTAGTCGGTTAATAAATTCTAATGGATTTGAGATTGTCACAATGACAAACAATTAACTTTCTTATAATGTTGCTTACCTATTGTCTTGTAGCCTTGAGAGCCGATATGAATGTAGGTAGATGGGTGTCTGCGTAATTTTCACCGACGCAAAAGTGATTCACATATTAAACCGGACCAAATTACCGCCTTGATTCTTCGTGTCGCGGTAACTTTAAGCAAATTAGGTTGGAGCAATTTGGACTATTGCAAAGGTCATGCTGAGCCGCAGAATCTGACTTCATCATTTCAATTATGGTTCAAAGACACAGTTTTTTTAGCACTTAGGAACTATATGTATAGAGGTGTGTATAGACGCCAGCACATCAAGATACTGCAATCTGTCAATTATTGGAACGAAGTTCCTTATCGCGCGTTGCGAAAGGGGGCTAGACGGAAAAAATTAAGACCAAAAGTTGGAACGACAGTTTTTGCTATAGTTGTAAGCCGTGCGGCGTGCGCGTGTTTCTCTGTCTGTCTCTCTCTCTCTCTCTCTCTCTCTTATAGAAAGCAAGCCAGTTATACTTCGTTCCATCCGGGTGTCCCTTGACACCTCTCAAGTTTTTGGAACGAAGTTCCTTATCGCGCGTTGCGAAAGGGGGTTAGACGGAAAAAATTAAGACCAAAAGTTGGAACGACACTTTTTGTGTGTTTCTCTGTCTGTCTCTCTCTCTTATAGAAAGCAAGCCAGTTATACTTCGTTCCATTCGGGTGTCCCTTGACACCTCTCAAGTTTTTGGAACGAAGTTCCTTATCGCGCGTTGCGAAAGGGGGCTAGACGGAAAAAAAATTCTTTTTGCTATAGTTGTAAGCCGTGCGGCGTGCGCGTTTCTCTGTCTGTCTCTCTCTCTCTTATAGAAAGCAAGCCAGTTATACTTCGTTCCATTCGGGTGTCCCTTGACACCTCTCAAGTTTTTGGAACGAAGTTCCTCATCGCGCGTTGCGAAAGGGGGCTAGACGGAAAAAATTAAGACCAAAAGTTGGAACGACACTTTTTGCTATAGTTGTAAGCCGTGCGGCGTGCGCGTGTTTCTCTGTCTGTCTCTCTCTCTCTCTTATAGAAAGCAAGCCAGTTATACTTCGTTCCATCCAGGTGGTCCCTTGACACCTCTCAAGTTTTTTATATTATATTTGTATGTTTTCAGCACTGGAAAGGGATTCTGAACCCCAAGTACTTAAATTACTGGTGTGAACATGTTGAGCTGCACAATTTGCTGGATTACCGAGATTTTGACTCTGAGAGTGGCATTATAGTACCCTATACTTTACCACTACCAAACGATTTAGACAAATAAATGTTATTTTGTTTTAATAGAGTTAAAGAAGGGGGGGAGGTTATGCATTCGCCCCCTATCACATGGGACTTTTCCATGTAATTTTTAAACTAGTTTTATAGCCCGACATTTCTTTCATATGGAATTGCTGCAACTAATTAGCTTAATTAGCTTATTAATTAACTGGCGATATGTGGATGTAATATAGGTACCTACACCTTTACCTATCCCTTCGGGTATACAGGCTTGATGTTTTGTTATGTTATGCATTCGGTTAACTTATTTTTTAAGTGCACTTCTAGTACTTAACACTTTAATTTTCTTTTAAACAAGGATAGTTCCGTTGTTCGGTTGTTTATAGGTACTTATTTTACTTAAGCACATAAATGTTATTAAAAAGTTATAAAAGTAATTCGAGTTTCAATTAAAAACCAATAAGTGATAGGCAAAATAATTTTATTGAATAATAAAATTTGATAGCTACCATTTAAACAGAGCCGGTGTAGACGAGGCCTTATTAAGTTTTTTTTTTTGTTTGGCATACTGTATTAGATTACCTAGGTCACATTTAATATTATTTATTTGTCTGCCGCTACATTCTTGTTATAATTAAGTGGGATACGTATATAATTACAAAGTATTTTGATACTTTAAAAAAGAATACAAAAGTACCTATAAGTAGTACGTAGTAGCCAAAACCTATATCTGACCATTTTGAAAACTAAATCCCGTACACATGATGACCGGTGTGGTCATCATGTGTACGGGATTTAGTTTGCCGTAAGTAAAACAAAACAGGATCCTTTTTAGGTCGATAATATGCTCTGCAAGCAGGTATAGTCCTTACGGTGGTCAGATATAGATTTTGGCGATAGTAGATTTTCCGTCACATCGTCACCCAACTTAGGGCAAGATTCACAGACCGCACATTGACTACACCTTTGCTAAGACCCGATTTGTCGGTCGTCGAGATAACTTTTATCTGAAGACCAATTCCCGTAATAGAAAACGTTCAAAATCTAGTCACAATCTCGTCTCGGCGACAATCAATGTCAAAAACTTTCCAAATACATAGGGAAATTAGAGGTATATTTGACAGATTGAGACAGAGATCAGCCTGTAAACGTTCTTAAAATTATAAGAAATACCGCTCTGACGAATAAATATTTCGGTTTAACATATTTTCTATACAAAATCTGTGAAATCGCAATTTTTATTCCTCAGATTAAAATTTTCTGAAGATTGAAAAATCGGCCCTAAGTAAAGTTAGCGTCTCAATCGAATTTGAAAATTATTTGTTTAACATTAATGTTCAGATTCGTATGGCGCGCTTGCTTACACTCGGTTATATGAATATGAACATTATATTCTTAAAAATAAGGCTCATGTCGACTAAAATGCTTACTCAGCAAAGTAAAGACAAAGTACGTTGCGTGATCTTGCCCTTAATTATTCAAATAAATTTATAAGGGCCGGCGCCCACTGGCGGCACGGCATGGCAAAGGATTTTTAGCGACGAATAGAAAATATAATTTAAAAGTATGACATTAAAATTAAAATTTCAACGGCAACGATGCCGCGGTATCCTTAGGCATGTTGCGACGTCCTTCGGCATAAACATTGAAATTTCGATTTTATTGTCATACATATTTAGGTTATATTTCTATTCCTCGCATAAAAATCCCTTGCCGTGGCATGCCGCCAGTGGGCGCCGACCATAAGGACTCGCGTAACTTGCGTCCGATCGACGCCAGTACTTTTTCAGTTTTCTCAAGCGCATTAAGACTCCCACATACAAGCGCGACGCGACTCTAAAAGAGAAATTTCTATGATAACTTCATAATATAAATCAAATTGATATAGGTACCAGAATGGCGTCGTACCGTCGCGACGCGCCTGTCTACGGAGCCTTTACATAGTTGTCGTTACCGTTTGATTTTACATCTTCTGCTGTGTGAAGGTACAGTACGGTAACAAAAAGTAAGTGAAACACTGCATTTTCAACACTGCAAAATTAATGAGTGGCCCTCTTTCAGTGTTTAGCCTTTTGGCACATTTAGTAGTCTCTTCTACACCGGCTCTTCCTCCAAATCCAGGTTGCACAAAATAATATACAGCCCTTTTTTTAAATAAAATATCAATGAATCGTATGTAAAACAACTTTACATTCAACTAACTTACGATGGAATGAAAATAAAAATATACAAAGGTATCACAAGAAAAATTACAATTTTGTAGTAAACATATTTGGGCAAAAATGTTACTGACCAAACCCGATTTTTAGACAAACTTGATTGCCTAGGACTGGGGCAAAACTAGTTAATTTCAAAGAGCTGCTTCTACACTACGCGGGCCGAGCATGATCATGATGGAACACGAATTTGCATGGTTTGGCATACTCCTTCGAGGTTTTCCCTTGGGGTACTAGATTCATTGGCCACACATTGACTTTACTCTGCTTAATAAAGTTTCATACTAATGTGAACCTTAATCTTATGAATATTCTTCTTCTTCGTGTCGCTGGCACTTGGGACATTTCAGATCTTGTTGGCTCAAAACTTTGCCAATTCCACGGCGCTGTCGGTGGCAGCGCAGAAGTCACTTTAACTGCATGTTTTGGGACACAGAGGGCAGGATAGGAGGTGGAGCATGGTTTGCGACATAGCTCCACAATCGCACCCTACTGCCGTTCCGTCGAAAATGAATTAATATAATGTTTATATTCGTATAAGCTAATACGAGCAAGCGCTTCGTACGAATATGAACATTAATCTTGTAGGAAGCATACGAATGTAAACTTTTACATTCGTATGCTTCTTTTACTTATCGAAGTAAAGTCAAAGTGCGGTCGATGAATCTTGCCCTTAGTCCGTCTACCTACAGAAATTCATGCTCGGCTAGCCTAGCGTTGACCCAGCGTTTTCTTCAACCTAATTTAGAGAAAATCTTATCACAAGTTGTTTTGCTATATCCAACTATGATTCCCATACCTTTCCTAGGCTAGACTGTTTTATAATAAGTATTTGGATAAACTAGTTTATCCAAATATTGGGTTAGGCCAGTAGAATATATGTATTTATAACACAAGAAAATATTGTTGTCTTACTTTACAGCCAAGAACATGCATTTGCAATAATGTTAAATAGTTGACACACATTATTTATCCGACTACGGCAACGCCAAAGACGGGTTATGATTTTTTTTGCATCATGTTCGTCTTTTTAGTAGTCACTTTACCATTCATAAAATGGCACTAATTTCGTTTTATTGAATAGTTTTTCATGAATGCTCCACCGGATGTTTATTCAAAGAAAAAATATTATATTTGTATTACAGAATGCTAACCACATAAAAAAAATAGTTGTCTAATATGTATGTACTGTAGTCTCATATTATTATGTCCTTGGCTTTAAAATAAGACCATTGAGCATGAATAGTATTTTTCATTGCATCAAAGGCAATAATATTATTTACCATTTCATAAAAGTTACTTGGTTGTCCATGGAGTATTTAACAAAATGTAACATTGACGCCGATTCCCTTGTTCACAAACTAAACTAAATTTAAGTTCAGTGCATCTTTTTCTTTCTATTTCATTAAGAAAAGGACAGAAGATAAAATATTAGTTTAGTCTTGTCAAATTAAGATAGTCCATAGACAGTTTAGACGTGATTAAAAACATGGCTATAGTTACCGGCACGTAAGTTGGAAAGAGATTTTGTAGTGGGGGAAGTTCGCGCACGCACATTATTTCCTACATTTTTACATGCGCGAACTTCCCCCACTACAAAATCTCTTGCCAACTTACGTGCCGGTAACTATACGTATACGTCAAGTCGTCAATTTACATCAGGAGCTGACTAATTTGACAGGACTAAACTAATACCTAACTAACTTCTGTCCTTTTCTTAATGAAATAGAAAAAAAAAGATGCACTGAACTTAAATTTAGTTTAATTTGTGAACAAGGGAATCGGCGCCATTAACTAGCCTAATTTAGTTATACAGTGATTTCCTTAGGTAGACTACGGCAGATCAAAGTTAGTTAAACCAGTGATTTGTTTCAATTTATTGTTTCTGAACAGTTGTTAATAAAAATGAAAAACAACTAACACTAAAGAAAAGCATAATTAAAACTAAGATTTAATTGTTAAAAAGAACAACGCTTTTCTGCATTCTAACTATTCACAACATTTCAGTTAAAGAAATCATGAAGCATTCTATTAAAACATAAGATTAAAATTATATTTAAATAAATAGTGATGACTTGATCGAATTAACTGGTACAAATTACATTTGTACTAGTTACAAATCACTGGTACATACGTTTTTTTATAAAGTCTAAGGTCATAATATGCACATTCATTCAATTATTGCAAAACATTATTATCATTCAATCATCAACATACTTAAAACCTGATTTTTAATTTGCTAGACCAAAATTACAGCTGATATATATAATAAACTAGCTTCAGCCCGCATGATATTTCTTGATCCTCTGACCCACCCCATCACATTGCCTCACCTGCCCGCGCTATAACTTCGTTTTCGCTTAACGTCCTTCTTAACTTTTTCTCAGCTCCTTAGGTACATAGTGTGATGTTAAATTTACAGCTTATAATAGCCTTCCTCAAGAACTGGGCTATCAAATGCAAAAAGACTTTTTCAAATCCGACCGGTAGTTCAAGAGGTTACCCCCTACATACGGTACAAACAAACTTATAAAATTATTATAGTACCTATAGAAAATATATTGACAAAAAAGTTCAAACGCAGCTGTCATTGTAGTCTAGCAATTTAAAATTCAGACTTTAATTCCCACAAATAAAGCTAACCTTCAACCATTTACAATATCTTGGGTGACACATAATGGTCCACTATTTAGTGATGGTACTTGTCACAGTCACATTTTAATCTTTCTCTCTTTCTGTCACTAAATTATCTTATAATGTTGTCTCCCTCTATCATTATGAAACAGCCTTGAAGAACCATCACTAAACAATGGACCTGCTGTTGTTACAATTACCTGTATTTAAGTTCATTCTGATTCTGAGAATCTAAATGATAAATATTTACAAAATAAATTATTAATCAATCATATAAAACCAATGTCGTGAATATGTTGTCCTCAGTCTTTTCATGCCAAGTTTTACTTCAATCATATTTACATTCATGAATTAAACATTGGATTTAAACTTTAGGAACCAGCAGAAGGCAAATTCCCGTAGTTAAAAACATTCAAAATCTAGTCGCAATCTCAACTCAGCGACAATCAATGTCAAAAACTTGACAATAATGTAGGGTAATTAGAGTTAATTTTGACAGATTGGGACAGATGAGACTGTGAATGTTCGTAAAATTACGAGAATTGCCCCTCAGGTATGTATGAATACAATAGTCTATCTACTTGTCTGTTAGTTCTAAAAAGATCTAATAGAGCTGCAGAAAAATAAATTGACCTTCAACACTACCTTTTCCCCATTTCCCATCAAATGTTCTACCTTCCTGGCCCTCAATTTAATACACATTTTGTCAGAAGAAGTATTATTCGTTTTTGCAAAGCTCTTCTTCCACCAATTGCCGACCTGATGCTAATTTTCACACAAATTAAAATTTGAAAGATATAAAATTTTAAATATCACCCAGTCATTGTTTTTAAGAGAATAGTTGTTTAACAGCCTTATTGTCAAACATTTCACTCTTTGCTTTAAGCCCAACTCTATGAAAGTAAAAAGTCTTTTAAGCACTTTGGCAGCGGTAACGCCTTTATCGAGCCATTATTCACATATTGTAGAATTGCATCTCTGCAAACACTTTGTAATGTTTTCACTGAAATAAATAATAGAATCCATGTTAATTATTATAAAACAAAACAATACTGTTAAAGATATTAAATAACTTTCACCATGTGGTGAGAAACTAAAGAGAAAGCAAGTTGCATTTAAAAAAAAAACAGTTATGTTTGCTTTAGTAAATAAGACATAGTTTAAACATAAACAATAAATTAATAAAGTTCAATAACAATGTTTGACTCACCTCCATACAGTTGAACTATCTTCACTTGCTTGGTAGTGCCATAGACATCAACAACCGCATGTAGTGGCCCCCTGGTGTATGGGATGGCCTTTGTACAGGGCCCCTGGTCCTCACCATTTATTATAAAATGCATTTCTGCTAGATCCTGCTCATCTTTGCTCACTTTGGCACAGGGGACAAACATAACACCTATGCGACTGCCAGCATCCATTGGTAATATGCCTTGTGGGGTACCATTCTGTGATAGTGTTTGTGGTCTGAGAACCATTTTCGATACAAAGCCGCGCGGCGTCTTCACGACGTGACCGTCGCCTAGCACGGACACGCGCGGCTCGTTCTCCCTGCGCCCATTAGCGACTTGATTCACAAGTTCTACAAGCACATTGTTTTGTGACTTTGAAATAGGAAATATCCATGACATACCAGTGTTTGCTAGATCAGGCAGCGCATACTGTGGCAATCCTTTATCACCCAGCGCAGCCGTCTGAGGATCGAGCAATGTCAGACCGAGTCGCATATGACCACTCCAACCTCGTTCAGTTTTCTCTATTTCCACTAGAAATATTTCCCCAGGCAGCAGGGGCTTCTCGCTGAAGGTCAAGCCATGGGCAAAGCTCGCTTTTCTATATGCAACGGTATTATCCTCGAATAAAATAATATTTGATCCGTGGTAATGGTGAAATCTCGACAACATATTCACAAACACATTTGCGCTTCTAGGGAGAATGAGAACACTACTAATCACTTTTATTTTTTAATACACTTTAGTACGTTTTACCGTTTTATGTAATAAACATCAGAACGGTAAATATTAAACAAAAACCTAACAAATTACCAGACGTCCATCCGCCGTTGTTCGATAGAGGTGGAATTTGTTGACATTTTACGACATGACAGTTAAGTGACAGAAAGCAGAGAGCCTCTATAAATATTACCTACCTACTCAAGGAAGAACCTAGAAATAACTTTACTCTTTGGCAGAGAGTGAGTGAGATGAGAAATGTCAAGCTTATTTGACAGTTACCTGTAAAGCATGGTATATAGTAGATTTTACAACAAGTGCACAAAACAAACCATTTTTATCCGAGACTTTTAGCAGCCCGAGCCGAAGGCGAGGGCTGATAGTAATGTCGAGGATAAAAATGGTTTTGTGGACGAGTTATAAACTCTGCTTTTCACTTCGATTGCGAGGAAATAAAACAGTAGTATAACATAACATTTCTTTAATTAAAATTCAAAGTAAAATTAGAACAGTTTTGAATACTGAAGGAAATTGTTTTTAAATCTTACGACATTGATATTAGGCTGCAGACCTATACAGCCTACTATTAAATTAATTTTGTAATAATAATTTTCTTAAATCAACTAACCTACCGTACTTGAATTAAAATTTTAATATCTATTATATCTTAAAAAACACATAAGGTAAATAAATTAAAGTAAATATTATATAATAACAAATTCTATCTATGAACTTCTTATTGCATTTGGCTGTATGGCTCATTTTCTTTGCCTTAATATAATACATTTATGAGTAGATACGTTAATGCCCTTGTGCACAAAATTCGATTTTGTGCAGCCTATACCCTGCACAAAGAAGCACTTTCAGAGCATGAGAAGTGAAAATAGTAGATTTTACAACAAGTGCACAAAACAAACCATTTTTATCCGAGACTTTTAGCAGCCCGAGCCGAAGGCGAGGGCTGATAGTAATGTCGAGGATAAAAATGGTTTTGTGGACGAGTTATAAACTCTGCTTTTCACTTTGATTGCGAGGAAATAAAACAGTAGTATAACATAACATTTCTTTAATTAAAATTCAAAGTAAAATTAGAACAGTTTTGAATACTGAAGGATTTTTTTTTTAAATCTTACGACATTGATATTAGGCTGCAGACCTATACAGCCTACTATTAAATTAATTTTGTAATAATAATTTTCTTAAATCAACTAACCTACCGTACTTGAATTAAAATTTTAATATCTATTATATCTTAAAAAACACATAAGGCAAATAAATTAAAGTAAATATTATATAATAACAAATTCTATCTATGAACTTCTTATTGCATTTGGCTGTATGGCTCATTTTCTTTGCCTTATATAATACATTTATGAGTAGATACGTTAATGCCCTTGTGCACAAAATTCGATTTTGTGCAGCCTATACCCTGCACAAAGAAGCACTTTCAGAGCATGAGAAGTGAAATAGTAGATTTTACAACAAGTGCACAAAACAAACCATTTTTATCCGAGACTCTTAGCAGCCCGAGCCGAAGGCGAGGGCTGATAGTAATGTCGAGGATAAAAATGGTTTTGTGGACGAGTTATAAACTCTGCTTTTCACTTCGATTGCGAGGAAATAAAACAGTAGTATAACATAACATTTCTTTAATTAAAATTCAAAGTAAAATTAGAACAGTTTTGAATACTGAAGGAAATTGTTTTTAAATCTTACGACATTGATATTAGGCTGCAGACCTATACAGCCTACTATTAAATTAATTTTGTAATAATAATTTTCTTAAATCAACTAACCTACCATACTTGAATTAAAATTTTAATATCTATTATATCTTAAAAAACACATAAGGCAAATAAATTAAAGTAAATATTATATAATAACAAATTCTATCTATGAACTTCTTATTGCATTTGGCTGTATGGCTCATTTTCTTTGCCTTAATATAATACATTTATGAGTAGATACGTTAATGCCCTTGTGCACAAAATTCGATTTTGTGCAGCCTATACCCTGCACAAAGAAGCACTTTCAGAGCATGAGAAGTGAAAAGTATATTATTATACCATGAGGTAAAGCGCTTCAGAGACGATCAAACTTTTACTAACTTACTTACCGTACTTAACATGATTGTAGAATTGTAGATTTTGTTTTGAGTATTTGACTCATTTTGATCGTTTTTGCTAAAGGTTTTATTTGTTTCTGTAAATTAAATAATAAGTTAGCAAATGACAACTAATACTTATTTCATCAACTGCATCATCATCTGCCTAGCCTTTTCCCAACTATGTTCGGGTCGGCTTCCAGTCTAACCGGATGCAGCTGAATACCAGTATTTTACATGGAGCGACTGCCTATCTGACCTCCACAACCCAGTTACTGGGTAATACGATACCCCTTGGTAAGACTGGTTGCAGGACTTTCGGGCTTCTGACTACCCGTAACGACTGTCAAAGATCCACGAATGACAGCCAGGACCAACGGCTTAACGTGCTTTCCGAGGCACGGAGGGGTCTCGGTAAGTAAAGATGGTCACCCATCCACAGACCAACCGCGGCAAGCGTAGCTTAACCTGACCGATTGACCTGTGCGGCTGTTATTATCTAGCCACGGGCCCCTCGGCCCCTCGCTGTAAAAACGAGGGAACGATTACTTATTGAAAAATTAATAAATAAATATTAAATTAAATCCTGACTTAACTAAAACTATGCACAAACTAAAATATAGCATTGAAACATTCATCAGCATTACTGTCGATTGGTAATGCATACTAGGGTATTAATGTTCTGTGATGCAAACCCAAGAGACTAGCGGCATTAGTACCACGTTGCATGGCAATGCTTAGCCTCTGGCCTAGGTAAAAGCTAGCCCTTGGGTCACGGGAAGTGTCAACCAGTCGTTTCGAAATTTCCTTAAAAAGAACATGAGCACTTGGATCCCAATAGGCTAATGGTTTGATATTCTAGGTTTGCCGAACATTTGTTTATTTGAAGCTCATTTAATCTTTTATGCTTGGTGTGTCGTGTCAACAATTTATGACCAAACCTGGCTAAAACTTGACATTTACAACATTTGCAGCGCTGTGTTGCGTTCTACAGGGCCGGATCTAGGGGGGGGCAAGCCGGGGCCTATGCCCCGGGCGGCAAGTTCAGAGGGCGGCTAAATTCACACTTTACAGACGAATGGACAACTCATCATTTACTTAACTTTGACTAAATTTGAATAAATAATAGTACAAGTACAGAAATTTCATGGCCATATTAAGCCGACCGATACCCAGAGCGCTGAGTGAGACGTCAGAGACGTGCTGCACGAACATTTATTATTCGCGAGGCGCGTAGGCATAGTTCAAAATACGCGCCCGCTCGCCCGCAGGAATCGCAGATCGCGGCAGCACGCGTCTGGTTACCGTGCGTGCGAAAGAGATGAAGCTATATTTGAAAAATCCCCTAGTTTTTCGAAAATTATCCCTGACGGGCTGAAAAGGGGTAGTCAATTTTACAGGGGAGTATTTTACTGCTTGGCTTGATTAACTCGAAAATTAGTATAAATAATCTTTGAGTACATTCCAAATGATTTTTTTAAACTCCACCCCTGTGTGGATGAAAAGCGGGGTACAGTTTATATGAAAAACCTTATTAATTTAGTTAATAATCTTGAAACTTGGCAAGAATACTCGCCTAAGTAAGTAATAAAGTTTCAAAACGATACGTACGAACGATACGAACGAACGATACGTATCGATACGTTTTATTATAAGTTTTTCAAAACTACCCCTCAAAGGGGGATATAGGGGTGTTGAAGTTTGTGTGGAAGTAATTGAATGCGCGGTCGAATTAACTCGAAACTCCGTATTAATACTTTTGACACAAAATAATTAATAAATTGACTCCTGACGGGGCAAAAAGGGGTAATTCGTTTTTTAAGGGGAGGATTTGAACTTGAAACTGTATGTTACATTTTCACACCTAAACCACTGAACTTCTGATTTGGTACAGAGATATATATGGCATCCTGGGGAAGGACATACTTTTTATCCTGGTAGCATGTTCCTGTGGGATAATTTCCGACATCCACGCGGGCGAAGCCGCGGGCAGAATCTAGTGCAATCCTATCATATGCTGTGTATAAATACAGGGTGACAGGGAAACTCGACGTGTTCCTTCCTGGGCGTGATAGTGTGACCCATTTGCAACAATTAAGCACCCCATAAAGCCTAGGCGAAAATTCATGGAATCAGAGAAAAACCAATTTTCATGTTTTTTTTAAAAAATTCCAGAATTCGTCACTAAATAGCGATATTTAGTGACGAATTCTGGAAAATTTTATCTCTAAATTCTCTAATTAAGTGGCTTTTAAAGCTATTCCATTGGCTACGTAATACTTTAACACACCTATTGACGTTACCAAATTTTCTAAAATATCAAACAGTTAAAAGTTAAAGTAAGAAGTTTATTAACTATTTTCAAAAATCATCTACGTACACGAACTTTGACACCAGTTATCTCAAAATTTTACTAATCAATAAGCGTACACATTACGGGGAAGATATCTTCATTTAATCAGTTAGGCAATGAGGTACTAAAGTTTCATAAATATTTAAAGATGCCGATGAAACAGTCGATAATATTGGCAAAGGTCGAATTTGCAAATTGTTGAAATATTTTAAAATGGTGTGATAATCGAATTAAATAACTGGTGTATGTTGTCCCTTTACCTCCTCACCACCCAGCAATCATTTCTACGTCATGAAGCTAGATCGTCGCAACCAGGTGGCAAGCTGAGACGCCACTTTCGAGTGGTTAGTATTACTCGTAGTTGATGAGCTAATCACTGATCACTTGTCGTTAAGTTCGCGTATTTTTACCCTGATTTTGCCTGCAAATTGTTGAAATATTTTAAAATGATGTGATAATCGAATTAATTAACTGGTTTATCATGTTATCCCTTTACCTCCGCTCCGCAAGTTAAGACCACACTTTCAAGTGGTAAGTATTACTCGCAGTCGATGAGCTAATCACCGAGCACATCTACCCATTAACCAAGAGCAAATGCAAAATGAAACTTGACTCCTGGTTAAAATCGCAAAATTACGACGAAACGGAGACACTCGTGGAAGTGTAAAATACTGATCACTCCCTCATTATCCAACAAAACCACACATAACATAACACATACACACATACAACCCTAGCACACCTCTTCAACACTCATCCACACACCCATTCACCTTACACTCAGCACATAAACTCAAAGTTAAAATACATCCCAAATCACCAATGTCTTGTACTGTTTATTTTTATTTTTGTCTTGTTCTTTTTTACTTATTTTTTTTTTTTTTGTTTTATTTATTAACTAAGTCTAAATTAATTTAAATTACCTTTTAAGCACTTTTTGCATGGAACATCATTCCATTCTGTATCTGGAGAAGGGCGTTGTTAGCTGCGCTACAGTTTATACTTTTGCAGCTATCATCGTTTTACTTGTTACTTATTCTTGTATTTTTTGTTCCAAAATAAACTTTTATTATTATTATTATTACTTGTCGCTAAGTTCGCGTATTTTTACCCTGATTTTTAAATTACTGCGCACGTATAAACTCTTAAATTTTAAGCATACTTCGGTTTTTAAGCTTTATAAAAATAATCTTTTATTTATCATATCATTAACCTGCAATGTGGTAGACTCTTCACATCATATTTGGTCGTTTAGAGAAAGATCAAGAAAAAGCATTGCCTTCATCTTTGACGACAGATTGATGATTGTTGTTATTAGTAGGAGTAAGGAGGTCGCTGCTGCCAACTTTATGCCTAAGTCAACTTTTTACAAAGTAATGGTCCAACCCAATCAATTAAGTTAATCTATCGCAATTCACAGCTGGACCTTGACCTTTCCTGAGCTACTTGCATGACATAAAATGATGTGCTTCACAGGCCCATTAGGAAATTATGAATTTAGTTGCTGTTGGTTACTTAGAGCATCTTAACTCGTCTGGTACTGCCAGTGCACGTTTTAGTAAACAGTTATTTCTTTTACAGAAGTCTCAAAGTTTATGTTTATTATAGAATTAAGAGTTTGTACGTGCACAGCAGCTTAATCACAGGCGAACCAAGCGACAAGTGATCAGTGATTAGCTCATCAACTACGAGTAATACTAACCACTCGAAAGTGGAATCTCATGATTGCTGGGTGGTGAGGAGGAAAATACATAACATAAACTAGTTATTTAATTGGATTATCGATGTGATAATCGATAATTTTAAAATATTTCAACAATTTGCAAATTCGACCTTTGCCAATATTATCGACTGTTTCATCGGTACCTTTAGACATTTATGAAACTTTAGTACCTCATTGCATAGCTGATTAAATGAAGATGTCTTCCCCGTAATTTGTACGCTTATTATTTTAGTAAAATTTTGAGATAACTGGTGTCAAAGTTCGTGTACGTAGATGATTTTTGAAAATCTATACTTATAATAAATCTGTAGAAGTGAAAATTCTGTACATTGAAAATATCAAAAAAATAATTTACAGGGGGTGTTACTAGACCGACACCGAACCCAAAAATGTGATTAAAAAAATTTTTGTCTGTCTGTCGGTCTGTCTGTCTGTCTGTCTGTCTGTCTGTCTGTTTGTTCAGGCATCACGCAAAAACTACCGGTTCGATTACGATGAAACTTGGTATAATTATTCTTTAATATCCTGGGCACCACACTGGGTACTTTTTATCCCGGAAAAGTATATACAATAAAAAACAAACTTAATTTTGCGGTTCGATCCCTATACCCGATTACCACTGTCTGTACTGTACCAACCGCAAATACTAAGTTTGTCGTAGGTTGGGTCACCCGCACTGGAGTTCATTTTTATTCCTTTTAGTTTTTAGAGTTATTTAGGTTTATTTTTATATGAGTCGTAGGTATAGATTTTAATTTTAAAGTATAGGTAGTATATTTGATAGTGTACGTAGTGACCGTAGGTTATTTTATAATTACTGTTAGGTAGGATTAGTCATTCGTATAGATATTAGTTTTTAGGGATTTTGCTTATTTATTGAGTTTAGATTAGTTATCATCAGAAATAGGTTTATTTAGGTAGTTATTTAATTTTCTGTTATTGAGTTTTTTTTTTAATTAGGTAGGTACTATGGAGAGCTAGACGAGCCCTCTGAGGTAACGGGAGGAATCAAACAACGTTACGACTCCTTAAGATTATATTATGAGCACGACTTTACATATTTACGTCTAAATTATGACTGATCCTTCTAGAACAAAAAGCCTACTATAAAATACTTGACACCAGTTTGAATGTTCGAATGGAACCCGCGCTAAAATATAGCCGGCCTACATCATATGAGGCCGTCTTCGGTAGACAAGCCTCTACAGTACTTAGGTAAAGATATCATATAGGTACCCTCTTAATCACCACTAATGAGACACAATTGGTTTTCTACTGTAATTTGCCACAAAGGGCCCGCGAGATAGATGGCATTCTGGGGAAGCACATACATTTTATCCTGTTAGCACGTTCCCGTGGGATAATTTCCGACATCCACGCGGGCGAAGCCGCGGGCAGAAGCTAGTAGTTAATAAACTTCTAACTTTTAACTGTTTGATATTTTAGAAAATTTGGTAACGTCAATAGGTGTATTAAAGTATTACGTAGCCAATGGAATAGCTTTGAAAGCCACTCAATCAGAGAATTTAGAGATAAGCGATATTTAGTGACGAATTCTGGAAAATTTCCAAAAAACATTAAAATCGGTTTTTCTCGGATTCCATGAATTTTCGCCTAGGCTTTATGGGGTACTTAATTGTTGCAAATGGGTCACACTATCACGCCCTGGAGGAACACGTCGAGTTTCCCCGTCACCCTGTATATATCCTACACGTTTATGTCTTTAAATCTGTAAATAAATAGGCTTAACACAGAAAGAACAGCGATGGATGCATTATTTCCGGAAGGCCTATGTAGGCTATGTCCAAATTTCAATCAATTAGTGGACATCTGATAGCTGAAATTATATGGATGTTATAGGTAAAAATAAATGTAAGTGGGCGGGGGCGGCATTATTCAGTTTTTGCCCCGCCTAAAAAAAACTGAAGATCCGGGGCTGGCGTTCTATAATGATATTCATTTATTTATTAATAACCAACTTATATTAACAGTTTGCACCACTTATACAAGTTATTAGTCAATAATTACAATTCGATACGGGGTAATAAATGATACTCAAGAAATTGTCATTATATCACACACTATGGTTATAATAAATGCAAGGAATGTCTTGTGTTTATCTGAGGGCATGCTTTGCGATCACATGACAGTTGACACTGATCAAGTTTGTATTGATAGGTCGTCAAACATCATACGGTTGGATCATCCACATTCGTTTGTTGCAAATATTTGAAGCTTATCCATCCATGACCCTAACGAAAGTTCACCGAATGTCATCAATGAGAAATTGCGTAACACAATATCAATTTCAATGAATTCAGATTGAGAATCTATTCATTTTGCAGGTGTGTGTTTGCTCAACAAAGTAAATAACGCAATTGAATGTTGTTGAACTGTCAAAATGAAAGCCATTGCCTCCCGTAATATTATTATTATACTCTTTGGCCAACGGATTCCAAAAGTGTTTGATCAAAATAAAATAGAAGCTATTTAAAATATCTTTGGACGAAGGGATCCAACCAATCTTTATGGATAGCACACGACAGCTACTATCAAAATAAATCGTCATTCAATCCATGTCCTATCGATATTGGGTTGAACGATTATTGAAGCTCATTGAACTGTAGACTGCACTCGATAGAATCTGTGCCAAACATAAAAAAAAAGTCAAACCAAAAAAATGTCATTCTCCTGTAGAGTGGTCACGCGGGTTTTTCAATTGAATTTACGAAATATTGTTTCAATTAACAGGCAAAGATCATGTTCAATTATTTTTAAACAACCTATACAGCAATATGGTACTTTTTATAAACAGAAATTGTTTGTTACTAAGGGAAACTTCCGTGCTGCCACTTTGTCAACAAATACACAGCGGTAAGGCGTTTAGTTTTTGCTCTATTTTTATACTTATAACAATCACTGAAAAATGCAATAAAGCTTTTATTTTCTTCAAACTCATTCCAAAAATTGATAAGATTTATATATAACAAAACAATACTGTAGTATTGAGTTCTAGTTGTTTTTAAATAATGATTGTTGATGATTATCTTTTAAAAGTTTGTTTGTATTGCACTTGTTGGAACGAAGTTACTAAACGTGATTGCAATTGCAATTTGTGCCGCGTCAAGTAGAAAGAATTGGTGGTAATAGTTTTTTATTACATTTACTACACGCACAATATTTTACTAGTGAACTACAAACATTTAGTGTCTTCACACTTCAATACAAGTTATAAGGTAAGTTTCCAAAATGAAACAAAATCTAACCTATAAAGAAAAATTTAATGTACTGTTTTAACTTATCATAATAAGATAACAGTTCCAAGGTATTTACACTTTGCAAACTGAATAAAACTTATGATTTCTAGAGTTTACCAGGTATGTAATATTTGTCTAAGCAATACAGTATTGTAAGAAATGTTATAAATGATCAGTTTCCAAACTTTTTGGAGGCCTCAGAAATGAAATTTGCTGGATATAATGCAGAGAACGCTATTATATTACTATTTCAATGTCTATTTACTTTTATTTGCAGTGTTCAAGTGCTATTATATTGGCTTAGCAACTGTATTATAGATAACATATCATGGAAGGTGGGTAGGCCTTTAGTGTGGGATGCAACTTGTGTCGATACTCTTGCGCCATCCCATCTTCCAGGGTCGGCGTGCTGCGCTGGTGCTGCTGCTGCGGCTGCAGAAAACCTCAAGCGGCGTAAATATAATACCCTTATTAATAATTATATTTTCGAGCCGTTTGGGGTTGAAACCCTTGGGCCGTGGGGTCCGAGTGCGCATGGTCTTTTTAATGAAATCTCGAAAAGACTAGTTGACACTTCCCATGACCCAAGAGCTGGCTTTTACCTTGGCCAGAGGCTAAGCATTGCCATACAACGTGGCAATGCCGCCAGTGTCTTGGGTACATTACCAGTCGACAGCGATGTGGATGAATTTTTCGACGCTATATTTTAGTTTGTAAATAGTTTTAGTTAATTTAGGATATTATTTTGTTATTATTTAAATATTGTATAATTACTATTAAAATAACAGAAAATTAAATACCTACATATCTATGATACAGTGTGAATAGAAAGAAGTAAAGTTTAAAAACATAAAATGACTAGCCGGTAGCAACAAATATAATGTAATTATATTGTGGCGGCACTAGCAACAAAAGACGCACCTCACCGCCTGCGCCCGCGCATCTGCCTGTCGTGGTGTGAGATGGCCGATCCGCTATCGCTCGGTCACGCTAGCCAGTGCCCCACCTGCTACGACGGCGAATGCACGCTCATTTTACCTCGCGCATAATCGCTCAGACTGTTACGTATACGCAAATCTAGACTTTTTCGTGTTGTCAAGTGCTTGTATGTTTTCATATCTTTTCTTCTTCGTGTCGTGTTGTTTGTAACCATATATATCGGTGTTCTAAGACAATAAACGCTTTCTAAAACATCAACGTGTTTGTGATTGATTTGGCAGCGTAAACCATAACAAAGCCTACAAGTGGTGACCCCGACAAAGGAACTCAAGAGTCGAAAAACAAGATGGATTCCGGTTCTGGAGTAGGCAAGAAGGCTACTGAAGGAGATACGGGCGATATTTGGCGTGTAGGAGTGCGAGTACCGCCATTTTATCCAGACGACCCGGAACTTTGGTTCGCTCAATTGGAAGCCCAATTTACGCTGTCAAATGTTACTAGTGACTCGACAAAATTTTATTACGCCGTGACTCAGCTAGAACATACGTACGTTGCTCACGTAAAAGATATACTGTGCAATCCGCCCGTGAACGGTAAGTTTGAAAAACTTAAGAGTGAGTTGATCAAGCGACTGAGTGCATCTAAGGAAAAGAAGCTGAATCAGCTGTTCCTTCATGAGGACATGGGAGACCGTAAGCCATCATTATTTTTAAGACACCTTAGGAATCTGGCTGGCCCAACCGTATCAGATGACGTGTTAACTACGTTATGGACCGGTCGCTTGCCACATAGCTTGCAAACCGTCGTAGCTTCGCAGCCCAAGCTTGCTTTAGACGATCTAGCAGAACTAGCAGACCGGGTTCACGAAATAGCACCATCAACGCCTCATCACCAAGTGGCTATTGCTTCAACCACAGCACAACCATCCACATCCTCACGCATGGACGAGCTGGGTCAGGAGATTTGTGCTTTGACTAAAGAAGTTGCTAAACTCACCTCTTATGTATACAGGCAGTCACGCGAGCGTTCCAGATCCAGGTCCCAGGACCCCCGCTACCGCAGCCGCAGTCAGTCGCGTAACCGGCAACCACCACCAGACCACCCTCACTGTTGGTACCATTACAATTTTGGAGCAAGGGCCAAAAAATGCAAAGAACCATGTAAGTTTAACGCGGGAAACGATACGGGCAGCCGGAAGTAGCGGCCAGCGACTGCCCAGTCCAGTCAGGCCGTTTATTTGTAACAGACAGGACCACAAAGATGCAGTTCCTTATAGACACGGGATCAGATTTATGTGTCTACCCACGTTCAGCAACCAGAGCACCGTGTTGCAAGAGTAAATATGATCTCAGTGCAGCAAATGGTACAACCATACATACTTATGGCCCTATAATGCTACATTTAGACTTAGGACTGAGGCGAGATTTTACATGGCAGTTTATCATAGCAGATGTATCTAAACCAATAATAGGAGTTGATTTTTTAAGCTATTATAATATTCTTGTGGATTGTAGAAACCAGCGCCTCATAGACAGCAAGACGTCACTAACAATAGCCGTGCCGAAGCAAAATATACCAGAGAGCATTGTGTCCATCAAGACTGTCACGGGGGAGTCAGAGTACCACGACATACTGCGCGAGTTTCCTGAGGTTACGCGACCTACTGGAGTGGTACGTACCATTAAGCACAATACAGTTCACCATATCAACACCACTCCAGGCCCTCCTGTTGCGTTCAGACCGCGACGCTTGGATCCCGTTCGATCAAAAGCGGCAAAGAAGGAGTTCGATGAAATGCTGGCTAATGGCACAGCTAAGCGTTCGGAAAGCTGTTGGTCTTCGCCTTTACACATGGTCAGGAAGAAAGATGACGGCTGGAGACCTTGTGGAGATTACAGGGCACTCAATGCAAGGACCATTCCAGACAGGTATCCAGTTCGTCACATTCAGGATTTTTCACACCAGCTATCAGGCTGCACAACCTTCTCGACAATCGATTTAGTAAAAGCATATAATCAGATTCCTGTCAATCCAGAAGACATCAAGAAAACCGCCATAACGACACCTTTCGGGCTATTCGAATTTGATTTCATGACGTTTGGCCTACGTAATGCTGCACAGACATTCCAGAGATTCATAGACGAAGTTCTGCACGGTCTTGAGGAATTCACTTACGGATACTGCGACGATATTTTAATCTTCTCTTCTTCAGAAGAACGTCATAAAGACCATCTACGGCAAGTTCTCGAGCGTCTCACAAAGTACGGTGTTCTCATCAACACGTCCAAATGTGTTCTGGGAAAACCTGAGCTGAGTTTTCTTGGATACAAAATCTCCGCATCTGGTACTCGACCCTTGGAGAATAAAGTACAAGCCATCATGGACTACCCAGTACCGAAAACTGTGAAGGAGCTAAGGAGGTTCCTGGGAATGCTTAACTTCTACCGTCGTTTTGTACCAGAAGCAGCGAAACGTCAGGCACCACTAAATACTCTACTCGAAGGCACAAACATTAAGGGTTCACATCCAGTCCAGATGACTCAGGAGTCATTACAGGCGTTTGAAGAATGTAAAAAGTCTCTGTCAAACTACACGCTACTAGCTCACCCAGATCCAAACGCTGAATTGAGCATTGCTACAGACGCTTCAGATGTAGCGATCGGCGCCGTTTTGCAGCAAAAGAAGAATGGCAATTGGGAACCATTAGCGTTCTTCTCAAAAAAACTGGCATCACCTCAGAAAAAGCATAGCCCATTCGATAGGGAACTGTTAGCCATGTACGAAGCAATTCGATATTTCCGCCATATGGTCGAGGCCCGTGAATTTTCTATCATAACCGATCATAAGCCACTCACACACGCATTCAAAACAAACAGTGACAAACACTCGCCTAGGCAGTTCAGACATCTGGAGTTTGTCGCGCAATTCACAACCGACATACGCTACATTTCCGGAACCCAGAATGTCGTCGCAGATGCCTTGTCAAGAATCGAGGAAGTCACTCAAGGCATCGACTATCACGCTCTAGCAAAATCACAGAATATCGATTCAGAACTTCAAGGTCTGCTGAAAAAAGGATCTTCACTCAAGTTAAAAAAAATCAATGTACCAGGAACATCTATTGAAATCTTTTGTGATGTTTCAACTCAGCCACCACGTCCGTATATCACGCCAGATTTCCGACAGCAAGTCTTTGACTCTCTCCATAACTTAAGTCACCCTGGAAGAACAACTACAGTGCGACTGGTCGCGCAGAGATATGTGTGGCCAGGGATTCGAAAAGACTGTAGGGAGTGGTCTCGCAAATGCCTCAAATGCCAAGGCACTAAAATAACTCGCCATACCTCTTCTCCAATTTCCCCATTCCTACTTCCTTCATCCAGGTTCACCCACATCCACCTCGACATTGTCGGACCATTACCAATTTCTTCTGATTTCAGATACTGCCTCACTGTCATTGACAGGTTCACGCGATGGCCTGAGGCGTACCCCATCAGGGATATCACTGCAGAGACGTGTGCAGCTACGCTCGTGTCCGGCTGGATCGCCAGGTTCGGCTGTCCACTGAAGGTTACAACAGACCGGGGGCGACAGTTCGAGTCTCACCTCTTCAGAGCCATCACTTCAATGGTTGGTGCACAACACTTTCATACGACTGCCTATCATCCTGCTGCAAACGGTATGGTCGAGCGACTGCACAGGCAGTTGAAGGCAGCCATCATGTGCCACTCGACGATGCAATGGACAGAGGTTCTTCCATTGGTACTTCTAGGCATCAGAAGTGCTTGGAAAGCAGACATCCAGGCGTCACCAGCAGACTTAGTCTACGGAGAGCCGCTACGTTTACCAGGCCAATTCCTTGCACCAACAGACGACCATAGTACAGCTGACGTCACTAACTTAGCAACGCGTCTAAGGAACCACATGAACAAGCTCACCCCAAAACCCGCGTCATGGCATCGAAAAGGTCCCTTCTACATACCTCGCTGTCTCGATAGTTCCTCTCATGTATTCTTGCGGCAGGATTATGTCCGAAGACCGCTGGAGCCGCCATATGCTGGACCTTACAGAGTCCTAGAACGACATCCAAAATATTATAAACTTGATGTACGTGGGAAAGAAACGACAGTAAGCGTGGACCGGCTGAAACCAGCATTTATCTCGCAAGAAGATGACCACACCTCTTCGTCGACAGCATCTGAGTCACCTACTGGAACATCAGGGTCCAGAGTAGAAGCAGAGAAAAAGACGAGAAGTGGACGACGTGTACGCTTCCCTGATTTTTATCGCCCGCAGTAGCGGTCTCAGCGGGGGAGTATGTGGCGGCACTAGCAACAAAAGACGCACCTCACCGCCTGCGCCCGCGCATCTGCCTGTCGTGGTGTGAGATGGCCGATCCGCTATCGCTCGGTCACGCTAGCCAGTGCCCCACCTGCTACGACGGCGAATGCACGCTCATTTTTACCTCGCGCATAATCGCTCAGACTGTTACGTATACGCAAATCTAGACTTTTTCGTGTTGTCAAGTGCTTGTATGTTTTCATATCTTTTCTTCTTCGTGTCGTGTTGTTTGTAACCATATATATCGGTGTTCTAAGACAATAAACGCTTTCTAAAACATCAACGTGTTTGTGATTGATTTGGCAGCGTAAACCATAACAAAGCCTACAATATCATAATAAATATAATAAATAAATGTACTCTCAACAAGAGAGATAAGTAACCTTGAAAAGCCAAGAAATTAACATCTTTACACTTTATAGGGGAAAATAATAATTCATTTATTTTTTGTTACTTACTCATTTGAATATTTTTTTTTGTAAATTGTGTCCTGCATTGTACATAATTATAATGTAAATGATGTGGTCTCCTATAATTGGAATCAAAACTAACACTAACTTATTTGTCCCTGTTCTCTATACTTGCTTATGTAATTGTGTAGCCTCTGTTGTAGATCTAATAAATAAATAGCATAATGCTACTAATATTATAAACGTGAAATTTTGTATGGATGTTTGTTACTCTTTCGCACAAAAACTGCTGAACGGATTTGGATGAAATTTGGCACACAAATAGTGTATAACCAGGATTAACACATAGGATACTTTTTATCCTGATATTATCACGGAATCGAGACTTGCAGGACTTGCAGACCTGTAAGTGAAACTGCGGGGCGCTGACAACATATTACATCATAAAATTATAAATTACCAAAACCAAAATTACCAACCAAACCAGAATAAACCAACCAGAATTAAACCAGAATTTACTATGATCAAAGAATATTTTACACAAATAAACTTGGACAGTGCTCATCATCATCTGCCTAGCCTTTTCCCAACTATTTTGGGGTTGCCTTCCAGTCAAACCGGATGCAGCTGAATACCAGTATTTTACATGGAGCAACTGCCTATCTGACCACCACAACCCAGTTGCTGGGTAATACGATATCCATTGGTAAGACTGGTTGTCCGACTTTCAGGCTCATGAAGACCCATAACGACTGTCAAAGTTCCACGAATGATAGCCGACCAATGGCTTAAAATGCTTTCCAGACAGTGGTCATAAGATTTTTAATTTGATCCTAAGACCAGTTTTCCCTTAAAACTTGTTTATACCTGTGTTATTTATTGAGTTGTGTAGAGGAAAAATATTGTATTTATTATTTAGTAGGAGATATTAGTCACATTCTTAAATATTTTTATCTACAAAATAAATGATA
Organism: Apamea sordens; assembly: GCA_945859715.1. Classification (NCBI taxonomy): domain Eukaryota; kingdom Metazoa; phylum Arthropoda; class Insecta; order Lepidoptera; family Noctuidae; genus Apamea; species Apamea sordens. The sequence goes on from OX244002.1 coordinate 13,721,221, forward strand.
TTTAGAAAGTTTTAAAATTATTCATTTATTATCTATAAAATAAAACGTTTCAGTTAGACCAATAACTTTTATAATTATGTCCTTTTAGGGCATCAATCGGTCCTTAGAAAATAAATATGCACGGTTTTAGATTGCAGTGTCAAGGGAAAAAATAATAGGGTAGCGGGATCGTCCGAAAGGGTTACCGCTGCCCTGGAACATAAAGGGCTAAGGAAGGAACACGGGTGGGTTTTAGTCAGTAAGAGTCTGACACTCCCTTCCGCTCCACCCCGAGCGGGAGGGGTCATTTGACGATTTCCCATCCTCAAAAAAAAAAAAAAAAGGGAAAAAATAATGTATTAAGTGAAATTCAAAATAGAGTTTTTTGCAAAATTAAATTAAAAATTAAAATAATAATAGTTAGTGTTGGCTTTGGCAGAAACTGTTTATTCAATTTCTCATAATTTCAATACATTTGAATGCAGAAAAATGCCTTTGTAGTTGCTAAATGTAGGGTAACTAGAAATGTAATTCATATTTTTGCCCTTGACAGTGCACGAGATGAATAGTCTCTGTAGCACCCTAACGGCGCAACCCACTTGCAATCACAATATTCACTATCCCCTTCATTGTGACAATTAACATTGTGGGTGGCATAGTCGAATGGTTATAGATAGTCTAGCTTAGCTTTCCGGAAGGCGTAGTATGATTAGACCCCGACCAACGGCCTAGGGCGAAGGTCGCGGCAAGGAAGCGCCAAATCGGTCGTTGTGGTGATGATTGGAAACCTATGGCCAGCAGTGGATGTCATTCGGCGGATGATGTTTATCGTCACCACTGTTGAACATAAACTTCTTCAATTATACACCACCGAGCTCGATCCTTGACCACTTTCATCGGTGCATGTTCAGCCATCTAGCTACTTTAAAAAGATGCGCCGTAAAGGATCGTATGAACCTGAAGGTATCCTGTAGGCTGTAAGTAAGTGTGGTGGCGACCTTTAATTATCCAAGGACACAGCGTTATCAATGGCAATCTAAAACTGCAACATGCTTATCTGTATTTGCCGCCAGTGTACACACACAGCCTAAGAATACATCTGGCAATAAATAAAACAGCACATTTGACATAGAATTTGGCTCTAAAGCTGAGGTGACAAAAAATATTGTCAATGTCAACATCAAAACTCGTGAATGCTCATGAATGTTGTGTGTGACCTGTCGTGTCTTTTATTTTATTGTAACACTATTATTTGTGTGAAAATGTCGACTGATGATGAGATACGTTCACCAAGATTAAGTAGCGCAGTCCTTCCCACAAAAATGTCAACGTCTAAAAAAATCCAACCTGTAAGCTTGAACTGCGAAGTGTGCAATGCGCTTTACGCAAAAATTTCGACTAATGAGGAGATCCAATCTCCAGGTTTGAGCTGCAAAGACTGCGAATGTAAAGAACTTCCCACAAAAAAATCGGCTCATGAAGAGATCCAATCAGAAAACACTAGCACCGACGTATGTAATGCGCTTTTCGCAAAAGCGTCGACTAATGAGAAGAATCCGACAGGTGTGAGCTGCGTAGATTGCGAATGCAAAGAATTTCCCACAAAAAGGTTGAGTCATCAGAAAACCGAATCACAATCCTTGAGTTCCGAAGCGCTTCCCTCAAAAGGGTCGACTAGTGAGGAGATTCAATTAGTATCAGTGAGCTTTTGTAACGAAGGGCTTCCCAAAAAACTATTGTCTAATGAGAGCGAAGCACTAAGCGACGAAACATACATTGCTGGTGAAGTGCTTTGCACAAAACAGTCTAATGAGAGCCGATCAGAAAGCGGTGAACCCTGCACTGTCGGCGATGAGTTTTTCACAAAAATGTCGAGTGATGAGGAGATCCATTCACGAAACATGAGCTGCGAAGCTCTGCTCAAAAAAATGTCGACTGCAGACTCAAAAAGCTCGTGTTGCGACGCCGAAACAGAATCGGGTACAGATAGTTCAACATCGTATGTATTTAATTCTACTATGTAATAATATATCGGCTAATATATAATAATAATATAATGAGGGGCCCGTGGCTAAATAATAACAGCCGCACAGGTCGATCGGTCAGGTTAAGCTACGCTTGCCGCGGTTGGTCTGTGTATGGGTGACCGAGAGGAGGAGGTCTTTAAATACCGAGACCCCTCCGTGTCTCGGAAAGCACGTTAAGCCGTTGGTCCCGGCTGTCATTCGTCGATCTTTAACAGTCGTTACGGGTAGTCAGAAGCCCGAAAGTCTGACAACCAGTCTTACCGTATTATCCAGTAACTGGGTTGTGGAGATCAGATAGGCAGTCGCTCCATGTAAAATACTGGTATTCAGCTGCATCGGGTTAGACTGGAAGCCGACCCCAACATAGTTGGGAAAAGGCTAGGCAGATGATGATGATGATGTAATAATATATCGGTTATATAGTAATGTTCTTCTGTTCGAGGTAAATCTTGGATACCTAGTAGTCTATATTTCGCGCTTCGTGTTCGGAACTCCTTATTCTCGACAGCGCGGCGGAGAGTGGTCGAAATAACGGGCGATTTCCTAATTCACATTAAATTGATGTAGCTAATGATGTAACCTTTTTCCTGTTCTGTTAACGCTTAGAATTCAAAGTTCCTACCTAGTTTATTGATCTTATTTATAATCTAAAGGATAACTTTGGAGTCATGATTAATATTTATTGATACATTCGTTTTAAATGTATATATTACTCAGTTGCTCTAAGATTGAGCTTCTGTATGTTGTTTTAAACGCAATAATCGCCAAGTTCGTCCATTCGTTATGTACGAAGCGAAGCCTAACTTTCTAATCTTTTCAATTTAGTTATCGCTAAAGAGACTATTGATCATTCTGTGTACCAGTCGTGTTAGTAACATTGTGCCGTTTGGACGTGCCTGACAATGGCCGACAAAATGTGTATTCTATTATCATGTTTCGTTATTGTTCTGTGTTTTAGCCAAATCAGAGCCATGGGTCCCCTGAGTCCTCTTGATCCGTCCTCGTATTCGCGGCCAGGTAAGTTTTTAAACCGTACCTATTGACTAACGCCTTTTTATAAGCTTTTTACAAGCTTTTATTTATACAGTTATGTTTTAACGTTAGTAAAGCAGTCGTTAATCATTAGGTATAACTTTAAGCAATGTTTATAAATAAACCCCAACGCTTTTTGGTTCTGGGCACTCCTGGCCTGGCGCTTGGGACTTGGTTTCGCGTAGGTATGTTATGTACCTGTACGGGAAGTTTGCCCGTACGCTGAGATGTACTATATAGATTGTTGATGGGTACGAAATTACGAATCAAACGAATTGTTTACAAGAAAAAAAAATACGGTTTTGTGTCCGTTACTGATTGACCGATAAATTAGGAAAAACTTTAGAATATACATAACATAAAGTAGGTTACTTGTGGAGGGCTTATTCAGCGAATGTAAACAAGTAATCGGCGAATAAGCAAATGCTTGTTAAGGGAAAAACTACAACAGTACATTTCACGTGGCGATGCTCATACAGTAACTACAAATAATTGTAGAATTGTCGACAGAGCGAATAATCAGGGCATTATGTTTGATAAAAGGTCTCGTGTTAATGAGATAACCCCTTTTTCTTTTGATCCTCAATTAACAATTCACTCTTTGATGGATAGGAGGTAAGTACTGACTTGCCTGTACCTATTAATTAGTTACCAAGTTACCATGCACAGAATGGGATTTCATGGGAAGCTACATTATTCCTGAGTGTCATAGGCTTTTAAAACAAGCATGCGGAGGAAGTCGCAGGCATGTTTTTAATACTTAGAAGAAGAAATCTCATTACACTTAGAATCAGCGGGGTAATTGCGTAACACACCATAAGTAGCAATCGCTTTCATTTTGACAGTTCAACAACATTCATTGCGTTATACGTTGTCGAGCAGAGAAATTCGAACATATAAAGCAATGGATTAGCAATATCCTTCAAAATGATTCAAATTGTTATTAATAGTGTGTTACGCAATTAGGGTGCAGATCCACCAAGTAGGTACCTATATAACTAGTTTTTCTTCATTTAAATGCTTGATGAATATATATATGTATTTTTTTATTACAGAGCTGGCGATAATAAAGCACATTTCGTTGTCTTTGAACGTCGATTTTGAGACGCAAGTCCTGAGTGGACAGGCTAAGATAGACTTTGATGTTTTACGAGACATCAACGAATTGGTAAGTTAGCTCCATAGAGATCTACGTTTTGGAATGCAACTCTTTAACTAATGAATCTTTCACAATTCAAAAGTGCCAGAAAATGGTTTAATTGAAATAAGTGCTTTTCTTGGACGGAGAAGGCACAGCACAAGGAAAGGTGGAAGAATATGGGGAAGGCCTTTGCCCAGCAGTTGGACAAAATAGGCTAACGTAAAAAAAAACTGCTTCGAGTTGGAGTTAGCAAAACGCGAGTAGGTATAGCGAAATTAGATATGGAGACTGCTGTGACAGCCGGCTGCAGAACGATAACAGACCAGACGAACGTCGCGGTCGCTTGTTTGAACGGAACTATGTGGAACTACCGGATTTGAAAATTTATTTTTGCATTTGATAGCCCAAATCTTAATTAAGGCTATTTAACATTACGCTACGACCCTTAGGAGCGAGAAAAAAAGTCAGAAAGAGCCCTTAGCGAAAACGAAGTAATACGAGGGTGACACTGAAAGTTCTTAGAAAATAAAAAACTGAACAAACTAGCAAGTTATTATTTTTATTATATCTTTTCAAAATAGTCACTCTTTTGTCAGTCTCTATCATACGCCGCACAACACTGATGTTATCTTCAGTCGCCGTAGAAGACCGTCCCTCACGCAGATCATCGGTGAGATTAGTGCGACTACGTTTAAACTCATCAAACCAGTTGTAAACAGTGGCACAAGATGGGGCTTCATCGCGAAAGGCCAATCGAAGTCTATCACAACTTTCTTGTTGACTTAAATGACATCGAGTCATAAAAAATCATTGTACGAAAATTATCTCGCGTTAAATTCATGCTGACGTGACGCAGACAATTTTCAATTTACCGCCAAATCGTCAACAATAATGACAAATGAATAAAATACATACCTACACAATAATATTGGCAGAGTTCCATTTTCAAAATTTGAACTTATTTTTTTTATTAGGTAAGTTTACAAGTGGCCAGTTCTAAAAACTTTCAGTGTCGCCCTCGTAGGGCGGGCTTATAATTATAATAAAAGGGAAATGTGGCTGCTGATTAGTACATTGTGGTGTCTTACGACTTCTACCGAACGAAGCCACTGGTAGAAGCTAGTCAAAATAAAACGTGTGTGATGTGAGATGTCTAAGAGTTCGTAACGCCTGTAATATCCATGGGATGATACGGACTGACATAATGACAGTATCTGTTTAGATAGTGTTCCACTTGTCAAACGTATCGATATGGCACTCATTTTATGAATGATTGAATGATCTATGACAATAATATTTATCTATTTAGAAGGCGTTCTCGTAAAGTTAAGAATTTATCTTCTTTAGACGCGCAGACATACCTATAAAAATTACTTAAAATGCTATAACACTAATAATTCTGGCATACACAATTACATAGCTGGTATTCATCGGCATATATTTTTATTTTAAATAGAACAGCCAAAGCCAGTTACACTATTTAAACATAATAATATGTATATACCTGACGAAGTTTTTGTGAAGAAAGCAGGGATTAGATAATACCCTCACCTCACTGCCTCTCCCTGAATTAAAAAAAAAACGCAAATCCATGACTTTATTCTGTAATCTTAAGCTTAAAACTAAATAAAAACATCTCTCTCAGGTCCTAGACGTAAGCGAACTAAAGATCGAGTCCATAGAATTGAAAGATGGCACGCAACTACAGTACAAGATGGGGGATCATTTGGCTAACATGGGGTCCAAGCTGACCATATTGTTGCCGAAGCCGCTTACTGCCGACGAAAAGTAAGTTTATTCAATATATTGACCATGATTTTTATAGGTTTTACACACAGACACACAGACCGGCTCGGAGAGGAGAGTACATTTTATTCGCGTTTAAAAAAGAGTTTTGGGTCATTGAAATAAGGTTGGTATATTTTATGTCACTTCTTTTTTAAATGAGAATGAAAACAATCAACCTTGTTTAAATGACCCAAAACACTTTTTTAAACGATATAAAAATGTACTCTCCTCTCTAAGTCTCCAAGCCGGTCTGTGTGAACGGACACTAAGGATCTTTCGGAAAAAAACATGTTTATGTTTAGATTACCTAGTCGTCGACTTCAGAACCTCTTCCTTTTTTGTCGGTTAAAAATCTAGACACAAAAAGGGTACTGTAGTACAGTTATAGTATCAAGACATAGTCCTTATCAACGTTATCGATTTCCATAATGCGATGATGCGACCCTTTATAATAATAATCAGCATAAAGTGTTCCCACTGCTGGGGCACAGGCCTCCTCTCTGTGAGAAGGAGTGGGCCATAAACCTCCACGCGGGCTCAGTGCGGGTTGGTGGATTTGACCCTTTCATTTTTTTTTTCCTGTCCTGGTATAAGTACATATATACACTGCCGAGCAATGAAAAAGTTCCACCCACAAAATGCCGACAAACACCTTAATATCTCCTAACTAAGACATATAATTTAAAATTTGAACACAATATTTAGGTTTTTAGTTGGTAATATTCGGATGAGCTGTTAAATGTACTTCAATATTGCAGACGCTTTCCCGTTTAGGAGTAAATTGGTACCATGTCACTGGAACTTTTTCATTGCTCGCGAGTGTAGTAACAGGTAGGACTGAGTAGGTCATAAAATTAACAACGATATTTAGTATTGTTTTGTCTAATAAATAATAACCATGACATAGATGGAAACATAAAAGAACACTAAATAATTTCATTGCACAATATCGATCATAGACCGAAAATTATTTTCTGACGCACGTATTGTATTAGGTATCCCTGCAAATGAAGGTCGTAGTTTGATGGAATAATAACTTCGCTTAAAAACATAAAGTCCTGCACTTACCTATTGGTGGTTGGCAGTGTTTAAATTTTTACTAAACTAGCCATGACCTTCACAGGTGAAAAGAATGGCTGGATTCTGGTCCGACGTGTATTGAATTTTTAATTGAATTTAACATCCTGAAAATGTTTTAACTATAAACTTTTAAAAAAAAAGATGATTTTTGGCAGTTAAAATCTCAAATAGCAGACGGGAGGTTAATTGTAGAATTTCGTTGTAATAGTAAAAAATGCTCAAGATGTTATTCCCCATAAGTAAATAGTACTTTTTTGTACTGGCTTACTTTAATTTTTGTCCTTTCAAAGATTCACTAGCTAGAATTTTTTCATTACATTAAGATTTTAATGTAAGTATAATGAGCGGGAATAAACTTGATATTCCATTACTAACTATCTTTTATTTTCTTCCAGGATATCTGTTACGATAAAATATAGCACGGGCCCTCAGGCGTCGGCCTTGCAATGGCTGGACCCGGAGCAAACCTCGGGCAAGAAACACCCTTACTTGTTCAGTCAATGTCAGGTCAGTTTATCTTCTTAGTAAAAATCTTAATTCATTTACTATCAGACAACTCACAGCCTAAACCGCTAGGTGTAGAAGAATGAGATTTTGCACAAGAGTTCCTTTTGCAAGGAAGGTAGGAAAGAATACCAAGGAAGGATTTTTGTAAGTCATCCCCTAAAGGGGCTAATAGGGTGTTGCGTTTTTCATGTGGACTGTATTTTTATTATTTAATCAAATAGGGGATGAAAGTTCGTATGAAAGTTCATCATTTTTGCCGATGAGAAATCTCATCGGGCTAGTACATAAATATTTTAGTAGGTTTTGGAAGACTTTCAACTGTTTTTAACCGACTTCTAAAAAAGGAGGAGGTTCTCAATTCCGTTGTTTGTATTTTTTTTTTTTTTTGTTTGTTCGCGCATAACTCTTTTGCTTGCCAACCGATTTGAAAAATTCTTTTTTTGTTGGAAAGGGTATACTTCCCAAATGGTCCCTTCCCCAATGGTTCATCAAAAACAGTTCAGTAGTTTGGTTTTTAAACCAAAATTACTGGTAAAAATTACAACTTAAAAGTGAAAAATAAAAACTTTTTTGCAAAAAAAATCAACCGACTTCCAAAAACGACACTACAAAGTGAAAAATAACGATTAGTTAAAGAGAAGTTTACGAGAAAAATTGACGTATTAGTCCTGGGACCTTTTTACACGATAAGGTTGTAAGTAGTGTCTGGCGAATCCCTAATAATTCACCTAAGGATCAAAAAAACTTTATCATTTTGCTTTTTTTCTGTCAGTTACTGGTCTTGGGTTTGCTAGGAACGACGAAATCCACGACTACAAATGCCATCAGTAAACTCTGAAATCGAGCGGTACAAATGAGGCGTGCCTTGTGTTGACTGGGCACGCCTAACCTTGCATCGAAACCCACTAGGTACTGAACTGTTAATCCCTAAAGCGGTGTTAAAAAGGCTAAAGAAGAACCACCTTCAATAAGTGGGACGCGCAGCACTGGCACTCCAGAACCCTATTTGACATAGAACGAATTTGCTTATGGTCCGACGACCGATTGCAAATAGAATTTATGAAAGAAAAAAAAAGTTATCTGATATATGCGGCTAGTTATCATTATAAAACACAGACCAACTGACATCTGGCTTCAACCCGGGACATAACCGGGGAGTACCTATTTACAAAAGATATGAATATTGTTACAAAATCGTAAACGGACAGATATAAAAAATATCTTATTTCAAACAATGAGCGTATCAGTCACTATTAGTCACTGGTAGTGGTAATAAATACCAAGTTGTATGAGTAAACAATGGATTGTAAACATAATAAAATGTAATAGAATTAGTATATAGTTATAGAACACGGTATATTTAGTAAAGTAATGGACCTAACATGAAGTAGTTTAAATACATACTTCTTGATAACATCGTAAATATCATAAATTCATCTTATTCATCATCGTTTTTAAACTACTTAGGGGCTGTTCATTTATTACGCAAGGTAATATTGACCACTTTCTGACCCCCCTACATAAGAAAAAATAAGACTGGAAGAACCCCTTCCGCCGCTGTTCATCATTTTTATAGGTAGGTAATTGACAAAAGAAAAAATACGGGTCCAATATTTTTTGATAATCTAACTGACGGACTAATTAGAATTTTTTAGGAAAATAGCCTATTGTGTGGTTTATAGTTTTGTGGTGTACGCCCTGGAGTTATTTATGTATGACGTATATTGGGAATATAAAAACAATTACTAAGGGCGTGACGGCCAAAGTACACATTTTCGTAAAAACTCTCTGTATTTTGGACTATGAATTACTACGAATTTTATTATATCCTCCCCTTCAAAAGTCCTAAAACTTTGTCCTTAGCACTTATAAAAAGATCACTCCATATACAGGGTTATTTTTAAAACACAACAAGTTGTTCATAATGATTAGTACAATGACCTCTTAAGAGGTTGTTGGTGTTTTACAAATAACCCTGTATACAGTCTAAATTTTTTTCCATAGCCAATCCATGCGCGTTCCATCTTACCATGCCAAGACACCCCCGCTGTCAAGTTCACTTACGACGCTGAAGTGACAGCTCCTGAGGAGTTTACAGTCCTCATGAGTGCACTCAGGGGTGAGGTGAAGAATAACAAGACTACATTCAGGCAGCCGATGCCGCTGCCGTCGTACTTGGTGGCTCTCGCAGTAGGAGTTCTAGAGTCTAGGACGCTTGGACCTAGGTGAGTAATATTTTAATGTATAATCTGTTCCAAAAGATTCAGATAGATATTCCAATGCCCGACCAGACCATAGATATTCTAATGCCCGACGTTTGTGGAGTTTGATAAGGAAAAATACCGTGTATGGTTGCTTGTGAACTGTGACTGCAAACAATATTTTTTATTAATTAAAAAACCTTTGCCAATATTTTAATAAAATATAAATACAATTTAAATATCAGTTATAACATTCTTATGAGAGTTGTCCGATGGAGGGTAAGCCTGGTGACCTGTAATATAGGTTTTATAGTTACCGGCACGTAAGTTGGCAAGAGATTTTGTGGTGGGGGAAGTTCGCGCACGCACAATTTCCTACATTTTTACATGCGCGAACTTCCCTCACTACAAAATCTCTTGCCAACTTACGTGCCGGTAACTATACCTCCAACAAACACCAGTCTCTATTAAATGTTACCTTCACTTTATACTGTGTTTGTGATTATGAGAGAACAATAAAGTATTTTATTATTATTAACAACTCTTCCAGATCAAAAGTATGGTCAGAAAAGGCGGAAATCGATCGCAGTGCGTGGGAGTTCGCTGAGACTGAGAAGTATCTTCAAGCGGCTGAGAAGCTGTGCGGTAAATACGAGTGGACGCAGTACGACCTGCTGGTGTTGCCGCCCTCCTTCCCCTACGGCGGCATGGAGAACCCCTGCTTGACCTTCGTTACTCCTACGCTTTTGGTAAGTTCATATAACAAATAGAAGATCACTTGCAACGGCACGACGTGCACGTATTTCTACATCTTTCTCACATGGTTAATTTCAACACGAATGATGTAATCAAATATTTTGTAACAATTTTATGATTTAAAAGAGTGTCCATGGAGTTTCTTGCCCGTTCTTCTCCATAGGTACCTACGCTTTGGACTGACCGACCCTTTGACAATTCAAAAGTACCTGTAATTGGTTTAGTTGAATTAAATGATTTGAGTTTGACGACAATACGAAAGATAAATCTTCTAAGTTCTTAAAAAAAATCAGAGGCGTTAGATTTTTATGAAAAATAATTAGATACTTCGTTAATCCAGGAACCACAAATGCGGCCGTGGATCGGTTCAATGTCGGGGTTTGGCAGTGTTATTTTCGCTTTCAATAGAAACCCGGTGCCCGGTTGATGGCAATGGGCTCACCGTCTTTTACATGCGATTTAAACATATCTGGCGGAATATGGGTGTGTACTGTACATACACCCTCCCCCTCCGCCTTCCCCCTCAGATAAAACAGGCGTGATTTTGAGCCTTGACAGCTATAGATTTATATAGTTTTCATGCGTGTTCGCCATTTTGAAATAAAATCAAAATGGCGGTTAGGTAGGTATGTCACGGACCTTCAGCCTTTTATCAACAATGCCTCAATATGATTATGACTGACAAAGCACGTGTTGGATTAATCAATCAGCGGAATGGGATTGTATTATCAATCCCATTACCTTCATCTAAGTCCTTATTAACAATCAATGCTGTATGTTCAGATTAGATTTTGACTGATAAGAAAAAGCAATAAAAATAAGATTGCAATGCAATTGCAATCTTTGATGCATGATGCATCAAAGGCAATTGTCTTTGATGCATCATGGATTCTTGTAATCTCTTTAACTATAAATCAGAACAATGCTAGTAATTAAACTGAAGAGAGTTTATTAGATGCAGCAATGAGTATTTTTTAAACTAGGTTTTAGTTTCTGAATATAGAGGGAAAGAGTTTTAACAGGGATCACTATGATGGCTATGGTAGCTGTGAATTCACAGTCGATGAAATCTGGATGGGTTTCTAGCTAACATCAAATAATGCGCAAGAGTGGGTCTGCACTGCAGCTGAACCGAACTCGAGAAATATCGGTCCGAAGTAGCTATACTACTGTTTGTATGAGGGATTGCGCACTAGATCCGAACTCTGTTCGTCCGAATTTAGAACATTCCCAATTCGGATTCGGGTCGGATGCAGTGCAGAACCGCTCTAACGGTTGCAACAGCTGCTGTGTTCATGATAATATTTCTGTTAAAAAATCACTGTATATCATACATAATACTTACATCTTTGAAGAATTAAAAAGAAAGCTTGATCATTACGAAAAATAGTTTATTTACTGATAACAAAAAAAAATGCGAAGATAATTCATGTTCCCAAAAAAAAAAAAAAATTAAAAATACCCCCCCATACCCACCCACTTGATGTCTTGATGTAGATCTTGCAACTCAGGAACGCGCGTGGCCTTTGGTAGTGTTAAAGACATTATTGCAACTGACCGCTTCGAAGGAGTACAAGTAAACATCACGCTCGCTCCTGAATTCCAACTCAATACCACAATATCCTCAACAGGCAGGCGACAGGAGCCAAGCTGACGTCATAGTCCACGAGATAATGCACAGCTGGACCGGCAACCTGGTGACCAACAGGAACTTCGAGCACTTCTGGCTCAACGAGGGCTTCACCGTATTCCTGGAGCGGAAGGTCGGCGCCTCACTCATCAATGACTCTGTGGAGGCCAAGAAGGGCCGCGACTTTCAAAGCCTGTTGGGGCTGCAAGAGCTGAATGAGGCGGTAAGTTTGTTTTGTACATTTTCTGCCATTGTTTTTTATCATAATGATATATTCTAAAAAAATAATAATAGACATTAGGTACTTCTTACCAATAAAACTAGGAAACTAATTCTTGAAAAATTGCAGTGCTTACGACTGTTATATTGGCGGAGAGTAGCACTCATAAAATTTTAACTTATTTTATGGGTAAATGGAACCTTTTTCCTTTTTTTTTAATATTCGTTTTTTTTCCACAATATAATTTTTACTAGTTTTTGAAATTCTCTTTCTATTTGTTTTTTATGCTCACATTGTTTATTAATTTCCTTTGTTAATTACCTGTGGTTACCGGTTAGACTGGAAGCTGACCCCAACATAGTTGGGAAAAGCCTAGCCAGATGATGAATTACCTGTGGTGTTCTGATTAACAGTATGTTTATGCAGAAAACCTCTTATCCTAAACCATTTTTTTTATTTTATTATTTATTTATTTAATTATATGATCTGGGTGGATCCTTTACTAATTTAGTTTCCTGCTTATAACATTTAGCACAAATTAACCATATATATTTGATGTCTACTGCACTATGGCAGTACTTTGCGCTAAGCGGGGACGGTTGGTGAGATAAGTGCGTGCACGCAGCGGGCCCTGCTGTGACACGGTCGTGCAGTAACCGTCGCACGGAATCCGCGTTATGGCCAGGACGTGCCTCTTAGTGCGCATACACACGAGCGACACGCGTCGACGACATAGGCAACTGCAACCGACGACGCGTGTCGACGTTAGCCGACGACTCGTCAGCGACTGCCGCCAGCAGCTACCTCTGTCGTCGACGCATTTCGCTCGTGTGTAAGCATACCTAGCTTGCTCTTGATTTTTGGGGAAACAAAAGTCTTAATTTCCCGCTCAACGCATCGTAGGGTCTATATCGATTTCAGTAACCATAAAATTACGAAAAGTGCAAAATTGCAGATCGAAGTCTTCGGCAGTTCTAGCCCTCTAACGAACCTCGTGGTAGACCTTAACGGGATCCATCCAGATGACGCCTTTTCCCGGGTGCCTTACGAGAAGGGATCTCTCTTCCTACGCTATTTGGAAGACCAAGTTGGAGGCCCCGGTAAGTCTAACTAAACTCTGTTTTAGATCAACGATGTGTTGGGTCCTACGAATCCATTGACGAGGATGGTCGTAGATTTGGATGGAGTGCACCCTGATGATGCGTTTTCGACAGTCCCCTATGAGAAAGGATCCTTATTCTTGAGGTATTTGGAGGACTTGTTCGGCGGACCTGGTGAGTTCACAAAGACTATGATGAGTAGCTCAATGAAATGTTATAATATAGGTGTCATTAAATTAGAGTAAGTACATTTCACCTGCAGATGTCTTAACTGGGTATTTTGTTAATATCGTCATTATAAGCCAATAAAATATAAATAAATTGTTACCTAACTAATAGTAAAACAATCAAGATCATTAAATCGTGTAATTTACCAACTTTTTCATACAATAAGGGTTCTAATAGTATCAAGTAGTTCCACGGGGCATAATAGGCTAGTTGACAGTTGAGTGTCGTCATACTTTTGTCAAAGAACTTTGTGAGCATGCATGAAGTTTGTTTCTATTTACAATTTGAAACAGTCGATTACAATTAGTGACGTGTCGCGCTCTGAATCGCTTTCAATGTCATGTGAGCAATGGCTTTATTTTAACTCAATTCAATCTCAAAAATATTAATGAATCTAAAATAATTTACAAAATTAAACTGAGTTTTGATGTTTTTAGCTCAGAACCATTCTATAAAAAAATAACAAGGTATTTTCTTACTGTCAACTGGCCTATTCATTGATCATCGTTTTGTGACGTATTGTATTTGAGCTTAGTTAGTTCCCATAGCAAAAAATATTTTGTTACTATACTAAAAAATAGTTCCATAGCTAATAGTAAAAAACCAGGGCCATGAAATCGTGCAATTTACCAAGTTTTTAATAAAATAAGTATCAAGTAGTTCTACTAGGCAAAAAAATCATCGTATTTGTGACGTCATTGTATTAAGCCTAGCTCCCATGCAAAAAATATGTTGTTACTAAATTAAAAAGTACAGACGCCAGCTGCAGGTCAAGCTACCCGAAACTGTCAAATTTTTCCAATCAACCTTGAACCTTAATTCTTCAGTGATAAAGTTGAAAATCTATTAAAGAAATTTGACAGATTGTAGTAGCTTGATGTGCTTGCGTCTGTACCTAACATTACATTAACCACATTCATCAATCACCTCTAACATGCACCCACGTTTTCCCTTTACAGAAGTGTTTGACGACTTTCTGCGAGCATACCTGACAAAGTTCAGGAAGAAGTCTCTGGACACCGAACAGTTTAGGAGGTTCCTGCTGGACTACTTCAAGGATAACGCGGCTTTGAAGGAGGTTGACTGGGACACTTGGCTGTACAAGAGCGGTATGCCGCCTATAATTCCTGCGTAAGTTTTAATTTTATTGTGTACGAAGTCTTAGGCCGCAGCAAGGATAACCTCCACAAGTGGTTCATGGAAGGCTCTGACCTCCAGTGTGTATGCGGTGTCTCTCCACAGACAGTGGCTCACGTTTCATCTTGCACCGCATTCCGTGTCACCTGCACACATGAGGACCTAATGGCTGCGTCGGCGAATGCTATCCGCTTTGCTGAATTTTGGGCCAAACAAATTTAAGAAAAAAAAAAAAATTGCCATCGACACGCTAAGAAGAACACTTAATTGCTAGCTTTTGCCCGCTGCTTCGCCCGCGTGGATGTCGAAAATTATCCCACGGGATCGTACTATGGGGATAAAAAGTACCGTATGTCCCACCCAGAGGGGCAATTCTCGTAATTTTAAGAATGTTCACAGTCTGAGGGGCAATTCTGGTAAACTTAACAACGTTCACAGTCTGATCTCAGTTTCATCCTGTCAAAAATACGTAAAATTTCCCTACATTTTGACAAGTTTTTGACATTTGTTTGTCGCCGAGATGAGACTGCGACTAGATTTAGATCGTTTTTAATTACGGGAATTGGCCTTCTGGTCATGGTCCACCTGAGTGCCCAATTCCATCGAAATCTGCTTAACGTTAGGGCGTGAAACGGTAACAGGCAAACATAGTTAGTTATACATTAATAATATTAGTATTGATAAATTGTAGGGAGTTATAATGTCTTTGGTGTGCCCGCCTGCGGTTCGATGGTTACAAAGTCAGTGGGTTGCCCGCAAAAGCAACATTAGGAGATTGCAAGTTAATAATAATAAATAATAATAAATTTATTTATTTCCAAAATATATAAGTACACACAGACACAGTTCAGAGCAAATCAATACAATAAAATAAGCATACAAGAATAATGAACCCTGTCTCTTAAACTAGGGAGGAACCTGTATCTTAAGAGACAGTGATCGGCCAAAATTTAAATTTAGTAAGACTAAAAATATACAAGAGTGAAAGTGTGTCGATCTACCATTACTAATGCATATTAACATCAATATTATTCAAATATGTGTGAGTGTTGAGGTGTATGTACATGCGTGTGTTGTGAGAAGGGAGGAGAGTGTACCGATGTATGTGTGTGAGTGTGTGTGTGTTATAATTTATGTAGATAAGAAAACGATTGAACAGCGTTATTAAAACTCGCAGGCGTTGTGAAATCGTAGGTACTGCGATATAACTATATCATGAAATCCAAATGGTTTTTTATTCAACATTTATTTGAGTGCTGCGGGTACCGCATGCTAAGCAACTATTATTCCATCCGAAAACCAAAACAACATTTCTAATTTACAACTATGATAGTTTATCAATGTATATAAGTTATTCCACATTCGTCCTAAACACAACAATTTTACATTCCTTAAAAAAATATCCCTATTTCCTTCACAGCTACGACACATCAATGACAAAGGCGATATCAGCGCTCATCGTGAAGATCGACGACCCGACCGCAACGTTATCGCACGATGACGTGAAGACCTTCTGCCCGCACCAGATGATACATATGCTGCAGCGCCTGATTGACCGGCCTGCCTTGCCTCTGGAGAGGCTCACGTCTCTTGGCACTGAGTACAAGATCATTGGGAACAAGAATAGCGAGATTTTGTATAGGTAATTTAGATTTATTATTAAATGTTGTCCCTCTAGGATTTTATACTGTGATGTGTTGAAGTATAGTTTACAGTCCGGCCATCGAGAGAATGCGTTCCTGACATTGTCAGTGCGACAATTCTAGTAGTTAATAAAGATCAAATTCGCAAAACAGGTATCATCATTTCGTATCAACATCTTTAGCTGACAAATTCAGCGACCGCTTTATGATGTTAGAATATAGCGTGAATGTTAGCCTGGCGGTATTTTGAAATGCAATTAATTTCAAATTTTTTTATTAAAAAATAATGCGTTTCGGCCTTGTGTCGATGTTTAGCATCGTAACAACTAATGTAATTGTATCTCTTTCCCAGATGGTTGAGACTGTGCGTCAGAAGTAGGGACGAGAGCAAGCTCAGCGAAGTATTCAACTTCGTGAACAGCCAGGGCCGCATGAAGTACGTCCGTCCTCTGTACAGGGACCTCTATGCTTGGGAAGACGTCCGAGAACAGGCCGTAGAGAACTTCCTCAAGAACGAGAATTACATGATGCATGTTTCAGCCTATACCTTGAGAAAGGACCTCCATCTCGGTGAACTAACTAAAGAATAGTATTTTTACATGTTTATAATGTAAGATAGTGTAACTATAATTTTATGCCATACTAATTTTGAATAAAATTTATTATTTTATGATGGTTAATACATGTTTTATTTTTACCTCAGCGCGCAGTATTATGAATGGATGGGATATTGACTGGACATGTTGTTGATGTTGAAAGAGGAGACCACAAACAGAGCCGTAGACAGTTTTGCATTTAGGGGTTTTCTAATGTTTGATTAGGTTCGGCATAAGGTTAGGTTAGGTCGGCATAAGCTTGCACGGCTGCCTGTCGTTTCGGGTGACGCAGGAGCTCTCGGGGCATGGTTGCTTTGGGAAGGGCTGCGGAAAGGGAGAGGGAGATGTCGTCCACTCACCCGGCCCGCAGCAGGCGCACCGGGCGTCTGCGGAGGGCGGACAACGCCCTCTTCCAGCCCCCCTAAATGGGGTCCAGGGGCGACGGACTCGGGGACCTCCGTCACCTCCCACACATCAGGACCCGAGGTGGCGGCGCGTAGTGTTCCACGAGCGCCCCTCTTAGACGTCGCGGGGGGAGTCTAACACCTCACTCCCCCCCCTGAACCGAGGAGGCCTGCGGTCGCGGGCCTGCGGCACCAGTCGGGGGTTGCGGAAGGATCGTACGTTCCCGCGACCCCCGGCGTAGGTGTGAGATGGAACACCGGGGTCGTTTTTAGTCAGTAAGAGTCTGACAGACCCCGTCGCCCGACCCAAGGCGGCGGCGGCGGACAACAGTGAGGATTTTCCAAACCGGAAAAAAAAAATCTGAATAAGGTTGGGTTAGTTTTGGCATAAGGATAGGTTAGTTTTGGCATAAGGATAGGTTAGGTTCGGCATAAGGAGAGGTTAGGTTAGTTTCACCAAAAGGGTTAGGTTTAGTCGGGCGGCGAGCAATGGGCAGCTCGCCGACCGACCAAATATTTTTGCAACGACTCCGGCCGTGTGGAGACGTGCATTATCATGCATAAGCAGAAATGAAGCACCAAATTGGGTCCGCAAAGGAATGACAACGTCTGATACAATCGTTTCAGCGTAAATCTTTGCATAGAGATTGCCTCTGATCCAAATCAGTTCGGTTTTTCCGATCCAAATACAAACCCATATCAGGATTGTTCCACCACCGAATGCATGGACCCCCTGGCATGATTTTAAAGTTCTTGGCGTCCAAGGGTCCTCCAATACCGTGTACGTCTAGTAGGTATCTATCCTCATACATAGCGGGATTCGTCTGAAAAACAAACAAAACGCGCTATTTCTGTGCTCACGAGCCAATTGTCACACGTAATGGCTTTCGGGAATGGAGATTGACTTCATGCAAGCGCTTTCTTATGGTTTGATTACTTATTAATATCCCTGAAGATCTTTGAAGCCTCGTAACCAACATCACCGCGATCATTGTAGGATTTTGTCGAGCAGTAATTTGTATGTGACGATCTTGTCTGCGTGTGGTGCTGCGAGCTCGCCCTCCATGTCGTTATGTCACGCCGCCAGTGATGCAGTAACGTGTAAAAGTCAACTTGTAACACTGCGTTAGTGCCCAGAGCGATTGCCACAGCACGTTGCCGAGAACAAACTTCTAACATTCCCACGGCTCTGATAATTTCATCTGCAGGATTATTAGGAATACGACTTACCTTTTGACCAAAATTCAAAAACTATTCAAAATTTACATAAAAGTATCCATAGGAGTTACAAAAAATATTTTATAATTAAAAAACCAGATTTTTTGTAAGTACCAAAAACGTGCATGATCCCTAGACACTTGATGTGTCAACTAGGTAGAGATTCAAAGTTAAGTGAAGGTTCAACACAGCACTCAACTTTGAAACCCTGAACCAAAACTTAATTCAAACCCCTGTGACAAGGGTTTGAACTGTCCCTATACATAATTGTAGTCTTTGACATATTGCAGTCTTTGGTTTGAACTTTTGAAGTTGACTTGAGTTGACAGTGACATAAAAACATAACCTATCTATTGCGATTTCAGGCAGATTTTGCAGACTTTACGAACTAAAAATACAATTTATAATCGATTTAGTAACATAAGTAAAGTTTAAATATCATGTCAGCAGCTAAAAGAGTGCAGGTAATAAACTTTGACCATCTTTTAAGCCAACATTTGCTATTATTCCAGCGATAAACAATTATTACCTGGGGATAACATAACCTAATCTAATAAAAACAAAATTATTTTCAGCAATGGGCCACTTTTGCTCGTACTTGGCATGTGTTTGACTGCAAATGGCAAGATCCTTACGAATCTGCTAATGTTATAAAGAAATATCTGATGGGTTTACATAAACCTATTTATCATCCTATGAACGATTGTGGGGATGTTGTGGTGTGTATCAATAGCCGAGATATTGCGTTGAGAGGCGACGAGTGGCGTAAGAGAGCCTATTTCCACCATACTGGGTACCCTGGCGGAGCTTCATGGACATTAGCTTGGGAACTACATAACAAGGATCCCACTATGGTAAGCAAAAATAACTTAATCATCTTCATAACGTACCTATAGTAAGAAACTTGGTTCATTATGCCTAAAAATGGTTAAATGTTTTGATTTACCCTACAAGAGTTAAATATAACTTTTTGCCATTTTCTATCCTGCCTAGAAATAGAACTTCACTTTAGACACACTTCACTTTAATAGTGCCTAATCAATTCCTTGATTTCATTGTACACATGCAGCTGATAGTATTTTCTTTTTATTCCACCATGATGTCTGGAGTGGCGCAGTAGTGGCTTGCGAGTTGTAGGTTGTACATTCAAACCCAGACAGGCTGCTCCTAAAATGGCGAAGGAAAATATAGTGAGGAAACCAGCGTGTCCTAGAAACAAAAAATCAAAGACATGACATCTACCAATCCGCACTGCCTCTCACCAAGACGAGGCCTGTGTCCCAACAGTGCTAACATTATAGGCTGATTATTATGCCACCATGATCTAAGTTGATTTGCATGTGTGAAAGCTAATAAATAGTTTACTGCAGTCCACTAATGTCATCACTAAGGATGGAGGGAACATAATTAGAAAAAAACGAAAATTTTGTCAGCCTAAGGAGAGATAAATTGTAATAATTTGTTGAAGATTTTTTCATAAATACCTTCATTTCCTTTATAGATCATCAAAAAAGCAGTATACAGAGCAATGAAAGGCAATCTCCAAAGACGTCACACTATGGAGCGACTCTTCATATATCCTGGTGAAGGGGTGCCCGAGGATGTGCTGCAAAATGTGACCAATCAGATCCGTCAGATACGCCAAGTACCAACGAGGCTTGATGAAATACCTGAAGAAGTAACAAAGACCTATCCTAAAGTTATGGATTATCCTGAAGACTATGTGCTGAAATAAACTGTTCTAGATGTTATGTAAATATAAGTAGATAAGATTAGATTGTTAATAAATAAATGAGGATGAATGAGTTGCCTCTTTCTTTAAAACATTTGTAAAAGCAACATAACATTGCATATAATGTAACACTGTATTTCCTGAAAGAGTCCACAATTCGCAAGCCCCATGTAATGGGGTGAGCAGTGAGCCTATTGGCAACTACTGTAATTGTGGCATTAATATCTTACATTTTGAATGCAAATAAAGAACAGACACCAGCACATCAAGCTACTACAATCTGTCAAATTTCTTTAATATATTTTCAACTCTATCGCCAAAGCATTAAGGTTCAAGGTTGATTGGGAAAATTTGACAGTTTCGGGTAGCTTGACCTGCTGGTGTCTGTACATAATCTTTGTCTATCTCTCTCGTCTCTCTGTCTGTGGGCGTTTGCCCAGCGATTACGGTTTCCAGCTACGTGTCGCGTTACAGATGGTGGGTATTCAACCTGTTAAAAATGGAATGGACCCAGTATTAAACCCTGTAGTGCTCCACTTGCACTAGAAAATAATTCTCACTGGTTATCAGTATTCAGACGTAAACTGTATGAACTAACACTGAAGAACCGTCTAGGCGTCAGGCTATATTTAAAGACATTTGATTTTATGCTGAGGAAATTGGCAGCCGTAGCAATACGCCGCTGCTGTGATCGCGCGTTGTGTGATTGAGAATAATATACATTTTAATAAGCCTACTCATAAACTACCGCAGAACAGAACCGACAGAATTTCTTTCTGCGTAGGCATTCCCACATAAGTACCTAGTATAGTACAGACGCCAGCACATCAAGCTACTACAATCTGTCAAATTTCTTTAATAGATTTTCAACTTTATCGCTAAAGCATTAAGGTTCAAGATTGATTGGGAAAATTTTACAGTTTCGGGTAGCTTGACCTGCTGGCGTCTGTACCAAGTGTTATTTTTGTAGGTACCTAGTAACAATACAATAATAATGTCTGCCTAGCTAAACTAATAATGTCTAACTAACGAATTATAATCATTAGAATCAGTAATACGATTTTGTATGGAATGCGTACGCATCAATTCAGCTTTACGAATGAGTACGCATTCCATACAAAATCCTTGTTTACTCGCCGTAGTCATCGAATAATATAAATCACAAAGGAAAAAAAGACTTAATCGCAGCCACCCTAACATTTAATAATAAAGATGAATGATTTTGGGTTTGCATTATTCTAATGCATACAAAGATTGGCATCGCTTTACAAAACACACCTGGGCCACAGTGTAGCCCACTATTATCTACAAGTAATCAGTGCTCTAAGTTATCAATTATGTCGCTATAATAAATTTTGGTTTTTCCATATAGATAATTAATTTCCTTCTTATAACTAGGATTTTATTAATTAACGGCTTATCTTATCAAACACTTAGGCCAAAATCAGGGGTATTTCCTGTTGATGTCTTGTTGTAGATAGATCTAATCCTGTCATTTTAGTCGTAGTCGTCGTCGTTTTAGTCGTATAGATGTAGGGTGTTTATTTTACCATAATTCATTTGCGTATTGAACGAGCGGTTACGTGTGGGCATATATTTCAAATGTTTGGTTTTTTATTCAAAAATATGTTTCTGGCACTCGCCGGCCGCTGCCGCGGCACCGCTCGCTTCGCTCGCTCGGCTCGTGCGTTGTGTGGTCACAGTTCTAAGCTAGCCTAACATAGCTTTTTCGATGTAAAAAAGGTATATGCGTGGTGCTACGCATAACTGCTCAATTATTTTTAGAATTGACATTGTATGATAAAACCGACTAATTGATTTTTTATTACTGTCCATGTTTTACTGTCGCAATAATTAAGCAACCGCCATTAAATTAAATAACTGCTCAATATGTTTTTCAACTGATCATAATAACATCTCGAATATTTAAATAACAGCTCAAAAAATTAGTTCCCCTTATTAATTCACTCGGTGTTTTTCTAACATCTTGGTCTCCTCTTTAATTTTGTGTATAGCCTCAGAAATTGGTTTCCTTAACGCGTCTGGTTCGTGATTGTGTTCCATCATACATTTATTTAACAGCGTATAGACACCACTGTCCTCTGAAGTAATCACTCGTACATTACATTTATATTGTTTATCTTTGTACTTTTCACACATTCAGTAATATTTTTCCTTGTAGAATCTATTTTTGTCGTAAGTAAAGCCGTCACAATTTAATTTTATGCCACCGTTGTTTGTCCTTAAAAGTTCACATTGCTGCATTTTCAATAATAATTTTTGATATGAGTATATTTTTAAAACAAAAACGTATTTATCCTGCTACTTCAAACAAAACTACACAACAAGTGAACTAGGTATCTCAAAACAAGTTGGTAGAAGAAAAAATAATGCCCACTGTCATATAACTCGTATCTACGTTACGCCTGAGAGAAGTTCATAGCAAAAGCTTAGTAATAAATATTTGTTTTATAAACATTATTACTATTAGGATAAATAAACATTATGTAATTTGATTTTAGGAGTTATAACTTTTATTGAAAACTATTTTAAGTATTTTGTATATTATTGACTGTAATATTTATGACAAACAAATTTAGGGCATATTGTATTTAGGGATTGCAATTTTATGGCATGTGATTATTATGTGACATTAAGTTCGGGCAAGTTATCATTCGTACAAATGATGATCAGGACAACAAAAATTATGGCACTAGATTATGAATAAAAAAGTTAGGTAACACAATAGAGAATCTTCCCTAATACGCCAGTTGCTTCCCCAACAAATTATTTTGGCACTCTCCATAAAGCCAAGTAAATGAATAAAGGGAACGTAAATAACAAGTATTATTTGGTATTTTTATTGCAGTCCTGATAAATTATAAATTCATTGTGATATAAAAATATTTAATTTGTGAGATTATGTGTAGAAAGAGAGAAAATAAAGATTGTGACACTTAAACAAAATTACGTCCGACGAAGGTTTATTTTCCAAATTAACGCAACATGGCGTTATCGTAGTTCTTGCCGGGGTATCTGGGGAAGTAATTGTCAGCGACTGGTGCTACATCTACGACTTTCACAGCGGAAACCTCCTCAACAACATCAGCGGCAGCGGCTACAACGTTTTCTGCGTTGTCGACGAAGTGTACAGCCTCGGGAATAATCTCCACTGCGTTAACTTCTTCCTCGGCGACTTCGCTGTTTTCAATGTTCTCAGCGACATCGACGAAGTTGACAGCATCAGCGGGAATCTCCTCAGCAACGGGAGCGGCGATTTCCTCCTCGGCGATTTCGCTGTATTCAATGTTCTCAGCGACATCAACGAAGTTGACAGCATCAGCGGAAATCTCTTCAGCAGCGGGGGCGGCGACTTCCTCGTCGGCGACTTCGCTGTATTCGATATTCTCAGCGACATCTACAAAGTTGACAGCATCAGCGGGAATGTCCTCAGCAGCGGGGGCGGCAACTTCCTCCTTGGCGACTTCACTGTATTCAATATTTTCGGCAACATCGACAAAGTTCACAGCATCAGCGAGGATCTCCTCAAGAGCGGGAGCGGCGACTTCCTCATCAGCGACATCAACGAAGTTGACAGCGTCAGCGGGAATGTCCTCATCAGCGGGGTCTACAACTTCCTCTGCAGCGACATGGTCATGATCGTATTCAATTAATTCCACGACGTGAACGACGTCCTCACCACCTTGCTCCATAGCCTCAAAAACTGCTTCGGCGCCAGCAGGGATCTGCTCCTCCGCTAGTCTCAGGGCATCAATAATCTCCTGGGGGACGAACAGAGGCTTGATGGCCACAGGCTCGATCATAGGCATGTACGGCACATCTTCGAGTTCGGGCAGGGGAGCCTTGGGCATTACGATAGGCTGGACCAGTGGGGAGGCTAAAGCCACGGAGGCGAGCGCTAGTACGATGAAGAGCTTCATATTTGCTGAAAACAGAACAAAAACTCAAAATCTATCGGTTTGATCAACTACATAAGATAGCTCTTTGTTATACTTAGTTCTTTTAGTCTAGATTGTGAAACGGATTAACGTGTCGTAAGTTCTCGAAACACAAAAAATCTTATCTATTGGCAAATAGGGCAGTGTTTTATGATTAATTGAATTAGATAGCCAAGACAAGGTGACTAGATTTGGAAATCACATAGTGATAACACATTTTCCATAACTACAGTTAGACGACTAGCTAGTGCGACAAATTATTTTTAAGACTAGAATAGAAAATTTGGATAGATAAAATAAACACACAGAGAGAAGAGCGTTGTATACTTTTGTAAAGCTTTAAGTCGCTTCACTTGATTTTTTATTAGAGCGGGGAACCTTGGGGTCCTTAAGAGACGTCCTCACGACTCCACTCATTTTTGGTAGCCGACGTTAGGCGGTTCAGTTTAAAGTCTAAAGGTATCACGGAGCTAGGTCCAGGAACTGGTTCAGGCTTATGTGTCGCTGTAGGGTTATTCGGAGTCGAACCGGATGCACCCACACATTAAAATTAGTATTCGTTATTTTTTTTTTTTGATAATTATATAAAAATCAAGCACAGACAGACGAAGAGTTCACTTGCATAGATTTATCTATTCATCACTTAGATTTATCTACTCCTTTATCAAGAAATTTGGCTTGTATGTGCCGAAAAGCGGAAAATTCACAACATGTATAAATTTAAAAAAAATGACGAAAACTCACCTGTTCGTTATATCTTCCAACAAATAAACTGTTCTTAATTAAATTTACTTTTTATATATAGGTATCTAGTTGTGCTTATCCTAATCTTACGATAAGTCTACATATCAGGTAAATCTGATTTGTCCACGTATTTTGATTTTATTAATTAATGCCTTATTGATACCTATGTAATGACCAAACCTAGCAGCAAAGTATATTAAGTAGTCAGACAATTTATTACCTTTGCAAAACAATACAGTATATTTATCGTACCATCATCTTTGGAGAAGTTTTCCTTAAAGGTTGGTCGCTATATATTTTCTGTTTTCCGTGTAGGATAGCAACATTTGAATTCGACAAATATTATACCAACTAAACTCTTGATCTAACTCAACGAAGACTGATTTGAGCTAAATATCGCTATGCTGCAAAAGAAAATATTGTTACGAGTCAAGTCGACCTGGCAGCAGCGTATGACACGATCACCATGTAAAAAACTGTTGTTTCAAGTAAACTACCTCACTTTCGACTCAATTTATATGCGCATAAATACCTAAATTAATTAATTAATCGCTTGTTTCGAGTCAATCGGAACGAAGACAATGTGAAGATGGCTTGCCAGAAAAAAGGCTTCCTCAGGGAAGTATACTGGGCTCCTATACTCCTCAACTATGATCAGCGTTTCATTAGGCCGACCACCTAGCATGAAAATGCTATAGAAGACATTCTGGAAATGCATGCTTAGTACTGTAGAGGCTTGTCTGCCGAAGGCAACCTCATATGTTGCAGGCGGGATATAATTTAGCGCGGATGACATTCGAACGTTCAAGCTAGTGTCAAATATATTAGATATTAGCAGTGTAATAAGCAGTGGTAATTTAGACAGAAATATGTAGAGAGGTTCTACAATATAATATAAAAGGAGTCATATAGTGTTTGATTCCTCCCGTTACCTCAGAGGGCTCGTCTAGTCCTCTATAGTACCTACCACGACGAAATGCCGCCCGGCCGATCCCCTCTGGTGTATCCATATTCACAATCTTCCTGCCTCAATTCATCATCAATGATGATGAATTGAGTCTCTGTTTAAACTATGTAAGGGCAAGTGAATGATGATTCATCATTCACTTGCCCTTACATTAATTCCATACTTCTCTATTAGTCGTCACCTCCTTTCTAGCAAAATCATCTTTCACACAGTCACTTAACTCAATGAATGATTGCAGCAAGGACTTGGCTACCAAAGTCGAACCCTGGCAGTACCTAGTGTCCAGGGGGTCTACTCCGAAGTATCTAGTATCGGCCGAATGGTCGGCCGTTTCCTGCTACAAAGTTACTATTTGGTTCCTATCCTACACTCTTTCGAATATTGACTATGGTCCCGCCCCAACTGAGCCGATCCGAACTTTTTTCGTATTTTTCAATAATATTCGGTGCGGCCATGTGTCGGTCCGATCCGAACATTCGTACTTTGCTCTTCGGAGTAGGCCCCCAGGGTGCAACGGACGGACTAAGGGTGCATTTGCAAAAAAAAAAAGGGTGCATTTGCTAATAAAGACGTAGGTAACCAAACCTGACAAGCGTGATGATTGAGATGATAATTTATTCAAGCTTTTGAGTCGTCATTGGCTCTCAGAAGAGAAAGTACGGGCTGAATGATGTATTTTACTTATTTTTTTGTTTTCTTTCGCTACAAAAACTCATTCACAATTACAACTTATTTTTTATTTATAACAGCAATCAGCTTATCCATTACCTACCTACTGATTTATCACTATTTTTGTTGTCTTAGAGATTAATTATTCACGCGTTAAGTAGATTACGGGTTTTAATACCTGCTTTAATCAGTTACCCAGGTAAATTGCAAATATTACTCATTCAGTTCTAATCTATACTAATATTATAAAGAGGTAAAATTTGTTTCTTTGTATGTATGTAGGGGGTAATCTCTGGAACTACCAGTCAGATTTAAAAAAATCTTATTGCAATTGATAGCGTAATTCTTGAAACAGGTTATAGGCTATTTAACATCACGCATCGACCCTTAGAAGCCGAGCTAAACGAAGAAAGGTCGGAAATAACACTAAGCAAAAATGAAATAGTAGCATGGGCGAGCGATGGGATGCAACGAGATGGGCCGACATTTCACACGGACGAAGTCGTGGGCAGAAGCTAGTTGATTAGCCTCAAAGAGATGTCAGCAAAAGCGACGGGGCCCCATAGGGCCGAAGCCTGCCAGGGTAGCGGGAACATCCGAAAGGGTTTACCCACAGACTTATATTAAGTCTGTGGGTTTACCGCTGCCCTGGAACATAAAGGGCTAAGGAAGGAACACGGGTGGGTTTTAGTCAGTAAGAGTCTGACACTCCCTTCTGCTCCACCCAGAGCGGGAGGAGTCATTTGATGATTTCCCATCCTCAAAAAAAAAAAAAAAGCTAGTTGATCAAATAAATTGACGAATCCAAAACCATCTTCATCGAATATAGCATAATCCGCCGTTTTTGTTTCCACGAATTCATATCTATCACTGAATTAATTCATATTTTCTATGATTCAGGTATCGGACGCTTTTTACATAAGATATTTGAATTGCAGCGATACTTACATGCACCTAAAAAGTGGATAAGCTTTCTATTGTCTATTTGGCATCAATGAAAGTAAAAATAACGACAAAGCTTACATCGCTACTTGCAGCAAAGCGTTAGCACCACTTTTTTCCTGCAGTAAACCTTCCTTGATTCTCTATTGAAAGCACTTAAGTCTTTACTCATAAGTGCTTTCAGCAAGAGCTTCTGCCCCTTCGATCAATATAGTACTAGATTAAGGATCAGGAACAAAAATCAGTCGCTCAAGTGGCCACGTTTGCACACACGTAAACATATACATTTCTTAGAAAAAAGTTTAATAATATTAACAACTTCAGTTTATTATAAACCTTAATGCTTAAACAAAAAGTTTAATTACCATTGCAAAATATATTTAAAATGTCGCTTGAAAATAAAATCATTCTATTTTTAAATTTTCAGTCATTTATTTTTGACGGCACGGTTGGCGCAGTGGTTAAGCGATTGACTGCTGCGCTGCGTGTCGCGGGTTCGATTCCCGCACGGAACAAATATTTGTATGACCTACATGTATTTGTTCCGAGTCTGGGTGTTTTTCTATCTATAATATGTATGTATTTACAAAAAAAAAATGTATATAAGTAGTTTATCAGCCATCTTGTTACCATAACACAAGCATTAGGTTGCTTAGCTTGGGACTAGATGGCGCTGTGTGAAATGTCCAGGGATATTATTATTATTATTATTCTAAAATGAAACTTAAAGTCTATGTAATAAGGTTAAAAACATACTAATTTGAAATAAGACCACATAAGTATTTGTGGTCTTATTTTTCGGGCCGTTTTTGAAGCGCTTATCGGGAATCCAGTACTATTATTGATCGAAGTTCTGCCCTCTCCATAGCTGCGTTGAGTGGCGACGGGAAAATGTTCTCCGTTCTCAATATAGCCTGATTATGCTTATGCAGGAAAAACAAAGTCGCACATTGATAAAGGTATTGATATTATAGTCAACAACCTTTTCCCGTTCCCACTGCTGGGACAGATGCCTCCTCTGTTAAAGGGAGTGGGCCGTAATCCACCACGCGAGCCCAGTGCGTGTTGGTAGAAAGAAACTAAAATTCGAAGACATGTGGCAGTCTTCGAATTTTAGTTTATAGGACATGCGGTTCCTTCACCGTTTTTGATGCATAATACAAAGTGAAGCGTCTGGCTGGGTTCGAACCCACGACTTGTATCACTGGGCCACCAGTTCTCTGGGCCACCAGTGCTCTCGATCACTATTACAAACTAAAATGTCAATAACTGAGTTAGGTACTTATTTTTTTGCGAGTAACTTTGGGATAAAAGGAAATAACGCAATCGCATTGAAATTGAACCCAACATTATATACTTTATTCATAATTATTCATCTCTTCCATTACACCAAATTACCACTAAAATATATTTGGCAATATAAAAAATAAGGAATACATTAGACTCGAATTTTTTTTCAATCATACTACCTAATATTCATATCTAAGGTATATATTGTGTTACGGTCAGAGTAATGAATTCGGACAGATGGAAACTTACACGTTACAATTATAAAACTACAACATAGCTATAACGTAATAATAATACCGGCAAACGTCGGTATTACGAAACAAAACATTTCTGAAACATTCTAATCGTACTATCAACTAATATTATAAAATCTCCAATTTAATACTTTGACTGTAACATACGCTTAACCATTCTTTTGGAATACAATTCTAATATGCAATATCTAGTATTCTTACATTTAAGATAA
This sequence comes from Apamea sordens, assembly GCA_945859715.1. Classification (NCBI taxonomy): domain Eukaryota; kingdom Metazoa; phylum Arthropoda; class Insecta; order Lepidoptera; family Noctuidae; genus Apamea; species Apamea sordens. Next base: position 13,750,677 of record OX244002.1, read on the forward strand.
AAAAAACAAATGACTATATAAAAATATACAATGATGATAACAAATTCTTAAGAATAGTTTTATGCGAAATTAAAATGACGAAGCGATGAGCAGTGGCTTGCGATGAAACTACACCTTTACCATAGAGAAGAGGGCTATGACTTTAGAAGAAAATAAACTCCATAGGCCTTATTATAAAACAAGGTTTCACTTTAGATCCAGGTATAAACGATCGAGTCGTTTTTAAATTTCGAACTATAATCCGACAGTTAAAGTTCTAATTACAAAAACTGACGTTAAACCTTTGTCTACGTTGTCAATTTTGCATTAAGAACTTTACATTTGTCGAAATAAAGTTCAAAATATAGTAACTGGCTCGAAGGTTTAGTCTAGGTCTAAAGTTAGAAGTCGTTTTGTAATAAGACGGTATAGTATAGTATTACACACAATAATAGATGTTGTGTTTAGGCTCGAAACATTAAATGAACGTGAAAAATACTAAAATCTGTATAATAAGTATCTTAACTTTATGTATCATAAAAATAGCAATAAACTATCGGAAGAGAGGTAGTTAAAAGTGCCAGATACAGTGCGACAAAAAAAAAATACAGTTTACATTCTCCTAAAGTCCATAGTTTTTATACCTTTAATTTTATAATAGGTCCATCGCAAGTAATAATAGCAAATATTTAAATTATAATTTCGTACACAAATGAACGTTTCCTTAAAGGTAATGAATGTCGACAGAAAATATTAAGGAATACATCACATTTTATCTATATCGTAATATATTAAATAAATTGAAGCCCGTCTGAATGTGTGCGCAGCAAACAAATGCAAATTGTTCATTAGATCAGAAGGTTGCGGGTTCAAATCACGCCGGGGTCACCAGTATAGAGGTATGAGGAACAGGGTGTGAAGTTCACTCATCCTACATAGAAAAGGAAGGATCTTCCGACCAGTCGGGTGTTGTGTCTGGAGGGCAACTGCCCGATGAATCATGTCGGGCTGTTGTATATATGCTAGTTACGCGGTAAACTCTGCTTGCGAGATGCAGAATTTAGCGTGACGTCAGTATGACACGTAGTTCGCATGACCATACTCAAGCGCAGATCTCAGCTAGACCATAGATTTAAGGTCATTAGATTGATCTGCTGTTCATAATATCAGATAATTTACATTCCATCGCCACTTAATCAGTCGCCACTTATCCACTTTAGTGAAATATATTTTAAGTTGATTTTTGAGTGACCATTTTTTTTGTAACAAAAAGATCCTAATAAGTTTTTGGTCGCAATGGAATTTGAACTTTGTTAAGTATGACATTCAGTTTATTGTTCCATAACTTGAAAATGATCTTAAATTCTTCATTCAAATATGTATAAAGTTTTAGTATCGTTCTGAAAAACGGACATTAGTTTAATAATAAAAAAAAACAATGTTTGTAACGATAAGAAAACAAGATAATATTAAAATTGATTGTGTTTCTTGGGATTATCTTAAGCATCTTGATTTTAATCTGTTTTCAATTCATGAAGGCCTGTGGTTGGTTAGTTTGGTGGACCAATCAAAGAAAAAGTTCGAGTCGAGGCGTCCACTAGGGTCTATCAATTTAATTAAACTCATATAGCGGCATGTGCGTAAGATTGGCCAAGACCCTGTCTGTCACCCATCATTTAAAATAAAACAGTTTTTGCTAAAAATACGGTACAATGCACCTGAGAGGTAATAAACCCAAAAAAAGTTGATGCAAAATTATAAATAGGTCTGTCAACGAGTAGGTATACCACTAATAATAAATAGGTAATAAATTTATTAATTGCCATAAAAACAGGTTACAGAAAAATGTAAGACCCTGGCGTCAGAACTAGGTTAGAGTACTTATATTTCAGGAGCAAAAATAAAAAGGTGCTCACTAGTACGAAAGATAAAAATGACCCATACTTGGCTTTATCAGGGTACTGCCTATACACAAAGAGATGTAAATTAGTGTTAAGTAAAATAAAAAATACTGGTGACATTAGTCTCTAAAACCTACAGGAACATAATTCAGACAATTATTATTATTCCACAGTCCAGGCTTCAATTTCCATTAAACAAGTAAATGTATACATTTTACTTCATTATTCATATAAAAACGTAGAGATCAATTTGATGAACAAACGTTTTATTGGACCTTTGAAAATCATCGTGTCTAGCGCGGACTGAGGTGTGCAATCTAAATTGAACTATAACGAATTGAAATAAGTCTTACATTTGTTTAATATTATAAATATACGGTTTAGATCACATGGGCGCGTGATACTTTAAAACAATTGAATTTTTATCAATGTCAAAAGTATCAAATACGCATGTCAAATCAAGTAAAGTTAGTAAATGAATTAAAAATGCCGATATAATGCATACAAAATAAAAAAAAACTTGTTTATTTTAAACTATAGAAACAATTTGGAATGTATTTTCTTTTATTTGGCATTAAAATTCCGCTTACTTTAATCAGAAATTACTTATCTATCTACCAGATGACATTATTTATGATTTACACTAGATTTAGGTTCATTTACAATATCGACTTGATCGATATTTTACGAAAACGATTTTGACAAATTATAACGTTATAAAATACAAATTTAAACCTAAAATCAATTACACTTTTAGGATTTAATATAATCTATAGATAAGTAGATATTTATAGTATTATGTTATCTATAAAATTATAAAAAAGGAAAATATATAAAATTTTCAAAGCTCTAGAAACCACTGTGATGGTTAGAATTTAATTTTAGCTACATTATTGACAGGGTCATTAAATTTACACAAAGGGCTTTGAAGGTTCGTGGCATCTATCTTTCCACCATTTTGATTTTTAGTTCTATTATGTTTTCTGTTAGCATTGATATAAGCTATCGATTTATATACGGTCGATACGCGGTCGCCCTTTTGAAAAAAAAATCAAAATGGCGGACAGGTAGGTATGCCAGGCTCTATATAAAAATCTTCAATCCCATTTTAAATCATTGAAAAAAACATTGTTATCTCTAGATAGAAATCTTGACTATACTCATCGCAATAATGGTCTCTATATGCAGACGATTACTATGTGCGTTTGATCTCGAAAACCACTGAGCAAACATCAATATACATTCCACCAAAAATCGAGAATACAACTGAAACTATTGGTGTACCTATTTATTTAACTATTGCAAAGCTTTTGTATTTAAAACAAGACATATTTTTTACACTCGGAGTAACATGAAACTTTTTATGAAATAAATAGAGTGTTTATATGCAATATCCTTTATTAATGTCTACTTGCCTTACTTCAAAGGTGTATGCGGGACTACTACTAATAAACACCACATCATAAGGCTTACCGAAAATATACAAACACAAATTGCAGACGTCATAATTATAAACACTCTATTTATTTCAACTGGTTTCTTTACTTAAAATCCTTTATAATCTCCGTATTCATGAAAAACAAAAGTTGCACAACATTGTTTCAGCAACATGACTTGAAACATGTTGCTGGTAACATAACATCACGCCTGTATCCCCCTGAAGGGTAAGGCAGAGGTATCTACAGAACACCCACATTTGGTCGGTTATGCTGGCAACATTGCATACAAAATACGTTTAGTTTGCGGTTCCAGACACACAAAATCATGTTGCGAAACTTTTGTTTAATGGATAATAGGGCTGCGTTCACTGTATGGAAGGTAGTAATGCAATTCATTTACTAACGTTAAGCGACGGGTCGCTGGAGCGTCACGGGGAGGGCTCGCGCGGTCGCCGTCACTCCGCGACTCATTTGATGGCTCGAGCTTCTGGCAGGAACGCGTCCCAGTAGCGGATTGCCTGTAAAAAATACGAATTATTACTAATTCATCAAAATAAAAACAACCATTCAGGATTCCTAGGAGAAACATCTAGCGCAATAGTCACTGTTATCGCGTTGACAAGTGTTGTGTTACAGCGCTATACAAGGCCAAACCAAGCTATCGATCAATATCTAAATGAAGATATGGGCCAGTTAATTTAATTGACTTTGCATGTGACCGTGTTTGCGGCTATAAGAAGAATAAGAATAATTTATTTTGCCAGAAACATAGTTACAGGGTGTTACGTTACGTCATTATACATTGTAGAAGTTCAGCATGTATTAATCAATTTTTTTTATATGTTTGTAAACGCACCCACAATACAGGAGAAATTCCTAGTGTGGGGCAACGTTTAATTAGAGAAGAAAAAAAAAAATTAAGCAAATTATGAAGTAATTTAGCAATATTATAAAAACAATAAGTCATTTCTTAAATACAAAAATTTATCCATATCCCCCAATACA